>JAECXC010001197.1:0-1383468 GCA_018152125.1 Drosophila dunni | reverse complement strand
CAAGTTACCATGGGCTTGAATTTTAACGGCTTGCCAATTGGATTCCAGGTGGTAGCGGCGCCTTACCAGGATAAGCTGTGCCTGCAAGTCGCCGCTGAAATGGAACGCGCTTTTATGGGCTGGACGCCACCAGTTCGACATGATCTTGAATCAGCGTATAAATAAAAGCAATTTAACTAATTTTCTATCACTGTAATGGTTAGATAAGGTTGAGGCATAGGTTTTTCAAAACAATAAACGATTTTTGTGGCATAAAATCCATTACACATTAAATCCGATCGAAATTGATGTCATTGATCTTTGCTGGTGTGTAAACTGTGCTAAAATATAAGAACGGCGCTACAACTCTCTCTCTCCCTCTCTCGTGACCACCTTTAAAAGCTCTTAGGCAAGCAACACTGTTTTGTCTGTTGTCTTGTCTCTCACGCTCACTTTCGCTCTCTCGCTTTCTTTACAGCGCTAAGTCAAGCTTTTCGTCGGTTCAAAGCTCGCTGCTTGCACTTTGCCGAATCAGTTTGTTTTTCGCTGCTTAACTGACCGCAGCCTACGTTCGTCTCTCTTTACACCTACATACGTTCTGTCTCTTCCATTTCAATGCTATGGAACTTTTAGTCCGTTTTCTTTTGATAACAGTTAAATTTGTTTCTTTACTTCTTCTACCGTCTCGCTATCTACTGCGTCTTTTCAATACAAATAAACGAAAATTGCCGGCTATTGATAATCGAATTTTGAACTACAATCTACATGAGCTGCGCCAACGACTACAGCAACGCCAGGTAAGGAAAAGAATATATACTAAACGCTGCCCGTTAACAGTTAACAACGTAGTTGCATCTTTTAATAGATCACCTCCGTTGCGTTGGTAATAGCCTATATCAAGCGCATTAAAATTGTTAATAAACAACTTAATGCAGTTGTGGAGGATCGCTTTGCTGCCGCGCTGCATGAGGCGAAAAAAGCCGACTCGCTTATCAGAGCCGCTGGAGATATACAGACACTTTTTAGGAAGCGCCCTCTGTTGGGCTTGCCCTTCACCGTGAAAGAGTCATGTGCTCTCGCTGGCATGCCCTTTGCCGTTGGCAGTCTTGCGCGAAGTAAGCAGCGAACACCAAAGGACGGGACTGTTGTGAAACGGTTGCGCAACGCTGGAGCAATTCCACTGCTGGTTTCTGCCACTCCCGAGTTCTGTTATTCCATTGATACGGACACGCTGCTCAACGGACGCTGTTTGAATCCTTATGACTTGAACTGCACACCTGGCGGCAGCTCCGGTGGCGAGGTGAGTGGTTCATAGCTAACTTTAACTCAAGCAAATAATTCCCCATTTGAATATAGGGCGCATTGAACACAGCTGGAGCTTCGCTCTTTGGCGTTGGTTCCGACATCGCTGGTTCTATACGGATTCCCAGCCTGTTTTGTGGCATCTTTGGCCACAAGCCGACAGGTGGCGTGGTCACTTCGGCAGGACACTTTCCCAACTCCCCCGAAGAGGAGTTTCAAAAGTTTATGGTGATGGGGCCCATGACAAGATTCGCCACAGATCTGAGTCCATTGCTAGAAATAATGGCCGGCGAGAACGCAAATCAGCTAAGACTGCATGAACCAGTCGAGTTGAAAGATTTGAAAGTTCACTACGCCCTGGGCTTTGGGGGTCTCAATGGACTCATGCATCTGTCCGTTGAGAAGGACATTCAAGATGCCATCCTCAATGCTGTTGACCATCTGCAGAAACAGGGCCTACATGTGGAAGTAGCCAAGTTGTCAGAATTCAAGAATTCCATGGAATTAGCCCTGAGCGGCATTGCTCGTCTAAGGGAAATGCAGTATGCGTTGCTTGGTGGATTAAGGGCGTATGACACTTGTATGGAAATTTTGCGATTATTTTGCAGAAAATCCAATTGCACCACAAATGCCGTTATCTTTGATTTAATGCGTCGCACCAACAGCTTCATGCCCCTCAGGTGTCTGAGAATTTACAAGAAAGAGACAAAAGCACTAGCGGATAAGTTAACGGTAAGTTCCAGCTGCTCTTAGCTGTTATCAGTTTTGATTACTTCATCCGCACCGGCAGGAATTTCTGGGCGACGATGGTGTCCTGCTCTTTCCCACCATGCATGCCACCGCACCACAGCACGGCTGGACAACTCTGCATCTATGGGGAGTGGACTATACGCTCTTATTCAATGTGCTCGGTTTTCCTGTTACTCACGTTCCCATGGGACTCAATGATTACGGTTTACCCACCGGATTCTCAGTGATTGCAGCTCCATTTCAGGATCGCTTGTGTCTTCGCGTGGCCGTGGAACTGGAACGTGCCTTTGGTGGCTGGTTGCCGCCGACACAAAATTAGTTTAGTATATAAAATATTATATTCTTTTTCAATTAATTTTCTAGTCTGATTTATATGAAACTCAGTTTACCGCCTTTAAATCGCTTTACTTCGCCATCTGGCGGTTATTTCTTGCACTTAATAAGCGCGCATCAAGCGGCGTTCACAATATGCCAAAAATACCAAATAACACACTATGCTGCATTTAAAAAAAATAGTATATTAATATAACACTCTAAAATTATTTTAGTAAAATAAGAAAAACAATTTTTATAACAGTATGTTAATAAGTTTTTTACTGTTGAAAAATGGTTTCGCGCCAAGCAATAACCTACAGGGCTACCGTAAAAAATACCACATTTGGTATTCTGTTGCTTTTAAATCTGAACAGATGTTGTGGCCTCTCTCTTAATCTCTCACTTGCACTCACAGTTGCACCATCCACCCCAAGTATGTGTAAGTGTGTATGTGCGCGCATCAGTATGTGTGTTCGTTTGCTTGCTTTCGTATATTTTCGCTTCGTACTTCGTTCACATTCGTTTCTTCTTTGGATACTCGCTTTTCGTTTGTTGTCATAACGCGAGAGACTTTCGTTGTGAACGGACGCATTTATTTTTGCGTTCTATTTTAATATTGACAAATATTGTTGAACAATTTACCGCAAACCACATACAAAAAAAATAAAGAAGATATTGCTGACTAGCATGGGAACTTAGCGGACATACTACAATTAAATACGTGTTGCAATCAAAGTAGAAAAGTGTTTCAAAATTTACCACACTGCGTGATCTTGTAGCTTAGTGTCACATAACACCAAGCTCTGGTCCAAGTTGTATTTTTTGCGCGTAATAAAAATCTTGTCACTTAAACGAGAACGTACACAACTTTGTACAATAATTAAATAAATGTGCGCGTGTTAAAATTTAAAAACGCTTACACACAAACCAGGCAACAACAAGTGGAAATACGACTACAACAACAAAAACTACGGGAAGTGCTCGCGGCCGCTCAACAAGTGTTACAATAAGCACTGGGGATTATCTAATAAACCAATAATATATTTGTATATATATATTTGAGCCTCACCCCACACTTCCTCAAAATATAATAAAAAGATTATATACCAAATAGGCAGCATAAATATTAAATTTAAACAATTCTCGTGTGCGCCTGCCAGTCAAGTGTTTGTTTCTGTGTGTGAGTGAGAGTGTGTAGCTGTGTGTGTTTGTGTCTGTGCGCGTGCATGTTTCTGAATGTGTGTGTGTGAGTCGAGCAACAGCAGCTATAGCTACAGCAACAACAGCAGCAGCAACAATACGGCAACGTCAACACGCAATTGCTGTGAGCGCGACGGAGACAGCAACAGCGTGAGTCATAAAAGTGAAGTGAAAATGCGGATAAAGAGAGAAGCGCCGTGTCTTCTGTTATGTATGCCAATCACAAATAACAATAACAACAACAACAATCGCATTGGTGGTAAGTAAGAAGAAAATATATATCTACCTTCATACAGATATGTATATACAAAATCAACTAAATAAATTAAGATTATAAGCCATATAAGCGAGCAACAATTACTCATAGGTATTTTGTTCGTTTTCGTTTTTGAGATTAATACGAAGTATTTTTCCCGCTTGGAATGCCTGCTGTATTTACTTTTGAAAACTTTGTGCGCTGAAGCGCATCCACTTCTAGGGCACAGGGGGAGGAAGAGCAAAGGTAGCAACACACGTAAGCAGAGGCAGCGGCAACAGTATCAGTAGCAATAGCGTAAGCGTAAAGCGTTGTCGACAATTGTCTCTGGTTGTCTGCCATGCGAGCGAGCGACCACATGCCCTGCCCTGCCCACCACCGCCAGCTCTTCCCGCCCCATACGCCATAGTATTTAACAAACAAGCAACAAGACTCGAAGTCAGAAAGCAGCAGAGGCGGAGAGTCAGTTTCTTACTTACTTCATACGTGACTCACATTCGCGTGTCTTTCAGAAATAAAAGCAAACGAAAAAAGAAGCTTTTTTTGTATTTTTGTTTTTTCGTTGGCTCTGCGTTGGCTGGAAAACAAAATAACAACAGCAAGAAAAAAATGTAAAGCAAAGCAGGTTTGTGCAACGGCCTGGCAACGCTGGCAACGAAACCCGCTTTGAAACGACCTTTCGAGTACGAATTCGTCGGCACAACAACAATAAAAGCAACAGCCTCAGCAACAACTTGAAAACTTGGCGAAGTTGGAGTACACACATGTGTGTGTGTGTGTGTGTTTGTATTTGTGCACTTAGCCTGTGTGCGTGTGTGTTGTTGTGCAGTGCATTGGCATGCGATTTGACTTGTTTCTTTCTGTTGGCCACAGTCAGAGCCGATACTAGCAACAATAATAACAACACTAACAACAACTAGCAAAGCACTACGTTTCCTGCCCAGTCAGCGAGTGAAAACTTTTGTTGGTTATTTATGTTGTTTTTTGGCTTTTAAGGCTTTGAGGTCGCTCGCGTCGTTGCTGCTTGATAAGAGCACTTCTGCTACTCTACATACATACATGCATACAAATTGTTGCTTGTTGTTTTGCTTGCACAGCATAAAAAAAGCGTAGAGCGCTGTGTACGATAAGGTTTCTCCTTCACACTAACACACACAGACATACGCACCCAAACTCACAGATAAGCAAACTTCAAGCTTTAGCTACAACAACAACGGCAAGAGCAAGTGTTGCCCTTTTTCCTTACTGCTGTTGTTGTTGTTGTGTCGTTTAGCTTTGCATTGAGCTTCGCATTGGCTTCGATTTCGCCTCACTTCTTACTTCGCCTTTGCCGTCTGTCCGCTTGGCCGCTAATCAAGCTGCGTGCCGAAATAAATGTCTTACGTCAGTTTGTCAAACAAGCAGCGGCGACTATTTGCGGTGTCGTTTTTTGTTGTATTTTGTTGTATTTAATGTGAGTCGGCGCGACAAGTTTTTAGGTTTGATAGCTGACGTCATTTCCAAAATAGCATATCCAAAATAAATGTTTCAATATTAAATATTGTATGTTTTTATTGCAGCTAACCATAAGGACTATCCCAACAACAAGCGTTCCAGGGAAAATCTGGTATGTGACGAGCAGCAGCTGACGGCGACGTCAAACGCAACTATGAATGGTGGCAGCAATGGCGGCCGAACGCCGCCGCTCATGCGCAGCTGCTCCAGTCCGGCGGTATATGGTAAGTTGATATCGAACAATATTTAATTACAAATATTACATAAATATCTACTTCAAACATAAAATAATATTATCTCGAAAAGTTCAGTATATTTAATGAGCAATTTCTAAAAAAATATTAGTTTCAAATTAACATCTAAACGTGTTTCGTTTCAACAGATTAGCACTTCATGTGAACCAGTTCCAGTTCCAGTTCCAGTTCTGTCTGAATTTTACCTTCCGTCTATCAGCTGTCAAATCTGTTTACTGTTCTTTGCATATTTGCATGTCCGTCGTTTGTGCTTTTCATTGCATTTCATTTCCTAGTGAGGCCAAGCTTAGTCTCTTTTCCTCTTTCTTCCCATTATCAATATCGTATCTAACTTTCGCTGATGCTTTTACGCTCTCTCTCTCTGTCTTTCTCTTACTCGTTCTATCATTGCTACTGGCTTGGCGCGCGCACTCTTGAGCTTTGCTTAACATTATAAACAGTGTTGTTGTTTTTGTTTTGGCACGTGCTGCGAGATAAACATGACATTCTGCTCTCGTTCTCGTTGTTTCATTTCATTTCTTTTTGTTTTGCACGTTATGAAATCAACATATGCACACAAGCAACAAAACATGCACAACAAGTACAATGGTAATAATAATAATTGCATTTAACAATGAGAACAGCGAAAAACGTTTCAATGTTAAACTTTCGGGCAGCTGTTTTGGGGGACGATGCAATAAAGAATTTAACGAAGCTTTGCTTTGACACTGAGCTTTGAGCGCAAGTCCTCTGGGCGAAAAGCTCAAACCTTGCACATGTGTGTGAAGTGGGAGAGTGAGGTAAAGTGTGCGTGTGTGAGGCATGTGATCGCGTTATGATGCAAATAGATTTCAATGTCGCGCAGTTTGTGCTTTTCAGATTTTTCACTCAACTCTCTCCCTACCTCACTCTCTCTTTCGATCTGCCTGTCCTTCTATTTGTTTTGACAGCTTCTCTCGTACTTGTGCTTACGCACGAGTCACATTTGTTTTTGTTGCAATTTTGAATTCCTGTTTACGTTCATCACATTTTGAGTCATACGACAAATATTTGAGCATATTGTTTTTAGTTGTGATTTAATTGCATTTACTTAATACCCAGCTCTCAATGCTAATAAGTATGACTGGTGAATACCCTCTAAACGTGCACATGAACATGAATGTAGGTGTGCGGGGTCTTACCCCAGAAGCAGCCTATGACTAATGCAATTGATTTCCGTGCCACACTGTGACCCACAAAACGGTACTTACAAGTACACACTCAGTACTCGGTGCAAAATACTCACTACTCAGTGCTCGGCCCAAAAACAAAGTACAAAACACAAAAAAATCATGGGCCAAATTTGCTGCCTTGGCTATCAATTAACACGCGAGCGACAGAAATAATCGATGAATTGGAAACAGTCAGCGGTGGCAGCAGTCAGCGGCAGTGGCAGCGGTGGCAGCATAATGTAAAGCCAACTATCCGTAGCCTACAATAGATACAGATACACGGATATAGATACAGATACATAAACTGAACGGAACGTTTTGTGCGCCTCATTGAAAGTGCTACGAACTCAACGACGACGAACGACGCAAAATATTGTGAGATGGCAAACCACCACCGCCACCTCCGCGACCCCGCCCACCCAGCTAGCCACCCTGCTTAACCCGCAGCCGCCCACACACACACACTGGCACACAACACACACAAAGACAGCGCAACTGCCAATAAAAGTAAACTGTGCGATTGCTGGCATGACTCATGCAACAACAACAACGAAGGCGCAGCAACAAAAATAAACAACAAATTGTTGTAGAAAATTTAGACGCTGTTGTAAACAGACAATAGATACACACACACACACACACACACGCACACACAAACAGAGGGAGAACGTTGCAGATAATGTTGATGATCATCATTTGTGGCAAATGGATCTTTTGTTGCATGACATCGCAATTGGCAGACAAAACGAAACCACAGACAGACAGCCAGAAAGAGCAAGAGGGGGAGGGAGAGGCACTGTGTGAGTGAGAGCAAAAATGTTTGAGAAACAGTTGTGTTTTTATCGCATCTCATTGCAACTTTGTAGCTCACTCAAAATGGAACTGCTTAGACCAGGCTAGAAAACCCACCCACCCAATAACTAACACAAATTACTTGTACTAAATTTAGTAGCCCCCCAAACAAATCAACTAATTTATTGTTTACTTTTGTATGATTTTATTTGCAGATATAGAAACACATCCAGCGTCTCCAGTATTTCCACATTTGTTGCTGGGAAATGGACGCGATGCGAATGATCCCAGCAGCGTGGGCGCAAATTGTGTCCTCAATGTTACCTGCCAAAGTCCTAGTGAGAGCTACTTGCAGGGTCTCAAGTATATGCAAATACCTGCCAGCGATACGCCCCATCAGAATATTAAACAATATTTTCAGACCTCATATGATTTCATTGGTAAGTTTCGAGCACTCTACAAAATTATCGATAAGTTAAACAATTTGTGCTGTGTCATTCATAACGGTTCTAAAACGTGACACAGCTTAAAGGGGGTGGCGGAGGGGGCAGGGTATTATGCTTTGCATAACGGTTTAGTCGGAGGCCACTTGGAAAATTCGTTATTGGCCTTTTTTCAGCATTTTCTTTTAGCTGGCATCAGCTCTTTTTGTTCTTTGTTTTATTTTTCAAGGCATAATGAAAGAAACTCGTATATTTAGTTAATTTTAAGTGTAATACATGTGTAGACACACAGAATATGTATCTGTATCTCTCACTCTGCCTCTCTCTCGCACACGTATAGTATCTTTAGCCGTGGAATATTTTGCTGACGTCAATAGCATTTTTCCATTTTCATTTTCTCGTGGCTAAAGTTGTTTTACGCGGATTTTGTTTTTATTATTTTTTTTTTTTTTTCATTTACATATTTCTCTATAATTTATTTTATTTTATATGTTGATTCTCGTTTTTTTTGGGCTTATTTTGTTATTGTTGTATTAATCACCAGATTTGTCACGGCACGTGTGTGTTATTTATTTATTTATATTTTTATTTTTGTTTGCCTTCTGAGTCGTTTAAATACTTTGTGTCAATATTTTTTTTAAAACAATTGAATAAGACGCACTAATTTATTAGTGTGACAGCTACAAAAGATTTGACAAATAAGTTGATGCCCAGATTAAGCAGTAAAGTTGTAGCTGGTTAAAAATAGTTGCTAATTTTAAAACAAATTTGCATTCAATTGATTTAGATATTATTTATTTCTTTAATCCATTTTTTCGTTTGATAAAGTTTCCTTATGAACTTCCTGCTAAAGGGATTTAAAAAAGATACTTCATTCACTTCCACTCATAGCTTCTCCTAGCACCCAGCTTGAGTCGATTCGAACTCAAAGTGACGGCAACACACTCTCCAACTCTCTCTCTCCTTAAAAGCTCATCCTCTGAGCGCCTGGCAGCTCCTACGCCTTCCCATGGCATTCGTCGTCATTGCTGATGTTGCTGTTGTTGTTGCGTGTTGGCGCTGGCAGACAGCATGGCGGCAGCGACGTCTGCGACGACATCGCCATCGTCATTGTTGTCGTTGCCCCACTCGGCAGCAACGACAGCTTCGACTTCGGCTTCCACCTCGACTTTGACTGCGACGGCGACTGTGACTTCAGCAGCGACTGCGACTTGGATGCGACAGCAGCGGCAGTGGCAACGGCAGCTCCTGTGTTTTGCTTTTGTTTTCTCTCTGCTTCTTTGCATAATACTAGACGATGACGTTGACGTCCAGCAGAAAGTTCCACTTTTACCTTGTGTGTGTGTGTGTGCCTTTGTGGCAGCAGTGAATGGATATTTTATGGAAATTAGCAGTGACGACCGCAAGCAAACGTCCTTTCTGATAAGGGTTGCTACACGTGCCACAGTTCACTCTCCTTGCTCGCGCTACTTGTGTTCATGCTATTTTGGCCACCACTGTAGACATGCCGCATGACTCATCGCCGGCATCGTTTACACTGCAATGTGGAACAGCACACACAAGCACATTACACACACACAGACACAGACACACAGGGGCACACTCCTTGGTAGCATTCAACCATCCACATCGATTTTTTTTCATTTCGTCTTATTGTTGCTATTTATTGCGTCGCTGCCGCCGTCGCAGTCGCTGCCAATGGGACTTCACCCCCGCCAGCTGCCACCCTGCCACCGCTGTGCTCTTTGGCATATGTTCTATTTATAAGCGCACGTCGTTCAGGACAACGTCGATTGTTTTTGGTTTTGTTGTAATTGTGCTCGACCATCGTTTAGTTCCTGTTTATGAGTCATCGTCAGCGCCGCTGTCGACGTTGGCGTAGGCGTCGTCGTCGCTGTTGCCTAGCTGTTTTCGGTTGCGTTATCCTTGTGCATGGCCTCGACAATGCCGACGTTGACGTCACGGCCAGACGCTTCTGTTGCTGTCAGGTGCGTGTGTGCAGCAACAGCTGTTGGCCAACTCAATAAACCAACAGCTGAATCAGTTTTCTTTTTTATTTTCTTTAATTTGGCTTGATCAGCTTCCAAAAAAAAAAAGAAAGAAAAGATAAAGAAAACATTTGTCTTGCTGATTCAGGAAGAATTCAACGCCCACCCACCCACACTCACACTCACACCCACCCATCTGTGTCTGTCTGCCCACCTCTCCTGTTCTCCTGCTTAAACATGTTCAAGTGTGTATTATTTTTGTAACTGCGTTGCGTGGCTCTCTCTCACACCAGGTTCTCGCACTCGCACTCTCTCTCACGCTCTCAACACTCATTCACTGCTGCCAAAACACATTAGTACTCAGGCACGAAATAAAAGAAGAAAAAAAATTATTGTGAACGAGTGCTATGAGTCATGATTTTGCCTCAGTCGCCGCCCTCTGCCTGCCGCCCGTTGCTCTGTGTTCATTGGCAGCGCTGTTGCCTTTTGCGCATTCGTTTTTTTCGTTGACTCTCCGTCGTCACCTTATGCTTATTATTATTATTATTACTTTTATGATTGTCTGTATTTCATATACACTACTTATGATTTCTCATTGTTGTGTCTGTTGCTGTTGCGTTTCATTCATCATAATATAACAGTGCTTGCAGTCGAAGGTACGCTGCGGTGAGAGAGGGATAGGTAGAGAGCAAGCAAGAGTGAAGCTCAAAAAGCTTACTCATTAGTCAAGTTCCGAGTGAGAATTGTCATTTGCCGTTTGTTGTTTTTGTTGTTGCTGTTTGCTGCTCATGTCTCATTATGCTTTGACTCGCTTTTGTCATTAACAATACTTGAGCCATAAAGACATCTAACATAGATAAATGAGCTTTGATTTGAGACTCTCAAAGTCAGCAGAGCAGCACTTCAGCGCTTGGCCTAGAAACACAATCGGTGCCAAAGAGTTCAATCAATTTAAAAATTAACGCCAGCCTGTCTAATTAGACTGTACCTGCAAAACTAATACAAACAAACAAACACACACACACATGGAATAATGTATAATATTTGTGCACTCGAGTTATCAACTTACTATCTGACAAGCCAACAGAGGCCTCTTTTGAGTCGGACTAACAATTAGCTGGCAGTAAAATAACGTTGACGCACAGCTAAACAAACTCAGCTTTTTTTTACCTTGTGGTATCTCTATTTGATAATAACACACACGCACACACACATGTGCACACAGGGGTTTTATCAGACAAGTCTGATTAGATAAAAAATAAAATACAAACTAAAAACATTTCTAGTTCTAGGTGCAATTTCATTTGAAATGTTCTATATCGCATAATCCTGCTGTTGTCCCGATTTCCCAAAAAATCCGTTGCTTGTTTTTGTTTTCGATGACTAACTACACTGAGAGAAAGAGAGGGAGGGCGAGTGAGTGCGAGCGGGGCAGCGGCAAGACCTCGAGGCGACATTTTTGTTAGCCCCGTGCACATAATTTCAATATTCGTCAGCGAGCTATTTATAAAATGCAAAAGCAACAAAAACAAAACAACAACAAAAACAAAATCTGAGTATTCAGGAATTTTGAAATATTTCTTTATTTTTTGTTATTTGTTTGTTGTGCCGGGCGCACGAGCAAAATGCGAATCGCAAAATGAAAATTAAAAAACTTTAAAAAGGGAATTTTGAAAGAAGAGTTTTCGAGTCTTTGCAGTTTTCTAAATGAATTAATTAAAAAAAATGAATTCAATTAGAAATAAATTTTATTGAGCTGCAAAAATATAAAAAAATTTCGAACTCAGTTCACATTTAAAAAACTAAAAATTAATTTGTTTCGAAAATAAATCAGAAACTTTTTGTTTACATTTAAAAGGTTGCTAAGTTACATGAGAAATTGGTTTTATCTACTATTTTCTTATCCAATTGAAAGGCAACCAAGTTGTAGCGCCAATTAGAATTGTAAGATTCTTCTTGGAATCCAGGGTAATAAACACTTATAAGCATTGTTGTATTAATCAGAATTATTACAAGGAACTTGGCGTCTCATGGCGTCTTCTTATATGGAATATTTGCTCAGTTATTTAAAAAGCAACCCGCGCAATTTTTCTTGAATTTATTTATGAAAACTTTGCGCGTTTTTATGAATCACAAAAAATCTCACACAAGCCCCTCACATTGTAGTTGTTCATGTAGTTGTTGTAGTTGTTGTTATTGTTATTATTATTTTGGTTGTTGCCGGGTTGAAGGCAACATCAAAGTGCAGTCAACGGATTTCAAGTTGGACTTGGAGCTCAGCTCTGTTGAGTTCGTCGTTGCTTTTGTTTCCCCGTATGACTCAAAGTTTGCCAAGTTGAAGGTCAAGCAGCAAGCAACAAGCAACAACAACAACACTAGTGACTAAAGTGATTCATGATCCTGAGCAGCACCTGCCAAGATATGTCAGCATGGATCTCGAAGCCGATCGAAACGGATCGAGACGTAGCGCTGAGTAAGCTGCAATCACTGCCAACTGGGTAAGACGACTGTAAAAGACCCTGTAGGTGTGAGTTTTGTTGTGGTAACTCTAAAAGATTTTCTTTGAAGGCAGTTTACATTA
This sequence comes from Drosophila dunni, assembly GCA_018152125.1. Classification (NCBI taxonomy): domain Eukaryota; kingdom Metazoa; phylum Arthropoda; class Insecta; order Diptera; family Drosophilidae; genus Drosophila; species Drosophila dunni. The sequence continues at coordinate 1,370,924 of JAECXC010001197.1, read as the reverse complement.
GAAAAAGCTTGATCTGCGTGCAGCATGCATTTTCACTGCCTTAATTTAGTAACCTACTCCAATTATTTATAACTTTTGCGTCCCTACTGCCCTTTACGCACTATTCTCGCCTTTTCTTGACTTACCTAGCAAACCCTTTGGTGCCTTTTCTATGCACAGGGTCTAAAAACTCACAAACTCAAGAGTAATTAAATATTTTAAAACAAACAAACTACTTGTTGCCAGACGACTGACGAAACACACACACCGCACACCCCACACATACACAACACACCCCATACACACACCACACACACTCCACACACCACAGAAATTACACCATACGCGAGGAGTCATATACGATATCATGTTGCCGGCTGTTGTTGTTGGTTGCTGCTGTTGTTGTTGTTGTTGGTGGTTGTTTCACAGTTCGATTCTGTTTCTGGCCATGACTCACAGGAGCTGTTGCTGCTTCTGCCGCTGTTGCAAGGTATCAGCAATCAGTCTGACCCTTGGGCTGGCTTAATCATCATCGCCGCAAAAGTGAGAATGATTTGGGAATGAGAACGACATCATTGTCATACAAGTGTGTGTGAGTGCGTGTGTGTGAGTGCACATACATCCCATGCGTCTGTTGGCCCAGTTCTGCGACAATGACGCACTCGACGAGGCCAATAACGCACTAAAAAAAGGCGACAGCAGACGGCAGGACAGTGGGACAGACAGACAGCGGTACAGTGGGACAGACAGACAGTGGGAAGGGGCTGCTGTTGCACTTAATCATCGCACATACGTATTTTTTACGTTACTACTCAAAAGTTGGCATTACGCATCGTAGGCCCCCCCAAAAAAAACCAAATAGGAAAATCGGAGTCACGACAGACCCTATGAATGGTTTCGGGGACTGCGCTTAATAGACACGATCCGAGACACTCATCGTTGGACTATGCGACACTGACGACGACGACGACGGAGACGCCGTTTAGTCATAAGTGTCGCTCCATAATCGATGATTACTAATCCACTCCCCAGTCACGCCCCCAATCGGTAGCAAATGGATTGACTTGTATCGTATATCGTGTAATTATCGTTTAAGGTGGTTAAACGCTGTCACCATTTTCCCTCTCGCTCTCGGTATCTCTATCTGTTTCTCCTGCCTTTCTAATCAGCTTCTGTCTTTGAGTTCCGCTTGGGAAATGACAGCATTCACTTCCCTTGAAGATATCTAACTAGAACTTTGTGTCATAGCGCTCAGCTGTAAGACGCGCTTTATCTGGAGCCAGTGATTTAATGAACTCATTGAAATTCCTTAGTAAATAAAAGAAGTTTACATATTTTATGGCAAAAACGGGCAATCGACAGATCATGTTTAATTCTGAATTTCTAATAGGATTTTAAAAATTTAATTCGATTTTTTTAAAGTAAAATTTTTAATAATTATTTCTATTTACTAAAAATAATTGAATCTTTTTTAAAAACTAATTAAATTACACTTTTATTTTAAATTTAACTTTTTCTTTGTTTATAGCCGTTGAGATCTTTCTTTGTACAGGATCGTTTTAGCCATGAAATAAGTATGACTTATTGGTAATTAGCAAGAAGCCGAAATGATCTCACAGTTGGAAGATTTAGCAAGTGGTTTGGCCAGTTTTATTAGCTTGTTTGGGAGGGGACTTTTCTTAAGCTTCTTTTAGCCGGAGGCCAAGAGAGTGGGCTAATAGTATTGGCCCACTGTCTGGTGGCACAAACCTGTGGCCAAAATGAGTCACTTACTAAATACATGCGTTATCTCAGTGTGTGTGTGTGTGCGTGTGTGTATCTTTTGCTTAACTGTCTGAACTACGAGGTCATTAACTAAGCGGATTTATGAGCCCCAAGAATGCGGTGCGGTGACCAGTTGTCTGCTGACAACACACACACACACTTGTATTTATTTTTAGGATGGTCTAGAACACACAAAGATACAGATACGCAAACGCATAACACCCAGGTTTAGAACTGAGTACTGCAGCACTCAACTGTTTTACTTTTATAAATATTATTAATTTATTTTGATTATTTGTTGGTTTTTCCAACTTATGATTTCATATTAATTATTGCAATTTCATTGTTGTTTGCTCAACACTCTGTTTTTTATGGTTATCTTGGCGATAACTGAATTTCCGATTTGATTTCTTTTATTTTGTTGCCTGGACAACACTTAAGGCCTTGTGAAATTCTATATACTCGTATTGACGATTTCTAGTACAACTCGCTTATCACATTTAACTTTGCACTCTTTCATTGATAAATGTTCCATGTGTGTGTGTGTGTGTGTGTGTGCTGTTTCCTTTTGCGGCAACACTCGAAACTTCCAGGGCACGACGTCGATTGCTTTTAGATTTACACGCGTGGAAATAACGCTTATCACTGATAACAGTAATTTGTAATTTCTGTGGGCCGCGTGCAGTGTAAATACCAAAGAGGTAGCTCAGACAGGGGATAGAGGGGTGCTGATAAGGGCCTGAGGGCGCCAGGTGGGCGAAGTGTTCGCTGACGGCAATGGATGACTAATTCTGATTAGACTCGGCTGACTGCACGGCTCAACTCAGTTTGATTATCAGCTGTTTGGAAATCAAGACAAGTGTTGATTTGTCTGATTGCATTAAGCTCACACACACACTCGTATGTGTATGAGTAATAATTGATTAGGAACTGCAAGGCCTTCTAGGCTCACTCCCTGGTAATCGTTTTTACCATTCTGTTCTGATTAGATTGTCAAAGCTCTGCCAAATGGTCTCATTGTAGTGGTAGTTTTTAAACACACGCACAGACAGACACATGCCTTGCTGGCGTTGCTGCTGCTTATCGCTGCCCAAAATAACAACGTAAATTATGAGTTAATGTACATGTGTGTGCGCCGCTGTGTTTACTGTATATGCGCGGGGTTTGTGTGTGTGCGCGTGTGTACGTGTGTATAAATATTCTCGAACGCTGTGTTTGTCAATAAAGCGGCAAAGCGTTACTGTATGACTCATCGTTCACTGCACAGCAAATTCAAACAGTACACACACACACACATGCACAAGCCTGAGAGTCAATACACCAATACCACTGCAAGCATTATCGACAGCATTGAGCGAGCGCCAATATCAACAGCAAGCAGCAACAGCAACATCATCGAAGCTTTTAAAGCCCGCGGCGAAAAAGTTTCTCCCAGCGTATGCTTGTATGTGTGTGTGTGTTTATTAAAACGAGAGAACTGAAATGAGAATGAGAGAGTGGCGAGTAGTTTGTGAGGCAGGGGGAAGAGGGGGAGGGAAGCAACAACACAGCAATCATTTTGCGTTGTCGATAAATTTCGAATTGCTGTTGAATTTAAATTCTCTTTTTTTTAGCGCATCTAATTGGCATTTGTTTATGCAAATCACGGCGATACGTCAGCGGCAGCGCTGTTGTTATCAAACTGATAAGCGAATAAGTTCAGGCTGGAGTAGTGTCAAAACGTTTAGAGCTAGATCGCTAGATCGATTGAACTATTCGCAGGGAGTGAATGAACAAACTAAATTGCTGATAGTAGATCGCATAGTTCAAAAGTTCAAGCGATTAGGTGGAATCGTTTAACCGACTCATGAAAATTGGAACTAGCTAAAATTAAACACAAATTGAATTCTGCCCAAAGTTGAACACGATTTTAATTCTCTTTATTTTTGTCTCTTTGCAGAGGATGCACGCAAAACTGGTTCCCGCGTCTTGTTGCACTGTCACGCGGGCATCTCGCGCAGCGCCACCATCGCCATCGCCTACGTCATGCGGCACAAGTCGCTGTCACTGTTGGAGGCCTACAAGCTGGTGAAAGTGGCCCGACCCATTATCTCGCCTAATCTGAACTTTATGGGTCAACTGCTCGAACTGGAGCAGAATCTACGGACAAGTGGTGATCTGGCTCCGGCGCCAGTGACACCAGTACCAGTAACGCCAGTGTCCCCCGCCATTAGCCATCACCATCAACAACACAATCATCCAGCATTAGCCACAACATCTAGTCAGCTGTTGGAACAGCCCGAGGAGGAGCTGAAGGAGCAGCGGGAACAGCAATTGCCACGTGCTGTGCACAGTAAATCCAAATCGGATAGTGAGGCCATGGATGAGGATGTCTATGATTATGATGATGTCGATAGCGGTGCCGGTAGCTTTGCAGGCAGCAATTGCTCCTCACGTCTCACCTCACCGCCCGTAACACCCGACGAGACACCGTGCACATCGGCAGCGGCTGCTGCGGCCACCGATTTGGATTCACCCTGCTCCAATAGCAGCAGTGGTGTCTACTCCTTGTCCAGATCGCGTATGTTTTGCACCAACTCCAGCTATTCGGATACGAATGGAGTTTCTGTTCCTGCTTCAGATCCTGCTCCAGCTGTGGCATCACCAGCAGTGCCGGCTCTGTTGTCGCCAAGACAGTTGGCTATCTTCAAGCGCAATTCACCCGCCAAGCTCAGGCTCAATCTGGAGTCGAATATACCAAAATCCATATCCTGCATATCTATACACAGTCGTGATGCGCCAGCCACACCCACGTGCGAGGTGGCGCCCACATGTGACAATAACAACAAGAACCTGGTAACGGCCACATCGAGGGATTGATGGCTACCATGGAGGCGTCTCCGCGGTCGTGGGCGTGGTTGTCGTCATAATCGTGGTCGTCGTCGCCCCTTTTGCTGTGAATTCAAAATATAATTGATAGAAATTTCGTATTTTTATATACAGACACAATGATTGACAAACAGATTGATTGACAGATTGACATCAGTCAGCAATGATTGAGCGTGTATATTTTGTACCTAAAAACCATGAAGCAAAGAGAAGAAAGCTTAAAACGCTAAGAATCTAAACATGTTGGGGCAAAAAGAAAGAAACAAAGAGCATAAATGGAATATTTAGTCTAATTTGTAATAATTAAATCTAAATCTACATCTTTTGTAATGTATTTTAGACACCAAACAAAAGATGCAAAACTAAGTGAGAAGCAAAAACAAAAAAATACAAAAATTAAAAAAAAAAAACAATATAAATATAAATGTATTATTTAAGAGGAGGATAAAATCGATTCACGGATTATGCCGCTCTAGGGCGATCTTGTGCTGCTATCATATAAATTGTTTAAAAACCTCGTAATGTTTAATTTAGTATAATTTTATTGTCATTAAACGCTCCGCATAGTTACTAAGCCAATTTTAAATCACAATTTAAACAAATTTGATTGAAATCGCACCACAAATATTTCTGCTACCTTGCCACAGAACGAAAAAAAGAGAACCGTTATATCCATAAACCCCCAATCCAGAATACAAATTCAAATCCAAATTCAAAACTCAAACATGAAATGCGTTCTATCACTATTATTAAAAATATATATAAATATATCTCAAAACTGTTCTAAGTTTTATGCAACTACCTGTACCCAGCCATCTATATATACGCACACTCAGTCACATTTAAAACAACTACAACAACAAAAAAAAAAAAGATTAAAACCTATTCTATATGTATTGTATGTATGTATTTCAATTTCTTGAAGTTGGTTTTGTGTTTGTGTTTTCCTAGTTTTAGTTATTTATAAACAGAAGATACGGCGAGAAAGAGAGAGAGAGAGTTGAATGCAATCTGATTCATTTGGTCTTAGCCATTAAGTCTTTTTAAGTTAAGGCTACTACACTTAATGTGAGTAAAATGCGTTAAGTAAAGAGAAATCATAAAAAGTAACCAAAAAATATCAACTGACTTTTATTTGAATATTTGCATTGGCGCCAAGTTTGAGCTGCTCAACACTGCTGCGAAAGTTCTTCAACACTGCATATGCCACTGTTCACATGCAGCCCTGGATTTGTTCAGGCTTAGAACGAGCGCGGTTTTGACTTGTGTGAAATATTTTATTTAAGTGGTATCTGTGTTAAACATCTATCGACAAATAATTGAACTTTACTTGAAAATTAATATCACCGAACAGATAAACATTTTAAGTGGATAATTACGCATATTGCGGCTTCAATTGTTTTTTCGCTAACGTCGCCATTTTTTCCTGGCCGCACAAAGGAAATTTACCGTTTTATTGCTGACATCGCAGAAAGCTCGAAAAGCAAACGAAAAAAAAACAACGAATTGAAATTCGACGCATGGTTTTGGGAAATAATTCCAAATAAATAAGCGCAAAATGTGTGAATTGAACTGGGATGATCCTAGTTATGTTGAGCCAATACCGGCATATCATTCGTATCCGACCAACAGCAAATACGATGATGTAAATAACGAAAACAGCTATAATTCCCGTGGACGCGGATACGATGGCAGCAGACGCTCCAGTAATAGCTACAAAAACGAAGGTAGCGTTTACAAACGCAGTGCACGAATGGATTATGATCACTGTGAATCATTTGAAATCTCAAATGATGTAATTGGTCGCATCATCGGACGTGGAGGATCGAATATAACCCGTGTGCAGACGGAATACGGTGTGCGCGTCAATGTGAACAAACAGGATTTGTGCGTTAAGGTCTCCGGAAATAACAAATCGAGTGTCCATGATGCCGTAGCTCATCTGCAAAGGCAGACCACTAACGAGGGAGGCGTCGAACGTGATCGGTATCGTGAACGCGATCGTGAGAGGGACAATAATCGATCTGGCAGAGATGGACGTGCTGATAGGGATTATTATGATTACAATGGTGATGGTGGTGGTAAGCGTGGACGCAGTAATTACGAGTTTGCTGCACCATCGGAACAGCCAGAGATTCCTTTGAGTGGCGACTTGACCGGCACAATTGATTGGGATGCCTTAAACAAGGCATCGGTAAGCAACATAATTATCTCTAGTCCAGGCTCCAGAGTAACGATTATACATAATTCATATATTCCCATAGGAAAAAGCGCAGGCAGCACGTTGGGCCAAGTGCCCGCCACTCACGAAGGACTTCTACAAGGAGAGTCCGGAGGTGGCCAACTTGTCGGAGACGGATGTGGCGCATATGCGCCAGGAAAGCAACAACATATCGGTGTCGCATGTGTTTGATGCCAAGGAGGGCGAAGCTCTGCCACCGATTCCCAATCCTGTTTGGCGTTTCGATCAGTGCTTTGCCGAATATCCCGATTTGCTGGAGGAGATTGAGAAACAGGGTTTCCCTAAGCCATCACCCATACAGTCGCAAGCATGGCCAATTCTGCTCAAGGGCCACGACATGATTGGCATTGCCCAGACGGGCACCGGAAAGACTTTGGCCTTCCTGCTGCCCGGAATGATACACACGGAGTACCAGAGCACGCCACGTGGTACTCGTGGTGGCGCCAATGTCCTAGTGCTGGCACCAACACGTGAGCTCGCACTCCAGATCGAAATGGAGGTGAAGAAGTATTCCTTTCGCAACATGAAGGCGTAAGTCCTAACTGATATCTGAATGCAAGTGGTCCTAATCCTCCACTGATTCCTACAGCGTTTGCATCTACGGCGGAGGCAGTCGCCAAATGCAGATTTCGGACGTGGAACGCGGCGCAGAGATAATCATCTGTACACCTGGCCGCCTGAATGATCTGGTTCAGGCTGGTGTCATCAAAGTGTCCAGCATTACCTATCTGGTGTTGGACGAGGCTGATCGCATGCTAGACATGGGCTTTGAGCCGCAGATACGCAAAGTGCTGCTTGATGTTCGTCCCGATAGGCAGACTATTATGACATCGGCCACCTGGCCACCAGGTGTGCGTCGTCTGGCCCAAAGCTACATGAAGAACCCCATGCAGGTGTGCGTTGGTTCCTTGGACTTGGCGGCCACCCACTCGGTGAAGCAAGTGATTGAGCTGATGGAGGATGACAGGGATAAGTATAATACTCTTAAATCGTTTATTAAGAACATGTCCAAAGAAGACAAGATCATCGTGTTCTGCGGTCGCAAGGCACGTGCTGATGATGTCTCCAGTGATCTGTCCCTGGACGGATTCGCCACCCAGTGTATTCATGGCAATCGAGAGCAGAGCGATCGTGAGCAGGCTATAGCCGATATCAAGTCGGGTATTGTACGCATCCTAGTTGCCACCGATGTCGCCTCTCGTGGCCTTGACATCGAGGACATTACGTGAGTTAATCCGTGGAAATGGAAAATGTTTTCTTTGATTCACAAAACTCTCGTTTCAGTCATGTTTTCAACTATGATTTTCCGCGTAACATTGAGGAGTACGTGCATCGTGTGGGTCGCACTGGCAGAGCCGGTCGTAAGGGCACATCTATTAGCTTTATTACTCGCGAGGATTGGGCCATGGCCGAGGAGCTGATTGGCATATTGGAGGAGGCCGAACAGGAAGTGCCTGAGCAGCTGCGGGACATGTCCAGGCGTTTCTCGGCCATGAAGGAACGTCGCGCAAATGAGGGTGGCGGAGGACGTGGCGGTCGTGGAGGCTTTGGAGGAGGACGAGGAGGCGGTCGTCGTGATCGTTACTAGACAAACTTAAACCATTTGTGTATTTTGCATTGAAGCAGCAACTATTTTAGTTCCAAACTAAGACAACGCATTGAAGCGATCAAATTTATAGCAAGGCTTGTACTTAGACTAGATCTACGTATACTAAATCAGTATACATATATTTTTATTGGGTGTGCATCCCAGATTTATGCCCAATTTCATTAAAAAAAATTATTTTTTTCTATCAAACTCGATTTATTTTGCATCTCCGGCGTATTTCTGTAGTAATTCCTGCTTGCGCTTTCGGAGCAGAGCCTCCTGAACATCTTGTTGCGTTGGCACCGGCACGTGAGCTGTGAAACGTGGTGCGAGCAGGCCCAAGGGATCGTTTTCCGCCGCACGTGCTTTGGCATCCTCGGCAGCTTCTCGTGCCGGACCTGAGAGCGGGTAAATTTCCTCGTCTTCCTCCTCATCATCTATGATGCGACCATCACGCGCCATCTTCTCACGCCACTCCTGAACAGCCTTCTGGAGAGCAGCACGTTCAATCTTCTCCTCCAAAGGTATGAGCACGCCGTCCTCGTCGTCTCGGTAGCCGTAGTACTCGGCATCAATGTCTTTCATTAGTTCGGCACGCGTTTTACGCGGCGGTGGTGGTGGATCCTGTTCGAAGAGCTCTCGCACACCTGGCAAATCTTTGGCAGCTCCGAAGTATTTGTAGCCTCGGTTACCCGGCACTTCGCGTCCCTCCGCATCGAACATCTTAGGTCCATATCGGCGGTAGTGTGGGCCGCCTAGCGATGATATTTGGTTCTCCCAATGCCGCTTCTCCCGCAGCAGTTTGTTGATCTCATCGTTGAGATCTCGTATGCGAAATTCTCCCAAGCCGGCTGCAAATAGAAACATTTTAGTATGAACTAAAAGCATGTGTTTTGGTGCTTACCGTTTTGAATTTGTGCTACCTTTTTGGAGATTTCTCGTATGATCTCCAAACGAAACTTTTCACACTTGGGCAGATCATGGCACTCAGAAGCCAAGTAAGGACGACGCTCCTTCTCTCCGGACTCGACTTCTTTGGCCGCACGCCAACGCGCCAATGTTGTCCTGTGTGAAAACTACGTTAGCTTCAAGCTGTAGCTTGTTTATAAATCATACTTACATCGCTTTTTCCGCATTTCTCGCCTAGAAGTAAATTTATTTATTAATTTTATCTCATTGTTTAGAAATTAAACGTTTACTTACCATATTTATTTATTTTGTTAATTTAATGTTTGTGGTGGCTTGTCGATAAATGGTATACCTTTATCGAGCAACAAATGACATTCACATTAGTACGCAAAACTATTCGATAGCACTTCCCTTTGAGCGCCAGTTATCAGCTGTTAACAGCTGTTAAATGAAATTTTGTTTAACTACTGTAAGTTACTTTTAACGCTGAACGCTTGGGTGTTGCAGATATAAGCACCGATTCACACCACACTACCCATTAAACTTTAATTATTAATTTAATTTGAATAAAATTAACTTTAACTAAATCGATTACAAATAATTGAACCGATATACCGCGAATTGAATAAAACATCGATGCTTTGATTGTAGAATCGATTTTAGTTCCAGCTCTACTCGACTGCTGTTCTGCTGCCTACGCCATTTATTTGCAAGGAAAAAAAAATTAACAAAACAGAGTAAAAATGTTGGCGCTTATCAACAGAATCCTGGACTGGTTCAAGAGTATCTTCTGGAAAGAGGAAATGGAGCTGACACTGGTGGGACTGCAATTTTCAGGCAAAACGACATTTGTCAATGTTATTGCGGTGAGTGTATTTGCAAATAATGAGTCGTCATACTATGAGGGGCGGCGGCTATCCTAAGCGGGGGCGGAGTGTGTACCGGAGCAGTGAAAAAAACCAACAAAAACTAAATTCTAAGACTTGCAGCGCGGGTTGGGAACCAGGGATGGCGGTGACAAATCGAGCGCTTATTGCCGTTTTTTTGCTATATTGATTTGCCTTTGTTCCCTACGTCATGCACTTATCACTTATTGGTATATTACTTGTTTGCTGCTGTTCATTTCCAGAGTTCATAACTGAAGTTTTTTCATTTTATGATACTACAAGCTTTATAGTATCACCTTTAAATTAAACAGTTATAACCCATTGTTAGTATAAATGACGCCATTATTGGCATATGCTCTGGCTTACCCACCCGCCCCCTTGGTTCATTCGACGATAAGCCGCGATCTAAACGAAAACAAAAATATGTATAACAGCATAAGTGTTATACATACGGGTACCATTCTTTTGGAGACATTGAGTCATGACTACAACCACACATGCACTTAACAAGCAATAAAGAATGATTAAATTTAATTTACTTGCACACCAATAAATCTTATACCATTAAAAATATATATGTATGTTCTCTGCAGTCTGGCCAATTTGCGGAGGACATGATACCCACAGTTGGTTTCAACATGCGTAAAATCACCAAAGGCAATGTGACCATAAAGGTCTGGGATATTGGCGGACAACCGCGATTCCGCTCCATGTGGGAGCGCTATTGTCGCGGCGTAAACGCAATTGTGTAAGGAAACTCGTCTTGAGTTCATAGATAATTAACAATTAATTGTATTGTATTGTAGCTATATGGTAGATGCTGCTGATTTGGAAAAATTGGAGGCATCGCGAAATGAACTACACTCTCTGCTTGATAAACCGCAGCTGAATGGCATTCCAGTGCTTGTCCTTGGCAATAAACGTGATCTTCCAGGAGCACTCGATGAAACCGGGCTCATTGAAAGAATGTAAGTAGTACATGGTATACTTATAAATTCTTATATAACTGATTAAATGTAACTCCTACAACAGGAATCTGTCGAGCATACAGGATCGTGAAATCTGCTGCTATAGTATTTCGTGTAAGCAAAAGGATAACATCGACATAACGTTGCAGTGGTTAATTCAGCATTCGAAAAGCCAAAGTCGTTAGTTAATAGCCTACTAACTTTTACACAATAATAACATAAACAATACAAATAAACACACACAAACACACAGCAACACAGACACACAGTCACACACAAGCACACAGAGAAAGACAGACAGACAGACACAAAACTAAAGCACTCTCTCTCGCATACACAACACTGAACAACTATATTAATTTGCAGTATACTATATCTACATATATATAAATGTATAACTTTATTTGGAGTAGGGTGTTAATTGATGTATGAGAATGTTGTTTGTAAGTTCAAAAGTATTTGCAATTTAACGATACGATACGATTGTTTACATGTGTGTTTGTATGAAATGATAAAGAAATCGCTTTGGGGGTGCTCGTCGGAATGTCGGACCGAATGTCTCGAATTTGTAGTTCACAAACAGATGCTGTTTAAGTCACTCACACACACACACACGCACACACACTCACACACAACCACTCTGACATATACAAACACATGTGTACACAGCGAGAAATCGCATAGTATTTAGCATAATGTGCTTTTTCAACTCGATCACCTCCAAAAACGATGTTGAATTTTGTTTGTGTCGATTAGTTTGTTGTTTGTACCAACAATAGTTAGGCTTATGTTTAGTGTTTATTGGTGTGATTATGAAAATATTGATTTTTTTATAACTTTTATTTAGAAATATACAAAACAAATAGTAACTATGATTTACATTTGTAATTTATATGCAACTATTTATTTAGAAACTACATTTTTGCTTAGCGAAAATTTAAACACAAAAAAAAAGACCTTCAAAACTGTATGTCACATTTATAAATGTGTAAATGATAAAAAGGAAGTGCAACAAAACAAACTTGCAAAAGGTACAATAACGATCATGATAATAGAAACCCGTGTAATATACATCAACTCTTCTGTTTCTGAACAAGTCAATTTTGTAAACTTGATAACTTTTGCTTTAACCACAAAATGCAAGCGCCCGCACGCTTTTTTATCATCCCTATTACACTTTTTCCAAGAAACACATAATTTATATTTTAATAACCAATCGAAATTATAAACTACAATATCTAATTGATAAAGGGGAAACCCCCGAGCGAGCAAAACTAATAAAGACTATTATAAAATGAATGAACGCAGCGAGTGCACTGAATATTTGTTGTAAATGTATCGGTTTATTTTGGAATAGACCCAAAAGTATGTTACGAAAAAAGTTTAAACGATTTGTCGGTTGGAACCAAGAACTTGTGGGCAAGTCAATAACGTCGGAAAATGTTTTCTTAAAATTTGTATAAAGACTTAGTGGCAAATCAGGTGACTGATTATTTTAAAATATTTAAGTTGTTTTAAAAAAATTCTGCTATTAAAATTAATTGTTTCTTAAAATTCCTATAAGTTCTTTGAGCGTGAATTACACAAAATTTGAAACTGCATTAATTGTAAATGCAAATAATATAAAAAATAATAATTCCAACCAAAATTAAACCTATAGAAATCTTGCTTAAATAAGAGACCTCAATCTTTATATTCGTCACTTCAAATGAGCTTTATATTTAACAGTTTGCTGTATATTTTTAATCAGTTTCAAATACTATTAGCTGACTGTCTTAAAGTATTCTTGATTTGAAATATGAGACAGGAATTTACTGTGAGTTAAGCGATGAACAACTACTGGTATTGATTTCTCCCATAATGAATTCCCAATGCGATTATGTAACTGATCAAATATACAAAAGGAAAAATGCCTGGCTGTCAAACCCATGAATCACCGCCAAGTGACAACATATTTATTTTGTGGGCCTAAACGCAGAGTGAGCATCAAATATTCTAAACATATATTTAAAATAATTTATAGTCGCATTTGAGGCGCTGCACAAGACTGGTAGTTGGTAGCTGACCACCCAGTAGGACACACAGTGCTATCGCGGGCTGTTGGACAATTGATCGGTGCAGGAATATGAACGCATAAATACTCCTTAGCTGGCAAGGCACGCAGCCACTGCGAGTGCCCTTAGAAACAGTGGAGAGAGAGGGGGAGAGTCCAAGACGGACTGGGGCTAATTAGGAATTCTGTGAGAGTCGAAGGCAGAGGCAGTGGCTTCCAGGAAAACGTGTCAAGTGTTTGGTGCACTACTGTTTTTTGCTGCTGGAATCATTTGTCTTGAGGAGCTAGCACGAGCCTCTCTCCCATTCCCTTTCTCTCTCTCTCCGTCTCACATACTGACTACATGAGTCATGTGAAAATATTCTCATGCCTGGCGTGCTTGTGGCTGCGGTTTCCTGCTTCCTTTTGGGCTGTGTGCACCGTGCAGCGTGCAGCGCGTTCGCTGCCTAAGTCTTTCGTTTTTGGGCAACCTTTCCCTCGTCTAATAATTCAAATTGAGTTAATTACACTTTTAAATGCTGGAAATTAACATTGCGCTGATAAGAATCTCGCTTGCTGGCTTGTTTAGCCACAAGCCACTAACCTGGCCATAACTAGCGACGTGCCCAAAAAAGAGACACAGAAAAAGACAACCCAAAACAGAGCTCATAAATTTTCATAAACATAACAAAACTAACATTACACGTAAAAAACTAACAAATAAACAAATGCAAAACAAAATACATAATTTCAGATATTTCCAACAACAACAAAAAAGTCTTTAAGCGACTAAAGTTCTGTTTAATTTTTGTTTGCATGTTTTTTTTTTTGTTGCTGTTTTTTATTAGCAACTTGTGCGACTTGTGCTGATTAAATAATGACAATAAAACATGACCAAAACACACACACACACTCCGAAACGCTTATTGCCAAAAAGGAAAACAGCAACAACATTTAAATATTTTGCAAAAAACTCGAAACGAACAAGATCATTTGTATGCGCCACAACAAACTCCAACGCCATCGCCATCGGCATCGCCAGTTCTCAGTTAGCCGCGTGACTACTTTGAAGAAAAGCCGTCAAAACCAAAAAGTCACAAATACAAAAAAAAATGAGAAAGATTCAACAATAAACTGGGCGGGGTGTTGACCATAAATATGCGCAGACATAAACGCGTTATAATATATTAATTAGCCAATGCCAATAAGGCCAGCAGACAAGCAGATAAGCTCGGCTTGTTTAACTAAATGTTTTGGTACTGCCCTCGCTCCCCCCCTCTCCCTGCTTGCTGAAATTATGCCTAAATAGATTTTAATTGAAAGCCCACCAAAAGTGTGTGTTTGGCTGTGTCTGTGTGTGTTGGTCCCAACATGCTGTGCCACCTGAAAAGTTCCTGGAATTGCAGCACTCAAACAAAACCAAGCTCTGGCTAAAACAATAAGCCAAACGACAGCAGCAACAACAAGAGGAGAAGGCATAAAGTTCAAACCTTAACAAGATGAACAAAAGGCTGACTCTGGAGCTGACGGGGACTCTGTCTCTATCTCTATCTCTGTGTGTCTCTCTCTGTCTCTGGCTGTGGCTTCTACCTTCGTACTTGCCAGACTCGTGGGCAACAATTTTCATGTTTCTTTTAGAGTTTTTTTCAAGTTGCCTGTCAGTAGCAGCAGCAACAACAGCAGGATACGCTAACAACAACAACAACAACAACAGCAACGACATTGCCAAATGCAAATAAGTTTGTCTCCTCTCACTCGCTTTTTCTGCTGAATTGCCCAAGTTGTCCAGCTTGTCGCCGGCTGTAGTCCACCGCCACCCGCTCTTTCACTGTCTCCCTCTATCTTTCACTCTGCTTCTCGCTCACACACTCTTTCTCTTGCTTTGGTTGATTTATCAGCATTTATCGCCTGCGCCATTTGGCTTTGGAGTCTGGCCTAGACCATAGGTTAGCCATAATTCACGCAACACCTTCGCTGTAGCTATAGCAAGGCCTATTCCTCCTGCTCCTTACCCCCTCCCCTCCTTTTGTGCACTGCACTAATAAAGTTCTCAGGTGTGAAGATGCTGCTGCTGCTCCTGCTCCTGCTGCATCTTATTCACTCGCTCGCTTTAATTGATGACAACATCTTGGAATTTTTGTTGGTATTTTTCTGCACTCAAGTTGTCTTGTCGCCTTATTTCACACTCGCATTCCCCAACAAGAAAGAGAGGGAAAGTGTGTGAGAGAGAGAGAGGGAGACCAAGGGCATTTGCAAGCCAGCTGTGTGCCGAGGGCCAACTCTGAAATCTCTGGCTGTGTGCGCTGAAATCTGTTAAATAATGAAACATTTGCACGATACTGGAATCGTATCGGACCTCAGCCATTGGCAATCCGCAATCCCCAACCTCCAATCCACAAACCGCAAAACTCCCAGTTTTGTTGGCTGGTGCAACATATCGTACAAGATTTCCGGGAATTGAAAACTGCTAAAAATCGTGTTTGATTTTATACGTTCGCTGTTTGTTCGCTGTGTATGGGTGTGTATTTGTGTGTGTGTGTCTGTTTGGTGCATGCAACTGAGCTGAGGTAGTGGAAACTCTGGACGATACCTGTAGCATCTACGATATGCGTCGTGGTTCAACATGCAATCGCAACAAAACGAAAGCAGCTTGTTAACTAATTAAAACCAAAATATATGCAAATCAAAGCCAACTGATAGCAGCACAGCAAACCACAACAAACCACAGCCAACACACACACACACACATACACACTTACCTGATCTTAGAGTCCCACTTATTTGGCTACTGTATTTTTGGGCAATTAAGCTTCAAGTCCCCAACTCACTGCCATAATGCAACAAAATTAAATAGCACAAAGCGCATTGTGCAAAAATTAATTGCAACTTTTTGGTGGTCCTGACCAGCCAAAGTAGCCACCGCAGCCACCACTGTAGCCAGCATTGAACCACCAGCACCACCACAGCGCAAATGCAATCAATTCAAATGGATTTCACTCGAAGCAATGGATACAATTTACGACAATGCCAGCAGCTTCTGCTGCTCCGACTCCGCGCTTCTTTCCATCTCCTTCTCCTTCTCCTTATTCTCCTTTTTTTTGTTTTTGCCCTTTTGCAGCATTTTATTGGGTTCATTGTCGAGTATGAGCCGCATCCCCAGGGTCTAAGGGACCTTAGGCCATACACTGTTAAAAACAATGAATAAATGAATATATGGAATTATATATTATATTCAACTATTGATTACTTTTGGTTTAAGATAGGAGACAAGAGAAAAGAGAAGAAAAGAGCTTTGAGCCGATAATTGTTGTAGGTTAAAAATGGTAAAAGGTAAAAAAAAAATTCTGCTCAAAAGACCAGAAATAGTAATTAAAAAAAAAAACAAAATAATTTTCCTAATTACTCAAATTATACTAACTAATAATAATAATGAATCTTAAAGAAATAATTTCAAAACAATTCTTACTTTTAGCCACATTAGCTTCTTTATCTTTTTATAAAATAAAACTTATACAGTAAAAAAAATAGTTTCAATTTAAAATATTATTATAGACGTAACGTTCAATAATTAAAAAGTTGTTTAACAAAAACAAAAAAACAACGTTTAATAATTTAAACCACTATAATTAAAAGATCAAAACAATTTACCAGATGACAACAATTCTTATTTTAAAATATATTTATTTATCTGATTAGAAATGCTTTTTTTAAGTTGTTATATATTTTTTAGATTTGAAACTATCCTTCTTTATGTTTTACAATTAAAATCTTAAATTTATTGAAGTTAAAAAATAAGACAAAATGACACTCCTTTTTATCAGTGTAGGCGAGGGCGTCTGACCGTCGCCTTGGTATTTTTTTGACCAAGTTAAGGTTTTTTGGGCCACGTTTGTGCTGGCCAAGGTGCGGGACATATGTAAAACAAGCCATGAACAACCGCAGACCCAAAGAGTCCAGAGTTTGGGCCAAGAGACAGAGTTAGAGCCGGGCCAAAATGTCTGGTTGGGCAATAAGGATTCGGAAGTGAAATTTATTTTGCATATCGTAGTCGCATTGTCTTTACTACCTGGACTACCCTCACTGCCCCTCACCCCCTCAGTTTAGTTTGGTGCAAGTGCTCCTGGGAAACTTTTGCGCGTCGCATTTATCAAGGGACAGTCAATTTGGCCCAGTGGCTTGGGCAACGTCTTGGCCAGCTTCGATTGTCACTGGGAAATTATCCAATTTTGTGGTTTCGCATTCAATTGCAACTGTCAATTTACAAGGCAGATTCGCTGCCCCGGACGAGTAGCTGTCATGGTGATGAATGCCAAGCCGAACGGGTTGTGTGGTCTGGGTGAGGAGTGAGGAGGGAGTAGGGAGTAGGGAGGACTGTGTATGGTTTGGGCTATCGTGTAGGGTAATAAAAATCATAATCGCCCGCGGCTGATCAGCGCGATCCGCAGCTAACCCTTAACCCTTCCGATGCCTTCTTACCACAGTCAATTGCTTCCGGAGATGGGTGCCAAGTCAAGCCGTAAATGCAATGTAGTTTTTATCATTTATCGCTGATGTTTTTATTTTTTGTATTTTTTATATTTTATGCACTTTTCTTTTGGGTATTATTAATTGCATCAAGATCAACAGCAGCAAACGCCGCCAGCGCCAAAAGTAACAACAAATTTCGCTAATGAGTATTTACCTTTTGGGCGGGATATCGGGGTTTTTGGGCATGGTAACGGGGCGTATGCTTAATGCTAGATTAGCATCGCAAAATTTCATGTGCGCTGAACTTAACGGCTGATCGCTCATAAAATTAATCAAGCTGCTTTAGGCTACTTGCAACATTGCAACTTTTACGTTTAGCTTTTTTACTCTTTTTTTTTGAGTTTTTTTAGAGTTTTTTTTGGGTGGCTGTTATTATTTTCACATACTTTGGTGGGATTTCCTTGCCTTAACAAATTGCTTTTGTTATCGATGCAGCGCGCGAGAGTTGAATGCACTCACGTGCATGTGTGTGTATTTGTGTGCTTGCAACTTGCAACTCACGTACAAGACACTTTGGGCGATCGTTCGATCCCGATTCCAATTCCGATCCCCACTGACGACGTGCCATTTGTTACATTATAAAACATATACTATAATAGTTATATAATAAATTTTGTGTGTTGCTGGCAATAAATATCCTGGCACTGAGCGACAGACGCCTGATGGACTCGAGTCGATTGTGATTGGATTGCTGCTGAAAGCATTTGCATAAGTTCATCGCAAAATGTCAATTTTAATTGAATTTCTATTGTACACGAAGCAATTGGATTTATGTCCGTCCATCTGTCAGCTTGTCTGTCGTTTAATCGTAATAAACATGTCAGCAGCAAACCAAAGCCAACTAATTTGAACGCTACTCTCAAATGTTGCCACAACTCCAAAGATGTTGCTGCTGCTGCTGTGTAAAACCTGCTTGTGGCACAGATCTTGTCTTGGATGCTGTTGCTGCACTGCAGAAGCTGCTGCACCAATCCCAGTCGCTAGCTTAATGCCATAATTTATGCGCACAACTTGCTTTGCCTTGGCTCCGCCTTTTGGCCAATCAGACCGTGTTTGGGCCACTTCACCGTTTGCCGTTTGTCTAGTTTGCAGCTCTAACGGCAACTAGCTGGGCTTTCTTCTCCACCCCTGGCTTTTGAGCCGGCCTTTGTTAATGGTGTGAACACATTATTAAATATCGCAGGAATTGCTTTAATTAGCTTATCAGTTAATTTCAGCTTAAGCTCTGTAGAGCTGCCAAGAGGTAAACTTGGCTTCAACATAAAGTGATACATTTAAGGAACTTATCTTGGTCAATTGTTGCTAATTAGAAGAGTATAACATCATTTAAAAATACTAATTTCATGTTGACACAAAATTAATTTCTCTAGATTTTGATATGGAATGTAGCACACAACTTTTATGAAGCTTATAAATATTTAATTGGTAAATTGTTATTTTAAAATATTTATAAATTATTCTAACATGTTTTAAAGCAGCAATTTATTATGAATAAATAGATGGAAAATAATATATATTTTTTATTTAAAATGTATTGTCGAACTGATAAATTAGCGATTTGTCGTCTACTTAATAATTGATTTAAAATGGTATTATTATAGTTATGCATATAACAAACTAACTAACTATAACTTTAACTATACATTAACATACATATTAAACTTATTATGTAGATACAAATAAAATAGAGCCTTGTGTTAAAGAAAGTATTACGTAATAAAGCATCATTTGTTATCAGAGAGCGAGAGAGAGAGAGAGAGAGAGAGAGAGAGAGAGAGAGAGAGAGAGAGAGAGGGGAGCATACAGACAGAGAAAGATTATCAGCTGTTCCGGTTGTGTTTTTTCAACGCTCCGTCTATTTAATAATTTTTGGCTTATTTAGTGAATTTTAAATAAAAATGATTAAATCTAATATCAGTATCGTATTCAGTGTGCATTTTAGCAAAATATAACACATTTTGTTACTACAGCGTCTCAGCTGTGTTTTTGTTTGTGCCCATTTTAACTGTGACCTTTGCTCAATTTTGCTCCCTTTTGCTCCCTTTTGCTCCCTTTTGCTCCCTTTTGCTCCCTTTTGCTCCCTTTTGCTCCCTTTTGCTCCCTTTTGCTCCCTTTTGCTCCCTTTTACTCCCTTTTGCCCCCTTTTGCTCCCTTTTGCTCCCTTTTTTGCTCTGCTGAGCAGTAATAAGTTTGTGTGTTTGTTCTTCTTGCACTCAATTCTGTTTTGCGCTTTGCTTTGTTGTCTAACTGTTTCGTTAACATTTGTTTTTGCATTATTGCGAATTCTGTTTTCGAGTCACTTTCGTTTACATCGAAGCAATCAGGTGCACTCTTATTTTTTTTCTTTTCTTGTTATCACTCTAATTTTACAAGAGTTATTTTGAGTGAGGGGGAGTAGGGAACGGAGCTTTCACAGTATATGTAAAAAGTTATGTGCCAATATTTTAAAATTGTTTTAAATCGTTTAACATTTTATAATATTTTTTTTTGTTAATTTCGGTTCATAAATTTAATTTTGGCTCATAAATTTTTGTATATTTGACAAATATTTTATTAAATTTTTTTTTTTTAAGATCATGTTTATGTAGTTTACAAAGATCTGTGCCAAAGTTGAATCGCTTGGGCGATTTAATACGATTATATCAGTGATATGTTATGGCAAATATATATGATACTTTTGTACAAGTTGATCTTAGAGCAGATAATTGAATGTATGTTTTACAGATTGTTGTGCAAACCACAAGCGTGACTTGTGTGTCAAAGTGATCAATTTTCAGTTGGATAAAGTCGTTTAAGGCTACACAGAGAGACAGGGATTTATAAATATGCTATTACAATTTCTTTTTGCTCTAGTTTAGACATTTTTAAACTAAGTGTACTAATCTTAAATTAAGTAAAAAGTCAAGAAATTCTATTAAAATCCTATCAAATTAAAAGGAGAAATCTTGTGAGAAATAAAGTTGATATTCCCCACCCATGGATATCCAAGGACTGCTCTTTTCTCGCTGTGTACCGACCAAGTCTGCTCTTTGGCCAAATCAATTGATTAGCGACTGCATAAAGAATTCGTTGCAGTTATCAACTTATATTTTATTGGTTTCTACTACTGCTTTGTTGTTATTGTTAATGGCACGCTTCGGAAACATGAATTACAAAATTGAGTTTGAATTTGGCTCGCACCGAATTGCACCTGCTCCTGCACCGGCTTTCCCCAGTCCCCTCTACTGAGCCCTGTTTTAGGCCCTGCGGCTATTACGCAAGCGATGCTGATGAAGCAATAAAAATGCAGCGCGTGCCAATGCGGCCAGAAGAAGCCGCCAAAAAAGCAAAAAAAAATATAAGAAAAAGGTGCAAGGTGCATCATGTTGCAGCACAAGACAAACAAACGCTTCAGATACACACACGTACCACAAAATGTAATTAAATGCTACAGTCAACACACAAATACAACGACTGCAAAACCAGATTAGGAGGAATGTTGACTGTGTGTCCCGATCAGGTCCTAAGCTGCCTTCCCAACGGATTAATGAATTTCTCGTTTTGCGCTTGACTGACAAAAACCGCAACAATTTCATACAAAAAGGGAATCAGTGAGAGAGGGACAGCTAGTGCGAGAGAAATAGAGGAAGTGAGGGAGGGAGGGAGACAGGGAGGCTGTGTAATATTCTCGGCTTGTGGTTCGCTTTGATTTCCACTGCGATTTTACGGCTGATTGGCTAATGAACTGAGCCGCTTTTCAAGTGGTTGCAATTGTGCGTTTTTTCCGTTTCTCCGTTTGTCGGATTGTTGGTTTTGGCTCAATTGTCAATTGCCAATTGATCTTTTGGGCAATTGATCCGCTTTACGCATTTGGGGTGCGTGCGAAAGTAAAACAGGCTAAAACTCGAGAGGAAAAAAACTGTTAAATTTATGTGCGCACATAAATTTTAATTGATTTGCGATTGCGATCTAAATGTTATATTAATTGTGTGTGCACATACGAGTATATTTAGTATGGCAAGTATCTGTGAGATACAAGCTGCCTGCTCGCCTCAGATACTCAACTTAATTGCAGCTCAGAGCGCAGAGCTTACAGCTTACAGCTCAAGCAGCTTAGTCAGCTTTATTTTCTGGCTTTTTGGCTTGAAATGGCGCTAGGAAAATTGATTTGGAGTGCGAAGTTTATGAGGCGCCGTAAAAAATCGAATCAAATCGAATCAAATGCAGGCAAATCCTTAGAGCCAACGCACGTGTAAATAAATAGCTTAAGGCAACCCTTTGACCTCTGGCCAAATGGCCGTTGACCGCTGTCTGCTGTCCACTGTCCACGGTCCATTATCTGAGCTGCCCAAAAGCGGGCCAAAAGGGTTCCATATTTGCCCCACTAATCCCAGTCAATAAAACACAATTTTGCAGCAAAGAAAAAAAGGTTAACTCTATTTACTTTTCAATTGCGTTGTCTTGAGTGGTGCTCAGTGGTGTGGGTGGTGCCACTTGGTGGCTGGCTGCATATCTGCACAGTGTAGCTAAATAAATAAGAATTGTGCCAGTTGAACTGTGCGACAACGTCAAGTTTTATGTGTGTTTATCGCCAAACTGAAAGCTGGACACTCGCAACTGGACAGCTCGATAGCTTCTCTCATTCCCTGAGTATTCTATCTGACCGGGACTACCCTGCACTTCCTCCGCCTCCACAACCATTTTCTTAGCTTGGATTTATGCGCTGTCTTTGGCTATTTATTTTGTTGAGCCATTTTCTTGATTTGGCAATTTTCTGCGCATTCAAGCATGTAATTGGGTTGGCAATTTTTGAGGATTGTCCTAGCAGCAAGGGTTAAACTAAGCAGCTGTGGGTGGACTGGGAAGGGGGCGGATTGTCTTGGGGTTTGTGGGCGGGCAAGGTACGCTGATTTTGTTGCAACTACTAAGTTGTTAGTTATAAGTACTTAGTTATAGCTCAGCTGTAGAGAAAGAGATGCATATCGCGTGAGACACAACGCATGTATGTAGTTTTTAGCCAAGGTTTTTATGGCTCATAACTGGCCTAATTAAGGGCATTGTCAAGAATGCAATTGCAACAGCAGATTTTAGTGTTGCAGCCACAAAAGCTTGCATGTCGCCAGGGTTCAGTCGCCCATTTAATTGCCAAGTGTGTGTGTGTGTGTGTGCATTGAAAGAATGACAGTATTTTGGGAGACTGCTGAAATGCGACAATCGCACGTGAGGCGACAATTACGTGGATGTTGCTGCCAGCCTGAAATGTTGCCAGCAACATGTTGCTACCAACAATTCTATTTAAATGTTGCACAAAGTTACGTAGCCAAATACTTGACACAAAGTGGCATAATTACACGTTCAGATGACAAGGCACAGGTAAGAAATGTTCACGCGCTCGTTGCTGCCATTACAGGGCAGCAGGAGGGTCACGAAGGCTTGCGTTGCTGCCCCATTGGAATGCTGCACGAATGCACTCGATTAACTAGCCCAAAAGGAATGACCAAAGCCCGGCAAGAAACTGGCAATTGCATTTTTGGTTACATTTCGCTCACGTTTCGGCTGCAATTAAGAACGAACCGAAAATGTGAAACCGAAAATGAAAATGAAAAACGGCGGTAGAAAAAAAGAAGGAGAAAGAGCATACAAAGCGGAGGCGCAAAAGGCCGCGTTTAGCCAACTATGAAGATTTAGATAAGCGCCTCATTTTGCTAACCTGGCCAACACACTCGCCCCTGGTCGGCTCTTGTTGGCCTGGACTTGAGTTCCGTTCACGTTTTCCATTTCATTTTCGTTGGTTTTGGGTTTCCATTCGGAGCAAAACTGTCGCATAGACCTTGAATGTTCTACACTTGCATTTTAATTACACTAAAAACAAGCATTTACGAGGGTGTAAAACGTGTGTGTGTGAGTTCACCCCTCAGCAGAGTTCGGTCTGAATGGTTTCATCCCAAAATTTATGCCTCATAATGTTCTTTTAAATGTTGTCTATTCCTAATGACTTCTCAGCTGGGCTTGCATTCAAAATTATATACAGTATCATTTGTTGGACATGAACTGCACAGTTCGTACAAATTGTATGCCACCCAATCAAAGTAAATCGGCAAACCAACACAGACACAGACACAGTCACCGCAGCTACAGACACGCAGTGATCCACAGTGGGTCTCGGCAGTACGTCGTGGTTGTTGGCAATCATCGCCAGCTGTAATGATTGCAAACACAATCTGGCCATGTTGATCTCAAGTCGCAAGTCGCTAGTCTCAAAAGTCTAGGCCCAAAGTCGAGACTCGGTCTTTGGCCGCGATGAGCGCACGCCGCAAAACTTTTCCGCAGAATTTCCCTCAGTTTTCTATTGCCGCCGACGCTGCTGCTGTGGCTGTGGTCATGACTTGGGCAACTGAATAGAATTTCAACAATAATCGCAGCGAGCAGCTAACAAACCAGCAAACAAGGCGAAAACAACAGCAACAACAATAAAGAGACTGGGTATCATCATAATCATAATGCGCATAAGCCGCGTGGCAAGCCTAAAGGTGGAGCTAAGGGAGCCTAAAGGAGTGACAGAGGGGGACACGGGAATTCATTCCAACGAATTCGCAATTCTGCGAAATCAAATTGCACAAATATTTCTCTATCTCTCTTTCTCTGTCGCTCTCTTTTTGTCTTTCTCTCTTATGCAATGCAACAGGGGGAAATGTCGGTGTCGATCCCCCAGTTGCCATTGCCAGATGGGCCCAACTAAGTAACTAAGCGCAGTCGCAACCAGTTGGAGCTGGAGTTGGAGGTTGCCCCGTTGCCATTGTGGTGGCCATTGTTAGACATAGACACACAGACACCAAGGAAGTTGGTTCAAGTTTACACGTGACAAGAAAACGCGAAAAAAGTAATTGCCACTAACATAACACACCTTATTATAATAGTTACTATTATAAAATGTAGTTTTAATTTAAAAAAAAATAAAAAGTTAAGTCGCCCCCGGGTGGACTCGAACCACCAACCTTTCGGTTAACAGCCGAACGCGCTAACCAATTGCGCCACGGAGGCACATGATCAACGGCTGCCAAATATCAAATACAAATGTAATACACACGAATTTTCGAGCTGCGTCAGCATATTTGCTCATTGCTATTATTAAAATGTATGTAAGTTGTGCTGATAATAAAATAATCTATTTATAGCTTGATTAGAAGTGAGTTACACAAGTTTATTTAATCAAGAAATAAGATAATGAAAATAAAAAATATCATAAGACTAGTAAATCATTATAAACATGGCTTTTCTAAATTATTAAAAAGCTTAAAAAGAAATGAAAATAAATTTGTTTATATAAAATTATTAAATGTTTTAAGTTGTTAACTAGCTAAAAATTTAAAAAAAGAAAAATTATTCTCGATCCTGCCAGGAGTCGAACCTGGAATCTTCTGATCCGTAGTCAGACGCGTTATCCATTGCGCCACAGGACCGCTGCAAATTTCTGTTCCAAATATGAAATATTTAAAAGCGAATAATAAATGGTTCTATAAATAGTTCTCCACATGTTTATGATAAAGTTTTTTTTGTGGTTTTGTGTATGCGAGCTCATTTGCATACCATTTAAGTTTTCTGTTTTGTTTTATCATCGAAAGCATTTAAAACCCTAGTATGTAATATTCCGGTTTTTAGTTTGTACGATCTTGAGCTGCCATTACAGCACGTAACTTGTTTGCCTCGTGTAAACATTGACAGCGTCTTGCAGTCTCCTGTGAACGTGATAAGCTCGAAATCAACCGCATCGTCGTCGTCGTCGTGGTGGCAGAGTCCAATCGGCATGGATAGTCTGTTGTCTGTGGAATTACCAGCAAACTCTAATCTCTCGACAATTGTGGGCGCACACAGAGAGAAATCATGCGAAGAGGAAATGAAATTGCAATGCAACTGGGACCTGACTTTTCTGTAGGATGAGCGGAAAGAGGGGCGTGAGTGGTAAAAACTGGAGGATAACAGAAACGAAGACCCCAAGCAGTCTGCGAAGCTTTCTTGTGTGACTCTCTGTTTTTGGGCCATGGGGCATGTTCTCCAACTTCACCTCCGCTAACTCCTGCTACACCTTACCAACTTTCTGGCGTTGATCGTGTCTGGCTTGCTTCTAACTGCAGAGAATTCCTTTAAATGGTTTTCGTATCATTTTTGTAGAGTTTTTGCGGCTGCTCAAATGAATCATCCGAGTCAGGCTCCTCCCCGCTGTGGCGTCGAGTGCTACACTGGGCTTATTGCCAGTGTCCAGCCGTGAGAGCGAGACAGTGTGTGACACAGAGTGAGTGAGAAAGAGTTCAGCAACAAGATGTGTGAATTTTTCGAGTCGACTTGGCTCGAAACGATCTCTGGCGAAAAGAGTGAAAATTTATTGAGCTGTGGGCGCGCATTATTCATGCACCAAAGGCACCACGGCAACACAGCACCACTGCAGCAACAGTAACTGCACCACTAACCGAACTGGTCCCAAAAGTAGGCGACACCAGAGTTGCCGCTTGGGGACTTGGTTGTGCCCCGTCAGTTTGGGTTAACAGGTTAATGTTGTCCATGGTCCGAAACCAACCAAAAAACTATGCGCAATTGTTTCACATGAGACTTGGCCAAGAGTTTAGAGCCAGCTCAGTGTATATATAGTGGCAAATCGGGCCAGTTAACGCCTGCCAAATGCAATCTCCTAATGATGACGAGAGCTGTTTATCCCGTGTTACGGTATCAGCGGTATCTAATCAGTTGTGTTTTACACTCACAGCAAAAAGGTGTTGCAAGCTTATCACCTGACTGGTAATTACAACAAAAATGCTGTGGAAAACAATAATTCGTTTGGCTTAATTTCTGAGAAAATGTTATTTATGCCCGCTGCAGCAAGTTGAAGCTGCAAACACGGCGAATCGAAGCGAACTTCATGCTTGGGGCGCGTTTATCGTGTTGCATCAATAAATTGTGAGGCATGGAAGTGGGAGCGGTAAGAGAAGCGGTCGGGGGAACAGTAGAGGCAGCGGTGGGAGCAGCAGGAGCAGCAATCGCAGGTATCAACATTTCATAATATTTACAATAAACATGCAACTGCGTCTCGAGAAGGACTCTCGTGCAGAAGTTCGAGTCCGGTTTGTGTTTATTTTTTCGCACTTCTCGGTTCTTGGCTCTTTGGTAGCAATCACAGACAAAGCGTTCCACAAAGTGTTGCCCAGTTGCTGGCAACATTTAGCGCATCATGTTGCGTGAAATTTGACACTTTACCAATGTTTGTTGCTGCTGTTGGTATTGCAGCTGCCGTTCCTGTTGTTGTTGCTGTTGTTGTTGTGCCTTTTTAGCGATGACGACACAGTCAAGTTTGCCAGACACACGGGCAACATTTGAGTTTTGTCTGCTGTGTGCTGTGTTTGGGGCTTATTTATGTGCGTCAGTTTTTACTGTAGTTGTAGCTGGGGGCTACCGAATTTATGTGCCTTTGTCATATTTGCTGGCGGCCTTATAACAATAATACACAAATATGGCCAATGCGTTGTCAACAACAACGCATTTGCAGACGTTGCTGCAGTTGCCACAAAACTAAACTCCAATGCATGCAAAAAAACGCACACAATCAAGCGACAAATTGATCGCACTCTCAGATAGCCCAACTCCAGACTCAACTCCAGCTCGTAGTATGGCCTAAAAGAGCCAGCGAAGACAACGGAGCTAGGAAACTAATATCTGTGCAATTGCCAATGCCAATTTTCCTATTTAATATGCCACGAATTGACATGGCCGGTTGCCATTAAGCATTTGATATGGCCAGGCTAACAGACACACAGCCATATTCTGTTCGCCTGGTCCAGTAACTAGTTAAGCCTATTGGACATGTTGTGACATTAAAACGGCCAATTGGCCTGGCTTGTCGGAGGGGGCTTAATTTAATCAAATTAGCTGAGAAATGAAATTGTTCTGCCTGCCTTGGTCATTTAGTTAATCAGTATCTAAAACAAATTATGACAGAGCTCAAATTGCAAATTGCTGGCGTGCGTAATGCATATTGAAATTGCAATTGGCAATTGCAGTAAACCATATGCTACACATACCAACGTACATATATACCAATTTCTATAATTAATAATCCACACACTCATGAATACAATTTGCAATTTAATTTCATTAGGATAATTCTAATTAGAACGATGTGTTGTTGTTGTTGTGTTTCTGACTGTTTTCCTATCGCCCAATCGCAAGCCATATTTCTCTGTGTGTGTGTGTTCGTGTGTGTTTAAACTGAAATTTAAATGAAATTGTTGCTGTCATTGTGAAATTAATTAATAGATACAAAGACACACCGAACTGCACATAGAGAAGCAATTACATTTAACATCTGCCTGGTCAACTGCATTGATGATTGCTTTGCAAATGATGTGCAGTCTGATAAATAAGTAACTATGTGTACTATATAAACACACACCAACACACACCCACACTCACACTCTTTGCTATAGCGCCTTTTTGTACTCGGCTCTTCAGATTATAAATGTTGTTTGGTATCTACAGCAAACGGGCTAATTAAATTGGTTTGTTGCCGAGGCGTCGACGTTGAACTAAGAGCTATATTAAAATCCATTTAAATCTAACAAATGTATCGATATTCATTGGACCAATGCTACAAATGGACTGGACACACAGTGGCCTATCACAGTTAATCATCTAAAGAAGCATTTGTTTGTTTCTTCCATGTCGCCTCGTCGCTCCGTCTCTGTCTGTGTCTATGTGTTGGTCTCTTGTGCATGTATTGGTTTGTGCGTGGACGTTGTTTTTGTTGTGTGTCGCCATTGTTGGCCATACAATCAGATAAACTTGCAGCAAAACGCACGAGCGCACAAACCATGCTCCACAGCCAGGGACCAAATGAAAGGGAACCAGCAGAAGGTTCAGTTGGAGCAGCAGAGAGTGGCGTGGAGTGGCGTGGAGGTGGAGGTGGAGCACCGGGTGTGGGTGAAGGCCCAGTAAAAGTCCCCAATGTTATCAGTTTGCTGTTTGCCAGTGCCACTAATTAGTTAATGCATGACCAAATATTTGTTGCCATTGCTGCTTCGTTGGCCAACCAAAATATCTAACCAATAAAACCGATATACACATAAATACATACAAATAGTAATAAAATCAAATATATTGCTTACATTTCATATTTGCATTAAACAAGCTGCTCTGCTTAAAATCTGATTTGCTGTTCTTGTTAACGCTTTCTCTATTGATTTGGCTAAGAGAAATCAAACTTTGTTTTAAACTGAATTGATGCGTTTGTTTGCTGGCTGAAAAGCTTTTGCTTAAAATAATAAATTTAATTTGTTATAAATTTTATGATATTTTATTTGATTTAAAATTGGACTAGTGGCTATCTTTTAAATTCCACATAAATTTATATAAAATAGAGAGAGAATTTTGCTTTGCCTGTGCTATGCCAGATCAGATAAGTTCTTACAATACTCTGACTAGTCTCTGGACATACCTATCGGCTAATTAGTTAATGCATGCCTAAATATTTGTGACTGCTGCTTTGTTTACGGACCTCATTGATTTATGCTCATATTTTGTTTTGACCAGTTTATGTTTGGATTCGATTTCGGTTTCGTTTTCAGTTTTTGGTAAGGGATTTTTATGGTTAGCTGCGTGTCTGTTGGTTGTGTGTGGAATGGGCATTTCCCAGGCATTTTCAATATGCATAGTATGTCCGCTTATCGCAGATGTTGATTAACTGATTTATACGACTAGACCAATGCGAGTCATTTGTAATGCATTGATCACCGCATTTGGTAGAGGGACAAACAACAGTTTAACTAATGTTATAGCCAAACACATACCTGGTCTAGCTTAATTGCGGTGACTATGAAAATGGTACGACCGAATTAACTGAATCATTTTGTAATTATATAGCAATTAGGGGCGTGTTCAAGTGGCCAGCTTTTGTCACATGTCTATTTTAAATGCAATTAACCAAATTGGGAGTTGACCAAAAGTGCAGAAAAATCCCAAAATGCTGCACGGAACTCGTGTGATGCTGCAATCGATCAGTGAATTGAATATGACTGCCATATAATTGTTTTGCTTGGTTGCATTTAACGTGCATATAATTGCAGCTCAATTACGCACACACACATACAGCTGTGTGTGCAGAGATACCCCCACAGTGATAAGCATGCAATATAATCGCAATCATATTTGTTCTATTATATAAAATACTAGATGCTACAGACCCTTGGCGTGCAAAAAAAATGGAAATTAAAAAAACGAAATATTTTTATATAAATATATAGCACAAGGTGCAGCAGCGGAAACGGATGCCGGGTGACAATTAATGCGCATTGATACGAAGCTTACAACAATGTTTCAGTTGGTTGTAATCAAATTTTTGCCTAGTTGGTTGTCGTTTTATGGCCCACAGACACGCGTTGGCCATTAATTAGCGCTAGACAAAGCTCCATGGCTATAAACACAGTCGGTAGTCTAGTTTTTAAGTGCTCATAATCTGGCTATGAGCTAAGGTACTTACTTATGCACGTGTATGTCTTCTACACTGATCTGCGCTTTATGACTTGCCGACGCACTCGTAAAACAAAAGACTTAGGCAACGAACTTTTGTATGTTGTTACTGGTATTCTTGGTGTTACTGGTGTCGTACACTCGCGTACCAATAAATTAACATGCCATTTCACGCCTCAATACAAGCAACTGTGCGTCCAGCTCATAATTCATGTGCCTCAATAACAACAAATGCTGCATAACAAATGATCAGAGCAGAGCCAAAGACGTTAGAATACCGGCACAAAACCTGGCTAGAAGCGTAGGGCGTATATGGGGTAAAGGGAGCTCGGGGAGGAGTACGAAGTGCCGCTGCACGTTTTGTATTGAAGACGCATCGAAATTTAAAGAGCAATTCATAAGCATAAATGGGCATTTATAAAGACATTGCCGTACAATTGAGTTCTCCAGACTGTGCCTGGCTGCCTCCCTGCTGCCGTCTATATCGTTTTCGATTTTGATTTCGACTTCGATTTCTGTCCAATCATCTGGTGGCAATTAATCAAGCTTTGCCGTCAGTTACCGTTCTAAAAATCTCACTCACAACATTCGCTGCTTTTTATTATTATTACTCATATTTGTGTGTTTGTTTTTTTTTTTTCATAAATTATTTTATTTATTTTTTTGTTGTTGTTTGTTTGTTTGATTTTTTTTCGGTTTTTCATATATATATTTTCTGGTGATTGCCTTTAAATTTAAATAAACGTAAGTTTTGTTTGTTTTTTTTTTGTTTTTATAATATATTCAACTATCAATATGGCCAATTACAATACATTCATTATCGCATATGCTTACAACATACTTGTAGTACATACATACACATATACACACACCTACACATGCAAGTGTGTGTCTGTGTGCAATTCTATAGGTAAGTGTACATATACATATATTTTAGTTTTATTTGTTTAAACCTCACACATAAATTAAGTTAAACACTAAATTTGTATTATATTTACACAGAACTTAAGCGGTTATTTCAAATGTTTATAAATACTTTTTGCTAAAATTATACAAAAATTGCTAACAAATGTTTTTACTTTTCTCCTTTACTCCCTTTCTTTCCTTTCTTTCCTTCCTTTCTTCTTATTTTCTGCTGGTTTTTATATGTTACAAATTGCCTTTAACATTGAATTGATTTAAACGTATTTGTATTTGTTTGTTGTTTAAGAACATTCTTAACATATATATGCATATATATGTGGATGTATGTGTGATCTTGTAGTTATAGTACATACAATGCTCCTTTGACTTTCTCTTCTATTTATCTTTATTATGTGCTAATTTTATTAATATTATTTTACAGTTGATTCGTGTATTTAAATATACGTTTAGTGTTTATCACGTCTGTTTGTTTAATGTCTAATAAATTAACTAATTTACAATTTAAAGTATTTTTGCAATTTTCAATTGCATTGCGAAATAGGACAAACATTTTGCATTTACTTTTTACAAAACAGTATTTGTTGTTTAATTATTTTATTTTAAATTTAGTTTAATTTGTTTTATTTTGGACGTGCAGTTTATTAGTTAATAGATTAATGCTTAGTTATCGTTAGTTTCTGTGTGCTTTCTTTTGCTAGTTGCTGTTGCTGTTGTGGTTTAAATTTGAATGCTGTTGCTGCTCTTGTTTCCATCGGATATACATACATATATACAATATTAATTAATATTTATGAAATTCCGTTTGTCGGGTTTTTTTGCTTTTATTTTTATTTATTTGTGGCTCTTTATATAATTTTTTGTATATTTGTTTTATGGCAGTTCATAAAGCACAATTAAATACGCCGAATTCGCGTCGAGAAATTAAATTAATTAAGCAAAAATATAAAAAAACGGAGAATTCATACACACACTGACTCACACACACACGCACTCACACACACACACACACACACACACACACACAGCGGAGCAATAAAAATAATATGTGCGGCCCTTTAATTAATTTTAATGGGCTTTTGTTTTAGCTGCTGGCCAACGACGAAAACTTAAATAATTAAAAATTGCACGCAATGTTTACAATTAGGAATAGCCAGCACTTGAAACAATCCCGCAATCCTCGTCACCCCCCTCTCACTCCCCTACGGAGTGCTCTGAAGGCGAGTCCTTGATCCTTGGAAGCTGCGTACCCGTGGTTGAACCAGTTGCTGATTGTGGGCACTGTTCAGTGGCTGCAAAGGGAGTCCTCAGTTTGGCATTGTGTTTTGTTATTGAAAATCAAGTCAGATCAGATATATACACATATATTTATATATGCATTAAACGGCGCTTCTTTAGCTGAACAAGTTGTTGTTCAAATTGTTCCCGCTCCATCACGTGTAGTCAGTTCTCCAAGTGCCCTGCAGACGATAGAGAGAGAGAGCAAAGAGAGACAGCAGTTTGTTAGTAAACAAAATTCTCTTATACAATTCGCTCTGTCAAGTTGTACTCACCATTGAGCTGAGACCCAAGTGATAGGGCTGTGAGTGGGGCACAACACCACCGCCCAGAGAGCCCGCCGTGGAGAAGCCACCCTGTAGCCCACCGGAGGCGCCCAGAGCACCCATGCCACCAGTATACCAACTGCCATGCATATGCGCATGTGCCGGATGCAGACCACTGGAAAGATGTCCATGTTGCGCTGGAATAACAAATGACAGAAGAAAAAGAAAGAAAATGAGTTTAGTAAGTATGAATTGTGCTGGACACAAGTGTGTACGGCTTGATTGATGCTTACCCATGGATGCGGAGAAGCCGCCGCCAAAGCCCTTGGATGGATCCAGTGGCTTAAAGTCACCCATGCCCAAGTGCCCGCCAATTGGCAGACAGCCGCCGCCCATACCCTTTTTCTTCTTCGACTTGGAGCTGAGCTTGCGGTTACGGGTTTGGATGCCTTCCTTCTTCATGGTGAGTGGACGATTGACCTGCAAAACACAAGAAGTACCAGCTGCGTTTAGTGGGTGTTACAAGTTGCAAGTGCAGGGAAAATCAATAAACTGTGTGTCCGAGTGTTTGGTGTGTGTGTGTGTGTGTGTGTGTGTGTTGTGCCCAGCGGCCACAGCTAAAATGGGTCAAATTTATGCAAATTCATTGTAGGTGGGGAGGGTCGTGCTAGGGGTAGGGGAAGGAGTGAAGCGGGGGCTGCAGCCCTTGGCCGGAAATGCCGCTAACTGCACACGCTGTCTGTTGCAACGCACTGTGTGGCAGCAGCAGCAGCAACGGGAACCGGGAAGTGAAAATGAAAATGAAGTATTACAAGCATTTCTACACGATCAGATAAGCGACATTTGCGAATGCGATTAGTTGCCGCTGATAGCAAGCGACGCAGCACCAGGGCAACTTTTTTTCTCTCTCCTTTTTTTTGTACTTGGTTTTTTTTGTGAGTCTTGGCCATTGTTGAGGCTGCTGTTTGCTGCCAGCCGCTTCATATGCAATTTCTTATCACTTGCGAACATCTAAGAGGGCAACAACAACAACAACAGCAACAACCACAACGTGCCTCATTGCGCTACAATTACAATATTGAGTTACCCATTCGTCGAGTCTACGCTGATGACAAAAGAAAGAAAAGTTACATTATATATGCCGCTATATAATATATATATACATATATATAGGGAGAGGAACAGTCGTTGTACCTGGGCGTGAATTACGTCGACATTGTTATTGCCTCTTATTTATTTTTTGTTCGAGTGCACACACACACAAAACTGTTAAATTGCCGGCAATAGTGTGTGACAGAGGGACAGCGAGGGTTGATTGTATAATCTGCGTCGAAAATAAGAAAACAACAAATGTATCACTTACACTCTATAGTTTAGGGATGCTGTTGAATGCCGAGTGATCGGCAATAGTAATTGATAGTTTCTTCTGGTCTTTTGCCGCTTCCCGCTGTCCCGACGCTTAGCACAAATTGTGGCAATTAGCAACTCGGCAGCTGCAGGCTCTTAAAAGCTTTAATTGATATGCAGCAGCAGAGGCAGCAACAAAGACAAGCATTAGCGACTAAACAAAGCATAAAGTTGTTAATATGTGTGCACTGGATGCAATCGCCAACCAACCAAACAGACCTTTGCTCATTAAGAAATTCATGCGAAACTCCAGCCCAGAGATTTTTATGCATAAAATCTAAATCGAGCATGCAAAGCCAAGCAAATTGGGGATGGGGCCGGAGCAGGGACTGAGGCAACACGCGCCGCTGCAGTTGACTTGCGATTTGACAGGCGTGTGGGTGGCCCGTTAGACAGAGACACAGGCACAAGGCAGCGAGACAGGGACAGACAAGGAGAGACTGGCAGACCGACAGAGACAGTGACTGCCGCCTGTTGTTGATAAATTGAGTGAGACGGCGCCAGGCTATAATTCCGTCTCTTTTCTTTTATGGACTCTCTTTAGTTGGTGCACCGTTAGGTCAGCTGCAGTCTTGTGTGACATTTATTGTTGTGAACGCCACAGGACGCAAAGTGCACAGCAGGACGCTCTCTACTCTCTCTCCTTCTTTACGCTCTCTTTCACTCGCCCGCGCTGTGTGCTAATTATCAGCCGTTTTTCCAGCGAACTGTGCGAAGACACGCATAACGATTGCTCCCCTTCAAAAGGGGAACACATTTCCATAAAATGTGCCAATCACATGGCCACATCGCTCACCAGAGATTCAGCCCACACACACAACACACACACACAGCAAACTGCACGGCGGCCAAATGACAAACGAATTGAATTGAAATGAACTGCTAGGCTACAGTTTCTACTGTTGTTGTTGTTGTTGTATCTATTGCCAGCGCTCTCCAAAGAGCTCCAACTGCAGCAATGCAATGCAAAAAGTGCGCTGATTGGCATCTTATCAAGATGGGACACTGTCCAATTGAAAGAAAATTTTTGCAAAATAAATTTCGACGCTATGAATGCGCTTGTGTGTAGGCCATTAGCTGAAATGCACAGGCACAGACACAGACACGTAGTCACACATTTGGAGCAACCACCCAAAGCGTTTTTGGCGCATTGCTCATACGCCACGTTTGCAGGCAGGCAGGCAGGCAGACAAGCGCAGCGAAGCGGCTTTTAGTGTTTACAAGTTTACAAATCAGATTAGATATATGGAGCATACGATATATCTTGGCTTGTGCTCACTTTGATATTTCTAACCCCTACGCCGACCACTATCTCCATCCCTTCCAACCCATCCCTTCCCCTCTCCCCCTCTTGACCACGCTCAATTAAAACATTTCGCCAAAAGATTGCCATCGAAATCGAATGCAGTTTTTCAATTGCAGCTGCTCGGAATCACACACAAGCACAGCTTAATTAGTTTGAGAATTTTCTAAGGAAAAACTCAAGAAAACAGAGGGAAAGTGAGTGGGAGCGAATGGCAGGCACAGGTGGCCCATCATTTAAGGGCCACTGACATGTAAATGTGCTAAAAGTTCAAGTGATTTCTTTCCAAAACTTTGTCACATTCCACAAACTCATTAAAAACTGACTTCGGGCCATTTGGGGAAAAAGGAAGGAAATTAAGAAACTGCAAGACAAAAGGTAGGAAAATCTAAAAAAGGTCCTTCTATTTTTAAATCATATACAAATATATATATAAATAAATTATAAGTGAGTGATTGTAGATTAAATCAGTTTTAAACGATTGCTTATGCTCTTTAGCGACTGCTTTAATTACAGGGTATACACAAGGCAGTCCCCAAAGCAGCAGCGTGGCTAATGAATATTTAATAAGCCAGAAGTTGGTTGAAACAACCCTCGAAAAAAGTAGAAAAAAACTTAAATGGGGAGTTGGTTGAAAGCAGCTCCCTTAGGGCGCGGAAATGTTATTAAATCTAGTTTCCACATGGCTCGACATCGTCTATATCATTGGCTGCATTTTGATGGAGATGGAATTGAATCTGGGGGGAAGTGGAACAGGAACAGGGACAGGGGTGCTGGCGATTCAGTGAGCCGTAGTCTATTACATAAATTACGCCAATTTCTGGGCAACCGTCGCCGTTTTGCCATCGCCACTTGCCGTTTTGCCGTCGCACGCGTTGGCCATAATAAAATCAAAGCTTATCGCATTTTCACAGCCAAACACCAGACGCTTATCTAGCAACAACAGCAAACAGCAACAACTACAACTACAACAACAAGTATCACGTTGGGCATCTTTAAATAATCATCAACAATTCATCATCGGGGTTGTTGCTGTTGCTGCAACCTGCCACCCTCATTGGCTATGCGGCTCACAGGGAGCAGGATTGAAGGAGAGGGCAGTGCGATGGGTAGGAAAAACTACACTTCATTTTTGTCACTTTTAATCTGTGTGTGTTTCCCGTGCGAAGCGTTTCCCGGCTTCCGTTCGAACTGTGAGATCGCTCGAGTGCTTCGAGTCGCTGTTAAATGTTGCGTTAAATCGCTTAAGCATTTAACGAGGGTTAACAGCAAATCGATGGCCCAAAAATGTGTGTGTGTGTAGGTCTTGTATATAGTTAACTGTTAGTTATTTGACTTTGTACTTACATTGTGCAGCTTGTAGTATAATCCGCAGGCATTGCAAACGGGCTCACCGCTGGCATTGCGTCGCCAAAGGGTTGTGGTTGTGGTCTTGCAATTGGCGCAGGATGTCCCCGCCCTCTTGGCCGCACTCTGCAGCGACTGTAGTGTCTGTAAAGAACAGAAAAGAGTTAAGTATTAATATTGGTTTGTTGTTTTGTTGTTTTGTTGGCTGGCAGTGCACTCATGTGGCAAGTTAAATAAAATTGATTATGTTAATGCAGCACGCCCACAAATATGTTGGCGCGCTAATTGAACGGTGCCAAAACTAACGCATGACGCAGAGCGGGGCAGTAAGCGAACAGAGGGAGAAAGGTAGCGAGAGAGTGAGAGATACACAGTTAAAATAAGTAGTTAATTTTTGAATATTTTTTGATAACACTTAAACAAAGTTTATCAACATTTAACTGACCTAAAAAGGCATAGCTTAAGTGAAAAGTCATTTTAATAATCATTTAATTAAACTATTATTCTTTTCGCAGTAAATTGTTTAGCTAAAGCAGCTACTCCTTTTTGCACAGTGTAGCTGCCTGAGCTAAGGACAAAAATGCTGCCTGCTGCCTTGTGGCAAACAAAGTTGCTCGACACACAAGGCAACAACATTTTTTAAATGGCATGCGAGCAGGCAGCGTTGCAAAGTCTTCGCCTTCGACTTCCACTCCAACTCCAACTCCAGCTTCGAATCAGACTCCACGTTTAACAGCAGCATCAATTCATTAAAATGACAATTTTTACAAAACTGCCCAAAAGCAACAGCAACAACAACAACAACGGTAACAACAACAACAACTGGGGAGCATGTCTGCGCCACGCTTAAATTTCCACGAATTGGCTACAAGAAGCGTAGCCCAAACTCAAACTCAGTCCAAAACCCAAAGAGGCAAAACATTGTCTGTGGCTGTGCCTCGATTTGAGGCACAGAACCAGAGCCAACAACAGCAACAGCATCAGAATTCGAGACTCCAGTTCTTTTGGGTATCTTTGGGACTCTGCCACAGCCTCTCTGCCTCTGTCTCCTTCTCCGCCACTGTCTCTGCCCCTGTCTCTGCCTTGTTCATGTTGCTCGTAGCACAAGAGCAACAGCAGAGTAAAACAACAGCAACACATTGCAACGAGGCCCTAAACTGGCGTTGATCATGTTTGACTTTGATTTTTAATTGTTGTTGTTGTTGTTGTTGCTGTTCTTGGCTCACCTGTTCTGATTTCGCCTTGCTGCATGCCCCATGCCCCATGCTGCAAGCTGCACGCTGCACGCTCTAAGCTGGCATTAACATAAATCAGAGGTCAGAGTCTGCAGTTCTTTCCGATCTCTCTCTCTCTCTGTCTGTATTTTTTTGGTGGCACTGTGTTGTGTTAACGAGCTTGTAACAATTTCACATACAGACAGCAAATCGAACTGGTAAATGTGCGAGAATTTCAAAATTAATTTCAACGCCCACAAAATACAAACTGTCTGGTAATTATGTGGTTGACAACGGGCCTAACTCTCGTCTGCCAGTATATAAATTAAGTTGTTAACATGGCACAAACCAAGAAAGCCAACAAAATCAACTACTTCCCTTTGCATTTCAATGCTGCAGAGCAAATCTTTAGAATTCCTTAACAACATGTTGTTGTTGCTGTTGTTGTGGCTAAATTGCAACATGTTGCTTGTTGGCCTGTTTGTTGGGCTGTTTGTTTATGGACAATTTAAGCAGCTACACTGCTGCTAACTGTTAACAGTGCCTCAAAATGTTGCACATAAATCATTGTCAGTTTGAGCAGAGGTGTTGCAGGGGTGTGCGCAGCGAGGGGGGCGTTGCTGAGTATTGACAAACTGTCAAACATTGACAGGGCGCATTTTAATTGATATGCAAAAAGCGCAAGCGCCAACAGTCAAACAGCAGCAACAACACATCAGCAACAACCACTCCGACAACAACAACAACTCAGCCAAACAAGATGGCGCTTACGATAAATAATACTATACAAAAGCAGAATACAATGAGAGACATATGAGTACACATAGACATACATATATGCCCTGTACACATACTTATTTATATGTATAATTTGTGGCCATAAATTTTCATTTCTCAATGCATGACAAAATGTGCTTATTGAATACCCTGTGCGTCGTATGGCCACACAAAGGGTAGCTACAGCTAAGCACTTTTGTTAACCAACTATTTACTATTTGGTTAAAGTATTTTTACAGGGTATCCGCCCATTCGAGCTATGTATTGCTGTTGTGCTTGCCACCTTGCGTTGATTTATTTGACTTGCAACTGCGACAACATGTCACAAAATGTCTGCAACTCGCAGCACAAAATGGCGACTGCTTAAATTTTGAAAAAAATATTTACATTTTTGTTATTGTTGTTTTTTTGTATTGCTTATAAAACTTATGCAAATTGCATTACACTAACAAAAGCGAGGCATTTAAATATTTAATTGAAAACCAGCTAAAGGAAAGAAAAACAAAATGTGCCAACGAAAATTGTGAAAAGCGTTGCCGAAAAAAAAGTAAATACTTATATACTATATATATATATGTACCTACATATATATAGGTGGAGAGAAGCTGTGTGATGGAGGGGGTTGCGCTGGGTCAGACAAGACATCTACAGTTCTATTTATTGCGCAGCTTTTGTGCGCCGTGGATGGCAATGCCCTTTGCCATCTTAGATATCGCACCAAGACGTAGGAGCGTGAAAGAGGGGGGAAGAAGGAGGAGGAGTAGGACCAGCAGTAGCAGAGCAAGTGAGAGAGAGAGCTGCTAGGCAGCCAGTTGCCCAGCAATGTTAAGTTTATCTCAGTGTAACATCTTTCACTTGGGGCCCACTGTAGCAGTATCTATATGTACGCTATGTATCTGCATTTGTATCTGTTTATGTAGCTGTGTGTGTGTGTGTGTTTGTGTGTATTACCCCACTGCCCACACAGCGCAGACATTTTATCAACTCATTTTTTCTTTTTTTTTTCGTTCTTTCTTTCTTTCTTTATCTGACAAAACATTCATTAAATTGTTCGCAGGCAGCGCAACCCTCAGCAGTAAGCAGCCCTTTGGGGGTTGTTTTGGAGCAGCCCCAACGCACACCCACACACACATACAGAGAGACAGACAGACAGACAGACAGTCACATATACAAAGAGAAAAGATGGCAAGAGATAGCGCCCAGATCTCAGGCAGCAGCGCAACGAAAATTTCTATATCTGATGCTGGCTTTGACTTGGGTAACTGTCAGTGGTTTGGGTGGCACTTTCGGGTGGTGCGAAATGAAATGAAAAGAGGCAAATGTCCGGGCCATAACAGTCACATTTAGACGAATGTAAGGCCTTATATATAACCACACACATACATATACATATACATATCTTTGTTGCTGTCTGTCGTGTTATGTATGAAAATAAATGCAAAGCCAAAGGAAAAAAAAAAACTGAAACTTGTGCGACTGTGAAATTTAATTTAAAAATTCAAATTTCGTTTGTGGCAGCACTAAAAAAACATAAAAAGTAAAAAAGAAATGAACTAGAACTCGAACTCGAACTCGAACGCTCTGGCTGTCCTGGCTCATTTCCTTTTCATGCGGATTCCAGCCACATGCTGTTCCTGGCCCAAATGGGCGTGGCAATGCAGGCTGTTGCGCTGGCCAACAAAGCGCTAGCGAGAGAGAGAAAGAGAGAGAGTAGCACAAATATGTGTATAGAGTTATGTATAGAGTTGTTTAGGGTTGTCCAATGCGATTTGCCTAATTAAAACATCAGCTAAACTCATTTTCGAAGTCGCACGCACGAGTAAAGCGAAAAACTATTGCTAAAAATCACACCTGCTCCCAAAAGGTAGAAAATCAATAAAACTGTGTTAGTGTTAAGGCCAACAAAGTACAACAACAACAACTGGAGAACTAACAACAACTTACGACAAGCTATTAATGTCGCTCATTAATGCTGCTCAATGAATTTTACGAGCCCTTTTGGAGCTGTTATTTTGTGGCTTTAATTTGTCGCATGGAAATTTCAAGACATTGGTTATTTTAGCTCTTTTTAGCTCTTTTGCATTTTAAACAGCTAAGAAAGCTTGGAGTGACAACAACATGGTCCGCATAGAAGTTTAGTTTCTTTCACGCTCCGATTTGTGAAGGTATGAAAATCGTCATTAATATTTGTCACTGGACATTGCAACTGCATGGCTTATAAATTATATACAGCGTCTAGGCCGAGCCAGCTGCTCTTAACCAACTACAACAACGACTAAAAATGAATGTGCGCTTAACACGCGCTTGCTGCCCACCCTCTGGAGGGAGGAGCTGCGTGCTTGGTCACATTTTCACATATTGTCTGACCGAATACATATAAAATAAATATAAAAAAAGGGTTAGAAATGCAGCAACCCCTTTAAGAGTTGTGCAAATTATGCCTTTGCATATTAAATAGGTTTTAGTTAAGGTTGGAGTTTGGTTTGGTTAAGGGTTAAGGGTATGGGTTAAGGTTTGGTTTAGGTTTAGTTTCAGTTCGTTGTTTGTGCAGCTCAAGGCTGCTTGCCGTAAGGGTTATTAACAACAAGCTGGCCTTAATCATCTGCAGACTCCTCTCTCACTCACTCGCTGTCTCCCCATCTCTCTCCTACTCTTTCTTGCCCGCTCTTTTTGGGTTGTGAGAGCCTGTTTCATTATATTATTGGCACGCCCAGTTTGCGGCTGCGGCTGCGCTTCATATCGTTAATTTTTAATTGATCTGCGATGAGGCAACAAGTTGCAGTCGACATTGGTTTCAGTTCGTCAGTTTCGTCAGCTTGTGCCCCAAAGCGGACAAAGAGGACAGCAGCAGACAGTGTACTGTGGACACAGCAGACAGCGTACAGTGGACAGCAATCCCGTTTACTGTCTTGCTGCTCAAGTGCATTTTAATGGCATTAAGCTGCTGCCCACTTGATGAAATGAGACTCGCTCTTAACAAGATCCTAGCGCCCCAAACATAAATTCAAGTATACAAAATATGTATATACATATATATGTAGTTGCTGGAAAACATAAGCAGTAGGAACATAAGGTTCTGGCCTCTGGCCACAGCAGCCAAAATGGGGCAACTTAATGCGCTCGATTGCGTATACGCCCCGTTTGCAGCAACGAGCATTGAACTTTTACTTTGATTCAGTTGTGTTGCTTTAGTTGTGCTTTAGTTCTGATTCGATATTCGTTGTTCTTCTTGTGTTTTATCGATCGCTTTAACTTTGACTTTGACTTTCATTTGGCGCGCATTTTTTAGTAACTTGATTTATACGCACATCGTCTGCGTTTAATTTTGTTTTTGGCATCACTGCCTCCAGAATTATAGCCACAGTTTGTGGCTGTTGTTTTTGAGTCAGTTTTTTCCCACGCCGAAAGGGCTGCGTTCAATGCGAGTTCGTCTATCGCACATATGGCGCACAACCAATGCTCTTAACTTGGCCAAAATGTGTTAATTAGAATTTGTATCTTGTCTCTTTCAGTTCTTATTCAGTTTAGCCCCTTGCACCCCCTTGGCTACAACAAAAACTGTGTAGTCAGCATTTTTTGTTAATAATTTGTTGGCTTATTGTTGATTTTGTTTGGCTTGGAAGAAGAAACTAGCCAAGTTATGGCTGTTGTGACTGCACAGTGGGATGCCTCACATTTGTAAAGCCAACACACTCACACACTGTTAGTGTTACCGTCTTCTTATTACCCTATTTGAGCTTGAAACTGATTTGCTTTTTAAATAAATTAACGGCATTAACAGTTTAATTCCACATAACGAATAATTCGAATTGACATATGTCTGTGATACTTATTTGCTTTATTAATGACAACATATTAAATTTATTTCATTGCTGATAACTCGAAATAGCTTGTTGGCCAAGTTAGGGTATTTTTAAATTTAAATGGATTTATTTAATAGCCGTTAAATAGCGACTAATGTGAATGCCGTTGCCGTTGTTGTTGCCGTTGTTGTTGGCGTTGAAATACGCCTTTGATTAATAATTAATTAAGCAGCTTTGGAGGCACTTAAATAATACATTTATAAATGATTGTGTCAAGTGTTGATGGGTTTATTGTTACAGCAACGACAACGACAACGACAGCCTCTAAATGGAAACTGCAAGTTGTGTTGCATGCAAATGACATAGAGCCAAGTAATAAGCATAAAAATAAACTATTTTGCAGCGCTTAACAACAAAATATATATGAATACGAATACGAATGCATTGCCAGAACAAACAACAACAACATGAAGAAACGTTTTGTTCAATTTATTGTGTGAAAATTCGCATAAATTAAATAAGCAAAAGCAAAGGCAAAAAAACAAAAGCGAATGCGGCATAAATATTATGCAAAATGCAAGCAACGCCCCGATGCCCCACTGCCCCCTCGCCACGCCCCGCCCCTGTGCCCCTCTTCTCTCCCCCACTCTGTGTATTCATATATATTTTTATAAGTCACGACTGTTGTTGTTCTCGCTGTTGTTGCTGCTGAGATGCGCCAACAGTTGGCGCTGTTAAGTGACCTTAACAGCTGTGTTCCTAAGCAGTTAACATGCATTTGCAATTAGCCATAGCTATAGTTATATAGCCTAAAGTACAACTTGATATGTGACAAATCCATTGGAAGGTTGCAACTTGCAACTTGCATGGGCTTGGCCTGGACTTGCCACACAAACTGAGGCCCGTGCCCATACCTGTGCCTTTTGGCGCACAAAACTTTTGGCCTTATAATTAAATGCAATTATTGAAACACGGCCAGCGGCGACTCCGACACAGCCCCCCAAAAAAGTATACGAACAACAATGAGAATAACAACAGCAACATATGTAAGCGAAGGCGATTGAGTTGATGTTGTTGCTGTGACTGTTGTTGCTGCTGTTGTTCTTTGTTGCTGCTTTCGAGCTTGCAGGCTAAAATACATAAATTAAAAATTTTGCATTGTTCTGTTTCAGCAGCTAAACAACAGCAAGCAAGTATTTCTGTTTGCTGGCTGCTCAAAAGTTACGACTTGTTGACTGTTTTCATACAATTCGGTAAATTTAATTAAAGGCGGCCGAGCAGACAATGAGATGCGCCGTGCCGTGCCATGCCGTGCCGGGGCAGGTGCAGTGCTCAGTTGCCCAGTTACCAAGTCTCGAAGTTGGTCAACGTATGCAAAACTTGATGGCACAGTCGCTGACCCTCAGCAAAATCAATACAATTGCCACCCAGCACGAGCAGCGGCAGCGGCAGCGGCAACAGTTTGAATTGAAATCGAGACTTGATTTTATTTCAATGCAAACAATTGAATTGCATTTCAGCCACAGGACATTGATGTGCTGCATCCTGTTTCGTGGAGCACTGAGAGCACTGACAACACTGACTACAGCCCGAGACCGATCTCCCAGCCGACCCGACCTACGACCATAAGTCAACGCAGTCGCACATAAATTTTAATTTGTTGCATATTTTGTCAACGAGAAATCAACAAACACTTCTTTCTCTGTCCCCCGTTCCCCCTGTCCGCACAAGCCGCAGCAGAAGGTAGAAAAGAAGCAGCAGAAAGAGACTCGAATTCGCCTCCAGCTGTGAATTTCTTGGGAATTCCCTTGTCAGTGTAGATGTATACATACTTTGGTTCCA
Source organism: Drosophila dunni (assembly GCA_018152125.1). Taxonomy (NCBI): domain Eukaryota; kingdom Metazoa; phylum Arthropoda; class Insecta; order Diptera; family Drosophilidae; genus Drosophila; species Drosophila dunni. Next base: position 1,326,513 of record JAECXC010001197.1, on the reverse strand, counting down.
ATAATGGTTTATTTATGTTAATGTTATGCAATCAAAATGCATACGATTTAAATGCCAATAAAAAATCAACGCTAAAACCATAAGCCAAGACACAAACCCTGCAAACTGCATTTAACAGTTGTTTATTGTTGTTATAGATTCCCAACGATCTTGTTGTTGTGGGTTGTTTTGTTTTTACGCATGTTTAATGGACTAATTTTGAATAAACACACTCACACACACACACACACGTACACTCGCTTGCTTTCTCTTTCACACGCAGTGACAGCGTGTGAGTTCGTTGCTTAAGTCTTTCGTTTTGGGGCTGCTTGGAGCAAGTTGTCGTTGCTTGCTTGTAGTTGGCGCCAGGGGCAACCGTTGCGAGACCTTCGGACGGACAGCGTTACATATATTTTCATAGTTTGTTGCTGTTGATGCGCGCGCTCGATAAAAAAAATACGATAATGTATCTCAGCGTAGACACAGAGAAACGGAGAGAACCATTGTGTGAGAGGGGAGCAGAGTCGAGTCAGCGACTTCTTCATAACCCACACAAAATGTCTTGGACTGCTCGCTGCTGCCTGATTATGTTTTTAGTGCGTTAAGTGATAATGATGATGCGCCTTGATTGTTATCAGCCAAAGCGTTTACTCAGCTGCAATCAAGACGCCAGCTAGCTAGCCACAAAAAAATGATAATTAAATACATACAGATACATATATACAGATATACGTGTGTTTGTATCGCACGGAGTGTGCTGGGTTATTCCTGGAATTATTATGACATTTGAGAACTTTCACGCTGGCTTTTATGGCTTTTGGTGACAGAAACGTGTGCAGAGATTGATGCGCCAACAAATTCCCAGGAATACGTATACAGTATACAAATTTATTGATCAATTTGTGGCAATGTGTGGAAGCTGCACACAGCGGGTTGCACTTCCATCAAACACAGCTAAATGTATGTACGAGTATATAGAAGTCTTGAACTTACCAGTCTTCGCTTTGGCTTGATCAGTGGTCGATTCTGTCCGTTCATTTTGTAGTAGAGGCCACAGGCGTTGCACAAATAATGTCCAGTGCCATCGCGTCGCCACAGCGGCGTTGAAGTTGCACCACAGTTCACGCACTCGCGGCCCTCTGCAAAAAAAAAAAGAAAACTATAATAAAATAACTGTCTTAAATTAGTTTTGTTTTATTAGCTAAAACTTAGACTTAGTTGTGGTGCAGGCAACAATAGCAACAACAGAAAGACACACACAAACGCACGCATTTTTCAGCTGTTTCTCAGTCAGTTAGCTGGGTTAAGACCCTGTGCATTGAGAGTTAGAAGGGAGTACTATAGACGTTGGCTAAAATAAACAGTAAATTTAAAAGGCACAAGAAGTCTTTTGTGATAACTAAATTTAATACTAGATTAGATATATTAGATTAAACTAGGAAACTTTTGCAGTACTGGGTCCTTTACAGACTGTTTCTTTCAAAAATTCTTTAAAGTTCACAGGGTTTTTTTCAGTCTACACTCTTTACTGCAGTTTTTCCTACTTTTTCGTTTTTCTGTCGTCATTTTCTTTTTTCCTTTTGTTTTTTTGTTGCTGGCAGAAAACGCATGGAAGCGGAAATGATGGATTCGCTGGGACTGCGAGTTGGAACTGGGGCTGCAGCCTCGTTGATGACGACGACGGCGACGACGACGCTGCTGCTGACTCTACACATTTTAATTAAGCAGCGCTGCGACGTCACGATGTTGCGGTTCTATGGACTGCAATCGCCCCGCCCCCCTCTTACCACTACACTGGCTGAACACACTCCTCCGCTAACTGTTTCGGTTTGCAGCGCCGCAAACGCAACTCATTTGAATAACTTTAGGCATAATTTGTAAGCGACTTGACTTAAACAACAACAACAACGGGAACGGCAACGAAATGAAGTTGCAAATGTAACGCGTTATTAACGTTCGTGCCACAGTTTGGCTTTTGTCTTTGTTTAGACGATGTTTTTGGTAATTCAGTACGTTATTCGTATAATATTTGTATATTCTTCTGTTCATTTAATGACGCCACTAAATGGGCTTCATTATATCGTTTGTTTTCTCTCTGCGCTGCTCGTTTTGAAATTGAAATTTAGTCATAAAAAACGAGAAGCACAAACAAAACAAAGCCAACTGAAACTGAAAGATTTAACGCTAGTTTTTGGCCCATTTTCTTTGAGAGCAGCATTTTTCCCGCTGAATTATAATTAATTAACGTTTGCGCTTTACATGGCCGTCTGAACATAACTTTTATACAGTTTTTAGCTCTTTTTTGAGATAGTTTTTTATTGAATATTAGCGGTCACACCCATGAGTGGGCTAGCAGTGGGTTAACGGTGGGTTGTCCCTGCTCATTAAGTGCGTTGTCAACTCATTGCCTGCCCAAATGCCATTAGGCGCATTTTGATGACAGAATTTCATTTTATTTACTTGGTTTGGTTTCATTTTTTTGGGTGTTCTTGGCGTGTTTTTAAGAGCTTCACGTGATTTGCTGCTGTTGCCAAGTAGAGAGAGAGAACACAGCAGGACAATCACACGTGTCCTGTGCGTTCTATTGTCCTTGTTGGCATGCCAGGCATTTTGTTTTTGAGCTTTCAAAGAAATTAAATTAAACGTTCTGCGTGTTTCATGAGAGCACCCACAACGGGCGGTGTCCACACCACCGCCTCGACACTCCACTCCTCCCACGCACTCGCCAGGGGCGCGTTAAATAAACAGTTCATTTGTTTTCATTTAATCGCAACTTTGCTTTGCTTTTGCTGTATTTTTATCTACACAAATATATATGTATATAAAAATATATATAATTTTTTATAGCGCGTGTACTTTACTTTTTTCTTTGGCTGTTTTTACTGCTTTTTCTTTTCTCTTTGGAGTTTTTTGTGTGACTTTTTTAATTGCCGCACATTTGGCGCGGGGCATTTTTGGTTTCAGCTTTTTTCAAACTTTTTTTTGGGTAGGGGCAACAAAGCCTGAAGCCAAATTGCCGCCAATCAAAAAGGCAACACCCACTGAATAAAAATTGCATAAATTATTTGCTCAAGTTTTCGTTGTTTTCACAAAATATTTAAACAAAAAGAGTGTCGCTTTAATTGACAAATTCCTACAGACTTGTTAAATTAAAAATAAGTTACTTTTGCTTACTATTTCAGTTGTTAATTATTAAATATTTAATGAATTGCTCAAGTGTTTAATTTAACGCTTAATTTGCGTCACTTGCCAGTCGATTTAACTGAGTTATTATGCATAATCAGAGGTAGGTCTGGCGAATATAATGCATTTATTGGCTGTTATAAACCAGGAACAGTAGTCGAGTGTTCTTCTCTTCAGTCGTATTAAGCCATAAAGTGTGGCTTTTGTGGCTTATTGTGTGAGCTCTGATTGCTGTGGTTTCGGCTGTGGTTGTTCTTTCTTCTTCCTTGTTTGTTTTCTTGCTTTTGTTCTAGCATAATTCCAATGAAGTTGCCTGTTGTTGTTGTGTATGTTGCTGCTGCTGCTCCAAGCCACTCGGCAGTTAATAAATCAAATGTGTTAATGATGTTTTTACCCTGTGTGCCCACTTTTGACAACAAAGGCAACAACACAAAGTGAGCAACACTGGCGACAACAACTACAGCCCCTCTCACTGAACTATCCGCCAGAAATTCACTACAAGTCGCTATATAGTTGATATATGCTGTATGGAATCTACACAGCGCACGCGTACAGTTCTATACCTCCTTCTCTTTCACTCCACAGCTGCTGTCTCTTTTGTTTTAGTACATTTTTATTGGGTTTCTTGAGCTGCTGCATAGAATCCTTTGCTCTCCCTCTACGTCTCTACCTCTCGATCTCGCTCACTCCCTCTGCTCTATCTGCTGTTTTTTGTTTTGGGCCCAGAAACGCCGTGTGTGTTTTTTATGGCCATTAAACATTTTTAGCTTTTGTTGTTGTTATTGTTTTCAGCTTTGTTTTGATTTCAATTTGCTTGTCGCCGTCTTTGCCCCAACCCTCGCTCCGTCTGTCTGTCTGTCCGTCTGTCCAGGGCTATGACAGTTTTTCACATTTTATTTATTTTCATTTTCATTTTGGTAGTTTCATAGTTTTCCACATAGCGGCCAAGACGAGCACGTAGCAGGTTGGCCAGTTCTCTGTTAGACCTATGATTTAGTAGCATGTTATAACTGTTTCTCTTGTGGCCTGGTCCATGGACCCTGGTCCATGGTGTAGCCATGCCACATGGATACAATCATCCACAGCATTGCGTTGTAATTTCTTGGAAATTTGTGCACACTTTGGTATTTCGTTTTCGTGTGCTCTTCTTTGGGTTTTTGGTTTTGAGTTTTGACTTTTTTTTTTTTTTTTTGGTTTCTTCTTCGTTTTACGGCCCCGTGTGTCCGTGTGACATTGTCTGGAAATTGGCCTGAACCCGAGACCGTGCCCAAGTCTCCGTCTCAGACTGAGAATCAGTCTCAGAATCAGAATGTGAACCTGTTTTTAGGGCCTGATTTGGCATTAAGGTCTTTGAGTTTAAAGGTCTAACTAACTGTGGACGCTGCTTGATTTGACATTTGGCGTCAGTGGCCATAATTGTCTAGAATTTATGTGTTGTACCTTTTTTTCTTAGTTTGTTTTGTTTTCAGAGAATTCCCTTTAATTTGTTAGTGTAGAGTATGCTATACTATGTGGGCAGAGCGTTCTTGAGGGGTCAACTGCAGTTTTAATTAGTTGTTGTTGTTTGTTGATATTAATAAACAGTTCTACTGGTTAGAGGTTACTTACAGATACACAGATACATATTAATTTATATATATATATATATTTAGATAGTTTGAAATAGATAGTTAGAGTAGGGGAAGAAAGACGTTTACTGGTGAACAAGACAAAAGACACATGGATGTGTGAGTAAATTGTTGTTGATAATTTCTTTTTGCTTTAATGAAAAAGAAAATGTTTAAGAAAAAGAATAACAGAAAGAATGAACATAAGACATAACATACAAAAGATATGGACTAAAAATTATGCGCTTAGTATGAATAATTGACACGCGCAGCGTAGTCACCTGGGAGATCGTAGGAATGGGGCATGGATTTTTGAGCTGATCTGTAGTCATGCCACGCATGCCACAAATAAACGGCAAGCGCCTCATTTTGAGGCCACAGCTGTCAAGCTGCTGGACAAAGGAACAATGGGCCAAGTGGTCGAGTGGCCAAAAGCCTAAGCAGCTAAATGGCCAAGAAGCTCATCCCTGCTGTTAAGCAGCGACTGAAGACAGCACAGTCCAGGGACGGACAATGCCTGATTGAGTGAAGGCTGCAAAGGGAGTGGAATCAGTGCCCTCACTTCGTACCCATATCAATTACTTAAAGCTCATTCACAACATTTTTTATTTTCACCTGACAAAAGCCCAAATGGCATCCAATCAATTTTGGCCAGGCGCAAACCGAAGCATAAATCCAAGCCAAAAACTGCACAAGAGACAATGTTGGGACTGGGACTGAGACTGGAACTGGGAATGCGACTGGGTTTGCTATTGATTTGGGCAGTGGCAACGAGCCAAGTTACCAACACATGTTCTTGCGCCCGACAAAACTTATCGCAAGCGATGCGATAAACGATAAATAAATACAAAAACAAGCAAGGACTTGAGTTGACTTCTTCTTGACTCGCTCTTGACTTGGCTAACGAACGCACCCAACAACAACAATGTGGCAGACAACTTTTTGGTTAGTTAAACAGCAACAACAAAGCAGACAGCCAAAAAAATACTGTCGCCTGGCATAATATGAAGCGCAGGCAAAACATTTTGTCAGTCCGCAGCTTCCTACATCTCATGTACACGGCTACAGATACAGCTACAGCTGCAGATACAGATACTTTGTTGCCAGATGCAGATGCAGATACAAAAGACTGAGATACTTTAGTTCACATGGCAACTTTTTGCTTCCTCATTTGACTGTTATGTTAACACTAACAGCGCAGATAAGTTAACAGCGCGCTGTTAGCAGAGACAGCTGTTTTTTTTTTTTGTTGTTTTCTTTTGTTTTTGGGGTTGCAACTGCAGCAGAACTGATCCTCACCCCGCTTACGCATTAAGGCAGCTATAAAGTTGTTGCTGTTGTTGTTGCTGCTGCTGCGGTGGAGTTGCTGCTGGCAGAGACATGCGAAACCGGCTGAGACGATGACTGCAAAGCAGGTGCAGCAACTAACTTCCGCAGCGCATGAGTGTGTGTGTGTGTGTGTGTGCGTGTGTGTTGAGTCTTTTCAAATAGCAGCAGCAGCAACATGCAGTAATTAACAACTACAACACAAAACGAGCAGCAACAACAACTTGCTGACGCTGTGGAGCCAACTAAAGCGTTGACAATAGCATTAAAAATTGTTGTTTTTTGCATTTCTGCGTTTTTTATTTGCAGCTATTCCACTGCTTATACCCTGTAGCCATAAATGGGAAGAGAAAGGGTTGCTTGACTGCAGAAGTAAAGAAATAGAGGAAAAGTGGAAGCAAAAGTTGTTTAAAAATCTATTTTAAATAGAGTTGAAGTAGGGTTTAAGTACTTGGAGTTAAGCGTACTGGGTCTTTGCCAGTCGAGCAGCCTTGGCGCTAATTCATGCGTTCAGAGCACAGAGTATCTGCTGGTCGAGTGCTGCCAGTTGAGCTGCATTTAGTGGCTGCTGTTGTCATTGTTTTGGAGTGATTTCATGGTGAGCGCACGCGGCGTATACGCAACGCGGGCAGGCACCAAAGGGGGCGTGCCACACACATACACAGCACAGCACAGCACATCACATATATTAAAAGTAAAGTCAAAGCGAGTGGAGCAGGAAACATGCCCAAGTGGCGGGAATGTGGCCAGCATGGAATCGAGAGCGGAGCACATGTCAAGTGGTGCAGTAGGAGAAAGAGAAAGAAAGAGAGAAAGAGAGAGAGAGAGAGGGGGAAGAGGGCGGTAGGTAGGTAGTGCTAGAGTGCCACAGCATTTACAGCGTTACAACCACAGAGTGCAGTTAAAGTGAAGAGCTTCCCACGTGTGCGAGCGTGTGAAATCAAAATTTAAAAAAAAAATAAAACCAAAAAAAAACACAAGAAATTCAAACTTAAGTCTACTAAAAGTACAACTAAAGCATTAACTAAAACTTAAGCTAAAACTATAACTAAAAGTATCAAAGTAGCTAAGAACTGAGCATTAAATCGATAAGTGTTTGCAGACACAGACACAGATCTTAAAATCGAATAGTTTAAAACGTAAGCAAATCGTTTATCGATCAACAATCGATTATTATTCACCCACACCAATATCGCAAATGTGTTTTCAGTTTTTGTCTTGCTTACCAGCACTTGTCCTGGGCTTTGTGCGCACGGGCTTCACATCGAGACCACCGCCTAAGCCAACACCACCGCCACCGCCGCCTAGGCCAGCACCGCCTCCTCCAGCGCCACTGGAGCTGCTGTGCGCACCTGTGCTCATGCCACTGCCCATGCCACTCATGCCAGCGCCACCCACATGGAGTCCCGCTCCGGAACCGGCACCGGAGCCAGAACCAGAACCGGAACCAACCGAAGCGGACGCACCATGATGATGACTGTGACTATGGCTATGGCTGTGACTGTGATGATGATGATGATGCGCTGCCGCTGCTGCTGCAGCGCCCATACTACGCACAGCGGCCGCTGCCACGGAGGAACTTTGGAACATGTTGGCAGCTGCCACAGCCGCCTGATGCTGCGCTGCCGCATGATGATACGAGGCATAGCTGCTGTCGTAGTTGTTGGCATTGTTAGCCGCATAATGCGCTTGAGCGGTACCATCGAAGAGGCCGTTCGACGTGGACGCTGACACGGAGGCGGAGGCAGAGGCGGAGGCGGATGAGGAGGCATTGCTGTTGTTGTTATTCTGTTGTTGCTGCTGCTGCTGTTGCTGCTGCTGTTGTTGCTGCTGATGTTGCTGCTGCTGCTGCTGCGACGGCGCTTGATTGCCAACGCCGCCGCTGCTGCTGCTGCTATTTGAGCTATTTGTATTGTTGCTGTTGTTAGTACTACCTTCACGCTGCTTGGGCGCCGATGACTGTGTGGGTCCAGCACTGACAGTGTGAGCCGAGGCAGCACCACCATTCTGTATGGCCGGCTTAATGTCCAACGCACAGCTGGCATCCGTCAATGAGGTAGAGCCCGTGGCCTGCTGATGCATAAAAGCGTTCATCACGGCCTGCGTGGAAGAGATTGGGGAAGAAATGGGATTAGAATGGAATCAAGTAAAGGCTTTAGAGTCCTTTTGTATTAAGGAGATTGGTGTTGCCAAAGTCGAGGTAGGTAAGGTGGCAAATATTTACTACAACTTTACATAAACTTCTTGTACTGAATCTACCATAAACTCTTTCTCCATATCATATAATCTTCAATGCATTGCTCACCTGGTACTCGGATGGACCGGTTTGTACTGAGTCGGGCGTGGAGTCCTTTGGCGGTGTCGGTGGGAATGGAAACGAATGTTGGCCGGACGCCGTCGTCTGATGGCTTTGGCCCACTTGCCCCAATTTGTGCTCCACCTGCGGCTCCTGGGGGCAAGCGAATTGTCCCATGCCCCAGGCGCTGGCGGGTGCAAACGATTTGTGCTCGCTGGTCAGCCAAGGACTCAGCGGCGTATGAAAGTGCGGCCGGCACACTTGGGGCGTGGCATGTGAGGAGGGCATGCGGGATGCTGTAAAACACAAAACACACGAAAAAGTTCAATTTAAGAATTTAATCGTAAAAAAGGCGAAAAAGAAAAACATCAAGTTAAATGCGGTATTAAATCAATTATGGCCAAAATTTATAACGAAGATTAACAGCCTAAGCGTAAAGTTGGGGAAGAGGCAGAGAGGGAGAGTGGAAGAGGGAGAGGGGGAGGAAGAGAGAGACAGAGACCAGAAGCGATAAAAAATTCATAATAAATGACGTTGTTCTCTTTTCGAGGCGGAAAAGCTGCGTTATAATTTATGAAACACCAGCAACAGTTGCTGTTGCTGTTGTAGCTGCTGCTGCTGCTGTTGCTAGTCGGTCTCAGTAAGGCACTGACCAAGTTGACGCTTGCGGCCTTCGGCGCAGACTCTTTGCATATGGCCAAGGCAGCAACTGTTGCTGCTGCTGCTGCTGCATTGTCATAAATTGTTTAATTTGTATCATAAACAATCGCGTTAAACTTTTGTCCCAAAGCTAAAAAGATCGATCAGCGGCTCAATCCCCTCAGTTCTTGCGCTGTTACTCTCTCCCTCTCTCTCTTGGGACTAAAAGTGTAGCCTAAATGTCTGGCAGTGTATAATTTAGCGGACACCAAGTGAGATTTATGTGCGCCAATGCTGCCGTTTGCCATAGCTACAAACACTCGAAGGAGTGCAGCAACAGACTCACCACTTGCCCCACTCCACATATATGCGCATCCTGGCGGGGAGTGGTAGCTGGTACTCTGGCTTTGCTGCAATTGTTTGGGGCGCACTTTATTCTTATTATTATCATTAATATTGGAGCGCTGCGCTACGTTTGGGGCTCTGGGGCTTGTTTGTATGTGAAATTATTTTTGATTATGCAGTCGCTGTTGCCCAAGTCGAAGTCGTAGCTGTTACCAATGCAGCCTGCATTGGCTGCCTCTGTCTAACAGTAGGTCACAAGACAGTTCAATGGACGCCGAGATGGATTAGTACACGTCTCGGCCAACTCAAATCAATCACAAACAGCAGCAAGACGAATCGGCAATGCTCTCACCGTTAAGTTTGCCCAAAAGGTATAAAAATAATGAACGCAATGAATTAATCAGCGTGTTAAGCAAAGACTGGCACTAAGTTTAGTACTTGTGGCTAAAAGTTCTTAAGTTTTAAGGGTATTCCCAGGCTTACAGCTGGCTGTTTGGTTCGATCGCAGTCTGCGATAATATCCATTTGATTATCCTAATAACAGTGTTTTAGTGTCCATATTATATGTACGTGTGGCTGATTATAGAAATTATGTGCAGCAGTTGCAGTTGCCAAGAGAGAGGGAGAAAGAGAGCGGCAGGGAGTGCAGCAAACTTCACACTTTTGCGCCCCAAACGTTGCAGCAGAGACAATCAATGTGCTACGTGCCCCACAAAGCAAAGACCAACTGAACGACAACAAGCAGAAGAACTTGTTGTTTATGAAGTCGTCATCGACTGTCTATATAATTTTGGCCAAATAAGCGCATTGGACATGCCAAATTATACATGTTGCTGCCACAAATCAATGGCCCAAGTCTGCGGTGCGTTGCGTTGCGTTGCGAGCTTTAATTGCTGCAATGAAAACTTTCAATTTGTGCGATGGTGTTGCAAGATAACAGAATGCTGTTAAGTCTGCTGTTAAGCAGCTATGAGTCACTGTTAGCTCGTGTTGCTGCTGCTGAGGCTGTTGGCATCTTTTGTATAAAACAATTCGCTAATAAATCAAGCTGAGTACAGCAATTAAAGTTGCAAAAACACACACACAAACACACATGAACACACATACACACACACTCAAGTATAGCGACATTTTTGCTGCTGCTGCTGCTGTTGTTATTGTCATTGTCGGTATGCAAAGCTCGTGCTGGTGAAAAGCGGCGACGTCGTCGTCGTCGTCGTCATCGCTGTCGTGCCCTTGGCCGTCCCCCAAAGCCAAAAGCCTGGCTGACACGTTCTACCCAACAATGACAACAACCGCAGCAACATCGGTAACAACAGCAGCAGCAGCAGCGGCTATAATAACAACAACTACAATAAAATCTGCCTTTAATTTTTAATAGAGAGAGCGAGAGTGAGATAGAGAGAGAGAGGGAGAGGGAGACAGACATAGACTGACTGAGAGAAAAAAAAAAACAAAACATTTTGAAGTTTTTGGCCTGCGCTTGATTTCTTCAAACTGACAGATCAAAGCTCGAAGCCGACTTCGAGATGTGTGTGAGTGTGTGTGTGTGTGTAAGATACACTCGAAAAACGCTTGGACATGTGTGTGGCGTTTTAAAAGCGTTTGACAAGCGTCTCAACTCAACTGAAGTCAACTGAAGTGAAGTTGAGTCAACTTTAAAGCCAAGCCAACACAGCCAAGCGCCTGTACGTCTAAGCCGTGTCGCACACAAGACACAGTTATAGACAAAGCCAAGTCTTGGCCGTATTTGAAAGCGCCTTTTAATTGCAGTTTCAAGTTGGACGATCGCCAACGTGAAGTGAATGACATAATTAATTGTATGCACAGCAATCGGCGCACTTAAAGCGACGTGTTTGACAACTGAAGATGACAATCCAACGACACGACCAAAAGAGACACAGACGGATACAAAATCAATGGAGCAGGTGATGGACACCACCATATACCCATACACATATTATATACTATATCTTTAGAGCTATTCAATTAACCCAAAAAACAGCAGCTGAAGAGACTGAGGGATAGGGGGTAGAGAGTGTATCTCTGGTGTCTTATCAGTGCTAGCTCATCTCATTTGAATGCACAACAAATGACAAAGGAGTGTGGCGAGGGCAGGGGGCGGGGCAGCCTCTCAAATCCAGTGACAAACTCGAAACATCTTGATAAGATTTGTATTTTTTCATGCCCATGTGGAAAATGTAACAGTTTTCGCAGTTTTGCGATGAAAAGGATTCTCGGCTCTTTGGTAAATTAAATTCACACCAAGTCGGATTAGGGGTGAGCCTTAGAAGGGTGAGAAAAGAGCGGTGAGGGGTTAGAAGAGCTGCTTATCAATGCCAGTAAATCAAATCGGCAAATGAGTGCGAGAAAAGCGAAATGTAACGTTTGTCACACATAGTCCCTGTTGAGTTGGATCAGCGCAGATCAGATCAGTCAGTCAGCTGAGCTCACAGTACAGTCAGTTAGTCGATTAGTATCTTCAGCTGCTTCCGCCTGGCATTAAGCAACAATCAATCATACAAAGACAGTCCTGACTTGACTTGTCTTGACTTGAATCCTGCATTGACCCCTTGGTGTTGTTAGTGTTGGTGCTGCTGCTGCAGGCACTTGCTTAATTTATAACCTGAGCGACCCTCGCTCAACTCAGGATACTTTTCACCTGCCGCATTTGTAGGCGCGTGGCTACAGCTCCAAAATGCGGTCAAGTGTCTCACTCGCTCTCTCTGTGGCTGCTGCTTTTACACCTGCTCCAAAAAATGCGGCAAGCGGTGGCAATAAACTATAACGGATTCCAGTTTTAGCCACCACCAAAGACAACTACTTGGCTCTAGCTGCGCAGGTAGGTCAGTTTAAAATACACCTTGAGCTGCGCTGCCGTATTAACTTGGCTGAGAGCAGCTCCAGCTCTCAAGCTGTTTAGCATTTTGCGCTCTTGTTTGTTTTAATTATTTCTTTGCTTTTTTCATATTTCTTTCAATTTTTGCTAGCTGGTATTGTTGCGTGCCAGCTAAACTGACAGACGGACTGCCTGATGGGCTGCCTAACTGACTGCTTGACTGCTTGACTGACTGACAGGCAGGCGGCTGGTTTATTAAGCGCAAACTGCGCTGCCATTGCCATCTATATTATTAACACTTTATTTGCGCGTCTTGCCCCGCTCCTCGTCTGTGTTAACGTGTTGTTTGCTCCAGTTGCATGCCAGCTAATCATTAGTCATAAGTTGTCAATTGTATTTATGATAATGCGTTTAATAACTCAACTCGCTGCCAACATCTTAACATAACTCGCACATTTCTGATACAAATTCCTCAATTCTTAACTATATTATTTGTTATTAATTGAGCACTTAACTGCGAATTAACTGTAAGTACAACTTGCATTTAAGCCGCTCAAGTGCAGTCTGCTCTTCTTAACTGAATTGCACAAGTTTTCGCCTATTTGGCTTTAAGTCTCTACTGCCTGTGGCTAACAAGCATATTTAGCTTAACGTGTGAATTACGTGGCCTGACTAACTTTTGCATACGTGCAGCAATGTGGCCGCAAAACATGTTGACAACAGCGGCAGCAACTGTGGCTAATGCTGCTTGCACTAAATACAAAAAAGTTGCAGCAAGGCGAGGCAGCAACAGCAACAGTAACAACAACAACACATGCTCGTTTAAGCCAAGTTGAGGGTTTGAAATGCGCCATTTTAGTTGCCATTTGTTAGCTGCGTTTGCTGCTGCTGCTGTTGCTGCTGCTCTTGTTGTTGCCACACCATTTTCTTGCAGCTTTTATAGTTTGTTACTTGTGGTGGGTGCAACATACACACACACAAAAAAAAATGTTAATAATGCGGCAGCAGTTGGCTCTTTGGCTAACAGAATGCAGCTGAGCCCACGAACAACAGCAAGTCCAATTCGGAGCTGTTGTTGATCCTGCGGCACGCAAGCATAATAAATTTATGCAAATGCTAGTCCAGTGAGTTCCGACGTTTTGCGAGTGATTGGGCCGCCACTGTCATTCAAACTTGGCTCAAAAGTCACGCTGACAGTTTGTTGCCGCTGCTGTTGGCCATTCAAAGGCATGGCTAATGAGCAACACACACACACTTACACACACGCAGAGGCAGCACACAGGATTTGACAGTCCTCAAATGCCTTTGGCGCACTTATGACAGTTCGAAGCGTCAGTAAAATCATTAAAATTGACAAGTTTTTATATGACACAACCAAATTTGGTTTGAGCCAAAAGCGAGTGTACAACAACAACAACAGTGGGGAGAAAAAAGCAACGCATCGTTTGAAGTGTTGTTTGTTGTGCTTTGACAACTTGTTGTTGTTGCTGTGGCTGTTGATGCTGCTGCTGCTGTTGGACCACCAAGCAAGGCGCTGTTTCACATGTCATAAATAAGAACGCGTTGACATTTATCACAACAAAGGGCCCCAAAGCCACCAAACAAAAGCTGCTTTCCGCTCAAAAAGCAGCAAAAAAACGTTGCATAAATTCATAAGTTTGAACTTGAGAAATTCAATTGATGCGACGACGGCGGCAACTGTTGCTGTTGTCCACTTTTCGCATATTAATAAAATATTTTATTAAACACACGCGCCGCCCTGAGGATGCCCGAAGGATGCAGCAGCAGCAACAGCAACCACAGCAATATTATGCTAAACAGTGTGTCCCAAAAAAGGCTGCAAACGAAAATCGTGCCGGACTCGATCAGAGTCGAATCCTTGGCAATATTGCAACAAATTTTTGGCGGCGTCTCTTGCGACACACTCGTATGACATATTTTCATTTTTTACCGACTTTTTTTTGTGCCCAGAACAAACAACAAGGCATTATTATTGCTGTTGTTTGGCTTTATTGCAGCATTGTTGTAGACAAACACACACAAACACACACACACATACATTTATGCTAAGCAGATTTGGCCAAAAGTCTCTTCATGCAAACTGGTTTCCACTCCACCAACAACAACAATTTCGCCGTTTATCGAATGTTAATGAGTGGCAGGAGGAGGGGGCGTCATTTGTTAGTTGATGGCATCAAATAGGCATTACACACCTGATCAACTTGGCCAGGTGGTCTAGCTTTTTTAGCCTCTGCCTCTAAGCGTGTTTGAAGCTCACTCAATTCTTGGTAAGATTGTTCTATTTTGATAGTTGGCACTTCTGGGAAGCCATTAAACATTGGCTATTAACCATTAGCCATTAGACATTAACCATTAACCATTAGACATTAAACATTGGCGATTAGCTGGCAAAGCGTACAATGACTTTGCCTACCTGATTAATATGCTCATCGGTTTGTTCAGACGATCGGTCGGTCGGTCGGTCGGTCTTTCGGGCCAAGATCAGTTAAGGCCATGTCGCGGTTTGAACTGCCAAAGTCATTTGTAAACTTGACACTGCCAAATGCAGCACTGCACACAGAAAGCCAAAAACGACGGCAGCAACAGTTTATCACAATTGCATGTTGCTGCTGTTACTGCTGTCGCGGTAGTTGCATTGACAGCGGGGGCGACAGCAGCAGCAGCAACAACCGCCAACAATGCGCTAATATTCAATATTGTAATTGCAGTCACAAATCGTGGAGACAGCCTGGCAACATGTTGCTGCTGCTGCACGAGCATGTTGCTGCTGCTGCTGCTGCTGCAGTGCATTAAATTAATGAATGCTGCTGCATTGCGCTTTTGTATGTTCAGTGTCGGCATATTGACCACTTGCTGTGTTAGACAAATCACAACAACAGCAGCAACATGCACCACAACAACATGAGTGTCGCATGTTGCTGGCGTGCGTATGCTTTGTTCACCACATTGACTTTATAAATCGCTGCTGAGCAGCATTTTGATTTTACAAATTAATAAGACAACGGACAATGGACAACAGACACAACAAGGCACAGTAGCAATATTATTGATGATGCCCATAATCATAACATAAGAATATATATAGGTATATAGTAAGGTATACATGTGTATATATTTGCATGTTTTGGCTGTGGTTGGAGTTCCTGGAAACTGCTCTGACAAATGACAGGCAAGAGTCCGAAAAGGATGTCGACTGCAGAAATCCAAGACTAGCTACGAAGACTTCCGGCCGCAGTTCGTCAGAAGTGTCGGCAAAGCTCTAAAAGAAACGCCAAGTCCGCCATTTTGTGGCAGTTGGATGCCAGCAACAGGCAACGAGCAACCAACAACAACTCAAGACAGTGATAGTGATTGAAGGACAGCTGTTCACACTAGTCAGACTAGAAGAGCCAACGGGCAAAGAAAAATGTCAAATTAGAATGCGAAACGTGTTGGCAATGGGAATGTTGCTGTGGCTGTGTTGCTGCCGCAGCTGGACAATGGAGTTGGTGCTGGAATTGGCGGCACCTTTGGCACTGGCATGCAAAGTAGCCAAGCAGTCAAGTAGCCAGGCAGCCAGTGAGGCGACAACGCAGACGTTTGCTGCAGTGCAAATTAATTGAAGCATCGCAGCAATGTCAACGACAGCAGCAACATCACGTGTTGCATGTTGCATTCGGCGTAGGCAGTCGCAGTGGCAGTCGCAGTCAGAGTAAGAGTCGGCTTTGGGGGCCAGTCGGCAGTCAGGCACATTCTTATAATTATGTCATTTAATTAAGCAAAGACAGTTTGCCGTTGCAACGACTAATTAAAACATCGCGCCAGCAACATCGCTGCTACGCGGGCGGTGGCAAAAATAAACTGGCTTGCAAAAAGCAAAAAAAGAAATGGAAAACTATATGAATGACCGTCCACTGTCGAAGGCAATAAACAAAATGCAACTGCAGTAGCTACAATAGCTGCAACAGGGGCAGCAGCAGCAACAGCAGCAGCAACAACAAACAGATTGCCGCTGCATCATACGATATAAAGAATGCTTCCAAGAATTTGGGTCATAATTAATGTGGCATGATTTCAAGACATTTTAATCAAAGCGAATTGAGAGGGCAACGGCAGCAGCAGGAGCAACAGTAACTGCAACTGCAACAGTGGCAGCCACAATCAGCAAGCTCAAGGTTTGTAATACCTTTGAAAAGTGTCACACACACACACACGCGCACACACACTCAGTGCACTCAAACACCGACAAGCAATGCGTTTGCATTTAAAGTCACATCAATCATACGCAGCGGTGGCCCAGCTGTTCAATTGCAATACCATAACTCATTTTTATAGGCCGCCGCCACACTCCCAGTGCCCAGTTGGCCAGTTTCGCTGAAAACTTGCGCACCGGGATTAAGATTTGCGGCCGAGATTCCGGCCATGCCCAGACCCAGACCCATTCCCAAACGCGACTCGCAGTCGCAGTCAGTAAATTACAACAACTATTACACAGAGTAAGAGGGAGAGACCAAAGGAAAGAGTGAGAGAGAGAGAGAGAGAGAGAGCTTTGTGGTCTGTGCCTGACTGTCTACGACTGGTGACTAAATCCAAGCCCATACCAAAGGCCTGCAGCCAGTCTACGTCTATGGCTTTTGTGCTTTGGCTGTGGCTTTTGTGTGTTGGCCGTGTTGTAATTTCTTGGAAATTTCTGTTTTATGCGCGCACAACTTGGGGCAGCGCGAAATTTATGAGACCGAAAGCGTACCAAGTGCAACACCTGGTAGCCAGGAAGCACTACACTACGGCAGTTTCTACTCTTCAGTCTCCTGGGTCTGCACTGGACACTTGCCCCAAAGGCAGCAGCAGCAACAACAGCCAACAACAACACAAATTGCATTGGCTGTGCTTGAAACCTAAATAGACTTTGATATCCCTGCTGAATGGACCCGCATTTATTTTTTGTCATATCCCTTTTGTGACTTTGCCACTGTGCGTGACATTTGCGTTAAGTGCGCCAAGAATTGTATTGGGAAAAATATGCAAGTCCACACAAACACACACACACACAAATACACGCTCGCTAAACTTGCATTTGTCAGAGGAAGACAAAATAAAATCACAACGATTGCCAAAAATAGGCGGGTTACTCACTCCTCAAGCAATTCGCATACAATTCGTTTGCTATCCTGTTGCCATTTAGCTTACAGCTGTGCGAGTGCAATGGCTATACGCACTGCTCGCACCGTTAGGCTATCGTAGTGTGTGTGTGTGTCGCTTTGTCTGTGTGCTTTGCTCAACAGTTGCCCAACTGCTTAAAATAGCCGCAGCTCAAAGTGATACACTTAACAAATTAAATATATATATAAATACGCTATGAGTTTAAATTAATTTTATTTGACTTTTAATCAAGATCAATATCTTATTTTTGACACTTGAGTTAAGATTTTAGTTTTATTTTTATTTTCACAATATATTTCGTAGAATTTACAGCAAATGTCGACCGAGTGATATAAGAGGTCGCTCACACGCGATAAGAAAGTCAAAGTAAAGTTTATCGTATATTTAGAGAACTCGCCAGCAAAAGTTTGTTGTGTCCCATATTGCAGACTTGTGTGTGTGTGTGTGGTGTGTAGATACAACAAACTATATATATTTATACAACTTTTTCATCGAAAAGGCAGCCAAGAAATAAGAAATGAGAAACAACAATAAATACGCGAACAAAGTTATGTGGCCAACAAAACAAAACAAAACTAAAAAAAAATCATACAAAATAAAAAAAAAAACTAACAAAGTTATTGCCAAATTTGCGGCATGTTTGCTTTTGAAATTTAAATTTCACATGGAACTTGGGTTTGTTGTTGTTGTTGTCGTTGTTTTTTATAGCTTGTATCATAAAAAATATGCGAGTGTGTGTGGAATGTGTGTGTGGAGTGTGTTTAGCGTGTGTGTAAGTGAGCGCGTCAAAAACCATTAAACTGCATTCGCATATGCTCAAAAGTATGTACGTGTGTGTGTGAGTTTGTATGTAAATGAGCATGCCCCCCACAAACACACACACACACACACCCTCTGCTTAGCCGTGGGTCGAGACGGGTATTTAGGCTGCCCCCAAAAATGCTAAAACAAGCAGAGTGATCATAACGACAACTAAATTGAGTTACTGTAAATTTCAGCTTTTGACAGCTCTCGACTCATCCCAAATGTGACACATGCAGACTAATGAATTTTAAAATCAACGCTCGCCACAGGTGCGCAGTCGCCGTCACCGTCTCCCTATCCCTCTCCCTCTTGAGCACCGACACTGTTTAAGTCTGCGATTCAGCTTGAAATTCTTCAAGCTAAATTCAGCTGAGCAGCCGACAAACTGTCTGTCAAAGTGGCAAACAAAGCAGCGTGATTTGAATGGTCGTTTTCTGAGTGCATGAATGAATTACAGCAGCGCAGATCAGTCTGCAGTCTCCTGGTCTCCAAAAAACCTCCAGACGGAGCTTGAGCATCAAATCAAGCATCAATAAAGTCCGCATATGAATAACATGAATTAAACATAAATGCAAAAAGAAAAAAAAAAGAAATAAAGGTGAGCGAGCAATCGCATTTGCTGATTGATCACTTGCACCCGCTTAGTTTTGTCTCCTGACTGTCCCCTTAGCCCCCCCTTAAGCCGCTGCTGCCTACTCCCCTGACATTCCAGAGCTCAAATTTTAAATTACAATTTTTTTCGCACAGTCAAAGAGCAGGAAATAAATCCAACAGCAGCAGCAGCAGCCGCATCGATGCATGTCACGTCTGTCTGACAGTCCCACTGTCTCACTGCCTCTCTCTCTGTCCCTCTCTCCCTCCGTCCGTCTGTCGTTTACGTGGAACTGTCAAAATGCAGGCAAAAGCTCTGCTCAACGGCAAACAACAATGGCAATGGAAGTGCAATGCTAAGTGCCAAGTGAAAATGGATTTTTCGGGGAGTCAACTGTCAAAACTGACAGCAGCAACAACAGTTACACAGTGGCACCCACTTTTTTTTATAATTTCTTTTTTTTTCTTTTTGCTTTAAATTGAAAATTAACTTAGCGGAACACGAATTTGGAGCTGACTTCTTTATTTGGCCCAAAAAAATTGTTGTTGTGGCCAAATTTTCATAGTCATCTTTTTGTGTGTAGGCGTGTGAATCTAGAAATTTTAAACGCTGCTGTTCTTGTTGTTGTGGCTAAGACAACACTAATGAGCATAGATAATTTGCCTCTATTTTGTTACTGCTTTTTTTCGAGCGTATTTGTGGCAACAAATCGCGCGTAATTAGAAAACACGAAGTTGCAAGCTGGGAAAATGTAAGTGAGCCAAAGCGTCTAGATTGAAGTCAGACTGTAAATGAGCTGTTTACAGTTAAGGCCACAAATTGACAGAGAAAAGTTTTGTAGAAAAATAATTTGTGGATTTGAGGACAGGAATTAGAAAAAAAAATGTATATTATACAGAAAATAAGCTCACTTAAATTAATTCATAGGAAAAGTAAACAAAGTACTGAACTGACCAATAAATACAGCTATGTACACATCATTTAAGAAATTAATAATACATAAAGTTTATGGAGTCAACTTTAAACGTGATTTTTCCTGTTTTCCCCCCATTTATTTTTAGCCAAATTTCTAGCCTTTTAAGGGCTGCACACAAAACATGTCCATTGTCATTTTCTAGCTCAATTGCTTACTCTTTACGCCCTTTGGCTGACCAACAGCCAACAGGAAACGTGTAAAAGAAAAAGGCGCGAAGCAATCGATTTGTGGGCAGACACTAGACAATGTGGCAGCAACTACAGTAACAACTACAGTAAAACACCCTCTACACCACAGTCCCCTACCCTAAGCTCCTCCCCCACCGACCCCCCCAGTGTGTCATTCATTAAAAACGCATTAGAACTGACATTAGGACAAATATAACCACGGCGCGCCACTAAAATTACTTAAACAATACATAAAACATTAGGCACGAATCAGTTTGATTCACTGTGCGGTGGTAGTAAACTTATTGTACTTACTGTGCTGATGATAGCTGGGATAGTAGCGTCGATGGTGTCCATTGCTTTCGAGCGCATAGAACGCACTCATATCGCTGGTATCCAGTCCAAGTCCGGCGCCAGCGCCACTCCCACCACCACCGAGGGCGGCACCAATACTACTGCCCGCCGATGAGGCGCCACTGGACAGGCTGTGATGGCTGTGGGCCAGACTACTCCCGGCACTGCCAAGGCCATTTGTTTGCGGTGAACCACCGCCACCCGCTGAACCGCCACCACCACCGCCACCTCCACCGCCTAAACGCGGACTGTCGTACCAGCTGCGAGCGGCAGCCTCCGCTGTTGAGGTCATATCCATTTCGAGTATAATTTTGAATGTTTTTGGGTTGTAACGTGGGCGAGTAAAATTCTACAGAGAATCTAAATCTCTGAACTTCTCAGGAGTCGTGTCCTGCGACTACTCTCGCTTTAGAGAGCTTTTTAGAGAGTGTTTAATTTTTTGGTAACCAGTTTTTAGCACATGTTTCTGCACACGTTTGGCAACACTGGGCGAGCTGTAAATAATATTTTTTGTGATTTAGTAACGCAGCCTTACAGATGTCTATAGCTTACTATAAATATACATATATACAAAAATATACATATATTCATGTGCTACGACGTGCAATTGATATGTGCTCAACGGTAGCTTCTTGCCCGCCTTATCAGCTTCACACCTATTGCTTATCAGCCTCAACCAAATACTAAAAAAAAAGCATACTAAGTAAACAAAACCAAATTATATTCCGTTTCTAATTTCTTTTTCTTTGGTATTTTTTTTTTGGTATTATAAACAGCGTACAGTTGGCACTCGGTTATGACCAGTTGATTTACGATTGCGCGGTAGCCACAATAATAGAGTAAAGGTACCAAAAAAATAATTCCCGATTAGAATTTTACGACTTTCGAGACTTTAGACTAAATAGGTAAACAAACAACTAAACTATATATACAATTTATATACATAGCTGCAAGTGTGGGAAATGGAAATGCATTCGAGGCTCTTTTGATTGATGACAAAGCAAGAGGGATACGAGAAGAAGAAGATAAAGGATCGGTACTCCCTGGGGATCTAATAAACATGTCGTAGCACTGGCAATTTTGTACTGCTTTGTGCATTGTTTGGCAATTGTTCTTGTTTAGACTGCAACTCGGCTAATAAACCCAAACAATGTCAAATCGATTGTTGGCAAAAATCTTTGTTAGTTGCGAAGGCGCGTATGCTGCGCAGACTGGAGGCAAGCAAGGGCAAAGGAAGTTATACTCTATGAATTCATGTTTTTGACTGCTTTTGCTGAGCAGCATACCTGCCTCAAGTGCTGCACTCTCAAATGTCTTTTGTGTGCATTTCTGGCGTTTCTGGCGCTTAAATGCGACCATGAGAGCCTGCAACTTGTTGTGTGGGCGTTGTGACAGCGACGGCAAATGTAAGTGAAAAGGTAAGTGGAAAGGTGTGTTGTCAACTGCTTACACCTGGCTAGCAATTAGCGGCAAATACGCGGTTTATAGCCTACGCTTCACTAGGCCCAATTAGAGCCAGGCCAGAAGACAGACAGTTAGAGAAGAGAGACAGTTGAGTTATCTGTGTGTTCTATCTTCTATTTAGACAGGTAGCTAAGTGGGCAACAGGAATGTTGAAAATTTCTTATCAGTGGCATGTATGCACCTAGTCGAGTATCTTTTGCTTGTATCTAGCTATGTATATATGTCGTTCAGTTCTTGCCAGATTTTTATCAATACATTTTTCCCTGAACATTATTTGTTTTGGCCACAGCCAAAAAAATAGAAGAAAATTATTAATAATATAAAGGCAGCACAACTTGTTGTTGTTGTCTCAAGACCTGTCCAAGTTGTTGTCAATATTATTATTTGTAGTTGTTGCTGGTGTTCCCGTTGTTGTTGTTGTTGTTGTTTGGGCCTCTGATGCCTATCACACAATTGACAATTGCGCTACAAATAACCGAGCAAATGATAAGGCAACATAACTATCAAAAAACTGAACACTGAACACTGAACATCGAGCACTGTTTTTTTCTTGAGTCTTTGATTTGGAATTTTTTAAGGTTTGGCTCTTGTGGGTCCCAAAAACTCAATCAATTTATCAGAAGGCAGCGATAACTGGCAGCCTTGTTGTTGTTGTTGTCATTGTTATTGTTGGGGAAAACACTTTTCATTAAATTTTAAGAATTGATAGCAATAAAGTGATAAGCGAAACTGTCAAATAATTGTTGAAAATGACGCAGCTTTTGGCATGAGTAAGTCGGGTTTCAAAACACTCCGTTTACATATATACTTTTATATAGTATTTATTGTTTATTATAACTAACTGATTATGTTGCTGAGGCTGATAGATGTTGTTGCTGATTTAATGCAGGTGTTGTAGCGACGTTGAAATCATTTTAATTGCACCATTTGATTGCTCACATTTCAATTAAGTATTTGTACTTGAACATTCATTTAATGATTTATTTAAGATTTTTCTTACATTTTGCACACATTTGATTTGTTTATGTTTTGTTGTTTCTTTTGCTTTGCTTTGTTTTGTTTTGTTTTAGCCTCTGCACTGTTTGATATTGTTATAAACTTTTATTAGGTTATTACGCGATTTGTTTGCCGACGCGGTTTCTTGATTTTTGTACTTTGGCTTGTTGACGATTGCCGCTGTTTATATTGCTGTTGATGAGGAATTGTCGATGTCGATTGGATTTGTTGTTGCTGTTGTTGTTGTCGCTGTTATTACAGTGGGGAAAACAACACGCACGCATGCAAACGCGACGTAACGTAAACGTAGTGGATAAAACACGATAGACGAAACGACCGAACGAAGCGAACGAGCGAACGAACGTACGAGGCACGAGCAAACACTTCAACGGCCGCAGACCAACTGAACCACGAGCGCAAAACAGGAAAGGCAGCACAGAGACACGCGCTCTCTATGTGTGCGTGTGCGTGACAGTGTGCGTGTGTACGTGTATATGCGACAATGCTGCTGTGGCTGTGTGAGTGAAACTTGTCTGACGAGGGCTGGGCTTTGGCGTTTGGCACATACAAGATGGTCGCGATTGCAGTCGGCCAGACAGTGTGTTGAAACGAGACGCAACTATTGCGGGTACAATATGCTTGTCACTGTTTGGCTTGCATGCTGGGCGTGTTTTTTGTTTGTTATGCAGCCGAGTCAGGTAAACCGGTTTTCATTTCGTTTTGTTTCGTCTCGTTTCGCTTTGCTGTTGTTGTAGTTGTTGTTATTGCAATTGCATGTTTGTTTGTCTGTAGGGCTAAAGCTGACGCTGTCTCTACTGCTGCTGCTGTTGCTGCTGCTGCCGCTGCTCGTCATGCTCGAGTGCATCGTTCAATAATCTCTCTTTGGCACGCCTCTCTGCGCTCTGCACTTGGCACGGTGCTTCAACGTCGACTCGCTCATGCGCCAGGTGAGGCTCTGGCTTTAGCTTTGGCTTTGGCTTTAGCTTTGCTTTGCTTGTCTGTCGCTCTCTCGAGGCAGCTCGGCTGCTCTGCTGCTGTCTCTGCCTCTGCGTCTGCCTCTGTCCGTGTCTCTGCCCATGCCTCTGCCACCGCCTCTGCTTGTGCCTTTGCCTATGCCTTTAACCATTGCCATTGCCTGGCTGTCAAACAGTGACAACAATCATCGATCGTTCCGTTTGTGATTATGTGGTTTATTTATGGGCTTTAACATGTGTGCAGATTTGTCTGCCGATTTTGAGTTATGCCTGTATGTGTGTGTGTGCGTGTCTGTTTGTGTATTTGACTCTGTCTCTCTCAGGCGCTCTCTCGCTCTGCTTCTCTTAGTGCGTGTGTGATTGTTGATTTTTTTGATGCACATAAAACTAAATTTGCATAAATTAGCAGCTGGAAATTAAGCTAAATACAAAATTATGCCTATGTTTATTCATAGGTCTGGGCAAATACATATTTACATACTTGTGTATGTAAAACAGCAAATAAGCATAAGATACAACACGTTTGGCCTCTAGGCCCCAACTATACATATATATTGTATATACATTATGCTTTTTCTCAGGAAGCAGCCGTCGCAGCATCTTTGGCAGCCAGAGAAACTATATCTAGATACAAATTATTAATATCGAGCTCATATTTTTTGTGGTTGAACAACTTGGCAAGTTGCTTGCCGTCTTAAACTTAAACTTTGAGTTCGAAGTTGCTTGTGTTGCCGTTGTACAGCTGCTGCAAACACACACACACACACACTCAGCCACACACACACTCAGCCACACACATATTTATATAGGAAGCGATGCTACGTGAGTTGTTTTTTGGAGTTCCCGCATTGATTTTCGCTTAAAAAAAATAAATAAAGAAACATTTTCGTTTTTGTACTCGAAACTTTTTGGCAAAAGGGTTAAATGCTCCGATTGTTGTTGTTGTTGTTGCTGTTGCTGTTTGCTTGCACCTGAAATGAAGCGCAAAAGTAGCGCCGAGACTTTTGCAAGTGCCTCAAGGATATTACAGAGTTTTGTGACTTTTGCCACAGCTGGACCAAGTTTCCCAGTCCAGCAGTTACTCAGCTCCTGCCAAGCATATTTTAAGCCAAACGCCAGTCTTCATTTCAAAAGATACAAATCTTAAAAACTGGCTTTTTTCTTTATTTTTTATTTATTTTGTTATGTTTACGGCTTTAACAAACCAAATTCTGGCCAAGCATAAACAGCAGTCAAAAGCTTGTCATATGCTCATTCAGATAGCGCTGCCGATAGTAAAAGATACAAATTTTGAGATACATAATTATGTTGCGGGCAAAACTTGAAAACATTCAAACGCTGAAAACATGGGAACAGATTCAGTTATTGATACTTTTTCAAATCGAAGACGATTCTCCGGAACTAACCAATAAAGGAAAAGGTAGAAGAAGAAGTGGGGACGTCAATAAGATAAGCTATAGATAAGCATAGATAGTAATACTCGAAAGTTCATTTTCCATACTAGATTACAGCTGCCAATATTATAATCAAAATATTTGGCAAATCGATAAGATTAGATTCTTAACTATTGGATGACTGTGTCTTAATTGCCAAAAAGTAAATCATAATTGACGTCAGCTCCCACAATAGCACTAAGTAGCATATAAAAATCTGGCATGGATTGCCAACAGTTCCTAAAATAATAAAACTCAAGTAGAAATGCTTAAAATTTAAATTTAAACTGGGACTAACTGGGACTTTTGTGCATTTATAATAAATTTAAACCTATTTTTACTTTTGCCCAACTGAATTTTAGTCATTGTTTCCAAGTTAACGGTTCTTTAGTATTTTTCGCTTACTTTTCTCCGACTTTCTTTCGATTTGCTCACAGTCTACGCAGAAATCATTGACCGTATAAACAGCTCGACCTGTACAGGTGAGGTGCCCACTGCTACACTCCTGCTAAAGTACTTCTAATGCATATTTTTCCAGCACGTGCGCAGCTTTTCCGGCTGCGAAGTCGTCAGAGCGAAGCAGAGAAAAGCCAAGAGACAAGGCCGCTTCCCCCGCCCCTCGAAGGGGTGGGGTCCCAAGCCGTGCATGTGTGCAGTGTGGTGTACTGAAGGCTCCACTCCCGCTACCCCCTGGGCACCCCCAGTATACTTTTAGATACATAACAATTCCAGCAATGACTGAAGCCGACGCACGTTGCGTGTAATTTTGATTTTAATCGCATAAAAATGTTTTGTTTATATGTATAATTTAGTTTTAACAATTTATTTTAACCTTTTGTTACCATTTTTAATTTGTTATTGTTGTTGTTGCTGCTTGTTGGTTGTAGCTCATAAGCAGCAACAATTAAATGCGCCATAAAATTGGTTTAAATACGCGTTCGTTCTGTAAATGTATCTATGAGTTTGTCTGCGTATCTAAGTGTGTGTATCTCGACTATATCATAAATGTACAGACAGTTATTATTGTAGTACTGGTTGCTGTTGTTGTTGTTGTTGTAATTGTTATAATCATTGCGATAGTAATCAGCGACATTTTTACAGCATTTAAACAAAGCATAAATTCTGATTTAGCTCCAAAACTGTCGCTGGCTTCTGCCCAGTGTGTGTGTGTGTGCGTGTGTGTGTGTGTGTGTACATATGCTACGCAAATAATAGCCCGCCAGATTATAAATAAAATCAACAAATAAAATGCTATTTAAATTGCCACTCGTAATTGCAAATCTCTTTATACACAGTCCCAGTTCCTGCCCCTCCCCCATTCGTCCCCCACTGTGAGCTCCACAAATTATTGAGGCCATAAATATGCATACCACGTTCTCGAAACCATTGAGCTCTATTTTCAGCACAAACTAATGCTTTATGAATGGTTAGATACTCAAAGAAACTTAAAGATACTTATTTCTTAAGAGCTTACCTCAGATATGTTGGAATGTGGTTGATAGCATGGCTAATATAACTCAGCCATTATCACACACCAGCTAGAACAGATAGCACACATGTTAACGATAATTACTTGTACCAGTCACAATATATATAGTTTCCATATAATTTAAACCATCACTCGCTTATATAGATTTATTACTCAGATAGTTATGGGGAGTGAAAGAGCGCTAACAAATCTTTCACTTTTCCAGCTGCTAACTACTTGGGGAAGAATACTTTCTAAATGTAACGATAGTTCATTAAATTTATTACATTCTTGACTTAAACTGAGAGCGTTTCTCGTACTTGCCCCCAATTATTAACAATTGTGTACTTATTAAAGATAATTTTTGATTATTTTCTTGAATCATCAAGGTTTAAATATCAGAAAAGCAAAGTTTATGATAGAATTTAGTATTGACTATTAAGGCTTGTATCAAAAGAAAGATTCGATTTTGAAGGAATTCTGTAACAAAACCGTTTCTTAACTCAATTTAACAATTTTATATAAATAATTATGGACTTATTAGCATATGATGTCTTTTATTAACACACCATAAAAGTTTTTTATTCTATTTTATAATTACTGCTTTATTATGCACTATTAATTTTTTACATTTTCCAGCATCTACTTTATTATCTCGGAGCTTTTCTTTTTATCCTAAACAACACAAACATTTCCATCGTTTAAAAATATATTTTCCTTTTAAAAATATATTATATATTATATTGTATTTTGTATTAATTAATCTTTTCATTGTTTAATTGCCTTGCGAGAATTACGGCGAAAAATTCTCTTTCTTATATAAATCATAGAACCTTTCTACAATTATATCTTAAAAAGTTAATTATTTATATTTAGAATTGCTGTTAATAAATTCATAATTTTAAATAGCGTATTTTGCAATTATATATTAATTATTTTAATCGGAATACTTAACTTTAATAAACAAGTGTATAAATTCATTAAAAACACTTTTCTTCCGTAAATATTTAATTTTCTTTCAGATACTTATTTTGCTTTCAGTATTTCCCTCACAATTTTATAAATTTTTGTATCTTTTATTGGTTGTATATGTTTAAATATTCACATGTTTATAAATCATGCTCTTAAATAGTATTTCCAAATCATTCTTTTGTAGATCCCTGAGTATTTTATTTATACATTTTTAATATATTTTATTATATTGTTTTAATATTATCAGCATATCCAAGAACTAAGCTCCTTAAATTATATTCCATTATTCTTGCGCATCAATTGGCAATAAACCCGTGGAAAGTATCAATAGTCACGTGCATCACCCTTGGCAATAATCGGCCAAACATTTTAAGTTAACTTGGCTGTTGATTTTGTTTAGGCCTCTATGTATCGCTACGTATCGTATCTATATAATTTAATAACTATAACAACAACGAGGCAGTTCATATGTCATGTGCCAGTTTTACGACCGCAGTGCAGTCCCCCTAAGACCCCCTTTGGACCCCGTTAGTACCACTCAAACTCGCACGTTCTAATTTCATAATAAACTGGCTACCAGCCATTCCAACAACAACAGCAGCAACAACAACAACAACAACAACAGCGAATGCATAGCGAAACAACCTGCAACAAGAAGCAATTCAAATTGACTGGGAACCCAAACCGCAATGGGTGTAAATTTCATGCGATGGCCGCCGAGTTGCAGGACACGGGACAGGACACGACAGGACGGTGCAGGTCGGTGCAGGACTAGACGTGGTAGAGCCTGGCGGCACATCCTGTGTGCAGCTCGTAAGCACCTCATGCGCCAGGCTATAAATGTAAATTGCCTAAATGTGCAAAAGCTCGAGCATAGAGCATACGTTGCCCGCACACTGACACGGAGCACTACCAACTGACCATGGAGGACACACAGTGGAGGTGGGTGGGGAGTAGTGCTCCTCGTAAATGAAATCAGTTGGTGCGCGAATCCTGCATGGGTCAATTATGCAAATGTTCGAGCCATGCTTGGCCCCCTTACCCCTTCCCCCACGGCACTCCTCGTTCTGCTGCAACATGTCTGCACATGCACATGCATGCACTCGGACACTGTCCATGTGCGACATGGCGAAAGTGATTTGTTGTTTGGCAGCGCAAATCTGTTTTCATATTAAGTATTTTAGCGCAAATTAAGTTGAAAATGGCAGTCGAAACAAGCGATCCAGACATTTTAATGGCCCTAAGAGAGAAAGAGAGCGGGAGAGAGGGAGAGAGAGACAGACCCTTTTGAGCCTCAAGCCTTTCTACAGCCACATTGAAACTTTCACTTCCCGCCCGCTGAAAAAGCTTTCCATTTCGGCCAACACAGCGGGAACATTAGAAGTTAGCCGCATTAGCAGCCAAACAAATGCCCGGTCACGTATGCAAATTGTGGAGACGAGTACAATGGACACAGGGTTGCAAACAGAGACGGGCAAAAAGTACCATGGCTGCAGAATTGGCTTTGATTTGGTTATGTAAACTTAACATAGCTAGGCATAGACTAGAGTAAGACCCTTTTTTTGGTATAATTAACAAATAAAATAAACGAGCTTTTATAGAAAGTTTATATAGAAAGGATTTTTTTAATAGTTGGGCTACGACTCAGTTAACTATTTGTAAAATTATTTTAATAAAATGATTCATTTGGTAACACATTTAAAAGGGGCTTTAAAATATATCATATTTAATAGATCCTATTAGTAATGAATTGAAATAAAGACTCAGATAACTGTTCGTAAGATTATTTTCAATATAAAGATTAGAAGCTCACGATAGAGATTTGGTAGTATCCAGCAGTCGTCCCCTATGAAATACTTCGCATATCAAGTTTATTATTATCAATTCATAATTTTATTTATTTTTATTTAATCAGCTTCTTTCTGTGTTGCTTTAAACATTAATTATTTTTGCATACTTCAGTACTGTTTATTTCAACTTTAGACTGCTACTGCTGAAATTTAATACAATTTATGGAACGGCTTTATAGCGAAGTTTCAAATGTCAAATTTTAAATATTTAAATGTAGCTTTAAAGTAAGATTTAGCTCTCGTTATTTGACTGCTCGATTTAATGCATGAATAACCATTTTAATTAGTTAATTTTCATTGAACTATTTATAGAACTTTTAGGGTTGTTCTGCTGACTGTAAGTAAATTATTTAATAATTACTTCAAATGATTTTTAGCTTAATCGATATGCTGATAAATGAAATAAACATACCTGTAAGTAAATAAATATATGTAAATCAATAAAAACAGCTTTAAATACTCATCCCGTTTGGAGCTTTTTCCCTAGTCTATACGTGGAACAAATTTCATTGTTTGCTCACAGTCTGCGCGAAGTTTGCCGATTCATGAGGCCGTTTCGCCTTGTCTGTCCCGTTAGTCGGTCCTATGCACTCCCGGACTCTCCACAATACGCTTGGCAAATAACGGACATTCTGTCCTACTCACACACAGACTCGCTTGCTTGCGAGTTTTCCGCTTTTCCGGCTGCTGAATGAAACTAAGTACGTGAGAGACAAGCACACAATACACTGGAAAAAAATTGATTTTAGCTTGGATTTAGTAAGTAGTAGTAGTAGTAGTAGTAGTAGTAGTAGTAGTAGTAGTAGTAGAATTTAGTAAGTACATATGTAGTAAATATTTAAAGTAAGAATTAAATATTAAATTTAATATATAATAAGACGGTTTTATAAATTAAAATATTTATTAAACAACTTAAAAAACACTGTGCTTAGATTTCTTTAAGGATTTGCTTTCACTACAAAGCTCTAGCTTTTTTTTCAGTGTACATGTGTGTATGACAGACATACTACTACCTGTCTCGGGCTGTGGCTATTTCCGCTACTACTGCCTCCACTCCACCACTTCTCCACACCTCCAACCACTCCTTAGCTAGCCACACGGCTCGCTGAAAGCTTGGCTAAGCACCTGAGCAAACTTATTGTTGGACTGCGCATTGTTTGCCGTCGCCGGTGGAGGAGAATGAAATGGAATGGAACCAAAGCTGAATACGTCAAGGTTAACACGAGTGCGGTATCCTTCTGGCCACGCGGCGACTAAATAACGACGTGTCTGCCAGGATAATTTTACGATTTCCTTTGCCCAAGGAGCGAACAAAGCTGCCTTTACCTCTGTGGTGTTGTCGGTGCCTTGTCTGAGAGTCGCATGCCCCCAGCCCTGGTCAGGGTAGCACTACGTTTTCAGCTAACCCATTAAACAATCCGGTCGTACAACACCTACGCATCAACAACAACAACACTAATAACAAACTGCGACGCAAATCTTCAAAAAATTTAGCGACAAGCTGATAATGCCAGAAGATCTGTATATATCTATATAGTTTACTACTGCTATGAAGCGAATCTCTTGCAAATTACTTCAGAAAATCTCAACCGATGGTCGAGCCGAGCTGAGCTGAGCCGATCCGAGCTGTTGAAAGCCGCCGAGAGATGAGACGCGAGCGATAAACGAGCGATAGACGATAAGCGATAAGCGCTTACGCATTTCTGAGTGCGAAAGGAGAGATTCAGATACCAGGGACAGTTACAGAGGGACTGGGAGAGGCATGGGAAGAGGGACAGCCACTGGGCCATATGTGCATAGAGCGACAATGCGCTTGAAATGTTTTTTTTTTTTCTCTTTACTTTTTTTGTGTAGTTTTGCGATTGCGATGATCAGATAGGCGATCGTGTGCGACGGGGCGTGCGGCAATGCGAGCGAAAAAGGGCAGGGAATATGGCAAACAGAAAGGGAAAGGCAAGGGGAGGGAGAACGAGTAGGGAATGGGAAGAGGAACAGAGTAATTTGATGTCATATTGTGTCACACAAAGAGAGTGCCAGATAGCAAGCAGATAGCTACAGAGAGACAAGGAGAGAGGGAGAGACAGAGACAGGAGTCCACTGAGATTTACCTGCCAGCAGCGGCAAACTACACACAGATATGAGATCGGATATAGTAGAATATTACTACCGTTTTGGCGCTGTCCTTGACTCGCTCGTTGTTGTTGTTGTAGGCGTTCTTTAAGCCACTAGAATGATACACTCATAGCCAGCATAGGCATCTAGGCTGAAGTGATTGCGTTTCCAGTTACGATGAAAACAATTTTCCGTTTTTATTTTGGTTTTGGTTTTGGTTTTATACTAATGGGTATATCTGCAGATATCTTTGTGGATCTGATTGAACTGGAGCCAAGCACGCGTTTCTTTTATTTGCTGCTCGGCGCTACTTTTAATGGTCACTCAGGCAGTCACTCAGTCAGTCACACAGTCAGTTAGCCACTCAGTCAGTTGGCCATTTAGTCAGTTTGTTAACTCCTCGAACATTTGAACATTTACGAGCTCTGCAGTTGTCTGCTTTTATGAGACTCGTCGCGCTGCGCATACAAATGATTTGATTTTGATGTGATTTTGGTTTTGTTTTTTTTCGATGCGTGTGCTCTGCTTTTGGTCATGATTTGAGTTACTTCATTTGTCACTTGGCCGTTTAATGCGTTTTCCTGGGAATTCGCTTAGCTAGCGTCGCAGTCGCAGCAGCCGACAGACAGACGGACGGACTGACAGTCGGCTATTGGACTTTGATTTTACTTTTATGACACTGCCGACTCCTGACGGAACCAGTGCCTAATTTCACCAGATTCAGATGCCAAGTGGATCAAGTGGTCGCCTGCTCAGCACTTTCTTTAACAGTTTTGATTTGACTGCAGATTGCAAGAGAGACAGAGACAGAGGAGTGGAGTGAAGTGGAGTTTACTTTTGGCCACGTTTATATGTGTCTGTTAATGAGTTCATTTTAAGTAGTCCACAGTTGGCTATTACCACTACCTATTGGCCGACGTTCTAATTTGGTTCGATTTGTATCTGTACTGTGATGTTTAAGTGCCTTTTAGCTGTGATTAGTTTTAATGACTAGTTTTTTAGTTGATTCCTATTTTTTGTTGGACTAGTTCAGCGCTATAAATTCTCTTTTACTGAACCAAAAACTAGAATGCAGCATTTGACGCTGTCATTTAAATTAAATTGCGTTTTTAATGCGTGCCCAAAGAGCCAACAAATAGCAAACCACATTTGTTGTTGGACACGTTGATGGATGTCGGCCAAAAGCCGTTGGCACCTAATAAGCCAGTTTTTGACAGCAGTTGGCAACTTGTTTCAATGAAGCAATTAACACGCTGCGCCCAAGAGCAACAACCGCAAACAACAACAACAACAGCAGAGATCGCAAAAAAGCTGTGAAAATTTTCAGCAAATGAATTGATACAAATATTTTGCGGAAGGACATCAAAAAGTAAACATAACACAATTTACACAAACCGTATGTGTGAGTGAGAGTGTGTGTATGTGTGCGTGTGCGCCTAAAAGGCTGCAGCTGTCGACGTTTGGCCCGCATAAAGCAGACGCAACGCTTATCGCAGATGCAAATAGCAAAAAGTGCGACAAACACAGCGTGTGAATATATATGTATGTGTGTTCTATGTATGTGTGCGCTCTAGGGCAGCTAATGGAGACAAAAGATGCCACACACATACACACACACACACTCTCAACAGCCTAATGCAAATATTTTTGACGTTCACTGAACTTTGCATAGAAAATTATGCAAGCCACCATCGCTCTCTCTATTTCCCTCCCTCTCTCCCTCGCTCTCTCTCTCTCTAGCTCTCACGCTCTCTTGCTCTCAGTCTTCCATATACAGCCCTCTCAAGCAATGCGTGTTTGTGTGTGACAGCTGTGTGACCAAAATTATAGCAGAAAACTGCAGCAAACAATAAAAGCGAAACGAGCAAGAGCCAAGACAAAGTTTTCTGGCTGCTGCTACTACGGCCGCTGCTGCTTCTGCTCCGCTGCCTCTGCTGCTTTTGCTGCTGCTTGCTGCTATTGCTAAATGTACCATTTTTAATTTCTTGCAGTCGACAACAACGAACATCTGCAATGTCGCGACGTTCAGTGTTCTGTGTTCAGCTTCGATGTTCGGCACACTGCGCATGCTCGTGGCCAATGAGAGCGCGTCAAACAAACGCCGCCCAAATCAAAAATGGCGAGTTTACAACAGAGAGCACATGTCTGGCACCTATGGCTGTCTCGCTTTAACGCATGCATTTGCCAGGCAAACATTTGGCTGTGCAAGCTGGGCAAGCAGTGCAGATGTCAAGCAGTGTAAAAAGCAAATGCGTGGCTGTGGCGACAAGCGTTGCTGGTTATTTTGCCGGTCATCTCAGCAAGCTCATCATCGAAATACTACGTTGATATTTGTTGGTATTTGTTGGTGTTGTTGTTGGTATTGCTGTTGATAGTAATGTTGTTGGTGCTGCTGCTACTGCAATCCTTTTAGTATTTGATTTCAATTTCAATTGTGGCGCATCCTTTGACGTCGCCATTTTGTTTGTTATCAACAACGAAAGCTGTCGCTTTTGTTTTCCATGATAATTGCATTTGTGTGTGTGTGTGTCTGTGTGTGTATTGACGCTGACTACTCCCCCCAAACTCCGCTCTGCCCACTCCACCGCTGACATTTATCAATTTTTCTGATTTTGTTTTTGTTACCTTCTATTTTTGTTTGCAGCTTTCTTTTCGAGCTTTGCTCGACAAAGCGTGCAGCGCATGCAGATTAACTTTTCACCTGTACTCGACTGAAGGTGAGGCAAAAACTGCTGCGGGCTTTGCAATCAGCCAGAGTTGTCATTGGAGCTTCCAACTGTTGTGGATGCTGATGTTGATGATGCTGGTGTGGCTGTGGTTGTTGTTGTTGCTGTTGTTCCTGCTGTTGTTGTTTTATTCATTTTGATTGAATTGCTGTTTGTTTTAAGCCGTCGCTGTGGCTTTTATTATTGCTCATTGACAGTTAACAAAAAACAATGGCTACATTTTAATGAATATTGCCGCTTGACTTCATTTCAACTGTGCACATTGATAAAAAGCCAAGCAAAGAATACTGAACACTGAACACTGAACAGTTAACAGCATTTTGGTATTTTCATAATAATTGTGCTTAAATTTGCAACAATTGTTCAGCCACAAATGCCACTGAAAGTGGCCGGGCAGTGATTTTTGGTAGCAGATTAGAGAGCAATCCACCCACACACAACAATGATAGCAGCAACCACCGATTGCAACCCCAAAACGACCGCTCGACTGCCACTTAATGCCAACAAATCCAGCAATAGCAACCAGCAGCAACAGCAGCCGTAATCCCCCTACCCCGCACTGATTCCCATATCGTTGATCGCATCGTTCTATTAAATTACCAAAAGCTGTCGCTCGTTCAAATGGTATGAGCCCAACACACAAAATAAAAAGGCAACAGCGACGTGTGCAACACAAGTTGCCAAGTTGCCAAGTTGCAGGCAACAATTCTTTTGGTGGGTGGAAGGATGGTGAGGGGCTGACGGGGTTGCGGGGGTGCTGCTGTTGGTGGTGGTGATTGCCTGCTGGGATTGCCTGGTCACAATTGAGATAAGATTGTCAAGGCTGAGATACAAGATATGTCATGTATCGCACGTTTGTCTCCCAGCTGCGAAGGAGGCGGGGAAGGGCAGATTTTGTGGGCGGTGTTTGGGGCGGCAAATCGAAATGCATCAAAACCAAATTACATCAAATTCAAAGTGCCATCGTCGTCGGCAGCTAAATAATTATAGCAGTCGCATCAGCAGATCGAAGATAGAACATGCATAGCATATATATGTATATATACAACAATCTACACACACTTACGCACACGGCATGCATAATAGAAATTTGCATGCGCAATTATTTGAACAAACCGCAGCAATTACACGGCAGCAACACAACGCACAGCGGCAGCAACAGCAGCCAGACAAGCTAATTAGCAAAGAAATAGACTTTGATAAAGTCCTGTGAGCGGAAAGGAGAGAGTAGACAATACTCGCTTCCCTTTAGCAACCGCAACGAATCGATTTTAGTATTTTATTGCCCGTGCAGTTGCTGCCGTTGCTGCCTTTGCCTCCGCTGCTGCCAGCAATTTGTGCATCGTTAAGGGTTAGTGCATCGGCAACACCATCGACAACCACTCGCCCCACATTGTTGTGATTTGTTGTGACAGTTTTTGGTGGGAACGTGGCCGAAATGTTGTTATGCAAAAATTAGGCGCATAATTTTATTGCAATTTTTATGATCGAGCAGGCGTCGAACGCTGGGAAAACTGGGCAACTTGGCCAGGCTAATGGCTATTTAATTGGCCCAATCTCTAGCTCTGCTAACTGGTAGTTGCGCTGTGAGAAAGTTACGCGTGCTCACTGCGAATTTCCAATTAAAATTATGAGCACATCGGAATTATTTAACTATGGGAATCAGTTCACAATTTGTCTGGCTTTTGTCATAAATTTTGATGTGTTCAGCGTGGCTTTAAAATTCACTTGAAATCCTTTTTTGCAGCAACTCGAGTTTCCCTCTCTACACAAAAGAAGGAAAACCTCTGCACCTGACGAACCACAAGAAAAAAACGAGGGCGGTCACGGGTAGAGGGTAAAAAAAGGTTTTTGAAATGGTTTTCATGTTTGGCAACAACAAGCGCTGATTTTAGGCACTTAAACAACATCAACAAATAACAACAACAACAACAATGCACAGAGACTATGCGTTTTTCCCTTTTCTCTTTTTGGCTGCCACAACAATGCCCGGAAAATTATGAAAATTGCGTTGAAAAACTGTCACATCATCGCTCAAATTGTTGATCTCATTCTGCTGCTGCCGGTCGTGTTGCATTCGCTTTGAAGTTGCATGTCCTTTGAAGAAAACGGATTTAGGATTGTAGGGGGAGCATAGAATTACACCACAAAAAAAGAGATGTCATGAAAGTAGTTCCATTTAGAGATGACAGATGAGAAAATTTGTAGTATTGGAGGCAACAGGAATTTATAATAATTATAAGATTAGTTAGAGGAGGAACGAAATGTTTTTGGCATAGAAATTAATAAATAAATTTCAAATTAGATTGTGTATTTAATTATTTACAGCTGGTAAACAATAAATGAAAATTATTTACAGTAAAATAAATATGCATAAACTAACAGTCAATTTAAAGTCGTTGAAAAACATTAATCTTATAATACACAAAGGGAAATTTAATCAGCTTTGAATTGGGAAAATACCAGAAGGACACAATTCAACAGTTAGAAACGTATAAAAGTTTAATATAATATTGAAAAGTTCACCAAGCTAATTTAATTTCAATGGTTTCTACGAGTAATAAATCCTCAACGCACGGATTACTAAGGGCAATCAAATGGCCTATGCACTGATCTCTTGAAGGGCGTCCGGCTTAACCTAACCTAACCTAATAAATGGTAAAATTCGTCCGTCAAAGGGAGCTGTCCGCGAGTAGAGCTTTCACTGTATGCTGCTAATCGGCAAGTACTGTATATTGAATCATTCAATATTTTAATACATATTTTTTAAGTCCATTTCATTAACATAAGTTCATTTCATTTTTGTATGTCTTAAACCTCAATGAAATAACTTAATTAAATTGCATAAAACTCTTTGAAAAGTGTAACTTATATTTCCAAAACAGCTGAAAATTGTATGTAACTTGCTTACAGTTCTCACAGTTCAAATACAACAACTTTGACTACTTTTGATGCCTGAAAAGATTCAAATCCCGCGTGAATCCCAAGCAAATTACTCCTCTCTAATACTGCACTTCAATTGGAATTGGAATTTGGAATTGTCGCAGGTTGTCCTTGTGTTATGTTGTTTGTTTTGTCAATTGTTTGTTTGTTGCACTCGACATAGTTTTCATTTGGGGCGTTGCCTTTGTTGCCAAACACTAAACGGGAGTCCTTTGAAATGAAAGCAGAGCAAAGAAAGCAAAGAGAAGAAAAGAAAAGAAAGCAGGGAATTATTGAAATGTCCCTGAGAAGGCAGTCAACACTTTTTGCATTTCGGGAACTGACAGCCTGGGGCAGAGTGCACTTCAGTGACGTCACAATGCTCCATTGTGCCAAGTAGAAATATTGTGCCACACCCACCAGTCCTATAAGCAACCCCCGCCTCCCCTTCCCCCTCTCCTACTCTGCTCTCCCGGCACATAGATACATCTCTGAAAGCCATAAATTCTTCAAACAGAGCAGAGCAGCTCCTAAACCACCACCAGCAGAACCACCGACACCCCAACCCCCCACAGCCCCATACCCACCCCCTTCCCGCCCCTCACTCTGCGCACGTTTATCCGCTTGGCAATACAACAAAAACAATAAAACATGGCAAAAGCAAAGAAACAACAACAAGCCGTCCCAAACCAACCCAGCACATGCCCCACACAGCCCCTGCCCACCCCACTCAGCCCCTTCCCACCCCACACCTGCCCACAAGCGGGGAGGGGGGTATCCAAGTTGTTGTTTCTTTTTTGGCTTGGCCAAAAACAGCGAGCACACTGTACGCGCCATTTTCCGTGCGATTGCCAGCAACCCTCAACACCCACACAGCCCCCCCTCGACTCACTCAATCCCTTTGCCCCACCCCCGCTGCTCTGGTGTGGGTGTCCTTGCTGCTGTTGTTGCTCCCTCTGGACCAGAAAAAGAAATGTTTCGCATAAAATGTTATCGCAAAGATTTACGACCCGACTTTTGCGCATCACACGCCCCACTGCCCCCCCCTTTGGTCTCACAGACACCCCCGCACCCCTCCGCCTCTGCTCTCGCTCTCACTGTTCGCATCCAGCAACTTGTTTTATGATAATATACGAGCTTTCTCCGCTGAAATATAAATGTTGTGTGTATGAGCTGTCTCTCTGTGTCGCTTCGTCTTCTCCCTGGTCCTCGTTCTCTTCCTCTCTCTCTCTCTCACTTTCCCTCCTTTGTCGCCATTTTTGTTGCTTGCTGCCTTGTCATCCTTTCAGAAGGCATCACATGGCATCGCTATCTATTTATCTGCGCATTTGTACATATTTATTTTAATGTTGAGCAGCAGCAACCACAGCAACAGCAACAGCAACACTCCGTAGCAGCAGCAGCAACTCCGGCAGTTGCTACAATTGTGCTAGTATCCACCTAAGAAGTAAATCTACAATAAAAATGCTTTGCTGTATCCATAAGATACATGCCACTGATTTTGGCAGCGCTTATCTTAGTTGAAGCTGCGCCTAGCGCTCTCTTGATGTGTTTAGCTTCGTTCTCGGCAATCAGCCCCACACTCCCCAACTGCCACTCCCCCTTTCTTCTGTCTCCCACTTCTCCTACCACTCCAAATGTATGTGTGTGTTGAGAATCGTAAAATGAAGATTTTTCATGTGGATTGTTGAGGCGCATCCTTGTCGCTGTCATTGTTGTTGTTGTTGCTGTTGCTGTTGCTGTTGCTGCTGCTGTTGCTGTTGCTGTTGCTGACTTCTTGGCTAATGCCAAAAGCTGCTGCTGCTGCTGCTACTGCTGCTGCTGCTGCTCCTGTCGTTTCCCCAACGGAAGTAATTTATGACTTTTCGTTTTGCAAATGTTTAAATCTAAACATAAATTTCCACGCTCTTCTCCCTGTCTCTTATGTGCTTGTATCTCTATCTCATAGATGTGTGTGAGTGTGTGTGTGTGTGAAACATATGAGCAGCGTTTATATTTATTTCATTTTACGCTGCTTTTATTTGCACTGATAAATTGTGCAATATATGATAGCCATATAAAGGCTTAAAGTGTGTAACCAAAAAATAAACCTTAAATAGACAATTTCAAGTCAAAGCAGCCAAATGACACAACAATTTTGACTCGTGCCCACACAAGCACACTCACACACACACACACACATACGTATACCCATTGAGTTATATACACTTAATCAAATTATCAGATATGTCAACTTTATCCGCGTCAAAACAAACGCGCTGCTAAGCCGACTACAAAGGCATACTGGAAATGGACAAATTAATGTTATTAAAAGCAAATAATGAAAAACTATATGCTCTCAGCCCACACACACACACACACAGAGACACCCATAGAAAGCAAGTCTTGAAATTAATGAATTTCTAGTGATTATCCTTGTGACATCATCAGCGTCAACATTAATAAAAACAAAACACAAATTCAATTACTTATGCCAAATAAGTCGAAATGCTTAAATCAACAAAACTACAGCCTACTACACACACATAGAGATATATATGTATATATATCTCGATAAGAGTGGAAGGCTATCAGACAGCCAGATAAACAGACAGCGGACAGAAGGCAGAGGCACAGGCAGTGAAAGAGACGGGGAAAGAGATAGAGTAAGAGACAGCGAACCAGCAGACAAACTGATCAAATATGCTTAATTATAATTTGATTTGATTTATGATGCTCGTCGATTTCATGTGACATTTGTAATTATTCTTGTCGCGCCCGAAACTACGGCTGCCAACGATCAACAGTAACACAAGAGCAACCAGCAACAGTAAGCAACAACATTAACAGGAACAACCTCAACCACAACCTCAACATCATCATCATGATCATCTTGATCGTCATTGCCATTGTCGAGCTGAGTAACCATTGCTGCTGCCTCATGATCAACGATGTTGTCGATGACAACAACGAGGAGCAAGCGACAATCCTGAGCTGCATACACAACTAGCATTGCTGGGAGTAGCAGCGAAGGTACACACACACACTCACACACACACACACGCTGGTAGTAGGTGTAAAACTCCAGTGGGCATTATGTACCGGTTTAATTTAAAACGATATTTATCTGGCAGTTAGAATTTAGTACTTCTCTAATTATGAGCAACTTATTTGCATAGAAATATGAAATAAAAACATTTTTGAATTAAGATATTTAATCTGTTCGTCAGAAAAGATCAGTCCGTTTAAATTGAGTACTTTTCTAATTAAAATATTATCATTTGTATTATTTGATTTTTAATAACTTTATCTCATTAAGCATGATTTGGCTTTAGAGCACGCTCCAGTCGGTTAAGATAAATTCCCCAATGAAATCGGAACCCATTTTTAATGTGTAATAATTTTCATGGCGTTGTCTTCGCTCGTTCTTATTATTATTATTATTATTTTTATGGCTAAGTTCATACATAAGTCCATACATATCTAGTAAACATAAGATTGACTACTCATGACTGAGTCGAATCAAGTCTATGGGGAATAAATCAACACGCTGTGTGGCTTCGTCAGCAATCCATCTCCGTCCTCCTCTCTGTCTCTCTCTCTATTCTCTCCGCCTCTCGATTGCCATGGATCTTGTGGCGTGGCCTGCTGCCGTCGATCAAACCCTGTTGATCGGA
Organism: Drosophila dunni; assembly: GCA_018152125.1. Lineage (NCBI taxonomy): Eukaryota > Metazoa > Arthropoda > Insecta > Diptera > Drosophilidae > Drosophila > Drosophila dunni. The sequence goes on along the minus strand of JAECXC010001197.1, from coordinate 1,285,673 downwards.
AATTCTCGCCTACGAACCGAGTGACAACGACAGCGACAACAATAATAAAACATGAAATAAATACAAAAAGCTGTGTATATACATATGATGTATATAGTTACATATATAGGCTCACTATGGAGGCTAGTCTCTGCGTTGCTTTTGATCAATGGAATGGATCATAACAAACGAACCAGCGACCGGCTGTCAATCTTTGTAGACCTGCCATACTCTGCAGGCGAGCTATATAGTTAAGAATTTATAATATAATAATAATATAATAATTATAATAATAAATATCCAAACAAAAGCCATTAAAATAATATATATTTTAAAAATCTATATTCTTAAATTTGTTCTTGATTTACCTGTAAAATCTAAAAATAAATTTCTTTTCCTAAAAATACAAATTAGGTTTTGATAAATAAATATAAAAATATTAACATATACTCTTACTTAAAAAAAATTATAATCTTTCTGATTTTTAATCTTTATAGCTATAATTTGTTATTTTTTAAAGGAGTAGAGTTTTCACTGAAACTTTAGAGTATTTCGATAGCGAGCAATATATCTCCTGACTGTTGTTGTTGCTGGCTTTGTCTATGTGTGTGTCGCTGCTGATTATCGCGGCTCGATCACAAGTTCGATCAGTTAAGGGCAGCGCACTTTTGCGCTGGGTAATAAGCCGAATAGGCGTATGACAATAAGCCATGTAATTAAGTGGATGGCATATCAAAAGCCGAGCAGAGAGAACAACGAGAGCAATGCGGCAACGGGGCGTATGGGGGATTACTGGGAAATGCGTGGGCTGGGAGTAAGGCGAAAAGAGAGGGAAAGAAAGAGAACCTCAATCTTAATCTTAAAGACAAAGTCTCAGTCTGAATCTGTTCATGGAATGTGCACGTAATTGTAGTTGACAAATTGCAGTCAAAATAAGATAGATTGCGCAAAAGCAATGACTCTTGAGAGACCTGCTATTGTCTGAGAGTCCCTAACTCTCTACCTCTCTCACTCTTCCCTTTCATCCCTCTCTCTCTGTCTGTCAGTCGGCTGTTTGTGGTCTTTTAATTAGCATGTCATGTGTGTCAGTCGGGCACTTGAGTTGCTCCAGCTTCAGCTTCAACTTCAATTTCGGTTCCTGCCCTGCCCTACCCTGCCCAGCCCCTTGACGTGCCACGCCCCTGTGGTGGGCTGGGCTGGGCGCGAAAATGCATTTCGTTTCATGACTTGCACTAATTTCAATTTACTTTTTAAATATTTTTGTTGTATTCTGAACATTTCTACTGCCACTCAACCGAGCCGCTCCTGCGATGATCGGCGATTTTTGTGGCTCGCCAGTTTACGCGGAATTGAGCTAATATCGATGACTCGACCATTGAGTGGCCTCTCTCCTCTCCTCTCTGTCTATGCCGTTCCCTCCTGCTCTTTAGACCCCATTTATTAGCCCAAATGCACTGAAAACGCCACTTGACTTTTCTGTGTTTTTATTTTGTTATTTTTGTTGTTGTTGTTATTGTTGTTTGACTTTTGCTTTGCGTTTTGCGTTTTTAATAAGCGGTTGTCGCTGGTTCCTTCAGTTTTCTGGCCACTTTTCAATTAGCCCGGTTCAAGTCAGAGCCATGGATTGCCCTGGGCCCTTGACAGCGGCCTTTTGGACCTCTGCACTTTAATTAATCGCCGTGTCTAACAAAATATGACAAGCGCCATAAATTAAACGCTGGCTCTCTTTGCTCCCAGTCAGATTCCAGGCACCCAACACCAAGCACCAAGCACCTGGCAAGAGGCATCTCCAAGTCCCAGGCAGGTGTGTGAGTGTGTGTGCCACAAAATTTGCGTGTGCGGACAGCTAAACTGCTACTGTGTCTGCTTGTAGCTACCGCATATAAATGAGAGATGTTTAACTAGACGACACTGACTCCAAAAAGCACACAACTCCCAAATGGAGCGAGGCATGCAACATGAGGCAGCAACAAGAATGGGCTGGCATAGCAAACACGTGGGCATCAGTTGGCTTGTGGGCTGCCTTCATACGAAAAGATATCAGAAACTAGTGCTAAGTAATATGCGAATATATAAACACGACTTTAAAGGGCTATAGCTGAAAGTCTTAATATAAGCAAGGAGTATACAGTCTTTTATATAAGTATGTGACCATCCTTAAGCGCAAAGCATTCTGTGTTACAGTTCTGTCTTGAAATATGGGTACACAAATTATAGTTCAAGTGCTGTAATAAATTAATAGACAAGTTTAATATATAAGTTAAAGAATCTGAAACACATTTTAATACATTTATAAAAGCAGCCAATTAAAGAACTGTTCTTTTCTACTGCCCCAACTTGGCTATTATCCTATCTTTAACTCCATTACATTAAAAGCTGCTCAGGCAATATAAGTTTCAAATACATTTGATATTTTCTTCTACTTCTTTTCGCTGCCTCATTCCCGAGGCCAATTGAAGCTAAATTAGTTCAATCTATGCACTTAAAAAGTAATTATCTCCATTAGAAATGCAAGTGTGCCCAGCTAACCAAAGGATACTAATTCGACATAATTTTACGGCTGCTTTTAGCCATTTTCATGCTGAGAGAAAACCATTTGCTCGCTGGCTCCTTTTATTATACATTTCTATAATATAGCAATAAATTGTTTAACTGTCGCATATAAATTAAAAAACAAAAGGGTTTCGCTATACTTTGACCCACAAGTGGGTAAGTGGGCATGGGTGTTGGTGTGGGGAGTGGGAGCAAGGTGGTGGTGGGCGGAGGCGCCATACAAGCCACAAACCACGCACATAACTCAAGGAGTTTGTGACATTTTTATGGCAAGGATATTTTATTCGTAGATTTCTGGTTTGCTTTTGGGCATTTCGCGTTCTGCTTCAATTAAAACAAAAAGGACACATTAATCCTTTTTACACAATATCCTGTATGCTTCACGGACCCGTAAAACGTGTGGAGGCGGAAACACAAAATGAAGCAGCAGATGAAAATGGGGGGAAAGAAATGGGAGTCTGGTCGGCCATTTTCTTTTGCCAGCTGCCATTTTTATGCTCATTTTTTGCGGAACTTTTTGCGCTGTTTTCGTTGCTTGTTGTTACGTGTGTTGTTGTTGTTGTTGTTGTTGTTGTTGCTTGGCATTAAAAATGTTTTATGTTGTGTGCGATTTGCGCAACCTACTTTGCACATGCTTCAATGCAGGCCAGGAGGGGCAAGGAATAGGAATATTTGCCGACGGTTTGTTTTGTTATATAAATAAATAAATACCCTATCAACGCAGTGGCATAAGCAACAAGAGGTATATCAAAAGAGTGGTACAAATGTGGTAGAGTTCTTAAAAGCGCATAGCACTTTTATTTCTCTGCGAATTTACGGCTAATTTTCTTCTATAGTCTACTATATCATATGTAGATCATTAGCTTAAGTTATCTCGCATTATATTCTATAATTCTGTTACTTGTTCAAGAATTATCGGTTTCAATTTTTTATTTTTAATATTCACATGTATTAACTTTTACGTCAATATATAAGTTATTGTTTTTTTTTTTTTGTGATTATTACACTTGCCTGCTTCATTTAAATGTGCATTTGAAATGATTATTTCAATTATTTTAAGCAATTATAAGTTTTAATATTTTTCATTTAATTTACATTTCAATTTTCAGTGCTGTTTAAAAATGAACTAAGTATTTAAATATTTCTTTTGATTTTTTTTTACGCAGGCTAAAAGCTATCGCGACTGTGTTGCATTTATTTATTTATTGTCAGACTATTAGCAGTCGACACAAAAAGAAAAATGAATTAAATTAAAGTAATGAAAAATAAAAACAATATTTAAAAATAAGACTTACATTGTAGATTAATAAATACAATTAATTTTAAGTTAAAAATTAATAACTAAATTATACAAAAAATTAAAATAACCCTTATTAACTTAAATTTAATTAATAAAGTTATTTATCACGACTATATGCTTTAATTTTACATTAATTTTTTTTTTTTTTAACTAAAAATCTTTTAAATTTATTAAAAACAAATGTGAATAATTTATTTTTTAATTTTAAGTATATTTTCTATTTACAAGCTAGATTTAGCCTTTTTTTCATAACTTCTTATGCTTCACTTTCCATAAAACTACAAAAACTGACATTTAACAAAAAACTACAAAAACTGACATTTAACAAAATTAATTTAATATATCTCTTTTAATTTGTTTAGCTGACAAAAAAACATTAATTTTTGTGAAGAGTGTCATTTTTTCCGTCCACATTTAAACAGATTAATTTAATGACTTAAGTTGGAAACAACGATGAAAATGAGTATCAAATCGTTGTTCATTTCAAGGATTAGAATTTTTACGATTGCACTATAAATAAATGTAAGTGTCTATCTACGTAAAGTAGCAGAGTGTGAGAGTGAGACGGAGTGAGTGAGAGATTTAGAGAGATAGAGAGATATGAGCTCGTTTGTTTACGTAGAAAGGCTTAATTTGTACAGAGCAAAAGGCACACACTCACACCATGTGTGTGTGTGTGTGTGTGTGCGTGTGTATGTGTGTGCTTGGGTAGGTGTTTGTGTGTGTGTAACTTTTGTCTTGACTTTAACTGTTTTTATGGCGCATTGCGACTTTTTATGGCCTTGTCTTGTTTTCGCTTTGCCTATTCTAATGTGTATGAGCAGGTTCCAGCCACGCCCACCGTTTTGGGTGGCTGGGGGGAAGGAAGGGGGGGTGAAAAAAAGAAGGATAATAATAAAACTGGCCTTATCACTGATGCTGATGTGAACGTCGCTCCGCGCCACTCGCTGTGCGTTATAATAAAACAAATGGCAGGACATTTAATTGCTGGCCATAAATGGGCGCCCTTTATCCTTTTGAAGGATGAATGCATGGATGCTACCAAAAATAAACTCACCCACTCCAACTGGGGTATGCGTGAGGTTCCCTTGTTTTTGGCCCAAACTCGCTTTTTATTATTATTAGTATTTAAATTTATTTGTTGCTTTTATAGCGTGCAGAGGAATGCGATAAATCTGATCTGAGCAGCGAACGTTTGTCGTTTCAGATATACTATATAGTACATGCATATATATACTTTTAATGACCGGAGCGGGGCCATAAAAGGTAAACCCAAAAATGTTATTATATAATTCGAGCTCTGCATATAATCAGAGCAACTTAAAAGTCCATTTAACCGCTCTGATATGACATAATTGAGTGGACGCTTATCAAGTTAGCCAAAGTAACCAAAGTACATATCTGTGTATATAAAAATATTGTCAATAAAATCGTCGCATATGCCGAGTCCATTCTGTGGCAGGACAACCCGTGGCGTCTGTTGTGGCAACTGCAATACAATTAATGCAATTGCACAATTGTTATCCTTCTGTGGCTGCAATTAAATTGACAACAAGAAGACAACAAGACAAGTTTTGCTAAAGTTTTTGAACATTTGGCACATTTGTTTTTATGACTCAATTACGCAACTAATTCGTGGGGAGTCCTCACAAAGTAACCATCCACAGCCATGGACTTGTATCTATTAGATACAGCGATACACAGATACAATAGCAGCAGTAGGAACAGCAACAACCCTTGGCAATGCCTCATTAATTGCGGTTGTTGCAACAACCACAATTACATTTTACAACTGCATTTGTTATGATTTTTTTTTTTGATTTCAATTTCATTTGCCTGATGATTAATTCAGTAGCCACACCTACTTGCCAGTCCTCAAGTGGCAGCGACTCCCTTTTTCCGTAGCCATGATAAATGAACCCACTTCTGTGCACTGTTAAAAAAAAGGTTAAAAAGTAAGATTTAAAACAATTTACAATTAAAATAATGTTGCTTTTATTAAGTACGAGAATTCCTCTTTATTAGATAGTGAAAAAATTATTAAATTTTATAAAGAAGACGTGGCCGATTCCATAAAGTATATATATTCTTGACCAGCATCAACAGCCAAGTCGATATAGCAATGTACATCTGTCCGTCCGTCCGTATAAACACCTGGATCTTTTAAGCTACAAGAGCTAGAGCCACCAAATTTGAAATGAAAGTCAAATTGTTGACACGCCTCTTAACGCCCCCGCAATGAGTATAAAATCAGACACACCTCGGAAAAATGTATGTTTTAGGTTAATATCTCAGTATCTATGACACTTAGGACCATCAATTTTGACTACTACTCTTTGACCCACTACTCTTTTTTAGAGTATTGGGTCTCAAAAATGTATTTTTAAATGGTACGATTTTATAAAAATTAACATTAAATATGTAAGCTATAAAATCTACTCAAGCGAATAGTTTCTATCTAAAATTAAAGCAGACGGTTAAAATAATGGATTATTGCACAAAAACAGTCGTCATGCAAACAACACTAATTTATTTCACAGTCTTTTTGGTGGGAATTGCTCCAAATCTGGACCAAACTGTGAGTTCATTAAATTCCAATTGCCTTAATATTAATACAACTTTCTCCAAAAGGAAGCTGTTAAATTCAAGTTTACAAATGCTGTATGTGAGTCCTTCAATAAATCGTTGGTCGTTATACCCCAATGTCGAATATACGCCGTTAATCGGAATAAATACACCTTTAATTATAATGGAACTATTCTACATCCCATTTACAACGCGGATATAAATATCGAAATGTTTAAAAAAGCAAATGGATACATGCCATGGCTCTTTAATGTAACAGTTGATATATGCCGATTTTTAAGGAAGTCCTATAATCCAACAGCGCAACTTTTCTACAACTATATGCGTGAATTTTCATCTATGAATCACACATGTCCTTATAATGTAAGTTTTTCACTAAATATTTATTTTATTTACTTGACAAATAGAAAATTCGAATCAATACAATTTCACACATTTACACAACAGGGTACGACATTAATTCAAGGATTTTATCTACGCCCTGAGGTTCTACGTCTTCCATACCCAACTGGTGACTATTTACTGGTAGTGAACGTAATTGTAGAAAAGAAGCGAACTGTAGAAATGAAATATTATATTTATATTGAGGATTGATATAAAATTTCTTGTACGCCAATATTCAAAGGATTATTGTTATTGTATTCAAAATAAATAAACTTTGCTTATCGTTGGCCGTGCCGACTTGTTTAAGATAAAACAAGTAGGAAACGCTTAAGTCGATCAAGACGACTGTTAAACACCCCGTACTCCCAAAGTAGTGCGCTTTTGTATTTAATTTAAATTAAAATTCTAAAGTGAAATTTAAAATGAATTGCACATTCAAATTCGTTTGAAATTACATGTATGTATTTTTAGCATTGGACACCTTTAAAAATAACTTATCGTACGGGATCTAAAAAATGTATTTTTAATGGTACGATTTTATAAAAATTAACATAAAATGTTTAAGCTATAAAATCTACTCAAGCGAATAGTATCTATCTAAAATTAAAGCAGGCGGTTAAATTAATGGATTATTGCACATTTTCAATCAAAAAACAGTCGTCATGCAAGCAACACTAATTTATTTCGCAGTCTTTTTGTTGGGGATAGCTCCAAATCTGGACCAAACTGTGAGTTCATTAAATTCCTATTGTCTTAATATTAATACAACTTACTCCAAAAGGAAGCTGTTAAATTCAAGTTTACAAATGCTGTATGTGAGTCCTTCAATAAATCGTTGGTCGTTATACCCCAATGTCGAATATACGCCGTTAATCGGAATAAATACACCTTTAATTATAATGGAACTATTCTACATCCCATTTACAACGCGGATATAAATATCGAAATGTTTAAAAAAGCAAATGGATACATGCCATTTCTCATTAATGTAACAGTTGATATATGCCGATTTTTAAGGAAGTCCTATAATCCAACAGCGCAACTTTTCTACAACTATATGCGTGAATTTTCATCTATGAATCACACATGTCCTTATAATGTAAGTTTTTCACTAAATATTTATTTTATTTACTTGACAAATAGAAAATTCGAATCAATACAATTTCACACATTTTCACAACAGGGTACGACATTAATTCAAGGATTTTATGTACGCCCTGAGCTTCTACGTCTTCCATTCCCAACTGGTGACTATTTACTGGTAGCGAACGTATTTGTAGAAAAGAAGCGAACTGTAGAAATGAAATTTTATGTTTATATTGAGGATTGATATAAAATTTTATGTAAGCCAAAGGACTATTGTTATAATTCTGTATTTGAAAAAAATAAACTTAGCTTATCCATTTCTCACTTAGTTTTTTTTTTCTGTGTACAAACTGGCGCTGTCCTCTACGCAGCTCCCTGCTCTGCTCTCAGTTTCTGGTTAGATTCTTATCCGTGGCATTCCTGCCGCCCAAAGTGTCATTGTTGTCGATCATTTTTATGTGACTGAACGAGCTCCATTTGATTGACATGCCCATAGAGGCGATCATCTTTCTCTTGCCTTCACTGTTTCACTGTTTTTGGGTTTTATTTTTATGGGCAAACCGCTTTTGTGATCGCTTCGTGTTCAGATCAGTTCAGTTCCGTCCGCAAGTAAGTGATTTTTACGATGCAGACTCCCAAAGTTATTAGCATAAAATGTACATTAATCATTTTATAGGCTGCATAATGAACTGTGCGCTTAGTTGGTGGCCAGTTTTCTTCTTCATCTTTTTTCGTACTTGGCTCTGCTCCAAGTGAAAAGTTGTCTCGTTGCCAAATTGCCAAAAACCAAAACCCTAAAAAAAAAAAAAATACTTGGCTTAGATATGTGTGTCTGGTTGTGGCTTTAGTTCTGGCATTGGTTACTCTGCTTTCTGGCTGACTAGCACTTAATCCTGGCGCACAACTATGCCGTTTGCATTGTTTCACGCACAATGGACACAAAGGACATGTTTGCACTGATTATCAGATTAGGCCATTGTACGTACAAATTGATATTGTCATGTTTCAAGTGCTCAGGCCGCGAATGTCGGCGTCGCACACACACACAGACACACACACACACAGACACACATATATATAGAAAGAGAATACTCATTGAATGCTGTCGCCAGTGCCGATTAAGAGATTTTTTTCGCACTCCCAAAACAACGAACAAACCAAACCAGGCAGTAAAGCAAACCAACAAACCAGCAACTCTGCAACCAGGCAACAAGCCTGGCCCAAAACAATGGATGGCCAGCAGGCAGAGGCAGAAGCAGAGATTTGCAGCTATTTTTGATGAAACAATCGCCAGACAATGAGTGGTTTGAGTGGTTTTTGCACTGTGGCTAAGGTCTGGTCTAGTTTTTGGCCGACTCGATCATTAGCATAAAGCCACAACGGCGGCAGACACACGATCTCTTTTACTCCCTCTCTTTCTCTCACTTTAGTCTGAGCGGGGCGTTAGCAGAAGGATTAGCAAAACATCGGTCTCTTGGAATGTGCATATCATTCTCGATCAGCGGCGGCATTCTATGAAATGAGTGCGAGATCTTTTACTGCAGATCTCGAGCTCTGATATCGCAATGCGAAATTCTAAGATTGCCGATCAGACAAGTGCTTATCGTGAGCAGTAGGCGTTGGCCAGTTTCCTATGATCATATCGGTCTAGCCTTGATTGTTCGCCCTTCACATTAGAAGGAAAATCGGTCAAATAATATCAGATTTCTCTGGAAATCGTTGGGCAGCTAAATCGTTGTAGGATTTGCCTATCACCCATCGGTGCAAGAATTTTCCAGCTAGACAAATTGTCGGGCAGCTGTGAAATAATAGAGACACTTCTACGATCATTATCAGTGCAGTGCTCTGGAATCGCAACAATACAAAGTGATCAAACTGATGTACCGGAGATCAGTGAGAACCATACAAATTAATATAGTGTTTGCTTTTGCACTCAGCTGTTTAGTGGCTTGATATTCGATCAGGGATCGATAGTAATTTAGTTTTATAGACACGAGAAATAACTTAAAGATTGGCACTACTTTAGAGGCAAGCTAATGATAACATATCTTTGTAAGCTACTCAATTAAAATAACTTTTAATATTTGTAGTTATTACTCTGTTTCATTAACACATTTATAAAAATTATTATAGCTTTTAAAAGTAACTTAATTTTGTTTTGTACATTTACAAATTATGAAATGAACTAGAAATATATATTCGTTTAAACTCTTACAGATAGAAATAAAATAAATATATCTTCCTCTTTCTCTATATGACCGTCTTAAATTAATTTTCACTCCATGCTTAAAATAATTAAAAACCTAGAGACCTGAAAACATTTATGAGAAATTAATTAGAATCATTATTAAATAGTTAAACAAAACTAGAATTCGAAATCACTTGTTCATCGAATCTATATCATGATCAAAAATTGCCTTTAACTCCTTTCTTAACCTCTATATATACATCATAATAAATAATATATATACTCGTATGTATACTCTATTTGACAGCTTATCCCTTTGCAATCCTGGCGCCAGTAGAGTAGCAAAGATCAGAACGATCGCTTTTAACCCTGTATGCGATCGCGCTGCGTGATATCAGCTCATCCATGCAATGCACTTGCCAAAATGCCTTTCACAGCCTCTAGGGCCACTCTAGGGCTACGCTGGCCTGCATAAACTGTAGGCCCTTGAGGGTCCTAGCGCCGGGTCATAACTCTTAACGGGCGCTATTTGTATTTCATAAATTCCTGTACAAGCGGTAATAAAAATATTGGCCTGCCTTCCGACTGCTGTGTGTATGTTTATGAGAGGACAAAAGAATTGCACCATAAAATCTATCTACAATATCCACTGTATGCACTATAACAAAGTACAATAACAAAGAGCCGCGCGGCTAAAACTATAGTCTTTTGTCTCTAAGAACTCAAAAGTAGTGCAACACTTTTGGCTTATAGACAAAGCAGCCAACAGCAAGCAATTGCAACCTGGCCTGAAGTCGGTGATGGAGTGGGAGACGAGATAGAAGACGGGAAAGTAGAAGCAGACGGAGGAACTAAGACGGAGGATGGCTATTGTCTTCGCAGAAGTCGTTAGTGTGACAGGTTGGATTTGTTTTGTATACGGTGCCTAAGTCTGTCATCATCATCAGCATAAGACTTGTCTGGCGCCAGCATTAGGGACAATATTTTCGACTAAATATTTCGTCACACCGGCACCGCTCACCGTACACCGTTCACCCTAGTTGTTGTTGTAGCTATACTGACCAGAGGGCGTAGGTCAAAATTCGAGATATCGAAACTACGAACTCTGAAACTCTAAAACTCCAAGGTTCAAGGTCTAGTGACATATAGACGGCACTGCGGGCGTTTATTTTGGTAGATTTCTACGTTGTTGTTGTCATTGCATTGATGATTTATGCACTGAGACAGACTTACAGGTGCATCGATTCAGGTAGATTCGATATCAATATCGTTATCCATATTGCTATAGATTTCATTCAACTGAAATGGTAGAAAAATCATAATAATATTTATTATTTCTGCTTAATTATTCAAAACATTTCCAGATATGCATCACACAAATTGTTTATTACTTAAAACCTTTAAATTTGTTTTAGTTCTTATTAAATATGAATATTCATTTTGTAGAAAGTAGACTGAAGCAAAGATTGATTTGTAAAATAGATTTCTTTTTGTAATACTATACTTAGCCAATCTTATTGTAAGCTAAGAAAATTTAATGATTTCATTGGTAAAAAATTGCACTATTTTTTTAGTTTAAGTTAATATTAACTTATGTCTATTTATTTACTTTACGAGTAATTATTTCATAGACAAAAATACATAATAAAATTTGATTTGATTTAAGTTTACGTTTCTCTCAGTAAAGTAGTACTATAATTCTTTATTAAATAATAATTTATTATTTAACAATTGTATTTAATTAAATTTTTCAATATATCGACTTGCAGTAAAACACAAGTTTCGTATTGAAAAGTTTTCTTTTTTATGGCAATGTCGACATTTTCAATGCATCGGAATAAAAAACAAACCAAAGTTCGATAAATGAGCTGCCAGCACGTATTAAAAATGGAAATATGAATGCGGCACATGGTGAACGATACGAGAGTTGCTGTTGGTGTTAGTGTTGCTGGTGTTGCATAATTGTGCTCCTGTTGTCGGTGGTATCCAGCCAATAATGCTGTGGCATGTGCTACAATTCGAAGTTGAAACATATTGGAGCACTTGAGGCGCCTCTCTCGGCTCTCAGTGCTCGGCACGCGCGTTGCAGCACTTGAACTCCAAGCACCAAGTGCTGCTGTAGGTCCTGCCACACACACACGTTTTAGGGGGTGTGCCAGGAAGGTGGAAAACTTTTACCAGGCATACTTTTCTTATTATTTTTGTACTCTTTGGAAGAAAAAGTCGCATGCTCTCTATTGGAATTTGCACAATGAAAACACTCGAGTGCTCTTGCTGTTGTTGCTGCTGTTGTTGTCGAGACGTGTGAAGTATCAGGGGCTGATGAGGTGGTCTGAACTTTTTTGGTTCAAGAACAATGGTTCAAGAGCTGCTTGCAAAACAAAAAGCGTTTTAAGTTTTAATTACAGGCAGGCACACAAAAGAACTGCTGGAATGAACCAGGGAGGACAGACTTACAGTCCCCACAGAGGCGCAGGGTTGCAACAGCTGTAGTGGCCAATCGGAAGGTGTATACAATATATATATACATTTGTCTATATGTCTCTATTACTAACCAAATCTTTAAGCCGTCTAAACTAATGACTGTGCTTATTACACTACATTTCTGGGCTGCTTTTGTGCTTGGCACGACGCTTATCAACTAGTTCAAATCTTTAGCCACCTCTTTTTTTTCTGGCTTTTTTCCTGATGGGGCAACTAGAATAACAACGGGAACGTGAGGCATATGACGTGCCATCTGAAACTATCTATCAAATACAGGCAGCCATAGCTTGTCAGTGATTAGATTTCCAACTCTCTTCAAAAAAAAAACTCAAAAAAATAAGGGAAAAGAAAAAAATTATAAAAAATTGCTCAATTGTGACTGATTAGACTTTGTTTTCAATTTGTTTGTCGACATTGGAGGTGTGGCAGGGGCGGCAGTGGAGTGGGAAAAACAGAGGAGCTGACAGAGCTACCTCTTCGTAAAGTTTTTAATCAAAATTGTACAGGAAATCAAAAATCAGTTGAAAAATAAAAATCACAGTTTCTTATCATGATGTTTTCTAGCGCTTTACCCCAATTGCTGTCCCCCCGTCATTGAGTTTACTGATGCCCTGTAAAGAGGGAGAGTGGGGAGGTTTGGGTACTTGAAGCAAAAGTTTAATGATTTTTAGTTTAAAACGAAATAAATTGATAAAATAAAATAAAATTTAGCTTAGTTTAAAAATGATTTAAGCCCATTAAATCTATTTAAGAATCTAAAATAAATTTTTGTCTATATAAATTATTTAATACAGAACTTTTCTGTTAAATAAAAGTGTTCAAAGGTTTGGAATTTCTTTTAAAAGACTTGTCTTTATTGTGTCAAATTACAGGGCATTGTAGCAGCACATCAGTCTGTTATAGAACCGATTTTAGAGCCGTTTGTTGTGGGGCTTTTTTTAACCATTTCTTCAACTGTCTAAACAATGGGCTCGTGGAGTCGAAGACTCTGTTTGGGCCCTTTTTTCTTCTGTTTTTTTTTGAGGAACGCAACGCAGTAGCTATGAAATCAATTACGCGATAAAGATTTGACAGCACAAGCGCAGCAATGTGGCAGTCGATAATTAATTTTAACGCTTTATCGCATTGAGGTGCGCCTTGTGCGTCTCTCTGATAGTCGCTGATAGCTCGATAGCTCTTGCTACAACAACAACAACGGGAACAGCAGCAGCAGTAAAGACAGAGATACAGATACAGACAGAGACACAGATACGCTGATAGAGAGAGGGAGACGGAGACAGTAACGGAGACAGATACAGCAGCAACAACGTTGTCCGAATTGATTGAAGTCTGTCCAAAATAAAAAAAACGTTTTCTAATCTCTGACACAATTGGAAAATTATGAGTGTGTGCCTATGAATTTATTAAATTTTCTTAACTATATTCAGTATATTTTTTATATATTTCTCTTGTGTGTGTGTGTTTTCTTTATGTTTATGTCTGTTATGTCTGCCGTACCGCAGATGCTTCCCATGATATGCAAACGAACTCAATTATTTATTTTATCACAAATGATTTTGCTTATCAAATCTAGAAATCGCCTCAACTTCAGTTAAACCAACCAAAAGCGACCTTTTCTCAGCTACCAAACGAAGAGGCTTCGTCGAGGTCTTCAACTCCAATTCCAACTTCAAATCGAGTTCTCTCTCTTATCCCATGCTCATTCCCATACCATACCTTGGCATCTCATCTCATCTCTTGTGTGTTTTATGTTGTGCCCTCTTGAGTTTTTCTTACAATTGCTTCGGGTCGGTCCACCGTCCTGTATTTTTTCTTTACTTTTTTTGGCCGCCATTATTCAAGGAGCCAGCATCCAAGTCCGTCTACGAGTCCGCTTTCGTCTCCTTCTCCCTCTCTGATTCTCATTCGCAAAGCGGTCGCATCTTTTTGGCGCTATCTTTGCGTTGAAATCTCCACAGTTCATGTCAAATTTCTTGTGTTTTTATATATCATCGCCTTGGCAGCCTTTTCTTTCCTTTCCTTGCTTTCCTTGTAAGTATGTAAATGTACGTGGCAAGTTGTTGTTGCAGCTGCCACTGCCACTGCAACTTCCCCCGCAGCAAACTGACTGATTGTCATACGTTTATCTTTTGATGTGGCAAAGCTACTGTAGCTTTAGATACAATATCTGAGCATTGGCTTAATTAAGTTTCCAGCTGAATTTAGCAGGAGTGCAGTACATTTTTTAGCACCTATTGACATGCAAAGGCAACTCTGGAGGCCACACACCAACACACACACACACACACACTCGTCCAATCAATCAATTCAACACGCAATTTAAGTAGGCAAACGCCACAGAGCCGATAATTTCTCGATTTTGACTTGGCCCAAACCCAACAACCAGAACTGACTGACAATAAATAATAACTCAATACAAATCCCAATTACAGTCGAGTGCCACCCGCCTAGTTTGGCTGACACGAGAAACAGGATCGGGAACGAATGTGGCAAACCCTCCTGTGTGGTTATCCTTGAGAGCAAACCTTCTGATTGTCCTTTTTTTTTTGGGTTTAGCCCCTTCCGTGTGTGTTTCTGTGTGTTCGTTTTATTTGATTTGATCAGCGGGGTTTCGCCTACATGAGCCAACAGCACAACATTGACGCCGTCTAGCGCCGGGTTTTATTTGATTCCCATTCCATGATTTCTTTTGGGTTTATCCTGCCCTCGTCCTTTGCCTTCTCCACATAAATCGTTTGTTTTTGGCCAGAAGCAGCCCCTCATCAAGCGAATTGTGTGCGGGTCTCTGAGTATTTTCTCTTTTATTTAAATTTTCATTTAATTTGTTATTTGTTTACATGAAATACACCGACGTGCGACAACAACGGAGGCGACATATGACAACATTCTCAGCCGGCCACAATTGCCATTGTCTGCCTCTCAACGCCAACAATCAACGGAGGGGGAGAATGAGGAGGGGGTAGTAAAAGAATACATGTCCATAACCACTGACCACACACACACCACCTGGACAGTACACGCTGTTGGCCACTGTTTTGGCAACTGTGTCTAATTGCGACCTTCAGTCGGGAGACAATTCCGTAGAGGGAATCCTTTGCTTATTGCCACCAAAAGGCACAAAGGCCTCAATCGACAATTCTGAGAATTTGAATAGCATTAGACAAAGAGCATACAATTTGTTGTATACTTTGATTACAAAAAGATGTCAAAACCCATGAAAGTTTATAGATTTATCCAACAAACTGTAAAGTAGAAGAAAATCAATTGTTTTTAAGTCTTTTTGGCTTGCTGGCAATGATGTTATCATAAGCGACAATACTGTAACTGCAAAACTACGATTATTTTAATATTTAATTAATAAATATTATAAATTATTAAAGCCATGGTTTACTGAATAAATCAATCACCAAACTCAATCTGCATATCTGAAAATTTTAATAGCATTAACAATAGTTGATCAATTGTATTGTTTACATAGATGACAAAATGAACCTAAGACTGCAGTAGTTGCATTCATTAATACTATAAAACATTTATACAAATAAAATAAAAATATATTTAAAATCTTTGTTTATTGCAATCCAACAAGATATATGCTATATTGAAAAACCTTTAATACAAAAATCGAACATAATTTATACATTTACCGCGCTAAAATACCTACTAGATTGAAAGATAGAACAATATGAATTGTTTAAAATCCAAAAAATATTTTATTTTGTAAATAATTAATATCATTTACGAGATATTTTAATAAAAAACAGTTTGAGTTGCCGGCTAGACCTTACTTAGTGATTATTTTTAATATATACTTTGAAAATTTTAAGATTTTTCTAACATATGACATAACTTTAATCATTAAAAATTACATCTGCCAAAATTTTACAAAATTAACTAATTAAATGAAAATTTAAAACACACAGTTTGCTTTAAGAAAATCTTCTGATTGCTTTAGATTCCTATAATTACTTGTATTTAGTAGGCTAATTTGTGGACTTAAACACGGAGCAGATTTCCATTTGGTTTATTGAAATTGGTTAAGAAATCACTTATGCAAATGAAACAATTTTATTGGGTTTTTCAAGCAACATTTAATGCATTTTTAGTTGTTAAACAAACTAGTTCAGTTATAGTTTCAGGGCGTTTAAAATGCAAATGATGGAAATAACAAACAAGCTATAAACACAAACCTTTTTGGGCCAAAATCAAATGCCAATCTGAGCTGAGAATTTAGTAGTTGCTGAGGAGACTCCTAAAAAATGCGGTAAATCTGAACAAAATCTCTAACAAATTAAGTGGACAGCAATAAATCAACGGCTGACGACGGAATTCAAATGAAAAATCAATAAGCTGAAAAATCTATTGGCCAAGACAAGAGAGCATGCCCAATACCCGATGCCCGATGCCCGATGCCCGATGCCCAATACCAATAACAGACAACAGCAGTTGTTATTGTTGTTGGGAACGAGCTGCGTGTTTAACAACAAACAATTAAGATGGCGACTAATTGATAAGCTAGCAGCCAAATCATCAAGCACAACAACAACAGCAACAATCACAGAAGTTGTGGTTTGATGAAAGAAATGGCTATAATGAAATAATTATGGTTGCGCCTTAGGGCTGACCATTTAGATGATGGTTCGATTCAGTTACAGCGTCTGCAGAGACCTAAAACGCATGTTAATCAAACATTGATTGCAGCAGTAACAACAACAGCAGCAGTAACAACAACAACAGCAATGCCAGGCACTTTATCACAGCAATACATCGAGTTGTTTTTGCCAGGACGAGTGTGTGTGTGTCATGCTTTGCTTATCACCACATTGCCATCTGCCAGTTGCCAGTTGATGGCTTTGATTGCTGCTTTTGGCCATGCGTGATATTTATTTGTTATTTGACACAAAACGCCGATTGGCAAGCCAACTCCAGTTGAGTTTGGCTGCACCTCGTGGCATGTGTCTCGTTGTGTCTTGTCTTGTCGCTTGCTGAGACAATTGAGTGACCAATATGAAAAATGAAACGCAGCCAACACAAGCTGGCAACATTTTTAATTTGGTTTTCATTCTGAGGCCAAAAGCAAAAAAA
Organism: Drosophila dunni; assembly: GCA_018152125.1. Taxonomy (NCBI): domain Eukaryota; kingdom Metazoa; phylum Arthropoda; class Insecta; order Diptera; family Drosophilidae; genus Drosophila; species Drosophila dunni. The sequence continues at coordinate 1,268,028 of JAECXC010001197.1, read as the reverse complement.
AAAAACAGTTGAAAAGAAAGGAGCAAAACGAATTGTAAACATTTTTTTTCTGCGCACGACAGCATCAAGATAAACAACCGCAACACAATGAGCACAATGCGCACTCCGGTCTACAGACTCCGGAGCACCATTTTGGCCAGCGAGAAATTAGACACGTGATGGCCCATGCTCCGAGATGGCCACGACAAAAACCCAAACTGATAATCGGACCACAAAACGAACTAAAAACTGAAAACCAACACACAAAAAACTAACAAAACGTGAATCGACTTTGGTTTTTTGTCTGGATTCGCATGATATTTTCTTCCTTTTTTTTTTGCTTTTTGGTCTTTAGCAAAATGAAGCTAAAGACTTCCGAGATTTGGTTCAATCAGATCAGCATTTGAATAGGTGCGAACAGCGATTCAAATGTTTTGATAAGTCCAACAAGCAGATGAAGCAGATGAAGCTGAAATAGTGTCTGAGAAACCCGAAACAGGAAGCAGTTCAAATCAAGACTGCTGCCAAATTATGACTAGACATAGGGGACATAAACGACTCCACTTCAGTTCAGTTCAATTCTGTTCTGTTTAGTTCGGGTCAGCTCAGTTCTAGGGGCATTTCGGTGGCATCCAATTAAATTCAATTTTCAAACAAGCTCAATGCGATGCTACTGCGATAAATTAAGCAAACATTTTGTCGATTTTTGGTGTTTGGCGTCCGCGACAAGCTACAAAAAATTCACAATGCGACTGTAACATACCCATACCCATACCAATTTTTTTAAAATATTTATAACACAAAATTCTTTAATTATAGAGTAATTTTTTCCTGTTTTTATACAAATCAGTTCTATAGGCAATTTTGTCTAAAAGTTATACATAAAACTGCCTTCTATAATATTTATTTCATAATAAAATTTACCTTATAAACAATTTTATCTGAAATTTACATAAAAAATAATCATTTAAACCAATTTAAAAATTGTATTATAAATTTAGTGTAGTATTGTCTGAAAGTTGAAAGTAAAAACTAAGTTTTAATATATATACCACAAGCTAAAATCAACTTTTTAAAGAAGCATTTTCCAAAACTTGAATTTAAATATTTTTTAGGTACTAGAAATTTATCTCGAAAGTTAACTTAATTCAAAATAAAGCCTTGTCTCATTTCGTCTTATTATACACCTTGCAGTCTCTTACGCATTTACAGGGTATACAAATCAACACACAAACAAGACACCAAGCAGGCAAACACTGCCAGGCGAGAGGCAAACACAAAACGCTGATTATCAAAATTTGATAAAACATTAGATACCCAAACACACACACACGCACACACTTGGACACAACTAAACACACATAGTTACTTGCTGGTATTTCTAGAGGACTTGCTCTGTTTTGGTTCACTTGCTGCATTGGAAAAAGGGGAACAAATGAATTTCTAACGCGCGCTACAAGTTTATTTGTGCGTAACAAATATTTATTGGAAAGGTAACACTTGTGTCTCTCGCACACCCTGTAAATGGAGCGTAGAGGGGGAGAAAGGTGTGGAGTTTGGGGTGGGGTAAAGGAGGGGAGGGAGGCGAGTGGTGTGTAAAGGTTCAACTGTTGCCCAATTGACCAATTAAGAGTTAGCAGCTCGATGATGTGTGTCGTGGCCACATGTAGCATGTTGTCACTGTACAGTGAGTACCCTGTGCACAGCCACACGTAGATTTACGGCGCTGCAATTACTTGTGGTTTGTTAGCATTTAGTTGGTCACCATTTTAAATGGTACAGTGAACACCAACTAGGCGCAACAGCTGTTGGACAACTAAGGGCAGTTAGACGCCCTATGAGGTTTGAGTTTAGATTGTGGGAAAAATTATTTAATTCTTAATTTTAAGGCAAATATTCTTTAATTCTATATAAACTTTAAATACTTATACGTATAATTAAATTATTATATATAATTTAATAGCCCCTCTTAACTATTTTTTTATGAAATCTTTAAATTTAAATTATTATGTTAATTTAATTTTTAATGTATTGTTATGTGAACTATTCATGCTCAGACATGTATTTTTTAATTTAAAAATTTGTCACTTGTTTAACGTTGATTATTTAAATATTATATAAAAAGCTACGACGGCTTTCTTTAAATTTAAACTGCATGTGAATATATGCAATGGTTCAACAGCTGTTAGTGCTCACTGTCATAATTATTAGTTTTTGTAGATTTAATTGTGAAATTGCTCTTTCTCTCACTCTCACTGTCCCCATCCCTCTTGCACTGTCTCTCCCACTGTTTCTGTCCCTTTCTGTCTGTCATTTGTAGGCGCCAGTGACGATGACTTGCGGTTTGTTTGCCATTTTGCTCTAACAACTTTGTAATTTTTTGTTTACACGCTTAAATTGTGGCGTAATTGCTTTGGGAAGTGGCAATTGCTTTATGTCTCTATGTTTCTCTGTCTCCGTGTCTCCCTGTGTCGCTGTCTCCATGTTGCTCTATGTCTCTGCATAGCTGTGTTTCTATATTTGGCTTTGGGTTTGGTTTGGACTCTGCTGTGTCCGCCGTCAATTGTCAAGCGCTGTGAAAGCGCACACATGTCCACGACTTTTGAACTTGGTCACAAACAAACAAAAAACGCTGACAAAAAACCGCTAACACAAAAGGTCAGTCCACGCACTTGGCTATGTCATAAACAGACAGAGACTTTCAGATAATAAACCAGATGCTAACGCTTCGATAATCTCAGCGAGTGCGTTGTAATTCATGTAATTATATTCTCAATTACTTAACAAAAGGACAGATTCCGATTCAGATACAGATTGAGATACAGATGATGTTTGTTCGATAATCAAGTCCAAAGAGGAAAGGACCGAAAATATGAAAAATCAAAAACAGGCCAACAAATATAGCCATGAATGGAGATAAACTTCTAAATGCTGCTGCTCATTCGTGCAGTCAAACAAACAGAGCAGAACAGAACTGAACTGAAGGGATCTCTGAATGGGGAGGAGTGAGCAGGACAGGAGTGAGGGCAGAGAAAGGGGAATGGGAATGGGATTGGTATAGAAACTGGTACTGAAAACTGGGATACTCACTCGTATGCAAATGGCAGTCATCCTGCGGCTTGTCCAGGCAACTTAAGTGGTTTCTGCTCGGCAGCAGCAGCAACAACAACAACAACTGCGATGTGATGCCTACAACGATATGATATGATTATGTTAAACGCTCGTTTTGTTTACTTGCTCTTTCTCCCTCTCTAGCTATCTCTTTCGCAGTCACACAGGGGATTCACAGAATCAAAGGCTGTTGCTGAGGCAGCGAGGGAGAAGGCAACACACTGACTGCTGTCATTGGTCATTGGCGTAACGCGCGGGCAGCAGCTGCTGCTGCTGTTGGCGTTGCTTGTGTTTGTTGTCGTCGTCGTCGTCGTCGTCATGCTCTCTTAACTGATTTTCCAGTCTATGGGCTAAAAGGAGCAGCAGACAGGCTGCATTCAGTTCAGTTTCAAGTTGACGATTTCATAATTCAATTTACAAGATAAGGCGAATAAACCAACCAAACGGCCAAACAACCCAACCGTTTTGGGGCGTGTTGTGCCAAGAAGACACAGCAAACCCAATACAAGTGAAAAGAGGAAAAACCTTTTAATTAATTAAGCATCAGCGATTGTGTTTTTAAATCAAATTGAGATCGCTTTAAATCACAGTCAATCAAATTACGCATACGCAGTGTGTGCCAACGATCTATGGATTCCAAAGCTTATCAAGCAATTATAATTAAGCTGCATCAGAAGAGCAAATACAAAGACAACACTTGGCAGCATTTCCAGCTAAAAGACAAACAAACTGTGTGCAAATACAAGAGATCCTTTAATTCTTTGCATAATTTCAAATCAGACAAGCGTTAAAAACATTTCATTATAACGCTACACAATCGGAATATTTAATGATTTAATCGGCGTACGAAATCAGCCAAAGAAGACACAACAACACCTAAGCAGAAGCTCGTTGTTCTGACTGCAAGTCTCACAGACAACGTTGCTCGATTAACTGCTTCAAATTCACAGATTTTAAATTTAAAACGCAGCCACAGCGCAGACTGGAGCATAAAACATGTACAAAAAAACAGAAACAACAAAAAACAAAGAAGTAAAACAAGAGTACAACCTTTTTGGCTTTTGAGCTGCTTGGCTCCCTTGGCAACGTTCAGATATAATGGCGCGAGTTTCATGTTTACAGAAAGATTATGCAGCGTTCGCAGGGACAAACGTGCTGAGCTTCAAGCTAAAGCTGGAACTGCAGCTAAAGCTGCAACTGTAGCTGTAGCTGGAGTTCTAATTAAACAATTCGTAGAATTTCGCGTTAATTGCGAGAAAACGAGTCGAACGTGCAGCGTGGATTCATGGCCTTAAATGGAGGTTCCACTGCGGTACAGTGAAATTGGGCAAGGTGACACGTATTGGGATTTTTTATGTGAATCGTAGGAATAGTGTTGAATGCGCTGCACTCTGATTAGCTGACATTACATGGTGTTACGCTTATAATTTAAGCAGCACAACAAACCCAACTCTATTATTAAAATAGCATCTTTTTTCTTAACCCCCCGACATACCAGAGATGCCAAGAGTGAAGGGGACGCGGACTAGTGAGAAACTGTGGATCGCAAACAGAGAAAACTCAATTCAAATTATCGCCATACAAGATCGACAGATGTTCAACCAAAAAACAGAAAAAAAAACAGAAAAAAACGCAGAACATCGTATCTGAGCAGAATGAGGAACAACGAAAGCAACAACAATTGAGTGCGGCTGCAGAGGTCAATGAGGTGCACCGACCATTGTCCAGATCGATCGTTTTGGGCACAAAGTAAAACCATAGCCAAAGCTACGAGTATAACCAAAAGTCAAAGTCAGTTAAGGCCAAAAGCAGTCGCACGTTTCGCTGAGCAAATAACGCCCCATTTGTTGCCAAAATACTAAACTAAAGCCCTTAATCTAAACCACTTTGGGCCATAAAAGGGTACAGGGTATGACAGAGCTTAGTGGACAGAGGGAAGATGTGGAGGGGAAGGCAACAGGAGCAGCAGATCGGTCGCAACGATCGACATTGGACAACGCCACGCATATTTCGCATAACACAGGCACACCTTTGCACAAGAGCCCAACAGAGCACAAATCTACCAAAAAAAGGGATAAACACAAAGGCATAGAATATGAGTGCGCGAGTGTGTGTGTGTGTGTTCGTGTGTGTGTGCATGTGTGTGCACATTGTTGAAGTACCCAAAACCCGCACGCAGTGAACGTCAACGCAACGCTACCGTCGATCATCATCCTCGTCATCATTGCTCGTCATACAAGAGCCACAATCCACGTCCAGGCAAACAGTCAGAGGGACAGACAAAGGGACAGACACTCACGAGAGTGCTTATCAGCAGCGATTAATCAGCATCGAAGTTGCTGATAACGCCAGGCGACCCTGTCGAGCTTGTAGCGCAGTGTTGAACGCATTTGTTCGCAGCAGCAGCAGCGGCAGCACCAACAACAATAACAACAACAGCAGCAGCAACAACAACAACAACAGCACTGTCAGCAGCAGCAGTTGCAGTGGCAGGCAACACTCATGTTTAAATTATGATGGCTTCTAAGTTGCGCCCCGACCTCAACTTCAACTCCAGCTCCGATTCTGACTGCGTCTCCGACTCCATCTCCAGTTCTCTCCCTCTTTCACTCTCTCTATGTCTCTCTCTCTCTCTTCATATTTGTCTCCTGACCATCGTGTTAGAAGTCATGTTTTTGACCCATTGATAATATATTTGATTCCTCATGCGCAGATTTGTCTGTTTGATGCTTAGGAAGCTTCGCGAGCTTTTTGGTATTGCTACACTGATAAAAACAATAAAGTAAATTATGTTTAATTTGTTAATACATTTATTATTACTATTACTATTAGTATTATTATTATTATTATTATTATTATTATTATTATTATTATTATTATTATTATTATTATTATTATTATTATTATTACTATTATTATTATTATTTTTATTTTTATTATTATTATTATTATTATTATTATTACTATTATTATTATTATTATTATTATTATAAATATTAAAACAAAATATTCATATATTACTCAAAATTTTGTCATGATATATACTGTGAGAGTAAAGATTAATCCATTAATTGGCTTATTACATTGTATTCGCTATCAATTCTGAATTTGAGGCAAAAGCTACAGCTTTTTTTTCCCCCAAAGGGAATATAATAAATACACACGCTTTTCCCGCCTTATCTTAGAAAGTCTATATAACATTTGAACTATACTAAGTATGCAAATATGCGCACACCCTGTACAAAAATATAAGTCACCAATTTGGCGACGATAAGAAGAAACCAGCATGCGATTGGATTTTAGTTCATTAAACGCGGCTTCAAGCGTCGGACGTGAGAATCAAGTGCAAATCAAAATATATATATATATATAGTTTATTTAAATATATATATAGTTTAACAATCATGTATATAGTGTATTCCTGGCTTTTGCTGTTGCTGCTGGGTGGACTGCACTGCCAGACTCAATGGGAATCAAGAGATTCCATAAATTACCTCAATATGACTGCAAGTTGTTCAAATGAAACTTGTAGTTTGTCGCAAGTGGAGAATGAAGATCTGCACCCATTGCGCTTTGGGGACTACAAAGATTTGCCAATTCTGGAACTACAACTGGTCAACAGCAAGATGAGTATGTTACCCGTACAGCTACTGCATCAAATGCCAAATCTTGAGAGTTTTCTGCTGTATAACTGTACATTAACTAGGCTATTTAATACCCGTTATTGGAAAGTGCCGAAGCTGAAGCAGTTGACCTTGCAACGCGCTTCGGTTACGCGAGTGAGTGGTGAACTATTTAATGAACTGCCGCAACTGGAGGTGCTGAATCTGGGACACAACTTTATCCATTCGTTGCATTATCAATCATTTAAGGAACTCTCACAGCTCAAAATGCTCTCACTTCAGGGCAATGAAATAATAAATAATTTGGATGGCGTTTTTGATCATCTACCTAATCTAGTGCATCTCGATCTGAGCTACAATGTTATCAGTAAAATCAGTAATCAAACATTCGCCAAGAACTTAAAGCTACAAACACTTCTACTCAATGGCAATAAGTTTGAGCAGTTCGAGGCGAATTCTTTGAGTGGACTAAACCAACTTCGTCTGCTCGATCTGAGCGACTGCCAGCTGGAGGAAGTGCAGCTTAAGAGTGTACACAAGCTGATGATTGAGGGCAGCGGTTTGAGGCGCTTAATCATTGACGATGGCGTTATCATACTGAAAGCAGGCAACAATGTGCTGACGCAGCTTCAAATTGGTGATAAGAGTAGCGCTATCGAACTGGACCTGCATGAGAATCAACTCAATGGCGATACGATTGCGGCTTTGCTCGACGGCATGTGGAATTTGCAGCGTTTGGATCTGTCGAAAAACATCATTGACTCACTGTGGTTAAAAGGTCGTGCCGGTAGTTATCGCTCACTTGACCTACTGCTGCCCAGTCTGACGCATCTGAATCTGGCACACAATCCGCTGGTTAGTCTGCCGCTGCTAATGCCAAGTCGTCTGATCAAATTGGATATATCCTATAACCATTTGTTCACTGTGACAACGGAGAGCTTTTCGGCTCTGCCAAATCTACAACGTCTTAATCTGGAGAATAATCGTTTGACGCAATTGGACTACAAGTTACTGCATGCTCAGCATCCCAATCTATTAGAGCTGAGAGCTTGTGATCCTGACATGAGCTTTATGCGCAAATTAACCGTATATCTAACGGATCGCGGTGTACATCTACCGCTGCCTTGTGCTCTCCACCGGCAGCAGAGCGCAGTGGTAGAATCTCTACAACCGGAGACGGAAGCACAGTCCCAAATCGTGGCCGGCATGGGCAGCATTCATCCGTATTGGACCCTGCGGGATATTTTGGCCCTAACAACGCTCTTTGTGGTGTTTATCATTCTGCTGATGCAACTCTATCGCATTCTGGAGGAGGAGGGCTGGCTGCGACGCATGCACCTTTGGCTAAGTGGCCGGCAGCCAGCTAACAACGGATCACGTAGGAGGCGCCTAAGCGAGGAGGACACCGAAGTATGATTTCCCTCTGTCCCCTGCTTTTCATATATTTTGCTACTTTTTTTTTGTTTTTGCTTTTGCTCCCCTTTATTTTTAGTTTGTTTGTTTTTTTATTTTTTTTTATGTTTTCTCTTAATTTTCTGCCAATCAACAGAGCTCGAACGCGTAACTGTGAGAGCAAGCACCTCAAGCATACACTGAGCGAAACTCTAAACACAACACACTCATACTCACACTGACCAAAAGAAGGTAAACGATAAATGTTTTTGTACAATATTTAAATAACACAAAATTGAATAAAATAGCAAATTTATAGTCAAGTAAAAATTGTATATATTTTTATTACACTGTTAAAAATTATTGTTTGTTTTGCGGTCAAATTTATTACATTTTTTTTAAATTAATAATGTTTTTGCAGCTGTTTTTTATCAGCTTTTTTTAACTCTAGAAATAATTCTTCTATTTATTCACTTAGCTATTTTTTCAGTGTACTTATCACAATATTTCTGGTAGTTTAATACCCTCTTAAATCAAAACTGAAAGCAAGCGACAATTGCTGACAATTTAGCGCTAGTTTAAGTTGCTGTTGTGGGGTATGTTGCTGCTGTAGATGCTGCTGCTGCTGTAGATGCTGGTGCTGTGTGTGTTGGCAGCGTAGTTTTGCATATGCAGCGTTGCTCTGCCACTGACATTGGCACAGTCGCAGTCGCAGTCTCAGTCGCAGAGACAAGATGCATTTACAAGATTCGCACAAAATACGATTTTAAGTTCAGAATAATTGCACGGCATGCACAGGACAAGTCCGAGAAAAGCTAGAAAAAGTGGAGGAAGTAGAGGAAAAAGGAGAAGGAGAAGAAAAAGTAGAGACGTAGTCGTGTGTGCAACATGTGACTGCCTCGCTGCCTTGTTGCCTGACCAATACCAACGACTACAACCTACAGGAACAACTTGAACAACAACTTTTCCACCTCTGTGTGTGCTGCAAACTGTGTTGCTGTTGTTGCTGTTGCTGCTGGCACCCGCCAGTGTTGTGTTGTGTTGGCTTGTTCCCCGCTTTTGGCCAGATTTGCCTACGACATGTTTTGGGTGGAAATTGTGTACAATGTTTAGTATTTGGCTGCCTCAAAAGCTCCTCGAAACTCCTTGGAATCCCCGCGCACTCAAGATTTTGATATGGCATCGCAATTTCTGAGAAATTGTATTTTGATTTATTTATAATGTAGCTACGACATGCACACAACTGCAGCCAGAGGGAGCGAGATAGAAAGTTTGAGCGAAAGAGAGAGCAGGTGATGCATGGGCATGGAAGCGTTGCGGCCTTGCTTCACAGTGCTTACTGTAGTTGTTGCTGTTGCTGCATATTCAATTTGAATTTATTGTTTTTGTTTCGATTAAATTAGAAATATGCAAATATTGTGCGCTGCATTAATTATGCAACTCACCCGCGAACCTTAGCCAGCCCAAGCGCCCACTTCAACTGCCACTCCCCCTTTGCAGCACACACCTGCATCCCTTTGTGGTACGCTTCTGATTTGGCCAGTTCGGGAAGGCCTCATAAAGACGCCTATTGGGAGTACTTGCATTTGAACGCGTTTTGCTAGCGTTTTTCGCATGTACTGCAGAAACGCGTGGTTATTCATTAAAGTCGCGCGCGTTTCCCTAGCGGTTACCTATTCACTGCAGAAAACGCTTGTTTATAAATCAAGATCGCGCGTTTTGCTATCGTTTCTACGCAGTCAAGTATTCGCTAAGCCTTTAGTTTAAATCGCGCGCGTTTTTCTAGCGTTTCTTGTACGCACTGGGGGCAATTAAAGAACTTCACGCCGCATTTCTTGTAGGCGTTTAAAAGTAAAGCGCGCGGCAGTCTTTTTCTTAACTTTTTTTATTTTTGAGAAAATATTTCAACGATTTGTAAGCTCAAGGATTAAAAATTGAAAGGCAGCGGCGATTGCAATTGTGCCACAAGCAACAATCGGACAAAGACAACGGCGATTGCAACATGCAGCAGAGGAAGAAAAAGGCAAGAAACCAAAGGCTACGCTCGACTAGGGAATACCCGTTACTTAGGCTTAATTTTGGGTTACTGGCGGAAGTGTCATCATTTAAGCAACTAGGTTGGTGGTAGGGTATTCAAAGAATGTTAACTCCAAAAAGTAGTGCCTCAGAGTTGCGATTAGAACTCCAGTAATATACCCACACCCATTCACTCCCGGGTATACACAGATAGAAAGAAATTCAACAGAGACCACAACAATTTACCAATCGTTCACGCGTTCACCTTCATCCAGGAGCGTCCAGTTCACAGCGCATTATTGCGTAGCAGTTGAGTGGGCCACACCCCCTTTTCCACTACACCCGCTCACCCCCTCTAAGCCAGAGAAACCCAGGTCGGCTCACCCCTTTTCTTAAAGCAAATGTGGGCGTGCACCGCGGAGGCTGTGCAAAGTGTAAATTTATGATCATGCGATTTTTATCGAATGCGAATGTGAAAAAAATTACAACAACTTTTGCACTTTATAAAAAGTCGAGCCACAATCGCAACCGCATTCAGAGATGTGTTGCTGTGTGTGTGTGTCTTTGTGTGTGTGTAATAAAGTCAGACAAATCCTGCCGTTGGCCTGAACGCATTATTAATACTCGCACGCCGTCTGTCATGTTTTGTATTTAGTCAATTTTTACTTGCATTTTTATTGAATTCTTTTTCTCTTCATTTTCCATTTTTCATTTGTATTTCTTTTCTTTCCTTTGGGACTGCCGCCCCGCCGCCCATTTTATAACTGTTTCATAAATCATTATTTTTATATTTTTCCTTTTTGTTATTTTCTTTTTTGATTTTTTCTGACTGCGTTTATCAAATTTTCGCACACTTGGCTACGGCTGGAAAATGCGAGTTTCCAAGCGTTTTACGAGTGACACGCCCCAAGTTTTTGGGCCAAAGACAAAGTGCAGCGACAGCCGGCGGCGTCTCTCAACCTTTGTATTTCTGGCCAGGCACGACAATGACACGGCGCGACCTCACGGCTAAGCACCAAGACGTTCAGCCAGTCAAACAGTGAGACAGTTCGACAGTTAGACAGTCTTTCAGTTAGTCACCCAGTCAGTCAGCCAGTTAGTCATTTAGTTAACTCACACGTGGCTGGCAAGTGTGAGGCTCCATTAATGCGATTATTTTGTGCACTTTTGGCAGCAGTTCAGTTTTTGGCATTACTTCCGAATCACTGAGCGGCATACGTCCACCAGGCGCAGTGAGACAGTGGGCTGCCGGAGGGGTTATAAGTATTAAAGACATTTTAATGGTCTAGCCATAGGGAGGGATTCATATGGAAGACAATGCCAAAACCACAATTTACTCCTACTGCCAAAAGTACGCAGTGAGTTGGTAGCAAACCAAAAGTGTCTATAATATTTCACACCATGCTTAGGCGTAAATTTGTTGCGTTAATCCTTGACAGCGGCAGTGTCTCATTAGCTCTCCATACCCCAACTTCCCACTCATCCCCCTTTCCCCTGCCTTACTTCAAGTCCTGCGTGTTGCACGTTAATCGCATTATTTACAGCAAACAGGATCAGCGGCATGACTTTTCGACTCTTCAGAAATCAAGGCGTCAAACACTCCCACGGGGATATCAGTGACATATGTAAAGTGTAAGCTCACCCAAGGACACCAGCCATAGGGTGGAAAAGGGGGTGGGCTGTGTGTGTGTGTGAGTGGAGTGGGGGCGGGTTGAAACTACTGTCAAAGCGGCAACGCGTGCCGGCGTGCGGTTCGTGTAATGAATATCCGCTTAGCTGGTGCTGCCCAGGATGCTGCACGCAGGGCGTTGCAGGGTTGCAAGTGCCGCAGCTGCCACAGGGCTACGGTGCCACTTTGGTGGTGTTTAGCTGACAACTTGGCCTTCTTAGCCTCTTTTTGGGTGTGTCCGTTGTGTCAGGCGTGCTATGGGAAAATCATTTCACTGACTGCCACAATATGTTTTTTAACAGTTTTTCACAACTTCAAGTTCGATTGACTTGACACCGAACGAAAAAAAGGATCAATTTCGGAATGTCACGCGTAGTGTGAGAAAAAAAAAACACATTAAAAATGACTTAAATAATCGCTTTAAAAAACTGACTTACTTTGATTGAAAACTGGAAAAAGAGTAAGCAAAAAGCGCAAAATTAAAAAAAAATAATATAATTTAAAGCTGTTTAAATTGTTAGTAGCCTGTTCAACAAAATAATTAACATACCCAACTAAAATTAATTATGTCCTTTAATCGGCTGCAAATAAAATAAATTCTTTTATTACATTTATTGCATGTTCAAATATTTAGGAATGACAAAGGACATACAATAAATTTTTTCCCCAAATGTCTGACAAATAAATATTCTAAAAAATTATTAAGAAAATTAAAACAAATTTTTTTATCAAAATAGTTTCTTTAAATTTAACTAAAAATTTTTCATAAAATAATATAGAAAACAAAGTTAAACACCGAGTGGCGGCAACTACTTTTGAGGCACTGAATAAAAATTATATTAAATAGAATAAAAATTAAAAGATTTTTCAACATAAAGGATAAAATTTAATATTTTTGTTTACCAAATAACTTAATACTAATATTTGAATAAAAAGATAGTTTAGATTTAAAACCAATCAGATTAAACTAACGTGAAATTACTTTAGTTATGCGTTCCTTATAGATAATTGTATGGTAAAATTTAAAGCTTTCCAGTGTAAATTTAAAATAACTGCCCTTAATTTTGATTCTTAAAAGACAATCTCTTTAAAATGTACCCATTTCGAAGACTTATAGGGTATGCAAATGGCAATGATTATCGCAGCTATTGGAAAACACGCATTCATTTGTCCACTTGAGAACTTTTCACGCACATTTCCACAGAAAACCCGTAAAAATCAAAGTGAACAGTGAAAATTCCCAAGGAAGGTAATTAACGCAATCATTAAAAACACACGACAGAGATCAACGAACGAAAGAGAGAGAGAGAGAGAGGGAGAGGGAGAGAGAGAGAGAGAGGTAGATGGAGATGGAGAGAGTAAGATAGAGATATGCCAGTAATTAGTATTTTTCCCAGTTAATGCGTTCCGATAGCTTCCCAGTCGCTTATTTAAAGCCTTTCTCGTTGATTTTTATTATTATTTGATTTCGGGTTTTTCAGTTTTTTTTTTGTTTTTTGTCTTTTTCCGAAAATTGAGAGACATTAAGTGGACGCCAGGACCTGACTACGGCTATTTTTATGGACAGGCAACGGGGAGTGCTGCCATAATAAAACCTTTATTGTTTACCAACTAATGAACAGAGAGAGTGAGGGAGAGAGAGAGAGAGAGAGAGAGAGAGAGCGAGTTGAGTAAGGAAACGGGTAGCGTGAAAAGACCCCACGATGCTGACGGCACAGATTAACATATTAAACGAAATCGATAGCGATAAGGATAAGGATTGCCAGTTATAGGATATTGCGGCACAGAAGCACGTGATGCGCTAATTTTTGCCATGACACTTGCCCGCAGCTTCAACTCTCCGATCCCCGAGCCCCGAGCACTGAACCCAATATGGATATAGAGCAAGGATTTGGGGTTGCCAACAATGAGAACGGCGTGTGGTCCGCCGGATATGTCAGAAGTGTCGTCATTGTGGCACGTGACTCGCTTTACAGAAGACAAAAAAAAAGACAATGGCAACGCGGGCGGTCCTTGCTAAGGACTACTTGTCCTTGGCCAGGGGAGGGCGGACCAAACAGCAACTTCAAATGTAACACGAGACAATGCTAACAATGAGCTTTAATTTGTTTTTATGCAATGCTTTTGGTACTCAAGATATCACATAACACGCACACACACACACACACGCACAACACACTACGCACACACCCACAAAAGTTAAGAAAATTTCAGAAATCTGAACTCAAGTCGTTAAGAACTTAAATTGAATTAATTAAAATCATAAGTCATTGATATAGAATTTAAATCGATTGGCTAAGAAGAGCAATAACTAAATTTAATAATAATACTACAGAAATAATATTTTATAAAGCACTTATAGTGCGAAAATTAATACTAAATGATCTTTAGTTTTAAGCTTTAATAAATAATATGTATTAATGCAATGTTTCCTAAGTTAAGCAATTAATGATTAAAATAAAATAATTATAAAATTGTTCTTTAAAAATATATAAAAAGCTAGTTATTTATTCAGATTTTGATAAACATAAATATTTGCTTAATTTATTTACTTTTTTAACTATTTATTAACGCAGACTAAGTGAAATCCCGAGTATTAACCAAAAATAACTACATATAATTTGAGCTAGGGAGGGGATAATGAACAAAATTGGTTGTTTTTCTTTTTATATATTATTAGTGGATTTTTGTTAAATTTGGAATCGATTAATGCATTTTTGTGGGTTTTACAGCCACTCAAAGTCACAGTATCAAAACATGTATCCACATGTGCTCGCAACTGTATATTATAAAAATGTATTTTAACTGAAAATATTAAAACAATTAGTTAATTAAATTGATCAAATAAAGCACGCTTACTTTAATAAAACTATTAATATTTAACTAATGTTAGTGCAAGTTACCATAATAATTATAGCCAAAAATATAAAAATCTAAATCGCTTTTATTTAATAGTGTTCAAACAGCTTAGATATTGAATAATAATTATACCTAAAATGCTGCATAAAATATTTAAATATGCTTGAAGCTATTGTTGTTGTTGTGGCAATGTGAGCTTAAAATATATTGAAATTATTAGTTGTAAATTCGAGTTGGAATTTAATGCAGAGGTGATTAACGATTAATGGCAGCTGCAAGGGGCGTTGTTTAGTGAGCAGCCAATCCCCTCGCAAATGCAAAATAGGCGCAAAAATTACCACAACAACAGCAACAACACGGCACACAGACCTCTCTCTTATAAGAGGCAACAAGTTGTTGTTTTTGTAACAACTGGCGAGGCCAATGCAAAAGGATTGCATCTGATTGGATCTCTTCACTGGCCAAAGCACTTGCAACAGCAACAACAACAACAACAACAACAGCAACAACAGTAACGGCAGCGGGAGCAACGAATGAAGCCCGAATTGATGCAGATGCAACGTGATGCTTGTTGGTAATAAAATTGGTGCTTAAACGAATCCACTCACAGCCATTTAGCAATATCAGACATGGCTGTAAAATTAACAGAGCAACACACAACGATCCGGCAAACGATGGACCCCAAAGCATCCCAAAAACGAGGGAACGGCCTCAAGTAGTAGTAAGTACACACACACACACACACATTAACATCTCTGTAGTTGTAGTTGTTGTGGCTGGCATGTGCAATTATTTCTTTGTTGTTGCTGTTGCTGTTGCCGTTTGCCTTTTGGCCGCATTCGCGTTAATGACGCTGACGAGAAGTGGAAGGCAGCAGAGAGGGGCTTCGAAGCGAGCTTGTAAAATGGCAGACTGGTTCCGAAAGCCAAGACCAGACCAGACCAGACCAGACCTGGCCAGAACACAGCCGATCCGTTCCGAAGCGCAGCGACCAGGCCAGCCATTGCGTCTGCGGCAATGGGCATCAGGCACTTAGCAACACCCACTTTAAGATCACGACAACGGCGACAACAACAACAGCAACAACTCCTCGAGATCGGTGCAATATGCACCTTTTTGGTGCCCCCAAAAAAAAACCCAAAATTTCGTCTTCGTTCGTCTCTTCCAAGTGCTAAGTGCACTCAAATTTATGACACAATAAAGAAGAACCTTATGAGCTTTTGATGGCAGCAACTTGGGGCTTTTTAAGACCCTGTAATTAAAAGGGGAATGAGGTATTTTATTTAAAAAGGAGGCGTGGTCCAGCCAGTGAACTGTTTGCATAAAGAAAAGTCTCACGAAAGTTATTATTATTCAACTTAAGTATATTCTAATTATTATAAGAGTTGTTATTAGAATTATTTGTCAATTCCCGTATCGAAGTCAAAAGAAATCAGTTTATTAAACTGCATCCCTAGAGTACTTCTTAAACTATCTAAACCAAAGCACTAATCCACCACAGTAATTAGTGTAGTAAACCCTTTGTTTCTTGAACACCTTTCAATCCATCATTTCAGCTACATTAACAAGTACGCGGACTTCTACAGTTGGCTCACTCGCCTGCAGCCGCGCCAAATAGTTCTTATTGAGATTTTGGAAATTCTGACAAGCGAATTGGGCAACGGACTCAAGCATCCAGGACTTGCGGGGTACTGGTGGGATCAGCACGATCGCATTAATTTCATATTTTAATGGCAAAAACGTTATAAGACCACTCAGATTTGGTGGAGGAGAGTATGTAGGTGTAGAGGGTAGGGTAGTGGGAGGGGCAGGTAGGAAGGTAGTGCAAGAGGAAGAACAGCTCGTACCGCTTGAGGCTTCAGGCAGCACATACACACGGGGCGTTTCTAACAATTTTATGCCAGATGAGCGCCTAAATGATCGCGATCAGTTAACTGCCAGCCCCATCCATCCATCCAGGCAAGGATTGCAGTTGGAGCTGTAGCTGTAGCTGGAGTCGAGCCAAGTCAAGTTAAGCAAACGTGCGTCCACTTAAAGCGCAGACAATCTTCATTATGGCCACTGCAGGGCACACAACACAACACAACACACACAAACACACACACAACTCAGCTGCAGCAGCTTTGATTTCCGAGATGCTGTCGCTGCATCGTTGCTGCTGCTGCTGTTGCTGTTGTTGCTGTGCTGCTGCTGCTGCCAGGTGAGGTGTTTATTAAGGTGTAATGCAATTTTTCATATTTCTCCTTTATTCTTGAACACGGCGCGCGTGGGCGGAGCAACTGGAAAATTGCAATAATATGTTTGTGTATCTTTGGCCAACAAAATGGATGCAACCAGCAATGTTGCCCATTGCAACGGCAACGGCAACAGCAACAGCAACAACCACAATAGCAACCAAGCAACAACAAAAAAGAAGAATGAAAAAAAAAAGAAAACTGTGGCAACATGTTTGAGGTTTTCGCTTTTCCGACATAAATAATGGTCATAAATTGAGCATGGCCGGAGCTAAAAATTCAGTATTTATAGCCAAATGATAAAAATAAGATTTATTAACATTTTGCTGCCCCGTACTAGCCGCACACACACACACACACATACACGTTCACACGCAGCTCTTTGCGCTTTTCACACACACATATATATACACCCGAAAAAGGAAAAACGCAACCAAAAGCCGGTGAAAAGCACCGGGTCCGGGTCTGGGACCGGAGCCGGAGCTGATGCCGCGCAAGAACATCCGTTTCGCTGGGTCGTGTGGCTGATCCTGCAATCCGTGTGGACACATCATTCTCTCATTTTGATTCGAATGAATTAACACTTGGCGTTGGCGCTGCAGTGGAGCCAACCACCCAACTAATTACTCTTTTTTTACCATTTCTCTTTTCTTTCTTTTGCGCCCTCGAAAGTGTAGTCTGCTTTTGGGTGTTGCTGTAAAAATAACCGATATATCGTTGTTGCATAGGCGATTTAAACTCGGTAATATTTTCAGACAAAAGGGGGAGTAGGGGCATGTGAAGGCGCCAGCTTTTTCCTGATGGCGTTTCACAATTAGTGCCACGCATCGCCTGCGGTTGTCCTTGCTGCAAACAAGATTTCAATAAGAAAATCTGAAAATCAAGCAAATTTAGCAGCCAAAAGCATATAATAATAAGAAGAAGGGCAACAACAACTACTAGTAGTAGAAGTACAACGACTGCGACGCACACGCAGCGAGATTTTAATCAAATTCACAGCATTGTTTGCCTGTCAAGCAGCAACGAGCGATTATCACAGGACGAAAGGGAGAACGAGCAGGAGGACGCAGAGGAGGAGGAGAGTAAGAAAAGAGAACAGCAAAGAAGGCGCGACGACAGCGCAAAGGCCTGCATATCGTTGTTGTTGCTGCTGTTGTTATTGTTGTTGTGGCAAATTCCAAGCGCATTTCATAAGGCACCACAGGCAAAACACCAACAACAACAAAATGCCAACAACCAAGCCATAAAGCTGCTCCATATTGTGGCCATCGCGCGTGACCACCGCTGCCCCAAGCACTGTGCGCCTCCACCCACTTATCGTAACATTGCTTTATGGCATTTTTGCTGCTGCGCCTTCATCATGTAAAAAAAAATTATATGTATATAATCCAAAACTCATGAATATCATTAAAAACTCTGAGCAGCCATCAAATTGTTGTTATTACAACAAATGCTCTTGCATGCGTTGAGCTCTTGATAGCATCCCAGATAATTTTCAAATTATTAGCGGTACTGGGGCAATGGTGACGTCACTGACATCTCAATCAGATTATCTGGCAACTTTATTACCTTGCCAGATTTAAAAATGCCAAATTGAGTAATGTTATCGGATACGGTCACACCGTAAAGCTATCGCAATGTTTTATTATCGACCCCTAAAATTGTCGATAACAATGTGTCGAAATTATTCCGAACGACTCGATACAACTCTAGTTTATTAAAAGGTAAATAAATAATATAAATCGTTTGTTTTGTAATTATTGCTAATGTTCACGTTAAAATACAAAGATTAATAAATATAATGACACTATTACCTTAAAAAAGTGTTTGTTGTGTGAGCAACCATAATGGTTGAGAATAATTTTCTCTTGTGAAGCCGTTTATTTTGTGCGTCATCATTGTCTCGTACGTTATTGTTAATACAAACACACATATGTGCAATACTATTGTTGACTAACTATAATATTTGCCGGTGCACTGTACATCACCTTTCGTATTCATATGTTTGATTAGAAAGTCGGCAGTGCTTGTGGGTGTACGGGTGTATACGAAATCGTGCGGGACGCGGGACGCAATCGAACACCAGCTGAAAATTTCTCATTATAGTACACATATGCTTGTGTGTGTGCATGTGTGTCGCTGACAAACGGCGCGCTAAAAAAAAAAAAACATAATATAATCATTACTCACGCAGACAACTGCACAAAGCATGCAAAAAAAATTAACGCCAGACACCCGCTAACTGTAACCACTCTCTCGCTGGCTCTCCCTTTTTCTCTCGCCCGCTCTGTGACGATTGTTTTGCGTTCAGTGACGAAATGAAGACTATGTCGGCACGCGTAGTATTTTTCAAAGGTCACGGACAGCTTGCGGGGGACGTGCGGGCGGAATAACGCAGCGCCGTTGTTTATAATTGTTTAGTATTTTGTTATTGTGACAGAAATAGCGCGAAAATACGAGTAATTTACGTTGTAGTTAACTCGATGATCATTTAATTGTTCCAGGCGCCAACATGGATTTCGCCAGCGTATTAAACAAAAGCGAGCCACACCAGCGCACCATAATCCATCTGGACATGGATTACTTCTATGCCCAGGTCGAAGAGATTCGTGATCCCACATTGCGTAACCTTCCGCTGGCCGTGCAGCAGCAAAACTTTGTAGTTACCTGCAACTATGTGGCCCGGGAACAGGGCGTTACCAAGCTAATGCTTATTCCGGAAGCACAACGTATTTGCCCAAACCTAGTGTTGGTAAAGGGCGAAGATCTGGCACCATATCGTTTCATGTCACAGAAAATATTCGATTTGCTGCTTAACTACACGCCCGACGTGGAGAAACTGGGCTTGGATGAGAATTATATGGATGTAACTGCTCTGGTAGATTTGCGGCAAGCCCATGCAGCCGAGGCCCAAAGGAAGCCGGCAATTGGACACATTTATCCAGCTGATGGAACACCACTTACCGCCTGTAGCTGCGGCTGCGCCCAGCGACTGGCGATTGGCACTCGTATCGCTCAAGAGATTCGGGATGAGCTCCATTTGCGATTGGGAATCACATGCTCTGCCGGCATCGCTTACAACAAACTATTGGCCAAACTCGTGGGCAGTCGCCACAAGCCGAATCAACAAACTGTGCTGGTATCCACCTATGCGGAGCAATTCATGCGTGAACTCAACGATCTGCATAGTGTGACGGGCATTGGCCAGAAGACGCAATCACTTTTAATTGAGGCCGGCGTGACCAGCATTGAGCAATTGCAGCAATGTGACATGGAATTTATGCGCAAAAAGTTTGGCTTCGAAACGGCAACCAAATTGAGGGACTTGGCCTTAGGCCGGGATGCGAGCACTGTGCGTGTGACGGGAAAACCAAAAATCATAAGCGTTGAAAACTCCTGCAAGACCATTTCCGTACAAACAGATGTGACGGACAAGTTTCGAATGTTGCTGAAACGACTAATGGAACAGGTAAGAAATAAACACCATATTCACAAAGACACACTCTCAACTCAATCCCCCTAAACGCTACAGGTGGCCGAGGATGGTCGCATACCCATTGCCATGAAGGTGGTGCTACGACTGTTTGATTCGCAGAAGAAGAGCAGCCATCGTGAAACCAAGCAGGCGAATATACTGCCCTCCCTGTTCAAGACATCGGTGTGTCCTGGTGAGACGGGAGTCTGTAAAGTGCAGTTGGCAGACGGCGCCCTGGATAAGTTACTAAAGATTATAATGCGGCTGTTTGAACGCATTGTGGATCTGAAGAAACCATTTAATATCACATTAATTGGCTTAGCTTTTTCCAAGTTCCAAGAGCGAAAAGTTGGCTCCTCGTCCATTGCCAACTTTCTGATCAAAAAGGCTGATCTGGAGGTCCAGTCAATTACATCACTAACGAACTCGAGTCTCAGCAATACCAGTCCCACAACGGAAGGCAGTCCTACCGGCTTGAGCGCTGATGAAGCCGCCTTCCGCTCCTCTCCGACCACATTTAAGCCTAGTGATCAGTTCTATAGACGCCGTGCAACTACTGCATCTCCGGTGCCAATGCTAATGGACAACGGCTCCGAATCAGCCGCAACCAATTCAGACTTTAGTGACTTTTCTGAAACAGAAGTGGAGCCTTCGCCCAAGAAGAGTCGGATTGGTCGTGTGCTGGTTTCGAAGCGAAGTCGTCTGGCTGTAGATGTTTCGGACACTGCAGCGGATGTGGCTTCACCCAGTAAGCTGCGTGTTTGCGATCTACGACTCAATTCACGGGATAGTGAAAAGGATTTTCCGATGAGCCCGATTGCCACCTGTTCACCGTCCACTTCTGGAGCAGCGGCTGCTCCACGTTTTCGCACAATTCAACCGCCAAATACATTGCTCAATCGCATCGATGGGAGTCTTCGCTTTTTGCCCGCACGCACTACCAGTCGGATGAGTTCAAATGCCAGTTCCACAGCATCGTCACCACTGCCCTCGCCGATGGATGACACAGTTAGTGCACCGTCCACACCAACTATTGCACCAGCTCCGAGCACAGAAGCTGCCACAGGTGATACGCTCTCACACATTGCTTGTCCCGCGGGCGTAGATGCGCAGGTGTTTCAGGAACTGCCCGTGGAGCTGCAGAACGAATTGATTGCGTCCTGGCGCAGTTCTCTGGTGGTGGCCGCCGCTAATGCCGTGGAACAGGCAACCACTAGCGGCGGATCAAGCACTGGCAGAACAGAACAGAAGAATACCCTATACCGATATTTCCTGAGAAACAAGTGATGTTGATGCGTTCAACGCAGATCGATTTAGTTTAAGAATGTATATTATCAATACGATTAAATATATACACATATATTTTTGTAGGTTTGTGGTATTAGCATAGTTTGGATGAACTGATGAACTGAATCACTGTTTCACATTTCAATACATTTATTTAATCCATAAGTATAGTACACTTCATTAAATACTCGAATTACGATTTACGTGGCTACATTGTTTAGGTGCCCTACTTAATCTTAAGAGACTGTACAAACTATCCACGTCCGGAGCTTTGTATGTCCCCCTCTCACAAATCTCACATATATATATTCGTTATACTATTATTATACCATATATTATATATAAAAGCAAAAACATCGCATTTTATTGGTTTTCTTAACAATTTCGTTTTCTAAATTACATTTGACACTCGCTAAGAGAATGGGAGATTTCTTTTCCCTCTGACTTGATACAAGTAAAATCCAAATTGGTTTAAATAAATACATACAAAATGATGCTTTGTAGTTTACCTCAATGGCAACAACGAAAATATAAAATTCATTTAAGAGCGACCTATCACTATAACTATCTTTTTTTGTGCTTAAACCTATAAACTACATAATAAAAATAAAACTTAAATGTGAAGTCTTTAAAGAAGGGTATCTTTTTCAATTCGGGAATCGGAACCTTGCATATTAGGGTATTCAATGGCTCAGCCAGCCGCATTTCATGAAGAACTTGCGCAGCGATACTTCCATGGGTGTGCCCAGGGACGGAGCACCACTTAAACATACTGTTTTCAGCGACAGATACGTCGTGGGCGAAATGTTAAACTTCTTGCACACATCCAACTCATTGTGACTAAGCAGATCGGTTCCAAGTGGCTGTGGCAGACGTTTCAACTCATCCAGTTGGCTGCGCAGTATGTAGCTCATGTTTGTTGTCTGGTGATGACTATCGTCCGGCCCGCTATGGCTGCCTGCGGCGTGGGATTCGCTTAGTTGCAGCTGCGACTTGACGCCGCTTTGCTGCAGCTGCTGCTGATGTTGTTGGCTGCTGCCCTTCACTGCTGCTGCTGCTGTCGACTGCGGCAGGTTCGCCTGCACTGCCGTCATCGTAGCCGTGGAAGTCGCTGACGTCGCTGTTATTCCCGAATCCATCGTCATGCCTGTTCCCACTCCCATCGGCATCTGCATCCCCATCTGCATGGACCCCATCGTCATTGTCGTCGGCAGCATCGTTGTCGTAACTGCCGACGATGTCCGATAGCTATCCAAGTAGTTTCTGCTGGGCAATAATGCGCCGGAGCAGGTCGGGTCGCCGATGTGGTGCATGCTTCTTGGTGCGATTGAACTTGAACTTGCCTCGGCGCCGCTTAATGGTTCGCTATACAAAGAAATCAAATCAGTTTTAACTGGTTAAAAATAAGATTAGCAACAAGCTGACTTACGCCTTTCGGGGGTTCGCTTGAGGGGAGTGCAAGGAAGAGCTTAGCGGCCGAAGACTTCCACTGTAAAGCTGTGTGTTGTCCTGTGGTTAAACATTGTCTTATACAACCATTCAAACGCTGCGAGTTGGGTGCGTTGATAATACAAAGGAGCTGAATATCGTGAAAGTAGACAAGAGACAAGAACAATTTCATTGCAGCGAGGTTCTTCCATTTTGGATTGGATTACATAGCTAAGCGCTAGAGCTGGAAAGCAATGAAGGCACCTTGGGATTGGACACCAAATGAGTCTTTGTAACAATCTATTTGAACCTTGAGATAATTTCCAGCTCTAGCAGACACGATATTCAACTCGCCATGCATTCAAATAATTGGACAGTTCTTAATAACATGGCACACTTACAGTCTTCCCGTGCCCGTATGGTCCTGTCGAACGATGCGTGGCCATTGCTGCATGCTGCTCAAAATGACGACAATCGTCGATCTTGGTAATGCCATTGTGGCGATATCGATACAGCTCCGATTGGCGTATCCGCAGTTCCTTCTCACGCTCCAGTGAGCCTAGAAGACGTTCATACTCGTTGCTGGAATAGAACTGGGCAAAGACACGAAAGCGATCACGAAACTCCTTCTGTTCCTTGCTCAAACCCGGATGCATAGCATAATTCCGGTTGCGGAAGAAATTCGATACAAGTTGGTAATCCCGCACCATACGCTTCCGACGGGCACGCTCCCGCAGTCGCCGTGTGTATATGTCAAATTGTGCCAGCTTCAGCATGACATCAATTTCCACATCCTCCGAGCTAAACGTTATCGTAGAGATCAATTGCTCGGATGTGGGATCGTATTCCCGCTCAAAACTATCACGATTGGGCATGTAGCCCAGTTGCAGGGCTTCATCGCTGGTTATCTCTAGGGGTGGCAGGCGGGCAAGGGCATTGGCACCCAATGGTCCCGTATCATCTTCCGAGTTATCAATTAGGATCGGTCTTTGCGCTTGTGCTGGCGTCCATGTCGCTTTACCAATTGTGCCATTTACAAATTTATTTACATACTCCTCCTTGGCATCCTCAGCGGACTTTGTTTCAATATGTTTGCTAATGTCCTCCCAGTTGCCGAAGCCATATTGTTCTATCGCATCAAGCAGACGTATCTCTTCTCGAGCTGTCCATGCTCCTTTTCCACGAAATACGCTCAATATTGTTGTGCCGGTATCCATAAATTGATAAGCATGATTATTTTGATGTGCGCCAATCTCCGCACCATACGCAAAGCACTGAAATATAACACACACATACATATACAGTTACTTTTTCGTTTGACGCTTTTTGTTGCAGCGTATTCAAAAACAGCTGTTTGTAGCATTGTGAAATCGCCCGGCTATATGTACAGTTTTAGATGCGTCAGCACCAATACTACAACCTCTCGTTTCGACTGTTATATGTGTGCGTCAATTTAAAGCCACTGTATGGGTGTGGTGAGACACACACATTCACAGAAGCACTTACAGCTCTGACAGATACTTACTTGCAAGCACAGGTCGAAGTTTTCGCATTCAGCACAATGAACACGTATGCCTTGGATATCATCCTGGCAATTTGTGCAATTATATTTTGTAAATAAGTCCGCTATAGTAGTCATTATGACTTTTTATTACGATTTTTCTTCTTAATTTTACGAATATGCAAAATCGCACTATGCTGCAGTCGCCATCTTGCCCAGGAATAGAGTTGCCGGACCGATGAAAATATAGAACGTACACTGCACGACAGAGTGACCAGCGTAGCAATTTGGGGTGGAACCAAGCGCATATATTTAAATAAAACATTTTCTTGGATTACAATATTATATATTTATTGGATTTGAAAAGTTTAATTCGAGAGTTGCCTTTTTCTTGTTGCTAATTTTTTGTTTTACGCTAATATCACAAAAATAATATATAAACTAAAATATACGAGAAATGTTGCGTAGTAATATCGAACCGAAACCAATGAAATTCATAAATACATATTTATACATAAATAATTATAAATACCAATTGTCAGTGCTTAGCTTAAATAATTAAAAAAAAAAATGGTAAACGATAAGCTGAATATAAATAAAACGGTGGTTATGGGAACGAACACTTATAAAATTAAAAATAATAACGAATAAAAATTGTAAATATATGAAATGCAAATGCGTTGAATGATATATCCTGATACTTAACTCTAAATAAACGAATTACGCTGGGGCTTCAAACACATGTAGGAGTTACAAAGAAGCTTTCTAAGATAAGAATATATGCATATATTAAAATTGATTATTCATGATTAGTTTTATACGTTGAATATGTTTATAATATTGCTGTGTCCTTCCGAGCAGCAGCCGCTTTGGTATGGGGATTCTCTGGGTGCGGACTAGTTAATGTTGCATGGCATTTGTGGTTACTGTTACTAGTATACTTAGACCAAACAAAATAAAATAAATAGAAATAAAATAGAGTTTTACACAGTAAAAACAATATCAACTAGTAGGAAAGGCTACAGTCGGTCAATCCGACAGTAAAAGACCCTGTACTTATTCTTCAGCAAAACACAATAATATGAATTTCGCAAAACAATCGGATTAATGAAATTTTCAATTTTTCGTTTAAAAAATGTCAAATGTTTTCATTTTTTATGCGGGTTTTTTTTGGTTTATCAAGATTTATGATTTAGGTTCTTACACTGTTGAGTTTCTAGATCAAACAGACGGACAAATGGGGATAGTGTTATTGAACGTTGATGCTGATCAAGAATGTAAGGACGAAGCTGCCTCCTTCTGTCATATACATTTCGTTCGCCAAATTTAATAGGCCCTGGTCCTGTTTTTTTTTAAGTATAGGGTCTAAAACTTTAACATAAACCTTATGGCAAGTCAGTAGTAAAGCTGCGTTTTAAAAACGCAAACAATACTCACAAAACACTTCAATTCGAATACCTAAAATCATCTAAATAAGTCTATTTGAGCGCCAAATTCGAGTTGAAAGTCGCGCCTGTCGTGAGAATCATTGACCACAAAAACATCCATCGAATACACTTGTTTTCTGTTCAGTTTGAGATTCGATAGCAATTGTGGTATAAGGAACTAAGAAGCGCTACTATTCACACAGTACAGGCGCGACGGCAAGCGTTGTCATGAGCGACAGGCAGCAGCTAGGATTATCCTTGAGCCGCATCCTTGTCACCGATACGAAACTCATAAATAGTTATTGATTATAAACCCGCAAAACTGGGCGGGATAAACACAAAAAAATGCAAAAGCGATATCTAAAACATAACTATTAACTAATTTGGTATGTAAAGTCTTTGTGTCTTTGTCCACAATTTGATTATGATAAAAATTCCGTGGCTTACAATAACCAGCAAAGCTAACTACTAACAACAGCAACAACAAATTGCCAGCTAATTCACAAGGGGATATCAGGAAAATTATTATTGGATCATTCGGTGCGGCTGCTGTCCTACTCCTCCTTCTGCTCAAGAAATGATCTTCTTTTTCGTCCGTTTCATGGTGTGCTGATGATATTGGCAAGGAAGCATCTAAACGTTGGCTAAGCATGGCTACAACTGGCGCTAAAGCCAGACACGGGAGGATTTGGGATGTTTTGGATTCGGAACTATATCTAGACCCATTTATATGCAGCTTGTGTTCTAAAACATGTTGATCGCATTGACTGCTGATGCTGATAACGCTGCTGCTGCATCTATCAACTTTAAGTGTCGTTGGTGCGGAATTATTAGGTGGTTGTTGGTTAAGTTGCTTCTTGATAAAATACTTGTGGGTTTTGTTCATCTTTAGTTACGGTTGAATTTGCTTCTTGGGTTTTTTTAACTCAGCATCTTCGTCACGCTTGACTTCGGTGTAGCGTTCTCCCTTGAGCGACACTATTTTGTTGTCCCGATAGCGCACAAGCTTACGTGGTTCCATTTTGGGTACCACCGGCTTATACTCACGTTGGGTAGCATTCTTATCCACGTAGGAGTATCTGCAGAAAAACAAAGAAGCAATTTGTGATGTCATGTTTTTAGATTTTTAATTAAATTTTAGTTTTACCTGGCAATTATGCGATTCTTAAGCTCATTATCGTCGACAACGACGTTCTTCTTGATCAAACAAGTATGGGACTTGTCGGTTAGGCTCTGGTTTGTCTCCTGGCGATGTAATAGAATTTGTGTAGCCCCGTCGATGTCGCCCTTGGAAATGGCAACGCAATGCTTTATCTGTAAGAATGTGTGTACCACAAAATTTCTATATTAGGCACTAATAATACTTCTCCAATGTGGACTAAACTTGATGTAAGGTAGCAAAACGATACTTAATACACATTTTTTTGTGTTTGGTTAAAAAAACAAAAATTATTCGCACTAATCGTTCACTTTCATGACAGCTACATGATATAATGATTTGATGTGGCCAATGACCGAGATGAAACAGTGTCAAACTTTATCACTTTATAATGACACACAAGTTTTCATAAATATAATGGCTATGTCGACTTCGCATCGTTACCAAATTATAAAACATGCTGGAAATGGTTTGGCTAAAATGACACCTTAAGTTTTAAAGGACTAGAAAGTAATGGTCGTCGACCTGATTACTAATAAATTTATTCTATGACAATATATATTGAAGTTGCATTTTAGTAGCATACAAATATATATTCACTTACCTCAATGTAAGCGGTGTCTGGAAACATCTCCTGCAAAACCTCGGCCTCATCCAAAAAGTATTCGCAAGTAGAGCTGGAGCTGTCGGTGGAGCCACCATCGCTATTCTCGGACAAGTGCTGGGAACGCTTGCTGCTGCATCCGCCGCCGCCGTTGCTGCTGTTATTTGAGGAAAGCTCATCTTTATCGGATATGGATGAGTTGCGAGCACGCAATTTGGACTCCGGTATAATATTCGATAGACTCAAAGCACTGCGCCGCACAAAATATGTAATTTGTTAAACATTGGCAACAAAATAAAAAATATGTACAACAAATTTGACTTACTTGAGTGACAAACTGATCGAATTATGGTTGCTTTGATTCTTTTCAGTTTCAGTAAGCTCATTGGCCAGCTTGTAAATCCATTCACAGATGACACCCTGATCGATAATGGAAAACTCTTCAAAATAAGCGCCCATCATCTCAACAAATCCCTCGACATCGAAGCATGGATCCTGCGATGCCTCTTCGAGAATCGATATAATATACGAGAGCACAATCTCATCCACTACGCTAAAGTCGGCCCCTGGAATATGTGCACTGACGAACTGCACCAGACTGCGCTTTACCATTTCGTGTTGTTTTTCCAAGTTTGTCATGGTTCCAGAATGCTCTTTAGCTTGCTTCTTGCCTAATTATTTTTTTTTTTATTTTCTTGTGTCGTTCGGCAAATGTCAGACGTTTGATTTTGCCTGAAATATACCCTATGCACTATATGTGTGCAAGTGGACTGCTGGCCTCACGATATTTAAGACAAATTATGCTGCTCAAATAGTTAAAGAGCGAAATGTCAAAAGCAGCAAAATTTTGAGACAGAACTTAAACACAGAATACGATTTAAATAGCGTACTTTTTGCCTGCTGCGCCTTTCTTTTGCTGAATGCTTTTGCTGCTTCTTCTTCTTTCCAATCAATAATACTTTTACAGCGCAATTGACGAATATTTATCGATAACGATATAAAAATACCAGGAATTCAAGCTATCGGTGTCATTTTAACAGAGTTGTTAAAATAATTACTATAATTATATACATAATCCACAAGAATACATAGATCCTTAATTGGTAGCAAAGAAGTTTGAAAATAATTGTATTTGTAATACTAAGCAGGTGATATAATTTAGAAAACGCTGAGCTCTGTTAATCGTCTGTTATTGCTGTAGTTTTGGTATTTTTATATGATTTTGAACTTGCAAATATATTTTGGGCCTAACAGTTAATAATGTGCATACATATTAGTAAATAATTTACTATTTTACATATTTCATTTTTAGTGAAAGGTACAATTTTCTTAAAACAAAATTTAAGTTATAACATTATAGCAGAGCATATGTATGTTATTGATTAACATTAAAGCGATTGCCTTAAAAGCCTTTCCACACTGTTGCTCTGAGTGTGAATTAAATCTTATATTACAAACTGTTATCCCAAAAGAGTTTAAACAAAATAGTTTTACTGTTACGAAATATATATCAGTAAAATATTCAGTATTAAATTCATTTTTATTCAGGAGTCCGCCCCGAACTTAGTGGTTTTAAAGCAGAGTTGTTCTGAGTTTGATTCTGGTTCACTTTACTTGAACAACGACACAAAATCGATAACAAAATCAAGAATCAAAGAATTTTACAGCACTGTCAAAGAGTTTAAATATTGCAAATTTTCTTATTGAATTATTGCAATTTATTTGTGAGATTTTAGTATAATATTTGAAATTAAAGCCAACAGAAAAATACTTTGAACTGCCAATGTTCAGTGATATAAAAATAACTATTTATATTGACGCACCGAGTAACTAAACCGGGTCAATGATTTAAAGAAACGAAGACATCGTTCTGATAATTTCACGTGAGTTAAACGGTATCACAATCTCGGCCAAGGATTTAAAGTATTTGCTGTTTGGTAGCGGTAACCGTTTATGTATGTATTGTTGATATCACAGTAGCTATCTTTGAAGTTCAGGGTCAAAATCGCACTGCCGCATAAAAGAGAATCACAGAAAAGCAATAAAAGCGAAGCGAAACAAATACCGATGATTAAACACTACTAATTATGTAAATGCAAAGTCAGTTTTGAAACATACATATGTTTTTAAACGAGTGTAAACACCCGGAAGAATGCTCATCCTCTATATACAGACAATTGGGACAATAGCAAATATTTGTGCTGTTAGTTAACAGGTGGTTTTTGGGAAAGCTTTTGACTGATCGATGGATTGCTTTTCCCATAAACGAAATGTGTTAACTGCCAGATTTGCGTAATTGTTCGTAATGGAACGTCTACAATGTCATAAGAGCTGCGTTTTTACTTTTGTTTTGTTTGCAGTATGCGGTATACAGGTTGGCATTCTATTTATATATGTTTCAGCTGACAACGATAATAAATCAATTGAGCTAAGGCTAATTTTACGCCTCTTAAGTAGTTGTGTCTCAGTTCGAGTAGAAATTGTTTTATTCCTTTAGCTCTGCTCGACGGTATCTGAGATCTCCACAAGCTGCGCGTGATGCTCTTAAGAGGTTAATAAACCTTTTAACACAAACGAAAAGTAAAACCCCAACAACAGAATATTTGCACAAAATGGCAATTTGTAATAACAGTTTTTGCTTTCTTTTGGCCCGCTCAACATACTCATTAATTGCTTCAAACTTGACCTTACCAATAAAAATCAAAAGAAAAAATTCGATAAGTAAGAAAATATACAAAAAAAAACCCAAAAACGCAACTCAAATCGGCAATTAACGCGGATTTTGACGAGGCATGGACGCGGCGTAGACTTGCATCAAGTCGTATAACAAAGAAACGGCAAATGGATTGACCAAGAGACCAAGCTTATAGCCAAAAAACCTAAAAAACCAAAATCGACGGATCTGAGACGCTGTCTCCGCGTTCTGGCCGCAGTCGACGCCGACGTCTCGGCACAGCGCAGCGTTGAGCAGAGCAGAGCAGCACTTGCGACGTCAACGCCTCGGCCGGCGTATGAACGAGCGGATTTTGTTTATTTATACAGCCGAGCGTACAGAACTCCGTATTAGTGTCTTCTTGGCGTTTGCCGTTGACGGTTTTCTTCCCTAAAAATAAAAATAAATAAAAAATAAAAAAGAATTAAACCGATCCAGCTTTCAGTGTGAGTGTATTAACAACTAAGTGCTTCGTGTTTCAGTTCAGTGTGTGTGCCAGTGTGAGTGTGTGAGCGAGTGGTGTGTAAGGTGTGTGTGTTTGGTAGTGTGCTCGGGATTAAACTGCATCACTAAACCAGGTGCGGAAGTGTTTAGATTATCGGGGAATATTATCTAGTGCCAGTGACCACAATAGAACAAAACATGTTTTTCAAAATAAAATTTTAAATTTGCTAATATTTTGAACTAGACATGTCGAAACTTTAGGCTTACGCCCATCCCAAAAGTGTTTGGATGCTAAATCATGTCGTCAGACTTAACATAGGCTCAAACAAACTGCGAATATTGTACAAAGTTGGTAATATTTGCACTGACTTTTGACTGCAGTCGTTACCAGAGACCCCAGACCCGAGACTCAAGTCGCGAGACTGGAAACTGGAGACTCGACACTCTCTTGACAGCACTTAGTCGTTCAGATCAGCACAGCTTGGCTGCCTTGACTAAATTTTTCGTTAGTTGCCATTTGTTGGTCTTTGCTAATGCTTCTTTATTGGTGCTTGCCGTTTGCCGTTTGACTCGGCCTGTCTGAATGTGCTTTTTTTCTAGTTGACCTTAACCCAATGCAATGCACATAGATTAAGTGCTAAAAAACTTGTCTGAGGAGCTGCTGCTGCTGCTATTGCTGCTGCTACAGTTGCTGACTGCAATTTTGCCAGTTAGCCAAGGCCAAGACTGACAACTTTTGAGGCGGCCAAAACTAAACGCTTTGAACTTGTAATCAATAAATGGCAATTGCAACTGCAGCTGCACGAAGATCAGCATTGAATACCTCTCCGCCCACCCCCTGCACACCCACCGCCAGCGCCACCGCCAGCATTACAAGGCAAGCCCCTCCCTCAATTTCAGGGTCAAATTGACAAATGGAGCATTACTTTTGGAAACGAAGCACGTGCAAGATTCACATGAAAACCAAAGCATTTTACTGCTGACAAGCGACAAAATAGCAAACTGACAAACTGTAGAAAAAAAGCCAAAACCGCTAAAGCCCCGAAAACCCGAAACCCAATTAACGTTGCAAATATTTACCAAGTAATTAAACACTGGCTCAAAACCTATCTCTAGTTGGTAAAGTCTGAGCTCTTGTCTTTGGTCTACACTGAGCGAAAAGGGTAGCAGCAGGTTCAACCTCCATTTCTATAATTACGGTAATTAGTAGATTATTATTTAAGCAAAAATTAAAAATAATGCTTAAACTGAGTTTTTGGACTGGTCAATAGCTCAGAGTACTAAGTTGCTAAACTGTCATAATGAGCACTTATCATGCTGTGATGAGTTCGAATCTAAATGTGGATCCTGAACTCCATCATCTCTCATCACTTATAACTTATAGTTATTTCAGTGTATGTCTTTTGCCAACGCAACACATTTTTGGCCACACTTTGTTGGCTGTTAAATTAATTCCGAGGGCTAAGTAACAGTGACTAGCATTGCTAATACACATAGATTTACGACTAACTTAGGCAAAACTAAATGATTAACCTCTGCACCTCACACGATTTATGCAAACAAAATTATTTTGAAATTTACTACATAATGTTGTTTTTGAATGCCAGAATAACACACAATTGCTGGCAGTTATTGAAGTTAACGACTCAATAAAAATATTTATATAAAATAAAAATACGATAAGCATAAACAGCACAAATATGTTCATTAAGTTTACTTTAACAAAGACTGCATTTCCGCAGCTAAAACTTTGTGTCTTTATGCCTGAGATTGAAATATTACATTTTTAACAGATAATTGTAAAAAGCTTTATCATTTTTCAATAGAAATGGGTATATTTAGTGAAAAGAAAAAATACATATTAAACAAACACTTTATTTTTGAAATATGACACAATTATAAATCATCTTCAGAATAAGTACTGGCAGTTACACAGAGAGAATGAATCATGTGTTTTGTATACAAAATTGCATTCAACTTTACCTAAAATTTAATGGAAATTTCGTAAGTTGTTGTTAAACTTCCAATACGAATTTAAGTAAGAGTTTTATTTATTTGTAATTTCAATTTACGTATTGAACAGCCTTTTCGCTCTGTGTAGAAAGTTAGACTCTGTGTGGGGATTGTCTATGGACAATTGTTGAATTTTACACAGCACGTATGCGTGTGAAAATCTCGTTACAATGTTTACACACACTAAACATCCGTCCATCCGTCCGCCTGTCTGTCCCTTCCACAGTCGGTCCCGTTTTCAGATCAGGTGTTGGAAGTACCTGGTTTTAAGTTTTTTATTTCATTTTTTTGATTTGGGGGTCACATGTCTATCAGTGTGAGAAAAACGCGAGAAGAAAAATGCACAAAACACATTTGTCGCCAGATTGGCATGCAATTATTTGCCCAGTGTAATTATCTAGGTGCAAGTTGCAGCTGCGCCTAAGATCATTAATTGCAGCATTAAAAATCGTGTGAACATTGTGAAGAAGAACTCAGAATGACCTTAACTCGATTTTGTTGAAATTAACAGCAATTTTTTTTGCACATCACTCAATTTAGGTGATTTACCCACAAAAATTAAAACTGAAGTGGTTCTGGCAAATATTTGTGTAATGCACTGACAGAAAATAGAGTATTTCTAACTTAAAATTTAGTTAGTTGTGCATTTAAATATACATTTTAAAGTATCGAAAGTAAGTATTTAAAATGATTTGTTTTGTAAAAGGTTAATTTTCTGTCTGTGTATTTGATTCTCTCTGTGTGTGTGTGTGTTTATATTCTACTCTGGGCAATTCCGATTCTGAAATCGCTGTGACTTTAGACAGACAGCTCAGCACAGCAACAATAATGAGAGACAAATACATGCTGTTAAAGGCAACAATATTCGTAAAATCAATTATGCATACAAATCAATTTAGTTTTGCGTACGCCGATCAATTCATTCTTGTTTTTTAATTGTATTTGTTTTTATTTTTAACATTTGAACATTTCTTTTTGCTAATGAGGCGCACGAACCGCTGGGGCGGGCCATGCGGAAGAGACAAAGTAGCGTGTAAAGCTTCAGCTGACAACTGGAGGACGACCCTTGAGCTACAATATGTTAGCAAACTGTAGCAAACAGTGTAAAGGTGATCTCTGGTGCCCAAAACGGGGCAAGGGCAAGGGCAGTTGTATAGAGGAAGGCAACGTCAGTCACTGGAACTGTAAAGCTGTCTCTTTCCCTCCATCTCTCTCTCTCTCTCTGTCCGCTTCTACATTGGCGTCACATTTTTGGTCGTGATAATGCCGCACAGCTCATTTTCCTGTCTCCAGTGTCAATCCAACTCTGACGCTAGCAGCTCACCAGCTGATGTCTTGCATATAAATTAGAACGCGGGGTATGTGCACAGATTGGCAACGCCGCAATGTTTGCAACGCTCACCATTTAAGGGGTATCGGACTGTGTGTGCCTACGTGTGTGTGCTACCTGAAACTGGATACTGAGCTGCTGGAATTGATTGAGTTGCCAAAGTGGCACAGTCAGTATCAGCAGTGGATCAGTGCGAGATCAGTAATAAAGTGATCAAATCTTCAATAGCGAGGTGTTCAAAGTGATTGTCTGCCCCTTCTATCAAGCTCATTTGCTTTCCTTGCTTATCGAGTATACGACATGTGTACGCCGCACACGCCATTCAGTTTTGCATAGGAATATGAAACTAGAGCATCAACATTTCAATTTAGTTCTGTTAGAAGGCTATGAATTGAACGTTTTTGGGCTTGAATCTATTCAATTTGTCAAGTATTTTAAAAGCTCAAATTTTTAATTTACATCAAGTTTATTTCATTTCAATAAATTCGTATTGAACTGCGATTTGGCGGTTTGAATTCGCTTAAATTCCAGTCGATAGCTGGAAATCATAAAATAAAAAAATAGTATATATAGATAGAAATAAAATCTGTGGCCCTTGCGAGGCCAACAACCGGAAGTGTTCACTGTAATACGGATCTAGACACAAGCGAGTAGATGAAATTCAAGTTAACCAACAACAGCCGACAAAAGACAAAGCCAAAAGCGCCACAAAGAAAAAAGCTGCATACGTAAAGTAATTGAAAATTAATGTCTCTTAATTATTTAAATATATATACATTTAGTAGTTGAAGAATTGTATATACATTTAGATAGTTTGACATGCAGACAGACCCCCAAAATAGGCAAGTAATGTGCTCAATGTTGTTCCGTGTGCAATTTAAATAACAAAAGGAATACGAATACGTTAACGATTACGAATAAGAATAGGAACACGAATACGATTACGATTACGAGTAAGAATACGACTACAAATACGAATACGAATACAGAAATAAATTTAAAATGAGTGAATCGGATCGGTGCTGATCGGATCACAAGCGAGCATGTTTATCCAAGCAGCTAAATATTTCAAATCTGTTTATCGTGTTCTAAACATGGTATATATGTATGTATGTGTGCGTGCGCCATCTTGAATGCTAAAACACACACACACACACACACACACTTAGAGATAATACACTTGGCATCTGCAAGATGAATGCCAAAGTTATATGACTTTAGTGCCAAGGCGAAGAATTCAAATCTTGCCTT
The DNA here is from genome assembly GCA_018152125.1 of Drosophila dunni. Lineage (NCBI taxonomy): Eukaryota > Metazoa > Arthropoda > Insecta > Diptera > Drosophilidae > Drosophila > Drosophila dunni. The sequence goes on along the minus strand of JAECXC010001197.1, from coordinate 1,232,513 downwards.
GAATAATGCCACACACTCACACACACACACACGCAGACACACACTCATACTTATACTAGCTGATCAGGTATTTTAGCCACTAAATTGTGGCTGAAACCGCAGAACCACAACAAGCACCAAGAAGCCAGCCGCGACTCATAAGTTTTTTTTTAATTATGTGAATTCTCTTGTTATTGATTTTAACTTTTTTTTAGCTGGTTTTTTTTATATATATATTTTTCGTATTTTTTGATAGCAACTATATGCCGCTGCGACTGCATTTGGTAGCTGACATTGATCATTGAATCATTATTGTTCTAACGTTGCAATTACTCGCGCTAACTCGCTGGCGTCATTCAGTTCAATTTTATTTTATTGATTTTTTGGAGTCACTACGTTTACTTTGCATATTGGGATAAGCATTTTCTTTTTCTTATTTCTTAGACTTATTTTTTTTGAATTAAATAAAATATATGCGTGCTTTGTTGGCTGCATTCCTATGCCGCTCACGCTCAGCTGGCGAGCATAATCAAGCAACCGGCTACAGTTTTAGCTTTAAAAAAGCGAACGTGCGTGGTTTCTCTAAGCAGCAGCAACTGGGCTTAGAATATTTCATTCATTCAATAATTTTTTGGCAAATCGGCGCACGGACAAAACAGACGTCAAGCAGCCAAAAAAAATGCTAAAAAACCCAAAAAAAATCACTCGGCTAGCAACTGCTCAATAAAACAAAATTTCTAATTTTTTATCAACTTTTATTGTGTCATTGCAGTCGCAGACAAAATGACGACCTACATGAAGATATTCAACGAGCGCATCTCGGGCCTCGCCAAGGGTGTGGGTAAGTGTTGCTATCACATGAAACAAGTCACAAACTTTATATGCAATCCTCTTGTGTTTAGACGAAACTGTGGACAGTTGGTTTCTGATGAGTTCCCCGGGGCCTGTGGTCGCTGTGGTGCTCGTTTACCTGGCGTTTGTGCTCAAAATAGGACCCGAGTACATGAAGAATCGCAAACCGATGGATCTAAAACGCATTATGGTGTTCTATAATGCCTTTCAGGTCTGCTACTCCATTTGGATGTGTCGCACGGTAAGCAAACGGGACGTATACTTAACATGGGTGTATAACTAAATGTGGTTGGTTTTGTTTTACTCTTTTTACAGTCCATCCAGGAGAGTAATGTCATCTCGTCGATATTTTCGAAGAAGTGTGAAATAAATCGCACACGAGCACAGACTTTAACACTGTACTCAGGTGCCTGGTTCTATTTCTTCTCGAAAATCATCGATCTGCTGGACACAACGTTCTTCGTGCTGCGCAAGAAGAACAATCAAGTGTCATTCCTTCATGTCTATCATCATACAATCACCGTGCTGTTCTCCTGGGGCTATCTGAAGTATGCACCTGGAGAGCAAGGCGTCATCATTGGCATTCTCAACTCTGGTGTGCACATCATCATGTACTTCTACTACATGGTTGCTGCCATGGGACCACAATACCAGAAGTATCTGTGGTGGAAGAAGTACATGACAAGCATTCAGTTGATCCAATTTGTACTCATTTTGGGCTATATGCTTGCCGTGGGCGCTAAGGGCTGCAATATGCCAAAAACTCTGACTTTCTTCTTCGTCGGCAACACGATCATCTTCCTGTATCTGTTTGGCAACTTCTATCGCAAGACATACAAGAAGAACAAGAGTGTGGATTCCAATGGAGCTGTCCGAAATGGAGGTAGAAGTATGAATTTTGCACAGTCTGCTCTGCGTGCCGCTGGTGGAATGGGTTGTATGCCAATTCAGACAACTACAAAGAACAGCAATGATGCCAGTGAATTTAAGCCCTATATCGATCTGAACAATAACAGTGTGAAGCCAATGAAACTGGAATGAGCTAATGAGTGTTTTATCTCTCAGAACTTGTTTCCGTTTTTAGCCGTTTTTCTGGGGTCTGGTTGGGATTTGTCTTTTAGTTTAGCTTTAAATTTTTTTAGAGCAGCGGGGCTTTTAGTATAGATTTTAATTTACGTACGTGTATCCTTAACCCTAACTGTATATGAACAAAAAAAAAAAAAGAAATGAAAACAAACTAATGATTAATTCTGAATAATGAACTTGTATAATGTATAATGTATAACGTTTATGCCAAACAGCAGAAGATTACAATCCAAATACCTAGGCGTGTAAGTGTTAAGAGTGTGAGTTTGACTTTGAGTGTGTATGTTAGTGTCTGTGTTTGACTGTCTGCGTCAATGTCTGAGTCTGTAAATCATAATTCTTAAGTATTGAACAATTAAAGCAATTCGTGTAGGAATGAACTGTTTATGAACAAAATAAAATAAAATAAATAATATTTTCACTTTTTAAATGAACTCATTCTTGTTTTGTTTTATATCTTATATAATCAAAAAGTTATTTGATTTGATCGGCCGGTTCGTGAAGGTTCTACTAATGAACAAATCAAACCTGTTAAAAAATATGTTGTACATATAAATACATTTATAAATATATATTTTTTTGGATATGCCATGGATTCCCCAGCAAGCGCGTGTATGACAAGAACCATAAAAAATTATGCAGATTTGCATTGGTGAATTTCTTTTATTGCTATGATTAATGCCGGGGTCATTAATACATCTAAAACCCCTGGGGCCTTGGGGTCTTCGGGCCGGACTTGACTCGCGTGCCTTATGGTTATATTATAAGAGTTTCCAATTAGCAGCCGAGCCGGTTCAACGCATCTCTGAGACATTATGGCGACAAAACGAATAACAAGGCGAAAAGAATCGCCGGAATAAAGCCAGAAAAATTAGAAATTCTAATTTTTGGTGATACCCGTTTTTGTGCTGGAGCAAAGGGCATTAGTATTATGAAATAATACATGCCAAACACACGCTTTAGTATATATAGTATAGTATTGTATATAGTATAGTTAAGCGGTCTATCTATGTATTTATCTGACGCATAAATACTACACTTCTTCGTGGCCGCAGTTTTGTCCCGAAACTTGAAGTGGAGCCAATATCAAGTTTGCGGCATACGAGTTATTCCTGAATTTGGGAAAGCGATGGACTTCACATAGTCGAGAATACCCTTGACTCGTTTTTTATTCGAACCGAGATAATATCTCATTAATCACAATATATGCTAATGAATTTAGAACGTTGCTCAACGACCCGTTTCATCCAGAGATCAAATGAACAGCGCGACTGTCTTAAGAACTTTTGATTAATTTTTGTAAAGTCCAACTAGTAAGACTTTTCGTAAAAAACATATATTTCCTTGGAGACTGTCAATTGATTTACTGTGAAAATATTTAAAAACTGTTTAAATTTTATTTCACAAATGTTTTGTGTACTGCAGAAAAACGTTGCATATTTTGCGGCGGTCACAAAATATAATGTGAAGAAGGAAAATCTGTGGGAAATTGCAGAAATATTTTAATTTAATTTAGTTCAGGAAATAAACACCAAATGACTGCTTTGCATTTCCGATAGTTGTAAATTTGTTTGACAAGTGTTAATCGAATGCCAATTAGCATCATAAATCGTTTAGACGACCCCCAATGTGTTGACCCTGCGCTGAAATCCATTATAAATGATACCAAACGAAACTATGATGGAGCCACCCAATCAGACGATTAAACTATGAGACGATGAGACGTTCCGACGATAACACACTTGGTGTTTGTGGTCAAGATCAAGGTCAAATGCGAACCGGCTTAAATGCTACTGTTCGGAGTTGTTGCTCTTGCTGTTGCTTCAAAGACTCTTCAATGATGGCTTTCTGCTTCTGCTTCCGCTATAGTTTATTTTTTTGGGTTCCGTTTTGAATGATTGATCAATAAAAGGTTTCTATAGATTATTTTGATTTTTTAATGTTGGAAAATCCATAATTGTTTCGAGATTTGAGATCTGAGATCTGAACAACTGGCATCTTCAAGGTGAGCGTGAAGTCCAATGATTAGCCGATTGTGCGTTTTGGTTCTAGCCCGAGACTCGTGGTGGCTAACAATGGCCACATCTATTCTGCAACAATATATTAATATTCATGAACTGGACACACTACTGCATGGCTGACAACGATCGGATCATGGACCTGTTCTGACACTCCCAGCTATCCGATCGGCTCCGATCGCATCGCATCGTCTGATTTGGCCAACATTTAATGACCAATCGTTTTGGCCATGTCTTAGGTACCATTTTGATGTCGTTGCTGTTGCTCTTTCTGTTTCTGTTTCCGTTGCTTTGTGCGACTGTCAAATACACACGCTCAATAAAAATCGCAAATCATTAAATACCAGAAATTAAGTATACGCAATGTATTTATAATTTTTATGATTTTTTTCTATTTTGTATAAAAATTCTTTAAATTTAATTTGTAAATATAATTGTATTTGTATTTGTATTTGTGGTTTCGTGTATGTGTTGGTGTTGGTGTTTTTTTTTTCTTTATAACTAAGTACTTTACATACCAATATGAATATTATTATTATACATTTTGGATATTGCCAATGTGTAGCTTAACTTATTTAAACAACTAATTCCTCTTTGTCATTTCCTCGTTCACTTAACTTAATTCGGCTTGACTCTTTTGGGGCCGAATAAACATAAAACTTCTTTCATTTTTCTATTTCTGTGTCGGTTCATAACGAAACACAAACATAACACACACATCAAACGAAGCGATGGCTGCGAAAAAAGCATTGAACTGTTTGTCTATTAACTCAAACCTGAACTTCTTCTTAAATCTTTTACAATTCTTTGTTTCTTCTTTTTTTGTTTCATTCATTTGTTTTTTTTCGGTTTTTTTTTATCTTTTGGCGGCGTCAGATTACTTAAGAAATTAGTCAACAAAGTTGTACATAGAACAACGTGCCGTTCAATCTTTCGACTCCAGAATGTGCGTTGCTCCCGTGTTTGTATTTGGAATAGAGAACAGGGGAATGGTGTGGAGTGGACTTTGGGAATGGGAATGGGATTTCAGGAATGGGATTTAAAGATAAAACTGCAATTTACAGCACTTTTTTCGATGCTTGGATGGCGGCATTGTGATTCTTGGCACAGCTATCGTTGTTGTTGTTATTGTCCTTGTCGGCCTTGGCCTTGGCTGCTGCCTGTTTCTTCTTGTAAGACTTCTGGTAGAAATCATTGAACAAGAAGTAGAAGAATACGGCATTGGGCAGCGTGAAGCAGACCGACCACCTGGGATAACCGCAGTCTGTGTACAGCAACTGTGTTTGATGTATGAAAGCGCAGCAGAACTGGATCTAAATTACAAATATAAATTGGTATTAAATTAATCTAAAGTCTGTTTAAAAATAACTTACCATTTGCAGGTTGGTGATGTACTTCTTCCACCACAGATACTTCTGCATTTGTGGACCGAAGGCAGACAGGAAGTAGTACGAGTACATGATGATGTGCACAAAGGAGTTGATCATGCCAATGAAGGTGCCATGACCGCCTGGATAGTATTTGGAGGTGCCCCAGCTGATCATGGGCATTACAGTGTGATGATACACATGCAGGAATGTCACCTGACGATCATTCTTTCTCAGCACAAAGAAAATGGTGTCCAGCAACTCCGTGATCTTGGCCATATAGTAAACATAGACGACACGAGCCTCACGATAAGCCTTGGGTGTGCGCGACCAATCCACAGGCTGGCAACGCCAACTATAATTACGCCATATGTCCACGCCCTCGTAGACCATCCAGATGCTCAGAATAACCTGAATAAAGTTATAGACGAGCAGGGTGCGTTCCAGCTTAAAGGGTTTGCGATCACGCATAAACTTGGGCCCCCAGGAGAGCACAAAGTACAGGTAAAAGCCCAGAATGGTCAGCAAGGGCAGCGGGGACTTGATTAGAAACCAATCATTTGTGCGGGGATCTTAGAAGGGAAAATGTAATAAATTAAAGGGGGTTCTTAGTGGTAGTAGAAATGCTAATACTTACCAGCCAATTCAATGAACAGAAAGTTCCAATAATCCGTTTGTGTTGCGTTAACGGCCGCCATTTTTAAATTCTTTAGAACTTCCTCTGATCGTTGTATTTACTGGCGCAAGAGGAGGGACGGTGAAGGGTGTGGTTGGGAAGATCAAATTTAAAAATCTGCTAAGCTCGAACCGAACGAGTTTTGTCCAATGTTCTGCTGTCGGGAATTGAAATAGAAATTAAGTTGAGAAAATACTTAAAACTTGTGCTTCTTTTTTATTAGTATTATTTCTTTGCAAGTTTATAAATATTTGAGAACATGTTAATTTTGCATAAACAAAGAGGTGAAGAAGAAGCGGCAGCAGAAGTCGAAGAAGAAGAGGGCGTTGAAGAGCTGATTACCATATCGATCTATTGTTATTTGCTGTTGCCGAGTGATCATGACTCGTTCGAATCTGGAAACTGGAAAGCAGTTTACTTCTTTAATGCAAATCGCGACAGAGAGTGTGTTTTTTCTGTATTTTTGTTTTTATTCCATTTCATGGACCAACTCAATGTGAATGCTGTTGAGGGCCCAAAAGAAATCCCATTTTGTTGCGCTATATTGTTGGTGTTATGTAATCTCGTGACTGAATTATTGTCATTACAATGAATTAAAATAGGAGAAAAGCAAACGTAATTTTAAGAGCAGTTGGGGACTCTCATTCACGTGTGTGGAACCACACGGTCTATGAATTTGAAAACTTTGCCACACAGCTTTAATTGTAGCAACAACAGCAACAGCGAGAAATCCGCTAATAACTGTAAACACGCTGGTCAGTAACGGCTGCAGCAAGTGGCTACTTGAACTTCATAAAGGCCATTTGTGGCTCAAACCACATAACAAGCGGCTATTAGTCAACAGTTGTCTGTCTGTCTTGAGTTTTTTTCTTGCTTTTGCTTTTTTTATTGTCTCAATCGATTTGGGTGCTTGAATCTTGGCCATTTCCGATGCTAATTCTAGTTTCTGGGTTATGTTTTTGTTAATGTTTCGATTTCTTAATCTTTTTCACACCACACTCGTAATTCTGGGCAGCTTCTTGAGCGTTTTTTCCACGCTTTGTTGTTGTTGTTTTTCATTTCGACCAAATAAATATTTTGAAGGGCAAGTTGGCAACTGGTTTGCTTTGACTTGGCTCATTTCCTGCACTCGACTGTTGTTTTAAGTTATTATTATTGTTGTTAGTTATGAGTATTTGCTGCAATCATAAATGCAAAATGAACCAGAAAACAAGCGTCGAAAGAAAAAAAGGTGCTAAAAGCGGTTGAGCACAAAAAACAGTTTTGGGCCAGAAAACAAGACTTTACCGCACAGAATCGAGTTTTGGTAATTATCAAATTTGAAGACTGACGCATGGATGAAAATCAAAAGTAAACAAAATTGCGCTTGCTTCAAAGGCAATTAATGTCTCAAAGGGCCTTGTGGGCCGTTCAATACTGGTCAGTTCTGGGCTTAACGTGGCCAAGTTGGACAGTGAAAAGCAGGCGTAACCATTGTGGGAACCATGCAACTGCCCAAGTCACATAATTCGCGGTTCGCTGCGGCAATATGTCACCAACTAAATCATAATTAGATTTGGTTTTAGCCGCATTCACACTTGGTTAGTCATTTGTTAAAATGGGTTTTGGTACATGAATTTAAAATCTTGAATTTTTGATTGTGTATCTTAGATATTGGACCTTGGTTATGCCTAAGCAGTGCATGCAAATTAATTGCCAAATATGAATTAAAAAGGCCAGAAGCCCAGATGAAAGTTGATTGACCTTGACGCATAAACCTCATGACACTTGTGTTTAGATCGTACTTTGCACATAATTTGCATAATAATTGACAGTGCTTGGTTCAGAGTTCTACAAACAGAACGACAATCAACAAAAAAATTGCAACAACAACAACACTCGCAGCACTTTTATAAACGATGGCATGGGGCGTATACTTAATAAAGCAGCGCTCATCCTTGTGCGCACAAACACACACAGAAACACACACATGAGGTCTTTTAAGACCTGCTCTGTCAATAGTACATGAATGTATACGACTTTAGGCACTAGCACCTGTCGCAATCGTCACTTAATTTACAGCAACACAGTGACAACAACAACAACAACAACAGTGACTGCTCTTAATGCTAACACCATGACAACTGTTTCTTCAGCTTCAGCTCCTCTGCCGCTGCCACTTCATCCTCTTCTTCTTTGACTGCTGCTGGTTCGTTATTGGTAGTAAGAGTGTTTTAAGGGAGTGGAGTGAGAGAGAGACCTCTGCTGGCATCCGCTACACACGAGACTTGTACGCGTACTGAACTGCTACGTCGATTTGTGCGCTGCTATGTATAAAAATTTCGTCAATAGGTTTTGACTTTAGCCTCCCTTCCATATCCACTTCCACTTCTACTACCTCAGTCGCTACCTCTGCCACTACCTCTGCCCCAGCCCAACCTCTGCTGCCCAGACTAGCTGTCTTCTATCTAAGCTTCACCTGTTGCTGTTGTTGTTGCTCATCTGCTTATGTTCTTTTTGGTTAATGTTGGGATGCTGCGATCGCATTGATTCGTATCGCTTCGTATTGGTTCGTATTGGCTCGTAATGCTCGTATAGTCTCGTTTTTCTATTGATAATTATAATGACAACAACTTTTTGAAGTTGTTATTGTTGTTGCTGTTATTATCTCGTTGGCTGTCTTGTTTGCCGGTTATTTTATTTCAAATAGTTGTTGGCTGAATTTTAATTGTTTGTCGCGTTACGTTTTCGGCATTTGTATATAATGTTTATCCATATTGATTATTATTGATTGAAAATTATGGTATTGCCTCCAAGACAGCATTAAATAATTAAGTTTAAATAAATACTCTTCTTTCTTTATTCCAACTATTAGCAAACAATTGTTTACAAATTTGTTTGTTTATTAATTTACTGTTTTGAAACGGTATCACTTTCTTTTGGCATAAAATACACACAAATTTTGTTAGGCAAAAATAAAGTGAATTCTATTTAGGCCACAAAGTCTTAACAGTTATTCAACTTGTGCTACGTAACAAGTACAACTTGGGCAATTAAGCGAGTATCTTGTGGCCGCCAAGGTTACAATTTGGCTGCTTTCGAGTTCCGTTAATTTTGTCTCGTTTCAAGGAGACAACACTTGTCCGGTAAAGTAACAAAAAAAAATAGATAAAAAAAATAAATAAAGAAGCCAAACGAGTTGGAAATTATTTGATCATTTTGTTCATTTACATATGAATTCTAAAGGCTCAGGGCTCGATTCTTAAGCCATCGCAAGGCGATTCAATGCCACTTCCGGGTCAAGTTTGAGGCTATCACTGTATCGATTTAAATTGATGGTTTAGCCGACTGTTACCTAGCTGGATCTGGGGCTGGGGTCACTTGAGGTTCAACGCTAAAATAACTGTGTCACCGGCGTATTGAACTTGACCCACGCTTTATTAAGCAGTCGCTTTATATTTTTTGCCACTTTTATTTTTCAAAAATAAACTCGTTCAGTTTTGGCTTGAGCATGGGATTTTTTTCATTTTGTCTGACCACGACTAATAAATGTGATAAGGTTGCAGAATTGGTGGTCAAGTATTGTTAAACGATGCGCCAAAAGACGCTACACTTATCAGCAGCTTCAATAACTGACTTCAATGAATACACATCACTCATACGCAGCATATGCTCAAACATTTCCGGTTCAAAAACGTTTTGATACGATTTAATTTTGTTGATTGTCTTTGTTTCCTTTTGTCGCACAGCTCGTTCACAAACACTCACACACACACTCTCACACTCATGATCATATGCTAACGATTGACTATTGATTTGCTTTATTATTATCTCGCTGCAAATGCCACGATTTAGCCCGCGGGGCAGACAGAAAAGAAAAGACCACGTACCTCGAATCGCAATTCGGTGGTCGCGCGAGCCGCTGCATATTATGCAAATTTCTTCCGCAAATATTTACATAGCAACAACTACAATTTGCTTGGACGAAACCGTTAACAATTGATTAATTTTTGATTGATTATTCATGTAGTTCATTTTGAGATTCTAATGTGTTTTCTGTACAAAGAACACTTACTTGTTTTATATGAATAAACACTTAGTTCTAATTTAGAATCGATTGTTAGGCAGGTGCCCACAAGCAGAAATTTTAAATTAAATTTGTTTTTAATTGACAAAGGTACATATTTTACAATTTATTTTAATTTGTTCGCATAATAGTCTAATTAGCATTATAGGCAATTAATAATGTAAAGCTTTCGGTTTAGTAGCGCTATTAAAGTTTTAAATAGCCAACATTAAGTTTCGTCGCTTGCTTCGCGGCGCTTATTAGCGCCATCTATTGTTCATGTGCATAGAAGCTATGCTAAAGCTACTGCTAGCGTTGCCAGACTAGTGGAAAAGTTAAGCTTGGATTTGGCTTAGCTTGGCTTAGGCAAAAGCTAGCAGCTTTGTAAAATTTCAAATAAAATTGCGTTGTTTCAATTATTTGCGCTAAATTTTTGTTTTTACCTGTGAGTAAAATATTTTAAACTATTCTGTAGAATATTTAAGTAGTTTCAGATAAAAAATTCAATTTAATTTGAATTTTTATAGAGTAAAAAAGAAAAACTAAGCGATTTCTAAGTTTTGTATCTAAAAAAAAAAAAAAATTTAACGCTTTTCATATTTATCTACTGGCATAAATTTTAAATTAATTGTATATTTAAAATTTTTTAACTAACGTTTTGTTCCCCTCTACAGTTCTAAGAAAAACTTAATTTTTGAAGTCATTGCACTACGGTTTGTTTTGTAATCCTCCCCACAGTCGGAACTTGTTTCCAGCGATGTAACTGTGGCGCAAATCAAACGTGTTTCATAGCACGGAAATGCTGAAATCAAAGACAGAAAAAAATGATATCAAACACCGTTTAATAATTTAGCGCCTAAAAATCGTAACCTCAGCACTTTTGCGGCTAATCGAAGCCAGCGAAATACCGTTGAGGCTGTGTGCCCTTGTCGGAAACTTGTTTAACGCATTCGAAAAAAGTTTGTATGTATACAAGATTAGTATACGGCAACAACAACAACTAGAAGAACAGCTAGACTGAAATTTACTTCCGTTTCCTGATCGCCGCTAAGAGTTAAGAAGCCGATAAACCTACAAACAGTTAGATGCTTCACGTATATCACCGAATTGTGTGGCGCTCTAGCAACTCATGTGATAAATTAATAGCGAATAGTTTTCTAGAATGTAGTAGTATATGCTTAATTAAAAAGTCAACGAAAGAGAGAAGAAGCAGCTGAAGAAGATACATATACAAAGCTAAACTTCACATTTTCAGTATGTCAAGTTCAAGCAGAAACATTTAAATTGCTGAAGACGCGCTCCGCAAAACTCTGACGATTTATTCTTGGGCCAATTATAATTTCGAGCATATTTAATTCATAAGCTAAAGAAAAAAATATATATATTTTTATATACATATAGTTATATAATGCTTTTCAAGTTCAGCTTAAGATGGCCAAGAACGTTTGGCTGCTTTGGTGTTTCGTTACCAATCGTAAACAATGTTTATGATTCTGTTTTCAGTCGGGGGGATTTTGGTTTTTTTGTTGTGTTGGTTTTTGCAGCTTGTCCGGTTGTTGCTCCGTCATGAGTCTTAGACTTAGTACTTTGGTCTGGCCTCAAAAGCCAATTGCTACACAAAGATGACGTATACTACATATAAACATATACATATCTCCACACACCTATTTATAGCATTTACCTGTAGACCAGAAATTGTAGGCTCTGCAATGATATTTGGCCAACTGATTAGCAGTTTTGGGCTTGCACATGGCCATTGGCATTTAGCCAAACTATTAAGTGTCGGGAGTTTGGCAGCAGTTTTCGGAATCGTGGTAAGGTGTTTACAGAACCTGTACTTAAATAAATTAGAGAGGGGGTGTACTCAACTGTGAGTGAGCCTGTCTGTCTGATCTTGATCAAGATCTCTGCACCTATTACAGTTGATGCTATGTAATTGATATGCACTGCTAGCAGATCTAGCTTACAATCCTTTCTAAACAATAAATATCGATCGAAATTCTCAAAGTATTTCAGCATAACTGAACTTGGCTAAAGTTAGCAAAAAATACCTTTGGGCTGCTATGGCTAGTAAAATCATTTAACTTTAATAAAAGTAAGTTTGCTTAACTATATTATTAAAAACAAATTTATTGCTTTTAAATTGCTTTTGAATAATTACAGGGTCTTAAGCAGCCGGTTCACCTGTAGTCTTCTCTACACTGTTTCTTGAATTATTGCCACATTGCTACCGATTCTTTTGAGCCACAGCAATCGCCTCGGGAATTGCCCAACAAAACTTATTCGCTTACACTTTCAATTAGTACCAAAACACCAAACGTGAATTTGAATGCCCTCAAGACTGACAGATACCCTTTTTTGGAGGTGTTATAAAATAGCATTTGCAACTTTAGTGACAGTTAGGTGTCAACTAGTGTCTTAAGTTTGAATTTGGCCTGAAATACAATCACTTTTCTTACTTTTATTCAGTTAATAATCAACACTAAGTTTATTTGTTTGTCAGTGGTCACTCAACATGACAAATTGAGATTTTTATGCTTCAAGTTTAGCTCATCATTTGTCTGTTTATCATGTTGTGACAATACTGTCTTAAACTCTTTGTTTACTCAATTGTTTAATTATTAAAAACACATTTTACACTTCAACAAAAAGAACGAGTAAACACTTCATTGTTAATTCTTTGCTCAGAGAGTCATAAAATCACCGCTGCGGAACTAAAACAAACTCGACTAGACAATGCCCTGCAAGTAGGTTGTGATTAATCAATTTTATAGAGAATACTGGGGTTTTGCCATTGGCTAACTCTACTGAGTAGTAACTAAGCAGTAAGCCAGTAAGTCTTACCTGTTTTATTAGTGTCCCATAAAATTAATATATGAACACAAAAATCTACAGCGATTAAAAATTATAATAAATTATATTTTACATTTATTAAGTGTAATAAAAAAGTATTCACTGTTTAATTAACAGTTTTCTTATGCTATAATGCCATCAATCTTTAGGGTTAGAAGCAACTCAATTCTAGTAATTTTCTTTTGAATAACCTTATATTTTAGCCTCATGAAAATGCGTAAATACTGGAATATTGGGCACTTAAAAACCCTAATGTTATACTTAAAAACTTAATATACCCATTTTAGCACAGAATATTCCGGAATATATATGTATATATTTAGCAGCAATGACGTCAAAATCCAGTTGAGATTACTTTGTCAACAACTGGGATCAGGCTCATGTAGTGGTTCAATTATTAGAGTGATCAGATGACTGGCTTAATAACGGATTATTAATTTCAACTTATTAACTAACTGGCTTTCGGAAAAGTTTCCGTTATCAACGATAAACAACAACAACTCCCAGCGGTCAGCGGTCAGTGGTCAACAGTTTAGACCATTTCGATATCAGTTAGTGCGATTTTGGAATCCCCGTTTTTAACCCACGCCTCTGACACGTAGTGCTAATTTAATTAATTAAGGAACTTAATGAGTTTGAGTGTGCTTGCTAATTAAAATGATTGCATTCTTTTGCGCTCTTTACTTTTATGGCATATTTCATAGATCGACTGTATAATGACGCTGCGGATATGGGGGAGCATGACTTTTTATTTTACAACAGAAAACGAGTAGTAGTATTCATTATATTCAACACTTTGGCAAAATGAATACAAATTGTATTAATTGTATTAACAGATTTTAGCAACTGCCAAAAATACAATGCTTATGGCTTATGGCTATCCATCAAAATATGCATAAAATTAAATTGAAAAAAATGTGTGCTTTTTGTTTCTGTTATGACTCAAAGCGTTTTGCCATTGGCCAACTGGAGCTAACTAAGCGACGACTTAATCGGTTGCCAATATGCATATATTCATCATCAAACTTGGTCAGCTGTTTTGTCCCATGATTGACTTCCGACTACCGGCATCTCTCACCTAGACCTAGACCTAGACCGTGAAATACCACGCCGACTTCAGGCTTCAGGCTTTTGGGTGAAGTTAGCGCCAATAGCTTACCAAACAGTTAGTAACAATTACAAATGCAATGTCATCCTGACGTCATTGAGCACAGCGAAAAAGATAAGTAGTTGTAGTAGTAGTAGTCGTTGCTACTACTGCACATGCTACTACTTAACATGGTCAAAATAATCAACTCAGAGGTCGAGAGCACTTTAAAGAACAATTTGTGTCCAGATCGTGGTCAAAACAGAGCGCTCTATTAAACTGATTCTCGGTAATGTCATTCCTGCTTGCCAAGCTCATTTCAATGGCATAATTAATGTTTTCATTTAACATAAAATAACAACCAATTTCAACCTCGTCGATGTTATTGCCGTTTGTTTGCCACGCGAAGGGTTTTCGGGGCTTTAAACATTTGCGATACGTTGACACGTTTTAGAGACTCGCAACTCCGGCTCTAAATTTGGCTATAAGTGTGGCTCAATGCCTGGCATCTGCCTTGTTGCCAACTAGTTTTTTTCAAGTCAGATTTATCCAGTAAAACTCTTGACTAGCGACAATTCTAAACGTAATCCATTCATATTTAAATAACTTACTCGAAGTGTGCCTAGAATCTGGTTTGGAAATATCAAAAGTTTGTGGATCGCATGAATGGACAGCGAAAAATATATAAAATTAGCCTAAAGCTTCAAGATGGGCAGACCAAATTTAAAATTAGATTTGAGCTAAGATTTTGGGAACGTGTGACTTTATGAGAAATTCAAGTTTTTTTCGTCTATTTATACAGTACAACAAAATTAAATAGTTCGCACATCAGAGCTTCAATTTCGTTTTAATACAGTTATTAAATTTATCAAACTTATACTTACGTTTTCAGCGAAAAACAAATTATTTTTAATACTTAACTGAACTGAACCCACAGCGCGCTGTTTAAATATTAAATCTGAACCTGTTTCAGGGGAGTATATAGTATTTTTATTGGACATCGAATCATCAATTTGTTGAACAAAAATTAGCATAGATACATTACGTCAAAAATCAGGCAAAAAACCCGAAAAAGCTAATGTATAAACCAGTCAAAAGTCTGAACTCAAACACCTCTCAATTTTAAAACAATTTTATAATTCTTTAAGCAATTTTAGTGCTACGTATACAATTGTTAAAAAATCATATACGCTTAAGGGTATAAAAAATGACTAAAGTAAGGAATTTTATTAGCATTTAGGCAGTGACTTTCGAATATTTTGGGGGGAATTAAAATAAAACGAGTATTTCTAATAATTTACATGTGTAAATAATAAGACTCTTGAGGCAACCTTCATATGTGGAATAATATCTACATAAGTACACATTCATTTGTCGCGAAAGTACTTGTGTTTGGAACGTCATCGAAGTCATCGACACATATAAATAGATCATATCATTATAAAGTAATCAATATTCAAATTATGCCATAAACGATGGCTTTAATCAGAGTACAATCAATTGATCGGCTATTAAAACGAAGCAATAAAATCTATCAATTTGCTAGAAGTTTGCTATAAAGTTTAACCTTCTGCGGTCTAACTTTTGATAGTGCGACGACCTAAAAATAAAAGGAAAGAGCAAAAAAAAAACTGCAATCTGTTTAGTGATAGCATCATCGGCAAAGAAACCGCAGCAGAAGTAACACGAGTTGAATGCCATTCGGAACTTGCTAAATAAGCCAAAAACGAAGCGTGTGCTCAGTAGGCCAAAGCAAGCAGCGAACACACACGCACACAAGCAAGCACACACTCAGCAGCTAGCAAAAACACACACGCACACACTCACACAGAGACATCGTTAAACTGAAGTCAACGAAACTTCCGCCGTTCTGTGTGGTGGTTGCTTCAAATGTTCGTTAAGTTTTGCCTACCAGTCTGGCCAATCTAAAGGTGTCCCTCAGTGTGTGTGTGTGTGGGTTGTGTTTCTGTGTGTGTGTGTGTACTCGTACTTGTTGCAAAGCGCCGTCTGCGTCGCTGCTGCCGCTGCCGCCGCCGCTGCTGCTGCGGCTAAAAAAACTTACTTTATCTTGTGATTGCTGAGAAGCTTTAGATTCAGTTGAGCATAAACATTTCTACGGTGCGGTGGTTGACTTGGTGGCTAAAATTTACAAATGCGTTAAGCGCGTGCTAACCAAACGAGTCTAATAAACTAGATCAATTCTAAATAAAATACAAATTTAAAAAAAAAAAAAATAAACAAAAAAAAAATTTAATTTTGAACGAAAATTTGTGAAATTTGCGTGTGCTAAGCAAATTGTGGTCAGAACTTAACGAAACAGCATGAAGTATCCTGTGAGCAGCTAACATTAGCAGCAGAACCAACGTTTTAACGCAACTAACAAGAGGAATAACTAAAAAAAATATAAAAAAAAAAAAATAAATAAAATAAAAAATTAATTAAATTAATAAAACGAAGATAAACAAACGTTAACAGCAGCAAAATGGCAATGAATTATCACAATTACAACAGCAGCACACGCTTCGAGATGGTCGTGGAGATAGCCAACATAGCGCTCGATGAGTTCAAGACCCATCATATAAGTCGCAACTATACGGGCCTGGTGCAGCGCTACTACCAGCTTGTGGAGGAGGATTACGGCGGTAGGTCTATGACTTGAAATGCAAAATTTGCATGCGATTGGTGCCGCAGCCATAACAAATCCGGAGTAATAAAAGAAATTCGCTTTAAAAAGTGTCGCTTTAAGTCGTACTCGCTCAATTCAGTACCACTAATTATACGGGAAGTTTTAAAAAAATGTCGTTTAAGTGTACGGCAGAACGGCAGGTAGTTGGCTACCTGTTGTAAACAAATCATATCAAAACGTTAATGCTTAACTACGTCGCAGGGCATAAACTTGAGCAGACGACAAAAATTGGCAAGCTACAAAAAAAATGCAAAATAAAGCCCAAAAAAAAAAATGTATAAAAAAAACTTCTAGGACAATTAAAAAAAAAGAAGCCAAAAAAGGTTTCTTTATATTAAGTGCGGCCTTGGCAATGCCAATTGTATTTTTGACAATTATTAACGTAATTAAAATGTATTTACATAGTTTATCTCAAAGCATTTTTCTGACGCAGCCAACGTCGCTGGCTGTGTGCAGCTGAGCATGTACTATAGTGGAGTACACACACACACACACAGCCACTTAATAATATTTAACTGAAGATGATGCATAGCATGTCATGTACTCGCAGTTTGTTTATTTCTTTTATTTCGTCTCAAAAAGTGTTTACATACCAAACACAGGTAGCATATTGACATTCTTGACTGCTGCGCGCGGGTGAAAAGGTCAATGGAAGGTAGCAGCAATTAAAAGCAATGCAAATTTCAGTTTTGTGTATGTGAACAAACGTGAGCGATGCTTAACTTTAAATATAAATATCAAATTCGAATGCCAAATCTCAACAAAGAAAAGCAAAAGACACAAAGAGGCAACATGAAAAGAAAACCAAACAAAAGACTTAGAGCACGAACTTGACATGTTCTTCGCTAAGAAATTCCACTCAATTAAATACCCTGGAAAGTAATGCCTAATGGTGTCAGTTAGTGCCAAGTCATTCATAAACAACAGATTAATTATGTACAGGTTAATGACAACTTAATTATTTCTCCACAACAAATTACTTAATCGAGAACGTTTCAGGAGCTGCTCTACAATTAATTCTAACAAGCGTGGAAAAGTTTTCCTTTCCAAGTATTTCCGTTAGAAAAGTTTTTGTTTTTCAATGGACCAATCACAATAAATAAATGGGGGTTCACTCTATGTCAAATTATTTATTCATAATACTCAACATGACGTCTACACTCTGTCTGACTAATAGAGGCAATTGATTTTCGCATTTCAATTACGATTTCAACCAGAAAATCCGGTTAAAATTGAGCCGTTTGTGGTCGTGTGGTTGTGGTTTCACTGTACCTAAACCTAAGTAGCTGTACGTGTTGTGAACAAGTTAATAATTGTCTAGTTGTGGTCCAGCCGATATAATCAAAACAAATAAACAAACACACAATCAGCCGGCAAAATAACTTACGTATTTATTTTTTTTCCCCCCATTTTTTTCTGCTTAATTTAGCCACGATTTCATTCATCGTGCAAATCGCCGTTTAGATTAAACGGCTAGATAAATTAACGTAAAATGATATGTACATAAGTTGTGTGTGCCATTGACTTGACACTGTTTAAAGAATTTCCTACTACACCGCACAGCTGTTAATTGAGTGTTGAAATCTATTTATTTTATAATTAATAGATCCACGAGCCAAACGGTTTCCCCTCATGGAGCATCCCATGTTTACATTCGGTCTGGTAGCCATCTATCTGTCCTGGGTCTTGGTGCTGGGACCTCTGTTTATGCGTGATCGCAAACCATTCCAACTGCGTCGCACCCTCGTCGTCTACAACGCCTTCCAGGTGCTGCTCAGCGGCTACATGTTCTACGAGGTGAGTCCCAAGCTAACCCCCAACTTTCCCTTTTCCTAATATATCTGCGTTTTGATGGGTTTACAGCACTTAATGGCTGGCTGGTTGAACTACTACAACTTGAAGTGCCAACCGGTTGATTATTCGGATGGTCCCATGTCGAAACGGGTAAGTTCCGAGACCGGTCCCTTTTTCAAGTTCAAGGCTTATTTAATTTGCTTTAATTTATATTCAATTTGGCATTTTATTGTTATTTATTAATTTTCAATATATTTTTATGCCTGTCTGCGAAAGTTCATTGGCTTTGTGGTGTAATAAATAAATTACGCATTTTTCAAAGACCAGTTTGCCAGCTCAGAGTTCATTTTATAATGTTCTACATAATTGTGTGCCATGTCGAAGTTCAAAGGTCAATTGAAAGTGCGTTTAAGTTGCTTTTGCTGTTTGAACTTCCAACAATTTTATTGTTTTACCTTCAAAAACTCTCAGCGATTCAATTTGTCTGCTCACTTAATAACCAAGAAAGGAAAAACTATTAAATATACATACACAATTATGATTCTTATTATTATAGTTAAGCGTTAGGCATTTAAAATTAAATACACAAATTTTGTGTCGATTTGACGCGCTTTTTAAATCGTAAACTGAACTCAGACCACAAACGTGTTGTAAAAAGTGCAAGAAACCAAAAATAAAGCTAGAAACAGACAAGGTCGTGTGTTTATAGTCGAACAGTCAAATTAACAACATTTACAATGCAATGCAATCAAAACATGTTGTCGGTCATTTGTTCATATTCGAGATGCAGAGATCAATGGGTTTTGGCCCTCGTGCAAATGCCAAGTAAACCATCAAACAGGTGTAGGGGCAAACAAACCAAAGTAAACTAAAAAAAACCGAAAAAGTAATGCCATAATCCTCTCAAAACTGAACACTCTACCCTCGCTGCCCATCGATGATGATGGCTTTAACATCCGCCCGAAAGAGTCAACTGAAATAGCCGAAAAGGCGACAAGTCAATAAACCAAGCCAGCCGCTTGAAGGTCAGTCGCTAATTTGGCATCATGAAACAAGCGTTTCCATGCTTTGACACCTTTGTTCGCTATTGTTGACATTGCGCATACGCAGCGTGGCCAGCACTCAATGTGACAACACAGCAAGTTTCACTTACAACCGCGGCGACGCTTCAAAATTCTTCTTGCTGTTCAAATAAAATAAAAAATAATAGTGTTGCCAATGTCATTAATGTTCGTTGCGGTCTAAGAACCGCCAGCTTATAAGAACTGACCTTACAAATAAAGGGTATTAGTACGCACATCCGGTTTTGTAGAAATAAACGTAAAAACCCCAACTGTGAATCATGTAAAATATTATAATGGATTGCACAAGAGTAGCAGCTTAAAAATTATCGATTTAAAGAACACAAAACTCGAAAGATTTCACAAGACTTTAAACAAATTAATGAGCCGTTAAAAAATATACTATTAAACTCCACTAACTTGAAATCTTTTATTATTTTTTGTTGTATTTTGTAGATGCTTAATCTTTGCTATATCTATTATCTGTCCAAACTGACGGAGTTCGCCGACACCATGTTCTTTGTGCTGCGCAAAAAGTCTTCCCAAATCACGTGGCTGCATGTCTATCATCATTCCGTAACGCCATTGGAGACCTGGGTGTTGGTCAAGTTTTTGGCAGGTAAGTAAATTAATCACACACACACCGTGTCTCCTTGCCCACCCCTCCCCCGTTGGGGACTATAATTATGGCGTCTATTTGCAGGCGGCAATGCGACATTCCCCAATCTGTTGAACAACTTTGTGCATGTTTGCATGTATTTCTACTATATGATGTCGGCCATGGGTCCCGAGTACGCCAAGTTCCTGTGGTGGAAGAAATACATGACGGAGCTGCAAATCGTAAGTGACGCTGCCCATTAACAAATCGGTTCGAATTTCGACCAAAAATCAGACATATATATCGAAATAGAAGCTGAAACTTGTTTAGAAGCTTTTTTTTGGCATAGTCGAAATATTTTGTCGTATCGAAAATGCAAACCCGTTAGACCTGACCAGTGCCTGTACCTGTACCTTAAGTACACACAGCATAATTAAACGCTATAGACACGTTATAGCTATTGCCAAAATACAAACCGACAGCAACTGCAACAACAATGGCTAAAACGCTTCTAACTGTGTCTCTTTGTGCAACTGGCCAGGCAAATGACACAGAGATTTGGCTGCAAGTGTAAGAGGCTTTTTGGCTAATGTTTGGCTTAAGCACACACTCACATACACACACGTACTCTTGGCTAGTCGTGTGTTAGTTAAAGGCCAAGTTGGATTGCATAAACTAAATTTGTTGTAATCATCGCAGAGTTTCTTGGTTTTTTGGGTTCATTGCTCGGCGACTTCGTCACTTTCGTCAAACGACGCCCAAGAAAAAAAAACAAAAAGCTTAAAAAAAATAGAAGTGAATTCTACGACCTGCTTATTAACTGTTAGACAACTATTAACTAGCATATCTAACCAAGTAAATCTATGCTGACCAGTCAAGTGGGTTTTTTTTTGTTTTTTTCAGTTTCTTTGTTGTTATAATTTGTTGTAATTTTGTGCTTTACTTTCAGCTTTGATTTAGTTTCTGATTTCAATTGGTTTCGGTTTTGTCTTTCCGTTCTCTTGCCGGCGATGGCATTTTTTGCGCCACTCCACTGATTTTTCAGGTAGTCTTCTAATGTGTGGATATCAGTAATTGACAGACCAATATCTGTGCAAACACATACCGACACACACACACACTTACATGACATTCATCGGTGAATAAGTTTCATTGCAATTTGAGTTGTGTGTGTTTTTTTTTTTCTCTCTTTTAAGTTACGAAATTCTTAAAACGCATAAAAATTTGCTAGTAGCGTTGCTATAACAGCTTAATTATAGCTAGATTTGGCAGTTGTGTAGGTAGAACACTTGACGTGCCACTGGGAATGCTACCAAATTAAATATAGCTAGAAAAGTAATGCCAAAATTTAGCTATTTAAAGTAGAGTTGTTTGAAAGGTTTAATAACCACAAATTAAAGTCCAGCACTTTAGTTTTTTAAAGGGTTTAAAAAGTGCAACAACTGCTGACTTTAGCTTTAAATTAAATTTTCAACTTTCAACTAGCTAAAATAGGGCCAGAAAAAGGTGTGACCCACTTAAAGTAGATTCTTAATCAGCATCACCTGACTGAGCCTATATAAAATATAGAAAATTAAAAACCATTTTAGAAAGTAATTGAAAACCATTTGGTTTTATGACACACCCCTTTTAACTAAACTGCAGTTAGAAAATTAAAAAATTAATTAAAAATTATAACTTAAACTGCAGTTACTGCTGTTTAAGTTATAATTTTTAATTAATTTTTTATTTCATATACAAATATATATAATATATTTCAAAGCTCTGACTTTCGACCCAGTTTTGAACTCAACTTCTTTGCTTGCCACCACAAAACTACAGGGTCTTTAAGAGTCTGCCCACTCGACTGCAGCAATGTTAGTTTCATTCAACTAGCTCTAGCTATTTCCAACTATTTCTAGCTACTTTTTGTTATCAAATTGGCTAGTGTAGCCCAAGAAATAGCAGCAGCACTAAGCTTAGCCAAGTTTAGTTAGTTCTGCTACTGTTGCTAGTCTTGAATAGTTGTTGTTGTTGTTGTTGCTAGTACTGCTAGCCTGCTTATATATTTATATATGTATGTGTAGCAAGTTATGGCTGTGTGTGTGTGTGTGTTTTGCCTTGAGGGGCACTCAACTCCACAGTTGACTTGTCAAATGCTCGACAAGCATACATCGTTGACGTCTATATACGATAGCAACATATATAGGTATAGTATCTATGCACGATATATTTTGAGTGATGTTGTTGTTGTTTTATTCTCTCAACGTTGACATTTTTAATGAGACCACATAGTCTATGTACTCGACGACAATCAAATGCTAAGTGGATAAACACATAAACATGGGCGCATCTTGCGTATAATTTGTCAGACAATATGTTGTTGCTTGTTCCTATTGAGCAGCTGAGCATTCTGGCTAACACAACCACAAACTGTTTGTAAACATATGTATATGCGGCAATTTGCCAAGAAACGAACAAGTTTAAGTTCCTATTTGGTAATCATTTAACCAACGAAGCAGCCAAGCAGCGAATCAACGTCAATTTCTGCACTACCGCTGGTCACTGTCGTGCTACCGTTTGCCTATATTTATAGTATATATATTACTTTAGTTGTTGTTTTTGTTGTTTCTTTTGTTGCAACATCCTTGCAGCTTAGGCCGGTGCGCCAATTCCACAAATTGCCACACTTTAGCGCGCCGATCCGACCAGTTTCGATTACATTATCTTTGGCCTGGCATTCGCCATTTGCTTTTGTTTTTGCTTTTTTGGTAGTGGTAGTGCTATTGGTATTGGTATTGGTTTTGCTGTTGCTTTTGCTGTTCCGTTTTGCGGCAATGAATGTTGTCCGCTCGGTAAGCGGCACGGCGTTCACTTTTGTCTGTGCCGCTGAGCGACGCGTCGCTGCAACTTTGCCGAACTTGCCACACAACGCGTGAGTGTCTATGTCGACGACCAAACAAGACTAGTAGGAAGGGTCTGTCAGTCGCACAGCTGGAACGCTGCAAAAGACCCTGTAGCAGTCTCTTCACTCACGCCGCTCAAACAGGTGTTGGAGTTTCTGTGCTAAATTCAGATTTACATCAATAAAAGTCATTGGAATTGCGACCTAGAATCAATCAGTCAAACGTTGTCAGAAGTAGACTAATTAAATAAAACTGGCTTCAACTACAAATATTTTTAACAAATATTTATTTTGTCGCGTTCACGTTCATGAATTCCTGCATAACTCAAACACTTCATCAGCGCTTTTTTATTAGCATAAAATTTTAATTAAGTAAATGATTACTCAATTAAAGAACGTTGACAGTCAATTTATGTTTGAAATGCGCAGATAAAATCTAGAATTTTAAGTAACTGATTAAAAAGATATTTTTGATACTTCTCTTTGAAGCATTCACACTCTACTCTTTGCGGTACAGGGTCTTTAATGACTAGCTAAACCACTAGCTGGCCAAACATTTAAGCCAGCTAACCAACTAGTCGGCCAAAGCCAGTATGTTGTCAGTGCAAGTGCTTTGTGGCTAAGAGTAAAAGTCCGACACTTTCAGTTTCCAGACTCCAGCTGAATACTCGTATTCGTAGTTGTATTCATAATCGCAGTCTGAGTCGTGTCTAATTTGGACAAGTCCAAGCATTAGTTCATATTGCAAGTGCAACAGCATTTTTAGTAGTTGTTTTTGTGTTTTTGAGTTTTTTTTTGTTGTTCGACGACGACGACGACGACTTCTGCCCCAGAGAGTCTCACACAGCCGTTGAGCAACCACTTGACTCAGATGGCGCCTCTGGCCTGTGGTGCTGTTGGGGCACAGCTGTGTGGCACAGTGGTCACAATGGTTAACACCAATTACTTAAATCAAACTGAGATAAATTCTCTTTGATTTCATTATTAAGCAATTTAGAATCGACCAAAGGCGAGCGATTTTGTGTTTATAGACTCAATCAGAAAACATTAAATTAATAACTCGATTTCAAATTTATTTCCAAAGGCGATGCATAAATCAACTGCTCTGAGCCAGCAAAGGCTAGATAGAATTATGCAGCTGATTTTATTGCGCCACTAAAGTGATTTATAAATTTATAATTTTATTTTAATTAAGTTAGGCGTTCATACTTTTGGACACGTCAAATTACTCATTCTCGATTTGACAACTGCAATTTGAAAAGATTTGTACAGTTTTCACCATTTTCGCTAGCTTAGAGAATTGGAGAATTTAGAGGCCTGAGATTTCCATGCCTGCAAAAAGTCACGCAATGTCATTTGTCTGATAATTTGAGGGCTTTGCTAAAAAGACAATTATTATATTTTGTTTATCTAACAGGCGGTTTTTTGTAAGATTTTTAAAAGCTTTTCTTTTGTTTATTTTGCTTTAACTTTAAAATTGCGTGCCTATGAATAAAATATTGTTTCCTGAATAAATAAAATATAAAATAATTTTTTCTAAAAGGTATCAGAGATTTCCATTCAATTTAGACCAACAAATAATTGTATTTCGTAAACATTAATCTATTACTCCAAATTAATGAACGAGCCAGTGAGCTATCAATGGCTGCTGGTAGCTCCAAAATTCATTTATATATTTTATATTTGCCATATTTGTCAAACTTTGCCAAACTGATTTAAAATAATTACGCCTTTTGAAGAAAAAATGTCTCTCAAATTTCAAATTTAATTAGTTTTCATTTGACAAGCAATAGATTCAGTAATACTCTTAATATGTTTTTAACTTTTTCTACAATTTATTTAATATTTAAATCTATTATTATTGATTTATTTATTTTATTCATTATTATTTATATATATTTATACTGATATTTCCGTATATTTATATATAAATTTCGAAATCTTTTTAAATTAATTTCGTTGTATTTTCCCAAGAAATCAAAACTGTCAAACGCTTTATTTATTAACCGCCTTTTAATAAGCTACAGATAAAATCAACTGTCAATTAAGGTAGCAGAAATAAAGTCTATTTGTCAGCTAATATTTTCCAAAGATTTATGGCCAAAAACGATTTTTGTGTAGTCAGAGTTAAAGCCAATTTTTCCATTGTTCTCTCAAAATGCTGCTTACAATAGACCACTTCTTCAATGAAATATGCAATCACTTGTAGTCACAATGAACACACACACCCACACCAACACACACACACAGACACGGTGTACTTGAGCAGTCGAGTGTGTGTGTGTGTGTGTGTCTAGTGTAGCGTATAAGCGACTCTCGCAGTTTAAACAAATGTTGGCCGAAAGCGATTGAATTTTTCGATCAGTTCAAATTTTTGGCCACTGTGTTAGCTGTTGTAAGTTATCGTTGGCATGTTGTTGTTGTCATGTATTTGTCATGTTATTGCTGTTGTTGCTGCTGGCTTTGCATTGCAGTGTTAATGGAAACTTGCAGCGCTTGGTTGACCAACATTTGGCTCTGTATGTTTGTAGGTCACAATAAAGTCAGCCAACAATGAGGAAAATGGGTATATCAAAAGGTAAACAATTAGCAAAAAGACCAAAAATACAGTAGCAAACAGCAGAACAAATAAGTGGGCGGTGGGCGGTGACTGTGCGAGAAATGGGCGTGTATCGTGCATTAGATGCGGAGATTTTGCCGATTAATAAATTAAAAATTCAAATAAAATTGTTTGCTATCTTTAATCAATAACAAGCTTAATGATAGGTTCTGACAACTGCAATAAAAACGGTGAGCGCTGGGGCGGTGTGGCGTCAAAAAGGTCAATGGAAGCCACAAAACGAAAGACTTAAGCAGCGAACTTGTTAAATGCTTGCAATGGGGCAACTACTCAGTCTGTCGCTAAGTCAATCAACTAGCCAGTTATTCAGTCAGACAGAAAGACAGACAAGTAGTCAAAGTCATAGCGTTAGTGATAGCCGTAGTTATAGCTATAGCTATATATATACAGCTAAAGCTTCAGCTTCAACTAAAGCCAGACAAGCGGGCAGCAGATTATTGAGGTCTCTATAGTAATATTTGCATGGCATAACAGTTATTACGGCAAATTGTTATATTTGAAGTAAACATACATATATTTTTATTTATCTATAATCATATACATACATGCTTGTAAATTGGTTTTGTAAACACTTTTTTATTACCCTTGATATGCTCAAGGGTGATTGCCACTCATACCGCATATGCACATATATAAAGCCATATAGTCTGACATTTAATGCTGTCTTTTTAACCAATCACTACGAACTACCGCACACTCTATACACTATAGTACGCAAAACTGAGCAGATCTTCCCGTTTCCTCCTATATATATGCCCAATTTCTTTCCCTTGACAATTTCTCAGCATTCAAGTCGCACAATTCCCAGCTATTATTAATGTTTACCCCATTTACTGTTATTTTAGTGGGGATTTTTATTTTAAGGGTTCGTAGGAAATTTAGTTGACATCGAGTTAATAAACTGTTCAGTCTATAATTAGGGCTTAAAAATAGTATTTAATCTAATAAGAACAATGCAGCTTTCCTGCACTTGTCGCTTGAGATATTTCTGTATATTTTATTAAATTTACTAAAAACAGTTAGGTTATTATGAAATAGAGAAAAAAGCCGTTCTAAAATCAAGTCCAATCGACCTCGCATAAAGTTTTTAAGTGCTAATTAAGTATTTAATACTTCAGACAAGTGTAGTTAATTTTATTATAAAAGCGACTAAGCTCAAATAAAATAAATTGCTTGAAAGACTTGATAGAGAAAACTGTAGAACTTTGAGCAAATAATAATTTAGAAATCTATTGGAGTTTAAGACTTAAGAAGCTTGCTTAGGCAAGAGTAATATTTTAAAGGAATTAATTGATTTAGTCCAGTTTCCAAAAGAGAATTAGGATTAAGATTATGACTAAGTTGGGGATGCAGATTCGGCTGATCCCCTAAGCATACAAAGTAAAAGATAATTTCCCTTTAAGTTAAGCACATTTAAGCTTAAAACCCTTTATATATTCCTTAAAATTTATTCCCAGTATATTAAAACCTTTATTTTTGCATACTTCTCCCCCACAGGCGCAGTTCGTGCTCTGCATTGTGCACACGATGAGAGCTCTCTTCAGTAACCAGTGTCAGTTCTCCAAGTTCATATCGGCGCTGCTGCTGCTCAACTCGACCATCTTTTTCTGTCTCTTCATGAACTTTTACATGCAGAGCTACAGGAAGTCCAAGGCACAGCAGCTGAGCGCAGCGGCAGCGACGCAAGCAGTGACGTCAGCAGCGACACCGATCGACAACAACAACAACAAGAGCGACTGCAAAGCACTGAAACATGGAGGAGAAGAGATTTTAGCACTGAAACTAAAAGCGCTTTAAATCGATGGCAATCAAAACTAGAGCACAAATGCAAAAAGAATAGAAAAGCACAAAGAGCACAAAACATGTAGAAACAAGAAACAGAAAACAAGACATAAGAGAGAATAAGAATTCTTCCTGAGAGCTGCTCGCGTGCAAGAATGTTTAGAAAAAATGTACGTGATTGAATGATTGAAATTGGTGTTGGTTTATTTTGAATGCAGCTACTAAAACGAGGAAAATGAGAAAAATGAAGCAAAAACGAAATCGAATAAATTTGGAAGTAGTTTGGTACAAAGGTTTTAATTAAGCTTAAAATGGGGAGCCATACATGATTAGCTAGAACTGCGAAAATTCACAGAATTTTCAACACGAGCTTAGACCTAAAGAATATTGAATATTATTTTTTTGCTAACTGAGCACACCTACAACTTTTTGAGTAATTGATTGAATTACCGAAAGTTTTGCTTGATCGCTTGTCATTTGAATATACACAAATATATAAATGTAGTTAAATAAGATATGTAAAAGATACTGGGTCAATTTTAACGATCTGCTTAAGTGTAAGTCATTTAATTTTAGAACCTCCAAAAAATGCGCGTTATACTACATATTTAATATTTTACTCAGCCGGCAATCGTAGTACTTAAGTGTTAATTGTAATTGTGTATAGACGAGTTTTGTAAATATAGATTTTGTTAAATATTTGTAGCCGTTAAGCATAGCCTAAGCTAACTAGTCTTAGTTACAAAATGCGAACGAACAAACAGATCAATATGCAGAGTTAAGACAAATAAATAATAATATCAACACACCTATTAACTGAACTTATTAACGTATTTGCTTATAAAACTAAGTCAAATTTCAAAATGTTTGCGAACAAACGATATTTGGTTTTGGTTTGTGTCTTTACTGGGTGTGTGTACACGCTGGCACTTTTTTGCAGCCAACTTCACGTGACTCTAAAATAAATTAAAACTCTACAAACCAACTTCGGATACTTGTTGTTTTCCCTCGATAGATGGCGAAACAATTGACGTGCTAACATAGTCTCCAAAAAATGTATGTTGCCAACAGTTGCGGCAGGTGGCGCCTGTATTCTGTCGACAGCTTTACTTTAATAACAGAATATATTTTTTGAAGCACGCCATCTCATTAAGTTACCGCCAGATGTCCATGTGTTATGGTGCAAGCTTCCAATTTTCAACGTAAAAATGCATTCAAATTGTGGCAGCATCCAGTGCGAGAAAGTATTTTTAAACTTAACTGTTGTATGGTAAAATGTACATTGGTTAACTGTCTAATAATTATATTTAATAAAGTATACCATAACAAACTAAAGCTGCACTGAATAATTTAATCATTTACTTTATTTCGTTCTAATTGGCGCTATTAGCGTCGCTATGTTAACTTTACAGTCTGTCTGTTAAGTTAAAAGCAACTTTTAAAAGTCCCAGTATTTTGACAGTGCCTGTATTTCTGCTCTGTGAAGCAGCTTTAACAGCTGGCTGTTAGTCTTTTTGGACAGCTGCGCGAGTGCGGTTGGGAGAGTGCGCTCTCTGCGGTTAAAATTGCGAAAAATAAGAAAAAAGAAAAGAAAACGAAATTAACCAAATTAAATCGAAAGGCGAGACGAAGCAATTGCAAGAATATTATTTATTAGGGTACATCAGCAGAATATCTTTAACGACAGAAACCCAGCGGCCGCTAATTTGTATTGATTTTCGTGAATGCAACAACTTTCTTTGACTTGGAGCATTGAATAAAGACAAAGATTATCAATTTATCTGCTTGGACTATTTGCCAATTCCGCAATGGACGCTACAACAACAAAAATACCCACATCTACAAGAACAACAATGTAGATAACTGTAAAACGCGTCTGTTGTAGCTTCTAGTAAGTGTTATTAACCAAGTCAAGTGTCTTTTGTGTCGCGACCGAGCAATAACAACAAAAACAAACGCAAACGCAAAAAATACTCATCACAGTCAGTGAGAGTGTGCTTATGTTTGTGTGCGCGCGTGCTAGTGTTTGTAAGTGTATGTGTGAGCTAGTGCATGTGTTTGCCGTTTTGTGTATTTAAGAAGATGCAAAAAGAGAACAACAAAATGTTTGCAGCAAACTCAAATTGTCATTGAAAGTTTTGAGTCGTTGAATCAAAAGCGCGAATCAGCAGCCGGCAGGACGGCACAGTTTTTGGGAGTGGCCTTGGACTGCGTTTGAGACATATTCCAATTGGATTTCGGCAGTAAAATATGTGGATATCATCCAACAACAAATACGGCGTCGGTGAGTAAAACTCTTCAATAATTTGCGTCCCTCCTTCGTGTGAGTGTGTGTGTTGGTCTGTCTATGCCGAAGTGTATACGAGTGTGTGCGTGTGTGTATATGTGGCTGTTCACATCCCCTGGTTTTTTTACTTTTTGGCTAGAGCCCAACAACACCCCTTGAGCCGCCCACTGTTGTTTGCTGGGTGGTTGCGACGGGTGGGGTGTGGGGGTTGCCGTGATGCGTCACGTGCACGGTCATTGTTGTTGCCTTTGTATGTATGTGTGTGTAAATGTGTGTGCATGTAGTTGTATCCAATGCGTTGATTCACAGTTTTTTCCGCGAAATACCGTGCAGCATCGCCGCAGACAGTTGAGAGCAACAACAACCACCCACTGTGGCGGCCTGCCGGAAAGGCGGAAAAGCGATTTTTTCTACTCATTTTTATAGCATGTGCCACCGTTCTCCTACCAACCCCCAACCCGCCTTTCCGCCCCATCAACACTGTCGTCTTCGTTACTTTTCATTCAAAAGGCAGCAAGACGCAAGCTCAAAGAGATTTGTGTTTGTTGTTGTTACTGCTGCGATTTGATGTGTTTATGTTTTCATTTTAGCACCCCGTCCCATTCCCCCCAACACTCGACGTCTTGTATACAACGCGTTGCCAATTGCCGTGCTTGTGCCAGGTGTTGCCAATTTAAATGCTTCTATAATTACCTACTACAACTGGCAACGCTATTGTAGCCGCTACTGTAACTGCGCTTGTGCCCCTTTGTAAGTGTGTGTGTATGTGAATGTGACACTTGAAGCAGTGTTAAACTAAACTTGTTTTGATAAGACTCTCTTTTGAATGAAGAGAGTGGAAGGGGAAGGGGCGAATGCGGAGAGAGGCAAGCAAATAAAAATGGATCTCCGTCATTTAGAAATCTTTATTGTAAGTTGGTTTTTGCTATCGTAGTGGCTTGTTGTTATTGCTGTTGTGGTTATTACAGTTGCTGCGTTTTCTCTGTTGTCCATTTGTGTGTTTTATGTACATAAATACATATTTTCACATTATCTGCGCATTCGTCACACTTTTCGCTTCAATGGCAACGCTTAACAAATGACAATTGAGACTAAAGCGTCGACTTCTCTGCTCTTCGTAGCAGCAGCTTCACTTCCGTCTCTGCCTTCCGAGTTGTGCCACATTAACTGCTGGGCAAGGCAAGGCTACAGTCCAACAGCGAACCGACTGCAGACGACCCTGTAAAATCAGTGACATGCATATTAATCTTACGATAAGAGGATTTTCATTAAATATTTAAAAAATGCTAAGATTTATTAGCCATTAATTTTTAGCGATTGCTTCTATTTCAGCTATAAAACCTAATATAATGGAGTGTATGGATTTATCAAAATGAAAACTTTCTTATAGAGAAGGAAGAACTTAATTCGGTGACTCTTACCAATATGAGCTCTTTATTTTAATTAATTTTTTTTTAATATTATGGTAGTTTATGAATCGAAAAATATACTTTAAATCTGTCCTTTCTGTTGGACAAGCATAACCAATCTTTGTGCTCTTTTACAGGGTCTACAACACTAGTCGTCATTTGTTATTATTATTGCTGTTTTCTTGCTCCACTTATGCGTTGCTTTGTGTCTCCAGTTTTCCCAGTCTTCCCGCTTTTAATGCCAGCGATGATTAGTGACATGACAGGCGGTCAAAGTTTACACAAATCAATCAGTCAGTTGTCATCAGAGGGCTGAAATCGGCTTAGATCGCGTTGGGTTGAGAGTCCATATTAAAACCATTAGCGGATGTCATTGTCCTAACCTTGCACAATGTGCAACGGCAGAGACGCAAAGAACTTCCCTCTCTCTTGCTCTTTCTCTGTCTCTCTCGTTTCCCTCTTTTGGTCGACACGTGCTGTGCGTCTGTCTGGCTGCAGCTTTTTACTCTGGCCAATGACTTCATTAACATCCGCATACCAGTCCAGTCCAGGCACACGAACACAAGCGCACACACACTCCTTTTGTCTCATTGTATTTTGGACCCTGTACGTACAAATTTTATAAGGGTCTGTTGGCAGTTAATTGCATGGAGTATATACATATGTACATATGTATTTATGTAGTTCATACTATGTATGTACATATGATAGTATATTCCTGATCAACATGAATGACCAAGTTTCACTGTTAGTCGGTCTTAAAATCTGTGTATATAGCTAGGAATACGATACGGACAAATCCCTTAGCCGGGTGAATTTATATAGTTTTTCAGAATGATTTTCATACAAAATCAGTTCTTTTAGGCGGACATCTCCCTTGGTCGTGCTAAAATAATGGAACTGTCATTGACCATGGGAGCTTTCACAATACTTAGTTTATATCTTATACAAAATTCAGGGTATTTTACAGTCGTGCCCCTCTTGGACTGCAGCCCTAGTCTGTCTACTAGTTTTAATTTTTTGTTTTGTTGGCTAGTCGCTCTCAATTACGCAGTTAGTGCAACGACAGTTTTCGGTTGAAGCTGCTGGCGATGCAGCTTTTGGAGGCATGCGGGCTAGGCGTAAATGTGGGTATATTGGCACAGCCAGAACACAGAGCACACTTTGCCAAAAAACAGAAAGAACCAACAAAAATTAAAGACAGAACAGAAAACAGAAAAAGTTTTCGTAGAGAGGCGCAAACCGGATGTTGCCGATGCCTTTTCCAGTGAATTCCGCTTTTTGTTGTTGCTGTTGGTTTTTGGTGGCGTTCTTGTTGGACTTGGGGGCAAATATTTAACGTTTTCAACTTTAATTTAATATTCATTTTATGCATTTGGCCGCCAGTGGCAAACAGTGAGCAACTGTGAAGTCAGCACACAAATTTGTGCAGCGTTTCCTTTTTGTTATGCAAACACACACACACACAGACACTTACAGCTCACACACACACAGTCACAACTCTTTCACTCACACACACTCTCTCACTTTGTATATAAGTATGCTAAATTGATTCATATCCATTGTTTAATATGCTCGGCGGCAAAACTTTGTGAGTCCAACTTGAATTCTCCGTTCATCCAACTATCCATCCCTTTGTCCCTTCCTCCGTTCGTCAATTCGGCAATTGTACTTCCATAATTCTTCTTTAACGATGTATTTATGATTTGTGCCCTGGCACTACATAATGCTCATGATTTTTTACGACAATTAGAGCTGGTAAAAACATCGAAGGTTCACTCGATATATCGAAGCACAAAGGAATTTTTAAGGAATCTTTAGTTTCCAAAAAAAGTATCGCAAACCTCAGTTACTGTTTTCACAACATATCGCTAGCACGCACCCATCTCTAATGCCCACGCACATAGGTAAAATTTATCGCACTTCCGATTTGAGTGCGTTATCTGTCACTTAACCGGATGAAGCACGTTTCTGCCTGCATGTAAATGCAATCAAATGAGCTGAGGTGCACAGCTCATCTACATATCGACTGCAGGTCTATGTTTGCTTAACTACCAGCCCAATTAACTATGACGACCCCACGCCGTCTGTCCACAGCGAGCTGATAAGATGGCAGCGATAATTTACCGAAATTTCCCATCAAAAACTAAATACGGCATATTCGAGTACTTATTCATGTAGTAAATTCATTACCGTTGAGATATATAAATAATTTGTTTATATTCACGGGCTGTTATCACATTTACCTGCATTGTTTACACGTGACATCGTTTAAACAAACGTGCAAATAATATTTGATTAAACACACAAATATTTATCTGGCGGTGTTTTGTTTGCTTATTACGTTTTGTTATAAAAATAAATGTCAGGAGTAATAAATAAATATGTACCCATGCTAAATAGTTTTAAATTTATGTTTTAAATAAATTTAATGTAGTTTATTTGGGTAAAATTATAAATAAGTATCCATGTGGACTTGTTTGACTCATATACCCCTTTTGTATAGGGTAAATAGCAGTGCAAATTGCATATTTCAGCAACGTGCTTACACGTTCTACCAAGTGTATATATTTCCCTCTCTCTCGCTCTCTCACTCTCTTTCTCCCCCTCTCGCTCTCACTCTGTCTGTCTCTGTGGAAATATGATGTCAGTGGCAATAATGAAAAGCTGCTCGTCAACTGGAGAACACGAAACAATGAATGAGAACTTTACAATAGCTATATGAATGTATATGTATACATATGTATGTAGATATATCTACATACATATGTATGTACTTGATATTTGCCAATCTCCAGAAGAGCAAATAACTCGCAACTGGTTTGAAAAAAGTATTGCGCTTTTAGTTTTCCAACTCTATTATTTAGTATAATGACATATGATTGACATTGAGGCCACATTTCCTGCATGTGTGTGTGTGTACTTGCTTAAGCAAACTTTAGTTATCTCACACATTAAATATTCCAACTTTAACTAATGGTATTAAAGATTTGCATAACCAATTTCTATTGCATTCAAAAAATGTGTCTTGCATTTTAAATTCTACATTTTAATCCTTTTCTTCCTCGGCTTGACCCATTTACCAAACACCTGCATAATTAAATACCTGTGTGTGAAACAAAGCAATTAATTTAATTAAATTCTTGTGCCCCAAAACGCCCATTTGGGGTCAAGTGTGTAGTTACTCCTTTGTGGCTTAAAAGCACGCCCTGAACTGGTTCTAGCTCTAGTTACTCTAACCACACCATTTCGAGGCCGTTGAAACTTTAGACAACTCTACTCTCAATAATTAATCAGGTCTCCAGCTATTTTTTATATGAATTGTTTCTTAGTTTCGTGTTTTGTTTGCCTTCCATTTACTAATTTAGCAGCTGAATTGATCAAGTGCAAAAATAAATAATTTATACACTGACAGAAAGAAATGTTGTACTCAAAGCTTGAATTTTAAGCTTGGGTTTCGACTTTAATTAAAATTAATTAAGACAAGGCGTGAATTCATTTATTTATTTCTATTTTATACCAAGCTTAAGTAATGTTTTTAACTTAAATACTTGTTTTAAGGCTCCCTAGACTAATTTTAGGAGCAGTTTTATCCTAGATAAACAATGCCTACCATTTTTTCAAAACTTTTGCATAACGTAAACTAACTTAGTCTGTGTCTTAATCTGTTTGTTTAACAGATCTCGTATTCTCTTTGATGCTGCACACATTTGTACACGTGAAAAAATTGCATGAACTCACTTTAAATTCTTAAAATAAACGAAAGCTCAGCAACACTTTATTTGGATGTTTAACTAAAATTTAAAAATTCCTTTTAGGAATCTGGTAGTTCAAGTAGTTGTGTGACAAAATAAATCAGTTGTTGAGTCAAATTTAAGCTGCTCAAAGTACGATTTATTACGATGAGAAATTGTTCTCTGTGTACGTTAGTTCATCCCTACACGAGTGTTAAGTGTGCGCATATTTCCTTGAGAGCATGTAATCATATAAATTCTCATGCCTTGAGTAAGTGGTTTATATCATTGCACTCGTTGCACTAATGCAGCACTTCTCTCATTTAATTTAAAATTATTTTTTTTATTTTTGCTGACTGCCTTCTGTTTTTTCTACAATGCTTTTGTTGTTGTGTTTATTTGTTTTCTGCTTTCTGTTTCTGTTTTTGGTTCTGCATCCACTTGGCTTAACGACTTTTATATTTTAATACGTTTGTTGACATTGTCGACTTGTTGGACTGTCGTCTCTGAGAGTTGCTTTCTTTTTTATTTTATTTCATTTGGCCTTTCCAGCGAAACTGTAAAAAGTCATTTGTTTTTAGTCTGTGCTGGGACCTGGAAGTCTTTGAAAAGCGCAATTAAAAGTGCTACGTAATTATCTTTAGCCACTTCCACTATCTCCCCTACTTGGCTCAGTTGCGCTCCTGGCGCCAATCAGCAACTATTTCATGGAATAAAATATTAAATTTCTTAAACTGCTAAAAAAATAAGTAGAAAAAACTGAAATGCTCATTAGAATTATGCTCATGCATTACGCCGGATGGATGTGGGTGGAATAGGCTCAGTACCAGTGGCGGAGGGGCAATCAGGGTAGGGGATACTATGTGGGGTTGGGGATATGTAGAGACGTAGGGCGTTGGTTTGCTTGCCAGCTCGACGCCTGCCTAATGTGACTGACCTAAATAGTGCAAAACGGTTGGTTGGCATTCTGCCTACTCCGCATTTGCCCTCTTCCTCTGCCCGCCCTTTCCTGACCCCTCTTCACTGCCTCCTGTCTGTGCTATGTGTGCTCATTTGTTTGAGTGTCGTTTGGGTAAGGGATTTTGGGTAGTTTGGAGATGAGCCAGTTTAAAGTGCCTCCAAGCATTCAAAATCCCCACTCCAGTGTCACTTAAATTATGAAATTTCAGCTATTTAACAGCTTGGAATCCATTTAAAACATCAGCCTCTTTAGCTGCGTTTGCAAACTTGCAATTTGGTTTTCTTTGTTTTAAATAGTAAGCACTATGGGAAAAGCATTACAAAGTTTAGTAAATTACTTTTAAAGCCTTTAAGGGAAAGTCAACCAGGTTTTATATCGTATTCGTCTACAGTCTAGACAAACAATATTTTTCTGTAATATACAAATGAGAGTCAGATGTTTAGAATTCATTTTTTTTGTAATTTTTAAGAGTCTCTTTATGATGCCAACATAAAAACCTAATAATTTTTTAAAAACTAGTACTTGTCTGATGTGGAATTGATTTTTTTCATCTCAAAGTGTACAAATTTATTCGTTTTATTAACTCTTTGGCATTATTTAGTAATTAGAAATATACAAAATTTAACAAAATTTTAAGATTTCTTAAAGGTATATGCGATTAATTTCAAGTTGATGTCTAAATTGGACTAAATGCTTAAATATTTTAAAAGTGTGTAACGTTAAATTCAATTGTCTTAGTTAAAGTTATTGCTACTAAGCTACTTACTTTAAAGGCATAAACAGCTTTCTTTCCATAGTGCAGAGTAGGCAGTAGCAGCAGCAACATCAAAAACAGGAAGCAGTTTGCCCATTTTCATCGCAATGAAGCATTTCATTTGACAGACAGTCAGACAAACATATATATTCACACAGAAACACACACACACACACACACACACTTGTACATTTCCCACCCCACCAACTAAAGTCGTCTCTTCTTGAAGTTGTCTGTTGTCTGCTTCTCTGTTTTATTAGCTCCTTTCGTTGATATGCTCACGCCGTGCTCGCTCGTTTGTCTTTCAGCACAACGCACACAAGCACACACCCTAGGCACACCTACACACTCCCCCCGCTCTCTTAGCATATCGCACGCTTTCTTTCTCTCTTCTACTCACTCACTCAACGTGGCCTCTCGGCGCCTGTTGGGCTCCACTGCGTGCCTTGCATTTGTAATTGGCAGCCACATTGCGGATTTATACATACTACTTATCAGCAGTAGCAGCAGCAGCTTCCCGAACTGCAGCTGGAGTAGGAGTGGGAGTGGTAGTGGGAGTGAGAGGAGCTGCAGCTCTTTATTGTTCTTGTTGCTTGAAAGCCAAGTGTTCAATTGCCGCTTGTTGCTGCCTCCTCTTTCTCCTCTCCACTCGCTCTACAACTCATATGTGTATATATTTTGTTTCCAAAGCCATTTGCCTATTTATAGTTGAAGTATTTATTGTTGTTGTGCCACTCGTGGCATGCTCAAGTGGCCACTCATGTGGGCCACTTTAATTGCAGCCAGCAGCAGGAGTGGAAAGCCCGACGTCTTTCCAATCCATTGCAATGTCATGGCCAAAACGCAACTGGTTAAGATTTATCCCGAATCCTTTTAACTTATTTCTCTTTTCTTTGCGACTCCTTTTCAGCCATACACAATTGGCATGGCGACGTGCGATTTGGTTTGCCGCTGGACGTCGGCGACTCTGTGGATATTGTGGAGGAGTGCAAGTATTGGTATCGCGGCTCCTGTCCACGCAAATCCCGTGCCGTTGGGCTCTTTCCCAAAACCTATATACACATTAAGGATCTATCCAAAATCGATCCGGTTGTCGCCGAGTGTACACAGGTATTGCGCGAGTGGTCAGAGATCTGGAAACGTCTTTATGTGGTAGGTTTAACAACTTCGATAAGTCTCTACTTTTTTATGCTATAACTTGTGGTTTCTTGACAGGATCGGGAGTCGTATAAATTCCAAACTTTACGCAAGGTTATGTTCTCCATATTGGAGAGTCGTCGGGAATTGCTGAGCGCCACAATGACACAGGATCAGACCGTAGAGCTACAAATGGTTGTGGTATCGAAAATCGATTGGGGAAATCGGTAAGTTAAAGACCCTCATCAATGACAAAATGCCATTTATTGTATCTAATCTCGCTCAAGGGTAGTTATAACCTTGAGAACTCTATAATGTATTTATGGCATGTCCGGAAGTCCATAAATTCCGTTCTGTAAAATGTAATTTCTTTGCTTCTACGACGTCGTAGATGTCGCTCTATCAGGAAATTAGAAATCTTAGACCAAATAATATTTTTGTATTTCGTATTTATTACAATTTAAAACTTAGATAGTTTCTTCGTTTTTCTTATTTAGTTTTGTTTTGTTTTGTTTTTATATAAAATGTGTTCTTTTCTAGCAATAATCACAATAATTTTGTTATAAACAAAATTGCTTAAAATTACATACATTTGTATACTAAAGTTTAAGACAAAAATAGCGAGAGCATTATATAAATTACTCATGATCATATAATTCGATTACTACAGTTTACAGTTATTACAGTTATTGATGTAAGCCTGTCTCGTGTCTATATGTATATAAAGTAGCTTTAAAGATCAACGTGAGCGTGCGTGATCGTGCTTGCTTGTGCTTGTTCGTACTCATTCGAGCTTGTGCCCAAATGAGCCTACACGCAACGCCTCAATGAGCAAACTATAGAGCTACATAAGTGATAATCTAAATTGTATATATTTAAATGGCGCATCATTGTTAACGTTACTACAAATATTGGCTGTATTATGTAGTATATATGTAGTATATAGTATAAGCATATCGGATAATTTATCTTTCACATTCACAAATCCAACCTACAAATTGCACGGTCTGCCTGTGTTGTTCTTTCTTCTCTTACTTCTCTCATTCTCTCACTCTATAAATCGATATATATATTCGATATATTTATTACATCATTTGACTGTCTTTTATGTGTTCATGTGTGTTTGTGTGTGTATGGGTCTTACGTCTTTTGCCTAGGACCAAAATGTTAACAAATTTGCTTTAAAATATGCGAAAAATTTTGCTAAAGAATTTGTTGCTGATGTTTCAAATATATAAATTCAAAATACAGTCTTAAATCTGATGTGTAAAAAGCCTAGAACGCTGCTATAAAAAGACCTACAAAACATCCCTCTACATATACATATATCTCTATATGTCTGTCACATCTCTGTCTGTTTACAAATAGTATTATTGAGAAATCATTGAAATCATTGAATTAGCGCCACATTATATTCTGGGCCTATGTCTCGGTCTCCTTGCCTCCAAATTGCTCAACTGGCGGATATCGGGGATGGCTAATGGGGTTCATTTCGAGCGTCGAGGGGGCTGATGGGGTACGCGATGCACCCAATTGACCGCAGAGCTGTTGCAGCATGTCGCTGTAGGACCGTGTGCTAAGATTCTGGCTTAAAAAGTGCAAAATCAAAAAGTCACCAATCTAGAAAAAACAGAAACTTGATTAGTTCTTGGCTTAAAAGAAAATGTTTATATATAACTCACCTCCAAACGTCGAACCAAATTAGCAATATCCTTGCGCTGACCTGAGCGATAGGAGCGCTTAATGATCGTCTCACGTGTGGTTGGCATCATTATTATCACTAGGGAATAAAGCACGGCTACGCCCGAAATTGTGGCCAATATGATGAACCAGAACCTGCAGAAACCAACTCAGTTACAGAACTTAAAAAAGGTCTATAAGTTGTTACTTACCATAGGAAAATGTAGATCTTCTCGTTGAGAATGTTGAGGGCCAAGACACAGAGTGTATCGTGCTTCTGTACGCTTCCCGATGGACCATATTTGTGGAACGTACACTTGGTGAGTCTGGGAAAGACCTCAATCATTGGATCGTAGCGCAAGTTCTGATCCATATTCGAGAATTTAACGACATCCGTGCCATAGGACATGAAAGCACCACCCAGAAATTTATCCACCATGAATATGTTCACAATCACATTGATAAAATTCAGGAGTTCGCAAAAGAAATATGCGAATGAGTAGCCATTATGCGAGTTAAGACTGTCCATAACGTATTTAATGATACGATCCAGACGATCCTTGCGATAATCCTCAGGTACAGTGACCATACCTCTCAAGCCATCGGTTATCATGCGAATCTTGTTATCCTCCATGTTCTTCCAGATCCAATGCGGTACATAGAACATAAGACCCTACAAATCAAATTGTATAGATATTAGTGTGTAAGTTAATCAATTTGTTATCAGAGTGGCTTAAAAACACACCTGGAAGAACAGCACAAAGGGTACCCACTGATAGTAGCTGTGATAACGCTTATCTTCGCCGTATTCATTGCCTAAGCCGGGTGCAGCCACATCTGTTCCAATTTGTCGATGCTGTTGTCCAGGTATCGTAAAGGTATACGATATCCAGCAGAATGTGTTGATCACGTGCATCGGTATAGAGCCATCGTTGATACAGCTGATCGGATCACCTGTGAAAATTTCAAGTAAATAATGTAGGATAAATCAAGCGTTGGAACTTAAAATAAATGTATCAGACTACAAAATATATTACGTAAAGCACTGAAAACAATTTCCAGCTTAATCTTGTTTATGTGTTGTGATTTATACCGTACTAAACTTTACTATATCTATATATATCTGAGGTATTTGCATAATTTTTGCAATTTAAATGGGTTTGACCCCGTCTGTCTGTAGCTTAGGTCGAAATCAAATGATTCCAGTGCACTCAAATGTCGTTCATCATCAACGATAAAGTGGCATTAAGCCAATTCACAGTCAGAACAACAAAATTGGATGAACGAATTGACTTCATATCGCTTTAGTGGGCGCGCCCAGTTGATTTTCGGGTGTGCCGCCCAAGCAGAATATCTCAAACTTGACTGATTGTTTTCTCGCTCTCACTGTTGTCTAAACAACTGGTTTTTTTTTTGTGTGTGAGCAGGGGACGAGGGAAAAAAGTGTATGAAGTTTCCTAGAACTCAATTGTCAATATTTATAGAAGACTGTAGACTTTTAGAGCGATTCTTAAATGCACAAACATTGAAGCATTGTGCTTTTGTCCCTTTTCAACCTGACTTTATGCTCAAACTTAGTCTTATCGTGACTTTAAATTGTGGCCAGCAAAGTAAGTTTCTTTTTTATATTATTTTGGTAAAAAAACACGCGTCGTCAGCTGTGATTTAGATGAGTCATGTGTTTCTGCTTTGTATTTTTGAAATTTTTCCACTGAAATCTGATGAATGTGTCTCAGATTGTGAATGTGATTGAATTTCCTTTTCTTTTTTGGATTGAGAAAGCGCAAATTGGTTTCGAAATTCACTTGGTTAGTATTTATTTTGTGCTGCATTTACAAATTAACGGTTATTGTGTAGAAAGACACACACTAACAAGCTCAAACACGTATTCATGCTTTATTCATTTGCATGCACTGCACTAAATTCTCACGTTTCAAATTCGAGTTCGATTTCGAGTTTTGAGTTCGAGTCGTGCTGAGCTAAGTAGGTGTTAAATACGTCGCTTTGTACTTACCAATTAGATTGTTGGCGGTTAAAATGATGCAACAGGTAAACAAAATGGCTGTCGTAATCCTGTAATGGCAGCGAAATACCATGTTATCGATAACAGCCTTGTCCAGCAGATATCGTATCTTCACGAAGCTGGACACAGCCGAGACCATGCCAAAGACCGCCATTTTGTATGATTTAGTGTTGTTGTTCTCGTGTTGTCTCTTTGTTGTTGCTGCTGTTAATTGTTGATGTTTGGACTAGCTAAACTAACTGTAATTTAAAAAGAAGCGGGAAAGAGAGGAAAATAATAGAGAGAGATGAAATTAAATTGATGATTATGCAATTACAGACGCCAGACGGCGCTGTTCGTAATCGGGCAATGTACAGTGAAGCACTAGGAAAACAAACATGCACTGACTAGGTCTGCTCCATGTGTGTATTTTTGTAAATATAAACTGTCTGCTGTGGTGCATCGTAGCGATGCTTCACTGTCCTGTGTGTATAGTATTTGTATTTGTATGCGTAATGCGTTATCTGGCACAGTACAAGACGTGACATATTTCAAATGCCGAAGCAAGTACATATTTCCGCTTCTCTGCCTTCTTATCACATAACACAAGCCTCACTTACAATTAAGTAAGTGCTCCGAGGCCAAATGCCGAAAACTCTGAGTTCTCTCTCTCCCCCTCTATCTCTCTCTATCTATTTACGAAACAAAAAACACAAGATCTGTCGGTTACAATCTAATCTAATCTGTGTCTTTAGGCATACAAACATACTTGGATTCATACATATGTATATGTAGGTTGAATGGCCTCAATGTCCACTCTTGAGTCTTGGCTCTGGAGCTCAGAACCGGTAAATGAGTTAAAAGCTAAAGCTTTTGTCAACCCACGCATAAATTTCACTTTGCCGATGCTTCCCTGGGGCCAA
This sequence comes from Drosophila dunni, assembly GCA_018152125.1. NCBI lineage: Eukaryota > Metazoa > Arthropoda > Insecta > Diptera > Drosophilidae > Drosophila > Drosophila dunni. The sequence continues at coordinate 1,190,238 of JAECXC010001197.1, read as the reverse complement.
AGGCAAACATACACATCCACACACACTTGCAAGCATACAAACATATATGGGCATATGTATGTTTGTATGTATGTTCACTTTGTTTGAAAGTCAAAGCTTTGTAGTCCTCTATTTATACACACACAAACGTTTCGAACGTTTCGAATTCAAATTCGATCAGAAGATTGAGATCAGGTTCTTTTTGGCTTTGTTTTCTTTTTCGAATTGTCTGCGCCATGAAATTCTTTGGCGCTGCTTTTGTTTATATGCAAATTTGACATGTTTGTTGCTGTTGTTTTAATTTCAATGTGTGTATTTCATTTCGGCACAGCATATTTCGTATACAACTCCACACACACATACACACGCACTAACCATCGCACGCGCATACACATACACACGCATACACATTAATAGCTAGAGTCATCTCTGTCGCACTCGCTGCAATTAAAGTCAAAATGTGTCTGCATCTGCGCAGCGGCGACGGCAGCGACAGCGACGGCTACTCCTTTTTCAAACTGCAGCAGCAGCAGCTTCTGCCTTCAGCGCAGTGCATTGAAAGTTACACATAATGTTTTATGCCCTGCACACAAGCATATACAAACACACACACACACGTGCTCACACAGCTTAAACACATACAGCGAGAGAGAGTGGAGTGGAGTGAGTGAGAGAGCGAGAGCAGCACTTCATTTCAACTTCAATTCTTTGCGTTCGCTTCAACTGCGGCTGCCTTTTTTCTTTTTCAATAAATTTTTCAAAAAACTGGTTTTAAGGTATTTTCTTTTATTTTTCGTTGTGTGGGCAAGTGTGTGTGTGAGAGCAGAGCCCCAAATGGTATACGGGTCGGGAACTGTGTTGCCACTGTTGCGCTTTGCTGCCGTTTTTCTCCTTTTTCGTGCTACCAAGATTAGCAGCAACCTGGGCTGCAGCGCCCCCTCATCGCTGATCCCACTGTCGCTCTCTTGTTCGCTCGCTTTTAAGTGATTCTTTTGCTCCTGCCAATTTGGCATTTCGCATACAAATTTATAGCCACTTTGACACTTTGAAAACTTGTTTTAGTTGAGCTGCTTGAGTTGCGGCCCATTAATTTGCTAGCTTGTTTTGTCGGTTTGCTTTTTTAACTTTGTTGTTTTTGTTTTAATTTTTTTTCGTGTTTCACTTTGTTGCAAATATTTGTTTGCTCTGTTCAAGATTTCTACAACACACACACGCACAGTCACAGACGCACACATTCAACACAGCTGTAAAATGCATTTGTATGTGCATCTGTATGTATCTGTGTCTGTTTTTAGCAGCATACAACTGCAGATTGAAATACACTCGGTGGTGGTGGTGTTAGTGTATTTTCTTTTGTTGCTGTAATTACCGTTTTCTACAAATGTGCAGCTGCGCTCAGCGGCGTTCCAAAACCTACTAACTCTGATGCGACTCGCTGCCAAGCTTGGCGCACAGTTAGCGATTCATACACACAAACGCACGCACACAAACACAGCACTTACTCTCGCGTTTACTCTCGCTCACCGTCATACGCTCACTCGCTCTCTGTCTCTGGCTCTCAGCGAACCAGTTGAATGATCGCAATCTCAACTGGTTCCGGCTCACGACTTGAAATTACGCTCAGATTGCATTTGCTGGTTACATTTTACCTATCGCATGTTACCTGGGCGCAGTCCTCACCTTGCTACTTACAGGTAGGCCACTGCGCAAGCCATTAGTGATCAGGCAAATGTTGATTTAGTTGCTTAACCCCAGCCCATGAAAACATACAAATACACACATCTATAGAAATGTATCTGGATCAGTGAGAAACAATCTTTTCTTTGCTCGCTACACATTGTCAGTGTAAGCGTTGGAAAATTTATTACTTTATTTGAAAGTTTCATCTGATGTTCGAAATTCTATACAACTCTATTGATGGTTTATGTATGTTCGGTGTCCCGGCTTGTTTCTGTTCTGATTCTCATTCTGCCCAAGTCGCTCTTGCCTGAAATTCCACACGCAGACACTTTCTGAGTCACGAAATGTTGTCCAAAATTCGAAAGCGAACGGCAGTAACTACTGTAGTATACCCTGTTATAAGCACCTGTCCTTTGGCCATACATAATTCAATTATTTAAGTAAAAGAACATGAGATAATACATATACATTTTCTGTATACAAATCAGTTAATAAATTAACATAGATAGATACTTTCCGAAAACGTTTTTCAGGAATTTTCCATGTGTAGGAAAGATGGGATTTCCTTGTATTTCCCGGACATTTTCTTATGTCTCTAAGAATTTCTGAGAAAGTGAAAGAAAAGCCGATATAATACTCCAAGCACTTAGTTGGCTTGCGTCTACAATTGCAACACGATAATGTTGAGAAATAAATATATATGCAATTAAACATATAATTTAATGACACAATAAATGACTTGAGAAAGATTTACAGATTAAGCGTCTCCAGTAAAATGTCAATTGTTTGCTATGTGACAAATAAAAGCAATTCCAAAAAAATTTTAAGATTGCAAATACAGTATTGTAGATACATTTACTAGGCTTATAATTTAATTTTATAATTTTCTTTTTATGTGTTTATTTATTTAATGCTCTTTAGCTTAAAGTAATAAAGGCTGATAAATCATTATAATTTACGGCCTAAAACGAGGACTCTGCAGATTTGTTGTCCAGCAATTTTCCGCTGAAGTTTCTGGCCGCAAGTGGTTCTGAGTGACGCGTCTCTTTTCAGGGTTAAAGTGCGTCACTGAGTTATTGATTATAGCAGCGGTCAGAATGCAGATACATAATTATTCATAGATCAATTTGCAGGCAAAAAACTTAAGGAATTGTCTAGAGAGGCAAGCGTTAAGTTGTTGCCAACATCGTTACCAGAACTTATTCATCTTCATCGGTAACTGCAACTGCAACTGCAGCTTCGCTACGAACTTCTGTTGCTGCAAGACGAGATACAAGTTGAGATGACTCAGCTTTAGTTGGGTTTACTGGCAAACTCTTTGGTTGTGTGTGGGGCACATAATGAAATGGCATTTTCTGAAATGACTGCTGCATGTCCTGCTCCCTTTGAGATACTTTTGTTGCTGTTGTTGTTATTGTCTGTGGTTGAGATGCTTGCTGTGACTCGGGGACGCTGCTTGAAATGTATCTCAGAGCTACACCTTTTATAAAGACATTAAATGCAAGATATATGGCATGTGTGATTGTGATAAAAATGTATCTGTTGCCGCTGCCGCTGCCGCTGCTGCTGCCTCGAACTGCAGATACAGATATAGCACCTACGACGCTGTTGCTTTGCCGTTGTCGTTGCTGTTTGTGGTTGACACAACCACAGCAAGAACAACAACAACAAACCTTTGCTTATCGAAGTGTAAATAATTAATTTTTTCTTCTGTTTTTGTTCTTTCTCTGCTGCCTTTGCTTTGGCTTGTGTATCTCGTATCTTCTATCACATCTTTATAGATTTTCAACACTTTAAATTGGTTGTTGAAGCAAGAAAAAATTAAATTTGAGTATTTCTCGTCAGTTAAAATTATAAATCATGCTGTCACACACACACACACAACAAAAACACACACGCAGAATCATTGCGGTAGATACTTTTTGTGTGGTTAGCGCGTTTTTGGCCTGTTGAGCTCGGTCCGGGACTTAATTAAAAACGATTTAAAGGGTTCATTACGAGCGTGGCTACCGTGTGTGTGCGTATGTTTGTCTGTTGTGCCAACAGTTGGCACCAGCCACCAGTCAAAAGCAAAGGCAAAGGCATTCGCGCACGCGCGTTCCTCTCACATATATACATTTCTTGTATCCATAAGATACATTTTGTGGCACAGGCATTTCTTTTGGTCACGTCAACTCCACCAGCTTCCAGTTGCCCAGTTTAAGGCGTAACAGAGGTGGCTTTAAGCGCGCTCACACACACACATTCAGTCTCTCTCTGTATCTCTCTGTCAGGCCAACAAAAGAGCGCTCGCTCACATTTTGTCTGCTCTTTACAAGTTCCAGTTCCAAAAGTGTAGCGCTCTCACAGCCCAGCTCTCTCTTGCTCTCACTCTCGCGCTCTCAGCTTGTAGCGCTCTCCAAGCGACAAGAAGCAGCACAACAAAGCCGTTTAGGCCTCGTTAACAACAAAACGGCTTCTTGGAGCTGCTCTGGCCAACGCGTTCGCAGTGACTTGTAAGACGCTAGTTCAAATTGCCATCTCGCTTGCACCCGCAGCAGCAAAGCAGAGCAGCTGCTGTCTCGCTCGCTGCGTAAGTCAGGTAGAAAAACTCAAGCGTAGCCGAGGTAGCAACATCAACGACGACGGCAGCGACGACGACGACGACGACGTCGGCAACATATTGCTGATGACGTTGGATCGGTCGATCGGTCGGTTGGTCGGTGCGGCTGCCAGGTTAACTCTCGTATGCGCCACCGGAATGCCGTGAACCCATTTACCTGTGCGCTTTACCTTCGTCTTTGAGACTCTTTCTCTCTCCCTATCTCTATTTGTTTTGCTGTCTCTGTCTCAGTGTCAGTCTGACACTGCCTCGTTGGCTGGACTGGCAACGAATAAATTCAAGTCGAAAGTCTGCCTGGCTAAATCTGTAAGCCAAAATTTATGCGTCATATCATGCGAATCCAATGGCAATACCAGAGAACCTTTAATGTTCATTAACGCTTTGTTAATAACTGTTTTGTTTTTTTGTCTTTTTTGTTGTTTAACCTTTTGGCGGCTTCCTATTTACACAAATTTTCGTTAACACTTAATTTATTTAACACTTAACTTACATCATTTACTTACGTAGATTAAAATTCGTTAAATACTTTATTTTAAAAGCTGTTTAGATAGGTAGTAGGTCTCTACCTCCGACTGATCATGTCACAGACGAAGCTATAGCTTGTGCGAGTTTGCAACTCCCATTCAAAAGTATCTATTAATAGTTGATAAAGCCGTACTTTGTGTAAAACCTTTTTTGTTAATTATTTAAAGAACATTTAAAGAAAGACAGTCAGAAATCTTTTATAGCTTTACTTTAAGAACAATAATTAATAATAATTACTTGCTTACAATAATCACAACTGTGTTTATTTTTAGTAAAAAACAAGGAATAACAGTTATCTTCGGCTCGCCGAAGATTAAATTCCCTTGCAGTTGTGAATATTGCATGAATCTGGTTTCAATCACCAATTATTTCTATGGTAGCTATCTCCGCTCGTTATTATAATTGTATCTATTCTTAAATATCCTATACATACATATTAACCTACTATTATTTTACCCAAATATTTATTTTTAGTATGTTTATATTCATATAAAACTCTTTAAGAGTTCATATTTCAATTAAGAGATTTAATATTCAGCTAGAATACCCAACAAAGTCTGGCTACCAAAAAAAGCTATGTAGAAACAGCAGATTCGAGTTCACTTTTAATCAATTTTCTGCACAGTTTTCTGTCTTAACAGTTAATAGCTTTTTAATAAACTTACGTTAGTACCAAAATTATGGCCAGTTTGGGAATACAGCTCTCACTCCCCTTAAGTTTCCAGTCACTTTTTGGCCTGTCTATGTGCATGTGAATGTGGTCTCTTGTGCTTTATTTTTGGTAAACCCAAGTGATTAATGATCTTCCCGAAATGCCTGGCGCTGAGTGAGCAAATTGAATGAAAGATGTTCTTGGCGCACCACTTAAACTGGTCTCCACTGTACCACTCCAACACTCCAGCACTGTGGCAATCAATAACATTTAAGCACTGATAGTTTACCCTAAATAAACGCAGCTGGATCGGTCCGAGCATTCCTAATCTCAATTTGTACCTTGAGTTGATTCATTTGTACGTGACTAAGTGGCAAATAGTGATTTTAGCTGTTCTCTTCTTCCCCCCTCACTCCGCTATTAGTAATTACTCAACCAAACGATCTTTGATCTTTGCAGCAAACTGGGTCTGGATCTTGTGCCACGCGTGGGTCCCTTGGCCGTGGATCCACACGGCATTGGCATTGTGAAGCTCTACAATGTGCATGTGAGCAGTGCTGATAACGCCAAGGCCTCGTCGGTAAGAAGTGATTCCCATAAGGAAAACACGTCACTCTTTTCATACTCCAACTTCATCCCCCTTTTCCAGAGTCGGGGTACGCTGCGCAGAAAGACGCAAAGGAAGATTCTAAGTCATCATTTGTACTTTTGTATGCGGGACTTTGGACATCGTATTGGTGGTGATGATGCGGAGGTTTACTTCTTCCTCTACGACGGCAATCGCATGCGTCCGGTTTCGGAGCGATTTCTCGTGAAGATCTCCAAGGATGGTTTTTCCAACTACATCGAGAAGCTGCACAGCAATTGCTCGGTCTTTACAGATCTTGGTAACTAACGTCTTACTCAATTAGTTAAACATTTAAATCAACTTCATTAATTCTTTCTTAGGTGCCGCTGATCTCAATGAGGAGCTGCATCTGGTGGCCGTAGTCATGCGTGTGGGCAAAATCATACAATCGGATTCGATAAAGAAGATTGAGAAGAACAGCACTAGCAGTGCTGTAGGCGCCACCTACCGACGGCCCTTTGGCGTGGGCGTACTCTCGCTGGGCGACATCTGTCAGCTGGACACGAGTCTGGAGCAGCAGTCGTCGGAGGAGCGCGAATACAGCTTCAAATTGTACCAAAGCGAGGAGAAAGACTTTCATCTGCTGCCCGAGTTGATCATTAAGAAATCCAGTGGAAAATTCTCACCCATTCAGCCGGGTAATCAGAGCACCCAAGGCATTGTGGTGTCTCTGAAGCTGCTGCACGGTGGCCTGGGTCAGGCGCGTCAAGAGCAGCCGCTACTCTTCCAGGGCACCACTATTACCCGTAAAATGGGCTTTCCCGATGTCATTATGCCCGGCGATGTGCGCAATGATTTGTTCTTGACACTGGAACGTGCCGAATTCGAGCGTGGAGGCAAAAATACGGGCAAGAATATTCTGGTCACCGTTGTGGTGTTGGATGTGGCCGGCAATGTACTCACTGATTGTCTGTGGGGCGCCTCTGGCATGGATGCATTGCCTCAATACCGCTCCATGATCCTCTATCACCAGAATGCACCCAGTTGGAATGAAATGCTGCGCTTGAGTGTGCCCATCGATAAGTTTGCCACCGCCCACGTGCGCTTTGAGTTCCGACATTGCTCGACCAGGGAGAAATCGGAGCCGAAACTGTTTGCCTTTAGCTTTGCCCGGCTAATGGACACCAGTGGCGCCACGCTAGGCGATGGCCAGCATGAGCTGTATGTCTACAAGTGTGAGGACCCCGCCAAGCTGCAAGCCGCCAGCTATTTGCGCCTGCAGTGCCGACCCAGAGATGCACAGGCCAAGGTGGATTGCAGTGGTGGCTTCAGTCGCAGCTCCAAGGAGGTATTCGTGCTGCGTTCTCTGCTCTGCTCCACAAAGCTAACACAGAATGCTGATCTATTGTCGCTGCTGCAGTGGCGCGCACATCCCGAGACCATTCAGGACTCGCTGACTGGTGTGCTGCGACTGAACGACGAGGAGTTGGTTAAATTCCTGCAGGATGTGCTGGACGCACTCTTTGCCATGTTCTCCAACGAGGAAGGGAACAGCACCCTCCACTCAGGACTGGTTTTCCACGTTCTTGTGAGCATCTTTAGTCTGCTCCAAAGCAACAAGTTCCAACACTTTCGTCCTGTGATGAACGAGTATATTGAGAATCATTTTGCCGCCGCTCTGGTCTACAAGGGTCTCATTACATCCGTTGAGCACATGGCCGTCTTTATGACCAAGGCCGAGCATCCAGATCCGTTTCAAAAGTGCTTCGGCTCCTTGGAGTACATCTTCAAGCTGTTGATTCAATCACGTCGTTTATTTGCTCGTGCCACTGGAGGACAGTACGAGGACTCCTTTAGACGTGATCTGCACTCGCTTTTCACAGCTCTAAATGGCATGCTGGCGGTGCCATCGTACGAAGTCATCATACCCACTCAGGAGGCTTTGCTTAACTCAACGGGTGTGGTACTGGAGCAGCTTAAGGACACGCTACCAGCTCCTGAGCTAGGAATGCTCGCTCGCAATATGTTGGATGCCATACCTCGTGGTGCGCCCAATCGTCTGATACAGGCCAAGCTGCAGGCTGTTAAGGATTTGGTATCCGGAGAGCTCTTTCACGAGGACGGTAAGTACTGTCTTTGGCATAAGAGGGGTGTTAAATAGTGACTAATCATTTGCTTTCTTGCAGATTCCCGCACCGTCGTGCTTTCGGTGGCCTGCAAACACCTGCGCATGCACCTAAGTCGCCGCGATGAGCTGCGTCTGTGCGCCGAGATACTCTCGGAGATTCTCACACAGTTGTACGAGCTGCAGCGGGAACAGCGGGACAAGGTGACAAATACGCTGCAGCACGATCTCGATTCGTTGTGTAAAAATATACTCGGGATATTGATACGGACTATAAGTATTATAATGGAGGGTTCGAATGCGGTGCTGCCACAGTTAGTGGCATGTCTCTTGGGACTGTTGCAACTCCTCGACGAGACACACTACAAGCGCTTCTGGGACGAGCTGACGCCCAACAAGGATCCACGAGATCTTAAGGATTTCCTCAGTAAATCCCTGCTGGTCTATGAAGAGTTACTCACTCAGGATTGGCTTGTGTATCCCAATGATTGGCTGGTCATGAAACTGGCCGCTAATGATGTGCTGCGTAAATCTCTAGAGGAATTTGCCAAGCCACTTGTATATCGCTTCCTTGGACCACAAGCCTTCGACTCGCAGCTGTGGTGGAGCTACTTCAGTCTGGCGGTCACTTTTCTTACCCAGCCCTCGCTGCAGCTGGAGCAGTACCGTGAACCCAAGCGTCTAAAGATACTACACTCTCATGGCGATATGCGTGTGCTGATGGGCTTTCAAATACTCAGCATGTGGTCGCAATTGGGTGAACAGAAGCTACACTTTATACCCTCGATGGTTGGTCCTTTTCTGGAGGTAACTCTCGTGCCCGAGCCAGCGCTACGCAAGGCCACACTCTCCGTCTTCTACGACATGATGCAATGCGAACAGGTGAGTGATTAATCCATATATTTAACTGATTCTCCGTCTAAAACTTTGGTACATTCTTTCACAGGCCGCTCGTGGTTCCTTCCGTCTGGTGGAGAGCGAACTCATTGACAAACTCGATTTGTTGATCAGTGAGAACAAGGGAGATGATGAATATCGTGAGCTCTTCAGCACCATGTAAGTAACTGTTTTGTATATATTATGTTTATTGTATGTATATACTCATATTTGCATTGTTGGTTCAAACATGTGTTTGTATATATTTATAAATATTTAAATGTTTGTATAAATGTCTCACCTCACACTCATTGCAATCGCCAAAAACCAATCCATAAAAAGGGAACATCTCAGCTTGGTGTAAGTTCAAAACGCCTTTTAGTCTTTGTCGTAGTTTTTCTTTTTTTTTTCTTAAATCATTTCTTACTTTTGTGTAGAGAATCCTCTATTTTATTGTAGTTCCTTGATTGTCTTTATAATTTTTATTTACTAACATTTATTTTATTACACTCTTCACCTAGTTTGCTGGAGAAGGTGCATGTGGAGAATCCCAACTGGAAGGATGCAGGCACAGCGTTCATTGGTTCTGTGACACGACTGCTAGAGCGACTCCTGGACTATCGCAGTGTGATGCAGGGTGAGGAGAATCGTGACAAACGCATGACATGCACGGTCAATCTACTGAATTTCTATAAAAACGAAATCAATCGCAAGGAAATGTATCTGAGGTGTGTACTTCACTCCAAACCGAACGAACAAACTTTTATTCATTTGCCTGGTCTTAACAGATACATCTATAAGCTGCACAATCTGCATCTGCAGGCAGAGAACTACACGGAGGCGGGCTATACCTTGAAACTATATGCCTCCATGCTGAGCTGGGATCGGGAGACCCAAAGCTTTGCACCTTTCGACAACAGCGGTCAGCCGGAGTGGCAGCGCAAGGAACGACTTTATCATGAGGTCAGCAAGCTGCTATTATATCCATAAGTAAACTATTTTATACATTCTACATTTCTTTGCTATCCAGATACTCAAGTACTTCGACAAGGGCAAGTGCTGGGAGAAGGGAATTCCGCTTTGCAAGGAGCTAGCCCAGCTCTATGAGACGCGACGCTTTGACTACAATAAACTGAGCGACATTCTCATACTGGAGGCCAAGTTCTTTCAGAATATATTGACGCAACTGCGACCAGAACCGGAGTATTTTAGAGTGGGCTTCTACGGCATGGATCTGCCGCTCTTCGTGCGGGTAAACTAAGCTCAGTTTAAGTTTTCCTAATCACTTCGTAACTAATGTGTTTTTGGCTAATTGTAGAACAAGCAGTTTGTCTATCGAGGACTGGAATACGAGCGTATTGGCGCCTTCACGCAACGCCTGCAAACAGAGTTTCCAAGCGCACAAATTCTGGCCAACAATAGCCCGCCAGATGCTTCGATATTGAATGCACCGGAGCAGTATATACAGATCAGTAATGTGCGGCCAGTGGGCGATGCTCAGGCACTAAAGACGGCAATGGTGCCAGTGCCGGAGAAGATAGCAAGATTCTATGAAGTGAACGATGTGACGCGTTTCATATTGGATCGACCCATGTACAAGGGTCCCATCGACAAGGACAATGAGTTCAAGTCACTGTGGATTGAACGTACCACGCTGGACATTGCTAGTGCCTTGCCAGGCATACTTCGCTGGTTCGAGGTCAAGCAGAAGTCCGTGCAGGAGCTGACGCCGGTGGAGTATGCCTGTGAGATCATCAGCAATGCGGGCAAGGAGCTAGCGGATCTCATAGTGCAGTATCGACGTGATCCCAAGCGTAATATAAATCCATTCTCGATGCGTCTTCAAGGCACCATCGATGCCAATGTCATGGGCGGCATTAGCAAATACCAGGAGGCATTCTTTGCCGAGCATTTTCTCAAGTCACCACAGGGCGCAGGCCAGCAGGCAAATGTGCAGCGTTTGAAGATACTAATACTGGAGCAAATCCAGATACTGGAACAAGCCCTTGAGCTCCACGGACAACTAGCACCAGCTGGTGTGCAGCCGCTACACAATCGCCTATTGGAGCGTTTCTCTCAGCTGAAGCAGAGTCTGTCGGGCATGGGACGTCTGAAGCGTCAGCCGTCCGAGAGTATTGTGAACACTCCGCTGCCGCCGCTGCCAACGGAGCAGCGAACAGGGGCACAGAGCACAGCCGGTGGCAATCCGAATGCCAACTATGTCTACGAACTGGATGAGATCTATACACGACCCGGCGACACGCTGCGTCCGGTGGAGACCATGAATTCCTATCAGACCCTGAGCAAGGAGAGTCTTAGCATTCCACTGCCACTGACAGATCCACTGCTTGAGGCACCACCCGTTCCAAATCGTCCACGATCACAGAACTTTGTCATCAATGGTGCAATAGACAGTCCGGAGGTGCCGCCCAAGCGTCAGCCAGTCAACAACTCACCCAATGCACCACCGTTGCCACCTCGCGGAATAACGCCAGATAAACGGGCCTCAAATCCTCTCATATTCAATGACTTTGGAGCTGGCAGCGATGCCACTGCAAGAAGGCATTCAGCACAGCAGCAACATGGTCAGAAGTATTCCGTGGTGGACATAAGTTTCGATGATCCTGAGGCGGATCAACAGCCGCATTCATTACCACACAATCTGCAGGATGCTGGCAGCCATTTGAATGTTTGCTTTGCTCCCAATGATTTTCGGGACTCTGGCATCTCTACCACCAGCTCCCGTGAGCTGAATCAGTTGAACAACCTAAGCGAGGAGTCCTCTTCGCTGTCACTGAGCACTGTGCAGCATCGAGAGCACTGCCGCATCAGCTCCAATGGCAGTCTGGACATGCATATCCATGGCGGAGGCTTAAACATAACCCATCGCGAAAGTTCCAGCAGTTCCTTTGATGTGGAGGATATACCCGTACCGCCGCCACCAATCCCACCCAAATCACTTGGCGTGGCTGCCAATGGACTGGGAATTTCACTGACCAACGATGACGCACACTCACCCAACACACATCCAACGCTTAATCATTCCATTAACATTCACAATCATCAGCATAACGGCGATGGCAGTGGCGTTGGCGATGGAGATGACTACAGCTCGCCGCAGCATCAGACAAGCAATGGGAATAGTCTAGGTGGGAGCATATTATTGGCACCAGTGTCAACAGCTGCCGAGACAGCCACATCTTCATCCAATCATCATCACGATGGCGGCACTTTTTGAGTTACAATATGTCGCTGCCATCATCCACCCGATCAGCCGCATCAGCCACACAAACCATCCTCATACACCTCGACATCGAGCAGTACATCCACGGAAACGGGCACTGAGAGTACCGATTCCAGTTCATCCACGCAATCATTAACACCACCTCCAGCACCACCACCACCGCCATCATCACTGCCACTGCCATCGCTGTCATCAACGTACAATCATTATCATACGACACATGAACACTTGCATGCTCCGACACCTGGTCCAGGTGTGCACTATTGCCAAGAGTGTATGTCATCGCCATCGCCAACGCCGACAATTATCACAGAGCAGGCTCAGGTGCATGCCACACCTGGTACAACGCTGTCAGCCGCACAGCAACCTCATATTGAGCACTGTTCCTGTGGCCTAAGTTTCTCTGTGCAACAGCAGCAGCATCAGCAATCGTTTGACTACCAAATGGAGCCACAGCTAAGCTGCCAGCATCATCATCACCATCACCACCATCATCATCATCTGCAGGAACCGGAAGCATCCCACGCTCAGGCACAGACAGATTTCTCTTATGGGCAACGCTAGAAAGTCTATGATAAAATTTATTATTGAGTTGTGTTGTGTCGATATTAACTAACTTTAAAACTAATATGATACATAAATTATTACTTTAGTTTATTAGTTATTTTAACTATTTGTTTAGTGCCAAATGTTCGCTGCAAATCCAAAAACGCAAGTTGTAAAAAATAGGTTGCTTCATGAATTTTTATAATTTTAGTTGGATATTATTTAGAAATGTGTAATTCAATTTAAGAATTTATTATATTATTATTAAAACCGGGGAATTGTCGCTAAAGTTACTAAGACAGATCAATAAAGTGAATAATTATAAGCTACGCAAGTTTTTCTAGACTCTAAGCAAGCCAAGATGATCAAACTTCGAATAGATATTTACATAACTTTATATTGAGAATCAAACTTTAAACCAAAACAATGAAAGCTAATCAAAACGCTAAAATATACAAACAAAAAAAACATAGTTACAGTCTTTAAACAAGTAACACCGACGAAATGTGCAATGCAGTTTTTACTTTAACAATAAATTTATACATATTTAGAGAAACATACTAACTAACAAGCATACATATGATCATTTTCAATGAAAACAAAAGTTTTCCAGTTTTGTAAATTTTTTGAAAACGATTCACAACTATAGTCTTTTTATAAATATATATAAAAGAAATTAGATATATATTATATCATGCAATCTGAAGCGCAAATAACCATATTTAATACAAAAGTAAAAATATAATCAATTTTTAACGAATATAATACTGAGATTACTAGTCAACAACTCAAATAAACGTGTTAAAGAATATTTAATTAAAATTTGTAGAATTATATCTATACAAAATTTAAAACTTTAACGCGCATACAGAGAGTAAAATATATGAATTTATTAGAAATCAACAAATAAAATTAATAAATTATATGCAGCATACTTGAGTTTTTTTAAGGAGAGAAAAGTGAAAACTTTTATTTATAGATTATTTATTTCATTGGTATTCTATGTTATATAAACTTAATTTATGGAATTAATATAAATCTTTGAACGCGCACCGCACGTGATGTAGAACGTGTTCAATCTAGTTGGCTGGACCGATTCCGGTCATCTCCTTGAGCTCTTTAATCAAATGCTTGTTGTATTCCTTGTAGTTAATGGGTGTCATGGACTGCACGGATAACTTGTTGCGATTTACGTCGCCGTACAATTCATTCTTGCTCCGCAATTTGAATATGAAAGATGAAAAATTAATGTCGGCAAACATTTTCTCAGCAGTAGCTGGATCGTTCTCCAATGCCTCGCCAACTTCTTGGGCGCTGTGCTTAAGCAGTTGCTCTCCAGTCTCACTAAAGCAGGTAACCCAACGATTTGAGGTCCAGTCTCCAATACTCATCTGTAAACGGAATAAAAATAGTTCAAATAATTCAAGATTCAGGTATCGCTGGGAGCTAAGGGAACTTACATTGATCAGCAAACGGTATTTAAAGTTGGGGTAGGCAGCATTACAACGCTCGCAGCGATACTGTCCATTGCCCTCGTCCACGACCTTCTTGTTGCATTCGGTTTGAGGGCATGCCTTGTAGAAGGCGTTTTCCTGCTTCACAATGTGCACGACTGCCTTGCACTGGAAGTAGTCGGGTTTGTCACCAGCGCCCAGGTTACGCATACGTGCTTCCTTGAGTGTGATCCATTCGCTGTTGTAGTTGCCGCCACCAGTGCGAGCCGACACCAGCGTACTTATGTTATCGCCGCCGCCATTGTCGAACCATCCACGTAGCTTGTGGGCCTCTGGCATGTCAGGATTTATTTTAAGAATTGATCCTCCTCCCATGCTGAGACTTTTGCCGCCATTAAATTCGTTAATGCGTGAGCCCTTCACCAGAATCACTGGCTGCACATGTCCATCGAAATTGACGGCTTCATCGCCCCACAGCGTTAGTGTGACAGCAGCATTACTCATGTCTACCAGAGTCAGTTCGCGTTTCTTGAACTCCTTATTGGTTGTTCGCGATGTGAAGGCCTGCAGCTCCCCCACATCTTTGCAAATGCCAATTGTGTCCACCGCTGCTTTGTTCTCCATGTTGGCTACTTCGGAGATTGGTACCAAGTCAAATTTGATTTCGGGTATGCCATCGTCGGCATCCTCGCATAACTGCACCACAGTTTCGCCAGTGAAAGCCATCTCGTAATCGTTTTTGAGCTGAGAATATTGCTTATTTGCTGGCTTCAGTTGGCATTTCGAAAAAAAATAGACATTGTCGACTTCAATGAGATCATAGAACTTATCACATTGCTCCTTGAAAGCAGTGGCACGAATTTCACCAGATTCATCCATTAAATCCATGCTGAAAAGCTTTCCCTCACCACGGGCATTGCTCCATGTGCGTATGGCTGTCTTCGACGTGACGCGAGCCTTAATGACCCATTTGTTCTGATATGGACTAAGACTTGCAATCGGATGTGTTAGTCCTGCACTGATACTAGTGTCCATTGTATTGTTATTGTTGTTGTAATTCTTTTGATTATATGATTGCTCCTTTTTGACGGGCATGCTTGGCTGAACCGGAGCAGCTTTCGGTGCAGTCATTTCTTTGGCTGCATTCTCGTAGGTGACGGGTTCGCCAATCTTTGCGTTCACCTCCTCTCCCGCATTTAATACCGTTAGCTCAGTAACAATGAGGACTCTCCTATGAGAATACTTTCAATTACAATACATCGCTTAATTGAAATGCAGTTGTCACTTACTTGCCCAAACCATCCTTGCCCACCATCGAAGTCATGTACTTATCCAGCCGCACTATTGTGTTCTCGTTGAGCATGCCCTTGTGCTGCATTTCATTCAGTTGACTGGCCAACATAGCATAGCTATTGTAGTACTTGCCATCTGACATGAGCAGGCGATAACGTTCCTGATCTGAGGTTGTGTTAATCCTCTTGATCCCCAATATTTGTAGCACCGGCTGTGGCACATCTTCGCCATGCATGATTCGCTATTGGGCACAGAAAGTTAGTTTAATTGATTTAACGTAGTTAATTTTATGACGATTTACCGCAATAACTCCTGAAGTAAGGTTTGCAATAGGCGCCATAGTGTTATTTGATTTAAATTGATTTGATTTCAAAAACAAAAATAATTGCGAATTTCAACAGCGGCGTAATATCTGCACAAAGCGATGCCAGAAGTGGCGGGAAGAGAAATGAGTAAAATCTCTATCGATTGTCTTATCGATAGAAAAAAGAGTGTTAAGAGCAGTGTTAAAATGCAACCCTGATTGCCGATGTTATCGATTTCTTATTGTGTGAAGTGCTATCGAAAAGTCATCGTAGGCTGCAGGCCCGTCGTACTTGTCTCTCGTTTCAGCCTCTTCTGCGAATTGAAAAGTTGTAGCTAATAAATAAACTGCAGTTACAGTGTGCTGCATAGTTTAAAATTCAAGTAATTAAATAATGAAGTTAGTAAGATAAAGTGGATAGTAAGGAAGAAAGCTGCATGAAATTTTCAGCTGCCAATACGAAGCAAGGCACAAAGAGCAAACAAAAGAAACAATGAGCGAGCGAGACAGCAGTCAACAATGTGATAGATAGTGCAACTCTTCTATCCAAATAAAACAAAACAAAGGAGAGACAAAGGATAGAAACCCCGAAAACTCCACACACACACGCATACGTACACAAATACATACAATAGGAAGAAGAGCAGATGATGAAGCAGGCAAACCTGCCTGATGAACGGCAATAAATAAGAAAATGTTTGAGTTCCAATTTTGATTTTTACAAATGGAATCAAAAACCTGTAACCCTAGTGTTAATGTGAACTACAAGTGAAAGGAGAAAAATTCGTTGCCTTCATCGGTTCGGTTCACATAATTGTGTCTGTGTGTGACTGCCCGTGCAGCTGTGTGTGTGTACGCGTGTGTGTATGCAAGTGTGAGTAAAATTGGAATTAAAATTTGGGATTGGGGTTGGTAATAAATTGTGGAAAGTAAAGTGATAAACGACATAAGTCTTTTCTGCCCCTGCCCCGATTCCTGCGGCAAGTAGTGGCTAAGATTTAAAAATGCCCAGTGCTTCGTTTACATCGTCACGCACCTATGTGCGCCGCTCCAGACGAAAAGGAGCCAATCGCATCGCCATGCCCAATCGTCCCACGGGTAACATAATGGATCCAATGCTGCAACAAAGTGTGCATGCCCAACAAAGTAGCGCTGCATCCACAAGCACGGCCTCATCATCCGCCGCCTCCTCAGCCTCAGTCGGAGGTGGAAACAATGCCAATGCCAACTCCAATTCCGGCAACAGTGCAGCAGCCGGTGCGGAAGGCAATAATTCGTCGGAGTACTTTGACAGTGGACAGCCAACAAGCAGCGGTGCAGCCGGAGCAACAGCAGGCGGAGCAAGTGGAGCTACTGGTGGCAGTATCAATCAGAATCAAGGTATTGGAAATATGTACAATGCAGTGCAAATTATGGATACCACCGAGGGCAACTCAGCACTGCCGAGCACCTCTAGTAGCGGTAGCAGTAGCGGCATCGGCAACAATAACAGCAACATCACCTGCAATTCAAACTTTCCCAGCACATCAGCAGCTTCCAGTCAAAGCAATAGCAACAGCAACAACAACAGCAGTAGTAGTGGTGGTGGTGTTAGCGGTAGCAGTGTAGGTGGCACCGCATCCTGCTGCCATCAGTCACCGTATGATTTGCGACGCAAGATATCCGCTGCCAGCAATCATGAGCAATGGTGTTCCTCTAGTGCAAATGCGGCAAGTCAATCAGTTGGTGTAATGGTGGGTCCAGCCAGTAGTTCACCGCCTTTATTAAATCCCAGCACATCACCTGCCAGCTCATCAACATCAACATCCTCAACGTCGTCGTCCTCGTCATCGTCGTCCTCATCATCATCGTCGTCGGCATCATCGTCGTCGTCATCCTCGTCGCCATCAGCGATTGTTCAGGCGCCATCGACAAGTGCCACATTTCCTGTGAACAATGCACCAACAACGGGTGCCACACTTGCCCAGCCACCGAATGTGCATAGCTCTGTGCCGCAGCAGCAGCACTGCGGAGCACTTCCTGTCGGCGGTGCCGCTGCTGTCATTGAGGACAACAACTATATGCTGCCAGCACGCAAACGATCCCGCCGTCTCTACACGCAGAGCGGTGAAACGGACACCGCCGCTATGCCCAACATGGAAGCGGGCAGTAGTGGAAGTGCTGCAAGCGGAGCGGGACCAACAGCCGCACAGTATTTGCAATATGAACTGGCGGACGAGGTGCTCTTAGCCATATTCTCATACTTGCTGGAACAGGATCTGTGTCGTCTGGCGTTGGTCTGCAAGCGCTTTAATACCATTGCCAATGATACTGAATTGTGGAAGCGTCTATATCAGTCCGTATTTGAATATGATCTGCCCCTGTTCAATCCTGAGCTTTGCAAATTTGTATTTGAAAAACCAGAGGAATCGGAGTACGCTAACCCGTGGAAGGAGAGCTTTCGTCAGCTCTACCGCGGCGTCCATGTGCGTCCTGGCTACCAAGATAAACGGCATCCCAATCGTAGCATTGTATTCTTCAATACTATTCAGGCAGCTTTGGATTATCCCGAAGAGCGTGCTGCAGCAGCGTTTGCCTCGGGCTCTAGTGCAGGTGCAGGAGCTGGAGCTGGCAATGTCAATGCTGGTCTCTCCAACACCAGCAGCAGTGCATCTGGCGCAGCAGGCTCCGGGGCTGGTGGTGCCAGTGTGAATGCCTTGGCAAACATCTACGAGGAGAATGTGCCACCAACTGAACATCCAGGTCCGTTGATATTTCTGCATGCCGGTCACTACAAGGGTGAATATCTTTTCATTGACTCGGATGTGGCACTCGTGGGTGCTGCTCCAGGCAATGTCGCCGAATCTGTGGTACTGGAACGTGAAGCGGGATCAACGGTCATGTTTGTGGAGGGTGCCAAATATGCCTATGTGGGCTATCTGACGCTCAAATTCTCACCAGAGGTCACCTCGACGGTGTCGCATCACAAGCACTATTGCCTGGATATTGGCGAGAATTGTTCACCAACTGTGGACAATTGCATCATTCGTTCCACCTCGGTGGTGGGTGCGGCAGTTTGTGTAGGCGGAGTTAGTGCCAATCCGGTTATACGCAATTGTGACATCAGTGACTGTGAGAACGTTGGACTTTATGTGACTGACTACGCTCAGGGCACTTACGAGCACAACGAGATAAGTCGGAATGCTTTGGCCGGTATTTGGGTGAAGAACTTTGCCAGCCCCATAATGCGTGAGAATCATATACATCATGGACGTGATGTGGGCATATTTACCTTTGAGAATGGCATGGTAAGTCAACTATAACGCTATCCACATCAAGTCAATTGGTCATGGTTGTAAACACTATAATTCCAGGGCTACTTTGAGAAGAACGATATTCACAACAATCGTATCGCTGGCTTTGAGGTCAAGGCTGGCGCAAATCCCACGGTGGTCAAGTGTGAGATACATCATGGCCAGACCGGAGGCATCTATGTGCACGAGAACGGTCTTGGCCAGTTTATTGAGAATCGAATACACTCGAATAACTTTGCAGGTAAGTTGGAGCTATCTTTATACTCGACTTATACCGGGACTAATCCATTTCTCAAAACAGGTGTGTGGATAACATCTAACAGCAATCCGACTATACGCAAGAACGAGATTTATAATGGTCATCAAGGCGGCGTGTACATTTTTGGAGAGGGGCGTGGACTCATCGAGCATAATAACATCTATGGCAACGCCTTGGCGGGCATACAGATACGTACTAATAGTGATCCCATAGTGCGTCACAATAAGATTCATCACGGTCAGCATGGAGGCATCTATGTGCATGAGAAGGGACAGGGATTGATTGAGGAGAACGAGGTGTATTCAAATACACTTGCCGGCGTTTGGATAACCACTGGTAGCACTCCTGTCTTGCGACGCAATCGCATCCATTCGGGCAAACAGGTGGGCGTCTATTTCTATGATAATGGACATGGCAAGCTGGAGGACAACGATATCTTCAATCATCTTTATTCGGGTGTGCAAATACGCACGGGCAGCAATCCGGTGATACGTGGCAACAAAATCTGGGGAGGACAGAACGGTGGTGTTTTGGTCTATAATGGTGGACTTGGTTTACTCGAACAGAATGAGATATTTGATAACGCCATGGCTGGTGTTTGGATCAAAACGGACTCGAATCCAACTCTGAAACGCAACAAGATCTATGATGGGCGCGATGGAGGCATTTGTATATTCAACGGCGGCAAGGGAATTCTTGAGGAGAACGATATATTTCGGAACACACAGGCTGGCGTTCTAATCTCAACCCAATCGCATCCCATACTACGACGGAATCGGATATACGATGGACAAGCGGCTGGCGTAGAGATCACGAACAATGCAACAGCCACATTGGAGCACAATCAAATCTTTAAGAATAAATTCGGTGGCCTGTGCCTGGCCAGCGGCGTCCAACCGATTACACGTGGCAATAACATATTCAATAACGAGGACGAGGTTGAGAAGGCCGTCTCGAGTGGCCAGTGCCTGTACAAGATTAGCAGCTACACATCATTTCCAATGCACGACTTTTATCGCTGCCAGACCTGTAATACAACCGATCGGAATGCCATATGCGTGAATTGCATTAAGAACTGTCATGCAGGACATGATGTTGAATTCATACGACACGATCGGTAAATAATTATATTTACTTTTAATTATTTGTTACTTATTTAAAATTGTTTTGCAGCTTCTTTTGTGACTGCGGTGCGGGCACCCTGTCCAATCAATGCCAGCTGCAGGGTGAGCCCACACAGGATACAGACACGCTTTATGATTCAGCAGCGCCGATGGAATCGCATACACTGATGGTTAACTAGGGCATCATTCGCTCTATAAACGTATTTTGTAAAATCAGAAATCAGCTCTCAACTGTTTTAGACTTCAAGGTGTCGCTTATCAAAGCCATCACCGCACTATCATCTCACAAGTGTTTGCTGTACATATTTTCACAAGACACACAATAATACAATTGATTTGATTGTATGTATATAATATACATTACTATACTATACCACTACTATATGATAATTATAAATCTGCGTTCAAAATTCAACTCAATGTGCAATTTAGTTTAAACCCAATGGATTTCAAAATAGCTTCGCCCCTCTCCAATTGTCACAACGAAAATTAAAATTATTTTTTTGTTTATTTTTCTCAAAAAATAACAAGAAATAAGTATATGGAAAATATAATGATAGATTGAATTATAAAAAGTATATGGTGAGAACATCAAATCCCCAGTGAAGATAACAATTTTGTAATGTAGTTTAGTAGAGTTTTTAAATTCAAAACACAAAATAAAAAAAGATTAAAATATTTGTACTTTAAGAGAAGTAGACAAGAACAATTCGAAAAGCAATTTTAAGTATTAATAACAAATTACGAGTAGATAAACGACAGCAACCGCTTTTTATGCTTCAGCAGCTAACAAACTATATAAATATATAAATCTTACTATAAATACATACAAAGAAACAGTATAAATGCAGTAAACGGACAAGTTAAAGAATCAAAAGCGTTTATATAAAGCAAAAAAAAACAACCATCACAAATAATGAGCAATATTTCATGTCTAAATGTCAAATTTATCTAGCGCAAATCATACAAATATGTGTCATTTTAGAGCTGTAAGATTCAAAATGTTAGAACACTAAACTTGTACTGTTTTCGGTTTGATCGCTTATATATTTTATATTGGGGATCACCCGAGATCACCGAGTATTCGAATTATGCAAAACTCATTAATTTTTAACTATAATGTGTGTGGTAACTAAGTACTAAGTAGCGCTATATATAAATATAGAAGAAGACGTGTATGTAGGATGCACAGCAATTAGTTTTTATATATATACTAAGTACTATACTTATTACTACGAACTTTCTTACGTTTGTTCATAAATATTTTATTATTTCTAAGAACATTCAAATAGTTTTGTTTTTTTTTATATATATGTTGCCAATAATTGTATTTATGTTATATTTAACAAATTTGCTTGTTTTTCTTTAACAATTTTTTGCATAACACAATTAACTTTAATGAACACAAAACACTTCTATATATAAAATAATTATAATATACATAAACATACTTTAATTAATTAAATATAGGCAGCTCACACACACAAACACACAGACAAACAGACACACCTACAAAGATCTGAAGTATATAGAATAAGCATACGATTTACTAACAATTGCGTTGATTAAGACGCAAAATGTATCTGTATCTGAATCTGTATTTCGATGCAACGACAATTTTGAATTGTAAAACACACACACACCCACATCCACACACACAACTATATGTAGAAATGAATTTTAATGTGTAACTTACACATCATCGTCGTCGTTTGTCGCCTTCGACTTGGACACACAGACAACAAAACTAATTATACATATACATATATACCAGGTATAAGCTAAAATTATATTTGAAATTATTTCACAAAAAAACAAAAAAAAAAAAAGAAGAAAACCAACTTTTTTTACTGCTTTTGGTGACTTAAAGTTTATTTTTAATTCCGAATCCTTTCACAGAGTACAGCGACGATTTCATCGTGCTTTGCCGCCTTGGCATAATGAATTGGACCCAGACCCAGCTCATCCTTGACTTTGGGATCACTGTAATAAGGCAACAAGTACTCCACTACCTCCAAGTTGCCTAGGTGAGAGGCATAGTGCAGCGGAGTGCGGCCTGTGCGATCGGCCAATGTAAGATTAGCTCCTGCCAAACGATAGGACTCTAGCCTGTTTATCTGTCCATGCTCGGCCAGCGCACGCAGTTGTTCTGCTTGCTCCTGTTCCTCGTCCGGCAGCATGGCTCCATTATCGAGGAGCATTTGAATAATCTTGTGATTTTCAACATCAATGGCTTCGTGGAGGGGCGTACGATTGAATCGATCGGTTAAATCCACTGGACAGCCGCAGTCCAAAAGCCATGAGACACAGCCCTCTTGTTCCAGGTAGCAGGCTAGGTGTAGAGCTGAGCGTCCCTCACTGTTGGTCTCGCAGAGATTCGCACCATATTGCTTCAAGGACTTTAGTCTCTCTACATCTCCAACTCGGATGGCGGCATCAACGAGAGCTGGAAAGAATGTGGAGCACATTTGATCCCGTTCCCGACAAGTGGACAGATGCAAAGTTCGAGCCACTCCCTCGATGAGATCAATGTCATTGATTTTAGACGTGTTTGTGGTTAGCTCACCACGAATACTCAGATTCATCACCTTCTTCTTGCTCTCTAGGTTCCATTCAGTTTTGCCCAGCACATAGGCCAATTTGGTCAGTGCTGCCTCCTGTGTCATATCGCAGCCGGGCACCACGCCCATGTCCATCCAGGCACCCGTCTCATAGACAGGCGCAACCTCCCCATTGGGGCACTGCGTTATATTCACCACAAGAACGCCACGCTTAACGGCTGCAGATATCTCTTGTAGCAGATCCGCTTCGTTGGGTATGTTGCCGGAGCCAAAGCTCTGAATGACCACACCCTTCATGGGAGCACTGAGTGTGGCACGGAGCACAGCTGCAGTGATGCCTGGGTAGATCCTAAGCAGTCCCACGTTGCTCTCCAAATTGGTTTCCACTGCAAACTGTCCCAGATTGCAAGGTCTAAATATCTGACGATGATTGATATCCACATTGATGCCAACTGTCCCAAGCGCAGGTTGATTCGGCGAGTCAAAGGCATGAAAGGATTTCGAACTAATCTTGGTGGTTCGACAACCACGGAACACTTTGTTGCCGAAGTATAGCAATACCTCGGGTATGTCATAATTACTGGCCATTACCAAAGACCCAATGAAGTTATCTCTTCCATCTGTGCGCATCTCAAAGATGGGTATCTGAGCACCGGTAATCACAACGGGCTTACCCAGATTCTCTAGCATAAAAGCCAGAGCAGACGCCGTGTAAGCCATTGTATCTGTGCCGTGTAATATAACGAAACCATCATAACGCTCGTAGCAATCCTGTAAGTAATGGTTTTATTAAATAACATTATCTAATGCGATATCCAATCTTACGCCTATGTCCTTTGCAATGCGTTTCCAATCGTTAAAGTTCATGCAGCTAGAGTCTAATAGCGGCGAGTATTCCGTTATGTCATATACCACTATGATCTCAGCTCCTTCCACTCTGGGCAGCACTAGAGGAGGCTCCTCGTTGTCCTCGTAGATTGGAGTGTAAGTGTCATCGTGGCAGTTGGGATATTGTCGCAGTCGCTTGGGTAACGCGTTCTTAATGGGTGCCAAGGCTAAGGAAAATCGAAAAACTATAGACTTAAAAAATTATAAAATTTCCTTTTTACCGCCAGCTTCATTGCGCATCATGCCAATGGTGCCACCTGTGTAAATGACATGAATACGCGCCTCCTTGACATGCCGACACTGGCACTTTTGAGATCCCATTATTCCCAACTGCCACTTCGTCTTGGAAACTACTCAAATTTTGGAAAAATGCAGAATAATTAACTTAATTACTTCTAAAATAAAACATTTTATTGGCTAAACTTTTAAAACTGGTCACCAAATAAAAATGTTTAGTATATTAAAATAAAACTAATGACTAACAAATCATAGCCAGTAAAATGCGTAAGGTAACGGATAATTTTGTCGCGTTTTCTATCGGCTTGCAAATAGTGGGAGATTACGCTGAAACCATTTATCGACTTATCGAAATTTTGTAAGCCTTACCAATGCATCCCTGTGTGCTTGCGTTGCGTTCTGATTGGCAAAATAAAAACTGTGTTTGTGTATTTGTGACGAGAAAAACTTGCGTCTGAGATTCGGAGCTCACAGCCCCGCCTTTGAGTGCAAGTTTATCTGCACATTTAGACGTTGTTATAGTTAGAGTGATGACAAATATATCAACATGACCGAAAAGATAACACTAGCTGATGCGCTGTCCAATGTGGAGGTGCTGGACGAGATACCGCTGCCCGATGAGCAGCCCTGTATAGAGGCCCAGCCCTGTTCAATTATCTACAAAGCAAATTTTGATACAAATTTCGAGGATCGCAATGGATTTGTTACAGGCATTGCCAAATACATCGAGGAGGCGACTACGCACGCAAATTTGGTAAGTACTACACACACACACATACCGCCCACCCCTTTTCGACACACCTTTCTAATTGCACTTCCTGCCACTGCAGAATGTTCTATTGGATGAGGGTCAGAAGCATGCCGTCATGCTCTACACCTGGCGCTGTTGCTCCCGAGCAATACCACAACCGAAATCGAATGAGCAGCCAAATCGCGTGGAGATCTACGAGAAAACCGTAGAAGTGCTCGCACCGGAAGTGAATAAACTGCTCAACTTTATGTATTTCCAACGTAAAGCAATAGAGGCATTCTCCGGTGAAGTGAAGCGCCTGTGTCATGCTGAGAAACGCAAGGACTTCGTATCGGAGGCGTATCTTCTGACGCTTGGAAAATTCATCAATATGTTTGCGGTCCTCGACGAGCTGAAGAACATGAAGTCGAGCGTTAAGAATGATTATTCCACTTATCGACGTGCGGCTCAGTTTCTGAAAGTGATGTCTGATTCGCATACGCTGCAGGAATCACAGAATTTGTCCATGTTCTTGGCCACACAAAACAAAATCCGTGACACTGTTAAGGATACGCTGGAGAAAATCGTTGGCTACGAAGACTTGCTGTCGGATGTAGTCAACATCTGTGTCCATATGTTTGAAACAAAAATGTATTTGACGCCTGAAGAGAAGCATATGCTGGTGAAAGTAATGGGTTTTGGCCTTTTCCTTATGGACAGCGATGCTTGCAACATTAATAAGTTGGATCAGAAGAAAAAGATTCGTCTCGATCGCATTGACCGCATATTCAAGAACCTGGAGGTAGTACCACTCTTCGGAGACATGCAAATCGCTCCGTTTAACTACATAAAACGTAGCAAACACTTTGACTCCAGCAAGTGGCCGCTATCAAGCTCGAACGCCATCAGTCCACAAGCTGACTTAATGGTGCATCTGCCACAAATTCGAGAGGATCATGTCAAGTACATCTCTGAGCTGGCACGTTACACCAACGAGGTGACCACTACCGTAAAGGAAAATCCATCTGATGCTGAGAATCGCATAACCGCTGATTTGGCACTTCGTGGACTACAATTACTTTCGGAATGGACTAGTGTGGTTACCGAGCTTTATTCCTGGAAGCTACTGCATCCCACAGATCATCATCAGAACAAGGATTGTCCTGTAGAGGCCGAGGAATATGAACGCGCTACGCGATACAATTACACGTCTGAGGAGAAATTCGCATTGATCGAAGTAATCGCTATGATCAAGGGCCTTCAGGTGCTCATGGCTCGCATCGAGACAGTGCTGTGCGAGGCGATTCGCCGTAATATCTACTCCGAGTTGCAGGACTTTGTGCAGCTAACACTGCGTGAACCTCTGCGCAAGGCAGTCAAGAATAAGAAGGATCTTATTCGTAGTATCATTATGTCGGTGCGAGAAACATCTGCTGATTGGCAGAAGGGCTACGAGCCCACCGATGATCCCGTCTCCAAAGGCAAAAAGGATCCAGATGGAGGCTTTCGCATACACGTACCTCGGCTCAACGTTGGACCCTCTTCCACTCAGCTGTATATGGTGCGCACCATGTTGGAGTCGCTGATTGCTGATAAAAGTGGTGGCAAACGTACGCTCCGCAAGGACATCGATGGCAATTGTCTCACACAGATTGATACGTTCCACAAGACATCGTTCTATTGGAGCTACTTGCTCAATCTGAGCGATACCCTGCAGAAATGCTGTGATCTGTCGCAGCTTTGGTATCGCGAGTTCTATTTGGAAATGACCATGGGTCGTAAGGTAAACAAGTGCATGGTACGCCATCAGCACAATGAGGAATGCAAGGATTTGATAACAATGGAGAAACGCATACAGTTTCCAATTGAAATGTCCATGCCGTGGATTCTAACCGATCACATACTGCAGACCAAGGAACCATCTATGATGGAGTAAGTCTTTTGATTTAAGCACAGCATTTTAAAAGATTTATTCTAATCATAAATTTATTGTAGATTTGTTTTGTATCCTTTGGACTTGTACAACGATTCAGCCCATTACGCACTCACTGTCTTCCGCAAGCAATTCCTCTACGATGAGGTGGAGGCTGAGGTAAATCTTTGTTTCGACCAGTTTGTCTACAAGCTGAGCGAGCAGATCTTTGCACACTACAAACAATTAGCTGGCAGGTGAGTTCAACCGACAACAGTAACAATTTAAGAATAAACTAACTAATGCTTTCCCAAATATTTGCAGCATTTTCTTGGACAAACGTTTTCGACTGGAATGTGAAGTTCTTGGCTTCAATTTCCAATCATATCCACGCAATAATCGCTATGAGACGCTGCTAAAGCAACGACATGTTCAATTATTGGGTAAGTAAAAGAGTATAAAACGCTATCTAAGAGTTTGTGTTATTTTTCATATTGATTTTTAAGGTCGTTCAATTGATCTGAACAAGTTGATTACACAACGCATCAATGCAAACATGCACAAGAGCATCGAATTGGCCATCAGTCGCTTTGAGGGTAATGACATCACTGGCATTGTGGTAAGGGATCATGTGATGTTGCAAGCAAAACCGCAATTTGTAAGCTCAATCTCTTGACTTTTACAGGAACTTGAGGGGCTATTAGAGGCCAATCGCATTTGCCACAAAATGCTTAGCAAGTATCTGGCTTTAGACAACTTTGATGGCATGGTCAAAGAGGCTAATCATAATGTACTGGCTCCTTATGGCCGCATCACGTTGCACGTATTCGTGGAATTGAACTATGACTTTTTGGTTAATTACTGCTATAACGCAGCCACAAATAGGTATGCCCTTATACATTTTCTAAAACAGCTGAATATTAAGTTTCAATTTACAATATTTTCTTGCAGATTTATACGCACCAAGGTCAATTTATCATCAACACAGGCAATACAGCGAGAGAAGCCACCGCAGATGTCGCATTACTATCTGTGGGGCTCTAAGCAATTGAACGCTGCATATTCCACACAGTATGGCCAATACACTGGCTTCGTGGGCGCCCCACATTTTCATGCCATGTGCCGTTTGTTGGGCTACCAAGGCATTGCTGTCGTCATGGACATTATTCTGAAGGACATTGTCAAGCCCCTAATACAAGGCTCATTGCTGCAGTTTACCAAAACGCTAATGATTGCCATGCCCAAGTCTTGCAAGCTGCCACGTTGCGAATACGGTTCACCTGGCGTGCTCAGCTATTATCAGGCTCATCTGACGGACATTGTGCAATATCCTGACACAAAAACAGAGCTCTTTCAATCGTTTAGAGAGTTTGGCAACTGCATCATATTTTGTCTGCTGATAGAGCAGGCTTTGTCACAGGAGGAGGTCTGCGATCTGTTGCATGCAGCACTTTTCCAAAACATCTTCCCACGTCCATTCTGCAAAGGTACTTAAAGATTAAATTTTTATATTCTGATAAACCTTTCTAATACACATAATTTTGTGGCATTAACAGAGAATGAGAAGCCGGAGGCAAAGCAAAAGCGTCTAGAAGCTCAATTTGCCAACTTACAAATTGTTTCCAACGTGGAAAAGATTGGCACAGCCAAGGTAAGTAATCGAAAATTAAAAATAATTCAATTTATTGTATTTGTGACTTTATAGCAAGCAATGATTGCTCGCGAGGGAGATCTTTTAACACGAGAGCGTCTCTGTTGCGGCCTGAGTATCTTTGAAGTGATACTGAATCGTGTCAAGAGCTATTTGGATGATCCAGTTTGGTGTGGCCCACCACCAGCCAATGGCATAATTCATGTGGACGAGTGCTCTGAATTTCATCGACTCTGGTCCGCTTTACAGTTTGTTTACTGTATTCCCGTACGTGGCACGGAGTATACGATTGAGGAGTTGTTCGGCGAGGGTCTTAACTGGGCTGGTTGCGTTATGATTGTGCTGCTTGGACAACAGCGTCGATTTGAAGCTCTCGATTTTTGCTATCACATTTTGCGTGTGCAGCGCGTCGATGGCAAAGATGAGGACGTTAAGGGCATTGTGAGTTATTTAGTAATTAGAACTTATACGTTTCTTACTAATTAAATTGATTATCGCAGCAATTGAAACGAATGGTGGATCGCATACGACGCTTCCAAGTATTAAACTCACAAATTTTCTCAATATTAAACAAGTATCTAAAGGGTGGAGACGGTGAGGGCTCAAATGTGGAGCACGTGCGTTGTTTTCCTCCGCCACAACATCCATCGGTTATATCATCGTCGTCACACTATCAGGATCCACAAAAGCTGCGACAAAGCATGAACAACTGAGAATAACCAGAATGCATTTAAGCTAAACGTAAACACTTACTTTAATATTTAACCACAATTACAATTACAAGCTATTCACGCAAAGTATCTATGATGGGCAGCCTGAGAAATACATTCGATTTTATTACAATTGTTATTCCTTATATATTTTTTTTGTATTTGTTTATTTGTGGTATTTACTTTACATACACTATGTAAATTGTATTATGCAAGCAATTATATTATTATATACTATGCATAGATTTTAAATTTAATTCCAAGCTACAATCAATTGCATTCACTTTATAAACTATTGGAAATATTATACTATATACGTCTTTGCGGCTGAATTAATTACTCTATATACTATAAATTAAAATAAACACATTTATTTTGCGAGAATCGAATTAGCCAAAGAATTGACAGTTGGAAAAAATATAAATAAGTTGGCTTTAAATACGAAATATATTCAAGAAATTACAACAAATGCAGAAGTATTAAATGTTTAAATTGTATAACTGCCAACCAAACAGAGCGCATAAAAAAGATAATAATATAAACAATATGTGTATGTGTGTGTATGTATGTACGTACATTGCTAAAGAATTGATTTTAAAAACACACAAACTTAATACAATGAACTTTATCGAATAAAATTTTCATACGTATTTCTAACAAACCCTTAAAACAATTGGAATTTTATCTTTCGGCATTTTTGGAATAGTACACTTAATGTATATAGTTTCTTGATCTTTATTAAATTCTTGAAGTTGTGGAAAATTATATACTTAGCTAGGATTCATTTGTCACTCCGTTCTTCATGGCCGTATACGTGTGCAATACAGTGAAGTTATCGGCGTAGTTCCGTGGCAAATCGAACTTGGCACTGTCCGCTCCCAAGTAGCAGGCACCATAGGCACAGCTCTTGGTGATGCGCACCAA
Organism: Drosophila dunni; assembly: GCA_018152125.1. Classification (NCBI taxonomy): domain Eukaryota; kingdom Metazoa; phylum Arthropoda; class Insecta; order Diptera; family Drosophilidae; genus Drosophila; species Drosophila dunni. Next base: position 1,160,101 of record JAECXC010001197.1, on the reverse strand, counting down.
CTTGAGATTGTATGGAATGGTCATCTTGGCCAGCTCTTTGTTAAACTCTTTTTCCAGCAGATTCCAGCTGCTCCACACGGAACCCACGCAGACGACAGAAAGTTCCCCAGATTGAACCAAATCATTGTGTACTTTAGGCAACAACGATTTGATCATGCGTGCCAAATGGACAGCAGCTTCTTCGAACAGGGACAAGGCCAGCTCGTCACCGCTTTCGGCACTCAGTGCCAACTTCTTGCACAGATTGGCAAAGAAGGGTTTATCAAAACGACCATAACAGTGTGTTAGCATATCGTAGCGAGTTTCTATGCTAAAGTGTTCCTTGATCAATGTCCATGTCTTGTCAATAGGATACGGTGATTTCTCAAAGTTGTCCATGTCATCGAAAACCACTTTCACAGCACGATAGGATATGAACCAGGCTAAAAAGATGGAAGTTATTTTAATTATTGAAGGGTAAGTCAGTAAATCATTGATTAGATTAGTCGTCCATCAAGTGTTATCAGTTAATTCTAATCTGGGTCGTTTCATTGGAAGGCAAATTCATTCAAATACTGATTAGCAGTAAACTGATAACAGCTGAAGGAGAAGTTAGGAACACTTACCGCTGCCCTCGTCCCCGAGAAAATTACCCCAGCCGCCACAGTTGGCTGTGGTGCCATCAGGATTGCGTAGCAGGCAATTAGAACCTGTTCCCGAGATGAGTACGATCCCACCAATGGAGGAAGCAGTGAACATGCTGCCCATTGTGTCGCTGGAGACGGCATAACTGTCGGCCAGATTGGGGAATGTGGTGCGCAGCTCCTGCTCCAGCTCGCGATTCGTGGCTTCCTGTTGGAAAGAAAAGTTTTTATAATTTGACACAGAAATATTAAATATTTGACTGTTTACCTGCTCACATCCGCTAAGACTGAGCCCCAAGCTAGCCAGCGGTATATCCTTTGGTATTTTGGACTCCTCCTTACAGCGCTCTACCATGTCGGCAATGCGACGAGCACACTCTGGAATGCCAATCCCCCAGTGGTTTGTGCCCAAACCGCTGGTGGTGCCCACAGATTCTCCACTCTCATCGCAGATGACCAATCGGGAGTGCGTTGCACCACTGCAATTTATAAAGCCATTAATTAAGTTGACATCCGCCTGTCAATTACTCCGGCTTCTGGGTCATGACCTCGAACAATACCCATATATACTATGCACAGACCCTGTACTATTAATAGTTTGAGTAAATCGAATTAATTGGTTGTCAATTAAATGAATTGAAATTGAAGAACAGAAATTTGGTCACGTGTAGTCAATTTAAATAATTTTTGGAAAAGGTGCGACAACTGAAGCTATTTATAGATATGGTATTCTAGGCCATCAATTGATCGTGTTAATAATAGAAGAATTAGAAGAGATAATAAAAAATGAATGAAATAATGTCTCTAAATACTACAAAGGATTTTATTTAAATTGTATATCTAAACTAGATAACACCAGTGCCCTATAAAATAGGCCTGTGAATAAACACGTCAATGAACTATTTGTCTGCATTCACAGACCCGCATTCAATTGTCATTGTTATTACAGTTTGCGGAAAACTTCAATCTAAATACGAGTCAATTGAACAAAATGCGTTTGCTTTCTGAAGTACGGAATTATAGCACATGATATTGTTGATTTCAATCCCATTTATGACTAAAATTAATATTGCATTGTTGTGATAAATGGTTCTAAATCATTTTCGGCATTCAATAGATAAGCATGGCGCCAATTCAATTTGAAATGTTGTGACGTCACTACTCTCGATTAGCTGGCAGCACTGTCTGCATTGAGCACGGAGTTGCCATATGTTTTCGCACAACAACCGGTCGCATTGCACAATAAACTTTTTTAATTGTTAATTGTGTTTGAAAGTGCGTGTCGTTTGTGGATTGGGAGACGGAGAGATCACAGAATTGGTTGCGTTACGAACTAATTAAAAGAATTTCAATTTAATTGCTATGAAGCTGCTGGCAAATGTGCGCAAATTGTTGCTGCTGCGCCGGCAAAGGCCAGTGGAGCGCCTAATGACAACAGCAACAACAACACCACAGACACATGACCCGAGAGGGAAGCTAGAGAAACCAGCGTTAACCAGTGAACAACTTGATGAACTGGAGCGAAACATAGAGCTGCGACATCATAAGAACAATATACCGCTTATACGCAAGCTGCTCAAAGCCCTACAAAATAGCGAAGAGATCCATCGACAGCTGGAGGAGCAGCTGGAACAGCTACCCAATGCAACTCATCCACGCCTACTGGGCTTTGACAATCAACCATTCGAGTTGGCAAACTATCAGCACCGCCCACTGCCCGAGCAGGGAGTCAAAGAGTTCTCGGAGCTGGCACGAGCACTTAATTTGTATCGAATGGATCACTTGGGGAATTACACGGGGCACAAGAGTTACTACTTGACGGGTCAACTGGCAATGCTGGAACAGGCAATTATACAGTATGCATTGGAGGCGGTGACAAGGCAGGGCTTCAAGCTCATCTCTGTGCCGGACATACTGCCCCGAGAAGTGATCGAGAGCTGTGGAATGCGTACAGAAGGTGAACGAACTCAGGTCTACAAACTGGACACAGGTGACTGTCTGTCGGGTACGTCCGAAATGGCACTCGCCGGTTTCTTTGCCAAGCAGGTGTTGACGGAGCAGCAGCTGCCCATGAAGGTGGCTGCTGTTAGTCGCTGCTATCGAGCGGAAACATCAGGATTGCAGGAGGAGAAGGGCATTTATCGAGTGCATCAGTTCACGAAGGTGGAAATGTTTGCCATTACCACGCCAGAGCAGTCCGAAGCAACGCTGGAGCAGTTCAAGGACACGGAGATAGGACTATTCAAGCAGTTGGGTATCAATTTTCGATTACTGGACATGCCGCCCTGTGAGCTAGGTGCTCCAGCTTATCAGAAATACGACATAGAAGCCTGGATGCCCGGTCGCCAGATGTGGGGTGAAATATCCAGTTGCAGCAACTGTACGGATTACCAGTCAAAGCGTCTAGACATTAAGTATAAAAGAGCTTCCGATGGAAGTGTTGTGCACACACACACGCTGAATGGCACCGCAACGGCGATTCCACGTCTTCTGATCGCATTAATTGAGTCCTATCAAAGTGCCGACAAAAGTGAATCCATTACAATTCCAGACGTGCTGGTGCCCTATATGAATGGACAGCGGACAATTACACGGGACAAGAGAATACCGGAGACTAAGCTGGTGAAGTTTATCAAGTCAGAATAATGTTACTATACGAGATACTGAATTAATTAAAACACTAAATACATAACTTTATCTTTTGCTTGTAATAATAGCAGTAATGGGCTGGTCTAAGTTAAACCCTTTGATAAGTGATTCTGATATATTGTTAAACAATTGCGCACTTCACATACCTATACTATATAATGTATCAAAACAAGTTAGTTTGTTGAATCAAGAGCAATCAATATGGATTAGTTAGTTTTTATTGACCTTACTTACCCTTCAATGCCGCCAAAATATCTCATTTTACTTGTTGAACTTTGTTTAAACTCTTCCGTGTTTTAGTTGAAGCCGTTTTCTATATAAATAACAAATAGCTTTAATTAACTCGTTATAAACAAATGCATTTAAACAATTCTCTAACTATCCCAAGCATTCGCAATTCACACAATCTTATCGGACTTTACGATCCACACCCCATTTCATTGTTTTTTGGATTTTTGCTGATTGAAGCTGAAAAAACGAAAGTTGGTTTGCATGCGCTTAAAGAATGGACAATTTCTTGAACGATCGGTTAAGTAAATCGAAAATTATAGTGAGTCTAGAAATTCGTTTAACAGCACTTTATTTAAAGTTATAGGTTTAAGTTGGTAATGCTAATTAATTAATATATTTTTTTCAAAAGAGTTTTGTTTTTTGTTGTGTAAGTATAATTTATTCACCAACTGTAAGTTAGCAAAAAGCTGCTGAAGGTTCGAGTGAGATAGAGAGTTTGAAGAAACCGAAACTAGTTTAACAAAGAAATTCCAATCACTTTCGGCGAAATAATAAATGTATAAATGCTTGCTTACATACAAATATTTGTATCAATTTTATTAAAAATTTCCAAGCCGCGCTTGACTTTTTAATTTGTTTTTTTTTTTTATCACTTGCTTATGACACACCCCAACAAATGGCACACACGTCAACACAACTGTTGCCGTTTTTTTTTTGATTGTCTAATGCCCACATTCACTTGCATTTACACTTCCCAATCTGTTTTGATTAATAAAGCTAACTAACTGCAGCTGAAGTTGTGCTATAGATTCCCATGTGCAATAATGTCATTCGGTTCTTACCCGCCTAGGAAGCTACTGATACAATTAACGTCTATGCGCTTTGGAGCCCACACACAAAATATTGTTTTGAGACGCCAACATTGTTATTTAAACATTTGCCGTTCGCTTTGATGGTCAGCTGTGGCTTAGTGCTGTAAGATGCCTGTAAAACTCACCAGTGTTAAAAGCTTCACATCAGCTGTTGCGCTTCATGGCTGTAAAATAGAAACCTAGTGTTGAAAATAACCAGAGCTTAGAGACGTATTTTGATCTTGGATTTATTTTGAATTCGCACAATTTTACTTTTTGCCCTTTTCTTTATCCTTATCTTTTATTGTGTACTTATCGTACGACTTGGTTGGATCATAGGGTTCCCAACGGCTGGCCGGAAATATGTGCTTGTTGCGCTCATACCAGGACCGGAGCAATACTTTGCCCGCATGGGACTCTTCCTTTTCGACGGACGCATCGCTTATCATGCGCACATCATCGTGTACATCGAACTGAAAAAGTGGACCGGACTTACCGCGTGCCTTGGTCACAATAAAATCGTAGAACGAATAATGATGTGGCAGTATCAAATCTTCCTTAACATACATCAACTGATCAGCCATCACTGTTTTTAATTCGATGAACTCTTTGCGCAGCAGCTCCAAGCATTTTTGTAGGAATTGATAAATGGAGTTGCCCTTTTTCATGAGAACATTTCGCCTATGGCCAGAACCATCCCAGTAACTGAATGTAATTGAGATATCTTCATCTTTGAGCTCGGCTTGTTGCATTACCCATTCCTGTCGTAGTTGTTCGCGCAACCGATTCTCCTGTTCCTCCCGCTCGCGGTCTGGTAGGAACGATGTATCCACGTCGGGATTCTTGCAGATTTTCTTCTTCTTAATGGGCACTTCTTCGTTTCGTAGTTCCGTCCATTTAGCTGGTGCTGGCTTTTGGAACGTTTCCTCCTCCTCTTCATTATCTTGATCCTCCTCGTCATCATCCAAATTAAAAGACAGTGCTTGTATTTGACGCTTCTGTTTGTTCTTCTCGGCTTGTATGGCTTCCAAAGCACGCTGCTTTTCTCGATCCTTTTCATCTTTCTTTTGGGCAAGTTTCTTTTCACGTTCGCGCACAATATCCTCCTGCTTGGCCTTCATCTCATCCAGCGTGACCAGACCAATGGTCGAAGACTTGAGCTGTTGTTCCACTGCATCGTAGTGCGTTGCAAACTTATTCTCAATCTTGTCCAGCTTCAGCTCCTCTTCAATTTTCTTCTTTCGAAACTCAATCTCCTGTTGTTGTATTTCACGCTTCTTCATTAATTGTGCAGCTCTCCCAGCCTCGCTGGCTGCACCTTTATAGTGGGCCATGTTGTTTTAGTTCTTTTGCAATAAGCAATGAATATTTATTGAATATTTATATGAAATATAAACACAGAACTAAATTTATTTTGTAATTTGTTGTCAATCTGTCGTCTTTAGTGATGACACGACTAATCGAACGTGTGATATGAACCGATTACTATCGTTAATTACTCGACTGCATAGGAATTGTTTCTGTGTATCGGGAAGGGGACACAATCTATTCAAACAGAGTATACATTTTAGAGCAATCATTTGAAAATTTAAAAAAATTGTATTTAACTAATTTCCATTATCAATGTCATGACTGAGTAAATCATTTGAGTAACAATTCAATTAAGTGTAACCATATTTAAAAATGGATTAATAAATGTTTGCAACATGTAGCTAACTAACAGTGCTGCATTGTTAAGAGTATCGAGAAACTGCAGAACTTATCGGAAGTACAATCGATTAGCGATATATAATTTAAATTTTAAACAGCAACACAGCAAGCACAGCTAAGGGTTTAATCCACACTTTTAAGTAGTAAGTGTCAAAATGCAATTAATATGTTTGTTATCAATTTGAAACTTTATTATTTAACGGTTGCTACATCTATTGTTGAGTGCTTGGATTATTTGGAACTGGTGTTCAAAGCATTGCTTTACACTTAAAAGCCAATATGGTAACCGTTATACAAACAACAGTTTTGCAAGCTTAGCTACTAAAATTTTATTAGTTTTTTCATTGCTTTGTTAAGTTGATAAAACACAATTTTAGTTGTGTGCCGTATTGGTTTTATATAAACATTAAATAATCAGCATAACGCTGTGGTGCTTTGAACTTACTCTAGAATATATTTATTGTATATAATAATTGTTTATTAAAACAGCAATTTTTGAACTGTTTGCAAATACATATATGTAGAAAAATTAGTGAAAAACAAACGTAAAAATTGGGAGTCACAAGTGTGTTTGTAGTTTTGTTACTTAGGTACAGTTTACTAATCGGAGGTATTATATAGATGATTGCTTGTACATATTAAATGTATATATAAGTTCAGGTTAATGATACATTTATCGCTAAGATCGAAGAACTGGAAGTTGACTTGAGATATGATCGCTTTAATTTTATTTTCACAGTTGGGTCGTTGGGAATTATATAATATGTACTAAATTTAAACACGTACACTTGGTTAAGTTTGCTTCTTGGCATTTTGTTGTATATATTGATATTAAAAACAATTTACTAATTAATTAAAATTTGGCTTAAAATTCATTTTGTTCATTTGGCTAAAATTAATACGATTGCATCATGAATGATTGTTTGCCCACTAGTTTCACATTCAATATATTATATGGAGCATTTCTCTTGACTTCTATACGGATTTTAAAGTTATGTGATTGAATTCAAACATGCGTTATTAAACTTTTAAACTTAATTTCTCTAATCAACGCTGTATTTGTTAACTGCTCTTTACTCCTTTTTGGGCGAGTCACTGTTCATAATGCTGAGGCGACGTATGTTCGGTTTATCGTAATCCTCCATCGAAATGCCACGTGATAAGCGACGCTCAAAAGAACTTGAGCTGGCAGTGGAGTAGGATCGTCCACGGTCAACACCGGGCATGACTATCGAGGTCAACAGACCTTGACCTTTGCAAAACAACAGTATCGATTGAGCAACCTTTGAGGGCTGAAATGTTGAGACAACAAAGTGAGTATATGTAGTATAGAATTACAAAATGACTTACGGCATCGGCCAAGACATCCCCAGCACGTTCAATCTTCAAGATGGTCACACGTTCCTTCTCCACATCGCGATGCAGCTTCTCCACCATCGAGGCATATGGACTGAGCATGCCTGTAATCAATATGGCATCGACTTTGCAGCCTTTGAGTGTCAGATCCTTGCGACTGTAGAGTAAAGTATTAATATAGACATACACTGCTTATAATTTACTGCCTCTTACTTCATAAACGCCTTCACATAGAGTCCCACATTCTTGCTGTTCAGTGAGCGATGCAAACGCTTCTGATACTCGGCCACGATCTTGTCCTTGTCTGGATTCTCCCCCACAATTTGCTATTCATATTAGTATTTTAATTGTTTAAGTAGAGAATAATTTAATTGCCATTTTGAAACTTTGAATTATGAGCTACAAAACTACAAACATGCGAGTAGCATGCAGAAAACAAAAATAATTACTAAAGATTTGGAAGAATTTTGAATATTTATATTGGCCAATTGATTCGTGATTGAGGTCTACATACCGAGGGCTAAAAAAGAGAGATAATGAAAAGAAAAGGTAAATAATAAAAAGTAGATTAATAAACATGCTATAGAAAGTCCTAAATCTATTGCAGGTGGAGCACAATTGTAGCAATTTAAAATGTTCAGAAACTGCAGATAATATACATAGTTGTACTAATTAGAGGAGTAGAGAGCTGAAGAAACTATTTATTAAATTAGATTTGAAACTTGTTTACCTCCATGACCTTTAGTGCAAGTGAAATGCACCCAAGTTAAACATAAAATAGATAAAATCAAATAGAAAAGTGAATAGAAAATAACACTTAGATTAATTCACAAACACAACAAAGACGCACAGGCACACACTCAATTTAAATGTGGGTGTGTGTGCAAGTACTTACATGTCCAAACTTATGATAAATTAAAAAGCTCTCAGCAGATTGGGCCACCTCATCGCTTTTCCAGCTAATGAACTGTTAACAAGTTTCCAAATTATTTTAAATTCCTTCCAAACGCATTCAAATCTGTACCTTGCTCTTAAAGGATTGCAATACACTTGCAGCACTGCCAGTGGCATTGATCAGAATGAGTCCCAAAGCACGACTGGGATGTGCGAGGCCAAAACGAGCCAGAACATTGGCACCAGCACCCTCGCCGAGTCCAATGACATACTTTACATGCAAATAGTCCAACACGGTGACCAAATCTTCACCCAAAGACTGAAGCGATGGAAATGGAAAGTTATCAGAGAGTGCTTCAGCATTATCTGCATGACCGGGCACATCCACGTGTATAAAGCATGAGCGCTCCTTGATTTCCGTCATGCAGGGGCTGCTCACAAATTCCTGAAACGAGTTATCTGCCAGCGCGACGTGTATTAACAAATATTAAATAAACATTTGAATAAAAGTTTTGGCTTACGATTGCAGCCCAAATCATGCACTGTAATGAATACGGCACGCTTCTCCTGCTGCGACAAGTCCCCCTTTAAAGAGTCATCAGTGTGATTAGTCAGATTTATTGTATATTAATTATAATTTTCAATTTTACCTGAACTATGACCGTCAGATCACCGCATTTTTCCGTGCTGATGTTGTATTTCTGTAATGCCATTGACATTGCGAATTAAACATTAATTGGATTATGATTTGCGCTGTTAGCGCATTACTGGCAACTTTGAAAGCAAAAAGTAAATTCTATAAAAATGTAAAGCTAAAAGGCAAAATCATTTTCACGTTCCCATTAAAACAAACTGAAGCGTGAAAAATGACTGGGCATGAAATGACCAAAATAAGAAGAAAAATCGTGTGGCTTTTGTGTTGTTGTGTGTTGGCTTTTTTGGGCCATAAAGAGACAGGCGCAAAGGAAGTGGTTTTGTATGATTTCTGCCCAATGATGATGCTAAATGTCAATTGCATGCGTTTTATGGAAATTCCAATTAGAAATTTAAATATTTGACATCGTCCTAAAAGTAGGCAATGGAATTTGAGTCAACTTTGTTTGCTTAACAAATGATTTGAATTCCAAAATTAATATTCAATTTTCATATCATAAACAATTCAATCGGAGCATAAATTTTGTTTATTTTGGCAATTGAAAACAATAAATTATGAACACGGTCTAACAGCAACATTCCATAATTCTATTTATAATTTATTTAAGCTTTAGGTAAATCAATCTACAATTCACAGTCCCTTTTTTATTGTCCACAGACAAAAGCATCCTTTACACAAACACATCCACACACACACTCACACACCGATGAAAAACACTTATTGAAATTGATGGAAACTATAAAAGTGTCAAAAGACCAGCCAGTGGGGCATTTCTCGGTTGTAGGGTCTCTCGTCAATATCTTCGGCCCTAAGAGGCGCCCACACAATTTTACCTAAGCTCTTTAATGTAATCTAAAGTGTTCGTTTTCTTGCAGTAGCAGCAGCGGCAGCAGCAAACAAGTAAATAGACTGATATGTAGATAAACAAATGAGTATTATGTAAATGTGGGAACAACTTTTAATGGCATTTGTATGCGTTGAGTTGGAGCGTAGGGAATGAAAATAGAGACGAAAGATAACAGAGATAGACACAGTAAAATATGTAGAGCCAGTGGATGCGGTAAAGACAGCTGCAGGTCATCCTGTTTGCCCAACGCCAATAAAAGTTGTGCTTTCAAATTAAAAACATAAATAAAACATGTTGATGCCGCCTTTGTGGTGGCTGCACTAAATTTACATAACTTTTCAGGGTCGTGAAGCTGGTTGCCCCATTACAAAATATAGCGAACATAAAGCTAGAGTCAGTTTCAGGCTTATTGCTGCTTGCAGTTAACAAGTAAATGCACATTATGACAGTGCCACGCCTCCCAAGGCACACGTCCTTGCACTGGGGACGCAGTTGTGATGCAAAGTGCTGTGCTAACAAACAAAACAACGAAAATAATGGCGTTGACAATGGCTCTGGCGATGGCGATGCCATTGGTAATGAAATGGTTAGGGGAATATATATATTTTTGTGTATATAGGCCTGGTTGTGACGTTTTTGGAGCAGCGCAGTCACATACCCAGAATTATAGCATAACAAGTAACATGGAAATTGCGCTCGTTGTTGTCACAAATCAATTGTAATTAAATGCGTGAGTCAAAGTCGACATTTGTGGGTGATTTAAAAGCTGTTTGCTTTGCAAATTGTGTGAATCGGCACGGATCAAATGACGAAAGTGAGCTAATGGCTATGAAACCTTTATAAAAAATACAATCAGACAGACGATCTTACTTGCAAGAGCAGCTTGCTATGCATAAAAGTTACAAGATGCGAGTTCCAAAGCTGCCAGGTAAATATACTTAAGCTGCCAACGCACAAATAAACTTATGTAGCGACAGTGCTGTAAAATACGTTTGTAAATAACGTATTTTGCAATAAATTGCACGGCGTTGTGTTACAATCACCTGCCGCTTGACTGACTGCACTTTACGAGCTGCCAATGTTCATACAGCAAACGCATTCAGTCTTGCCCTTTTGTGACGCAGTTAAGACATCGTCAGCTGTTATCGTTTATGATGACGCACTCGATGATTGATGTTGCGGTTGTTGAGCTGTCGTGCACAGCAACGGCAATAAGCATCAGAGTCAGTGGTACGCACCCTTAACTGCACATGTCGTATACGTAACGAAAGAAACTTTTGCTGTCATTCACCATTCATGAGGTGTTTCGATTTTTCCCTCTCTTTTTTTTTTTGATCGTTGTTTTCTCTGTTCAATTGTAAATTGAAATTGTTCATTTGTGCATTGTGCCTCGAGCGCATGTTTCCTATTGTTTTACAGTCTTAATATTGCCATCAATCAATTAAAAATAAAACAGAAGTACACGACTTGTTTGCAATCGTTTGATTTGTATTTTGTTCGATGTATCAAACAATTTTCAAAGGCTTGTAATTTTAGTTGCTTTTGCCGCAGGGTGAGCATTTTAATTGACTTTTCAATGGGGCAATGCTTAGAATTGTTTGTGTTTCTCTCCCACTTAATTGAGATTCATGAGTTATACATGTGTTTGATGATGGGAAATCGTTTAATTGCCATACGCCTCATTAAATGCAAAAAGGGATTTCTAATTGGGGAATATGGAAAGCGTTTGACGTCGCACAACGGTTACGTAAGTGATTGGAAGTTTAAGTGCTGTTTCAGCTGAAATAAAATTAAAACTAAAATCACTTAGATTACTTCCAGGTAAATTTCTCTCAAACCTCCTTAGCATCATTTAAGATATTTGTCAAACAGTATCTTTTTCGCAAAAATTATAAATGTACCTAATCAATTTGAGCCCATCTTGTCACATGTAACATCCTTGATAGGGAAGTGTAATCAAAAGTGCCAGCAGATTCATAGACCTGGACACTGAAGCTGTCAGCAGCTCAGAAGTTAACGGAACAGAGGTCGATGCTATCCGATTACGACATTAAAACGTTGATAGTCGTCGGTGGGTTTTAGTATGGTAATGGCACAAAATCACGTCGAGTGAGTGAGTGAGTGAATGAGGCACGTGAGCGGAAAAAAGCGAAGGTAAGAATGTATGCGCAGTCAGCCAGGAAACAGGCAATGTGAAGAAGGTGACACACAAACTGGCAACGTCAACGATTTCAGGAAAATGAAAATATAAAACACGTCAGTCAGAAGTCGCAGCATCGGCATCAACTGGTATGAGACTGAGTGAGAGTGAGAGGGGTTAACAGCAATGAGGTCAATGAGTTGACACGTACACAGACACATAAGCACGCCCACAAACACACCCACACACACAAACACACACACATACACTCACACAAACATCAACACAAATGAAAAGCTGCAACTTTGAGCTGACGCTTGAGGGCAATGCCTGTATCATGAATAAAGACCTCAACCCATACAGACATGCACTGAGCGAAAAGAGGTTGTGTGATTTCGACTCTTTAATATTTAATTATTGCTTAGAGTTAGCAACAAATAAGGAGAAAAGAAACAAGTACAAATATATAAGTTTAACAATTTAAGTCCTAATAAAATATTATATTTAAAGTGTAGATTGACTAGATCTTTTTGCTCTATGTAGTGACATGACCAAGTGATACAGTTTCATGCATGTTTTCCAGGCATTCAGGCATAGTTACTGCAACAAAAGGCAGCATTTAGTGTTGCAGCATGCAGCATTTGTATGTATAGTAATTTCAATGTGTTGTTTAGGCCATTATGTGTCGACACAACTGGCCAGAGAGCAGGCAATAAAAAAACAACAACAGCAACCATAACCCAAATGAAAACTTTGAGAACATGAAAATGCAATTGCTCTAACTTTGCTCACTTTGTTGTTGTTTTGCCTGCTGCTGTTTTCGTTATTCACCTTGACCAAATGGAACGCATTCCTTTTTTTAGTATTACCGACATGACAGAAACCCATTTAAGCACTATGTCTGTCTGTGCTTTGGTACAAAGAAATACGTGTGTGTGTGTGGACCATTTTATGTTTTTGTATAAACAAGTGACAGCAAACAGTATTTGGTATTGATATGCAAACAGAGTGTATGTACTGCGTATACTTTAATAACAAAAGTGCTTCAACAAAACTTTGTGCAAAGCCACGCTAAGATCCTGTCGAGTGCTCTTTAAGGCACAGCCGTTGGAAGAACGAAAGTGGAAGGAAGGAGAGTAAGATAGGGAGTTAGCGCATCACTTGAACGCAAAGTTTATCTAACAAAGTGCTTGTTACTGAATTCTGGCCACAGTTTTCCGCACTTCACCGCCGTTTTCCCTCTCTGCCCAAAACTCCATTTGACCTAATCAGCGCAGCTTTTGGTAGGATACGCCAAAACACAATCGCCGGGATTTCAGTTAGTTACATTTATTGCATTCATAATTTAAACATACACTCGCTGTCTTGCTCACTTTTGCGCTTGACCTCTGACACAGGCTCTGTGACACTCATTGACCAAACAAATATTGTTTGTTTGCTTGTTTGCTTTTGGCTAACACAAAGTTTTGTGGGAATTTGTCCACTTCATGATGACCAATATGTATTCAAGTGTAAATGGATTTTCGGTTCATAACACACACCAATACATAACACATACAAACACAGATAAACATACACACACTCACGCACACACGCATACGCTCGCCTACATGAACACACATTTACTTTAGGGATTTTTGAAATCCCACAGCGCTTGCCACATCCGGAACAGTGCTCAAAAAGGAATGTTATGAGGAAGTATTCTAGACAGAGGGATACCCTGCAGTAGGAGCATAACGATAGTGAGCTGTATGACGGGACTTAAGAACAGTTTATGTGAGTTGGTGATAAGATCAATCTTGAATGATAACCTCATTAGTAATTAGTAATTCGAATATTCAAATATATTAAAATATTAGATCTTAAGTTGTTCATAAAAATTTCATTTTTGACATTAAACTCTATAGCCTTTATTTATGTTTACCTTTTAATTTATAAATTCCATTTTTTTATGACTTTTTTCCTAACTCAAATTACTTTTCACAGGGTATAATAAGTAACAGTTGCCGCCTTATCGATGCCAGCTGAAGGCACTCAGCTGCTAAAGGTACTTATATTCGGTTAAGTGCTGTCATGTGTCGCCTGCCAATCCTCCAGCTTCCTACGCACCGGATGTCTTGGTTTCCCCATCAAATTGATGTTTCAATTCTGATATTGCGTAAATTCCAATACATCCACCAGGCATGCAAATTGTAAATTTAATTATTGACATTTCTGCTCTCGGTTTTGTGTTGATAAAGAGCACAAACAACAATTTATTGATTCGTATCCAAAAAGTGCGTGCTTCATTTGTATACCTTTCTATATAATATATTATCGTGCGAGTTCATGTAACCGCAGAAATAGCGAATTTAACTGACAGTCATGGGCCGCTCATTAATATCAATTAATATTCAATTAGAGGTCATTACATGGCATATTTAAAATGCAGCATCGGCTAATTGGTAACACAAAATGTCTATCAAAGACTAATCAATTAGCGTAATGTAACGAAACTAAAGCACAAACGAACTAGAGTGCATTTAAATGGAAAGTGTGTTGAAAGTGTGGAAAACGAATGAAACTCAAGTCGTGCATTTGAATAAAAGCAGCTGATCAAAGGGATTTGCATAAATTCATGTGCTGTATGTTCAGCAAACTCAGAGCTTAAATGCCACAAATAATCCTATGCACAGTCCCGACTAAGTACATTCCTAATTGATACATTAAACTGAATCTTTAGTGTTATGAGCAACATAATCATTTTCAGATTTGTTAGCTCAGCGTTTGGTGAGCTTAATAAACTTTGCTTATGTTGCAAGCAGTCGTTAATCTTCATGTTTGACATAACTTCAATTAACTGTTGCCACATGGCTTATCTATTCATTATGGGAATCGCTGCTAATTGGGAATTATGTTGTTAGCGCCATTCCGTTAAAGGTTTTAAGCCCAATTAGGAATTATGGCGAGTTGCCGCACCTTTTAACAGCGCGTCGTTTTCTTTTTAAGGCTGAAAAGTTCTGAATCTCGTATACGTGATATATTTATACGCTTCGGCACGCTTATTGAAATTTGTAAATACGAACCGGGCCAAGAACTTTGAGACTGCGTAAAAAAACTGTTGGACTGTGACAGTTGAGATGCTCGACTGTTGATGCCCAGTTTTCAAACGGCTAAACTTTTAAAGCATTTTAAAAAATTTAATTATAGTATTCTCTGTTACTGCTACAAAATCATTACTGATCTGCCTACCCAATATCAAAGTGCTCATCAAACTTGGATGCGTAGCCTTGGCAGAAACTTATAGAGTTTGGTTTTCCCTATTGGAACTGGGCTAAAAATAACTTAAAATTGGTGGAACAAAACTTTTGTCAATCTTAAAAACCACATAAAACTGACAGCACAAGTTTTTCAGGCCAACAAATTAAGCAAAACTTTTGGAGGTCGCATTAAGTGAGTTTTTAATAGACAAAACCAATGCTAAAGCCTGTTTTAAAATCCCGCAATTAAAGGTCATTTAAGTTTATTTTATTTAAAGAGTTTATGACATTCAGGCTGCGTGGCAGGCCGCAGGAAGCGGTGAAAATCAGTTGTCAGATTGCTTGTGCTATGCGGCGTATGCGCAACGTTGCCTTGAAAACTTTCGACACTTTGCCATTGGCAAAGTTATGCGAAAGCAAGAAAAAATACTCAACTGTCGAGAGAAACTGAAATATGTATATGCGACAGTTTCCAACGGCAGCTGTGCCCAAAAAATGCTGGAAACCACGCTGCGTATGTGCAATGTTTATTGGCAGCTACAAAAGTGCCGCTAATGGAAATTGACGAAAAAAACATCATTAAAAATGTAATTAAAAGTAAGCAGCGATTGTATTAAACTTTAAACTCGTCGCAGAGTCAACAAAAATCAAAAGTAAAGAAAAAGTTTAATTTTTTTTCCCACTCGGCGCATTCTTGGCAACAAAACTATGTGTGCTCTTATAAACAAAGAGAGAAGCGCTTCTAAACTCATCTCACATAACAAAAGCACACACTGGCACACAGAGACTCACAGAGACCCATACTCACAATGGAGGCGTGGCACTTTTTACACTACACTCTGGCAATTTGGTGTAATGAAAGTTTATTCAATGCACAAGGTCATAAACTTGCCCAATCCGATGCTCTAGACAATCTGAAAGGCAGTCAAACCCGGTAAAAAGGGTGGCCAAAGGGCGGTGCAGGGGGAGGGTGGGGTCAGGAGAATACTCTGATCTTTGTTCCATTTTCGGTATTCCGTGTAAGTCAACAAATTACACGAGAAATTGGCAGAATATTTTTTCTCTCTTATGCAGCAATAACGAGGACTCATGTAAATGGAAGACATTTGATTATGTGTGTGTTAGTGCATGAGTATTGGTGTGCGTGTGTGTTTGCCTGTCTGGGTGTGTGTTTGTGTGTGGTGTGCGTGGTCCATAATGGCAACCTGCGGCGCTGTGCACATGCTCTATATATTTTACGGATCGCATAAAAAATAAATGAAAACATATAGAAAAGTACAAATTTTAAATGGATGAGTATGCATATACCCTGTAATTTGAACCTTCATCACTGAATTGAAAAGTCTCCTAATTGTTTTTAAAATAAATTAATGCCCGGCTTGAAACCCTGTAGACTTCCTTTCAAAATTAACTTACAATGTATGCGACTGTTCCTGAAATGAGCTGACAACGAATTAAAAGCCGTTAAACTGCTTAAAAATTGTAAACTGAAACAGAGCGTAATAAATGAATAACAATTAAAAAAGGAAACCAGTCCAAACGATTATCATATTTCCAATTATCTCTCGTTATCTGTATCTCACTTAACTCTGGGTAGATGCAAAAAAAACTAAGTACTTTAGGGTTTAAAAGAAGTGGAATCTTTTCTTAATTAAATTTGCATTCTTCGCTGCCAACTCAGAACAATAGAGTCAAAGTCAAGCAGAAAAGAAATAAGAAAAAATCCCGACAAAACAAAAGTGAATTCTCGTTGAATTGGAGCACGCAAAAAATGTTATTATTATCTGATGCCAAGGGAAAATATGTTTTGGTTGTCAGCATATTTGGAATTGAAATTGAATGCGAAACTCGGTTACGTCGGTGGACCCAAAACAGCCACAAGGCATGCAATATTCGCGCTTGGTTAAGCTCAAGGAACACTGCATAGTATATTATAGCTGCTGATTCAGTTAAGCACAAGTTAAGCTGCACAATAAAATGATTCAAGTGAACGGCAATTCGATTTGGCTGATAAGTCATTATTTTTGATAAGATTTATTGCTTATGGCCAAAAGATTTTCGTTTAGATTTATATCTTGCAAAATAAAACACAAGAGTTAGCAGAAAGGTGTGGAAATAAATGAAGCACCGTAAATTATTGTCATACCTAATTGCTCAGACTCTCTAATGGCTTCTCTCGCTGACAATTATGGAAGGACGTTAATAAGAAAACTTAATAAACAGCTAGCAACACAGCGTTGGCCATTTGAGCAGCTCAATTTATTTGGTCTGCCAGATGTGAACGCAAATGGCACGTAAAATGAGACTGTTAACGGTAATGGTTGCCCAGCTATAACAGTTACAGTTACCCACAAATACACGCAGGCACACAAACAGTCACACAACAAGCCAAACACACACAGATGAAACGACAATTATGCAATTTTTATGACTCGCACGCCAAAAAGTATGCTATGCCCTTTGAGACCTAGCTGGCAGCTACCAAAAGACACCAAATACAAAATACCAAAGCGACCACAAACACTCACCAACACACACAAACATAGAAACACACTCAGGTGTACACTGGCGACAAGGCCACAGAGCTCGAGCAGACCCTTGCATACTTTGTGTGGCTGCAGCTGATGCTGCCTAGCTATATAGCATATATATCTATCTTGTTAAGGCCCAGCTTACTGTGTAAGCACCATAAATGTGTCGTTGCCACGTCGCGGCTAAAATATGCAACGGCTCGAATGCAGGTGACAAATAGCACGGGAATGCAACTGACAACTGCAACTGGTACACGAAATTTTTAACGCATAATTAAACACGTGAAACGCCTCACAAACTGCGCATTTCAACCGCGATGCTGCTGTGGGTGTATCAAAGTTAAAACGAAATTAAGACGCAAAAAGGGTTTGCCCAAAATAGAATTTCAAATTTTTAGATTAAAATAAAAAAAAGGGGATGACAAAAAACTTTTAGCTAACTTACGCTAATCTTTTCAACCGCAGCGGGGGCTGAAACGCCAGCGGCTCGATGTTGTGGTGTAGTCGGCTTAGACATGGCTAAGATTCACAACACAATTTCGCAATGTTCAAAGTTCCACACACAAACGTTTCTCGATTTGCGTCTAACAGGCGCACAGACGCACTTGCAACTGAATTCACAACACGTTCACTTTCAATGCTGTAAACTGAAAACTGAATGCTGTTGTTTCTGTTTCGGTTTCTGTTTCTTTTTCAGCTTCTGCTTCTCCAGGCAGCAATTTCAGAGCAATTGCGAGAGGCAAACAACCACGTTCGACTGTACGGCGACGACTGTTGGTTGCTGCTGACGCTTGGTCTTATCAGCGTTGGCTGGACGAGATGCCGCCGGAAGCAGCACGAAGTAAACACGACGACAACGACGAACACGAAACTGACGAAGCAGCTAGCAAAACAAAATGCCGAAAAGTGTTATGGTAATGGTACATAACATTAGTGTCGTTGTGTGTGTATGTAAAGGGGGATTCAGGGTAAGATATGGGATTGGGATTGGGTGTGTATGTGTTGCGGGCAAATGCCTTGCTGTCCTCTGTGTGTGGCAAGATGTTGCGACGCAAAAAAAGTCGCTTTAAATTCCGTTATGCGGGGGGCGTCGCAATGTTGCCGTAGGGCAGTTCATTGGGCAGATGATGGGAATGCAAGCAGTTAAGCCAATGCTGCCAGATAGACACAGTTAAATGAAGTAGAGTGATAAAAAGTTTCAAATATAATAATTGGGGTTTGCCAAAGTTACGAATTTTCGATCTTTAAAATTACTCTACTTGCGCTGGCAGTTAACTCTATTTGCAGTCTGGCAACGCTGTGGCCTCAGTGCCCGCCCACACATAAAATGGAAAGCACATTGCAAAATATCGTTGCCTACTTACGAGCGCAATGCTTTTTGACACCCACTCATTGCACGTGTATGCGGAGACTGTCTGTGTGTGAGGCTACGTGCATGTGTGTGTGTATGTATTTTATATGAAAAATTCCTTTTGTTTTAGCTCTCATTCTTGGTTGCATTGTTTTGTGAACTGTTCATAGGAACTGCTGCTATTGTGGCTGCTCTTGTTGTTCTTATTCGTCTTTTCTGTTTTGATGCGCTAATTTGAGAGTGCGCGGTAAAAGCTGCGAATGCCATCGCCATTCATTTATGTGTGCCACTCCCGCATCCCTCATAACCCACAGAAATTTATAAGATATGCGCATTTAGGATTTACGTGGCATAGGTCAAGCCGGCAAATGACAAATGGCAGTCGCAGTTAGCCAACAACAAAAATGTTTGTTTGAATTTTGCCAAAAGGAAAGCCACAACTATAACCACATGCATATAGAATGTGCTTTCGTATGCATATATATGCATACATATATAAATTGAGAAAACAATGTGCTTCCAGCTGACAAAATATTCCCGAAATGATGATGTTAAAATGTACATACATATTAATGTGTATGAATGCTGCTCACGTTTCACTAAAAGTATCACGACTGTCAATGAGCATGGCCATAAGTAAGATGAGTTTTTTGCTTCTCACCGACACAGCGCAAAAAAATTTAATGTGTGGGAATTCAAAAATGTATAAAAAATGTGACACGCTCGTATAACTAAGGCTGGCATTAAGGGGAAAATGTTTAAATTGCTGCAAGCAACTTTAAAATATTTTAAAAATAAGCTGTCTCTTCTACTCTATTATAAACTAACAAGATTTTGGTGTATTTTTGTAACAAAAAGTAAAGCACGAAATTATATTTTTAAGCGCTATCCCTAAGCTATCTGTGGAAACAACTGGGTGAACAATCAATCACTTTACTTTTTGGCAACAATATTTAATATTTATATACCCAGCTTTGCAGCAAAAAGTAGCTAAAACTTGCACATTTTAAAAGTAAGCCTTAAATTGTGCCATACATAACTTAAAGTCGAAGCTAATCCATTCGCTTTAAGCCCGATTTGCAACAAATAAATTTCTAAAGACCATTTAAACGCCTTTTTTTGTGCACAATCTATGCAAATAGCTATTGGATTTTGGTATTGAATTCGAGTCAATAAACTTAACACTGAATCAGAGTCTCATTTAGCAGATTTGCGTTTGTTTTTCTCTGTTTTTTGTAAACTGTTTAACTTGGCACTTCTATATTATCTGCTTGCTATACACACACACACACACACACATTTCAGTGCCAATTGCCACGCCCACTGAACAACTTGGCTGGTTAAAGTTCTTAGCATTGCCAATGGCAAGTGGCTTACGGGGCTTTCAATTGTTTTGCCACTTTGGCGTCTTAAAGTATATGCACTGTAGTACAGAGCTCGAGGCAACTTTTAGCCATTGTTTGTTGACTTATTGTCACGCCTTCTATTGCCTACCTTCTCCGCCTGCTTCACCCCATTCCCTGCCACAGGGAGAAAACTGGCAGCTGCCTTCCAACACATAAGTAACGCGTCTTTTGTATTTTCTGGCACTTTTTTTTACAGCCATTTGCCTGTGCACATAAATCGTTGTTGTTGTTGTTGTTGCTGTTTTTGTTTGTTTTGCGCACCTGTCTAGGTAATTGTAGCGACATTGTTGATAAGGTGTGTGTGTGTGTGTGTGGGGTTTTCGTGGTTCTGCTTTCACTTTTTGCCTAATTTCTTCACTTGTCTCACATTGTCCGCTTAATCATTCGCCTGCCACTTCTTCTTTTAGCCATTTTTGCTTTTTGTTTAATTAAATCGAAATTAAAACATTACATTTTCTTCTTCCATCTGCTACTAAAAGAGAAAATGTTATGCAATAAATGGGAAAACACAGAGCATGTTTATATGTATGCAAAGACCTCTGTAATCCGTTGTTTCACACATCCATTGTGATACGTTTTAAATTCCCTTTGAGCTCAACAACAATAAAAACAACAACAGATCAAATGCAAATAAAATATGTGTAAGATATAAACAAGGCTGAATAAACATTATATGGCAGCATAAATAAATTGTATGAAGCGCATGAAACGATTACGGATTTGTACACCCTGTAGCAGCAAATACACGGTGTATTAACTATTTGTACAACGTATCGAATTTTATTTAATTTGCTTCCAAGTAGAGCTCTGTAGTAACCCAGGTTACGGACCCTTCAAAGGTAAAAAACGTTCGACAAATTAAAATGCCCCAAAAAAAAAGGTAGAACGAAATTTAATGCCTTTTAAATTGTAACCCTCAGCCAAATTCAAGTGCATGGCTTTCAAAAGTGAATTACTTATAGGAAAACACACACACACACACACACACACCGTCTCACGCTGGTGCGCAAAAGGCAACACGAGCAGACGTGCCAGGACTATAAGGATATCAGCAAAAGCAGCAAGACAATTTAAGTATAAAAAATGCTATCTTCCTCAGTAGCTGACAATCAAGTTACGAAACATTTCTCTTTCTGCTTAATTCTTTATCTCCCTGCCTGTCTCCATCTCTTTCCTTCCCTCTTTCCCTGTCTCTTCATTCATTTACACGACGAATTCACGCGATATTTACGCACGCATTTATATATGTTGCACTTTATTAGCTTTTTATCGTTCGCTTATTTTACTCGCTGGGATTTTTGGCATCTCTATCTCGCTCTTTCTCTCACTACCCACTTTTTTATTTACCCTGATTACTTTATTGATAAAACCAATATGTGCCTCCGATAAAAGCGTTTTAAATAATCATCATGAATTTTTTAACCAAGGCAATCTCAATTTAATAAAATCGTTTATCTTATTAAACTTATTAATAATTTTAGTTCAGCCGCAACTTATCTGCTTTTAAATTAAAGTTATAAATAACATATTATTAAACTGATTGTTTATTAAACTTTCGCTCATTTAAATTAATATTTATATATATAATTTAATTAAAATGTTTTGTCTTTTATTTGATGCGAAAAAAACAAGCTTAAGAGCTGCCCTCGTTTATCACAATTTGGCGTTCAATTAAATTTCTGTTACACAAAACAAATTAAATGGTCGGTCATTGGCCAACAACACACAGTGCTCTATATAAGTATGTTGTTGTATATACATATAAGTATATGTATCTGTATCTGTAGATGTTTACGTTTGTATTTAAATTGTGAGTGAGTTTGTCCGGCTGCTGCTTCAGTTGCTTAATTAATGCTCTGTCTGTGTATACACTTCGGTGTAACTATTTATTGCCCACTCTTTGGCCAATTGATGTCACTGCAAGTTGTGCGTCTGAGTCGGTAGTCTCCTAAATAGAAACATTCACACAATTACAAAGCAAATTACGAGAAATTTTTAATTTTATAGGTTTATTTTTAGCCTGACCGCTTAATGCGTGCATTGGCTTTTTCTTTTTATACCAACAAGGGGCGTTTATCATAATCTTTGCTCTTGAGCTGATAATCTTTTATTTATAATATATAATTAAAATATATATAGAATTCTTGGCAAGTTATTTGAGATCGTTGACGCAATTATTTAGCAAAAATAATACATAAATTTATACAAAGTGTGCCAATATCGTATAAGTGAGCCAATTATCAAAGCGAATAATTTTAGACCCTGTGCTTATGGCTTAAAGGGGGTGTCTTGGTCAACGGGTCGAGCAGCTCTTATTGTTAGACCTAGCTGACCTGTAAACTCTAATTTTAATAAAAATTTGTTGTATAAAAACCTATAAGAGCACTTAATTCCTCCGTTAAAAGTATCAAACACATCAAACAATCACACACATAGACGCGACCTTGAACCTAGTATTATTAATAGTGCTACACTATTTGTTGCTGTAATAAAGAACAAAATAAATAACGGGCAAGTGCATGCCTTAGGCACCATACGTATTTATATTTAGGTGCAAAGATAATTAATAAAGCACACCAAAGCCAGAGCAAGCCAAGTCACATAGGCATGACTAAGTGTCTAAGTTCCTTGTAAATAAAACGCTTTATTAAAGATATACTATAAGTATGCTGTGTTGCTAGTTGTATAAAAATGTAGTGATTTCTGGATGTTTATAGTTTGGCTATAATTAAAGATGTGGCTAATTTGGCAAAACTGCAAATGAAATAAAATCGTGCAACGCATCAGCCGCTAGCCACAACAACAACTTAAGGAAAAACAAACTAATTGTTATATCTCACGATTTTTTGGTCACTTGATACCGATTACCTCATAAATGGTATTCAAAACTCTCACCCGCTCCACCAAACTCTCAGCCCGGCGCGCAAAGGATGCGCGTTTTTCAGCTGCAAGGGCAGACATGATTAGATTACTTTTCTTGGGACTGGGACAATGGGTCTCTCGATTTTCGTTTTAATAAACTTGTTCAACACGATGTTTTAACTGCAAAGAGACAAACAGAAAACACTTTAGATCGATCTTCACGCTTTTGTAAACTTTTATCTACTATCTACTTTTATTTATGATATGATCGATGACTTAATAAGCCAAATGTAAGGCGCACATTTAATTTTGATACGTAATTAAACAATTATTCATTATATGTATATAGCACTTTTGATAATTGTAGCCAAAATGAATAAAAATAACATTTTGAAAAAGCACGCGCCAAATGTGAGTGATGACAAGCGGAAATCGACGCAGGTGCACAATACCCAGATAGCTGAAAATATTTCAAATTTTGGGCACAAATTCAACTAAAATTTTCCCTTTGAGCCAAAAAGGTCGGTCTTGAACGACATCACAAACATAATATAACTAAATATAATAAAATATTTCACCAAAAAATTACCGTTAAGCGGGCGTAGCCAAATCAGCTGCCTATCTTTGCATGTGTAGGAAAATTATAATTATCAATAACTGGCATTAAAATTGTAATCAAAAAGTACGCAACCGATCGCATACGACTCGCACCAAGACGTTGTACTAGTAAAGAATACCGCTGTTCAACTGATGACACATTAAGACACATTCCACTTTTGTAGCCCAAACGAGCATAAAGCGAGCGCGAGCAAAGAGCAAATTGTTGCTCACAAAGAGCATGAGCACGTCTATATAAATATATAAATGTACATTTACGTTTTTATTTTTAAATATGCGCCTGGTGCACTCTTCTTTGTGCGGCTTTCGGCCATTGATTTATAGATTGACTGGCAAACTAGCAACAGGTGGTAGTGACGCAGTGACCCCACACTAATAAGTTTCGGTTGAAGGTCATTTTTCAGACACACCCACTGACCAAATTAAAGCTCATTACAGAAGGCATTTGCATTTTTAAAAGCAGTAAATTATGCAAATGCTTTTGGTAAATAGGAAAATTTACCTAAGTGCTTAATGACAGGCGGCCCAAGTTTCCGCTATTTATATTCAAATCTGCCTCCGGTTTTCATCACTCTTTTATTATCCAATACTTAAAGAGTCAACCCACCGCCACACAAAATGTAAGTTATCGATAATTTACGAAGCATTTTTCAACACTAGTGTCATCTGCATCAATCTAATCGACTGACCGCCACAAAATATCGTCCGAGCTAATGTTGTGCTAAGTACTTTTAAGACAGTTAAATTCTATTTAAAATTGTTAAAATACGAGAAACACGGCATCAAATTGACGCACCAAAATGGCAACTCGCGGCGGTCCAATGGTCGCGGGCACCGACGGCAATGACTTCGAGTTCAGGCAGAAAGTGGCAAACACATATCAAATTAGGTTAATATTAAACTTTCTAATACCCCGTAAAATTATCTAATTACTTACAAGTAGCTGCAACAGCAGTGCCAAAAACCAAAAGGTCGCGACATGCCAACGGACTGCAGTAAAGTTACAGCTCCTGTATTTGTTAGGTGTATGAGCCAGACATGCAGTCAGCCAGTCAGGCAGCGCCAGCAAAGTGGGTGGGCAAAGTGCCAGCTAGACACACTCAGCATGTGTGCCTGTTTACAGTAGCAACAACAACATGCATTGTTTATGTACATATTTTGGATAGCTAAAGGCCGAGGCCTATCAAACCCAGAAAGGGAAACAAACTATTAAATCAAGACAAAACTAATACTCAAACATAATTTTACTCTTTCCGCAGCTTGTTGAACAAATCTCGTCTGAAGTACTGCATTTTCTTTCATGCCCTGTTATTCTTTGTCATGCTGGCCAAGTTGACGTCGGACATATTGGATCGCTTGGACATATTTGTGCTAGAAATCGAGGAGTTAGAGGTGCCACCACCGTTGTGGTGGGAATACGTCTGGGCTGCCTCGCTGCTCACCTCCTTTTTGGGCCTGTCCGCGGCACGTGGCAACAAGGTGCGGGATATGCAGAAGTATATGATTGCCATATTGACATTGGCCATCCTCCCGCTGTTGTATTGTTTTGCTTACTACTTTTCCGACGTTTGGGAATTCATGACCATGGATAAGTCCGTCGAGCTGGAGGAGACGGATATTTTTGTGTGGCATGTAAGTTTACAGTTGTGTATGACTAATTCAAATATAATTTAATCTTTGGCTTTATATGTGTTTCAGGGATTTCCCTATGGTGCGTTCTGGTATGCCTTTTGCTTTGTGGGCTTCCAGATACACGGATTCACACTCTACTTTGCCTACAATCTAGTCAAGGCATGGAAGGCACGCTCATCCACACGCAAATTTCAGTAAATCAATTCGTGAAAGCTGTGGAAAGTACTAAATACTCGCCAAATTAGTAAATCGTCAGTGCAAGAATTTGTAGGGCTAGTTGTAAATAATTTGAACGAAAAAGAAAAACGAAAAAGTAACTCTCTAGTGCACAAAGCAAACGAACATAAAAACAGAAATCAAATGTTAGATAAACGCACATTTTTAGTACAGTCAGACATACTATAATATTTTTCAATAAAACGTTAAAGTTATTGTTAAAGTTACAAACGTTTAAACGTTACATATAATTATGAGAGACAGTAAAACTATAAACATTTATCAATACAAATAAAAATACGACACACGTGCAACCTTATAAAAGTCGAGTCGACAACAAAGCAACTGAAGCCACCAAAATTTCCCAAGTAAATGGAAACAAAACAACAACCATAAAATATAAACATAATTTTCTGTTTTTTGTGCTCTACTTACATTTCGACGTGCCTCGTGTTTGTTAGAAACGGTTTATATACTTATTAAAATACTTGTAACAAATATAAATATATGTCTACAATGATATATACATATATTATGGATGAGTACATTTGACACTATTAGTTTTTAAAGAAGAAATTTTGAAATGGTTTTTCAATGTGTTGATCTTTTTTTATGTTTTAAATATTGTCATTCAAATACACAATGCACACAGCATATTCATTTAGTTTCTTGTGTGCTTGTGTCTCATTTATTTTGTAAACTGCCCCCAAAATATTAATGATTACGATTATTAAAATGCAATTTGAATGTTTAAGCAAACTTCGAAGTTTCTATCAACAAACAATTGATGGGTAATATGTAAACTCTAATTTCTTATATGTAAAACTATTTTCGAATGGTAATTTACTATCAGATTTTTAAGTAGTTTTTTAAAAATTGATAAAACAAAATACAATAATAAAGATACATATTTATTTGTTCTTCTGAGTGGGTTAAAAAATCTAGTTTGTTATTGAATAAAAGGAGAGCTAATATAAGGCGACTATAGTTGTATATTTTTATAATCTTTTGGGAAGTCTGATCAATGGTAATTTTTGGATCTCCATAATAAGCGTTTAACTTTTTATATCATGGTAATTTTGAAATTTTAGTAATTAAATATATTTTTGTCATTTTTGTTTTGGCATTTCCAGCTGAAGACTGTATATACCCAACAGATTGTGCATTGAAAACCTCCCCTAATTTTCACCAGCTGACTTGCGGCCAAACATTGAATGCAGCTGACCATCAACATTGTTGGCCAAGTTAGTGACCAATTGTGCAGCGTAACAGCAACAGCGTCGCGACTCTCTGCACTTTCAAAGTTGCGCAATTCGACAGCTGAGCGAAGAGCAAACACAGACACAGAGAGAGAGCAGAGAGCAATAACGGTTTGCCGTGTCATCAGTCGCAGCATCCGTTTCCGTTCGCTCTCTGCTCAGTTTGACATCGCCTGTGGGAAGAGCAGACGCAAAATTTTTCAACACTCGTCATTTTTGGCAAAAAGTAAACATTGAAATTAACCAAATTAAAAATAATAAAAACAGGGCAATAATAAATAGTGAAACATTTTCGTTAATTATTTTTGGCATAACTCGCAAAAATTCTAAAGCAAAAAGATAAGAATGCGCGGTGAAGAGACTTACAGGCGCACCACACGCGAAAAGATTGTGCTGCGTGGAAATACCACCATACGCACTGTGGACTCCACATCCACATATTTGCCTATGATGAACACAGCAGGGTAAGTTTATTACATATCTTTATTTTTCACACATACATATGTGTAAGCCGCCCCCTTGAGAGGCGTGCCGGGCCACTTGAACGTGCCTTGACTTGGCAAACCACAAGAAAGCCAAGAACCAAATGCATTTTCTCTCCATTTTTATCGATTTTTATCTCAGGCAGCTGATACATCTATTAGTACTTATACTATATGAAATGTGACCTTCGTTCTGCAGCATTTTTTACTCAAGGGCTTATGACAATTTGTTGACAAGACTCTCAAAACATATGTGTACATTTTTATATTTAATTCATTTGCATGAACGGGTTTATTAAATTGTCCTTTAATTGGCAGCTTAAGCCGCATGTTAGCCAGCCATTAAAAGCCGGCAAAAACAGACTCATAATTACTAAGAAATCATTGTACTACGATAAAATACATAACATGTATTTATATATATGTGTGTTTATGTATAAAGTGGCTCTGAAATCGATGGCATCTTTTGTTTGAGTCGACTTGGAGTAGCGTGCATTGACCACTAGACTCAGGTGGAGGCAAAAAAATGAACAAAAAAAAAAGAACTCAAAGCAATACTTCCTTTAACCTCATTTCGCATGCACACACACCAACCCACACACACACACACACACCCTACACACAGTTAGTAATAACAGAAACTACCCGCCGTGTAAATAATGAGCTGCTTTTTGTTGTGGACGCTTCAACCGTCGTCCAGTTTTGTGGTCAGTTGGCGCACAGCCCTTGATTCGTTTGGTGGATGCCACTCCGCGTTGTGTCGCATTGATTGTGTAAATTCCGTCAAACTTCAGTTTTAAATACAAGGAAAAAATATTAGAAAGTAAATTTGTTGCTTTTTTCAAATTATAAGTATTTGTTATTGCTGACAGGCAGTAATGTTTAATACGAATGCACAAAATTGGTTTGGCATGGCCCAATCGATGGCTGCACCTACACCAACTGGCGGCAATATTGGCCAACTGCTAAACGGTAATACTAACATTGACAATGGACATCCATTTATGCGTCAACGTTCGATGACTTGCTCCAATCCGACGCTGGAGCGCAACGCTTTGGCATTGCGCCCACAATCGCCGCCCAATGTTCAGGTGGAGTACGAAGTGGCTGTGCCTTATGTGTCTGGTTACAGGCACACGCCGTATCATTCGCTATGGGATCTACATCAGTGGTAACTATTTAAAGGTTCACTTAGGACTATAAGAAAACACTTTACTTTGATTAGCTGATATTCGATAGGGCTATCAAGTCTTCACTTTAAAATCATTGAATTTCTTTCATTACCGCACGACTTTCTTCACTTTAATAATTCAAGCTAAACCCCCGCCAAACCTGACTACATATATTTATTGAATTTTAAAATATTTCTTTTGGTATTTTCCACGTACTTTAGCCGTCCTTAACCCACCTATAAGCTACTCCCCAGCTTGTTTCTGGCTTTTTGCTTTGTCATAATTGCTATGGGTAATTTGCATAAATAGACGTCCACTTGGGTTGCTTTTCCTTATCCAAAATTAACATAAACACCTTTTTGAAGTGACATACAAAATGGGAATCCAAACAATGAGTTTTTCAAGAGCTATCTGAACTGCATTGTCAGTCAGTTATTTTCTTTTGACAGCCTTGTGCCCATTGTTTGCCAGTCAATCAAGGATTCTATTAATATATTCCATATTGAAACGTGTCAACGCAATAATCTATTGATACCAAAGCTAAAGTCAATTAATGCATATATAGGCCAAATAGAGGCGAATTAGCTGAGTTTAATGATTTCTCGAGTACTGGAAAAACTGACCCAGTTTAGTTAAACTAATCAGCGTCAATCTCTTTGGCTCTGGAACGTGGGTGCCTGGCTTGCTCACATGTCGGGAACATTAACCCAAATATTTATGAGCGCGCAATAAGAACACATCCGGTTGTTGTTACTCCAGAACGGAAGAAATATGGTCGACTGCGGCCAACTTAATTAGCTAGCGGCTAAACCAAAGGAATAATAAATATTTTGTAGCATACTTTTTAGCGTGATGGATTCTTTATATGAATTTGGCAGCAGCAATTGAAAATAAAAACGAATAGTGCCAAATGCAGACGAAAATGAGTTAAAGTTAATGGCGATGACGCATGTAAATGTCAACAATAACAATTGTCGCCGGTGCGTCAATAACCTGGGCGCTATTTTTTTGTTTTTTCAGACCCCCCTTACTCAAGTTTATTGAACCTTTGACTGTTTGTAGACCCTGTGCTGTAAAGTAGAGTAAAGGGTTTATTACATTAACAGACGAATGACTATTAGCTTTAAGGTCTTCGTTATTAAATGCATGTTCAAAACTTAGTATTTTTTGACTGACTGAAGCAAAACTTCTTTGCTTTCTTAGACATCTTTGTGTGCATTAGTTTCCACGTTAAAGATTAATTACAGGGCAATTTTCCTCCGGTTAGCTCGAGTTAAGCGCTGTTGACTAGTTTGCATATATGGCAGGCAGTAGCAAGAACTCGAGCCGCACGAACTTTGGCTTCCTAGAAATTCCTGAGTATTATCTATACATGTGTAAGTGTGTGTATATATGTGTAAGTGTGTCTGAGTGTGTGATTGACAGGGTGAGACGAGAGAATTAGACAAGCTTTTGGCCAGACTTGAAGCACACAATGTCGAGGCACGCAAGGCACAGGGAATTCTTTGAGTATGAGTTATGGTTGTGGTCCTGGTTGTTGTTATTGTATTTTTGCTGTTATTGCTGTCCCCTGAGCTGATAAGAGCGGTAAATGACCTTTGTTAATAGTGGTACAAGTTGAATGCCAATGTCCAATGTCTGATCTTCTTTGTCAGCTCCTCGACGCCACCCACAAGCCTTTCGCATATGGCGCGAATGATGGACTCTTTGATACTGGACTCGCTGTCACCATTTGCCTTCACCAAGATCACCACCACCAGCAGACCTTCCCGTAGCAATGCCGTCAAGAAGACATCAGCAGACGCTGCACAGACACATTCACATGGTCATCCCTCCGCCGTCACCGCTGCTACCGCCGCTACATCCTATCGGCCCATTAATAATCTGGGAGCCAATGCACACAATGGCTTGGGAATAGGAAGTGCTCTGCCCTTGAGGAGTAAGCAACGTTTGCCCACACAAGGTTGGTTCATCCTTTGTTCATTTGCCTGCTCACCCAACAATTAAACGCAGTCTCCGATACAGAGGTAGCACCACAGCCCCGTTCCAATCAGCCGGCAATGCCATTTCCTTCCCAGCAGACCCAGCAGCAACAGCAGGACAGCCGTTGGGTCTCCTCGCTGCGACGACGGGACCCGGAATTGCAGCCCACGCTGCCCTCCATTAACAGCAATCTAAACAGCAACAGTCTGAGCCAGAGTCATCATGGAGGCAGTGCCAGCAATGTTGGAATCACAGCCAGCACTACGGCCAGTAATGTTGGTCTACGTATGGGTCGCCCGGTCAGAGGATCGGCTCTGGCGGCAGCTGTCCGAAAGAGCCGATCCGTGGAACGTTTGCGAGCACGCAAATTAAGCACCACAACACAGATGACGCTCAAGCATAAGGCGGTAAAGAAGAATTCGCTGGATGAAAACTCAAATTCGGATGATCAGGATGCGACCACATCTCTGGAGGACAATTCCCATGCTCAATCAACCACACATAATACACCAAGATGTTCGCCCAAGACCAAAGCCAAACACTTTTCCCCTCTAGGCTACGAGGGACACTTAGTTGATACCTTGGAGAAGGACATCTTGCAGCGGCATCCCTGCATTAAATGGACAGATGTCGCCGGTCTTAACGAGGCCAAGACCATATTGCAGGAAGCCGTTGTGCTGCCCATCATAATGCCAGAATTCTTCAAGGGTATACGTCGACCATGGCGTGGTGTGCTCATGGTCGGTCCACCGGGCACGGGCAAAACAATGCTGGCCAAAGCTGTGGCCACCGAATGCGGCACTACATTCTTCAATGTGTCCTCTTCGACGCTGACATCCAAGTATCGCGGCGAGAGCGAGAAACTGGTGCGCCTGCTCTTCGAGATGGCTCGCTTCTATGCACCAAGCACCATCTTTATTGATGAGATCGATGCATTGTGTGCCTCCCGTGGCAGTGACTCGGAACACGAGGCTAGCCGGCGGTTCAAGGCGGAGCTGCTCATCCAAATGGACGGTCTGAATGCCAGTCTGCAGGACGACAAGGTCATCATGGTGCTGGCTGCTACTAATCACCCCTGGGACATTGACGAGGCCTTCCGACGTCGCTTCGAGAAGCGCATCTATATTCCGCTGCCTAATGGTGAGTATTGACACCCCAAAAGAAAGAACTCTTTCTTAACTAGTCTTCCCACAGACGAAACACGCTCTGCTCTGCTCAAACTCTGCCTCAAGGATGTCTCGCTGGCACCCGATCTGAACACAACCATCATCGGTGACGAATTACAGGGCTACTCCGGCTCGGACATCAGCAATGTCTGCCGCGATGCCTCCATGATGGCCATGCGACGTCTGATCTCGGGCCGCACGCCGCAGCAGATCAAGCAAATCCGACGTGAGGATGCGGATCAGCCCATAACACTGCAGGACTTTCAGGATGCGCAACAGCGAACCAAAAAGTCCGTATCCGCTGACGATGTCGCCCGCTTCGAGAAGTGGATGGAGGAGTACGGCTCATGCTAGTTGTATGGTTTATGTGCTACTTCTACAGCACCGGATTTATAATGTCCCCTACTCCTGCTCCTCCTACTCCAACATTTCTCATATTTATACCCATATGTACTTCCAAATACGCGAAACTCTTTTTAGTTATTGTAAAGAACAATATATGTTAGCTATACTTTTAATGTAAACAATCGCAATTATTGTTTTTTTCTATTTCGCACGCATAAAATTATTGCTCCACACACACAAACACGTATACACATATACAAACACAACGTAGGTACTTTTTTAATACATATTTATTCGACAGAATCCTACTGTAGGCTTATAGCAACAAATTGTATTTTGTAATCAAAACGTACTAATAAATTAATCAACACCCAAATGGCATTTGCTTTTTATATGATGATTTTAGTGGGATTCTTAGGCCCGCAGTTTATCAATGGTATTCTTGTAGTCCTGCTCGATTAGGACATATTCCTCCTGTAACTGTTCCATACGCTGCTTCATATTGGGCAAACGGGCACGCAGCATTTCCGTATCCATTTTGTAGCGTTCCATTTTTTGCAAATCTTTTAGCTGCTTGTAATAAACGGCATTTAGTCTCTTTTTAACTTCCAGGCGATAGGATCGATACTCCTTCTCGTTGTTCACATTGGTGTAGTAAAGACGCAACAGTTCGTAGACCTTCCTCACTTGTCGAGGATTCAGTTTCAACGCTTCGCGTGCCTCTCGAACCATTTCCTTGTTAAAACCCTGGTTGATCTCGCTGCGAGAGAAGCACTTCAATTTCATGCACAATTTCGCATCAACAAAGTTCCGCAAGCGCTGGAAATCCTCGGATGGATCCTCAACGGTTATGTCGACCACATTCGTTTGCGATTGATAGAACTTATAGATCGTTTCCACCAGCTGGGTGGCAAGGCCCAGCTTCTGGAACGGAGGCAGAACGATCATTTGGCTAATCCTTGGCCTTTTGTTTTGTGGATATGCGTAATATTCATAGACAGTTGTGTAGCCAGCGGTGGCATACTGGATCTGGCCATCCTTGTTCTTGTATTTCTCGTAGCTGCAATAAATTTGATAAAATATCGATTGCCATGGCAAAACTCAAAGCAATTTACCAAATAAAGTAACACCACTGGGCATCGTCGGTGTCTATGTATGAAGCAGCATCGACGAACCACAAGATAAATGTCTGCAGGCGTGCAAAGAACTTCAAGAAGGAAGACATCTTATAGTCGCATTGGTAGATCTCGAAGGTACGTTCGCTGCCATCGTCGGCGCGATGTGTGTACTCGCTTAGTTTCTCGCCAAATGGCTGAAACTTGTCGGCCTTATCCAGGGTCTTGAGGAACTCATCAAGATTGATAAAATAGCAGCCGTCAGGCAGACTTTGGGCAATGGTGGCGACAACATCATCAGCTTTAATTTCCCCGTTAGAAATTTCATTTACACGTCTCTCGTACTCAATGCCTAAATAGATGTGTAACGGACCGGCCGTGTATAGCACCCGAACTTTAAGTCCCTCATAGCCAAAAATGGTTTCGGATTCACCAAAAATCTGATGGGCCATCGCTGGGTGAAATATCAAGGCATCGTTTCTTATGTCCGCCTTGTCGCGTACTGCAAGCAATCACACGTATGATACACTTTCTACTATTTTAATGTTTAAGTTTTGACATTACTTAGCTTAAATTCGACCACTTCGAGCGCATCCAGCACCAAATCTTGATATTCCTGTATTTGTGCCATTTTTATCCTAGTCAGTTGGCGGCGCGTCAATTTGGCGCGTAAAATGTGTTTGTAGTTGTAGCGTTGGAATAACAATTGCTTGCGACACTGCTTAGGAAGTTAATTGTGAATAGCGCGAGTCTATCTCTTTTAATAATATTCGTATATTAAAGCTTTTCATAAAATAATTGTCTAATAATTATTTTTTAGCGAAACTTTTCGCGGCTTAACAAAGGCTGAAGCGCTAGTGTTGTGAAGTGTAACTAAAATGCAACACTAGGGCTGGACAACTTACCGTCGGCATGCAATTATATTATTAATAATTAAATACTTCTTGTCTGATTATTAACTTATACTTAAAATCTGTTATATATATATTTCAAATTTCTTTTTTTTTTTTTTATTTTTCTAAATATTTAAATCAAATTAGTTTTGATGTTTATTTCAATTTTAAAATACATTGTTTTTAGGTCCTGTACAGCACTGAAATTGCGCGCAGCCAACTTAACATCATTTGTAAGCAAATTTCTGCAGAGTTTTGATCGAAATTCACCGCATTTATTTGCTTTAGCCCGAATTAAAAGTATTTGTAATATAGCTACCGCTATAAAGTGCGGAAACAAATTTAATCCAATAACACTTAATATCAAAAAACACATTTCGTTCGAGTTCTACGTAATAAAATGTGAGTGGCGGCACAAGCAAAAATTGCTTTGTCATAGCAGTCAAGAGCAGCAGCAGCAACAACAACGTCAACAAAAATCCTTTAACAACCTCATTATTATTGTATTTGCAGTTCATCATGGATACATATTTGTTTGATGGCGGTCGCATTACGAAAATGGAGGTGGATTACGAGCCCGCCTGCAATGAGAAAATTCCATTGGCTAAGGAACTAGCCAAAAAGAATCCCGACGCATTTCACGAATCTATCGAAATGATGTTGCAATTGGAAAAACAGACGCGTTTGGGCGCAGACATGGTCTCCTGCTCCCGTGTGCTTGTGGCTATCTGCCAGATATGTCTGGACGCAGGCAATTGGAATGCCTTGAACGAGTACGTGTCGTTGCTGGTGCGTCGTCGCTCGCAGCTGAAACAGGCAGTAGTGAAGATGATTCAGGAATGTTGTACATACGTAGACAAGACACCTGACAAGGAGACCAAGCTAAAGCTAATTGATACTCTGCGTTCGGTTACCGAGGGCAAAATTTACGTTGAAATTGAACGTGCACGTCTAACCAAAATCTTAGCGGACATTAAAGAGGCCGATGGTGATGTTGCTGGCGCTGCGTCTGTTATGGAAGAGCTACAGGTTGAGACTTATGGATCTATGGACAAGCGTGAGAAAGTGGAGCTTATATTGGAGCAAATGCGTCTGTGTCTTTTGAAGGAAGACTATGTGTCCACTCAGATCATTGCCAAGAAAATTAGTATCAAGTTTTTCGATGATCCAGCTCAGCATGATCTCAAGCTAAAGTTCTATAATTTAATGATTCAACTGAATCGGGATACCTCGTTCCTAAACACATCCCGTCATTATCAGGCCATTGCTGAGCCACCACGTAAGAAAGCCCCGGCACCGGTCGAGTCATCTACCAGCGATGAAGGCAAGAAAAAGACAGAGGATAAGAAGTCGAAGGATGAAGATGATAAGAAATCGGAACCCGCCTCTGTTATCGAGCTCGAAACCGATCTGACAGACGCACAGAAGAAGGAACTGACAGACAAACTGGTTTGCGCTGTGCTATACTGTGTCCTAGCCCCCTATGACAACGAACAGAGCGATATGATGGCACATTTGTCAAAGAACAAAAAGCTGGAGGATGTGCCCGTCTACAAGTAATATTCTAAAAAGTTAATGTGGCCTACGACCTTACTAAATAATTTTTTTTTTTTAGGGAAATCCTGCGTCTCTTTATGTCGAAAGAGTTGATCAATTTTGAAACATTTAACGCAGATTTTGGTATGGTTTTGGCCGAAAACGAAATGTTCAAGGATACGACCAAGCATGGCAAGAAATGCATTACTGAGCTAAAAGATCGTCTGATAGAGCATGTAAGTATAAAATTATATCTATAGTTCTATTTTCTTAGTACAATTGTGTACTCTTTTAGAATATCCGTATAATTGCGATGTATTATTCCCGTCTGCATTTGTCGCGCATGAGTGAACTCTTAAATTTGCCTACAAATCGCTGTGAGGAATATCTGTCCAAGTTGGCTAATACGGACACAATACGCGTCAAGATCGATCGACCGGCTGGCATCATTTACTTTACCACAAAGAAGAGTGCATCCGACATATTGAACAATTGGGCAACCGATGTGAATCAGCTGATGTCCTTGGTCAACAAAACATGTCACTTGATTAATAAGGAGGAGTGCGTCTACTCTGTTATGTGTGCTGTCGAGGATTAGTAGCATTTTAGGTTTACTGTGTTGTTTTCTTTTTGAAACGCCTGCCCATATATACATACATTTATTGTAATACTAACTACCCAACATCCAACTGATTCTTTTGCAAAAATTTGTATTCATTGAATGAATTACAACCATTAAATCCAAACACACCATTTAACGAAGTACTAAGAGGAGAGATCCTAAACAAAGAATTAAGAAAGTCATATTTATTTGAATTTAGGTTTCTGGGCGCGCAATTTTAAGTGTATTATAATGCGGCGTCATTAACAGTGTTGCAAAGCTAATTTCTTTCAACTGGGGTAGTTTTTGATATCGAATTATGCGATTAGCTCCAAAAGAATCGATACCGCTAAAAAATTTCGCAACTCTGAGTAATCGATTTGTTGTTGCTTTCAGTTGGGCAGAAGAAGAAAAAGCTCGGAGCGAATTGTTTTTAGTGTGCATCATTTGTCGACCCTAAAGTAAAACATTTTATTGTGCGCAGCTGTTAAACAATGCCCAAGCAAGACTGTAAATACTGGGACAAATGCTATCAGCGCAATGAAGCTCATCTAGAAAAATACAACCATCCCAGCAAGGAAACAGAAACGCCAAAAATGGCGCCAAAACGAAAACCTACCGATCAGGAGGAAAAAGAGGGAGAGAGTCCAAAAACCAGCAGTACCAATAAACCTACGGACTTGGATGTTGAAGAAAAGAAGGAGATGGTAGGCGAGTATGAGTCGCAGACAGCCGATCTACACAAAGAGGCAATGGGCAACATTGCCGGCAAGAATTATATGGAAATACTAGAAAAACGTATACGTTTGTCCGTGCAACAGGAGTATGATAATCTCTGTGAGAGCAACGAGTTCATCAGGCACAAATTTCTAGTCGAGATGCCACCAGATTTCTTCGAGTTCTGGAAATTCATAGAAACACTCAAAAAGGACACCACCAAGGCAGCTGCACTGCAACATATTGAAACATTGTTTCAGCTGCAGTTGGTTGGCCCCTTTGAGTTTCTGGCTGGTAAATTTCATAAAGCTATAATTGGTGAACCTGGTGATTATTTGCGGCACTGGCGCTTCTACTACGATCCGCCAGAGTTTCAAACGGTCTTCGTGCGCAAAGGAACCGGTATTCACTACGGCTACTGGCGCGATGTTCCACAGGATAAAGATCGTTTGCTCCTCGCACGGAATGATTCCACAAAAAATTGTGAATTTCAATTTATCGCGGGCAACATATTTGATGCGTTCCTTTACTATTTGGAACACGATTATGTCGGCTCACCATTCACAATGGCCCAAGTGACGGCCACCAAGAAAGCTGTGAAACAGTACATCAGTGATAAGTCATTGGCGTTGCCGCAAACGGATGATTTAACAAAGGAGCGTAATAAACATGTGATGGCCAAATCATTTCATCGTGCTGGTATTGTAGTTCCTTATGAGCGCAAATCCCAGCAAGGATATCGTCCCCTCACTGTCAGCGATGCAGATCTAAAGAAAATTCTAGCGTTGTTTGAACGCAAGGA
Organism: Drosophila dunni; assembly: GCA_018152125.1. NCBI lineage: Eukaryota > Metazoa > Arthropoda > Insecta > Diptera > Drosophilidae > Drosophila > Drosophila dunni. The sequence goes on along the minus strand of JAECXC010001197.1, from coordinate 1,122,219 downwards.
TCTCAACGATGGCAGCGATAATGCCAAGCAGGCTGTGCTGGAGAAACTACAACCGGTTGCCAACGCGGCCAATATTGCTGTAGATGAATGTGATTTTGGCACTGCCTTGGAACTGGGGCTGGACTTGTTCAGCAGTGGACACAAGGAACTGCATATGCTAGTCTCCTCGCTTCTGGTGCCCGCTTACTCGCTGCTATCGCGTCCACAGTTCATAGCGATTGCTAAGGCGCACATGGAACAGCGTAGCAAAGATCTTAATTTAAGCATATTTGAAGTATTAAAATAATGTATTGGAAACCACAAGCCCTTTATTCAAATAAAATCAACCACCTAAAATAATATTTTTGTTGTTAAATATACAAGTAGGAGGAATCTTTAGACGGCGGCGCATAGCGTTCGCTGCAATTCACTGCATTTTTCTGCAACAGTTTTAATACTGGTTGAGCCGCAACTGCGTCCAAGGGCAGTTTATCCACATAGATAACATACGAACTCACCGGCAGCTCCATTTGTTTGCGCCAGCTTGCAACTAATAGGAAAGCAAATTTTAATATCAATGGTGAAACAAAGTGAAGTTTCCACAAATAACTTACTGCCAGCTGCCACGCCAGATATAAAGTTAGGTGCTTCCAGCTCCCTCACCGTCTTGTCGTCGCATTTGCCACCAACGCTATGAATAATGGCTACATCCTCGCGGTATCTATTGATTTCCTCGCTCTTGTACTCCACCTTGGGTCTCAGTGTAATGGTCAACACATGTTTGGCCAGTTGTGCATATGGTATGAGCAATTCTGTAACTTCTCCACTATTAGGAATGTCCTCTTCCAGGGCAGCCAACAAGTGTCCCTTGGCAGTATTCAAGTGCAAAGACGAAGCTTTTGCCGGAATATCACAAATCCGCTTAGCATCTTGGATCAGTGAGCCCTTGCAAAATTCTGTTATATGCGGACCCTCGACAAGCACAAATAGTTCACTGGCCACAGGTTCTTCTGTTTCATCATTAAATTTAAGCTGTAATCTGTTAATTTATTCAGTCAGTTATATCGTGCTATAAACAGAAAGAACACTCACTTCGTAGCCGGCTCAATGCTGTCAAATTCATCCTCTTCACAATCATCCCAAAAGGCACGAGACGAGGGTATATTTACTTCGCCAAATCCCGGGCAGCTCATTTTAAGTTATTTAAAGTGGCGATTGGAAAGCAACAAGACGTTTCTGTTTTTGTTAATTTGTCCAAGTCATTTCCAAAAGTATCGAATGAGTAAGAGCGATAAGTATTTTAAATTCCAGAGTAACACTTACTTGTAAGCACCGAGTCACGCAATTTTTGTATTACCTTCTGAACAAAGAAATTTAAAGATTTACTTAAAATTTTAAATATAATTTAAAGGTGATGAATAAGCTGTCACTAAATTATACATTTAATAGTGACAGTCACTGCGTTATATTTTAATATCACTAGCCACTTGTATCGAGTGTAATCGAATCTGACGCGCCGGTACGTCAAAACGATAGCTTTCCTTGGCAATCGCTATCGCTGCTTTTTACATCCTTATTGCTTACTGGAAGCTCGGACAAATAAATTGATTTTTCTCCTCAAATAATAATAACGATAAGAACTATCGTTACTTCTGCGTCTTCTACAAACCAAATCGTACGAATATTTTAACTAGACTGACAAATAAAGATGACAACTTCGCAGGTTGACCAGGTAAGCAAGGACATAGTTTTTGCAATTGCAAATTTTTGTATGTGCGAGACACACACACGCAACAAATGCCGCCATCATGAAAGGTACACAAACATTAAATTTTACAGAAACGTGCCCAAATCAAGCTGAAGCATGACCTGGAACCGTTTCGCAATGCTATTGTCGGTGCCTATGGCGTTTTAACTTGGGAAAAGCAATACTACGCTGGAGTTGTATTTGGAGCTATCAGCGTTTTGTATCTGTTGCTCTGGTACATGGATTTATCGTTCATAACGCTTTTTTCTTTGCTGGCTTTAATGGCATTCTTTATGGACTTTGTCATTCCCATGCTGTCGCGCATGGTCTCCAGCGGTGGCAAATGGGACGGTGAACAGGAGGCGAAATTCGAAGATGTCTGTGGACAATTGTATGGCATTAAGTGCCGCATAGCCGAATGGTATGACTATCTCTTCAAGGAGCGCAAGCCTACATTGGTATGTTATTCTCAATTAGTGAAATATATATCATTATAAAATCTTATTTTTCTGTGCTTAAGGTTGTGATTGTTATAAGCTTTGGTCTGTTGGCTACGGCCTGGATTGGTGCCGTGATTAACAATCTTTTGCTAATGTACTGTGTCACTGTATTGATGGCCATGTGGCCGGGGTTAAACGAAAAGGATGTCTTCAAGTCTCTCACCCAAAAAGCTTCCAAAATAATTAATGACAAAATTCAGTACGGTAAAAAGAAGTTGCAGTAAATTTATATTTATTTCAATTTACCATAAATTATCGAATAAAACTTGGCATGCAAGCAAACACATACATACGCACAGACACACACATATGCATTTACACTAACACACATACACTCATCACATTTGACCAAAAAATCACACAACTAAGTCATAAATTTGCCATTATAAAACATAACATTATATTTAGTATATATCATAAAAGCAAAGTATACTATGCGCATATTTAATGTATTTTCATTCACCCAACTAAATACATTTATGGAAAAACCATGACTAAACGTAAGATATTTTGGATTCCTATACGTCACCACATTTGTAACTTTAAGTTCGTATTGTGCATTGTGTTGGTGGGGACCCGGAACGAATCTCGAGAAAAAAGACATTTTTGTGATTAATTTGTGAGTTAGTTGAAATTTAATGATAATCCTGCATAAGTATACAAGCTTAGGCGTCTACTGATACATATTTAAATAAAGTTTTCAAGTGAATCAAACGTGTCATATTTTATTCTATTTATTTCTCTGATAAGTACTATCTGCCACGCCCTTCGCGGGATCTGGAGCGTGTGCGAGAACGCGCATGTTTGCTCTTTTTGGTTTTCTTTTTATGTTTGCTTTGATGGCGACGTCGCGAGGGTTCTTCAGCCGCACTAGAATCACTGTCATCGGATCCACTTGAACGACGATGACGATGGGATTTACTTTTCGATTTCTTGGACTTTTTCTTGGATTTACTGCTTTTTGAGGTCTTCTTGTCCTTGCGCTCGTAAGCTGAGTCAAAATCACTATCTGTTGACTCATCCGTATCATCAGCTTCATCTGAGCTGCTCTGTTGCCGTCTCCGACTACTTAATTTGGACGCACTACTGTTGCTACGTGATTCTTGGCCACGGTCATGATTACGACTACTGCTGCTCTTTTCAGTAGCATCAGCATCTCTTCGACGATCATGGTAACGACTGCTGTTACGATCATGAGTAACTTCATCTCTTCGACGGTCCTCTGTCTTGTAAGACTTGCGGTCCTCTTCTTTGAAGGTACTTCGGTCATCTTTATAGCTTCTGCTCTCCGTCCGTCGCTCCTCTTGCTTTATGCTATGATCTTCTTTCTTATATGGTTTGCGATCTTCATTCCTATCTCTGTAAGACCTGCGTTCCTCCTCACGATGTCTTTCTCTGCGATCTGTGTGCGAGCTTTTACGTTCCGTTGATTTCTCGCGTTTAATTATTATTTGTCCGTGCTCATTTTCTTGCTTTTTAAACTCTTCGTATTTGGCCGTATCTATAAAGATATTAAATTAGGAAATATTTTTTATATTGGTAAAACAGCAACTTACTTATACATTTTCCATATTGTGAATACTCCTTGCGGGAGACTGGCTGGCAAAGGAACTCATTGAACGCCTCCTTTGCGCCTCCAATAGCCATTTTTACAATCACACGACCTGCATGATCGTCGAAGCCTTCAATTTGTCCATATTGATCCTTTTGTTTGCCACCTAAGATGCGTACGTATGCTTGTTTCTTAATCTCCAATACCTCGTTTTTCTCAGGTTCTACAAGCAGTGTCTTTGTTTTGAGTGCCTTGTCAGCTCCAAGTCCCATGCCTTTGGGACGCATGAATGGAGCGTCATCAACTGGACCCTTTTTCTTTGATACTGGCGGCGGATCCTTCCAACCCATTCCGCGGAGCATCGCCAGGCCAAATTGCTGTATGGGAATGGAGTCATAATCATCTATGGATGATTCTTTCGCACCTTCTAGTGGCAGTTCATCGGCTTTCAATGCAGGTAATACAAGTTTTCCACCTTCAGCCACCTCACTTCCGTTTGCCTGTGCAGCGGCCAGGAGCTCTCGTGCTGCACGTTGTTCTAAATTTGTACTGTCAGTGGTATTTCCAGTGACTTCAGCTATTGATTGTGGCTCAGCGGTGGTTTCCTCTGGTTCAGGCTCATCCTCTCCGAGCAACACGGCGCGCCTTTTCATTAAACTTGCCAGCGCTGTAGAAGTCTTCTGATTACTTGCCATCTGTATGATAAGAGGTGCTACCTCTTGCTTTTCACTATGAACATAGAAAATGGTAATAACTTGTTTATTTAATTATGTATATACAACTTTATGAATAGTAAACTCACGCGACAAGTTTGATTTCTTTGCCCTCTAGGCATTTTATAAGCTCTACTTTACTTTCTTCCTTTGGCGCTTTAGTGGGCAAAATATTGGGCTTTTTAGCAACTTTGCTAAAGCCGAAAGATATCTTTTTTGCATCCATAGCGCAATTTGTGTATAAAATGCCGCTGAAAAACGTTTATAAACAAAAAATGCAACAGCTGTTTTAACGGTGCTGCCAGAGTTCGAATGATACCGATTACTTTCCGATATCTTTTGGTCCATTTTGCGATAACGCTACCAATTTAAATAATTTGAACTTGTACCTCTATCTTTTCAATTAATAAACTACTTGAAGAAGTTGATTGAAAAGTTTAAATTTATGAAAATTTTTAAATTAATAGATTTGACTAATTTTGGTTATCGAATCTTCTCGAACCGTGCGTCATCGTTTCTAACCTCAAAACTAAACGTCAATCATTCTCTATCGAACGGCGGCAATAGCTGAACGCGAGGCACGAGTTCTTTTATTTTCACATAGAAATTAATTAAAAACAGCTATAATCATGTTTGGTGGACAGCAACCAATCCTTGTGTTGAGTAAGTTAACCAATTTTAATGCGTTCAAACCCATTTACTAGTTTAATCTGTGTACACAGGTCAAAACACAAAAAGAGAATCGGGCCGCAAAGTGCAGTTGGAGAATATTCAAGCCGGAAAGGTATGAGTGTGTGTGGAATTGCGTGTGTGTGTGTCAGTGTGAAACGTCTGTGACTCACATGCTTGTGTTTGTTGTGCATTTTGACCATCTGCTGAAAGATTGTTAATTTTGATGGATATTTTAGGCTATTGCTGATGTGATACGCACATGCCTGGGCCCACAGGCCATGTTAAAGATGTTGATGGATCCCATGGGTGGCATTGTGATGACCAACGACGGTAATGCAATTCTGCGTGAAATTACTGTGCAGCATCCAGCGGCAAAGAGTATGATTGAAATTGCCCGCACACAGGACGAGGAAGTGGGTGATGGTACCACCTCTGTCATTGTCCTGGCCGGTGAAATGCTTGCCGCAGCCGAGCCATTCCTGCAACAGCAAATCCATCCGACCGTGATCATTCGTGCCTATCGTGAAGCCCTCGAGGACATTGTCAATCACTTGCAGTCCGATCTGAGTATTCAGCTGGATGTTAAGGATAAGGCTAAGATGGCAGATGTGGTCAAGGCTTGTGTTGGCACCAAATTCATTGGCAAGTGGTCGGACATGGCTGTCAAGATTGCTTTGGATGCTGTGGAAACTGTCACACTGAATGAGAATGGACGTCTGGAGGTTGACATCAAGCGGTAAGTTTACTCCAAGCTCATCTGCGTGTAGCTTACTTAACCTTTGATACACTTGTAGTTACGCTAAGGTGGAGAAGATTCCCGGCGGTGCCATTGAAGACTCCTGCGTGCTGAGGGGTGTCATGATTAACAAAGATGTGACACACGCTAAAATGCGTCGCTACATTGAGAACCCACGCATTGTGCTCCTCGACTGCTCCCTGGAGTACAAGAAGGGCGAAAGTCAGACAAACGTTGAGATCATTGGCGAGCAGGATTTCACACGTATGCTGCAAATTGAGGAAGAGTTTGTCCAACGAGTTTGCGCGGACATCATTGCCGTCAAGCCCGATCTTGTGTTCACCGAGAAGGGAGTCTCTGATCTGGCTCAGCATTATCTGTTGAAGGCTGGCATTACCGCTATTCGCCGACTCCGCAAAACGGACAATTTGCGTATTGCCCGCGCCTGTGGAGCGACAATTGTGAACCGCACTGAGGAGCTTACCGAGAAGGATGTGGGCACTGGTGCTGGACTTTTTGAGGTCAAGAAAATTGGTGATGAATACTTTACATTTGTCACAGAGTGCAAGGATCCCAAGGCCTGTACCATACTGCTGCGCGGTGCCAGCAAGGATATACTGAATGAAACGGAACGTAATCTTCAAGATGCTCTGCATGTGGCACGTAATCTGGTGCTTGAGCCACGCCTAGTTGCTGGCGGCGGTTCCGTCGAAATGGCTGCATCCCAGTTGCTTACGCGTAAACAGGTCAAGGGACCTTACACAGCCGTAGCCCATGCCTTGGAGATCATTCCTCGCACATTGGCTCAGAATTGTGGTGCCAATACCATTCGCGCCTTGACCGCACTTCGCGCCAAACACGCCTCCCACACAGGCGCCGGCGTCTGTGCCTGGGGTATTGATGGCGAAACTGGAGATATTGTCGACATGAATGTGAAGAACATCTGGGAGCCACTGGCCGTTAAGCTGCAAACTTACAAGACTGCCGTGGAGACGGCTATTCTGTTGCTGCGTATCGATGATATTGTCTCCGGCTCAAAGAAGCGTGGCGGCAACGAGCCAACCAATCCCGCGGCCATGGCTCAGGGCCATGAGTAAGCGAAAGAAGAAACAAAACCACATCATCAAATACATGTGTATTAATAATGCTTAATATCTTAATACTTAATTTAGCACACACAAACAAACAAACACACACCTCAACACCCTACACTCCTCTACACCACAAATGTTTAACATTTCGCCTACCACCTCACATACAAAATTTTTGTTGCATTTGCTCTCATTAACAGTACACAAATAAAATCGATAATAAACCTCAATAATATATATCTCTTTATTAAAACATTAAATAAATTATTAAGGACTCCTCTGCTGCCCCAAATTCCTGTCGTAGAGCCGCTCATCCATTAGTTTCAACACCTCCAGGCCAATGGAAGTAAAGTTTGGCTGTAAATACCGTGCAAACAGCTCCAGGCAGTGGGGATCTACCTGATCCTCGCTTAGCTGTAGATATTGACGCAGCCAGTGTAAAAGTGGTGGTTTATGTGAGTGCACAATGCTGGGTATGCTAAGAAGCAGCTCAGTGTGTCTCACAGCCGAAGCATTGCTGGAGTCGCAGTCAACATGGCATGCCAAATAGAGAAGCTCATATGGCTGCTTTTGAGTTGGATCAGTTGAGTTCAAATTACTTATTAGTTGATAGTCCGTATTTAGTTTGTACCAGCGTAGCTTGTGCAGCTGTCGTAGACCCCAACTGGGCAGCAGCTGTGTTTCCAGCGCCTGCTGATGCTGGCTGGAGTTCGTGCACCAAATGGCCACCAAACTGCGCGTGTGCGTGAGCTTGCGGAGCGGCAAAAGTGTAAGGGATTCGTTGTCGAGCATAGCATAGCCGAGTTCCTGTTTGGCGCGCTTTAGGCGCCGTATGTACTTATTACGCCAGGGTGGATCTATAACAATTAAGTCATAGCTGGGCAATAGTTGTGGCAACAATGACGTTAGCTGTTCTACATTGTGGTTGTAAAATCGAACCGCTTGCGGTATGATATAGTTATTGGTGCTGGTTTGAAACTTTTGAAATGTGCCGCTTATGTTGCTGCCGTGCAGCTGCGGCAGCGTGTACTCATCTTCCCAGTGACGCTGTAATTCTGGCTGGCCCTCTCTCTCAGTTTTCTTGACATTTGGCAGAAGATCGAGATAATCTCTTACATTGTCCAATTTATCAACTTTTGTCGTCTCAGCCAAATTGTGTTTGCGTTTTCTTTTCTTAAGTTGCGGTGGCTGTGTTGGCTTTGCTTGAAAGTAGAACAACTGCTCCTTTAATTCATATGTTTCATTGTCACTCACTGCTACTTTATAGGCATTATTTATTAATACTCTATGGTCCAGCAGTAGAGCGTGCTTTTCTCCGTCATGTTTTGATTCCAACTTTATCATGTTGATCTGTTTCACTTCGCCTAATATCGATAATTATCGATTTCCACTCTGGAAATACTTCCAATTTTTGTAAAGATTACAGTTTTTTCTTTTTTAGGATCCACTTATTTGATTATTTAATGTAATTTTTGACCAGCGTCATTTTGGCGCTTTTGCTTTAATAAGTCTACCGATTACACTTTATCTGCAGTCTGGCAACGTCAACTTCGATAACCTTAATACATTTTTGCCGGTCGGCGTTAATAGTCATTGTTTGCGTTTGTTTAAACATCACGAAATATTCGTATTGCTAGAAGTGAAATTAAATACATCAATGTAAGCAAATTAAATAAAAAAATAATGTTAGATAAATAAATGCAGTTATTAAAATAGTGTGCGTTAATCGGGCTAAAAGCACCGTTGAAGCGAAGAGAGCAATAAAGCAAAAATTAAATAGATGCCAAGCTGCTTCCATTTTGGAGGGAGTTTTATTGCGTCCTTTATTCGAAAGTCGTAATTGATTTCACACAGTCTAAAAGAACAGTTCAATTTGTTAGGAGCACAAATTAAAAAAAAATTGATAAAAAGAATAATTTCCTAATTTTTATTTATAAATAGTCGGACGAATTTTTGTTGCGCTTAAATGGAGGAAGTTGAAGCACCAAAAAAGCGTGGACGCCCGCCAAAGGCTAAAGCTCCTAGTGATGGCTCAGCAGCGGCCAAAGCATCTGAGAGCGAACCAAAAATTCCCAGGAAGCGTGGACGTCCACCAAAGGCGGCCAAAGGACGTGGAAGACCACCAAAGGCGACTGCGGGCGGGAGCGAAAACGAAGACAATGACGACTTGGACGAGGAGAATGAGCAGCCGCCTATTAAACAAAAATCACCTGGCAGCGGTAAGGGACGCGGACGTCCACGCAAAGTACGCTCACCGGAGCCAGAAGAAGAGGATGATGATAATGATAATGATGACAAGGAAGCCAGCGAAGAGGATTCAACATAAGTCAAATGTGGATTGATAAAAAAGAAAATAAATGCATTTTGGATACAAAAAATGTTTTAATGTAGCACAAAAATTTTGTCAAGCAGTGTAAAATATCAACAAACTGCTTGCTCATTTTGTGAGGTCTTGAACTTGATCGGCTTCTTGTTCGGAAGTACCGCTGATGACCGCAACTGTAGTACGATATGATTGGACAACATATCGAATGTGTAATCGATACAACAACAAAAATTTTGTCAAGCAGTGTAAAATATCAACAAACTGCTTGCTCATTTTGTGAGGTCTTGAACTTGATCGGCTTCTTGTTCGGAAGTACCGCTGATGACCGCAACTGTAGTACGATATGATTGGACAACATATCGAATGTGTAATCGATACAACATACGTTTGATGCTGCCATCTTTAAGTAAGTTTTAAAAGCTTGCATGGTGTTTAAGCAATTAATTGTATAGATTTGCAAATTTGTTTGTTTTATCATTTAATCAAAGCATTAACAAACACTAAATTTTAACTATCGCATGTGGTATAAATGTCTTATGTCTTCTACCGTATTTTCTGCACACTTCCGCATTCCCTCGCTGTCGAACCCGATTAATTCCGGATTCCTGTGCTGAGCAATGTGACGGAGGTATCCCTTTGTGCTATCTTCTGGATACAACTGATTAGAAATCCAGCCATTTGGTCGTTTTGTTACAAATGTGGTGGCGCTCTGCAGACTGCTTAAGTTGGCCCATTTATTGAAATCCACGCCCAGATAGTTATGTCCTCTGTTTACGATTACCACGACAATATCTTCATCGACCAAGAGTTTGGCCAACTTACGCAACTTGGCCAACTGTATGCTCCAATAGTAGCTGCAGGGATCGTAGAACAGGACAAAGAGATCTTTTGTACTTCCAGCCGCCAAGTGATAAAAGTTTTGTGGTTGCTGGTCGAATTCTTCGATTGGATTCAATACAATAGCCTCAAACAATTGGCCACGCCCAAGTTTGTCGCAGAAATCCTTGAGATACCTATAGTTGCAGAGCATGTGCATCGTGTATGCGTAATCATCGTTGTCCAGTCCAAAGACTAGTGGTGGCACACTGCTCCGAAAAGTACCAAAATCGTCTGCCCTCAACGAGCTATGAAAAGTTTCTATGGATTTTATATCCTGTGCCGAAAACTGAATCAGTCCCGCGTATTCCAGTGCCAATTGATCAATCAAATCAGTCCATTTACTCAGTTCCTTGGCATATATTTCAAAGTGGTGAAAGACCACAATCCGCAGGCCTTCAAACTTAACTGGATTTGTTCTACAATCAGGTGGTAGCCACATGAGACGAGTAACACCTTTGTCATCTGTTGTGGAACACATTTCCACCGACAAATCCATTTGTTGATGGACAAATAATCAAAATTAAAGGGGTCACAACTGATTTCACCAGAAAGCTTTGCTAGCAGTGTGACCAGGTTTTTACTGTTGAAAAATAGTGGGAAGTGCATTAGTGGCCATATGATCGACTATAGAAGCTGCTGTACTTAATCAGGTATGTCAAATAATAAATAAGTGGGCTTCTAAAAAACTCAGTTTGGACCATATATATACATGTTCTAAGTGAGTTTTCTTTAAATATTTTAAGTAGTTCGCTAGCTTAACAATTCTATAATTTTTACGACTTGATATCCCCACCAAATCTCTTTTAAGTACAGGGTCTCCCAACTGAAGCTGCCTAAAATAAAACAACTTTTAACAACGCTCTTAAATTGTACAGTAAAGTTTTAATTACCGCATCGTTTATGCATTGGTGCATAACTTATAGACTAGCGCATTGTAGAATAAAGATACAAATGAATATTTAAAACAAATCCGTATTGAAGAAACGACAACTAATTAACAGTTAAACTAGCAGATAACTTAATATCATTTACATTTCTCTTGTGTTCGTTCTGATTGTGTGTTTGTGTTGGTATAAAAAATAGATTCTGTGCCGTCAACTTTTCCACTACTTAGTTACTACTGCTAAATAAGAAAATTGATTAATCTGGGTATGTGTGAGTGTGCGTTGGTGTGTGCTAGAAGCGCACCTGTTTGAGCTTATCATAAATGCTAAAATACAAGGCCGTCGTCAGGCTTGACTTGAGCAGCGTGGGAGCAACGCCTTTGTAGAGTCCCCGTACTCCCTCCTGCCGCACCGTCTGCGTTAGACAATCCCAGACGCCGTGACATTGAAGAGTCTGCCCGAATGTCTGACGATTCTGTTCGAATCCTTGTATTTGTAGACGCTTTTTGATTAGATCAAACGGATACACGATTGTCTTGGACAACATTCCTGAAGAGGCGCCCAGCACCAAAAGAGTCCAAGTGGGCAGCTTGGTGCGATCTTCGACCTCGAAGAAGCTGCACGCGGACTCGCTAAACAGGCGATAGGCCATAAAGTTGGTGCCCATCAAGGGGGCAATCTGCAGCAAAGCAGACGACAGTCCCCGATACATGCCCTTTGGTCCCTCCTGGCGCACAATGGCTGTGACGGCACGAGTGGCATTGCTGTAGTGGTACAAAAGTGATTAAATGAAGTGTTGGACATAAATAAGAGATTCACCTACCGATATCCCTTGCTGGTATCTTGTGCTATAAGGCGTGTGCGTATCACATCCAAGGGCGTGGATATTATAACTGCAGCAGCTCCAGCTGCGGCCCCACAAATGAAATTCGACTGATGCGTGTGATCCTTGAGGTAGTGCGTTTGCTTGGCCAGCAGGCTTAGCTGTTCGTACGTCCAGAACTGACAAATGCCATACATAATGCTAAGCACCTGGGCGGGATTATGGCCTTTCCAGAAGGCCAATAGCCCCTCCTCGCGATAAATCGTACGCACAGCCTGATTAATGGACGTGTATTTCGAAGACTGTCCCACGGAACTAACCATCTCCCCGGCTGGCTGTAGCACCAGTTTCTGTGTGCCCGCTCCAAGTGGCTCGACCTGCAGCTGAAATCGTATCTTCAGCACATCCAGAGGTTGACAGGTCGAACGCGTAATGGCTGCTGACATGCCGCCGGCCGCAATCTGTTGCAACTGCTCTCGAGTGCTGTGCGTGCGACGTGGAGTCACCGGTGTGGCTGTGGGCGTGGCAGATGCCGGACCAGCAGCACTGCTTGTTACCGCTGGCGTCATATCGCTTTAACTCTTGGTCTCACTGCCTGTCTGTCAATAGTTGAGTGTGTGTACGTACGTATACGTGTGTGTTGTGCGCTTGTATCTGTGCTGATTTCACTTTTATTGCTGCCGCTGCGTCGTCTTCAATGGCATTTCTGTAAATCATACGTAAACCAAACAACAGCATTAATTTTACTCTTCGACAAACAAAATCGGTAGTTTTGCAAATTTGTAGCCACTCTACTGAAAAATTATTCAAGGTGCGCCCAACTGAATGAGATTTTTTTTTGGCTTTAAGCTAAATGTGAAATAAAGCCACAACAAATTATGTCGAAACTCAAGTGTGAAATTAAAATTGCGATGAGATGGAATTTACATGTGTCATGTGTCATGCCCAGCGGAGCGAGTTCCACACATCCTCTTGTTATTGTGATCGGGGTTAGACTTGGACTTTTAGGCTCGAACAAATTCAATTTCAGAGATTTTTCATCTCTTTATCAGCGATTTCACTTTTGTTGTTTTGTTTTTACGGGTGTCAGGGGTGAGGGTGATGCTACTCTAGACAAACAATGATAAAGGCCCATGCATTCGATATGCATAACAAATGAATAACTTACCTGTAAAGCACACTATTACAAATATTTATTGAATGTCTTCGATGTCAACAAAAAATACGTCCGTCGGCTGCCAGAGTGCAGCGCTAACTGTTTAGTTGAGCGGTCGCTCGACGGCGACGCTTCTTCATTACAAATTACAAGTAACGGCAATACGATTGCGTCAAAACTTTCTTCTTTGGCCGAACGTGTGTATGTGTAAGCGTAATATGTTTAAGCTCTCCCCGCTCAGTGGTGTCGCTGCAGTTTGCCAAAGACTTTTATTTAAACCGGTTTCTTGACGCTTTTCGGATGTAGTACGGATTGAAATTGAAAACAAAACTTGGCCTCCAAGTTACGTCAAGTGCATGCCACACACGCTCAGCTGTCTTCTGCTAGAGTGTTACCAGATAGTTATTTAAAAATACCACTGCTTGCTTCGATAACGATATATTTGTTTGGCGTTGCCACTTAATGTTTGCGCGCGGTATAATATTATTCAAAAATTCGTGTAGAGTAGAGTGCTTATAATAATTGTAAATACATTGATATGAACTACTTCCAGCCAATTGAGCCAGAGGCGTCGACAGGTGCACTGGGTGTTGGCTGATAGCCCGGTGGTATGCTAAATCCAAGCACTTCAAAGTTGTTACCAGCAGCTGGCACAGCCGCCGGCGCTTGAACGGGATACGGAGGCATTTTGGATTTCTCGGGGGCAACAGAAGGCTTTCCGGCTGGTGAAACTGGATTTGGAGTGTACTGAACTGGCGCTGCTGGAGGATTATCCATTGCTTTTGGGTAAAGACCAGGGGTGGGCGCTTTGGTACCATTAGTTCCAGTTCCGGGTTGACCGTCAAACAAATAAACTGGATAAAGAGCTTTAAAGGTGTTCGCCTCGAAATGTTCGGTGCTCACATCCTCCAGGAAGTTGTGCTCAACTAGAAGAAGGCGAATTTATTGACTTTTTTAAAGTTAAAATTAATTTTTGTAGTGCTTACGATGGCTACTCCCATTTGTGTTGGAGGGCTTAGGATTCTGTCCTGGTCCCTTGTCATTTGCGCTGCCCATCAACGGTACGGTTCCGATGACCAGCGGAAAATCCACCACCAAATCACCACCGCCATGTAAACGGAAAGTTTTTGCAATGAACCTCAGCGTATAACTAACCCGAATGGAGTCCCGTTCGCCCAGCGTGGTCGGCGTTGTGGGTGGAACCAATAGGTACTCATCGAACTGCGCCTTGTTGTGCTTGTCAACCTCGCCACAGTGCTTATCGGCTATGCGCGACTCGCTGCTCTTCAGTTGCTCCTTATCACCGGACTTGCCGCGATATGTGACATTCTTAAATAGACGCACTTTCACATCCTGACACTGGACATCCGATTGATTGTCCAGAATTATGTGAAAGTGTATTTTCTGGCCAGGCACATAGGCGCTATACGAGGTGCTCACGTTCATGACCATGGGCTTGTTCCCACCAAAGATCGATCCCCACCAAAAGGTCTTCTCCTCAATCCGTTTCAATGGTTTCTAAGGAAAGTACGAACTAATTTATCTAATCCAAACTAAATTAATAATAGTAGTACCCACCGAAAACTCCGGATTCACATTTAGATCGTTGGGCTGTATAACGGTGAAGCACTGCTGGAATATATTATTATAGCGCACGGCTCGATCTATAGTCAGGGTCACCTCGTGTTTGATTTGACCATGAGCTCCATTGAACGATGTTGCCGCCTGGGGTGGTATCAGGGCCTGGAAAGGGAACACGTACTTTCCCTTGGGCAGCTCCAGCTGCGACCCACCGCTCTGACCGTACACATACTTATCGCTGCTATAGAAGACCTCAGTGCTTGTCACAGTCTCCAATGTTTTCATCGGTTTCCCATCGTCTCCAGGCTTCTCTACACTCTCCTGCCAGCGAGTCTCCACAAAACCGTTTACAGTTATATAGATTGCTATAAGTAGGGGGTGGGGAAATTGGGAGCATTATTGCAGTTAATTTAATTTCTTTGTAGCACTATTAAGCTGAGTGTTCAGTGTGTTGGTTTGGCTTCGGATCTGTTCAATTTGTCTTAATTTAATTTCATATTGACTTGGCCCTGACTTCTGGTCAGCTTGTCAGTACGTGTGTGTGCACACTTCATTTAGGCCTATTGAAAAACCAGTTTGAAGCATAACTATGGTTTTAAATTGTGTCTTGGGAAAGAACAAAAACTCTAAAATATGTTGAATCTTTTTCAAGGCAGTTTTTTACAATTGATTTTATTATTTAAGTTGTAATTAACTTGAGTGCAGATTAACTTTAATTCTAGGAACTCTATCGGGAGCCATACATTTGTATAATTCAAAGAACAACTTGTTTTTTTTTTTTGTTCACTCTCCCTACAATATCAAACAGCCGACACTCGAATATGTATGTATGTTTATATGAATGTATATCATCATTAGCCACCGGCTCAATCACAAAAGAAACAACAACAATAAATTATAAACAACAACAACAATGACACGCATACTAATGAAGCGAGTGCTCGTCAAGCCCTGAAAGTTCTGTCTACGCAATGGAATTGGAAGCGAAGAACTCGTCATGACGTCATGCTTGATACATTTACATACATATCTACAGATACAATGCATTGTTATTACGTCTTAAGTTGCACACACACACACTCCCAAGCACACTTACAGCGTATCGTCTTAGAGCGCTCCGTGATGAGTTCAGCTGTACCGGACACGACCTGGCCAGCATAGTAGACGCCCAAGACGCTATCGAAGCTAAAATTAACTTTGCTGCTCATCTTTGATTCGTCAGCCTTTGTAACAGGAAGTGCCAGGATATCTGATTTCTCCTGAAATAAGTTTGTTTGTTTTTGTTGTTGTTATTTCTTGGTTAGTGGCAAGCAACCCAGAACAAAACACACACAAGACTGGGACACCAACACCACTAAACGCGTCGCGACCACACAACTGAACGCGTGAGGTAACAAATTAATACTGAAGGCGAATCCGATTAATAAAAAAATTTTTGCTTTGATGCGGCGTGTTATACTTGTGTGCGTGTGTTTGCATGCCTATGCCAGCAGAAGCATAGACGGGGAACTACACGCTTATTTTAAAATTAATAAAGTCTTCACTAAAGATTATTCAGTAAATGTGGCCACTGTAACAATTTAACTCATTCTTTTTTAGAGCTCACATCTTATCGCACATTCAAAACCGAAGCTTTTAGCGCTGCAAATGCTTGCCATGTGGCAACGCTGTCATATTAAGCGTCAGCTGACATTGTTAAAGTAATCGGTTATCGATATCGTGGGGGAGAGGTAAAACGAAAGCAACAACGATTCGATTTGCTTTTAATTAATTATTAAAATACTTGCCGTGGTTAATGTTATTAAAATAAAGAATTGTGCGCGTATATTGTATTGAACGTTAAGCTATATCTTGGGTGATGAAGTGATTTTTTCAATCATCGCCCAAGTTAATGAAAAAGTAGACAAAAGTGGTAGTTGTAGTTGTAGTTCTGCACAGTGATACCAAAGCGGCCGCTCAAATGTGTCGTTTTATATGTTATTTTTGGATGAAAATTTAATAAGAGCAGAGTAGCAGCAGCATCAGCATCATCAGCAACATGGAAAGCGAACGGCTATGCATCCGACTAGACAATCCAGATCGCATTTTTTATGCCGGCCAAGTCATTCGCGGAGAGATTCGGATGAATCTCAATAAGCGAACCAAAATACGAGGTAAATTTGACTTAGTGTTACTGTTGTTATATCTTATTTGTTTTAAACAAGCACGGGTAGCATCATGCAATCATGGATGAGTCAGGCCAGGGCTCAATTTGCGGTCAGTAGTGAATTTTTCTGGGTTTATTTTGCCCATTGTCATCGTGGTTTCGTTATGGCCGCATTGGCATAAACAAAGAAGATGTTTGACAACAACAACAAAAGAGATACTCAGCGGCCGTAGCCATTTTAAGTTTGGTTGCACTTGGACTGTTTGATATTTCGCTTGCAAATTCTTCAAATTGTCATTCATCGATGTGCGTTCAATTGCCTGCACTCGTCAATTGCTCTTTGGGGTCATTTGATTCAGGAAATGCTACGGGCGGTTTCAGTGTATGAGCAGGGCGGGGGAGGGGCAGGTGAAGCGTGCGAGTTATTCTCTCCGCGTGTGTGTGTATGTGTGTCAAAAATGCGGTAATGTTGGACAAAGCTCGAAGAGAGCTTTGCTCTCTCACAGCACAGTGTCTCATAGATTATTGCGCACACCTAACGTAGCATCAAAGCCGCTTAAATGTATGGCATGCAATATATTCAAACACTTGGATTTGTTTATATAGTTGCAAGAAGTCTTCTTTATAATTCCCAGAACAAATTTTTTTGTATCTGTTTAGTACTTTATTTAAAAACCGTATGTTTTTCTTGAGTATCAAATTTTAGATAATCTTTTTAATGTATAACAGCTGTTATTAACACAGATGTTTACTAACACAGCTGACTATAATAAACAGCAGACACAATTGCGATTTGTTGTCGTATATTTAATCAGTTTTGCGAGTGTTCATATCTGTTAGTGTGACGTCACACACAGCAAGTGAAAATACTGTGGCGCCTTTCCGTGTAGTTTAAGTTAATTAACATTTATAGAACTCAATCACTGTATTTTTTAAAACCATTCTCAATTAATGACAATATGCCAGTGTGAGTTACTCGTTCGCTCTTTCGCGTGCGTGTGAATAAGAGAGCGAGAGCGCAGCAAAGAGCACAAGAATTTGAAGTGGTCGGGGCTTGAAATAAAAATGCGCTACTTGCTTAATAATGGGCATATGTGTACACACCACTGCTTATTGAAGCCATATAAAACCAGGCAGAAACCATCAGAATGAAGTGTAGCTGTATTACAAAGTCCGAAAATAGTTTTTGCCATGTATTTAATAGCTCCATGGAAAAATCAACAGCAAATAGCAAATGTTATCAGTAGGTAATATAAAAAATACGATTTATTATCAGAGCACCAACTTAGGAGCGTTTGTACAAGTACATGTATACATATATTTATATAATAATCATATCAAAACAAAACACTTTTATGAGGGGAATGTTTTGGATGGTCTTAGGTTGCCAGCCTCGATGTCATTATCAAAGTAGATATGGGAAAGTAAAAAAAGAATCATTTGGCAACATACAAAATTTTGATTCGTCTTTAGTTTGTAAGGCTTCTCAATTATATTTGATTAGTTACAATGAACAATGAACAGTATGTCCTTGACCCCGCCCTCTTACACGATATATATTTATAATTGCTATGTCTTAATTAAGAGCAATTCCATTACAAGAATTAGCTGCCTTTTATTTTTTTTTATCGTTTGTGCGGATGTCTAATTGAACTGTCTTGTTGATTACATAATACCCTATCTAACACTTGTTGACCTTGTCCTTAAGAAATCTTTCCACACGTGGCCAAATTTCTTTGGTTTCACGACCCTTGAAGGAAGTAACCAAACCACGTTCACCATACCAGGCTAAAACAGGTCCCATCAGCTCATCGTAGAGCTGCAAACGCTTGGCCACCACATCGGGTTTGTCATCTTCGCGTTGAGTCAGTGGCTCGCCCGTCACATCATCCTTTCCGGCCACTTTGGGATCATTGAAGCCAATGTTATACACACGACCAGATGGTACATGTACCCAGCGGTGTTTTACACGCTCGATGATTACATCATGTGGAATGTTCAAGTCAATAACAGCATCAATCTGTTCACGAGCCGACAAAATTTCTGCTTGGGCACTATTACGTGGAAATCCATCCAATATGTAGGACTTATTTCCCACCTCGGTAATACGAGCCAACATTGTTTTTGTCACTATTTCATCGGGCACCAACTGTCCGGCAGCAATGTAGCGTTGTGCCTTCTTTCCCAAGTCCGTATTGTTGATAATATTCTGGCGAAGAATGTCGCCCGATGAAATGTGCAGAAAGCCAAAGGTTTTCACAATGCGTTCCGAAATTGTGCCTTTTCCAGAGCCAGGGGCACCGATTATCACAGCGCGAAAGATTTTTGTATACATTTTTCAGTGGTAATGTGCTGTGAGAGAGAAAAGAACAAATTTATGTTTTAATTAAATAAATCATTCATTCGATAAGTAAGGGTATTTTGCGAAAGCTAAAAAAATGTGTGCAAATTAAAAAGTAAACAAATATTCCTAATATTACTTAAATACTCCATTTAAGATATGTCATATCTAGCCGATTCCAATGGGGCTATTAACTGATAAGCCTAACTAAAAAAATATTGTACTACTAGCAATTACACATCGTAAAATATTTGGTTTGGACACGAACACATTTTGATTGTGAATGTCAATAAGACCGACATAGCAACAGACACTGTAGCGCACACTCACAATAACAACAACAAGCGTGGCTTTTAAAGTTCTTTGTCTTTATGTAGTAGGCTCTGTTGTTGTTGTTTCTCTCTGTAGTTGTTTTGTGGGTGCGCTCTTATCGTACAAAGTCCAAACAAAAGCCTCAGACGCCGCCGCGTGTTGTTTTGTTCTGCATTTGACTTTTCTATTCGCAATTTGTCATGGCTATAAAACCTTTTCTCTTCGTCGTGCACTTTGTTGATATTATGGGAATTGCATTGCTTATATAAAATTTGGCATAGCCACAAATGAAACTTCTTTTGTACTTACACTGACAGCCTTGAGAATATTTTGTACCTGTGTGGTGTATGTGTGTGTGTGTTTATATTTTAATATTTGTCAATTTAAAGTTTGTGATATTTAATTTTAGCACTAGTGCTAATTACACATCCGAGTGTTTCAAAGACAAATATAAACCGACAACCATACACTGGAAGATGCTCCAAAACATTCTCAAATAGAACGAGCTCCAAAAATGCCTCTGCTTTTGCCGGCAAGCAAATATGAACTGAATGCGAGGGACGTTTTGCCGTCGGCTAGCTTCCAGACATTGTATGCGTGTATCGCTCATCCGATTTTTAGTTGTACAATGTACATTTGTATGTGTGTATGTGCATGCAATGCACCACTACACGAAAGTTATTTCCTTGAGAGAGATGCTCTCTCGCTCTCGCCGTGAGAGTAAAAGAGCGCCAGCTGTTGTAAGTAGCCGGTTTGAGCAATGGGTTTGTTGTTGTTTATACTTGTGTGGCCAGTGGCTCGAGAGCGGAGCGAAGCACGCGCTTTGGTATAAATAGAAGCACAAACACTCACGCATTAAATCTATGATATGCATGCATGTAGGAGTGTGTGTAATTAGCTAAGAAAACAACAAACTGTATCAACTGTTGATATCTGTAGCATTTCTGAAATATACCCTGTAAACAAACTCACTGAACGATAAGTTTCCGCAAATCCAATATCGCTACTTTACTAATAACCAGAATTTTAGAGTATTGAGCACAAATATCACACATCCACGTCTATTAAAATAAATGTTTGATTAGCAATAATAAACAAAACTGAAAGTTCTTCGAAATTTTTAATGTCAAGCATGCGCGAACCATGCAAATCGCTTCGTAAGCTTCTTTATTTTGGTGTTCAGGTTCGTGTTGGATTTTTATCAGTTTACTTATTACATTTCGAATGAATATTCAAATAAACATAAGTGTAAGAAGTACGTATAGGAGAAAAACTTAACACTGTATATGTTGTGTATCCTTATCGGATAGTTGCTTATGTCCTAACTCTAGGCGGTATCACTAGACGTGTTTGTGGCATTCCTTTTTAGAATATCCCTGTCGCTCTGAATAATACCCTGTCTGCGTTCCTTTTGTGCTTCTTTGATCATTTCGTCCACCTCCTCGATGCTCGGCTCCTCTCCTGGTGGCCTCAAATCCTCCTCCGGAGTAAAACGCCTGCCATTGCTGCGATGTCCACGTCCACGTCCACGTCCGCGTCCGCGTGGCTGATAACGCGTTGCGGTATATCGACGTGGGCTCATGCTGCGCGAACGAGTGCGTCGATAGCGAGAGGCAGGTGATGGTGTTCCCCGTGGCACAAAAGGCGATGGTGTTCGTCTGGGCACAAATGACAATGGTGAGCGTCGTGGCACAAACGGTGAAGGCGACCGACGACCACGCACATGGGAACGTGAACGGGAACGCTTGTACCAAGGTGCACCACCACCACGTCCCCTGTACCGTGAGCCACCGCCATAGCGTGGTGGTGAATAGCTGCGACTACGGCTACGACTGTCCCGACTACGCGAACGTCGTCTTCTCGATTTCGAATGCCGTAAAGAACTGCGACTGCGACTACTTCTGCTTCTGCTGCGACTGCGGGAACGAGAGCTGCCGCGTCGCCCCGACAAACGTCTACCACGTGAGCGGCTGTGGCTGTTGCGGCGCCTGGGCGAGCGACTCTTACTCCGACTGCGACTTCGGCTGCGACTTTGCGAATGAGAGCTGAGCGGTGTGGCCAAGCGGAGCAGTCCGAATTTGTCCATTTGCAGCGGACGCTTCTTAATTTGAAAGGAAAACTTTTGTTGCTGCTCCTGTTGTTGTGTTTGTTGTTTCTGTTGCTGACTATGAAACTTTGGTGCTGGCGGTGGTTGTTCATCATCAATGATGGCAGCGGCAGCTGCAGCATGTTTCGAGGTGCTTGGACCCATCATAAGGTCGTATTTAGTTGTTGCCGGTGTTTTACGTGCAGTTGTGGGCACGGGCGGAGGCGGCGGGGTTTTCGAGCTCTGTTTAAAGTAGTTTTTTAGCTGACTCCTGAGTTGGTCATCCGTTTGGCTGCTGCTCATGAGCCTGCAAAGGTTAAAAAAGTGGAATGAATAAAGTGACCACAATTAAAAATATCAAGTTAACTGCAGTTAGCATACTTATCCCGGCTGATTCGTCATGCATGTAAGATTGCAAGGAATTTGTCAATTGATTTACGCAGACATACATAAAGTGAGCGGATTAATGACCCAAGATAATACACCTGCCACTGGCTCATATTCCCACAAATTGAAGGATAAGTGTTTAACGAGTGTATGATCTAGGGTTTCATTAATCACCATTATGGTGTTGAATTATTACCTGAATGCCTCGGCAAAATCAATCTTTTTGAGCATTTCCAGAGCTGCCTCGGTGGCCAAACTTGTTCCGCTTTCATCAGATGATTTTGATATTGATTTCTTGCTGTTGCTATTCGTCTTTCTTCCTTTCTCTTTGTCCTTTTTCTTTTTGCCTTTCTTTTTGGATTTTTTATGCTTGCTAGCATCGCGCAGTAGCTTTCGGACACTATTCATGGTCTCATCCTCGTCCAACTTGAACTCATTGACAGTCGAAGCATCGCTTACAGCTCGTTTATCCTGTTCAATTGGTAAATACGATTGTTTGCTTCGCGATTTATTGGCTAAAATGTGTAAATGCTGGTAATAAATTCAGTTTTGGTATTTATTGGCACTTACTTGGATCCTCGGTGTCATCACTGTCACTGGACGAACTGCAGTCATCCGATGAGCCAATTGTGATTGCAGTATTACCAGCATTGGACAAATTTATCATTTCAGCATTTGATTGCATAGTTACTATATGATTTAAGCCAGCAACTGGCAACGATCTTTGTTGCTGCAGCGCATCCAGCGAGATGCGTGCCTGTTCATGCTGTGGCAATAGATTCAGGCAATCGCTGTAGGCCTTGATGGCATCCGGTATGCGATTCTCCTCCTCATAGCTACGTCCGAGAGCAACCAACGTTTCGCCCATATATTTACGCGCATTCACATGATATTTGTTCAACAAAAGCGCCTTTTCAAAGTCTTTGAGACCCTTCAAGAAACTGCCGCGATTCGCGTAGAGAGCACCGCGCGCCACCAAACCCTCGACATTGCGCGGATCAATGTTAAGGGCCTTGTTCAGACACTGAAAGGCCTCCACTTGTTGGCCATTCTTAAAGTGCTCAATGCCATCAGCCACGGAGCTGATTGATTGTTAATCATTGTCGTTCGTTTTAAGCAAATAATGTGGTGTATGTTCAAGCGGGAGTGCAATAAATTTACGAACAATTTTACATAACAAATTTTCTTGAATTTTAATACTACAAACTGCTCCAATCATAGCTGATGCCCATCCAGCATCACAACAACTGATAAGATTGTGACTCTGTACATATATTAAAGTATATGTGTGTGCTTGTGACTTACTTATCAGTGTGTTTCAGAAAGTGGAGCGTTCAGCTGTGTTTAGAGCTACTCAACTTACCGGAACGCCCATTGTGAGGCTTGTTTCTGGCGCAGCTCGGGTGCATAATCCGTCTCGGGAAAGCCAACTTGGATGTAGTTCATTAATGTTAGATTCTCATCGGGTTGAAGTCCGTTTAGCTGAAAGAGCGCATCATAGTTGGGATTCTCAAATTCTGGCGCTGCACTTAACACGTCCTCGTAGTGCAATAACGTTGGATGTTCCTCATTGTGCACTCGACTAAAAGAATCAATTTATTTTAACAGCTTTTAACTAAATGTTGTGTATAATTACCGATAGTATTTGGGTAAATCCGTCAGATCGCAAAGTCCCAACTTAAGATCGGGTGCTTTGTTGTACACACCCATCATGCCTAGCGTTAGGCGCTCCGCATCTGCGGAAACGCTGCAGACTTCGCAGCGTACGAAATCATTAACTGCAAATGGACGAGCGTTGCCCTGCTTGTCCAGTGGCAGTGGGCCCCACTGCTCCTGACTGATAATTGCCTGCAATAAAAAGCACAAGCTAGTAATCTTTAGCTTAAATTCAGAGGATTGACTAACCTTGATTGGCATATCCGCTAGATAGAAGTGTACGGGCTCCGCGGTGCACAGCGGCTTGACCAAAATCCGATTGGCATTGGACATAATCTTTTGCACGGTGGCAAAAATGATGTCACCCTGCTTCAGTGCACTCATGCGATAAACCCATGCCTTTCGCTTGTCCTTCACATTCATGAAGAATTCCATGGGCGGCTGCGCTGCGTAGCAGTCGCTCATTTGATTTAGCCACGATTCCTCCATACTGTTGCCCACCATCTGTTTGTCATACAATTCGGATGCTTTGCGTGCTAAAAATTGATGAATTTTCAATCGTTTGGCTCGCTCCTGAAATGTAAAGTATTTCTGGCGCTCCTGGTACACGCTGTAATTGGGCTGCGTCAGATTCAGACGACGCAATTCCTCAACGCCGCGCTCGTCGTCCCAGATTTTTTGCAAAGGCTGTCCATGATAGCACAGAGCACGTGCTATATAATTGGTGTTCATTGTGATTTATTGCCAATCTTTATTTCCATTTAAATTTTCACTGTCTGGCGTCCTGAAGAAAAAAAAAATTTAGTAGAATCGTATGAGAAAATTTCCGGCATGGTAATAACTTAATTAACATGCTTGCCTGTGCTGTGTCACGTTTGTAACACAGATTTACAATTACCGCGGCATGTTTTGCGCATATGTTTGAAATATTCACTTGCCTGCATTAACGTAGACAATTAAATAAAATATCTGATTTTACCACAATGCAAGTAGAATGAAAAATGATGTTTTCTATTCCACAATCAGGTGGCAGCCCTGTCTTATTCGATTAATGCTGATTCCATAGTTATCGATAGTTATTGGGTTTGGTTGGTTATAGCGGTTGTTGTACGTGCTAAATTGTATTAGTAATGTAAATTATGAACGTATCGTTAAGTGTACCTTTGCTAGACTAGTTATGCGAAGCTACTCAATATTTACGCCAGGTGTCGCTTTTTTTAGTTACCAAAAATTCAAATATTATCTTTTCGCAGCAATTAAAATCCAAGTGACTGGCAAAGGAAAATGCAAATGGATGGAAATTCTGCGAAAAAACTCCAACAACAATGAATACACACGCAGTCTATTCTACACAAGCAAAGAGATTTACGAACACAGCGAAACACCGCTTCCCGACTTTGAGCCACTCGGCCTGGAACTACAATCTGGCGAGCATACCTTTAACTTTAGTGTGGCGCTGGGTCGTCAGTTACCATCGAGCTTCAGGGGCAGCTATGGCAGCATTAAATACAAGATGCGGGTGCTAATTCAAAGGCCCTGGACGTTCAATGAACGCCATACTATACCATTTACGGTTGTGAAGAATATGCCGCTTCCCATCACATATCGCACGAATCCTACGCCGCTGGAGAAGCAAATCACCAAGACAATAAGTTTATTTGGCACCCGACCCATTACAATGGTCGCATTGTTGCCCGAGGACTTTGCAGTGCGTGGGGAACCGTTACGCATTTGCGTCACTGTCATGAACAACAGCACCACAAACGTAGAGAAGTTGCGTTTCAAGTAAGAGCATCATATTTCTCAATATATCAATGATATAACCAACTCCTTTGTTTGTTTCCAGCGTATTGCAGTATGTCACCTACTACAGCCACGTGCCGTTGCGGGTGCAAAAGGTCGAGTGCATTGCGATTGCCAGCAAGGAGACGGGCTCGGTGCACAAGAAGAGTGAGCGAAGCTTCGCCCATGAACTGCTCATGCCGGAGACCGCACAGCCCACCGATCAGGAATATAGTGGCGTCATAACCATCTCTTATGAGCTGCGTGTTGAAGCTGTTTTACGTGGTTTCTTTAAGAATTTGGTGCTTAATTTGCCTTTTAAGGTCTACTCCCAGGATACATCCGCAAGACTTGGCTCGGTGCGGCCATCGTTGCCACCACGACCTGACAATGGACCTCCCGGACCTGACGACGTCGTCAGTACACCTGGTAATCCATTTGAGCCAGCTGCTGCCTCATTTGTCTATCCAACATTGGACTCTTCCATTGGCTCGCCATCGCATTCATCGCAGTACAGTGAATGCAGCTCCTTGAACTCCACCACGTCCGACTCAACGTTGAGTCCAGCTGTCGGTGGTGTCGAGCTGTCATACACATCGGGCTCACAGTCTTCACAATTTGGCAGTCCCTCAGTACGCACCAGTTTGCGTAGTAACTCCAATGTGCCCTACATGCCTTATTCATCCAGTCCGCATCCCGTTTTGGCCGAGTATGTAATGGGGCCACCGGAATCCCCATCGCCAAACGTGTCACTACAGCTAGCCGAATATGTGGTGGAATCAACGACTCCTCCACCGCCAACACATGCTCTACCGCCTTTGGCATCTCCAGCATTGCCTTATGCCAGTGGCTATACCCAATTGCCATCCACCTCGAGGGCATCTAGATCGCATGCGTTGCGTAAGTGATGCTTAAGCCTCAGCCAAGTTTCATCTGATAGTTAAATCATTTCTTCATTGCAGCACCATCGTATGACGAGCTCTTTGGCAGCGCCAATGCTCCGCCGGAGTCACCAAAGTGAGCCGTGTCCTCGTCCGTCTCCGTCTTTGCCTCTCTATACGTATGTTAGTTTATGCCGCCCAGTTATGTCTAAGCTTTGCATAGGAATGCTTCAGGATTACTTTATAGAGAGCTTACAGCCAATACCTAACAAACACTTTGTGAGTTGTGTATCTCAAACTAAAGTTAAAAACTGCAACTCGAATGAACAAACAGCAACTAAATGATCAACGCCATTATTTTATTCACAATTAATTACAACTTATTTGTAAATTGTGCACAAGATTTTGCGCATAATTTAAGTATGAAATTTATTTAACAATCAGCACAAATCGGTCGCAATGCATACATTATTTTGGCCAGTTTATTTGCCTCTTTTGTAGTTCTTTTGGCTTATTCAGACTATCGCCAACTTTGTGTTCGCGTCACGTGCCTTTGAAAAAGGCGTGGCAGCAACAGACTTTCATATTATAAGTAAGAAATTAATACTAGACTTATGCAAATATATATGCGAATATTTAAATAATTAGTTAACCAAATTATACACAATTTAGTTAACTAACTATTCACTCAATTAACTTTTGTACTGAAAACATTTAACTTCAATTAAATCAACTCGAATATTGTGTTAACTTTCACTCAATTTACCAAAAAAACACGAAACTTGTGACAGCTTTTGAAAAGTTTATTATTTGTATTAAGCGTCTAGAAAAAACGGAAATTTAAATCGTTTACTAAGCTCACAAAACATATTCATATTTTTTCGTTTTCTACTTTGATTTTCACACAAAAACACATGTATTTATTGAATTTATTTATTTTCACAACACATTTAAAAGAAAAAAAACATTTTGCTTACCAAACTGTTTCCAAAATCACTTCTATTCAATTTGGTTGAATTATGTTATCATATTGTGGAATTAAACACAAACTAGAGCAAGACTCAAGTGCTTTGATTTACGAACTTCAACTGCACGTGTACTTATCGAATATATCAGTGTATCGAGTGTATCGATAGACGCATTAATCATATGCAATGCGAATATTTAGTTAGTAAGCGCACAAATCAAATCGTAACACAAATAATTTGCGTTAAGGTGCTTTATATTGTATAATTCAATGAATATTTTTGGAACATATTTTCTTGATTTTAAAACGCAATGAAGTAAATAAAATGTTACATAAAGAAAACTTGATAAATTGTTAATAATCTTGATCAAAAACGAATCATGAATTTAAACACTTTTTTGGCTATGTATTGTAATCTGTGTGTTTGAAATGAGGTCAACCCAGCTGTGTTTGACCCAGTCTTGTCGCCAATGGCCACTCAACCAGACATGCGAAAAGTGATTGCCAACGAAGGAAGGCAGGTGGATTTTGTACGTGTTAAATTACAATTCCAAGTGCTTGACGTGGGCAGTGCGTTAAAGTCGCCACTCCTTTCGACCCCTTCCGGCACTCACTCCCACTCCCACCCCCTCCCCCTCGCTCCTAGCAGCCAGCACAAATGGCAAATAAGAAGTGGCAAGTCGTTGGCTGAATAAACGTGTGTGCGGCTCTTTTGCAACAAGAAACGGAAGTGTTAAGTCAGCTGTAATTGTTTTCCTACTTTTTGTTTCGACTCAGCCAACAGCAGCAACAACAATCACAGTGTCGACGACAATTTAGTTATCCTCCCGTCCTCACTCCGTCCCGCTTCGACCCCTTCGAATCCCCCTTTCGTTGGGTAGTCTGAGTAACCATAAATTATATTTCTTTCATACTACTTAGTACAATACTCTCAGCTATGCATGCATGAGGATGTAACTGAAGGGGTCGCTGCATGGGAAGCATACATAAACAAAATTGTTAAATAATAGCGACATTTAACGGAAGTGTAATGCCTTTCATTCAGGGTCCAAGAACACGCGCGACAAACGATCTTGGACTCTCCTCTCTCGTCACTCGTCAGTCGACTCCCAACCCTCGACTCCCGACTCTTGGACTCTGGTTTTATGTCAAATTATAGAGGTGTTAAAACGAAGCACAATACACGTGGACGGCTCACGTTGTCGCCTCTCTTCATGTAACTCTTTTGGCGACGCCCCCAGCGCTTTAATGTCTTAATTCTTGTTTCTGCTCGCAGTACAAACGGATTGTGGTTTATGCCACGTAGCAATTCAACAATTTGAAGCTTTGATTTTTGGCATTTGGCATCAGGACGTGACAGTAGTTCATATTAAGTATACGCCATGTGTTACCAAGATTATGAGCACGCACGTAAATCTTAATAAAAGTATGTTTATATATAATAAAAGTCAACGAAAAGTTTATTCAATTGGCTGATTTGAGTCAGTCGAAGTTTATAACCACCAAGGTTTAATATGATTTGTATTTCTATTTAAATTTATACAGTATCTTTTGTAGCTTTAAGTCTGATTAGTTCTAAGAATAATTAACAGTCAATCGCTTTCAGGAACATATAGTTAAAAGCTATACAAGGTGTGGGCGTGTGTGTGTGTTACTTAACTTTCCATCTTAACTTAGCGTATAACAAACTAAACGCAGCTGAACCCAAGTCAGCTCCAGCCATCGAAAATCCAGAAAGTCGACATTTTGGTAAAATGAAAGAAATTGGACTAAATAAAAAGCATATTGCCTAATGCCAAATAACCAAATCAAAACTAATCGAGCAGAAGTTAGTGCAACTGTATCAGCTGCCAGTTCATCTACCCGAATCCTGCCGAAACCAAATGATCCCTCACTCCCTTTACCTACACAGCAGGTGGTGACTTCCTGATGGCGAGTTGCCCACAGTGAAAATGGTTTTAAATTGCCGCCTGATTGTCTTTCAACTTGGTTCACACTTGTGGCATTTGCCGCTGGTCATGGACTTGGCACAGACCTCCCAGAAACCCGACACCGACCTCACTGACCCCCCCTCCGGGTGCTCCAATCCCAACATCGACTCAAATTTAATCAAGCGCACAAATTTTTGCACGTACGTATTTCTATTTCTATGATATTCAATGGGTGTCTTTGAATTCTCTTTTTTTTTTTTTGGCATTTGCCATTGGTCCAGCTGCTGGTCACATGTGTTGATTCCCTTTCCAACACTCTTCTTCCTCTATCCCCTCTCTTCACAATTCTCCACTTACAGTTACTGACTGTCTGTCTGTCTCTGTCTGAATGGGCGTGAATCCAACTCATTCCACTGACTCTTACAGGCAACAGTTGCCAAAGACTGCGACCCTTTTGTCATTGCTGGCTGGGAGCAGCGCACAAAGCGGGGTGTGGAGTGTGGGGAGCCGTCGCTTCATTAAGCATTTTTTTGTTGCTGTTATGACCAGTGCCGAGGGTCTTATAAACTTGTTGGTAGCAAAGGAGAAATAAATGTTTATAAGTTATTATTTATTTAAGAGAAATAAGTAGCTAATATATAATAAATTACTTAACAGCAGTTAATAGTTGATTAATAATTATTTATTGAAGAATATTTTACAGTAAAATAAATAATTGTTTATTTAATAAACGCTTAAAAGCCGAAATTAAAAAAAATATTCATTTATTCCTATCTGGATTACTAGAATAAGTTCTTTTTGGCTTAAATTCAAGAAAATTCCTGTACCTTTACTGGGTGTATTACTGTCTAGTGAACTCGCTTATAACTTCCCTACTTGTTGTTGTTATCATAGCTGCGTTTGTTGTTGTGGAGCTCAAGCTGTGCCAGATTGTGTAAAAATTGCATCTGAAGTTTTTCATTGTGGCTGAGACTGTCAGCAATGTCGGCTAAATTGAGCGGATTTTACAGTTTTGCGTCTTCAACTCTTTAACACAATTATCTATTTGTTTAACACGCTGATTAAGTGCAATTGCCACTAAGTCATATTTGATTGTTACTCAAATTTTCAATAGAACAAATTCAAAAATTAAAATTTATAATAATTTCAAACCTTAACAAGTTCTTAAACACCTTTCACTCAGTTTAATATTACATTAATTAAACAAACTTTGATTGAAACTTGTCTTAAATTTTAATCAGACGAATTGTGATGATTTTGATTTTGTACTCACTTTAAATTGATACTAATTGCATTACTTTTTCTTAATTTATTTTGTTTTTAATATTAAAATCAGTCATGTATACATACAAATTTTAAAATAAAATCAAAACTTTCTTTGTCAGTTGTTGCCAAATGGCTTTCAATTACAAGAACCGCAATTTTCGTACTTTGTTGATGCTTTCGGTGTTGGCCAAAATAAGTTGTTCTATGCCAATTTTTGACACAGTTGCTGACCATTTTGCTGTTGTTGGTGGAAAACCACATACGCACGTGTCGGGTCCCATGTTCCCCAATACTTTCTGCCCCTCAAACTCACAGAATTCTACTTGTACAATATGTTGCAATTTCTGTTAATTTTGTGATTGAGACACGTTCGCACGAATTGCGTCACAGCTTGCAAAGAATATTTGTTGAACTGCAGCAAACGACGGCCGTGTTTTTTTTTTGGTTTTTACAGAATAATTCATATTGAGTTAGTAATTTGGAATGGGATTTGAATTGGGATCGTGATTCAGTGGAAGTATTTCTTATGGTATCTTAACACTGAACTGATTGTGCTAGATATTGGCAACTAAGCCACAGCAAAAGCTTGCGGTGACCATATTATTTCATAGACAAAACTGAAGCTGAAGCCAAAGCCAAAACATTTTAAAGAAATGCCAAAGCACTGACCGTTTGCCAAAGAGGCCACAACAAAGCAAATACCAGAAAATTTGAACAGAAGCCAATCAGTTTATGCGCAGTTGAGCAATTTTTTCTACTTTATGTACAAATTTTTAAATCAAACTTATTTCTCTTGTTTGCCTTTGCTACGCTGCGTATGCGCAATTAATTTTACTCAGCTGAAAAGGCATAGAAGATTTATTATTGAAGTATGAAATTTCGCAGTTAAGTATATATATTCTTGATCAGCATCAACTGCCGAGTCGATATACCAATGTCCGTCTGTCTGTCAACGAGATGACAACGAGACAAAATCACTCGGTCAGAGAGCATTAAAAGTTCACGCTCATTTAAGGAGCGGGTAAGTACAAATGCACACACAACAAGCTATTAACTAGCTTGAGCAGGCTCCCACTCTCTGCGCTAATTGCGCTCAGAGATATCTGCTGCTGTTTGATAAAAAATGGCTAAAAATTAACTTAAAGTAATAAAAATTGGAATCCCAATAAATTTAAATTTTCAACTTTGAATGATCATTTCTCAGCCAATTGAAGTGATATTTTGAAACGCGTTGCCTTTTTAGACTCTAGACAACTAGTAGCATCGATTCCGTGACAAAATTCAAATTTTTAAATTCGACCCCATTTTGACAAATTTTGCAGTGTTACCCCTTTGCATTTTTGTCAAAAATCGTCCAAATTTAAGATTGCGATTTTTTGATGCCAATCGATAGTCCTAGTCCTCCCGAGTCCAAAAAGTCATACCATTCGAAAATCTGACGTCTGAGTCCCAAAATATTCAATATCAAAGTTGCATAGCTTTGACTTTTAGACTTTACACGCATATAATTTTCATACACAGCCCGAAAGTATGCTATAAAATGTTTAAAAGCTAACGCACTCTACGCTCTGTAATTGAATTTAAATTACAGTCTGTCGCTTGCTGCTGATTCTGATCGCCTGGTGTTTTACACAAAATAATCTTCGATTTTGGCCTTTCGCGGATTTTTTTTTGCTTGACCGCTCCGATCTGCAGTGCCCAAAATCGTTAGTAATTCTTGCTGAAATACCAGGCGAACAGAAAGATCAGCAGGTCGCTGCACAAAAATTAACATGCGCTGTTATTTAGCATTAACATGAGCTGTTATTTTACATTAACATAAGCTGTTAGTTAACATTAACATTAACATTAGCTGTTAGTTAACATTAACATTAACTGTTAGTTAACATTAACATAAGCTGTTAGTTAACATTAACATTAACATCAGCTGTTATTTAACATTAACATTAACATTAACTGTTACTTAACATTAACATAAGCTGTTAGTTAACATTAACATTAACATTAGCTGTTATTTAACATTAACATTAACATGAACTGTTAGTTAACATTAACATTAACATTAACTGTTAGTTAACATTAACATTAACATTAACTGTTAGTTAACATTAACATTAACATTAGCTGTTATTTAACATTAACATTAACATGAACTGTTAGTTAACATTAACATTAACATTAACTGTTAGTTAACATTAACATTAACATAAACTGTTAGTTAACATTAACATTAACATAAACTGTTAGTTAACATTAACATTAACTGTCGATAACATTAACATAAGCTGTTAGTTAACATTAACATTAACATTAGCTGTTAGTTAACATTAACATTACCTGTTATTTAACATTAACATTACCTGTTAGTTAACATTAACATTAACATAAACTGTAAGTTAACATTAACATTAACATTAGCTGTTAGTTAACATTAACATTAGCTGTTAGTCAACATTACCATTAGCTGTTAGTTAACATTAACATATGCTGTTATTAACATTAACATATGCTGTTATTAACATTAACATATTCTGTTATTAACATTAACATTAGCTGTTATTTAGCATTAACATGTGCTGTTATTAAGCATTAGCATGTGCTGTTAGTTAGCATTCCAGCTGCAGTCGCCGACCGTTGCAATCTGCAGTGCCAAAAATCTTCAGTAAATCTAGCTAAAATACCAGGCAAACAGAAAGATCAGCAGGTCGCAATGCAAAAATTATTTGACTTTAACATTAACATCAATCGGTCGAAAATTAAAGAAAATTCGCACTAGAATTAGTACGGGGTCTTTCATAGTCGGCTCGCTCGACTGTAGCCATTCTTACATGTTATTCCAGCAGCAGCTGGTGTGAGTTTAAATAATTTTGAATAAAAACTTTACTGATTCATTGATGCAGTTTATTCAATCAATAAATAAACTCTGATTAACGTTTAAAAACTTTTCAGCATTTAGTCGGCAATTTGTTTGTCTATCGAATACATTCCTTTTAATATACGTTTTTGCTGTACATAAATTAGTAATTAATGCATGAAACTCAACATAATTAAATTATGTTGCAGAAAAATGCAATAAATGTTTTAACATGTTGTTAAAAAAAAACTACATGGATTAACAAAAACATTTATATAAATTAACACCTTTTATGTGGGCGTGAGTTAATGGGGACTTTGCACGTAAATTAAATTAAAGAGATTTACAAATGATTTGCATAAATTATTGGAATCCAACAACCCAACGATAGAAATACAAACACAGACACAATTTATAAACATTTAAAAATGTTAAATGCTTCACGTCTAATCAAATCAAATTTCAGTGCACATTTGCAACGGTTTGAAAGTTTACCAATATTATTTATGTTGATCGATTTTGGTTTGAATCAAAAATGTATAATTAAATTTCCCGCGCTAGAAATTACAAGGAAGTGAAGGAAAATTCAATAAACTGTGCATGCAGATATAGTAAAAGTGGAACTTGAAAGGGAATTAATAAGTCAGGTGAAAGGTAAGTTCAGAGGAGAAAGGTAAGTTAATAGAATAGTTAACTGGGAATATTAATTTAAAGCAATACTACCAACAGCGGATACAATCTGTCACATTTTGTGGGTAGTTTAAATTCCTTAATAAATACAAGGCAATGTGGTAAATTGACACTGACTAAATCAAACCAATTCAAGCCAAATCAAATCAAAATAAACCTAGAAATGTTGACAAGTTTAATGAAATGCTTGGCAGTTTCCATTCAGTTTTGTGGACGGCATTCTTCTGCTGAAGCTGTTGGGCAATGACCAGAAATTAATAGAATACAAATATGCAAAGTGAGGCAGAAATGTTAACCAAGAGTTGATTAGTCGAACTGCCGCACATTTTTCACATTCACAATGCAAATTGAATCAAATATTGGCATTTAATTAAATGCAAACAGACGTTACCTGAGCTCCCCACAAAAATTTCGCCCACTTCTCGTTCTACTCGTCGAATCTACTCCATTGGTAGTAAATGTTGTTTGGCCTTTAAGAACTTCATTAAAATGCCAACAGGCTTCGCAGCAAACCAAAGCCCTGAAATGTCTTCTGTGCATTTCATTTTCTAAATATATATAAATGCCAGTTGACAAATCTAGAAGCACCTAATCCCCCACGCTGTCATGGCTTCACACCCACAATTGGGAGTCCACTTCAATGCCATGTAATTGTTGTCCAGCTCTAAGGTTGTCTGAAGCAGCCCTGCAGTTATTTGCATTCAAATCGCAATTTTTGTCTCATTAGAATGGCTGGGGCAATAATAACGGTGGCCCTGAAACATGAAACACTCAACTCGAATTTCCAAACTTCCCACCTCCTGCCTTTAAGGCCAGACATTCTCCAGTACGATGCCGCTTAAGTGTCCCAAAGTTACGTCAGCCAAATGAATGCCAACAAGTCAGCGAGTCATTCAGCTGGACATCCTGTCTCAGTCTCAGTCCCAGTCCCAGTTCCAGTCTCTGTCTAAATCCCTATCCCATTCCCATTCCCAATCCAAGTCTCATTCTCAGCCTCGTTTAGAGTCAAAGTCCTCATCCTTGGTTTAACGCAACTGCCTGCGGGCCTTAGTTTAATTTCACTTCAATTTTCATTGTACAATTTTCGCATTTTTCAATATGGAATGGGAAAGGGGGAAGCAAACGGTGGCAAGGTCCTTCAATTCTATACGAATATTGAGCTAAGGGTTGCTGTTGCCGCCGCTTCTGTGCCGCTGCTTCTGCTGCTTTGCAAACTGATATTGCCTTTTAAGTAAATCAATATCAAATGCCTCGGATTTAAGTTTGCCAAGCCAACAAAAAGTTAAAAAAAAAAAAAAATAAAAAACAAACAAAAATTGTGAATAAATTTTCAAAACGGAAAATTCCTTCTTACCTTGTAGCCGACGGTTGTGTACTCTCACATAAAGGTAAGCCAAACACAGAAAGTATTAAGTTTTTATTATTATTTAATGGTTTAAAAATATAAAAGATATAAACGATTTTTTTGTGTTGGTCAAAAACATATTTTTACATTTGTTTAATTTATTTTAATTTATGTTTTTCATAAACTCAAACGTTTTCTTAACAATAATGCGCAACAATTTTCTTATTAAGCTTTTTATTTATTTGTCCTCTAAAGTCAGACTCAACAAAATTTTTATCCATTTAATTAAAATAAAATTTAAAGTAATATATATTTTTTTTAAATTTGATACAAATCTATTCAACTAAAATAATTACATAATATTTAAATCCATTATTAATTTTAAAATTTAATTTAAAGTAAATCGAATATCATTCATTTTCAATTAATTTTTTAATCATTTAAATTCCATTATCTATATTAATTATCTGATATCATTAAAAAATACATTTTTTTTGTTAAGAGAAAAAAAAATCCAGCAACTTTTAACCTATTTATAAAGATTTTTATATTTTGAATAGTTCTTAAATCTAAAGTAAATTTAAAATAAATTTTAGAATATTTTGTTATCTTTAAAATCTTCAGAGAAAAAATAAATCTGAAATATGCAAATCCATTTATAATATTAAATACATATCCAGTGCTGGTAAATATAACAATCGTGTAAGTAATTTTTCTTTATGTAATTTTTTTTGCCTTTTGTAGAATAACTTGCTCTTAACGCCGATTATTATATGGAGTAGTCAAGAAGATCCACTAAAAAAAGAAGAAGAAAAGAGCAGCCCATTTGAGAAGCGCATCACGCAAAATTTTGTGATGATGAATGAACAATTTTTTTTGTTTGTTTGTATATATGTATATATAGATGTGCGTGTGTGTGTGCGTGTGAGTGAATGCGTTTTTTTGTGCGCGTTTTTAATTTTGCAAAGTGAAAAGCAAATTTGTCACAATTTCATTTGCTGTGTTATTGGATTGAGCCGCATTTGATGAAGCTCTGCTTTCATTATATACGGTTTTTCATTTTTATTTTGTATATTTTTGTATTTTTTTTACTCTGTAGGATTTTCATTTTCAGATTTTTGTGTGTGTGTGTTTTGGTAGCGGGGCTCAAGTCGTTGTGTGGCTAATGCTAATAAATTATATGGCAGCTTTCAAATTGAAATCCGCAGCGACAACTCAAACGAATTTAATTGAAAAACTGTTTTCGCCGCGTTTTGCATATAAATCAGTCAGTCAGTGAGTCAGTCCGTCCAACAGTCATTTAGTCATTCAGGCAGTCACGCAGTCAGGCAGTCAGGCAGAGAAGCCTTGGGCCCGACAAACAGCATTTGCATTCAGCGACAGAGTCATACTAGCTAACTAGTAATAGTACTATGTAGTGGGTTGTACTAGTCATATGAGAATAGCCTAAAGTTAGTGCCGCCACCGCATTCACGTCGGGCATTTGGGCAAACAAACGTGGACCTTACGGGTCACTGAATATTCAGGCCGATTTGGGGTACGAGGAGGCGTGCCGAGAGTTCTGTCCACGCCCACCTGACTGCGACAACATGTACAGTTTCCGCGCGCGCTTTCAATTAGTAATTTGTCAGCGAATATCACTGCATGGTATGTGCAAATTACGTACCCTTAAAAAGAGGGAACAAGAAAAAAAGAGATGTGAAAAAGTAGTTGGAAAAGTCACACGCCGGTCAAGCCACGTTTGAAGACCCTGTACATGGTGTGGAGTACAACAACTCTGAGTTTAAGGGCACTACAAAAATCCATACAAATAATTTAGCTTACGAAATGTTAAATAAAATGTATGTAAAACACAATTAAATTAGATATATAGCATACCCTTTTACAACTTAAGTGCTCGGTCTAAAAAAGCGGAAATTTTTACAACCACTTACTCACACTGGCAAGGGAAAAGCCATTGTAATTCAATTGTGCGAGTTAGTCCGGAAAAATAAAACTACTTTAAATACGAGTACGTTTCGTATAAAATAATCGTGGCTAAGTTGCCCTGTAATGCGGCAAACAAACAGTGTTGTTAACACTTTCAACACTGCACCTACTTTGAGCACAGGAAATAGTAATGTATTAGCATAAAGTACATGAAGCAGTTAAATGTTTTCAACAGTGTGTAACAACCCCACTTGGCTCCAGCATTTCTTTTGACAATTACAGGGTATATTAATATTTCCATAAATAAAATGTCATATACAGAACCTTATGTCATATGGCACATCAGTTTGTTTATTTTTTTTAAATTTTTATTTATTCGTTGCAGTTTTGCAAACATATAAACGAGATATTTGTGTATATTTTCCGCGATTTAATTAAAAATCTCCACAAATTCTACAATTTTTTTGCCAGAGTTTTTGACTTTTTCCATCGAATGAGTTTCAGTGAGTGGACTATTAAATGTGGTAAAATTTTGTAATGAAGTTTACATATTTCTGTATTTTAGCTTACTCACTTTTGTAAAACATTTTATTTTGCTCGGCTTATTCACAGGTATTTACGGCTGCGTATACTTAATTGCTTCAAAGTTCGACTATCAGTTGAAATTATTTTAAATTAGTTTTAAATTTCTTCTTTTGTGTGTAAAGTGTTTGTATCGGTTCTGACTTTTTATTTATTCCACCCATAGTTGCCTTTAACGACTCTTTTAAGGTTCAGCTTGAAATAAACTGGCTGTAAATTGGCCATTATTTATCCATTTAGTTTACATTAGCATCCATGCCAACAGGCACAAACATGTCTTTATAGCTGTACTCCTGCGAATCATTTTTTCAGCGAGTGCTTTTTTTTTGTGTTGAACGATTTTAATTCAGCGTGTAAACGTTGTCACGGTCAATGGTTTTTAATTAGTGACTTGACTGCAGGAAACGACGCAAGTCAAAGTGAATTTCAATAGCCGACAGTTTAGTTCGTTTACCATTGCCTACTTTTAGGCGGCTATTTTTAAATATTTGATGCCAACATGGAATAAAATTCTGTTTATCTTACACTTTTTAAATGCACATTTAAATAAATTGTAACAATGATGAGTTAATTTTTTCATTGATCACAAATTAAGTTGACATTAAATAGTTTTCTATTCATTTCACAGGCAACTTGAACCTAGCCTGATCAGTGCATTATAAACAGTTTCGCAACAAATATAAAGTTCCATTTTATGGCCAAAGCTTACCATTAATACACTTGGGTAAAGTGCTTATTTATGTGCTTCCTTCTAGCTATCAAACGAATTGTGCGAATATTGTGTAAAATGTAAAATGTTGAAAGAGTTTCACTTATTTCTTCAGTTTTATGCGAAATTATGGCACATTAGCAGCATGACGTATTTATAACTTTTAGTTGCAGCCTGGCAAAAGCAAAGCGCCCCAAGGCTAACAATAATACTCGTATGCAACTTCATCAGTTTCACACACACAACCAGATACACACAGAGAAAACACATGTGCGCATACAAAGCTGCAGCTACTCAAACAATATGAGGACGGAAGTAGCAAATAAAATTCAAATTTGTGCCAAAGTGTTTCATGGCCGGAGAGGAGCAACACTCGCACACACTCGCACGCACACACAGAGGTACATGCAAATTCACTGCAGTTGATAGCAAACGCTAATGTGAAACTGTAACTGTGTGTGTCTCTTGTGTGTGTGAGTGTTTGTGCGTTGCCTGCAATAAATTTTACTCGCTGCGCTATTTGCGAATTCCATATTGCCCTTGCGTATACCCTGTAAAAAATGTACAGAGAGCGTATGGAGTTAGAAAGGAAAGGAAGGTATTTAGTTAAGTACATGATTAGGTGACTACCGAGTTATTGAAGCCCTTTTTACTCCATCTTTGCTTACCAAAACATTACAGAGTACTCCCCCGTCGAGCAGACTGCTACCTTCACTCGCTTTTGTGTAAATTAGTGTTTTTGCACAGGTTATTCAGCTTGCCTCTTTTGAAAACAATATTATTATGTTAATTATGTTTCCAAATATCATTTGCACCGACAATGAGAGCGCTTTATTCAAAGGTTTGAGCTTTGGTCTAAACTTCATTTCAAATTAAACTGATTGCATTTTATAGCACTGTTAATTGAATTCGAAAAATGCCTGTATTCGACAATTATTGGGTGAATTATAGAATTATAGAATTGAAAATATTTATTACTATTTTAGTAACATTTTATTAGTTGTTAAAATTTTTGTTTTGTGTGGAGAATTCAAACGTGAATTTGATTTGCAAAACGTTTCTGGGCGATGTGGTTAGTTAAAGGATATATATCAATATGTGGATTTAAATTGCTGGCAAATTGCTGGAATTACGGCCTTTATCATAATGCCAGCTGGCGTGGCCTGAAAGTTGTGTTATTAACGGTAAGCGCAGCATTTTGTGGTAGCCACGAATATTAACCGTATTCGCAATACGAAATACGGTAAAAGCGCAGATACTTAACGTTGGTACGCAGCTGCATATTAACAATAATTTCCCCAAATGTGTGGTTACGTTTAAGCCAACAAACGCCAAAAATGCGGCGCAATAATAATTTCCATTGGGGCGCACATGTGTGTGTGTGCGTGTGTGTGCGTGTGTGTGTGTGAAAGGGAAACGTATGTGTGGCGTACTATTATTAACATGTATAGTATACGCATTCAAACCTGAAATGTCTGGCCAATATACACGGGTTATGCATACACATGTAGATATATCCTGGAACAAGAGCAATAACAACGACAAATGTGCGAAACCGTTATGATGTGTGTGTGTGTGTGTATGTAGTCGTGACAAATAACTACATGCGTATGCGTGTCTGATCATGTTCGCTTGTGTGTGCTCCTCTTGTGCCTTGGGTCACATTGTTGCTTCTTTTGGCCTTTTGTTGTGGCAATTAAATTAAACTTAATATTTTACCATTCTTCCCACACAAATTGTATCGAAAATATGCGATAGACTCTTGTGCATTTCGTGCGTCAAGTGGGCGTGGCATACCAAACACACAAACAACAACAACAAAATGAAGGGCTAATTATGTAGACTACCATAATGTGACTCTTGAGAATACTGAATACGAGTATTCAAATATGGCCAATTACATTCATATTTACATTGGAAAGCACCATGAGTCATGACTATTTCGCATGGTTTGAAGTTCGAACAGGTAACATATGAAAAACATTAAATACTTTAATAACATTAACACTTAAGTATAATTTATTACCAAATGTAAACAGCAGAGATATGATTTACACTCACCTTGAAGCGAAACTTGTACGTAACTTAATTAAAATTTATGTAGCTGACCAAATGTAGTAAACACTACATTTTTACAAGTCAAGGATAGTGGCCAAAAATGTATATTTATTCACACAAAACACTCACTTCTAATAAATTGTGCATTAATTCTTTATGGTATTTGAATGCAACATCATGCCGCATAATTATTTAGGTTTAAAATGGTATATGTCTTAAGATTTATTAAACAGCATTAAATTTCCATTAACACTAAAGCTAAATAAACATTTTGGTTTCCAAACACACACATGCTTGTTCACATTCTTTTGCGGCTGGCTTAAATTTATGTAAACACGGCAACAACAACAGCAGCAACAACAACAACGAACAACCACAACAATAGTCAAACTCAGGTCTGTTTACAGGTAAGAATGTTTCAACAATGCACAAAAGCTTAAAAGCCGTCAGTACTTTCGATTTTCAAGTACATTTTGTGACAAACGACAAGTTTTGACATCAAATATTTAAAGTGGCCAAAACGCTGGCTAAGTGGCTACCATCCTATGTAATATCTAATCATATTTAAACCATATATAGAAATCGCATATTACGCATATTTCAATCGTCTGCTTTACAATAAGGAATCCAATAAATTTACCAGTTATTTGCAATTCCAATTACAACTAATATTTTCTTGTGTTTGTCACTGTAACATATATTTTGAGTGCATGTTTATGTCTGTTTACTTTTGGGCTTTACTGTGTTCTTTGCTTATGGTTTTCTGCAGTAATTTATGTTGTAAATATTTGTTTTACAAATAGTTTGCCAGAGTCTGTTATTTAGGCTGTGGTAAGTGCAGTGTTTATTTGAAAAAATACTGTTTACCGTTTTTATTGTTTATAATAATATATTATTCACTTTAAACGCAAGCTTTAAGCATTAGACACAACAGTAAGTGTTTGTAATATTTCATTGATAAACGACTGCGTATAAATTGGCTATAATAAATTATTTAAAGTAAGCAAAACACTTATAACGTTATTTGTTGAAGTGCATAACAAATTTACTGTTGATTCAATTGTCGTGTATTAAATGTATTTTCCAGGAACTAGAGGTTAAGCCAGTAAGGAAGCCTATAGTCGAATAAGCCTACAGTCGAGTAAGCCGACTGTAGAGGAAACCGTACTCCTTTTAGTGCGAATTTTGTTTGTATGGGAGCTATAGGCTATCATTGTCCTCTGGATCGAACTTGGAAGAGAAAGTTATGAGTTCAAGTTTGGTTTCGATAGCTGAGTACTTAGAGTACATGTCTTCTTAAAAATGTCCAATTTTGACCGATTTGTCCTTAGGTCGCTGTAGGCTAGAGTAATCCAATCCGGATATCAAACACATGAGGTGTGAATTTGGTCTTGTTATGCATCGCCTTAAACGAAAATAAAAATAAATATTTACGTTACTTTCTAGATAAGGTTTGTCTTTGATTATGTGAATCTTATAAGTTTATAATTAAATGCTTTAATAGAAAAAGTGAATAGCGTACAATTTTAAATCACATTTTTCACGGTCTCTTTATCTTTCTTTTCAATTATTCAATTAGTCTATATTTTTCCAACGTAATCAATAATTTAAAAAGCCAATTAAATCTATTTGGACGTGTGTGTATCATTTTATGCAACAGCAAAGAGTTTTGTTTTTAAATAAAAATCAACAAATAGTTAAGTTTTT
Organism: Drosophila dunni; assembly: GCA_018152125.1. Lineage (NCBI taxonomy): Eukaryota > Metazoa > Arthropoda > Insecta > Diptera > Drosophilidae > Drosophila > Drosophila dunni. The sequence goes on along the minus strand of JAECXC010001197.1, from coordinate 1,079,951 downwards.
AAAATGATAAAAATTCTAGAATATTGTAAAATACGGCAACGAAAAATAAAATTAATTAATGGTAAACAAACGAGAACAGCTAATATAACAGTGCGGACATAATAATATTGATATTTATGTTTCTAAAAGTGTAATTTTATATGAAGTTTTAGTTGAGAATGTGGGAGAGCAGAAGGGGCTGAAAGCAATTATAATTACAATAGCCATAAATGTAAATTACAGTCAGTTGACAGTGCGTGTGTGTATGTGTGAGGGTGTGTGTGTGTAGTCACTAGAGTCAAAAGTCATTTTCATTCATATGCAACACAGTTGACCAGGCTAACAAGCGGCAGCAGAACACAATTCAGTTTTATGGATGCTGCCAAAAAGTCGACATTAATATTATGCATTCCGCATAAGCAGGAGAAACAGAGTAAGAATGAGTCAAAGAAGGGCATAACTGTGAATTTAGATTACTTTTGATGATAATGGCCCAAAATGTTAGTGCCGAATGGCAAATGCCAAATGCCAAAAATAAAAGCTCAAGAGGCAGCGCAACTCAATGCACAACAAAGCGCATTGCTTGATGGTCCTTAAAGGATCTCAAATTTAGCATATGAACAGCAACAGTTGTAGGCGCACGGAAACGGAAACGTAAACTTAAAAAAAAAGAGAAAAAAGTGATAGAAAAAACTAAAAAATAAAGGAAACTAAAGCCAAACAGTTTTTATGGCTCACATAAAGCAAAGAGGCCATTCCACATATTACAACACGAGAAATGTTGGCTTGAAGTTTAGTGGCTTGCATTTATTTCTAATTGGCTGAAAGCATAGAAAGCTTTTGGCAATTCAAACTACAAGAAAGCCAGAGACAGGCAAAAAGAAAAAAAAATGATCGAGAGGGAGGAGAGGAGACACAAATAGAGGAGTAGAAGTAGAAGCATGGCATGCAGTTAAAAGAAATTGAAGTCCTAAAGTGCCTTATGCAAGTTTACTCACAATTTTTTTTTTTATGAAAGCCATACAAAATGTTATTATTTTGATGGGGTTGAACCGTGTGCGTGTAGCTTGCATTATATTCCTCACAAGCAAACTGTATATAATCCCACAGAGTTCTTATTTGCAATCTCAATCAAATGCTAAAACAGCCAGATGTGTCTGCACAGCTTATTTTTTGTGTCATGTCAACTGTCTTTCTAGCCAACTTAGTTGCTGTCATGGAGCACTTCGGTTATGATGCCCTTAGCATCATTTTATCCATTAGCAGGCACTCAGGAGCCTTGCAAATGCTAATGCCAGCAACTAAGCCGCTTGACAGTGACTTAAACCATCATTTGAAGACGAGGAAATGGAAATAAAAAAGGTAGAATGGGAAAAGCAACCAAAGCGCATATAAGTGTTAAGCGTATTTGTAATATTAAATCAAAAGCACAAACCAATTCGCAGTGAATTGAAATTAAGCTTTAAGATTACGCATACGCCGTGTTTGACCGCAATGTACGGGCATCTTACCAAGATAATTAAAACCGTGGCTGAATTATAAATGACACCTGTGGCGGTTGACCGCAGCTATGCACCGATCTGAGCGCACATTGCCAGCGCGCAAAGTGCTGTGGTCTGTGTTCAGCACTTAAATTAACCCTTTCACAAATAGCTGCCAACACCACACAGCACAGAAGAAAATATTATGCAGCTAAAGCGGATAAAACGCTATGCTACCAAATACCCGTTAAAATTTGAAATTTACAAGTTTTAAAAAGTATTGCATTCTTTTAGGCAGGTACTTTAATTGGCGCGCTTTGAATAAAATGGATGCATTGTCTCTGCTAAACATTATTATTAAAAACTGATGACAACATACCCTAACTAAACGATCAACGGGTGTAAGAAGAACAACTGAAACAAGTTAAATTTGTCTGCTGCTACATTTCAGAGTATAAATTTTAAGTGCAGCACATTAACGGGTTACAACCCCAAAATGTGAAAAAAACGCACACAAGCAAAAAAAAAAAGGGCGAAATAAAATTATATGTAGAATAAGTGTGGAAAATGCACCTGCAGTTGCAACACAGGCTCTTAGTTGTGGCAGCAACATATGGTCGTGTTATAATTGCCAGAGCGCGACTCGCTACCAAACATAGAAATGACTTTCCATAAAGCGACTCCTGACCCACATTTTTGGGGTTACATTATTAAAGTGGCGAAAGCGACCGCATGCAAAAACTTTACCATTAAGCGGATGTTAAGGACACGCCCAGTTTGTGCACCTGCCTGCCTTCAGCCAACCTGCAAGCAGTCAGCCAACCGAGCAGCCAGCCAGCCAGGCTAAGTCCAAGTCTTATGCTTGACTTGCACTTATTGTTGAAGGCTGTTTAGCGGCTTTTGTTGTACTCGTTGTTGTTACTGTTGTTGTTGCCATTGTAGATGTGGTTGTTGTTGTTGTTGCTGACTTGTAATTTTTTTCTACTCGAACGCTCGACTGGGCCACGTTGAAGCTTTTGTCGCTTGTTCTGCCATTTTATGCCGTTTTTATAGTCCTAATAATAGCAAGTTCTCTCGACAGCATAATCACTTGTTTTATGCATATAATTTTCTGCATGAACAGCCTCTAGCCAACCTCTGTCCTCAACCCGGTACTCCTTCCTCGGCACTCCATTTTGTGCACCACCAACTCCACCTCAATCCATTTGCAAGTGGGAGTATATCCATGGTTGAAATGCTCATAATCATTAGTTGCCTGGCAGGCCATGAATAATGACTTGCCACTTGATATTGGTAAGCAAATAGCTGGCGAAAATTATTAATGTGCCTTGTTGGTATTTACCTTGGGAGTGACCAAAGGGGGGACAGGGTGGACGAAAGCTTAGGAGAGAGAAGCGCTTAGGTTGAGACCTACTGAAGGTCGAGTCGCACAAATGATATCGCTTAGCCTGTCTCGAGTGCACTGTTGCAACGTTGATTAATTTTAAAGTACAGTTTTGCTTTATGCATTATAAATACCAATTATAATCCCAGTCAAAACTTTTTTTTAAGCCGTACAAATAAACAATAAACACTTTAAGTTCAATGAAAGTGTTAATAACCTATTTTTTATTATTCGGTTAGATGACTGATATGTGCTGTCATACATCAAAAAGTATTTAAAAACTTTTACTGTTAGTATACTTTTTTACAGAGCTGCAGCGTATATTTCACGACTCAATGAGGCCAACTGATTGTTTATAAATAAATAGAGCGCAACAGGATGAAGAAAAAGGCGACAATCACAATAAAGAAACGAAAGAATAAAATGAATTAAAAAACAAATGATTGAATGGAATGAAAGAATAAAAAAAAGCTGGCAAAGGCAATCTGTGTGGGCTGTATTAAAAATGTATTATGAAAAACACGTCTGTTTACTGTGGGCATCCGAAAGAAAAGTGGCGCAAAAAAGCGACAGATTTTATGACCCGTATATATTGAGGCATACAGAGGTGTGTATATGTGTGTGTGTGTGGCACTGTATACTGTATATGATGCTGCATTCAACATTCAACGGTAGCAATGGTAGAAGGCATTCGAAAATAAACATGCATCAACGTGCTGCACGCACCACCGTAAACATGTTGGCCGTGCAACGTTTCTGGAGTAGCCATGGCCGTGGCACGCTACCCAAAACCGACACGACATGCCACTCATTTCAAGTAGCCGCCCACTGCCACGCCTACAATGGGATACTGTAACGTACCGAATCCATATATCCATACCAAAGCATATCCCCACGTTCCACGTTCTCACAACAAGCAGCGACACTCACACACACTAACACTCGCACACACATCACTTCATTCAGCTGCAAATTGAATAACAACATTTTCCATTTGCTGCATATTTTATACGGTGATTAAATTAAAGTTGCAACGTGCTTCCACAGCATCTAGAGCCATTGAAATACTCGTCGAGTGAGTTGTAGAAACTCGAAATGCCAGTACTAATGCAATATGTTGTTAACACTTGTCAGTGCATCATCATATTTAATACTAGACGCAAATTTTAAATCATTTACATGCATCATATTAAAACTTAATACAAATTTACAGTCGGTTATTTTGTACAGCACAACGTTTATTATTTATATCAAATTTGAAAACGGTTCGCATATTTACAAATTAGTTTTGTAGTAGCACCTAAAAGTGGTTTTATACCAACTCCAGAGTGTTTTGAAATGTAATACACATTTTTTTTCATATCCAAATAAGCTCTCGCTTAACTAGTGAATCGGTTTGTTAAGTAGGAATATTGAATTTTATCGTCTATTTAATTTATAACATTTTAAGCCTTTGTTAGTTTTGGCAATTTATTTTTGTTTTTGGGGAAAAACGTATTGTTTAATTCGTTCAGCGGCATATCTCTTTCATATAACACTCGGTCATCGGAAAAAAAACTAGCATTGAATCATAGCAAATAATATGAAAGATATAAAATGCCAAATGCCTTTTGTTTGTTAGCAAATAACAAATAAATAAATAAATATGCAGCTTACAGAGCCCAGCGATATCCAATACACATATTCTTTTTTATATCCGCATAACACTACCACACACACACAACTGTAAATACAATTTATGCCTGTGTGTGCGTTTTTGACAGCGTGTGGGTGTATGTGTTTGGATGTGGAAGCATTATAATGCCACTACAGGCGGGCAACATCCGTTTTATGATTTACAATATCACGGTCAACAATAAAAATGCGACTGCAGTAAAAGTTTGATAATCACAAAGTCATATAACAGTATGATTCTCTGCCTCTGCAATTTTCAATGTCAGACTAGATTTTATATGCGAAAAGTATAGCTCGACAAAAAAAATATGCTGTTGTTCTTTATGCCACAAAAAAACTTCAAAAAATATACTAAAATTATGGTGCCACTATATAAGTATTATAGTAATAATCATTCCCTTTTTCGAGTATAGAAATATAGTAGGTTAGCATTTAAGAGGATTACAAAAATTTATTTTAAATAACCAAGTTTTGTCAGGACATTGAAAAACTATTTGCTTAAATTATTTACAGTGGAACTTCATTAAACTGCCTGGAATGGAAAACGTTGTGCTTTTGCATTTAATTTGAATTGAATTGAATCAAATTAATTATATGCAACAATAAAGAGCGCTTTACAAAACACACAAATCGCATGAAGATAGCTGTTAAGTTAATTCAAATTACAAAATTTCCTAATTTTCACATAGTTTTATGTAGTACATAGTATGTGTGTAGACAGATTATACTATTTGTGTATGCTCTGCGTGCTTATCTAATTTTTGACTTGCACACACATTATGCGATTGTTAAATTAAATTCAATGAACTGCAAGTCAAATTTGTAATTGTATTATGCGCACAATTATGATGTGGGTAAAGAGTTTGTGCTGTTTAATACCCTATAAAAAACGTTTTTAATTTAAAGGAAGAGCACTTCTTATAAAACTTGAAATTCTACAATTACAGGGTATTTTTAAGCCCATTAAAAAGATACTTTAGTTGTGTGTTTATTATATGCGCTTAAATTGATCAATAAATAAATTACATATGGATTTTATCGCTTCCGCTGAAATGTGCCAAGCTAATAAACAGAAAAAATATATTTACTTAGTAAAATAATTTATGAACACAGCTAAAAGTATAGGGAATAGTAACACATAAAATTATCAAGGAAACTTCAAAAGGCCCATAAATCGAAGGCGATCAAATTTAGTTTAGTCGAACTTACTATAAATATTTTATTATAAACAGAAGACTAGTTGGCTTTAGAAATTTAATAAGGGCATTCCGTGTTCAGCTGCTTAAAGTGTTTATTTTCCACATTATTGTTTACAATTTGTATTCGACTGTCCATAATTTACGCATAATTATGGATGGCAAACAAAATGGCCGGCGCAATCATTTGACCCAAACCCACTTAAAAAAGATAATACCTGTGTGTGGGTGTGTGTGTGTGTCTGTACTAGTGTTTGTGAATTGTTTTTAGTGGGTAAACAAATTGACTTGCCATTAAATATTAGTTGAATTTTCAATTTGCCACACATTTAGCTAATTTCATTTAATTGCATATTAATTTTATGCTTTGATTTGACCATTTATTTTGTGGCATGCTTTTAGAGCTGGCCACCGACCACTTGACAGTACCAAAGGCACTGCAGACACTAAAACACTCTTGCTTTCAGCATTTGCTATAGTGGTAAGGCAGTCAGTTCCTGTCCGTGATTAATGTGCCGCAATAATGTTAGACCAGCTTTAAAGCAAAGCGAAAAACACAAAAAGGGGGAAATGGCTTAAAAAGTAGCATACACACAGGCGCGCACACACACACACACATATCCCACTCCATTTTCTTAGCTCGCAAATATTTTTGTCTGCTCGAAAAATATTTAACCCAATGGCTTTTAATGGCTGTGGCCAGTGCTAGAATTCCTATACATATATAAAATATACTTATATATATTTAATTCCTTTTCTTTGCAAGTATTTTAAACATAACAAACGATAAATTAGTTGCTGTCCGGCCTCATGGAGTGCTTGCCTGCCACTCTAATTGAAAGTGCAGGCCATATAAATAAGTCCAAGTGCCATTTGCCACATTAAAGTACGGCTTGTATCCGCTAAAACGTTTGTTTGATTTTTGTATGCTATTTTATATAATTTTAATTTATTTTAATTTACTTCAACATTAGTTAGTTAGCAAGTTGGTAGAATTTGCTACAAAATTGTTGAAAATTGAGACGCAGTCACGCCCCTAAGTGGCCGCCTTCATATGCGAGATATAACGACAAGTTTTATGTGAGAAAGTTGAGTCCCAACGAAGTGTCCTGGCGTTGGGTTCACACAATTTAGAAGTTTGCTTTATAGATATTTTATGCGGCGTATGCGTAATGTGGGAAGTTTTAACAATTTATGTGCTAGGTGTATGCTACAACTTAATAAAAAACACTTTAAAACACAGCTGATGAAAACAGAGTAGATTTTTAAGTACTCTCTGCTGGTTACGATGAAAATATTCAATCTTTGTAGCTAATTGCAAGCCAATAATTTAGTGTTATAATTAAAATTGGGAATTTAATTTTTGGTTTAAAACAAAGTAGACAAAGCTTATTCCCATGAAAACAAGACAGTTAAAGCGAATGCTAGCTGCTCGTTAAGTGTGTTTATCTTCAAGGAAGTAAACAAATTGTGAGCTATGTTCTTGCTGCGTTTTAAGTAATTGTCGATAAATCATTAGATGCCAAATGCTGTGCTTTAGGTGTGTGCCCGTCTGTGTAGTATTTGTATATCCACACTCACACACCCACTTACACACACAGGGCCAAAGACATTGCCTGGCTGACACTTGTATAAACATAAATGCATGATGCTTATGTAAAAAGCACCCAACGGGGCTACTTATCAAATCCTGGGGCAATGTCTACTCTAATACTTGCCGATGAATTTCGCTTTCTCCCTCGACTGTCGGCATGAGTGATTGCTTTGCATGAGTGTCAGCTATGCTGCACCTACGTGTGTGTGTGTGTGTGCTGGCGCATGTGTGTGTTTGTGGCTGCTGTCATGAGATACTTTGACAGCTATTGTTTGGCTTTGCTGGCCAACAGAGCGTCTCGTCTCGTAGTGTAGTGTGCTTCTCTTCTGGTTGGGTCTTCTGGCTTCTCTTCTGGTCATATCAGATGACAATGGCTGCTGGAAGCTTTCAAGCGCTTCAGGCGTTATGTAAATTTGCGGTAGAGAGTGTTTTCTTTCATTTATGTACGAGAGTGTGTGTGTTTGTATGTTAGTGTGCCTGTATGTGATTTGCTGTTAGTGACTTCCCAGTGTCAAGTCGTCAAACAGGTGTGCGCAGAATATAACTCAAGATGCAGCAGCATCAACTGCTCTCTCTCCCTCTCTCGCCTTTAAATCAAATGAATATTTATTAAAGTGCTGCAAAATTGAAAACAACAACACGGAAGCGCACACTCAAAGGTACAGTCGCGGTGTGTGAACCAAAGCGAGCATGAGCATGAGAGCGGCAAAGAGTGGAGGAGAGGGTGTGGCAATACCAAGGGCGTCAAATGCCAAAGACGTGGGCGCTGTGGCTCAACGCGTTTATGCCTCAATAAGCTCATGATTAATAGCCTGCCTCGACGGCGTTATAATGAGCAAAAGGCAACGACCAAAGCTAAGTGAAGCAGAGTAGAGTAGAGCAGTGCAAAAAATGTGTAAGCGAGACGGAGTCATTTGTTCTTGTTTTACTTTATAAACTGCAGTTATGGAAACGGGGATTGAAAATTGATTTTTAAATTCCAACCATACCACCGACCACCATTGAAGTTTCATTAATTAAACTAGTTAAATAATTTGTTGGCTAAAAAAAAATACTTATCACTTTAATTTTTATGGAATTTTGACGATGAAAATAAAATATTTTGCCAATTAACTTGCCAGAATTTGTAGAGTTCAGTGGCTCAAAAATTCATCAATTAAATGCTGTTGTGCAAAGTCTGCAAATTTTAACGGTAATTTAAAAATGTATGTTATTTTTATTAAGAACTATTGTTTTCATTTACAAAAATGATTGCAGTGTAAGTTCTAACCAGTTCACAAAGGCCAGCTTAATATGTGAGCTGCTTTCAAAGTTGAATTCAAATGTCATTGCTCACATTACGCATACGCCGCATTAGACATTAGACGAAAACGATGTAACGCCCGCACTCGCTGCCGCTCGAATATTTTTTGAAGCACTCGATGGTGTGCTTTGAAGGATTTATGCAAATATTGAAGATGCCATCGTCATTGGCGTCGTCATCGCTTAGCGCATAACTTCACACACGGCTAAATCATCGGGAGTTGGGTACACCTTAATGCTTTTACCATTACCATATGTCAGTAGTATGGATGACTGGGTGGTACTTGTATCCTGACTGGCTCCCCACCTGTCTCCCCACCTGCCTGCCTGCCAGTTTGTGTTTGTTTGTTGATTTTGCGTTTTTCGGTTTTCACGTTTTTGTTTGCCATACTGCGGTGGGCTCCTGGCCAAGCCACTGGCAGCAGTTAATGTTACGTGTAAATGCGCATTTCCGTTTCCTGCGGCAGCGTCTCACACTACATCACTCACTCACATTCAGTTGCTCACCCTCACAGTCTCGCTCCTCGCCTTGCTTCTCCTTAACTTAAATCGCGCATATGCCATTTCGGGTGGTTTGTCAAAAAGCCAACTGTTTGACAGGAAGTTGCGCCAAGTATTTTACAGCCTATTTGCATTTGACTTAAGAGTGTGGCAAACTTGAAAAGAACCCTCTGCCCCACTCTGATCTTAGTCCTCTCAGGCCACTTGACAAGCTGAGTAATTATGGTAAATAGTTCGGAGTCAACCGAATGGTAAGTAAAACCGCAAAAGTAAAACAAAATACAATTTGTTTATTGATCACACTCAAGAGCTTAACTAAAAAGCATTTAGCTCTGTGATCTAAACAAGTCTTGAATGAGAACTGAGAAAAATTATGAATTTGGAAGTCTGTGATACAAAATTATCTTTTAACTTAGAGTTATATCTTGTATTTTGAGTATTCTAATATAAATGACAAAGAAAGACAACTGCCCTTATTAGTTACCTAAACATGTAGTTTAGTTGTCTAATTGTTTTTAACACGATTAGCTTCCCTAGATTCATTTGTTGGACAATACCCAGACTATAGCATCGTTTTTATACCCATTACTTATACAGTTACTTGACTTTGTGTTGTTAAATTAATTTAAATTTACTGTTTGAATGCCTAAGAGTTCAATTTGCTCATCGTTGTTTATTTTCCAACTCTATTTACTATTTTTTCTACAATTTTGCTGCTGATTGCTCGTCTTTTTCCCCGACCCGGACGTCGTTACTTTCATTAGCAGCCACGTTGTTTTTTCTTGTTTGTTGCTAGTGTGCACTTCCTGTGCCTGAAATTGAATTACAATGTTGTCGCTGCTGTCGCTGCTTTTGCTGCAGTTGCGCCTGTTTTTGTGGCTGTCCAGCTTTTTGTGTATAATCAAATGATAGTATATTTTTTGTTAATTTTTTCATTGAGTTCTCCCCGCTTCATCCATGTAGCTGGTTAGTAATTTAAGTTATTTTTTCCTGCAAAAGTTCGTATGCAAAATGTTGGAAGCCTACTACCATACAAGCATTCTGTGGACCAGGCCTGAAGCTGTTAGCTGTCATTTTGTTTATTATTTTTTGGGCTGAAAATTGCGTTTGATGCGAAAATGTTGCTCTGCGAGTGGGGTTCCTGTTGTCCATGACCAAAATGAGTTATTAATTGAGTTATTAGTTCAAATAGCGTAGCAGCGTAACAGTTCCGCTGCACTATTTTCATAATTTTATTTTCATAGCCAACATTTTATTTATTGAAGACTCAAGTTTAAAACAGTCCGATTTATGCAAAATTTAAACTTTGGACTATACAGACTACACAGTATTAAATTGATTTCGACTTGTCTTGAGCTGTAAGTTGGCCGAAGTAAAGCTTGATAAATTTGCACCTCTGTGTTTTTCAATCAAAACACTTGAATTAATTTCAATTATTGCCATTTGCCACAAATAAAGAACGCAAAACGTAGAAAACACAGAAAGGAAGGGAATACCGTTATTGATTTGCTATAAAAAAGGAAAGAATAGAAAGCCATTTGAAAATGTTTTGCAAGCTGCGTTCAAAAGATAAATCTTTGCGCTTGCTGCGTCAGTCGAGCACTTTTCATTTGTTATTTGCGCAATATGCGCGTAAATCGCGATTTCAACAGCTAAATATTGATTGAATGAATGAACTCAATATGCATGTAAGCTACCTTCAACGGGCTGTTGCAGCTGACTATCCGAATATCAACTGCTTCTACGCTGATAAAAAATAAAGCATTTAGAGTAAGATACTTTGACTAAGGTTCATTTTTTTTAAACTTTAGAATGTCTTAAAATTTTTCTAAATACATTTAAAACAAATCTATAATTTTATTCAGATTTGTATTTATTTGTAGTCCAAATAGTTAACATATTTTACAATTTGGAATGAAACTCAATAAAATCTCATTGAAATAACCCTAGAAATAAACATTTTTCTCAGCTGAAACCTGTTGGCAAATAAAGTGATTTACAACAAATTGAATGCTGAGGAACTTTCAAAAAAGTTGATTTTGGAGTTAAACATTGTATTTTTCGTCAGTGTAACGCGCACATCTATGTACGAAACTGTATCTGGCTCTGACTGTAACTATGTGTGTGTGGCAGTTAGTTGGCAATAGCAAGAGGCAAGCAGTATATTGGCCTGCTACAGGCAGAGTTAGATAGATCGAGTGAGAAAGAGATAGTCGTATTTCGGGTCAGGATATTGCAATGGAAATCTCTTTAAGTTCGAAAATGCAAACTGCATTTGGAGGCTGTGGCAGCAGAGCCGATCAAACCAAACCCTGGCCCGATTGCGGCTGGCCACTTGAATCGCTCTCAAAATCATGTTACCTGCACGTTTTGCCCATCTATTTTAGCCATAGTGCACAAGCAGTGCATGTTGCCTACTTTTAGGTGCTGGTGTAAAGCTGGAGTCGAGGTGGAGGGCAGGGGCAACTCGTGTTATTGTAGCACTGAACGATTTATTGAAAAGTGCACACACATACGCAATGCAAACATGGGAGCTACATGAAAATGTGTAGATACATTGAAAAGGTGTGCGAGTGTGTATGTGTGTGTGTGTGTGTGTGTGTGTGGATGCGTGTTTGGGGTCTTTTTGTACAACATTTGGTAGCCGCTCGATGCATGAACTTCAATTGATGCTTTGGCAACGTATTATTTTCATTGCAATATCGGTGTCAGTCCCAGTTTCTGTCCCCATGCCAATCTATGTGGATGTTTTAGTTGCCAGCGGCTACTTTTGTATTGCTGCTCGATAGAATTTTAGCAATTTAGCATTTCAACATTTTTGGCAATTATTAACTGCATCTAGTTGAATCTAAATATCAATTACTTAAGCTACTATCTACACTCAACAGAGATTATCAATTGCAATTGCATTAAGATACAAAATGCTTGCCAGAAGCGCAACATCAAATGCCATTAGAGAAAACATATCGTAAAATAATTTTTGTTGATTTTTTATTTGTTTCCATTCAGTTTTCATTCAAATGCCAATTAGTCTTGCAATTTTCGAAAACTTCCCAACTAATAATTTAATCCTGTACAAAGTTACAGGCAATAATAAAAAGTATTTGAATGCATTTTAAATGCTGGGAATTTATAGAAATGGAAGTCTTATCAAAAATTCTGTTGAGAAAGTTTATTACGGTTTATGATTTTAGCAAATATTCAAGCAAACAATTAAAAAGTTTTGGCCCACATTCAGTTCAGGTGCTCAAATAATATATTTACAAGCTCTTTATTAGTTGTTTCGAATTTTTGATCTTTATAATTTCATTTCGTTTGCAGATATTATATGGAATTGATGATTTAAATAAATACCAAGTTTAAACTGTGGTCGTTTAAAGGTTTGGCTTCAAAAGTGATAGCAACCGCTTACTTTGAGAGTGAAATAAATTCGCAGATTTAGTTAGCAGCTAAATTAAGCTCGGGTCCTGAGGCTAAGCCCCATAAAAGGCGACAGGCCAAAGCTATTGCTGCATATGCATATTGTCAGGGTTAGTGCAGCACAACAACAAGCTAAAACAAGATAAAAGTATAAAAAATTGTACAAATATGCAAAAAATAAAAGTGAAATAACGAACGAAATGGGTAAGAAAGTTTGGAAGAGTCGACATGGAGTTACCCTGTATTTGAACAGAAACTGCCTTTGTTCGCAGTGCTGTTAATTTAAAGTACCAAAACATATGGTTAGCTATTTATCAAATATTTTCATATTTTAGTTGTCTGTCCACCTTTTATGTAATTGCTACACAAGCGCTAAGTAAACAAACTACGAGAACTAGAAAATATTATTTTGGTTGTCAATAAAATAAACAAAACGTTAGCCAAACACAAGCACGGCAATTCACCTATACACACACACACACATACTGGGAACATTTACATGCACATAGGCAAACAAAGGATCTGCGTCCTTATGTCTTTTAGACTTTTTTCGATTGTTGGCATTCGCACTTGACATTGTTTGTGTTTGTTTTTGTTTTTTGCTTTTTCTTTTCTGTTTTCAAGTTTCGCTTTTAGTTGCGCTTTCCTTCACTCTCTTGCACTATACTTCTACTTCGTTCTGTCTATATAAAATAAATATAAATACAACGTAACTTTATGATTTAAATCCTGTCACACAGACATATATTTTTTATCGCTACATTGTACAAATTTCTTTTTATTGTTGTTAGTAACACGAGAACTTCTATTTGGTGTTTCTTTATTTTTTTTGATTATTCGCTTTGCGGTTTAGGAATTTTATAGCAGCTCCGTGTTTGGCTCTATCAGATATTTACAGGGCATCCAATTTCATGTTCAACTTAAATATTTACATTTAACTTTAATATGCGTATTCTTGCATAAATTACAAAATATTTTATACACATACTCATATTCGTTCGTGTTGTCCGCGATATGTGAGTCATATGTGTATATATATATTCAACAATTTTATGACATTATTGTAATAAAATTTATTAGATTTTGCTTGTGGCATCTCTGTGTGTTAAGCTCGTTTGTGCAGCTCGTTTTTCGTTTGTAATTTACTTTTTATTTGGGACAGCTTTTTGGTCATAAACTATAATAGCAAATGCCTTTTGGGGATAAAGCGGTTCAAAAAGGGTTCTTAGCATGTACCTCAGCTTGCTAGTCAGCTGAAAAGAGACAAGACTTGAATTGGGGTGATATTTTTAAATATTTAAAGGCTACAATGATTTCTGCATAAAAGTCAGACAAATATGAAGATTATCAGCTATGGTTTAGAAACTTTCCTCTTTACCAGTTGAAATAAACTTTTGAGCATAAATTTCAATTTGAATTTAAGACAATAATAAGAGTTATGTATAACCGTGTGCATATTTGATAGCAATTAATTTGAAGTCTTTCAGTGTCAATTCAAAAGTTGAAGCACAACTTTAATGATGAAAATGTCAAATTTTGAACAGAAAAAAACTGTCCCAACACACGGAAAGAAAAGCAGAGAATGTGAGGTAGGAGAACGAAGTGAAAGAGAGGTAAACAAGAGGCAGAGTGGGTGGAGAGTGAGTAAATCAGTAGAGCACGCAGCTCGGCTCTAAGCCAAATAAAGCTACGGCCAAAATCAAACGAAACGACATGAAACAAAAAGCGTTGCTGCAAAAGAGAAAAACCTAAAATTGAAACGTTTGTGCAATGCAAATACGTGGACCATGAAGAGGCTGTGATCCGAACGAGGACAACCGCAAGCAAAAAAAAAAACAGGGGGAAAAAAATAACTGGAAGTGAAATGTGTGTTTCAGGTTTAAGCTTGTCTGGTTTTAGTTGCCTTTAATTCAATCATCATCAATAAGTTTTAGGACAACTGCAGCGTCTAGTCTAGGCCATGAATTTGTTTTTTTTTGTTCATACAAATTGACAATTCATTGTGTGCTTTGTGGCCCCAAATATAATTAAATGTCGAGTGGTATGGGACGGGTTACGAAGGGAACTTGGTAATAAAACTGAAACTTTAACAATTGGTGACTGGAATGGCTGGTGCTGCCGCTGCCGCTGCAACTGCATGAAGGCAATGCAAAACAAAATTCGGCCAAAGTTAATATTTGTATAACTGGACAATTGAGATGGCAGAGTGCGTCGATTCAGTTACAGCCATTTCCCTTTTCTCATCTTATACCACTGCCGAGCCAAAGCCCAGTCCCAGTACTCGGTTCTCTGTTCTCAGTCCCAGCCGTACATTACGCGAACCTAAACCCCGAGACACCAGAGACTTGACTCGAGTCGAGTCGACTCGATGGCGGGTCTCTTCTTGAGAGCGAACTAGAGTAATGTCGTGGGAGCCAAAGATAAATAACACTTAAGGAAACGGGGAGAAAGAAGAGAAACAATTTGCCGTTTGTGCTTTGAAAAATGCATGAGCCAAAGTAAATGGAAAAAGTTGCCGAGTAACGGAAAACACACACAAAACAACGCAGCGAGTGAAATACACAGAGGGCAAGAAAAGAAACGAAGGATGTGAGCTGGGAGGCTGGAAATAGTTTCGCTTTTCCCTATGATGTAAGCTGATGAAGGGTAAGGGGAATGCGGGAACAGAGACGACTACAAAATATTGCGGTCGGCTTTTAGGCACAATTTGACATTTTTAGCATTTGTTCGTGTCGAGGCTGACGACCAGTCGTTGATTTTTCATTCGTTCAACTTTTTAGCAGCTTTATTTATTTGTCGCTTTATTTGCTGACAAGAAATATAGACAATATATTGCACACACACACTCACCCACACACACATGCACACAGATAGACATGACAGTGGCATGTCACCGCCGACACTTAACATGTCCGTAGACAGTTATTAGGGTCATTGCAACAGCGGCGTTGAGACCTCCCGGAAAAGGGCACACAGATAACTTCCAGCTTTTCGTTGTTGTTTTTCTTCTTCTACTTGTTGTTGTTTTTTTTTTCTTTTTACCAGTTTTTGATATGGCTGGCAGCGCAAGGTTGTGTGAGTGTGCGTGCGCAAGTGTAAGTGTGTGCGTGTGTGTAGTGCTGTGTTTTAGAGTTTTGCTGCTGCTGGCCGAAAGTATGCTACAATTTATTGCGCTGTGCGCCTAAATGTATACATCGAGTTTGTAGTGAGCCTCTGGATACCCGTTAAACGTATCAGTAGGAGAAAGGTATATACACTGTAGAAGCTGTGAAGCTTTACAACTGTTTCAAAATGTAACCGTTTTGAATATACTATAATAAATAGTTTTTAAATTTAATAAAAATGGGATGAGATAATGCAGACATATCCAATAGCGGCTGTTACCACTTATTTTACTATTTAAACATGACACTTCTTGGAGTGTTCAGTGTTTTATTTTACAGATCAGAGTTTAAACTAAATGAAGACGAGGATATGTTCAAAGTCGTGTGCTTCACTTTAGCTTTTAAATATTTTTTTTTTGTTTTTTATTCAAGTGTCTTTGTCAATGGCGTCAGGGGAGAATTTACATATGACATTCCCGGAGCGTCCCATTCTCCACATAACACACACACACACATGCATGTATATGTGTGTGTGTGTGCGTGTGCCACAAGCTGTTTAGTGCTCCTTTGTGCACAGGACTTGTCTACTATTTTTAGTAAATTGTATTATAGTTTTAGTGCTTCAGTTTAGCTTTTGGGTTTGGTGTTTATTTTTCCTTTTTTCTTGTACAGTTTTTTTTTTTGTACACTTTTGAAGGGTTTTTTGATGTTGCAATTTCACGCTTGGCAACCTTGTTGACTCCTGTGAATTCCCAATCTCTTTAGCTGTGCGTCCTCCGGTCAGTGGCTTTTGCTAAAAAATTAGTTAATTTGCTTGCACTTTGATGGCAACACAAAATGTAGATCCTTTCTGTTGGCCATTTGGAACAGATGAGCGTCGCAAATAGGCTGGCAAATTGATGCGGGTAACTTAAACTATGTGATGTCATTCAATTAGTGTTGAGCTTTTTTGATTTATTGCGGATATTAGAACACAAACCAAGCTACTTATACTTGACACTCTTATGCAATCAAAATCAATCACAAAAAATACACTCAAGTGTTTATTTGTGCATTATTGAATAATAGAATTTAAAGAACTTTCGTTACACGCTGCGTATGAGCAATGCATACAAAATAGCTCATACGTCACGATACTTGGCTTATGGGTCATAAGTAAGTAGCTAAAGCTGAGCACAATTTCAGAACAGTTTCATGATATCACAAAACTCTTAGTGGGCAACAATCTGAGCGCTGAACTGTAGCGGTTCTCTGGAGAGTTCACACGCTGAAAAACACTTGTAACAAACCAAACGGCTAACAAAAATATACACAAAATGAAAATACAAAAAGAAAAAATTGAACTAAATTGACTGCCAACAGGTTTGTTTTTATTGTGTTTTATTTTTTGGGGCGGTTGTGAAAGGTTGCAGTTTTTGGGCGTTGGCTCAACTGCTGCAGTTGCAAGTTTGTTAAACTGGCAAGTTGGCTTGAATGTCTAACGGTTGGCACAATGGCAAGCAACTTGCAAAACGCAACACTACAGAAATTCATTTGCAAACGAAAATAAAACTTTTACATTTAACTGTGTAAATTTTAAAACATTTTTCAAGCGCTTTTTTACGCTTCGTGCCACTAGCATAGTTGCTCTCCCTCTTTCTGTCTCTCTTCCCCTCTCACTCTATCTTTAGTGCTCGTCGTTCTTCTGGCCGTAACTGTTTTTATTTATTTATTTGGCGTCGTTTTTGTTGCAAGTTTCAACTGTCAAACACAACATCAATTTGTACAAAAAATAAGCAGCGAGAACTTTTCTTGTTGTTGCTTACTTTGCTTTCTATAAACTGTTTTTTATTTATTTTTTTTGTCAGCGCACCATTTGTAAATACGTGTGTGAGTTTAGCTTGTGGTTGGATACATGTGTGTGTGTGTGTGAGTTAGAACAACAATGCCACATTAAAAAGTCACATTTGCTGCTGATTTATTTTGTTATTTTGTAATTCAAAGGAAACTTTTTGCCATTGCAAAGCGTGCAAACAATTCGAGACATTTATGAGCCGTTGAATTCGTGGGCATGTACTTGATATTGAAAACTTGAGTGCATCTCTTCAGTTTCAATTTTAAATATTACATAAAAGCTTTTAAATTAAATTCTAAATAAATTCAAACACTTGCAAACTTAAGTGAATCCTGTATTTTATTTAATTCAACACTCAAATCTATTTTAATTAAAATCTTTTGTTTTAAGTAAAGTTTCCTTTGTTTGCCGTATTGACAGCAGTTTTGACCCTCGTTGTAAAACTTATTGCGCTCGAAGATCGTGGCAAAAATCAAGAAAAATACGCGCTTTCAAACCGGTTATTATTATACTTTTTCTTTTTTTTTTTCATTTTGGGTGCAAGTAAAGTTTTTGGGGCAGCAAGCTGAAAGTTGTTCAAGTTTGCGGCCGCAAAGAAGCGCAAAATTTTCTAATTAAATTCATTTGAGACCCTCACGCACTCAAGGCTGCTGCGTGCGAAGAATTGGAATGAAAGCCGTGTCTTGCTGGAGGATTTACCAAATAACATTGCCAACGAAAGCTGCAGCTGAATCTTGCACATGCAATCATAATCTAAAAGAAATTGTATGACTGTCCCTCTCCCCTCTTACCCCTCTCTATCGCTCGCTGTTTCTCGCCCTGTCTCTATCTGGCGTATATGTATATTTACGCTGTCTATCTATGTTCTATGCTGAGTGCTGCTTATGCGGCATCGATGACATTGTGTGTAGCATAAAGTAATTTCCGCCTTGCACAAGCGTCACTTCCGGTGCGGCAAACGTGCGCCGAGCTCTGACACTTGCTGCAGATGGCATGTGTTTGTGTGTGTGAGTGTGTGTGTGCTTGTGTGTGTTAGTATTCATTTTTTCTCCTTTTTTTTTGCTCAGACGCTAACATGGAAATAATCAAAATGTCGCATTGAGATTGAAAATCACTGCATTTGCCAACACTTCCGTTCATGTGATGAGCAAGTTGTTGCTTTCTCTCTCCCTCTTTCCCTCCTTCGTCTTGCTGTGCATGTGTATGCTTGAATTTAACAGTCTGTTATCAACAAAATTGACAATAAGTTGCTGTTAAAGACAGCCGTAAGAGAAATGTGCCATGTAAGCAATTTTATAAGACCGCTTTTGGGTCTTGGCTCTGCTTCGTATGCGTAATTTATCTGCTTTAAGGCGTATATGAAAGCATAAAGGATAACGATGAGTGTGCATGACTGAGAAATGGGTATGGGATATGCTTGAAATAGAGAGAGAGAGCGAGAGATGTGCAAGATTAAGCTGTATGGGAAAACATACATGCACATATATATTTTTCCAGCTTCAATATGATTAAGATACTGAAATATTTACTTTCAATTGGTATTATACTCGATGTTTGTTATTTTGTATTTCCTTGTGAAAAAACATAGCGAAAGTGTGTTAAATAAAATTGAAAGAACCTTCAAAAATGACGCCTTGAGGTATAACTTATGCACTTGAGGCTTATCCTTAGCCAAATGGCCAGGCCAGGCCAGAGCAGGACAGGCATTAGTCTGTGGGCTGTGGGCTGCTAGGCAAACTGGTCACGGGATTGCCACAATATTAAGTATACGACTTGGCAACAAAAAAACTAATGCGAGCAAAGTGAAAGCTAAACAGCCAAGAGCGGTCGCAAGAACAACAGCAACAAGCAGCAGAAGTAGTAGAAGTAGTAGTAGTAGTAGATGTAGCAGTAGAACAAGCATCTACTTACTTAAAAAGCATTGAGCCTAAGTAAACTTTTACGCCAAATGCCTGGCAAGAGGACGACCTCGACTGCACTTAAAGATGAGCAAAGACCACAGGCAAGTTAGCAGCAAGGACGAACGCTTAATGCAAGGCAAATGAAGTACAAACAGTGGGCATTAAAGTTATGCCACTGCAAGTGAGTTACGCATAAAAATAAGACGTGGGTGGCGTACAAAAATATTGACAAGGCCAAAAAGGACACCCAAGCGTTGAGTGTGCTGATAGTGTGTGTGTGTGTGTAGTGGGTGTGTTTGTGTGTGAAAGTGGTACGAGAGTCGCCAGAGTCTCGCCTTGTCAGACTGTCAGACGCAAGCGGCTTATGAATTAATGCAAAACAGATTGCGATTCGCTTAAGGCGACACTTTGCACCTTTTTTTGCTCCGTTTTTTTCTGCGGCAGAGTCCCTTAAATATTTACCAACTACAGGGCAAGCGACGAGAAAAAAAAAACTACCTGCCTGCTATTTAAATTGCGTAGCCTGGCTTCAGGCAAAATTTATAGCACCTGACTGGGACTGGAACAGAAACCGAACCGAACTGGACGTGAATGCGAATGCGAGTGTAGACGAGGAAGTGTAACTCGCTGCTTGCCTCTAAGGCAGTTGACGCTGATGAGGGTCTGTCTGTCTGTCGGTCCGTCTGGTGTTTTGGGCACGGGATTCAGCTCTGGCAGCTATCTGCTAAAGTGATCTGTGTGACTTGTTTCAATTCGAACATTTTTATTTCCATTTTCATTTCATTTTCAATTTGAATTTTTTGTTGTTGTTGGTGTTTGTTTGTGCCAGGTAGCTTGTAAAAAGTAAATATCCTGACAGTGCGTCCATGCAATGTTTGTCGCTTTATTAGTTTATCACAATATAAGCATCTCGGCCATTTCGCTGGCCACCAGCGGATGCGAGTCAAACGGAAGGAAGGCAGCATCTGCTGCTGTTATTTCTGCACCTTTTTCATCTACCATCGCCCTCAGATACGGCATCAGCTTCAGCTTCAGACTCAGCTACCGCTAGGGCTTCAGGTATTGTCCTGCGTCCCGAGTCCTTCGTCAGAGTGCCAGCAAAGATTTTTGTCTTACATTCTTTGTTTTTACTCTTGTCGAGTTCTCTTTATTTTGTGCAAGTGCGACGTCGCATGTCGTTTTCAATAAATTAATCAGTCGAAGTGCTTTAGTTTTGTGCCTGTGGAATATCTGAAGAGGAGCAGCAGCTGTGGATTCCAAAAGGACTCAAGCTTGCCAACTCAATCGCGATAAAGCCCGCCAGGTAAATTATAGTTATTTGATTTTGTTGGGTGATTTGTTTGCTCTCAGCGTGTTTTTTTTCTTCTACTTGGTTTTTTTTTAAAGCTGACATCAAATTGAATTGCAGTCGAGTTTTTCACCAAGTTCCCATTTCATTTATACTTGTATACCCTGCGTTTTTCCAACAATTTTATTCACTGCCCAACCGAGAAGTAATAGAGCCCAAAATTATGTAGCATGCATAAATTTTCGTTGGCAGGAAACCGCCGTCTCGTTTTCTGCTTCTTATCGTCACGAAAAGCCAAAAACTTTGCATGTCTATGTACGTGTGTCAGTGTGTGTGTGTTTGTATGTGTGTGTGCACGTGTGGGAATGTAAGAAAGGAAACTCCATTAGATTCAGGCAGAAGACACAAGACTCTTATTGTTTGCAAATAGACTGAATTTTATTTACTCTGTAAAACTAAAATTATAATGAAAAAAATTTTAAAGAGAACTGTTTTGGAATGCTTAGTAAATTAACAATTAAACGAAAATTGTATTTTTAATATGAGCTGTTTATAAAATATTTAGAAGTATACTTAAAAAACCGCTTTCCAACTCGCACATCTTCCTAGTAGTTGGACCCTGCATCAGTTTTGGTAATAGTACTTGGCTAAGACAACGGAAAAGCAAAGGCACAGAGCCACAGAAAGGGGCCTCTGAAGGAGAGAGGGAGAAGTAGAATGAAAGAAGACGGTGGTGTGGCAGTTAAATCTGTGCATACAAGTTGGGGGGATTGAAAGTGCATAAAGTTGAGTTTATTGTTGGCTAAAGTATATGCTTTATGTTTCATGCTTTATGATGGTAATGGAGGCGTTTCTATACGCGCTCTTTCACACACACACAAACAAACACACTCACACACACACACACACACCATGCGCACACATATGCACCAATCTTTATCAGGCTGGCAAAGAAATTATGACGGAAATCTAAAAAGTTGTGCATTAAAACTTGATTGTGGTCGTTGGTTGCGCTCGCTTCGAGTTGCTTCTTTTTTTGGTCGTCGTGCAGCAGTCATAAATATCAAAAAGCAACAAAAGCTATGAGAAGGAGGTGACTAAATGGATAGCAATTATGTGAGACGTTTCAATGTGGCTATATAGTCGAATAAGTATTTCTACTAAAAATATTTTAAGCTCTGCTCCGCTTTTCTAGATATGCTGAAGCATGCACTCACCTGTCACTTTAAGTCTTAGCTGACTTTAGTATGAACACTTGAGTATTTAATTCTTAAAAGGTATTTAAAACTTAAATACTTAACTCAAACTTTTTATGCTAGTGTCAAAAATGAGACGCATAGTTATTTTATTACAGAATGTTATGTTTTTAAAACTTTGCATGCTATAAACTTTGATGGGGTTGAATTTGTGGTTTGAGTTGTGTTCAAATTTGATGCACAAATCCATTTATTTGTATCTTATAGGTAACAAATGAAAATATTCAGTAAATAATTTGAAAAGGCCAACATTTTTTGTCTAAAATTAAGTTAAAGTCTAGTGCTTTCAAATGCTGTAAATCTTTGTGGCATCACAAATATTTAACGCTTTTAGACACTTGCTCGGATTTTATTTGAAGTCCTGGTCAATGTGCAATCTCATGCCACAAACATACAGCAGCATGAAGGCTACAGGATTCTTGAGTCCAATGGTTATACAATAGAATTGCCTGGCGACAGCTTTGAGTTTAGGGGTTTTCCCCACTTCCATGGCCAAGTTGGTTCGCATTTGGCTCAACCTGCAGTAGCCACAGAATTTAGCACAAAAATATTTTCAATTATGATGCCAGTGAGGAACTCTAGAATTTTTCAATTAAGTTCTGTGGGCGTGGCCATGTCTGACGACCACTTGGCAACTTAAAATGGAATTTCTTGGCAACAACAAAAAAGAAGTTGTCGTTGTCGTTGTTGCTGTGGTGGGTAGTAAAAGTGCTAGACATAAAGGTAAAAGCATTAAAGTTATATGCGCTTTAAACTGGTAATTGTTGTAGTAGTTTTTGTTGCTATCGGTGGCTGTTGTGGGTGTTGTGTTACTTTTATGTGCCAAGGCAAAAGTTGTCGTTCTTTTAGTGGCAGCGCAGCACAGTCACCGCCCACTCACTCCCACTCCCACGCCCACAACGTGTCCGCGAGCCATAAAAATTTGCAACAGCTGCACAGTCAGAGACTGCGCTCCGAACTAGAATCAAGTTTTAGACCGAAACTGAGACTGAAACTGAGACTAAGTCGAAACTACCTTGACAGTAGACAAGCAAAAGAGTTTTAGTTTTTAGCTTTTAATACACTACCAGATAGTTTATATAGGTAATTGGAGTAAGCACTAGTAGGCAGTGTGAAGATTTTGAGAGAACCAAATCAGATTTATAAAAAAAGTAAATATAGAGACTAAACTAAGTACTAAAAACCATTAAAATTATATAAAAAACTAAACTACTTTGCCTTTTATCAACCATCATTAAAAAGTAGAGTGTTTGCGCTTCTTCGAGACTCTGCAGTCACTTGGAAGCTGCTTTTGGGGGCTTTTGTTTTTGTGGCTTGCTTTTGTCCAATAATTTGGTCTATCTAATGGCAACACAAAATGCATTTTGCAACGTATCTGTAGCTGGCAAATGGCTTTAGTCGCTTAGCTTGCTACCTCTCTCCTACTCTAGTCAGTCGCTGTCTCTTTTTCTCTCATTTTCCTTGCACATAAAGCCCCATATAGTTGCCCCCCATCTCTCACACTGCAGTGCACAGTCCCCCAGTGAAAGAGTCTGTGCATAAAATAACAATATAATGCTATGGCCACAGTGCCAGAGAGTTCTTCCATTACTCTGGCAAAGTCACGAAAAAAAGTAGCGACTAGAATGCGACTTTTAATGCATTAGCAGATGTCCAATTTGTTGTTATTTTTAGAAATTTCTTTCTTTGTTTTTCCTGCAGCTAATATAAATATATGCTTAAAAACTTTTTTGGCCAGCTTTGATGTTAAACTTGTGTATCTGAATAGATGACAGACGACTGATACGTGTCTACTACCACTATGATCACATCAAAGCTATAAATCGTTGGTTGTATTGCTTGCTTGGCTGCTTTTAGCATTTAGCTAATTAGTTTTCGAGGGATTAAAACACATTATTCATATGCCCTACGCAAAAGTATAAAGTTGACCTTATTCCAGCAGACTTCTAAAGGCCTCCGCCCCGCCCACAAACGGATTTTGGCCTGGTTGGTCCAATTACGATAATTGTCGCGTTCATTTTTCATTTGACAACGCGAGACAGCAGCAGCACTCAGAGGTACTGTCTTGATAAATGCCGCGTTATGACAGTTACCAAAAATATAAGTATATATATACATATATATATTTGCAGCGAATGATATAGTCTGCTGACCATTAAATATGTATTAATTCAATAAGAGTTGACTCATTTGTCATATTGCCCATACGCCAAGTGGAAAGGAAATGGAGTCAGTAACGACCAAGTGAAAGTACTCATTACCAAAACATTACCTCGCTTACTTAACCGACTGCCAACGTGTGCATCTCAGTCATTATAATAAATATTTGATTATACTATACATACATATATACATATATTGTGAGGCTTTAAGCTGAGAGCTTCGATAAAATTGGTACATCTGCCGTTACAGTTGACCCAGTTGGCCCCGTAACTGAAGCTCAGCTCGGCTCAATTCAACTGAACTAAAATACAGGAAAACAAATTGAATGGCTCTCTGCTCTCAATTCTCAATTCTCAACTTCAGCTGAGCAGTTGCAGTTCAATGCACCTTTGTGGCCTATTGGAAGGGGCATACCAGGGTTACTCTAAGAATATCAAAGATGTGAAATGATTATAGAAATAATACCTCAACTTCTATCTCATCCTAGTTCTATAAAATGAATTTGTTTTAATTAAAAAGGTATAATAGGCAATCAATAGTTGTTTAAATTAATTATTTGTTCAGCTACTAATTTCAGTTAGTATTTGAGTAACTATTGTTTAAAATATGCCCCAAATATACATACTTTAGACGTGTGAATCCTTAGAGCTGTAATTTTCTAACAGCTGATATTTTTCTTGTAACTATACCTACGTTTGTAAGAAGCAACCCTCGTTGGTAGTGTATTTCTTGTAACGCATACGTATTTGTACAATCCTTGTCAATGCATTATTAAGACAACAACAGAATGGCAGGCATCCTGTCCTGGATCGAATGCAGTTTTTGCTGTTGCTTTGCTCCAGCATTTGATGTGTCTGTGCCAGATAGAAAGCCTCTGCCCTGTATCTAACAAGAGGCTGCAACTTCTCACAGCTACACAAATTTGCAAAAGTGCAACGTTATCTGCATCACATATTTGGACTTTGTTGCATGCACTTGGTGCCGTACCGTCCGAAGCTCGCGCCTAATCTCAATGCAATCACTCACAGCAACAAGCGGCAAGCCAAAAGGTTTTAACTTCGTGTCTATGGGAATGAAGGTGGCTGAAACAGGGGGAACAGGAGGCGTGCCGAGCAACAAAGTGGCCGCTTGAGTTGAGTTGAGTTTAAGTGTTGCGAGCTTTTAGGCTGCTGCATTGTGGTCGTAGTCGTAGTCGTCGTCGTTGTCGGTGTCGTTGTTGATGTTGATGTCTGGGCTGTCGGTGTAGGCGTTTGGGTTGTTTCCTTGTGCTGTGTTGTCAATCACTTTGCAATTTGGAAAATGCACTTTTAACCCAAAAAAAAAAATGAAAAGAAAAGAGAAATGAGAAATAAAAACAGCATCTAGTATCTTTGGCTGGCCTAATACTGACTGAGGGGTATATGATAAATGCTGGGTTTGACTTGCCTGTTGGTTGTTGTAACTTTATTGTGTGAGGTGGTGGAGGTATGGAGAAGTACTTCATTTTACTATCACTTGGGCGTTGACAAGCAACGAGTGTCGAGCTGTCCTGTTGAGTAGTGTGACACTTTTTAAGGGGGAAGTTCTGTTTTAGCCTGGTTGGGCTTTCACTAGCTGCTCGGGAGTGCCTGCCAAAGTCTAGACACGCCCTATTGCTGCTGCCTGTGTTGGTTGTTTGGTTGTTAGACAAAGCCAGACACCTTTGTATCAGTCAAGTGGTTTTGCCTCGACGGAAGTGCTGTCAAAGCAAGCGCAGATCCCAGATTAGTTGAGTACCACGTGTGAGAGTGGGTCGAAAAATTAATGTGTCGACAGCACGCCCAGATACTATTTCATATACACACACACACATACATACCTACATGCAGACACCCACACACAATAGTCACTCAAACTACTACGTATTACTAAACTAAACTACAATTCATTTGGGGTGTTGGCGTGTAGTTTAAAGTTTGACGCGTCGCCTGACACTTAGACAGCAACAACTCATCAACGTCATGAGCAGTGAAAAAACGTTACAAAAACTAAAACGAGTGTGAAAACTGTGAAACAATATTAGTCCGTTCATTGTTGTAACTAGGAGATGGGCGCTCTCTGTCTCTTTTCCCTCCCCACTCACCCGCTCCCTCTGACGGCTTTCTCCGACGTGTTTGGAAAATTGTTTTCAGCTACAACAAACAAACATACATGCTTGCTCTTGGCATGCAAATAATGTGCAAAATATTACAAATAATTTTGTTTACTTTGTGTGTATGTTGTAACATGGAAATATTTATTAAAGACAGTGAATAGTTGTCAGCATTTAATGTAGGTTTCAATTAGCTTATGTTGCATCTCTGAACTCAGCAGGACACATGTGAAGTAAGTCAAAACAGTTGAGTGCTTGCAATAGCTTAAATTTTAAAATATTGTAAAAACCATAAGGAATAGAAATTATTATTTTAAATTCATTTTTTAAGAGATGATAGTCTCTGTTGTCTTGTGCATATGCTGACAATAAGTGTTTGACTTTTGCCCACACCCCATAAATGTCTCAAGCATTAACTGTAACTAATACATATGCTTGTAATATCAGAAACATATTATTTTCCACAGTGTACAATCACTGGCCAAAAGAATGCCATGATCACACTTAAATAACTAGTTGCTATGTAGATGGCCACACGACAGTTGTGTCACTGGGGTCCTGTCAGTAGCCCGCGACTGTTGACGCTTGTGTCTGAGTTGTCAGCTTATTTGAGTTTGCCTTGAAGTAGGCTGGCTGGTCTTTTATAAAGCACGCATAGCTAAGTCGCACTGCATGCCGGGCAAAATGGTGGAGAAGCGTGGGAGAGTGAGACTCTCGGGGTCGCTTGTCCTGCAATTTGAGCCGTGCTCTTTGACATCTACTGGGAGTTACTCCGCTGTTGTCTCAATTCTTGCTCCTTGTCAGCGTCTTTGCTTGCGCGCTGTCATTAAGTTTTATTTAATTCTGACTTTTGTTTGACTGTTTTCTCGCTGTCCGGGTAGTTCTTTTTTATTGTTGCGACAGTTTTTGCTAACAAATTGCTTAGCGTCAAGTGTCATGTAATTACGCACACTCATACACACACGTATGTGTGTGTGTGTGTACACATGTGGGGGCAACATGTTGTTATTAGATTGCTGCCAGCAAGTCGCTTGGGAAAGTTGCTTTTAATTTTCTTTTGCTTTTGCAATTGCTGCGCTGTCATGTTGTTGGCATTGCTATTCTTACTGCTTAACTGTTAGTTTGTTCTCTTTGTGGCCAACACGAATTAATGTCATAATAATAGTTGGCCCCCCTTTTACTGTTGGCTAATGATGCTGAACTTGAATCCAGCTGTGTCCTGCTGCCAGCTGCTCTAATTATGCGTAGATTTGTATTTTAACTTCTCCTGGGATTGCCTAATGATAGTCAAAACAAATACAGGGCATTTAACAAAAAATCCTACTAAAAAATATGTGGTATATATTTATTTGCATTTACATAATGTTAAACTTCTTGTCTATATGGAAATTCATGTCTCAGGTTAACTAACAGATTACCTGAGTTTGCATGATTTTTAATAGGGCCGTAATTTTAATTTTATCTTAATCGATTTAATTACTTTCTTACTTTTTTGTAAAGTTTGTTGCTTGTAATCCAATAACAGGTAAGCATTACAATTTAATCAAATGCAGCTGGTTTCATTCTCTGAGTCAAACAAACAAATGTAGACAGAAAAATACCCTGTATGCATAATCAACAGAATACTATGCACAAAATGACTGTGAAATCAAATAAATGATCTGAGCAATTTTAGTAACCCGATTGAATCTTTTTTAAAGGGCGATAAAGCTTCTGAATGCACAACAAAGTAAAATCGATAACTGGTTAATAAGCAGCTGGACATGAGTGAACCTGGTTATTAAAAGGGGCCTCTACATTATTTACAAGTGCTCAGTGTATTTTTCCATACAAGGAGAGTGCTAAGATTCACATTTTTTCTAGCTTTAGAATGCATGTAAGCTTAAGTAAATATTTTTTTTTAAGTTAAAATTTATTCAGTGAAAATCAGTTAAATGTTCCGACTTCCTTAACTCGTATATCATATAGTTAGTTGCAGATAATAGTAAACGGCGCTTGAAGTTGAGCCAAGAGCAACTGATGACTTGTAATTTGTGGTGGTTGGCAAGAGAACAGTTCTCGCTGAAGCTGCTGTTGATGGAGCTGCTGTGGTGCCTGTTTAAACTGTTTGCGCGTCCTTGGCCACATAATTACAGTTTTGCTTGTTGCCGTTGCAACGTTTTAAAATTGGCGCATAAAATGTCAATTTGATGTCATTGGATCAACTTAAATGTGCTGCCCAAAATGACGATGCTTGTTCCTCGTTGTTTGGTTGCCGTTTGCTGTTACTGTCGCTATAGCTATTGCTGTTGGGCTTCAGTGTACAGTGCACTGTGCTCTGTTGCTCAGAGCCATGATGTCCAGCCTGGCAATTTACAATGACCAAAAATGATTTCCCGGCTGCTGTTGCGGCTGCTGCACTTGCGGGTTAATTTCTGCATCCCGTTACGCGTTTGACCTCGTCACTTTTCCATATGAAAAACCAGCAGCTAAAACTCGCACACTCTCTGTTTTGGTCCGACCAGTCAGTCAGTCAGTCTGTCTGTCTGTCTGAGTGTCTGAGTCTCTCTGATGTGGCAGCTTCATTTCGAAAGCTGTCCGTAGTTGACATTCATGTTGTCATTGTGCTGTACTGTGTATGTCATACGGTGGGCGTGGCTAACCTGTTGGCTACCTGTGCAAATACATGTTAATATTATGCTTGTCACAGCAGCAACACATCATCAGCAGAAGCAACACCAGCAACTGCAGTAACAGCAACATCAATAGCAAAAGCGACAGAAACATCAATGGCTATGACAACAACAGCTGGTTGTGGGTTGCTGCCTGTTGGCTGCTGGCTGTTGGCTGCTGGTTCCTGGCTGCCTCGTCAGCAGATTAGTTTGCTTAAATTGATGGCAACTTAGCGCTAATAACAACGCTGCTATGTGATGTGTCGCTTGTTTTGCTACTGGCCGTTAAAATGTTTGCACCGCATACCTTGAGGCGACATTGAATGAGCCAAGTGAGTCACCGCATTAATGATGATGCTGCTGCTGCTGCCCGAGCTGACTCTAACAATTTGGAGTACACCTCTGTGCGGTTGCGGCTTAATTAAATAGCAGTGGCCAGTGCATTAATCAATTTTTACTTTGCTAGCTACAACCTGTCTGGATTTCCACACATACACATAAACTTTTCTTATTTCCCAGGTGTATGCCACGCCCAATTTAATATATACACACATACACCTGTGTGGACTCGTACTGGGCTTGCACATGCATAATTTACCATTCTTATGGCGTTTTTGGCATAACTTTTGCTTACTTTAAATAAATCAAAACGTTGGCCACTGCTCTGCCCGGCTTTGACTAACTTTCCCTTTTATGATATATGAACAGCATTCCGAACAGAGTTTGGGGTTCAACTAAAAGTAATGCTACCTGGCGAACACCAGCAGCAGCAGCCTCGTAAAGTATGCAACAGTTAATAAAAAATGGTGTACAACTTGCTTCCAGCGTGAATCGTCCTTAAAAATTGATTATCTCAAACGGTTTTTGGAACAATATTTATTGCATAGCTCTGAGCAACTTTATATCTAAATTTGGCACAAATATCTATTCTGTATAATTTGTTGTTTAAAAATATAACTTAATGTGATGTCATTCAAATATGATCGAAATTTTAACTGGTTCTCCAGCAATTTTTGTAATTTTCTAACAGACTTACGTGTTAAATTGATTTTATAAGGCCATAACAAGTAGAAACGAACGATTGGTTCAATGATTTAATAATTATTTAATAGGCAGTTTCAAGCCGTTATCTGACTTCTGTAGCTAAAGAGTATATTTTACGAACGGAAAAAATTGCAGCTGTCAGCAAATGGCTATAAAAGGCGCTCAATTGCATAGAATTTTACAGTAAAACCTTCTTGCTAGTTGAGCCTAGACTTAAATACAAAAATTAATTCAATTATGAATCGTAAGAAAGGGACTTTTAAATACCTAAGAGATGCCACTCCGACTGATCGTATGGTAATGAGGGATGGCTTCAAATACATAGATCGCGCGATGACTTTCTTTGGCTGGTTGGCGCCATCGGAGAAAAACATATTCTCAAACTACGGAATGTATAAATTGGTGAGAGTATTCTTTCTTGCAAGTGCTCTCTATTTACCTTTCGGATTGAGCATAACTTATGTGAAGGAATTTAGTACTTTCACTCCTGGAGAGTTATTCAACTCTTTGCAGGCAGGAATAAACTCTCCTGGTGCTTTTATCAAGGCTGTTGTCAGCGTTATCCATATTTGGCGATTTATAGCGCTCAAGGATAAATTCGAGGAGATGAACAAACGTTGTGTGAATGACGAGGAGCAACTAGAAGTTCATCAAGGTGCAAAACTATGTAATATCGCTTATCTGACTTACTTGATTGTTTATTCAGTATTTGGATTTTTAACTGTATTGACATCGCTGTTGAGGGGAGTAGTTCCATGGCGTATATATAATCCATTTCTTGACTGGAGAGCTGGCACTTCATCATTACTCCTTGGAACTTGCTATGAATGGCTTTTTATGGGCACAGGCATCTTTTATAATCATATTAATGATTGCCTACCCCTAATTCTTGCAATAGTTATACGACTTAATATTAGTTTACTTAACAAACGCATTAAAAACCTACGAACAGATCAAAACAGAAGTGAAGAGCAGAACTATAATGATCTCAGAGCCTGTATTAACGATCACAGGCAAATTTTAGAGTAATTATCATTTAATACCAATTTTTGAAAACATTTTTAATAATTTTCATTGGTTTTTTAGAGCTTGCGATCTCATGAGACCACCTCTATCTCAATGGATTTTTGTTCAGTTTCTATTGGTTGGCTTATTGTTTGGACTCACCATGATTAACCTAATGTTCTTTGCCAATATTTGGACTGGCATTTCATCGGCTGCCTATGCGTTTGCACTTATTTTTCAGACCTTTCCATTCTGTTACACTTGCACCCTAATTGATACCGATTGTGATAATTTGGCCATCTCTGTATTCCACTCCAATTGGCTGGATGCAAAGCCTCGTTATAAAACGACAATACAACAATTTCTACATAATGTGCAACGAAATATTACTTTCACGGCTGGCATTATTTTTCCCATTTGCTTAAACACCAACATAAGCGTATGAACCAATCTATTGTTTTCCACTAAACATGAAAATGAATTTCTATTTTAATTACAGGTAGCCAAATTGGCCTTTTCGGTAGTTACATTTGTTAAGCAAATGAATATAGCCGAAAAATTAAAAGCAGCATAAAGGGGAGTGTGGAGTACAATCATCAATCAGATGATTACAACTTTATTTGAAAATTTGGAAAACCTCTTTCACTTAGATTATGCTCTGAAAATTGTAGTAGAAAATATACAACTTTCTTTAAGAGCCGTCTTTAAAATTTATGCTTAAAATAATATTCAACTTACACGCTTAAAAGTAGTTCTTGAATAAATAAATGAATGATTTAATTAACTCAAAGATTTCGACCGAGTGATGTACTTTAAGATTTTATGCTTCAGAGTAACTTAATTATATTTTTAACAAAATGCATAGAAAATTGCGTGAGTCCAGCGAAAATATTCATTAGTTGTCGCTGCTGCTACTACTTGGTCCTGCTGCTGCTCATCACAAATTTACAGCTTGTCAAATTTTAGGTCAAAAATAAACCCAGAGCGCCCAGTAACTGCAGCTATTTATAAAATGTAATTTTGTGAGTGTACACAACGGGAATGGGAAACTTTGAGTGTTGAAACTTTGGCATTGACCCAAAGTGTTGCTCCCGGCCGGGATACTACTTATCAAGGCTCATTGGCCCGTTGATGGGTAGCAGATTCAGTGCCACCATCGGCTTACTCTGCCCCGTTGCCATGTTTATTATAAGCTCTGCCTTTTACACCTTTTTTGAGAGGTCACTCTGCGCATAACAACCTCATCCTCGACCTGACAGAACGGGTAACTTTTCATTTCTGTCTTTGGTGTAAAGCCTGACACTCGGTGTCAAATGATGTGTCAAAATTTTAACATATGCCCGAACATAGCGGGAATTCTTTTTCCATCCTCGGACTTAAATATGGACGGGATTAATAGCTTTCACTCTCGGGGAATTTCAGCTTGGCGAGTAGTAATATATATAGTAAAATGTTGTATTAAATTTCTTTAAATAAGAATTGAAACATCGGCTAAAAAGTTTTTATATTCCTTATCAAGATTATGAACTGAAGGAATAACGTTGCCTTCCCAATTTTAAATAATATTTTTAAGTTATTCTTTTATGAATTGACATATTTAAATATTATAATTTTATTTTATATAAATGTAAGATATATTCAGTTTTTTCTCGCCCAACTTTAAGATAAGAATGATTCAACAGTTCAAGTAAGAGTCATCCCAGTGTTAAAGTACGTTGTCCACCTGACACTTGAAAGTGCTGTTTGCAGGGGAATTACGAGCTTGACACGAGCAGCTAATCGTAACCAAAGGTTTCAGTCTGTGCCTCGTGTCATCATGAAGCCCTTGGGGTCATAAATGTTTTGGAAAGCTTAATGGAGCGTCAGTTTTGTCACCAGCATTTTGTTTCAGCACGTGTAATTGCCTCACACTTTTTTTTATGGTAGTATAAAGGTATGTGTGTAAGTGAGAAGTGGCCCATTGTAACCCTATCTACAAAAGTATAACTCATTTCTCTGGCTCCATCCTTTAGCTGCTGTTTTTGGTCTGACAAAAGTATGTTTTATAAATTATGTTTAGCTATTTGAGGAAAATTAAAACGCACGAGGCACATGGTACTTTTTTTTTTAAATGCATGCACGTGCATGTTGTCGTCACTTTTATACCTACCCTTTCTCCACTTTTTCTCACTCTTTCTGTTACCTTCTATTCCGTTTTTCTCTTTGACTGTTTGCTTCTTATCATCATCATCTGCTGCCTTCTACTGCTTTGTAGCTAGCATCAATTTTTCACATAAAGTTTGGCAAACGCTTGACTTGCATATAAATGACTTGGCCGTATTTGTGAGCTGATGAAGCCTGGGAGCTTGCCAGCATTTGAGTTGTCAACTCCTTCAACGTGTTTTACATTTTAAGCGGAATAAAGAAAAATGCGAAAGCGTCACCATAGGTAAAGGTGCAAAAAATAATTTCCTTTGCGTAATGTGTGTGCGTGTGCTAGTTGTTATTGTTGCTGTTACTATTACCCTACCTCAAGAGTAGCCAACGATTCCATTAACACTTGCATTAAGTATGTTATGTTGTAATGTACG
This sequence comes from Drosophila dunni, assembly GCA_018152125.1. Lineage (NCBI taxonomy): Eukaryota > Metazoa > Arthropoda > Insecta > Diptera > Drosophilidae > Drosophila > Drosophila dunni. The sequence goes on along the minus strand of JAECXC010001197.1, from coordinate 1,046,494 downwards.
ATATAGAAATATAAACAATTATTTTAATTTTCATACTACTACTAAAATTAAAGTAAAGGTTTATAATACTTTGATTCTAAAGTTTATTTAGTAGTTCAATAAGTCATATTTGTGTGCGATGGAAATACGTTATAAGTGTAGCGCATCACGTGGTGTTTTAAAGTGTAGCACCTTAAGTGAATAATACTCATACGACGTGCTGCCATTTGCGTCAAAAAATAATGAAATAAAAACGAAAAGAAATAGATATAGATATACACAGTATACGAAGCATTACTCATAAATAGTATGTATATTATGTGGATTATGTGAATATGCCCATCCATTTCCTCGAAATGTGGGTGGGAGCAACACATTCAGCATTCGTAAACGACAAAATTTGATGTGCACTTATAAACAAATTGGCATTCGTAGTGCTAACGCTTTCGACGTGCAGTCATTTATGAATAAATATGTTTTTAACAGCTATTAAATTAAATTTGCACATATTAAGCATACGCCGCGTAGCCGAACGTACCACGTTTGATGAAAAAATAACGTTAGAAAGATAGGGATTTACTGAATATCCAATGGATGGAAGGGAACGGGGGGAAAGTGATGGGTGTTCTAGCAGCGACAGAACTCAATCAAACAAAAATTTCATTAAATGCAATGAATAAACGGTTTCGCCTCTTTTCCAACGTAATTTTCTTTGATAAATTTTTGGGGGTATTTGTGTGTGTGTGTGTGTGAGGTGGAAAAGGGGGCGTGACAGTGAGCATCTGGCTGTGTCAGCATTATCGGGCTGATCAAAAGGCAGACTCGCATTTGTCATCCATCAAAGTTAAATCACACTTTTTATTATTTGTGCCACTCGATGGCATAAAATATGCCAATCGACCAGCAACAAATCCGCATCTGAAGCCCCAAAGCGCCTAAATACGCGTAAAAATTGTTTGCGGTTGTGTTGGTAGATATAAAGTGTGTGTATGTTGTGCCTATCTAAATGTGTGTGTGTGGGTGTTTGTCAGTGTGTATGACAGAGCTGCAAATTATCAATAAATAAATAAAATTACGCGCACTTTGGCTTAATGTTTGAATTTCATTTTGATGTCTGGCATATGATTGCTTTTTGGTTTTGAAATTTTTTTTCCTCGCTTCGATTAGCTGCGAGTTTAGGGATTGGCACAGTCAATAAATAAATTGGGCAGACATTATGAGGTTTGATATTTAAAATGGAAAGTTTCTGCATAAATGCTCATAATATTTATGGCAGTTTTGATTGGCAATTAAAAGGAGAAGAAAATTATTTGACAGGAATTAATAGCGCTAAAATTAAAATAATATAATAGAAATTTAAATGATTGAGCAAAACTCTTCATGCGCATTCTTTGAAATTTTTTATAATTTGTTTTTATTAATAATTAATTATCAATATACCACAGACAAGTTAACTTTTTATAGCATCGTTTCAGTTTTAATTAAAACCAGATGGAAAGGCTACACTCGAGCGAGACGACTGTAAAAGACCGCTTACTCGTTCTAGTGCGCATTTCCCCATAAAAATTCTCATTTTCGACCGATTTGTCCCATTAAAGCTATAGGCTATAGTTGTCAGATCGGGATAAAACTTGGTGAGGATATTTCTAATGGTACCATGCACATTAAATGTAAGCTTGGTCATATATAGTTCTCCCCTTGAACCTGTTACTCACTTCTGACACACCTAATAGACCCCTCTACACTTTTTTAGAGTACGGGGTCTAATTAAATAAAATAATATTAGTAATCCAACCAATTAACTGGTTAAATTCAGTACTGATTTTTCTGCAGTAACAAATTAATTAACAAAAAAAAATTAAATTGTAGCTCTATTTTATAAAATTGATACTTTGCAATTAATTGTATTCCCTAATTGAGTGTTCTGTAATAAATATACATATCTAAACGATTAACTACAGCTACATTTGTATACTTTCCTCTATTGTTTCTAGGCATTAAGCTAAACTTGATTTCTAGGCTGCATTATGCAGCAGTGCTATCCACAATTATGTGGAGGAAATTGCATTTGGCCAAGATTATGCCATAATTGATCACAGAGTGCTTATCGCTGGTAAACCGCGCGTTGTTGAACACTGGTCAGTCGACTGACATTCATTAGGTTTGGCCTTGTTTGCGTTGTTTCGGGATGCAACGCAGGCATATTAATTGCTCATAAACAACAAACACTTTATAGTGGACTCCCAACTGGCTGTCAGCATGTCTCGGCTGGTTTATTTATTATTCAATGGAATTTGCCGCTATGCAATTACGCGTTGTTGTTTGCTATAAACACCTAAAGGCTTATACGGCGAAAACCAACTTCCAAACACTCACTCACACACTCACACACCCATACACACAAGCAGCAAGTCCTCACACGAAGTAATCACACTCGACAATTCTTAAACATACTGAGCTGAACTCAACAGCGCCGAGCTGTCAGCAAGTTCTCTTCTTCTTGTGGTGTGAAAGTTTTTTTTTTTTTTTTAGCTTTTTATGTGTCTTGAGTCTTGTGTCTTTCATCTGTATCTGTGGGTGGTAGGGAGGGTAGAAGAGGAAAGGCGACTGTGATTTCAGATTTCGTGCCATTCCTACCTTTTCAATTTCTTGTTTCCACGGACTCTTTTTTAGCCGCGTTATCAAAATTTATTGAGCGCTGTCATGAAGCTGTCAAAGTCGATATCAAAAACATTTGATTTTTGACTTTATATTGTCAGTCAGCAACAAGCACCCACAGGACCCAAACCAGTTTGAAAACCATTCCCAAATCGAGAATAACACCCCCACAATCCCAGAGCTAAGAGCCCGAGAGTTTTTGATCCACGCACATTATAACCACGGTCGTATGTGAATTTTTTGTTTTTGGCCAAAGGAGCGAAGCAAAGAAAAGAAAAGAAAGAAATAATCATAATAAAAAAGCACATAAAAAATACTGTGAGCTTGGCAGCTGAAAATTTTCATGTGCTCCCAAGGCGCCAGAAGATTGATAAATTAAAGATTGCCAAATCGAGGACAAAGTCGTCAAAAGACGAAACGAAACGGCGAAGCGTGTAAAGGTGCAATGGGCGGAATGGGCGTGGCTGCCAACTGAACCAGTTTATGAGAAATCAATTTATACGATATGTATATATTGCATAAAACAATTTTTCGAAGAACTTGTCATGTACGGCATGAAAGTTTATAAACATATGTATAAATATAAGAAATTTTTTACAATTTTGATTATAAATTATATCAATTCATAACTCAAAATTCTCAATAAAAACTATGTACAAATTTATAGAATTTTTGTTGGTTTAATGGCACAGAAAAAATTATTATTATGAGTAGAGAAGTGTCATTCCTTTCCTTTCCTTAGACTATCGAAATGGAATTGGCGATTTTTGGCGATTTGGTTTTGCGGAACACTTACAACTTGGTTTAATGTTGCTGGCGCATATGAAATGCTGTCCAGGCAGAACACCTAATGAATATTAATAGCCTACTGGCTGAGAGACTGACTGCTGGGTCTACCTGTGTCTATATATTAAAGCATCAAAGCCACTTGTCTTATCAGTTGTGCAGACTTTCGAAATCGACTGTTAACAAAACAAAAACAGTTTGGTCATGAAAGGCTGAAAGGCAACTGGAAAGAAAAAACAACAGCGAAGAGAGGGGCATGGTAAAGAGGGGTAAAGGTTGGATAATAGGCCTAGGCCAGTGGGCAGTATATGTTGGCTGATTGAGCGGCATGTCCCTCTTACTCCCTCCGTCCCTCTTTGTCTTCTTTTTGGCACTTGGAATCGCTGAACATGGCGGATTAATGTCATTTATCACGCGCGTGTGGCTGGCGCATTTGAAATGTGCAGAATAAATAAAGAACTGGATGGGAGGCGCCCCACACCCCCCTCTAGCCATCCATCGAAACGGCAGTAACAATGGCAATAGCTCGGCTTTAATGCGGAGATTAAGGCGGCAGTTGTTGCTGCGGTCTTGTACAAAAAGGATAATGACAAATAATCAAGGATAAACGCTTTTGATTGATCTTTAATGGCAGTTGTTATTTGAGCCCGTTTGACAGCACAACCAATTGTAAATGTAAATCATATTAACTTCACTGTAGCATATAAAAATGTTGCGTTGCTTTCACTTGCCCTGACGAAGATGCGTAAGGTTGGTTAAGCAGATACATTTTCCTACAAAACATACTCGTACTCCATGTGCAAATAGCCATATATAGATACTTATCGTTAAGCCTCCACATCTGATGTGTTTCTTGCCACATTCTTTCACAATTGTGCTGCGTGGCGGCAAATGCTTTTAAATATATCAAAGACGGCCAACATATAAATAACAAGAGTGTAATAGAGTGGAGATTAGTACGACTATGAGATGCTCTACAACAAACGAAACCATTTTTAATTGCAACTTGAATTTTAGTAGGAAGCCACATCCTTTCCCAGTTTAAAGTAGAGTTTTCTGCATCTGCAATTACTCCCAGACTTCTTTGAACAGTAAGTAAATGCTAAACAACATGTCAAATCGCATTGGGTAGCCTTCCATTCCCATGCGGTATAAAATTAGAATTGAATTTCCTGCTAAAAGGCAATTGAGACGAATTTATACGGAGTGATATATAAAGCAGAAGTAGGACTCTAGAACGCACAGTCAAAAGCAAAGAAATAAAGCAATTAAGCGGCTTACAAATGTCGGCAACTGACAATGAGATGAGAGAGCGTCACAGAATTGGCCCCCAAATAAGCCTGACAAGCAAAAAGAAATTAAGAAAACGGCAGCAAATTAATTTACATGTACGATTCATCAATCAAAAGAGGCAAGGATAAGACAGAGGGCATGCACAGGGAAGCGGCATGAGCGGAAAGAGATGGCAAATGGAAGGATGTGCTCAGTTTTTGGAGTTCAGTACATTTGAATCTGAAGATGCGCAGCCGTTGAACGTCAGCAAAAGTCATAAATGGCCATGGATGCGTGTTTGAGTTTCATGTGCCAGTATCAATATAAGTAATTCCATATCCAGCTGGGTGTGTGAGTATGTGTGTGTGTGTGCGTGTGTGCCTGCATGTGTGTGAAGCAGGCCGTGCGTTGATTGATGATAAATACTCGATGCCCTTACAATGGCCGCTTGAGATAAAGCGTTTAAATGTGCCGCATATTAAATGATGCAACATCAAAAGTGAAAAGGATGTCGTCCTCGTCGTCGTCCTCGTCGTCGTCGGCATCCTCAACCCGCCTCAAGCTTTGTCTATTTTATTATTATGTAACGCCCCGGCTACGGACAATCGTTATAAATGACCATTTGCGCGAATGTTGCCTTTCCTTTCGTATCGTTCCATTCCACTCCCTTCACTTTTATTCAGTTCACTTTTTCCCTGCCCTTTACCGTTGTCCTTGTCAGCTTTTTGGCCATTGTTTGCCAGCGATAGCATTTATGCTATTACATAAATAAAGTATAAATAAATCAGTATTAGTTGAACTTTACATGGGGCTGGCATGTGTGAAAATGTTCAATATTTCATTTAAGTCTGCTTAATAAAAAATACACGGCAATCATTGTTTGGGTCACTTTGCCACTGGCTAGTTTCATAAGCATATTTATTAGTTGTGGGTCAAATAGGAGCAAAAAGCTCAAAGAGAGTCAAAAAATTGGCGAAGCCAAGTTTAGTTGTGTTTTTGTGCTTCTAATTGTTTATATAAATTTAATATTTTCAAATTCGTGAAACAAATGCTCGTCATGTGCTGAACATTCATCAGTTTGATGACAAATTAACAGACGACTTTTGATGCCGAGTCACTTTTTTATTGCATTCATTGTGTTCACTTTGTTCATTTGTTTAATGCGTCTGGTTAATAACAATTGTCGTCGAATATTCTCTGGGGAGTCTACCTAGCAACATTAGGGAAAGAAACGTGCGTCTTTGTTGCCATATATGTTGGCAGCTAAATAGGGGACTAAAGCACCTTCCTTCAACTCTGTCAAAAGGTCATAGACTTTTCAAGCGTTTCATTGTCGTTTAATTTGTGTTGTTGTTTGTTTCGCACTCGACAATCTTGTTGTTGTAGTTGTTGTTTACATGCATGTGACTGCACCCATCTCAAATGAGTAAGCTAGGGATCGTCAGACGTTGTTAAAGGTCGTCGTGTCGACAGGGTTCGACGCCAGACAGGGTTCGCTTTGTCAAACAAATTTCATTCACATTCGTATTCACATAATTTTCACATTTTGTGCCAATTGCTTCAGCCCGGTTCTCACTTACAATTTAAGCAAATTATGGGCTGTTTGCATAACATTGACTGCTCTCACGACTTGCATTCATAAATTAAAATGCAATGCTTTTCGAGCTCTGTTTGGTGGTCAGGGGCATCACAAATAGCAGCCACGGAGTAGATTTACTAATAAATACTTTACTTACTGCTAAATGCTGTTTCAGAATACTCCAAGTGAAAAGTTAAAGCGTGCAATTTGTAACATGACTTTCCATAAGCTCATCACGATTTCCAACAAGTCTAAAATAAAATAAATAAAATGAAGTTAATATTATAGTTCTATGGATTTAAGCATGAGTTTAGTGTATTAGAAGAGACCAATTAAATAAATAAAACAACCTATTAAAAGGTTTTAAATCTTATTTTAAATTTATTTTCACACGACAGCTGATGAATGAAATGTGTTCAGCGTATTAACACCCAAGTGGCTTATTCAACAAATGTTGCTCAAGCCTGCTGCGAAGATGTGCATTTTTAGTTGGTGCGCAAGAAATTAGCGTAAATTACATGAAAATCAGGAACACACAAGGCACTTGGCATAAAAACAAGTCAAAGAACTTATTCACCCGCATGTAACTACAGCTGTAGCTGAAGCAGCAACAACTACATGAAGTGAGCAGAAAAACTTGTGAGTGTTTGTCATATGCCAACACTTTGAGCGCAGCAAAGTATGCTACGCTTTTTTGCAGCTCCTTTTGTTTTGCGCTCATGTGCGTGTCAGTGTGCGTGTGTGTGTATGTGTGTGACTAATTTGCGCATAATTAAATATAAATTGTATACGGCAGTGTTTGTTTTTGCCCCGTGTTCTGTAGTTGCTGGCAACAAGCAATGGGCGTAAATATATTAAACAAATTGCAGTGCTACCCGCGTTACGTTACGTATGCGCCATGTATTCCACGATTGCAACTACAAGCTGTCGCCACTGTTGTTGCTGCCGTTGAGCTTTTGGCAACTGACACAGCAGCGACAAGTTGAGCGGCATCGAAAGAGAGTAAAACGGGTAGTGCACAAACAAAAAGCAATTGCAACTGTTTTGGCAATAGCACAAAGAAAAAGTAATTATTTACGCTCTTCAGCAGACGACGACGACGACGGCGGCGACAACAACTTCCGCTCTCTTGTTGTTCTAGTTGGTGTTGTTATTGTCAGCGTTGGCGTCGCGTCAACAGCAATTTATTTGAGTGTGAAAAAGATGAATTAATTTTACAGCATTGTGCAGTACAATTAAAAATTATTTGCTCCTCTACTTGGTTCTTGGTTCTTGCCTCGCAGTTCTCAGTTCTCAGTTCGCAGGACTCGTCCGTCCAACCAGTGGCAGACCAAAGCTTAATTGCTGCAAAGTTGTTGTGGCTTAGCGGGGTCCTTGTATCATAGGATTGCCTATACCAGCAAGGCATCTACTGCTACTGCTGCTGCTGCTGCTGCTGTTGGTGTCGCTGGCCTGCAGCAATTTATGTTTACCAACTAGCTCGAGGGGGGGTTTTTTGGGTTCGGACTTCACTTGAAGGCATGTTGGTTTGGTATTGTATGGTATATTCTTTTTGGCTTTTGTTTTTGGTATGGTCTTCTGTCCCTTTGCCTTCTATTGTTGGCTTTTGTTTGTGGTTGATGATGGGAAAACTTTTTGCCTGCTGGCAGCTGAAGTGTTGGCGACGTTGACGTCGTCGTCGGCATGTTTTATGCATTTTCTTATGACTTTACTTTTGGCGTAGATTTGTGCGTTACCTCCGTCCCAATTCCGCAGCTTCTCTCTCACTCTCCACTTTGTGGTGAGCAGAGAAGCGAAAGAGCTTCTGAATTATTATGTACATTTGAAATGTGTGTACCGCGCCAAAAACAACAGTAGCAATAACAAGTAGAACTAAAAGCAATGCCGTAAATTTGTTTTGCTGGCAAGTGTACAAAAAAGACGCCCCCCGATTGTCCAAAGGGGGTAGGAACAAAGTGAACCCTTAAATAAAAAGTATGAGACGCTTCAAATGCTGCAAACTTTTTAGGTAGGCGTTTGCCCTGACATTTGTCATTTTGAACCTAGCATAATAATGGAGTGGGCAATGGGGCCAAATGGGCAAAAGGGGCAGCACATAACTTAATTAAAGTAAATGTGTTTGAGGACATAAGAAGTTGTAATTAGTTGGGCGTTTCCGAAATGTTTATAAAAAACTTGAGTTCATTTTGTAGAGGGAGAAGGTTTTAAATCAAATGGATTCGAAACTACAACATCTAGTTAAGGGTTGATTAAAGTAAAAATAAGAGTTTTGTATTGATTTCAAGCACGATAATGAGAAAATGAAAATTAAATTGTAAATTGTCTTTAAATTATATAAGACATCTTGTGAAGCTTAAAGATATATAAAGGTTTATGAATTTTTTAAGTTTTTTACTAAATAATGCCAATATTCACTTTAGGATAGTTCAACAAGACCAGTATGTATAAGGACTTATTGTCGCTGCTGCTTTAATAACTTATGCATTATGTCTGCGCTCCCTGAGCTGGGTGAGTTTATAAGACACTTCCGCTTCCAGGACAGAGCCTGTCAGACCGGCACATAATTGTAGCTGTTTTCTGTGTTTTCTGTGCTTTGTTTGCCTGTTTATGATTAAAATACCGGACAAGAAGAAACTAACCTTAAGATGTGAAGCGTACAATTTGATTGACTATGGTCGGTCAGTGGATGTCCTACAAGATTTAAACGCACATTTACTTATGCAAAAGTGGTTTCAGCTTGATGAACACCAAGTTTATTATTTAGTTTCCTGTAGTGACAGTTTTATATTTTTTATTTTCTTTAAAAAATGTTGTCTTATTTCTTTTAGCTTGTTGCGCTCAAGTTGACTTCCTTCTGCACTTCGGAAACAAGTTTTGAAAAGCAGGATTTAACAACGGAAAATTACATTTAGCAGAGGACATGGCGACGCAAAGCGCTGCAGAAAACGAAAAGAAAAAAAATAAAGAAAAAACCGATGAACAGGAGCTGGCAAACAGGAGATGGTCCAAGAAAACATGAATAAATGAAATGCGCTAACTTTGCTGGCCTCAAACAAAGGCAAACTAAACGCGGGTGTAAATGCCGCATCATGGTGTTGCACAGTGAGGCACATCCCAACTCAGCTCAACTCAATTCAGCTCCTGGCTCCACAAAACGTGCAAAGGAAAGAGAAGAAAGGCGTAATGAAAGAGAGCGAGAAAAAGGAAAAGAAAAAAAAAACATCTTTACTCGTAGTTCGCTTCCGTTTCCGGCAAGCGTTGATTGAGCTCTTTAATAATGCATTTAAGTCGCGTGCAAAATTGTTAATTGAAAGGCAAGCAATGCGTTGAACTCTGACAAGGACATAACAACAATAAAAATCTGGTAACCACAATGAGAGATTGTTCGTTCCGCTTAATAGTTTTGAAAACTACTTAAAATTAATGAATGAACCGTGACACATTAAAAACGCTTAACTTATGGCATAAAAACAACACAACATCGCGCCGCAAAAACTGCCAAGTGTATAAAAACCATGTGTGTGTGTGTGTTGTCTGTGTATGGTATGGTCGTGTGTGTGTGCTACTGCTGCGGGACTCATATTGAGCGCATTAAAAATTACAGCATTGTAAAACATGAAAATGTTATCATTATAAAGTAGACAAAGGGTGTTAGCAAGCACTGAGCCAAGGGAGACACACTGTAAGGGCTACGACTTCTGCCAGGGTTGTCATGAATTAGCAAAAATTCTGTTACTTCACACAATTTATTTCTCCGCACAATGAAGATGTTTACACGAGTCGCTTATTATGTGTGTGTGCGTGTGTGTGTGTGTAATCTCCCATATAAATGGTGTGAATATTATTTTGATATATCAAGTCTAAAGTTGCAGACAAGTAAAAGGCATATGTGTGAAAATTTAAACATAATTGTGCACATTGTTGCGAATATATATCAAGTTCACAGCGCACACACAAAAGTGTCAAGTCATTAAGTTTATATTATTCATAATATTTATATATATCTAAATATATTTACAGTATAGCAATATTTGTCGAAAATACATATCTATCTATGTATAGACATATATATACTTGTATAGTAAAAGTACAAATAAGCGGAACGCATGAATGCTAGTACCCTTCCTTATATTAACAGTGATTCTAGATGCCCAGTGGAAAATCTGCTCTAAGTAAAATTGTTTGATTAAAAATTCGTAAAATTATTCAAGGCATAGTAGATGAATTAAAAAATATTATTTATAGAAAGGTGTTTTGTAGATATTATTGAAATAATATTAAAAAAATAAATCGTAATTATATTATACTTTAAAAATTATTTAAAACTATAAAATAATTTAAATAGTTTGAGGAAATTAGGTCATCATCGATTTATCATAATATCAAAGACCCTTTTATTTACAAGGTATAAATATTTATTTGTTGCTGTAAATTAGTATTAATTAGTTTTTATCATAATTTATATTTAATTTATACTATTTTTCTTGAGAAGAGAAGCCAATTTTCTAGCGGGCTTCTGGCACAAGTTTAAAATACGTATGTGCTCTGAGGTATATATATTTTATTGTGTGCGTATGTGTTTGTTTAAACCAGCACGTCAAGCTAAACGTTATTTCACACGCCTCTTGTGTTATGGCCCAAACCCTTTCCGCCAGTGAAGCATTTCTTACCACAGCTTTCCGCAGCCTCTGCCCTAGACGAGACTTGAGCATTGCCTTTGCCAACTGCTTGTTGCTGCTGCTGTGTTAAGCAAAACAAATGAGTTAAAGGGTTTTTACTTGCTGAGCATTGCAAGCTAACTGGTTACGCCCCTGTGGCCCACAATCAACTCATTGTGCATGGTCTGGTGGGCAGCTTTACCCCTTTTAACCAGTTCTCCCTACACCTCCCCCCTGACACCCCTTGAATCCTTTTGCCTAGTGTACCTTTGGCTGCGGCAACAGCAGCAGCTCGCATAATGTGCCTCAACATAATGTGCACATTAGTGTTCACACATTTATAGTCATGTCTATGTGTCTGTGAGACTGTCCTCAGCTATGTGTATGTGTGGCTGTGCTTGTGTGTGTCATGTTTATGGGCGTCTCCTTGTGCGCGTAAATAGCAGCAGCAGACCAAAAAGTTAAAAAACAAAAAAAAAGGAGCAGAAAATATATAGTACGTAAAAAAATCACATACAAAATATGTGGTAGAGAATCATGGCACATGTGCAACAGCAACAGCAACAGCAGCATTTGTGAGCTAATGACATTATAAACATGAAAACTCCATTAATATTTTTTTTTTTGCTGATTATGATGTTACTTTTTGTTGTTGGGACTTTTTACGCTGCCAGTTACTACGTACCTTTCATTTATTTTTTCTCTCCCTCTCTCTCTATCATTTTATTATTTCTGGTGCAACGTTGGTACAAGAATTTTACTCTTTTCGAACCGAGTTCTATATGAATAGGCTAAGAGCAACAGCAACAGCAACAGCCACAGCAGCTGGCAACAAGCAAGCGACAAATGTCATTCCTCTCGCACATTTTTCTACATTTTCTCTCCATAATTTATTTGATTTATTTTCACGCACAGCATACGGATTATGACAAGGTAAGGTAAAGACCGAGATTCTGCGTAACACTTTTTACATCTTGGCCGTCAAACAAGTTCTGGAATGTTTCTGATTCTGAATCTGGTTTTGGTTCTGGCCATGGAAAGCGCTAAAAGTATTTTGATGCTTGACAATTTTTACAAATTAAAAAAAAAACGAAAGTTTTTTGCTTTTCCTCGAAGCAAGTCGTGAGCTGCTTAACTCATTTTCTCTTCCTTTTTGCCAGGCGACTCGGAATATGTAAATATGTGTGCTCCATATATGCTGCGAGGCGTATCATCAAGGTGTTGAATTTATTTTTAGTTGGGTTGAATGTTGCACTAAAAATAAGAACTATACTCTTTAAAGGTAAAGTAAATGGTGAGTTAAACTGACTTGCTTTGTTAGGCTTATGCTACCAATAATTATGACATCTCTCATCTGCTCAATTGCCAGTTATTTCCTGGCAGAAAGTAGATTGCTTAAGATATAACAATTTACTTGAGCTAAAGTTTAATGAAATCCTTGCCGAGCTGCACCAACGGCAGTTTTGTCCCACTGGCAACACATTAGACTGGCCATTAAACCGACTAGTTGCCTAAAATTTGAGAATTGAATTTCATTTGGTAACGAACTGAGACAGACATTGGGTCTGCTTGTTTTTGGCGTGGCTTGGCTTGGCTTGGCTATTCGATAACTTGCAACATGAATAGGAGTCGGGATTTGTGGAAATTTGGCGCTCAAAGCTTTTGTTACGTGACTTTGTGATGCGTCTGGGGGGCATAGCCTATTGATATTTGAATTGAAGCCATCAGCCGTTTGTTGAGTGCTGCGAAATCAATGGGCATTGCAAGCCATTGCGGGATACACAAAATTTCATTGACGTTTTCATTACATTTTCATTGCATTTCCGCACATTTGCACACACAAAGCGACTGATGAAAGAAAGTCTTGTGCATTGAAAGCCCAAATGCACAGGCAATAAGTTGCACTCCATTACGCGGTTTTTAATATGAAAAATACGCGTTGCTGTAAGTAGAGCAAAAGAGTGAGCAGAGGCAAAGAGTGAGAGGGGACGGGAAGCTAGGTGCAATTTCTTAAAGGAAAAGGCAATTTACTATTTTGAAAAGGCAACGAATGGCAATGCAGCAGCTGTTTCATTCCTTGTTTTGTGCGTTTTGTCGATAATAGCAATTGAGAGTTGCATTTGCTTTGATTTGGTTTTCGTACAACGCGAGTGTGCATTTTTATTTGTTCTTTTTATTGTGGAGCTTCTTTAGCTAAGCTTTTGTTTGCTTTAGCATGGTTCGGCTTGGCTTCGTTTGGCTTGGCTTGGCTTGGTTTGTGGCTGTTAGCGGCTTACGCGGCTTGGCCCCGCCTCGACTCGCTTCAGTTGATTCTGTAGAAGCGTTTGAGAAATGTTATAGCGGCTTGGGGATTTGCGGTTTGTGTTATTGCTATCGCTGATGCGGATGCTGTTGCTGTTGCTGCTGCTGTTGCCACCGAATGCCGCCGAGTGCTGTCAATGCAGCTTTTGTCAATTTACTTGGCATTTGCCAAAGCCACATTAAGCATACTCACTGTTGCCAATCGATGAATGCAGCGATTTGAATTGCATATTTCCCTTTCTAACGCATATTGAAACTACTTTTAATTACTTTACTTTTAAAAAAAACTTTTTATATAGTTAAAAAATAAATAACTATACATTTAATAAAAATTAAACACTGCATTTTTTTTTAAGTTGTTTTGACATCTCAATTGTTACATATTGAGCACACTTAACATTGCGTATACGCAATGTTGTTGCACTTGAATCGCTTTAGCAGCTGAAATTCATAGGCATTTGATGATATCCAATTACCAACAACATTTCTATAATAATTAAGACGCATTGCGTCAGCCACAAGCATTAACATGCTCAATGTTGTGGTCAATGCCTTTCATCGATCTTGTCACTGCTGTCACTGCTGCATTTGGCTTGCGGTCGCTTTCACTGGCAACTGCAGCAGCTTTACTGTTATTGAAGTTGTTATTGAAGTTATAACATGCTTTGGTTTTTACACAAGTGTGTGTGTGTGTGTGAGCTGTTCCCAATTGGTGAACATTGTGTTACATTGAAGTACTAGAAGTTTTACTTCTGGCTGTTGCAAGTAAGTACAAAAAAATATGTAAAAATCAAGTGATTTAAGTGCTCCCTGTATTTAATTTTAATTTAAATTGTTGGCACTTTTTAAATAAATCCACATTAAAGAATGAAACGGAATTCAGAAAAACTCTACGTAGTGGGCAACTGCCCAATTCATAAACACCTTGACAACCCAAGAAGGTCAATTGAGACTTGCTGGCAACTTACATCCCTTAACTAGATTCCACCCGATTTCCTGTTGTTGGTGGTCGAGAACAGCGGGTCGCCTTCTTTCATGCTGAATGCATGGCAGGACTAAATGCAGGACAACACAATTCATTGGGTGCCATATCCCGATGAGCGCCTGCCTCCAGCCTGTCTGTGCACAATATCATTCTGCCTGCCACAAACTACGAATATTTTTATTTTTGTCCTCCCATGTCGGTGTGTTTGTTGTTGCTTTTTATTTATATTTTTATTTTTTGACCGCCTTTCTGGCTTTGGCCATTTTTGATCTGCTGTAGTAGCTGCTTGAGCTGCGGTTCGCTTTGGTTTGCTGCCAGTTTGGTTTTTATAGCTGGCTTTTTTGTAGTTCTCCTTTTTTATTTTTACCTTTTTTTTTTTTGTATTTTTCATACATGTTTTTTTTGGGATTTTTTTTGTTATATATTTACTGAGCTTATCTTTGACCACACGTATGTATGTTGGCAGAGCAAAATTGTTTTTGAAATTGAAAAATTGCAATACAAGCTGAGCTCTGGGGTCAGCTATAGAGTCGCTGTAATACAAAATAATGCGACTACCCACAGTTCCGGCCTCTGACACCCCGAGCGCCCTTTTAGACCCTACTTTGGCGCTTTACTCTCAGCTGCGGCATTTTTCTTTTAGTTTTTTGCCTTGCGCTCATTTTTCGTGCGGCGCTTGCTTTTATTTTCTTTGTTTAGCATTTTCATTTTTCTGGAAGTGAGCGCAGCGCTTATATTTTTTATAGTAAAATATACTATAGTGGGCTATACAGTATATGTGAAATATGCAGTTCGTGGCTGCATTGCTGCTTGGTCAAAGAGAGGGTTGGGAGAGGAGCGGGGAAGAGAGAGAGAGAGAGAGGGAGAGAGAGCGCTGGAGAAAAAGCTTTGTGTGCTGGTTCTTTCAAGGATGCTGCAGGTGCTCAAATAGCGTCGACTGCCTGCTCGCCTTTCTTGACTGCAAGTTATGCACATATTTAAATTAAGTGCTCTGAAACGCACACACACACACACATACACATTTTTATATATTTTAGCTCACATAAATATATTTATAGAGATAAAGCAAGAAGCATAAATAAATAGTTGCTACAAGCGTAACACCAAAGTGTTATTAACCAATGAAAGCCGTTTAATGGATAAGCACTTCCTATAAGGAAGTGTACAGATTTACTTTAACTACAATACTTCTCGAAATCTAGGCTATTTTGTTGATGAGCTGCATTTACTAAGCTATGAAAGCTGCTAACAAAATTTGCAGCCAATAAAAAGTTGCACATTTGTTAAGTACTGTAAAGAAATTCTACAAATATAGTACTAGTTACTTCTAAGGAAGGCGGTACAGAAAATTATCTAATAACTTTTTATAAAACCAACTTCAAAATAACTGTCACACATTGTTAACAAATAACTAAAAATACACATAATCATATCAGAATTAGTTTTGAGCGCATAGAGTTATGTAGTTAAATTATTTAACTGACATTTATTTAGTTTAATTCGCAATAAATACAGACATTTAAGTACATGTTTCCTGCGGCCAAGTTTTAGCGGTAAAGTTTACAGTTGTTAACGCTTGCCAAATGTAAAAGCAGCTTAAAACTAGTGTAAAATTAAAATGCTTATTATCACATTGGGTTAGTCTGTGGCAATTAAATGTTTTTCGCTTTTTTTCAATGCAATCCATTTTAATGTTTGCACAATCCCTTTTAATGCGCACAATTAATTTCGTTATGCTTTGTCGCCTTTGACATGTCACTGGTTATCTGACACGGGCACACACACATGCACACACACACACACCCACACATAGACACATTTAGTGTGTTACAATTTGCTTAAATGCCGGGGCTTAGAAAATAATTCGATATCGCGGCCAGTTTATAGCCGATTGTCCGAACGGAACTCAAACCCAAAACCGGGCGGATGTGCGCCTCGAATAATCATTGCATAATTATGGGCGTATTCACGCTGAATGTTGCGATTTTGCAATTTTCGAATTTTCTGCGCAAACGTAATTAAAATTATTTTAATTTACATGCACACGCACAAACGCACGAACTGCGAACACAAAGCTATAGATGCAGATCCACACACATATGATAATATTGGCGGGACTGGGGTTAAAAAGGGCATATAAAAACATTGACATAACATTGGAAATTAATTTTTAGCTATGCTCGGCATACCCGAAAAACCATCAACAAATTGTCAGCATTTGCGTTCATTTATTGTTGATTTTATTCGCATCGTTTTTCACCAAAAAAAAAAAATAATGTGAATTTTCATGTTTACACTAAAGCCAAAATGTGTGTGGTTTGCCATTTTTGGCCAGACCTGCTAAGTCCATTACCAAACGTGTATGGGAAATGCGTACGTGATACGATTATAGCAACTTTAAATCACTATTACAATTCTATAGATTGAAAAACGTGTTTCCTACCGATAAATTGCATTTTTTTTTGTAGAGATCATGTTATTCAAATTAATTTGTGTAGCGCCAAGTTGGCAAAATCTTTCGATTTTTTCGCTTAGATAAACCAAAAACAAAATGAAAGTTGGTATTCTATTTATATAAAGGAAGTATTTCCAAATTTATGACACCTTTCCAAACTGGACTTTGCTCTCAAGTGAGCTAAACAATATAACCGCTTTAAGCTCCAAGCAGGCACTAGTGCTGTATCCTTGCACAATTGTCTAGGCTTTTCATTTGTTCTACAACGCGGTCTGACAATCGGAAGATTCTACCAATTAACGCTATGAAACGCCCCCACTTGCTGCATTGTAGTAGCACACTCCTCAGTGCGTGTGTTTGTGGGTGTGTGCGGGTGTATGTGCGTGTGTATTACCATACCACTATCCACATTTCTGTGTGTGCTCTTGCGTGTGTGTGTTTTCACAAGAGAATGCAATTTAAGTTGCATTAAAATTGATTGTATTCATGGAACGCACTTGCAATGCCTCCTGTCAACTTATGTGCATATCTGTATGTGTTTGTCTGAGTGTGTGGGTGTGGGTGTGTGTGTTGTTTGAGTGCGTGTGCCTGTGAGTGCGAGTGTTTTGCATGTTGTCATGCGTGTTGCTTGTTTGTTTTGAGAACCGTTAAGTTGGCAGCATGCTTTAAGCAACGCAATTATGTAAATTTAATAACTAAAAGCGGAATTGCATTTATAGCATTTTAAAGAATTATGACAACCAAATTAACAATGTATGCTTAAGGTAGAATAATTTATTGAACGGGCACTATCTTGGCAGCTGAAAATTTGTAAATCTTTCATCTTTAGAGATGATCAGTTGATTTGTATTTGATACCGTACGTGTATTTCTCAGTTTCAACTTTGTCATAAACGGCGTATCTTTTAGTCGCTTACTTTCCCCTCAAATTTGATTGAATATGTTTATTTCATTACTGTTAATAAATGCATGTCATGTGCAGTCAGAAATCGCAACAATTGAAACCAAAATCAATTGCAATAATTCGGTGACCGCAAAACTTTAACAAAGGTGGCAATTTAACTGGTCCAATCAGAGCTACATTTGTGTATCTTACACAGTAGCAAATGTATACATACTCGTATTTGTAGTGTAACTCTACAGATGCAATCACACATTCGCTTAAACTTTATGTTGATACAAATAAATGCCAATAAATATAAACGGCTTTCTCATAAATTTGTCACTTTAAATTTTGCCGCTGAGTTGAATTTTTTAATTTTGTCTTTTCAGCAAAGGCTGCAATTAATTGGGTACGATTATGGGTGCTGCAGGTGTATAGTGGGGTCTGTGGGGCCGTGACCGTGATTGAAGGGTTGTCAGCTGTAGAGCCAATAAGCATATGCATTTATTCGCTGCGATTCGTTGTGGGTTTTTGATTTTGTTGCTGCTACTGCCTGCAGCGCGACAATTAATGCGCATTAATGAATTATTAATTTGTATATGCGACGGCCAAAAGTATGCAATTAAATTCTATTTGTTAATTTATGGCTGCCGCCAAATATGCATTGATTATGCAAATGGAATTGGTGTTGATATACGATGCCGTGCGACAAATATTACACTCAATGCGCTGCTCTGGTCTTAACCAGGCCTTAATCAGCTCTCGTTTTACACCGACTACATACACCCATACACATCCCATATATATTATATGGTATATGTTTACGAGCACGTGTGGCTTTATGTTTTTTATTTGAAGCTTTTTGCATAAATTGTTAATAGTTAATTGCACTCTTGATGTTTACCGGACGTTAACATTTACGTTTAAGTTCCATTTCAGTTGACTCAATGGCCAAAAGTGACGCAGCATTTAATTAATTATAATTAGAGTTAATCTTGCGTTTAATTACTTTTGATTGCCTTTGTTGCTGCACTTCAATCGATCGCCTAAGATAATTGAACCTAATGAATAAATAGGCAGTCCATTGTCTGCAACAATTCGATAATCGCTTCGAGGCACAACCTGTCTTAACAATTACTTACTTATTATTCTAATTGCTATTGACTGGCTGCCAGGGAAAGTAACTACAAAATTACAATAACATCGAAAAGAAAGCCAATAATGAGAATTTTAATTAAAAATCTAAAGTTGATTTGACTTTATTAAAATATTGTATATTTCTGAATTCTTGCGAACTAAACTAACCCCCTGTTATGAACTGCTTCGCGACTGTCTCCATATCCCCCATGTCCCCTTAGATAAACCATTTGCTTTTAACGAAATTTTGTTATCCTTTTTGCAAGTACGAAAAGTTGCAAAGTTTTGTGGCATCTTTTGCAGAGGTGGAAGGGGCATTAGTGGTATAGGGGAACCGGGTTTTAAGCGGACAGTCTAAAGTGCAACATCGATAACTTTTGGCTGCAGTTTTCAGCTTCTTTTGTCGTCTTGACGGCGACCATAAAACTCCGCCATCTAGCTTCCTGGGGGCGAGTATCGGTGCTACAACATTTGTAGGTGTAGCCAGCGTGTCCAATGCTTCTTAGTGCTAAGTTACATGTGGCCCAAAGTACGAGTCGCCGTGTATTTACGGATCCACGTATCTATGTATCTATGTATCTCTTATTCACATGCTTTTGCCTCTCTGTGCTCCACCGACACATTGAAATTGTAAATTCGTTGCTGTTATTCGAGGAAAGAAAACGAGCAGAAAAATCAACAAACAAAAGCAAAGTGCCGATTTGTTGTTGATGTTGTTGTTATTTTGTTTCTTCCTTTTTTTGTCGGCAGTTGCTTGTTGTTTTCATTGTTGGCTCAACAAAACTGTTACTTGTTTTTTCAGGCAACCGTTTTGCTTACTTTGGGTTGAGTACAAACACACACACACATACCCACACACACACACACATGCATATTGGCATATGAGAGTGTAGCTATAAGGTAAAAGTAAAGAATAATAAAACATAGATAGCACTGTCTCTATACATATGCCTGGATAATGGCAGGAACGCGCGAGACGCCGACTCGTTGCACAAAATTTATGCCATTCCTATTTGTTTATACAAATTTAATGAATATACATATTGAGATACCATATGCACACGTAAGTACATATATATACATATCGTAAATATAATGCCAGTTCCTTGGCATTCAACTTATCTATTGATTCCCAAGAATACTCCTACAGCTTTGCATATTTCTAATTTTAATGTGAAATGCCGCTGGCTAAAGCATCAGCATTTTTTGGCAAATACTTGGGTAAGTGTATCTGTTGTGCCTGAAATCATTTAAACTGGCTAACAAATAATACAAATTTCGTAATCAAATGAGTTCAGGAAATTAAATTATAATTTTATTCCTACAAATAAACGCTACTTTGATAATTATTTTGTACCTTGTGGTAATTGTTGAGGATATTTAAGGGGTTAAGTATTTTGAATTTCAAAAAACTTATAAAAGAATTGAAATTATTTACGTTGATCTAAAGGAAGCTTAAGGCATGAAATTCTTTCATTTTCCCAGCACGTTTTGTGGCTACCAAAAAAAAAGAAGCCACAAATGTGTTGCAAGAAAAATAAACCAAAAAATAAAAAACAAATTGCACGTCGCGGATAACAATCAACAAAGTAGCTGTTATCTCCACTGTAAAATACCCGTTAGTTAAATTTATTTAGAACAAGACACAGTCGGGCCTGTGAGCAGTCTGGTTCCGACTTGAGATAATAAATGATTTTTGAGGCTTGTTTCAATAAACGCTATAAACCCTCACAGGGTACATAAAAACACAGAGGATCAGACAGCGGCAGTCTCTGCTAGTGACGAAAGTAGTACCATGGCATTACGGCTCAGAGTAGGTGAGTATTTTTGCTTTAGTCACTAGAGTAACTTTTTTAACTGCCGAATATAAAAATACATATTTTTTCACACGTTAATATACCCTTACTATGCCAGCAACGGGTATCTAAAAAAAGTGCAGTAACTAGCAATGTAGTTTGTTTATGTTAAATGCGCGTCGCAACTGCACGCGTGTATATGTGTGTGTGTGGGTGAGAGTGTGCTTGTAGGTGTAGGTGTGGGTGTGACAAAACTTTTGCTTAGCTTAACGCATGTCCTTGCTGTGTCATAGCTGTAGTTGTTAGTATGTTGTTTTTATTGTAGTTGCAGCAGTTTTATTTTTTGTTGCACTAAACAAAGACCGCAGGCAGTGCACCAGAGCTGACTGACAGCGAACTGCGTGCTCTGAAACTCTCCGCTGTGTGAGCTGTGCGCAGCGATCTGCGAGCTGGCAACTCCGAGCTGCTAGCTGCGAACTAAAACTTTGCGTTTTGCTTAAGTGACGACGTGCGACAAGCGGCGACCAGACCTTGCCAAGTTTTTTCTTTTCTTTCACTCCACTTTTTTTTTTGTTTATTTCTTTGCTGTTGCTGCCTGGACTTTTAATATTTAAGCAGGCCAGTCAGTTAGCCAACCCACCCGTCAGTGAATGCATCTGTCTGACTAACTTCTAACAGCAACAGCAGTAGCAGTAGAAACAGCAACAGCAGCAAACACACCCACACACGAGGTAGAAAAAACTTTTCAATTTTTTTTTGTTTTTCGCTTTGGCACTAGAAGGACTTGCTACACCTCGTCGAAGAGCCGTCGCCCATCTCTTCTTTCAGAGTGCTGCTGTGTTGCCGTCCATGTGACAACATGGCAAGGAGTTGTTACTGGTTGTTGGCTGTTGGTTGCTGTTTTTAAGCAAAGTTGCCAGAGTTACCCACAGGCGTCACAGTGTTGTCCTTCCCACTCTTTTGTGCCTCAGTGCACTTGGAGCATCGTCCTTCGTGTCTGTCGTTCGATGTGTGGCTAAATAAATTTACAGCATGACTGCACTGTCCGAAAAGAGCAGAATAGCAAGTTGCAAACTGGGCAAAAGCAATATGCTATCACTAATATGGAGTCTAAAGTTGCTTATAAATTAATTAAATATTTTGCTGAAGATAATTTATAAAAGAATTTCACAGAATTTTTCCACACGGAATTTTGTTTTAACATGAATTGAAAATTAAACAAACTGCAAGAGCAACATTTAATTTCAGCCCGTTTAAAAAGACTTGAGACTTCAAAAATATAAAAAATTACTTCCGCTGTGCTGCAAATATCTTATTTCCCAACAGTCCATCTACCTACACTGTGGGTGTAGATGTGTGGGTGTGAGTAATTTGGTTATTTGCTAAGCTTTACATAAATAACTTTCAATAGATGTTTAATAATTAACTTATAACTTTTAAATGGCATAGAGCTGGGATCCTTAAAGGAAGCTGAAGTCTTGGAAGCATTGTGAAGTTCCGCATCCCAATGGGAAAAGAGCCAAGAGAAGGGGATGTGGTCATTTCAGTGTCTTGGCCAGTTTGAAGTGCTGCGGTTGCCATTTGCAGATTGATTAATTAATGAATGCGGTACATGGATGTGGAAACATACAAAGCCTTTAGAAAAAAGGGATCGAAAAGAGGTTTTTTGTATGATTTTAATATGATTTTAATACGACAACAAAAACATATAACAGAATAGAATGTTTTATCTAGCGATATATAATGTTGATTTATCTGTTAACACATCATCAATGAAGCAATCAATTTTGACCCAGTTTAATCTATTGTTCTCAATGCTCTTCGTTTAATTGAGTGTTTGATTTAATTATGGGGCATTTAAATGCCGTTGCGTTGTTGCATCATTAAGCATTGATTACGCAAGCTGATTAATTAGTTACCTTTTACACACATCCACACACAGAGACAGTTTTGTGGAGGATATTGCAGCAAAAGTGCGTATAATTATATTTAATTGTTAGTTTGCTGTTCCAGTTCTTCGATAAAAAGAGGAAGTCGACACGACTACACAAATGCCCAGTACAATTTGATCGAGTATGTACCCTGCACTATATAAAATTTAATTGATCAACTCTTTTGGCCTGCGTACGAGTATTTGAACAACTTTTAATGATAAAATGTTTAGCGGCGCTTAGCTCTTAACTTTTTTGAAAATAGTCAGTCAAAAAGTCTGTAGTAAATTTGCCAGTCTGCGTCAGACACTTGCCACAGAAACCGCCGCCTCATGATTTAAATTTAATGCAACTTTTGCTGTACAGCCAAACTGTCGCTGGCATGGAGTAACAACAGCAACAACAACACCGCAGCTAACGTAATAGCTATAAAGTCATGTGCAACAGCAGCTCCCCACTTCCGGCGGTACAGTATCGGGAGATGGCAGTCGGGAGTCGGGGATCAGGAGTCATGAGTCAGTAGTTAGGACTCGGGACACAGTACTGAGGACTTTTGCCAGCTATTTGGTCACTGCACTTAATGCACTTCCTTCACTCACACCGCTAACAGCAGCAAAAGCAGCAGCAACAACAACAGCAACATCAATAGCCCTGGCATTGCTGGTGCTTCACAGATTGTGATCAAGGAGGGTTGTAGGGAGATTCATAGAGAAGGAGTTGGCAGTTTTTTGCTGCCTTTGCTGGCGTTGCTGCAGCGCACGCTAAGCTTTATACCGGGCCTGATGAAATGCCATGCTTAGCGGTTGAGCGTTGAGATTTCCCAGTAGTTGAAGCCATAGTTACATCAGTTACCACATGACGTGGTTAGCAGTGTGACCGTACATGTATGTGTGTGTGTGTGTGAGTGTGTGTGTTATCCCTGGAATTTGGTAGTTTTGCTTAATGTGCTGGTAGCTCAATTTTAAAAATTTTCAAAGTTAAGAGCAAATAGTTGGTACTCAAACTAAACACATCTGAAATATAGATGCTTCCCACGAGTATTTTAGATAATCAACGATATTTAGCTACGCATTTAACTTTTAAATGTGATTTGAGTGGGTTAAAGGGCAAAACAAGTGGGCGGTGTTCAAGCTTGAGTTCTTTGTTTGAGTGGTATAAGAGCTAAACCGTTACGAACCATTCGGATTATTTAAAAACAAAAAATACAAACCACAAAGTTACAATCCACAAGCAGCTAGGAGCATGCGTGAGTTCGAAAACTCATAAAATATACAAAGCCTTCGGGAGAGCGTCAAAAAGAGAGTGAGAGAAAGAAAGCGAGAGAACAGCCGAGAGAGCTAAGCAAGCGAGAGTCACTGTAAATGTAACTGTAAACGAGCTGCGGCTTTGCTCGTATCGTGCACGCTTCCATCGTCGTAACGGGGCAGTCGTTAGCACAGTATAGTAGTATGTTAGTTTTTCTAATTATGCCGTTCTATTTTGCTTCACATTTAAAAGAGCAGCTAGAAAATCTTATTAATGAATGAATGGATTCGTGATCAATGCAGCCAATCGTAATTAATGTTACTTCTACCAAAGTAAATGGAACTGAAATGGAGCAAATAATCTAGCTGAGCCCAGCAACCAATTTTAGTTCTAGTCTAGGTAAACCCATTATACTACTGCTCACAGTTTGGAAGCATAATGTTTCAGAATTGGTTTGAAATGTAAACTTTTCATTTTCTTATTTTCTAATAACATTCATTTATTTATTGCCCTCATATTCGCCTTTTATTGTCTTCGTTCTTGGGTAAGGTCGTGTTCTTGTAGTCACGCAATGTTAAGGGCTTTCTTTGATGTAATTTTTTGGTGCAGCATACAACATAATTTCCGACCTGACTTGGTGCTGTTGCAGTTGCCGAACAATTTGTAACGAAGAGAGCGACTTTTGAGAGAACTTCAATGGAGCGAAGTGTAATGCGTTCCACATGCATGCATGGTGGATCTTGTTTTATATCTGTAAACCAGCTTCGAGTTGAGGTAGGACACTCACAGAAGCTAGAAATGAGCTCTAATTTGATGATACAAGTTTTCAAGAGTTTCTAATTCCTTTTGAAGAGCCATTGAATTAAAAGTATATAGCTTTAGTTTTAATCTAATGAATTTTAAAATTTATACAATAATTTGAACAAAAAAGTGATTAAAATTATGGGATGATAAAAGTGAAGATTATGGAATTAAACGCTTTACAAAAATAATACAAATAAATATACAAAAACTATTCTTGGAATCAAACATTTCTTCGCTTTTTAAAATGATCAGAACAGTTAATATATAATGCAAAATTTATACAACAGACAGTCACAGTTTCCAATCACACACAAATCGAGAAATCTAACTGATCAACATTTATGCGATTTTATTTTATAAGAATTGGATTTGTTTCCTTTTACATGTCTTCTTACTAGCAGCATGTGCTCAATGCAGCTTACGTTCCACATACAGAAAGTCAACAACATTGTGCTCAACAGTAAACGAAAATCACAGAATACTGGTTATTTTTACAGGCTACGCAGTATGAAAGCTTCGTCAACTTGCAGCGTAAAGCATGGCACACTTACAAGTATCCCTCCCCCTTCACATCAAAATACCCGTTTACGGCAATACACTTACAACTCATAGACACAACACTCCCGCACGCATGTTCGAAACGCTCTCCCACGACGACAAGATTCGACTAGCGAATCGACATAGTAAGTGTCGTCGTCGTTTCGAACTTGCGCGATACGAAGTTGCCGAAATACGAAGAGCCAGAGTCAATGGGCAAAGCAAAGCAGCAGCAGCAGCGCGTCGTGATGTCTCGACGTCGTGTCGTCCATTCGAATTGCACGAATGGCAATGAATGAATGTGGCTTTAGTACTCAAAAGGTCGTGGATTCGTGTAGTTGTCGAGTGTGCAGGCAGCTCCGTCGTGTGCCGTTTACCGCTCAAATTTATAAAACATTCGTCGCAGCATGCACGTTCATGTTCCCGTTCGCGAATCGCGTCTTTTTACATTTAATCGTTAATTGTTTAACGCGAATAACCAGCGTTCATGAGTAAAAGCCACAAGAAATATATTTGTTAATCGGGTGTGTTAAATCTGTGCCACGAATTCATTAATAATCACAGTGATTAATTGTTGAATGCTGTGTATGCTGCCTATTCTCATTGTGTGTGTTCGAGTGTGAGAGTTAATGTGTGTGAGTGTGTGTGCGGAACGTGGTGAATGCACGTGGAAAAGAATAAAAAAATAAAATAAAAAAGTAAAAGAAAAAGGAAACATTCTTTGCGCTCCACCTTACATTTTTGTGTTGTTATGCAAATTGCGTCGCTTGCTTTGGGCAACAACAGAAAACGAAACAGCAACAGCAACAAAAACAGCAGCAGCACCAACAACAACAACAACAACATTTGAGTGCCCGTACGTGTGTGTATGTGTGTGTGTGTGGCATACTTTGCGGCGTAAGCGCCCACAATGCATAAATCAAAATACACATTATTGAGTCATAAATAAAGTTCGCATCGCTCGCGCTTCGCTACTTTAAATAAGGCTCAAGGCGTCAGTGCGCAAAGGCAAGGCCAAAAATTGATGCCTCGCATCCGAACAAACACTTTGCCATATTTTTTGCTCAATTGTTTGCCATTGATCCTTGTTGCGCCGCAGCCTCATCCTTAAGGCAATACTACACCCCATGCCCTCAACCCGCCTGCTCAATTGATGATGCGTGCGTCTCGTTTGTTGCATAAAACTTGCTCCATGCTTACACGCCCTCAAAGGCTACAGCAACAACAACAACAACAACAACAACAGCGGCAGTGGAAGCAGCTCCAGCAGCAGCACATATAACAACAACACTGCCATCACAACAAGAGTCCCTCGGGCTGGTTTTATTACAAAGGCCGTAAAAAGCATAAAAAGCAACAAAGCTACAAAAAAAAATAAATAAACCAAAACAAAAAGGGAGCAGAAACAAAAAGCGGAGTAAATTTCACTGAAAGGATACAATGCGACGTCCTGTGTAAGTGCATACATACATTCAATATATTTAGCCATTTGTATATGACAAGATATACTGACAACACAATATCGACATGTTCTTTAAAATAAGCAAATGTCACAGTCGTACTTAAAGGAATTAGCCTGAATGTTAGTGCTGCAAAATGCCAAAATATCAAAAAGACTGTGACAATTGATGCCATTACAAAAGCTTAACTTCAATTGTCAGCTTATTCCTAGCGGATATTGTCTATTTTCTGGTAATTCCGTTAATTGATTCCACATCATTAAAAACGAGTTTTGTTTGCTTCAAAATCAAGACACTTCAAAATGGATTAATAAATAGCGTAGAAGTCACTCAATAATGTTGTGCTAATCTGTACAGAATCTTTCAGATGCAGATTAATTGCTTTTAATTTTAATAAATTATTAAATTGCTTTTAATATTAAATACTTGGTCAATAACTAAAGACTAACATTTAAGCCAGCAACGTTTAAAGTGATTAAATAATCCACTTTTAATGAAATTATAAGACTTTAATTTAGTTTCGTTATTATGACAGAACCATTTATTAATATTTGAAGCTTTGCTAGTTTATTCGTTTGCTTTTACTCATGCGTTTTCGTTTTATTTATTCTTTTTTCTTTTTACTATGCCTTCATGGCGTATACGCAACTTCTGCTTTTCTGTGTCAGTCAGCCAGTGAAGCAAGTTAAGTCAAGCGACCGAATTTGACTCAGTTTTTTGTTGTTCTTATTTAGTTTATTTATTTTTTTTTTTGTGTTTGAAGTGCAAGTGTGCAAGTGCGAGTCTGTCGGTCCTTTATGCTCTGTTCTCTGTCGTGCTGGTCTGGCCAAAAGTAAGCCATGAAAATCATATTAAAATGCTGTCTGTGCATAACCTACTTTTTATTTCTTCTATATTCGTTGTAGTATATACCAGAATCTTTTGCACTATGTGTGCGTCTATATATAAATATATATAAACTGTGTATTGTTGCTGTTTCACTTTTGCTGAACACATCCTTACACACACACACACACATGCACACATGCGGCTGTGCATTGCTGCAGGCACTTGCCAAATGCGCTTTGTGTTTTTCGCCATTGTCAACATGCTGAGGATATTTTTGCATTTTTCGGCTCAGTCAGCGCGAACGTGGTTTGGCTGAGCGCCAAAGCGTCAGAGCATCAGGATGTGCAGCTCGTCTTAGATTTTGCAGTTTAAATTATTAAAATACCGCCAGCTTAAAATCTTTGAAACTTCCACATAAATCACATAGCTGGCCATAGGGAAAGGGACAGAACAACCTGGCGTATACGAAACTTTAATGTGTCGACAAAAGACGTAAAGTACAAAGCATAAAAGGACATTTTGGGTGCTTAAACTTTGCACACAAGTGGACCGAGCCGGGTCACAACTTTAGAGCAAGTTTAATGCAGCATGTAAATATTGTCGTGGCACACGAAAACTTTCACTGCTGCTTTTGTTGACAAGCCTTGAGGACAAGAACAAGCATGGAAGTAGGGAAGTGGTCGAGAACATACCAAGCAGCATGTGTAGACACGACAGAGATTCATGTTTGCATATATATGTATATAAATATACGTATATAATATACATATATATGTAAATATGCCGCACAATGGTGACACGTGTGCTGACCGAAAATGAAAAGTTTGACAATTAATTTGAATAGTTGATGAGTTGTTTAGAGCGCACGTAAGTCCTGAATAGCTTGGCAATCGATCGATGGCAGAACAAAGTTAAGAGATAAATTACTTCTTGGAAGCATTCAGTTGGCCATTTAGTCATTTTGCTGCCCAACTAATTTGCACTTAAACAATACTGAGCAATGCAATTGAAATGCTTTAAAAGTCAATTGCCTCAACTTGGTTTATTTCGAATCGTCTTGGATATCGAGTTACAGACACTAGATACAACAAGAAAACAAACAACGAACAGTTAACTAAAAAGAGGAAAAGAGAAATAAAACAAAAAAACAAAGCAAACCGACAGCGAGCAACTGCAAGAACAACAAAAATCAAAGTGGCAGATATTAGCAAATAATCCATCAAGTGGCATTAGCTTGGAACAATAAATTTCACAAAGCTGCAGGCAAGATGAACAATTACTACTGTGTTTGTGTGTGTTTATGTGTTTGTGTGTGTCAATTGGCTTACTCACTCGCAGGTTGCCGCTGAAACTCAGCAAACAGTTGGCACTTGAAGTGCTTGGCTAGTCGGGTTTCAAATTGCCTAAACACACACACACAGACAGCCATTACGATACTTGGTTTGTGATTGCGCTTAAATTGGTACCAAGTGGCAGGTGGTGCGTGGCATGTGGCAAAGAGTTAAGCTTGTTGGGGTTGCGGATTGATTATCAAAGCGGCTTCTGCCTGCACTGCAATTGAAAATTAAATCTGCGCTTTTAGTTCTTTTAATGAAAAAGTTGTGGGCTTATGAGCATTAGCTTACAGTCTAGACGCTTTTAATTGTAGGTATGTGTAGATGTGTATGCGAACACACTTTGTATATCGATTTTAAGATTTTAATTTCAAAGGGGAACATTTTGGTTGATGGTTGAGTCATAGAGCTAAATTTTATTATAATATTAAATTTGTTTATTTACTTTTATGCAGACTTCTTTAGGAAGAAAACATTACATAACACAAGTCTGACCTTCTTTTTAAACTTCTTTTCATTTAATTTCTGTAATTTGCTTTTCACAAGCTTTGATTCAAAACTCAAGCATTCATTTATTATTCCTTTTGAATTGCTGAAAATTGTTTCAAAAAGTCAAGCGATGCATGTAAACGAACGTATTTTCAATTTATATTTTGCTCTGCCAATCGCAATCGTAATCAGCAATCGACAAATGGAAAAATTAAGATGGTTTTGCTAGTTTTTAAATGAGGTTACTGCATTCTGAATGTTGACCCAGGCTGGGAAAACAGCATCAGGACGAGAATAAAAATAATAAGCAGAAAAGAGAGCAAAAATGCCGACTGTGGAAGGTTAACATCCATGCAGCAGCTGTAAATTGTAAGCACATTCAGATTCTCGACCCAAATCTTCGCTCGGCAAAACAGCAAAAACAACAGAAACCAAGAAATGCAACAGCACAAAATAAAACTGAGGCTGTTGCGAACTCTTAACCAGCTTTCAGTCCAAGTTTGCTAACCAACTTCACTGGTCAGCCACAGTTATACTCCTACGTACACACACATGCGCATACTCTACCAATTACACTTACTGACACGTCGAGTACATCAACTTTTTTAGGCTTATTGAGTATTATTTTATAGCCTAAAAACTTTAACTGATTATCTTCAAAGTTAAGTAGTTTCATTAGACCGCATCGCTTATTCAGTATAGTTATAGATTAAAAAGTTGTAAGTCGATAATTTAAGCTCACTTAGCCATTATTCTGTACTGGCAGGGTATTCTAAAGTAGCCTTTTACTCGTTTGCTCCGAAAGTGCGGCACGCTTTAGCTTGCTCTCCAGTTTGCGGTTTGTTGCTCCGTTTGCTTTTGGCTCTGGGTTTTCTGTTTCGCTTTCTCTATGTTTCAATGCATTTACCGTTGGCATTGTGGGCGCATAATAGCCTGAAATTAAATCAGCCAGCGCGTGGGCAACTTAAAATAATAGCCATTGCTTATGTTTAAGTAAAATATGTACTTTACCCTTAAGTATATACGAAATAAGCGAGCACCTGCAGCTGCAATTGCAACTGCTGCACGGCAACTTGGTAACTTAATTTCTCCTTCTCCTTCTCCTTTTTTTTTTGTTCTTTCTTTTATAGCACTCTTTTGTTTGTCGGTTTTTATCCATCCCACTTGCTTACTTATTTCCGTTTCCCTTGGACAGTCTGGCAACTCTCTTATCTACGTACTTTCCATTCTTCATTTTTATTGCATACCTCAAGGCGCAAATAAAATAAATTTGCTATTTGCTGATTGTTGACTGCTTAGTGCAACTAAATCTTGAATATTCAATAATTAAGCGGTCAATATGAATTTCATTACTAGGTTTCATATCGTTGATATCATTTTCTGTTTGCTTACTTGATGAAGTTGGTATGTGATATACTCGTATATTCAAACTGACTGACAGTTGTTTGATATTAATAATAACAATTAAAGAATTGTGGTTAAAGAACGAATGATTCATATGCTTATTTGACAATCTTAACCCTTGGTATTATTGATTAATGGATGAAATCGCTACTTAATCTAATGGCTTGTGTGCTTTTTCAGTTGGTGAAGCGTGTGTTTGATTAGCCTGCAGTACTATATACTTATTTACTCACACACTCACATATCAATTGATATATGCGTGTGATTAGCATACATTCTTTACAAATTTCATTATTTCTACCAATGAATTATTTATTAAATTTGTGCTGTATCGCCGACCGTAATTGTGTCCTTCTTGAAAGTGTTGTTATTATTTTTACTAATGTGGAAATTTTCATGGCTCGCTAGTTCTCGCTTCAGTGCACTTATTTCACGCACTAACAAAAAGAAATTGACAGCTTCGGATTGGATATATATTAAGTGGAACAGTTTGAAAGCAGATAACCACACATTGAGCTACATTTGTAATGTCCAATATGCTAATGAAATATAAATATTTTGTTCATGCAATATCAAAATTAAAGGCCACTTTTGTAAAGGTTATTGATACCCGTTACTAAATTTCAATACACTTGCCGTAATTATTTTCTTATTGTTTATATGTTTGTTTAATCAATTTAGAATTGTTTACTAATTGCTTTCAATAAATAACTAAGGTAAAATAAATTTAGTTGGAAAGAAAAAGCTTGACTTTATTTATGCTGGTAAGCTTTGATTTTCATAGATTTTATTTAAATAAATTTGTTAAACCGCAATGGAAGTAAATTGGCTGACAGCTGAAAGTTGTCATATGGAATTGGTAAATTAAAAATCCATTCAATTATCTAGAAAGCATACCAAATATTCTCCAACTCGTATGAAAATTAATTTGACATATTTGACATTGTGGGCAAACAAATGCCGAAATCAAAATCAAAATCAAAGGCCAAAGACAACAACAATAAATATGTTACAGAAGTTACTAAAGTGCCTACTGCGACTACTTCATCTGAACTATGTGACACAGGCGTTTTCAGAAAGCGAAAAGCAAATAACATTTGCTTGACAAATAAACAACCGAAATATACAGGAAAGTGGCGTGACAGTCGCTTAACTCTTTAATCAACATTGCTTATACACATTTGCTCTGCTATTCGGCTACAGCTACTCATTTTCAAGGCGAATGTGAACATAACTCATAGTTTTTAGATTTTTCGCCTTTGTTTTGTTACACATATATAATTTTTTGGCATAATTTTCTCAGCAGTCACGCAAACTTGTGCGTCTCAAGTGTGTGTGTGTGTGTGTGCGAGAGAGTGTGTGTTTGTTTGTCACGCATAAAACGCTGACAGCAAGGCAAACAGATGGCTATTAAAAGCAAACACACGTAAAAAACTAAAGCTGATTCGAGCCTAAAAGTATGCAGCAGCAAAGTCGTGCAAGGACGCACACAATTATGTATACGTATAGCAGTATACACGGCTGTGTGTGCGTGCGTGTGTATGGCATAGTGTTTGTGCAAAATAAAAAGTAAAGGATTTGCACAAACCAAACATCAGAAGCCACAAATGATGATCACCATAGCCAGCTGACGATGATTATGATGATGGTGATTGTGATGGTGACGTGTACAAAGAAAGTAAAGAAAAATGACAGAAGCAGCAAAAAAGCAGGCAACAAAATATTTCCTGTCTGCGCTTTAAGATTTCCTAGACACACACGCACACGCACACACATCTACTCCGATACACTGATACTCAAGCAATTTTATATATATGTATATGCTGAAATTGAAAGCGCGTTGCATGTCAGCGACCCCTCGCCACGCCCCCTTTGTCTGCTTAGGCTTCGTTTATGTGACGAGCATAGAAGAAGTTTGCGCCTCATATGAAAATGATGCCAGCACACGCATCATCGTATTCCTCCAGTTGAGTGTGTGTTGTTGGTAAGCACATCATTTTTGCCTGCTGCTGTCGCTGCTTTTGCTGTGGCTGTGGCTGTTGCTGCTGTTACTGCTGCCTTTTGATATTCCCCTCAGTTTTTTATACTTTTTGCGCAATTTAGCGCGCCATCAAAACGAAGTAGAACTTGACTGTTGACTGTTGCCGGTTTGCCAAAGGCAAAAGTTATTTCTTTCCCTTTCGCTCTCTGTTTTAGCCGTCAGGTCTGTTTTGTCTGTTTGTCTGTTTGTCTATATAGTAAATTATTTGCTCTGCCATTTGACTGTTTGCCTCAGACCTCAGCTTGTCGTTAAACTTTTACCACTGAGTTTCTATTAAATTTTCGCATTTGCAAATGCAGCAACTATTTTTTAGCTGACACTCGTACGTAGCATAATTATGAGTTAATATCTTGTCTAGACTATAACTTATAGTTTTATGTATGAAAATATAAATTTATGAACCCTTTCAGTTTTTAGCAAGCACTTTACTTTACTATGTGCAGCTTTAGAGGACATGGAACTTTCCATCAAATTATGCGCATGAGGAACCTTATTTTATATGCAACCCAAAAGCTAAAAGCATATCTAGACCGTAAATTAGTATATACCTTAAATGTAATGCATAAATATATTATATACTTGGTGCTAGTAAATGGTAGTTGCTGAGGCAACTTTCAATATTGCATATAAATAAAGTAATTTTCTCACTAATACCACATAGAGTAGCATATAATAAAAAACGAAAAAAAGTAACAAAGTGGAAAAGAGAACGCACAAACTAAAGCCAAAACTTGGTCTAACAATTTGGCAAACAGGAAAAAGTTTCACACACTTTTCTTTGCTTTTCATGGCAAAAATCGAAGCGTAATCAAAGCGGTCAAATACAAACAAATGCTTAAGCCCCAACTAAGTAAGTGTGCGTGAGTGACTGTATGTGTGTGGGTATGTGTGTGGGTGGGTGTGCGGTGAGACGCGTGTGCGTCCCAACCGGAAACGACAGCCAGTTACGTGACTTTTATATTTTCAAAGCATTTTTGCTGGATTCAAAGTAAGAGTCTTTGCATACGTATTGAAAGGATTTGCATGAATAGAGGGAACGGTTTGAGCTCTCTAGCTGTGATATGCTCGTTAAAAGTAGACCCTATTAATCTGACGACTTTTGCCAAAAGCTCTAGTAAAAGGTCAATATTGCACCTTTCACGAGCTTTGTCTGGAACTCATGTTCAGGTTTCTGCACCGCTTTACATTCAACGCCATTTGCTGTTAAAGCGAATTTATCTACAGACATGCGATCAAATTAGAAATCAACAGCTTGCTCAGATGAGCGCTAATTAACTTAAATGCAAGCAAAAGTGAGATAAATAGAGAAATAGAGAAAAAAAGAGAGAAAAACGAACGAACAAGCTTCGAATCGGGTAATTAAAAAATGTACAATATCAGAGACAACAAAGATGGCAATAGCTAGCATCTCAATTAGGGCAAATTGGCGTGTCATTAATGTCAATTGGTTGGCGCGAAGGGAAGTTGGAGTTAAGTGTGGCAAATGACAATGAATAGGCAAATGGCAACAACAAAATTAGCGCATGACTTTCACGCGTAAAATTGAAAATCATTGCTGCAACACCTGCCACTTGAGGCAAGTCTCTCAGTCGTTTTCTCTCCCTCTCACTCGGTCTCTCGCTCACTCGCTCACATTTGCACCGTTCGCACACGAAAAGCATTACGTGATTTTCGTTTATGATTTCTGCTTACTTCTTAAGCACTTCCGTTTCCGCCGCAATGAACATGGCAAGCTGCCGCCATTTTGACTGCATAACACTCACATACACAGTCATACACAAATATATATATATACCGAGGAATGTATGTATTTAAATACATAGTAACACATAGAGAGTTGCCCTTGTCTTTGCCATAAAAATGAATATTTATGCTACACATTTAGGAGACATAAACATGCTGATATATAAGTATTATATATGCATGGCCCTGGTCTGTAGTTGTAGCTGTATGAGTACTACATAAGATCACACACACGCACACACATACACAGACGTATGTGTGTGGCATTTGTAGCTATTATATACAGTTGGCATGCATCAAATCGCATTGATTATTGTGTATATGGAGCAACATTCTACAGCACTGCCAGAATCTCTGGGGCTTTAGCACGTGGCTCTGCGTCATTTGTCATGGACAACAGCAGCAGTAACACCAGCAGCAGCAGCATTCGAGGGTATGGTGATTTATCATATTTACTATAGCTATATATAGAGCAACAGAGAAAAGAGAACAAAGACAGACAGAGAGTGTTAGGGAAAAGGTGGGAGCATAGTTTGCAGCACAGGTGCAAGAGTTCAGGATCCTAACGCAATTTGTTGCATGGCTGTCGAGCAGCGTTTTATGCTAGTACTAGAAACAAGTGCTGGCTGATGCAGGACAGCTTTCTAGTTGGACAGTGGAAAGTAGATGAAGGGGCGAGAGAATGAGACAGCGACAGAGTAAAGCGTACATACAATACCTAGCTAAAGCTGTGTGGGTCTGGGTGAGTGCACATACATAGTTATCGAGCGTCTGTGTAAGTGCAAAGTCTCATTTAAGTATTTTGCATAATGCTAAAAAGAGGTAAAGATAAAACAACTTATCCTTGTTGGCCAGATGCTCGCAATTCCATATCGTCAGCTAAATAAACATTAGGAACTTACGTGCTTCGTGTTGATAGTTATTATATCTAATTAAAAATCAACATCATTAACTATTAAACAAAGCCCTAGGTCTCTATATATTTTATTCAGAGCGAAAAAAAAAAAAATTTTAGTAATAATAACTGCAGTAATAACTATTTTGAAGTTTTATTTACTTTGCGATAACCATTTGAAATGAATATACTACAGCATTAAGTGTTTAGCTAACTATCAAAAGAAATAAACATAAATTTATTAAAAGAATGGGTGATAAATTTAATTTTAAAATAAATACAAATCACAGACTTTGTTCTTTGAGTATCTTGATATGCTTTTAAATCGCTTACTTTTCGAGATGAAATCACACACACTCAGACAAGAAACATGTATTTGCTAGCCACATAATAGTGCGGTTGTCAGTTTGAATTTCAGATTGGGCAATGAAATGCCATTTTAAAATTGATTTGAAATCTCAGTTAAAACTATAAATTTATATGAACCCACAGACGGACGAACGGACACACACACAAACAGACAGAGGGACTGGCAGACATACGGACTATGAGTTATACCCACAAATGCGTTGGGATTAATAAAAATCAGCAAACAAATCGCATAAATTATTTATGAAAGATATTAGGTTGCCTCCGGCTGCCTCGACCGCTCTGGCTGTTTTGCTCAATTTTCAAACGAAAAACGCACATCAAACGCTTAATTGCGCACACAAAATGGCGGAGAGCGGCACATGGCGGCATTTCCTGCCGTTTCCATGGCCCACAGTTATTTATGAGAGCAGCTTAAAATCAAGAAAGAAAATATAACCAGTCAACACCGAAGCGCTTAAACTCTTTCAGATTCGTAGAAAATCGAATTTATTAATTACACGTTGAATACATTTTTTATGTGAAAATAATAAGGCAATTAAACAGAGATAAAGAGAAAAATGTACTTCAAATATTCCAACAGGAGATGAAGGAAGTAACTGAAAAAGTAAATTTGTTTATAATGTTGAATTAATATGCCAAATTTAAGCAATTAATATAATCTTAATTACTTAAGATAAGAGACCAAGTTAAGAGTATAAAATAGCAGCTACGGCATAAATCAAACAAAATGAAAATGCCGCAGAAATAAGAAAACACATAAATAAGTGACTGTAATCGATTGATGATGGTTGGAGAATAAGCTTCAATTCCACTCCTACAATTGCTTTGGTACTTGTGTGTGTGTGTGTGTGTATAAAATAATATAGACGATTAAGCGCTTTGCGTAGCACACAGGCGACAAGCGTCACAGCTGCAAGAGGGGCAGGTCTAGAGAGAAATAAATGAAGAGGAAGAGATGGAGAGAGAAATTGTAGGCAGTGAATGGCAATGTGTTTGCATATTGAGAGCTTGAAACGATTTGTGGCCTTTAATGTGCCTGCGTGGCACAACATAAGTGAACGGTAAATGTAACTGTAATGCTCATGTGCCCCTGCCTGTGTGTGTGTGAGGGTGTGCGTGTGTTTAGACTAGAGTGTGTGTAATTTGATCGCAAGGCATGCCAAAATGGCAAAGCTTTTCATTCCTTCCGTATACTCAGTCAGCTTCTCGCCGCTGCTTATTTATTTATTTGCTACTTGAGTGTTTGCTTAAGTGTGTGCGTGTGTGTGTTTATTCTTGTTCGGGGACTGTGCACATGTGTGTGTGTGTGTGAGTAAGTGCGCGCGTGTCTTGAGGTGCGCTTTAATCGAATCAATAATTCAATTTTCGGCATAATTTTGCGCTGATTTTGATTGATTCATACACCTTGCAGCTGCCATGACGGGGCGCGGCTAAAGTGGCGTATGCGCATTGCGCCAAACCAACATTAAGTATCGTATGACACTTTTCTTGTCGACTTGAATCATTTTCTAAAGCCGAGCACCTTGTGAGTAAGTGTGTTTTAGGGTGCCCACAAAAGAAGCGAGTGTGAGTGTGTTTGCTTAATTTGATCGATGTCTTTGTGGTTGTTGCTTTCAAATGGCGGCCAAAAAAGTAGGCAATGCTTTTTGTGTGTGTGATGGCACTTGTTAGACGACAGCGACAGCGACAGCAGCTACATCAAAGCACATTAGTTTGTATGGCACACAAATTGGTTAGGCAGGCACTTTACACACCAGTACACACACCTTCACACATACATGAGCATGCCAGTATGTGAACGTACCACGTTCATATACATACATATGCTATCAGTACCTAAATCTGCCGTGTGCTCCATTTACGGTTTGCAGAAACGAAAACAAAAGCTGACGAATACAACAGCGCCAAAGTGGGTTGACGTTGAGTGCAAAAGCGCCCAAAAAGCAACGTGTCGCTGTAGGGCATTGCAGAAGCTGTCATTTATGAGGAGTTTACGAGGGTTTGGGGTAAAGTGTGCGTTAGATAGCGCCTGATATTCTGAGGCGGGCTTTGATTGTGGCGTTTTTTGTCTATGCCCAATCAAGGCTGAAGTCCTTGTGACTACAGGCTAAGCATCGTTTGCTGTTGCCGCTGATGCTGCCGCTGCCACTGCTATCATGTTGTACATTCAACCGGCGGGCACTTGAGCATCTCTGACATATGACAAAAGCAACAATGTGCAACATTTCGCCAATCGGCGGTGTATTGTCTGTGGAAGAGAGGCGAGTGTTAAGCTCATTAGGCTTAGGCTCCATTTGCTTAATTACAATACCAAGAATTCTATAATTTGATGAACTGTTGCCAGCACAACCGACGGGTTGCCATGAAGCAGGAGAAGAAGTAGCAGCCGAAGCGTCGGCGGCAGCAGCACCCACGCCTATTAATTATAATTTAAAGACACGATCCACAATCTTAAATGTAACGAGCAAAAGTTTTCAGCTCGATTCGCGTAATTGCAAAATCAATGGATTCAAACTCGAATAATTATGGAAAACTTTTAGCTTGGTTCATAACGAGCAGCCAACATCTGCTAATTAAAATGCCTATTTTTAGATAAAAATTATTAAGATGCCGGGTATAATACGTATATAAATAATAAATAGTTAAATGGCCACTTAAACTGAAGAGCCTTTCAATCAATCCGAGCAGAGTCAGCTGATGCTGCAAAGCAAACCATTAAATATCTCTAACAACAAAAGCTGCAAACAAACTGAGAGCTTTTCACTCTATTGGCAAATAAAAATCGATTTTGTTTTGTCGCTGGCAGAAGCAACATGGCCAGGAATAAATAAAATGAAAGGAACACACTGACACACACACTCGGAGAAAACAGACAGCGAGACAGATTGAAAGACAAAGCTAATAAAAAAATCAGCGTTTGCAAAAGACGCCAACAGCAGCCAGAAAGGAGCTGCTGAATACCAATCTAGTCGACTGGCAGACAAACGAACAGAGAGAAAATCTATTTGATGTTGTGTTAGAGCATTGCCTCCTGTTTGTTATGGCCACAACGGAATACACACCCACACGCACCCCCACGCACTCACACACACCCACACGCACACACTTCCACTCCACAATAAAGCTGCTGCAAAAGGCTAAAGGTCGTGGAATTTATTTATTAGCGATTGCCGATACAACCGCTCACAAATATATTAACTAATTGACAGTCCCCAGTGGTCTGTAGGCTGTTGAGCCTTTTTGCCATTCTGCACTATGTCTGGCAACTGGTTGAGTGACCAGCAAATGTAAAACCATTGCCATTGAACTGAGAGACATTTGATATTAGCCGTTGCGATTTGAGATAGAGCTCGGACTAATGATCAACTTCGTTGAGACAAATTGACGTTTGATTTGCTGACGAGATGGACCGAGTACCGTATGTCATTAGTATTCGTTAGCATGTACACAGCTATTATAAAGCTAACTAGCTGTAATTAATGATAATGGTAATTTGCATGCATTCGTTTATCGATTGACATTAGCTCGATTTTAAATCCATTTTACTTTAAATAATGCATTTTAGTTTACGAAAAATATCTCATGCATTAAATTACAAAATCTTCCAATAAGTAACTGACAAATTCAGTGCTCTGTCAATACTATACATTACTGGCAGGTTATCGTAAGCGCAGAAATTGGCAAAAATCACCAAAATGCAGGGACATATTCAAAGAGTTCGCCTAAAGAGGGAATAAACCCCTAAAAGAGGAGGTAGTGTGTGTGAGTCGGTGTTCCACTACTACTTTGTGTGTTGCAAAATTTGAGCCAACAAGCGCGTGGCTCAAAGGCCTATGAACTGTTACTGGCCACGCCCACTCACATTGTGAGCCCCAGGTAAACAGCGTGTGCAAAGAGCGTAGTTTATGAGAGTATACTTTGACTGGGCGTATCTGGCTTGGCATCCTTTTAGGTATTATAAATCAAAGCAGCAATTTCAGCCATTTCGCCAATGTAAAATTAGTCCCAACACGAGAACGCACTTGACTCAACCGTCTAAACGTGCAACAGCCACAGCAGAAGCACTAACAAATTAAGCAAAAAGCTAAAAGTTATATAACTAAGCGAGCTCACAAAAGAGAGCAAATGAAAATGAGAAAGTGAGACAAAAAGTAGGGGAGAGAGGGGGAGCCGGGAGAGAGCGAGAAAGAGAGCAGCTAAAATGAAATTCGGCTCGCTCAACTATGTGCCTAACCTAATGCTCAGCGTGTGTAATAAACCAGCACTAACACATGTCCTTTCTCTCCTACTTGTACACACGCACACACACACAGACACACACACACACAACCACGCGTGTCATCTGTCAGGGCTGACGGTGTCGCCACGTCTTTTGGGAAATTAAAGCGTGTGGAGCAAAAAGTGCCTGGCTTCATGTTAATTTTCATTAAAATTATATTAACTTGTAACGTGGCTGCTGGCAGCGTATACAAAATACAGGACACAGGACGAAGGACAAATGAGAGCGGACGAAGGACAGGGGACAGAGCGCAGAGCGCAGAGGACTCAGCGGGATTCAGGCTGGCGACAAATTTTTTAGTGTCCTTGCAAGTTTATCTGGGATATGCGAGTATGAGCATAAGTTTGTGCTTGTGTACGTTGTTGTGGCTGTTCATGTGCATGCAAGTGCAAATCCTGCGGGACACTTAAAATATTTAAATGCGCAAAATAATAAATTAGCAATTTTCGAAAAACTAAACGCAACACAAAAACTTTCCGACTACCCATGTTTCACTCACCGGTCCTTTGGTATTTTTATTTTTATTTTTTTGTGGTTTGCCAACAAGCCACTCTTATAATGCCCATTGTTTGTCCTGAACTCTCACTCTCATTCTCCATTTCATTCTTGTGCTCTGTGCCATGTGAGCCACTCGCTAAGTAGGTCAGCCGGACAAATATTCCCATGGCAATTAGTAAATGCTAAAGCCATAAGTTTAATAATGAAAGCGAATGTATGTAACTTATTCAGCAAGATTCGGGATTAAGTAGAGATCTACTAGCTGTACCCGATAAGGAAAAAATATAGCCAAAATGGCTGAGAAATTAAAGTTGGCGTTTTAATATTTAATATTTCAAGTGGCGTTTCCATTGAGCACATCTGTCATAATTGTTATTGCCACAGAACATATAACATTCAGTCATGTTAACTGCTATGGTCGGATCCTGGCATTTCTATGACTTTAATAATATCCTAGGTGTTTGTTTGATGGCGATGACTAACGTGCGCTTTATGAGTCCTCTGCTGGCTATGGCCATTTATTATGTTGGCATGTAAACAATATTTTATTTAACATCATTGTCAGCGTGTCCCAGTTTGTGTGTGTGTGAGTATAAGTGTTTGTCAGTAGAAGACTATAAAAATTGTCAGCTTGGCTTCTGTGCCATTCGGTGCGGACTCTGAACACTGTGCTGTGAATTATTTCACGCTTTGCTTTATTATAAAACACTTTTATGTTTATGTCTTCATATAACCCAAACATTTTGAGTGTCTTCTCACACACACACACACACACATAAATAAGAACGCACATGCACACCGCAGCTTCCGTTTCCGGTGCGACATGCGGCATTGTTTCTGCTGCCGTTTTGACTCACTTTTCATGGCTCTTCCCACTTGTGCTGTAAACATAAATTTGATACGGCCAGCACATGAAGCATTTTGTGTTTTGTGCCAACCGCGTGACAATAAAGCGCGCCATAATAATAACACAGCGCACAAACGTATCAAAATCAATGGCCGAGTCTCGAGTCTAGAGAGCACGGCGCTTAAATAATCCCAAGCAATGATACATTTTCACAGGCCTAGAACGGTAGGTGGAATGTAATACAGCATATGAGTGGAAGGAAGTAAAATATTGAGCGAAGAAGGGGAAAAAACTGGCTAAAGGGCATAAAAAATGTGCGC
Source organism: Drosophila dunni (assembly GCA_018152125.1). Taxonomy (NCBI): domain Eukaryota; kingdom Metazoa; phylum Arthropoda; class Insecta; order Diptera; family Drosophilidae; genus Drosophila; species Drosophila dunni. The sequence continues at coordinate 1,004,979 of JAECXC010001197.1, read as the reverse complement.
CAGTTAATTAAAACAAAACATTTTCAATTAAAACGAAAAGCATTGCTGGCGGGGTCAGAGCAAGCGCAGCTGCTGCTCTTCCTGCTGATGCAATAAATACTCACACTCCGCATGTAACAGTCAAGAAACATTCACACACAAACACACACATACACACACACACACATAGATTTTATGAAACAAGCACCGTTCACGTTTGGGTGCGCAAGTTTTGCTTATTATTGCAACAAAAAAATGCAGCATACTTATGTGGGCGACGACAGCAACAGCTGCCGTTTTGCGTAGGTGTGTGACTGTGTAAATGAGTGTGGCTCCACGGGTGTGTGTGTGTGTGGATGCACGGGTGCGTGTGTGCGCTTTAAAGTGTGTGCATGCGATGGCAGGAGTTATTGTCATTGCAGCTGTTGCTCATGCTGCTGTTATTGTTTTTATTATAGTTGTTTTCACAGCACGATGCCAACTGGCAACAGCGTCATGAATATATTTAAATAAAAACACATAATGTGCATCCCCACACCTTTCACCCCCATACTTCAATTCCTCACTCCTCCGGTGAAATTTAAATATTTTCATAGCTAATTTATGGCTTTTAAAAACGTTATCAACAGTTTGGGTAAAAAATCTGTTGTTATAAATAATTTAATAAATTTAAGCAAATTTATAATAATTAAAAATATTTCAAAATAGTATGAACTATACGTGGCAGTCATAATTAAAGTGATAAATTAGTTTTAAATTAATTTAACTAAGTTTTTGGCACATTGCCACAAATTAATTTGAACAGTTTCAAGTAAGAAAATTGATTTTCTTACTACATCAGCAGGAAACGAAATGCCAGTGCGAATACCGAAACCGAAACAATCAATCAATCAGTGAAAACAATCAACATGATTAACTCGTATCCATTTTAATTAGGCACACACACACTCACACAGATACTGACAGATACACAGCCATACACAGTTGAGCGTGAAAAACTTGTTAGCACGTTGTCCGCATATCGCAGAATATTGTTGTTAAGGTTCGAGGCTAGTTCGTGGTCTTAGATTAATGGCCAGCGAGTCACTAAACTGGGCCATGTCTAGTCCACGTGCATGTCACTTATCAGTATCAGCACAGTGAAGGAGATTCTGATAAAGTGAGACAAAGAAAAGGAAAAGAGCGTATTTTTTAGGTAAACATCAGTTTGTTTTATTTGTCTACACGTGTCTATATTCGGTCACAAACTCGTAATTTTTCAACATTTCTTTTGTTAGCGAGAAGCCACCAAAATAACCACAAACCCAAAAGTTGCGGTCGGATGCATATTATAAAAATAAATAGACATAAATAGCGCCTAAGTGCGCCATAGATAAAACTCGGAGACACAGACAGTTGGCCCTCCTCCTCTTATATTTCCACTCGCTGGCTGGCTGTGTGTGTGTGTGTGTGTGTGGCAGAGTGTGTGTGGAAGACGCAGACAAATTATGGACAAATTACACCGACCTGGAAATGAGCAACGGCCATGTCGCGACCATGGAGCTGCTGGCTCATTATATACGCTGCGATAGATGCGCCCTTGTTGTCGCAAAGCATACCGCCCCGCACACACCTCCACCTCCCACCACCCTTCTCGTAAACTTCCGCTGCCCGTGGACGCCTGTTTCCCTGCTGGCGTGCGTTCTGCGTTTGTCGACTGTTTGGCTTTGGCTCTGGCTTTAGGTTTAGCCTCTGTCGGCTATATTTAAACCAGCGGAGGAAGTCACAGTCAGAACTTTGCTGAGCCGGCTGGTTAGCATTTTTTCACTCGCGTGTGCGAGTGTGTGTGTATGTGGGGACGTGTGAGTGTGTGAGTGTTTGACTATATGTTAGAGTTTTTTTGCCGCGCAACTTCCGGTCGTTTGTCGCCATTTTTATAATATGGTCCTTTGCCAGCGGCAAGTTGTTGATTTCACGTTTCATCTTTTCCATTCGACATGTTAAATATTTTTCTGTTTAATTTAAAAGCAGTGCAAGTATTTAGGTCGATGCCACGCCCTTTTGACTGCTACGATCAATATTAAAAATGCAAGTTAAATCAAACTTCTTTTGTGAAATTCGACGCAATAAAAAGCAGCAGAGTAAATGGTAGACTAAAAATTTCGAATATTTAAATTTTATCTTTTATTTTATATGCAGAGTTTCACTCGGTTGAAATTCGACTGAGAGTACAGCTGAAATAAAAATGGGCGTGGTCACTCACAGTGGGTAGCAGCCGGCAAGGGATAAGCTGCGACGGCTATTTGCCGGATATTGAGGCAGTAGCAGGAAAAAGTGAGCAAAACGAAATTGTTTCAGGTGCAGCTGCAGGTGCAACATTTTCAGCTGAATTTCAGCTTTCAGCTTTGCGCTTTCCTCTTTTCGTTTCGGTTTCAGCAAAATGCTTAAGTTCAGGCGTTGTAAATATGTATAAAATACATAAAATATTCAAGAGACAGGCTTTTTAAATATTGCTTCAAATTGTGCGCTGCAGGCGCGTTGGACGTAACATAAAAGTCCGAGTAGAGGGAAATCTACGCCTACATGGGCCGCACTTAATTGAAGTGCTTCCAAGTCGCCTGCAGGCGCTTTAATGCTTAAAAAATCAATACAGAAAACATTTAATAACAATAATTGTCAGTAAAAAGCGTTTAGTTTATTAAAAATTTTCTTTAAAACATAGAGCTTAGTTTAAAGCTTTCATTTTTGTGTGCAAATTGAACAGAACTGTAAAAAACTTTAAGCAAAACCTCAACAAAACAACGACGGGGGCTCGAAAAACCAATGACAAATCGCAACATTTGTCAGTTTCAAAAGCATGTGAAGCGATTAATTAACATTTGTACAGCGAACTGTCTTTCTATCGATTTGCATGAGTGTGTGTGCTTATTGATTTCTCCATTTTTCATAACTTTCCTTTCAGTTAGCAGTTATTTCTATGTAACTGACTTTTGCTTTGTTATAAAACTCAACCGCAATTCATTTGAATTCAATTGTCAAACGGCTAACAACAATAGCAATACTAACCCTGATGGTTTGTGCATGAAATCATGTGTGTCGTAAGTGCATGTATGTGTGTGTGTGTTGCACTTCCGGCAAACGATAGCAGCTGCTGTCCTACAGAATTGAAAAAAATAACTAGAACCTGTACAATTTATAACTAGCTCCAGCTCCAGCTCCTGTAAAAGGTCTTGCATTATGCATTTTGCTGGCAAATTTAATGTGATTTAGACGACAAGAAAGACATACGAGAATAGAAAGAGATGGCAACATATCCATATCCACAAACCCAAAATGCCTGAGGGGTCATGAACTAAGTTTATTGTGCACATTTAAATGAAATTGCTGCGCTCAATTTATGCGCTAAACGCCATGAGGCATTCACAGGCAGACAAACACACACACACACACACACATGTATACTTTTGTAGCAATGGGAAAAACTATCATTCGAGTCATACAACTCGAGCAGCAAGAACATTCACCCAATTTGACTGCATTCGCTGCTTATTCACTTCTATTTGTTTCACTTCTTTCTTTCTTTTTCTCTTTTTTTCATTTCTATTTCATTCGTTCCTTCGTCCGTTATTGTTAGGCAGCGCACACGGAGCAATAGTTTTATGAATATCGTTTTTGTTGTGGTGCTTTTTGTGTTGTTGTTTCTTGTTTTTGTATATTTTTTGTTGTTGCTGGTTGTTAGTCTGTTTGGCTGAAATGTGTGCATATTGTTGGCATAATTGAATGCTTTTTGTTGCTGCTCAACATTGGCCAAGTTTTTGCTAAACGTGTTCAAAGTTGTATATGGCGTTTGTTGACTCTTTAATATACAATTCGCAATGGGTTCAGTGACTAACAAATGGCTTAAATTTGTCAGGCAAAAAGCTGTTTTACAAATGTGCAGAGACCCACTCATAACTGTTTATTTTATTAGAAATATTCCATTATGTGAAATCTGAAATATTAGCCCTCAGTTATTACTAGAAGGATTAACAGCTTTTTAGTTTGTTAAGTATAAATGGCTAAGAGTTAATTCCATTTGCATTTAATTAATAATTTCTAACCTTTTTACTCTTCTGTTGGCTAACTAAAAGTACTAAAACGTTAACTTAAATTTCCCTGCAATTCCGCAAGTAATTTTGCATCACTTTAGACATAGTTTGAGACAAAGAATAAAATGAACTGTTAATCGCCTCAGTGCTTTAGATTATCTGTAATATTTTGGGCGGCTATGATTAAACTTTTACCTTAACTTAGACTTGTTCCACTGTCAAATGGTATTAGTTTGATACTAGTTAGCAACTAACAACTACTTAGCCCAACTTGGCTCCTCCAAGAAATCTTTTTCTCAATAAACACTTGCACAGCTCTTAATTACCCAATGCAAACTTAGTCAACGCAACTTTCCAAAAGGGACCCATAAGTGGAGAGCAAACTGTGGAACTACGGAAAGGGGAGGAGAACTTATCTCCATCTGGTGCCTTGATCCCAGTTGGCTTTTGCTTTGAGTGGGCCAAATACTTGAGGTTGCGACATGGCAGTCGCTGGAATGTCATGCAAGTTTGTCAAGCTGGTTCGAGGCTGCGTGTCAAACCAAAAAAAAAAAAAAAAATAATACCGACGTGGCAAAAAGTTTCAAGTCAAAGTTTTCATGACTCCTTTGTCAATTACTTGTAGTCGTAGTTGTTACCATGAGCCAGTTAGTCGACTGGCAAGAGTTGATACAGCGTGTAGTATAACAATATCAACCTATTGACATTTCGATTGCGTATGGCTGGAATAACTTCATGCGAGGCATGTTTACATGGCACGTGCTGACTGTCTTGTGCTCACACGAGTTGATTTTCCCCATCCACACACTCACACTCACACACACACACATCCAGTTACTCAATTAATGTGGTGTGCGCAAAAGTTTTTGGCTATTCATTTGCTTAGACGAGGCACATCAGTAGCACATTTATAGCAGTGTACAGCAGCTTGTGTGTATAATTTACGAGCCAACTGTGTGATGCCTGGACAGAGCTAATCTATCATTATTGATTGGCATCAGGGTGTATTTCCGTATTTTTTGCTCTTTCTATCCCCTGTACCTATCACTCTCATACTCTGTGTGGCATTATGTAATAGCTGGCCAAATGAATGACAATTTATTTATAGCCTAATCCCAAAAGGCTCAGGAGTTGCATAAAAGCATGTCATACAGTGTACTAACCACATGAATTTCTGTATGTTTTATTTCTTTTATTGCAGGAATGCGCATGCAAATACATTCTGAAGGTACTGTGGTAGTATGGCAAAAGGATTTGAAATTAAATTTTAAGCAGCATTTGGAATGAGAGCAGCACAAAATGTGCAACACGTGCGCGTTTTATTTTAAACATTTATAAACAAACAACTACACACACACACTCTCTTACACGGTCTCCGATGAGCGTATGTGTGCGTGTGTGTGGGTGTGTGCGTGTGTAAACGACGAGTGCCACTGGAGTTACTTGGTCGCTTCGTAATGCCATTAAAGATTCATCTTAACGGTAATGTGTTTTGACAAAAACAACAAAAAATAAAACAACAACAAGTAAATAAATAAAAACCAACAACAAGAAATAAACGCAACACAAAACAAAAGCAACAACAACAACATCATCGGAGGCAGCAGCTGGAAAAGGGCGACTGTTTGTAAATATTAAAATGAATTTATGTGCAGCGCAAAAGTTTTTAATTAAGTGAAAAAATTAAAGGAAAAACAAAAAGGATTGAAGCAAGAGTGAAACAACAACAACACGAGTCACATAAAATCGTAAAAAGTAAATAAATAAAATAGCGTGAGCGAAAATTGTCACCGCCACTCGCATACAAACACACTCGCGGAATAAGCCAAAAAATCATTTGGCAGCTGTGCGTGCGTGTGTGTACCGTTGTGTGCGTGTGTGTGAGTGTATGTGGTGATGTGTGGACAAACTCGTATCTGAAATGATGTTTGCACAAAGTGAGGGAAATGTATTTGCATTTTTTATGCCCATGTAGCGGCTCTACCTGTTCAGTACTCACACAACCACATAAAGAACAAACGTATAACAATTGCATTTACCCTTGGAACTGTTACAAGTAAAGCCAAGGCACCAACCATGAAGGAGTCTCTGAGAAGCAAGCTTTTTGTCATCTATTTCATCATTGGCATCCTGCAGCTTGGTGAGATTGCGACACATGAACACAGCGACGGTTATAAGCCAGGTGAGTCAACTACGTATACTTAATATAATTTAAAAAAAATACGTTATTTGAAAAGATTTCCTTCTCATAGGCGTATTTGTCGTTTAATATCGATTTAATTAATATTATTTTATGTTTGATTGCCTCACGCTGTCAAACAACTTTTAATTGATTCTTATTTTTAATTCAAGTCTCGTATTTATCTTTGCTTGTGCAGGGGCTGCATATCAAATTTATATCCCGAGAGTGTTTCCTGATTTTTAATGCTGTTTTCTCAACTGACAAAGAAACTCAAAAGCATTTAGCATATTAAATTTAATTATGCAGCAAAGTCATTAAATTATAAGTGCTCATTTGAAACTTTTTTAAGGCTTTTTCCTCTACGCTCACTCAAAAGAAAAAGAATCTCAGCATGCTGTGAAATGTACAAATCATTGATATGCATGAGTTTCATGAACTCTGAATAAAACCAACTTTCCAAGGTTATTAGCCATAACTCTTACAAATAATATAATCCATTTTGTGACTATAAATCTGCGTGAACAAAAATTATGCGTAATATTAAAGCTTTAAACAACAAAAAAGAAAGTATCTTATCTTTTATAATTAATCTACCAGAGCGTGGTTAAAATCAAATAAAACAATCCGTTGCACCGTTTTAAATATTCTGAATTTCCGACCTTTTTTGACCCCTTAGAAAATCATACGGGTCTATGTCATGCTTATGTTAGAAGTCGTGTATTTCAAACCAACAACAGTCGAGTCGATCTTTTATATGATCTAAATGTTATGACATCATCTTAGTTCACCAATGAGTACGGGTCTTTTTTAGTCGATAAGGTTCCAGCGTTTCGTATTACTTTTTTTATGTAAATTGCGGAATTTATATTATATTCAAACATTTATCTTTCGTGAGCGATTTCTCTATTAAAAAATTCCCGGCATTCTTTAGTGTTTTTACCCACTTGTTTTATGAGCAAAAAATGTGCACTAAATTATTGGTGGTCGTTGTTAAATGCGGTATTTAACTACACTGCTGCAATCCATCTGTGGAATGATAGAATGGGAAAGCAATGCCAACCAAACAATTTTTATGGTGAGCATTTAAAAATGCGGTAGTCATTTTTTACGTCAGCTATGCTCAGATAGGAGCACGCGCTCCACCATAAACGAGGGGCAAAAATGTTAAATTAATAAATATAAAATTATGCAATTTACACAACTTCATTATTAACTTTCTTTTTTTCCATTGGCGACATGTGCGCCTTGTTTGTTTATTGCTCTTGTTGTTGTTATTGGTATTTTTTTTAAAGTCGCAAATCCAAAATGTCACCTGCGTCACCTGTTCCACGTTTACTTCAGCCACACCCACATTACTGGCGATATCCCTGCGGTGGCTACTTTGCCTGGCTGCTTAAAAAATGCATAAATTCTCATTTTATGTGTCTGCGTTGGACTTTACATTAGTTTGGTGTTGCTGCTGCTGCTGCTGATTATCCCCAGAGTGCTATATAAAAATTTGTGCTCGCATTTTGCTGTTGATCTCTTATTTGTGTTGCATGTATAAATTTATTGCGCTGCTCACTCCTCCCCTGGGAATTTTTTTATAAAGCATAATTTAACGAAAACTGAGTTAAGTAAATTACTGCAGAGTTATTTCTTTTATCATTATATGAAAACTAATTTTTAAATCGACTAATAACTCATAAAGTTTATATATATAACGCCTGGTAACTCTGTAAAGAATTGACTTGCTTAAAGACTTGCTTATATTAATGATTGTAGTCCCTTCTGGCATCTTGAAAATGCTTTAATTCAATTTCTAATTCTCGGTGCTCTGGCGCTTACATAATAATTAGTAAAATAAATTTCACCTAAATACACAGAACGCAGCGCTAAGAGCGCAATGGAAAAGAGTAAACAAAGAGAGGGACAGAAAGGGAGAGAAAGGGATAAAGGAAATTTGTACACCTGAAAAAGGTGCACCAAATGGCCACGTCAAATGCAAGCCCAAACAGCACTTAGAGTTTGCTTTAAGTCCTCAACGTCCCGCTTGGCTTATTTTTCATCATTTTTCACGCAGAAAGCAAAAATTTTAGCGTCGTCCCGCCATACTCTCTTTCCTGTCTCTTTCCAGCTCTTGTCAACAGGCCCCGTCCGTGCTCATGTCCGTGTCCAGGTCCATGTCCGTGCTCGTGCCAATGTTTGCGTCGCTGTTCTCGGGCAGACGGCAGACTGTGCCCGACAGTGTCAGCTCTGGTTGTCTGCAGGGCAAGGGGAAGGAGTAGGGTTGAAGAAGACACGCTCTAAATGAAATCTAATTAAAGTGTGCTAAACGTGCATCCAGCCCAGTGCTGCAGTAGAAGCGTGTGACATATTTAAATGATTTTTTCGCCTCCAAAATAAGGGCTTAAATATGTTATTTAAATTTAGATGTATTTGCTAAAATTATTTGTTAAGTTTGGCTGCTTATAGATAGTTTTGCGCATGAATTTTTCCACTTGACCTGAAGTCAAATCAAATAAACCGCTTGCTAACCTTTGGATGGATTTTGTGTTCAACTTTTTCTGAGCAATCAAAATAAAGTGGTCAAAAGTCAGCATTGCAAGATTCTGTGCTGGTTTTCGTACGAAATGAGTGGCAAAAAATTGAATCATAACCACATGTAGTCTCCATATATCCAATATCAAATGTTTAAGAGCTTAATAAAAACAAACTGATGCTACAGTCTATGGATAAATGGGTTCGGCAAGAGAGTGAGCACCTGGGGCAGCTGGCATAACATGCGATTTCTAATTCAATTTCTGTGACAGCACATAAATAAAAGAAACATTTTTTGAAGTAGAAGCAGCAGCAGTACGAGTAGTACTAACCAAAAGCAAAGCAAACGAACCAAAAACTGTAAAAGCAATTCCTTGACAAAATAAAAGGCGCACAAATGTCAGTTTTCCCAGGCCAACGACAACCACACAACTACAAAATGCTTTGCTACTACATGGAGCAATGCGACGACGAATCGTTTACCAATTTTCTGACTGCTGCAAATCAAACAAAAAAAAAGAAAGAAACAAAAAAAAAATTGAAGAAGCAAAAGCAACCGAAAAAGTTTTTAAATTAACTAAAAAAACAGCAAACACACACACATACATTAAGTGAAAGAGAGAGAGAGGGAGAGTGTGTGAGAGAGAGAGAGAGCCCGACAGGAGACCAGAATGAGAGCGCGACACGTTGTAGCTGGTGTTGGCATTTGGTTTGAGTATTTTAGAGGAAAGTGGAAAACTTTTAGTGGCATGTTTACAAAATAAACTTCAACTCGCAAAACAAAAAAAAAAAAAAAAAAACCGATGAACGAAGAAAAAATAAATAAGAAAAATGCTGATTGCGATGAAACAAAAAAAAAGTAAAAAAGAAAAGCAAAAAGAATCACAAAAAGCTGAAAGGAAGATGATTTTGTTGCGTGGTTGTTTTGGTGGCAGTTCCATTATTATTGTATATAAGTAGCATAACAACTATGACGGCCATCAGCTGACACATATTTTCACTGTAAGGTGGCACATACACAGTCACGAGCAGCCAAACAAAGACACACACACAGTGTGTCACACACATACGAACGCACACTGACGTGCTCCGTCAACAAGCACTGCAAAAAGTTTTTGGCAACTTTTGTTTGGTTTGTTGTCATTGTGGGCCAAAAAAGTTTTTACGCCTTCGCTGCCGTTTCGTTTTTTGTGCTGACGGTTGGCAAACAAAGCATAATTTTTAATCTGAATCTGGCCATGCAAACATTGTTACATATGCCATAGTACACACCATCATACACAACACACACTATCACACTCACACACATCTACTGACACGCGTACACACAGATGTGAACATGTGTGTATTCGCGCCACACCTGCACATGGCTTTTAGCCTGATTGTTGATACTTGAAAAATTATGTTTATTTGGCTTTGGCCTCGTTGTTACAAAACACATTTTGCCGCTCTGCAAAATGCACATACGCAACGTGTATCGTCAGTTTTCAGCTAAAAACTACCAATGACCTGCAAGTCGTTAATTTTTTTTGTTTTTTATTTGATTTGCTTCGCCAAAACGTGACAATATCATCAACTCTGTGCGTTTTCAACGGTTGTAAAACTCTTAGTTTGTTAATTTAGCATTTTATAGTTTTCAAAAGTAGCGCACGTAATTTTATTCACACACTCATGAACACAGAGTCAAACTTTATTGCGTTGAAAATGATTTATTCCTTTCTGTACTGTGATTCATTTTTAGCCTTTTAGGTCTTAATAATTGTCAAGTAAACCTTTGTTTTATTTTGAGTTAATAAGCTTCAGATTGTAATATATTCAGATAAATTTGTTTTAATACTTGAACTGGTAAATTGATTCAAAGACAGTTAAAGCCCTTCAGGCAAACATCAAACGGACAGTTATGACACAATTTAAGTCATATTGAGAGATACTTTCGGTTATATTAATATGTAGTTTGCTTTGCGGACCATCACAAATATTTGATTTTGTGCAACTGACATTTAATGACCGCATTCAACATGTTATTTGTGGTGTAGCATTTAATATTCAAGTTCAATGTCTGCGCTGCATATTTAAATCGACCACAGCTGTTGCTGACAGCCAGACACGGACAGAAAAACACAGACCTTCACTCCAAACTCCAACTGCAACTCCACCTCGAGAAGATCCCGACACGCAAAACCCTCAACCAGAAATTAAAAAGCGCTTAAGTGGAACAAATCGGAATCGTATTCGATATGTTTCCGGTAGCTCAGCATTAATCAGCATACGACGTGCCAGATAGATGTTGTCAAAGCTTTTGGTATTTGCAAATTTCTTAACACGAAATTAGTCGCAATAAACAAGGCTAACAAACAAGGCAAACACGGCAAGGCAAGGCAAGGTTAGGCAAGGCAGGACAAGGCAAGCGCTTATAAAGCACGACAGACACGGCAAATAGAAGGGAAGTTAGCGTCTAATCGAAAGCAAATAAAATGCATTGCATACCTGCATACCATAAACTGTCACTTGCATTGTATGCCAGTCATGGAGGACATGCAAGCCATGGAAGCAACACCACACCTGTGCCACCTGTACCGCCATCGAGCTACGCTGTCTGACTGACTGCCTTGCAGCTCGTAAACCTGCCTGTCTGTCGGTCTATCTGTCTGTCTCTCCGTCTGTTTGCCAGTCCATCCCTGGAAGGGCATATTGTGCATGCCAAGTCCTCGTTTCGTATGCACCGTCACCTACCAACAGTAACGGCAGCAACACCACCATCACCACCATTACCACCATCACCACTATAACCACCCTGACCACCATTACCACTATCAACAATTCCAATGCCAGAACGAACCACCCGTGGGCTTGGGAACGACTATTAGCCGCCGTCACTGTATGTTTTACCATAATTTGCCAGCAGTTTCAGTTCCGTTCAGTTCACTTCCATTCAGTTCAGTTCGGTTAAGTCTCATTCACATTCTCATTCTCGTTCTCAGTTCGAGGCAACTGACACTGGCATGCGCCATCGTTTGTCGTCTCTTATCGAATAGCATACAAGTGTGGTTTGCATGTCGCACTCGACTACACCGCCCTCAAACCACCGCAATAATAAACTACCATTGCCTATCTGTCCGCCTGTGTGTCTGTCCGTCTGTGTAGTATGTCTGCCTGTCTCTGTCAATTATAAATGCAAAACTCTGTCTATGAGCTGCATACAGAAATTAAAATTGTTTACCCAAGACATTAATGTCGTGCCTATTTATTGTTAATTGTGAAAGAGAACGAGTGTGTGGCTGTAAGTAGTTACAACGAATTGCTTTTAGGCGCTAACTGCCTCACTTTCCACATAATTAAGAAGCACAACCATAGAAGAAATTAATTCTTATTGAATTTTATTTCAACGCAAGTAAGAAATTAATTAAACTTATAGAAGGGAGTGACTTACCTTTTAATTTATCGATGTCAGGTGAAATTATTTATTCGATATCCTTTTTCCTGCAGTTTGCTGCAAAGATATGTAATTCCACTGCGGATTTTGAATCTCTGAAACAAAACAGACAAGCTCTTTATCTTTAAAAACAAAAAATCGCATTAAAATTCTTTTAAAATCTGTATAATCTTTGAGTTTACTTTTTTGTATATTACATTTTTTTTAAACGCAACAAAGTATTAAATAGTTGTCTTAGGCGAATATGAAACGAGTATTTGCCACATATATAGAGGGGTATTTATGTAATTCAATGTTGTCGTGCAATGAATTGTTGTTAGAATGTCGTGTGCACACACCTATTTCAAAACGGGGTGCTCAAAATGTGAGCTGGGTGTAAATAAGCACCTGAACCAAAACTCCAAATAACCAAGCAACGCTAACGAAAATAATTGAAAAGGTTTCATTTTGCACACACGTTCTCTCATGTGGTATGTTGTGCGCACACACACACACCTGTATGTACACATGTAACACATAAATAACAAGGATCAAGCGCTAATCCAATGGCAGCAGCAAAGAGCGTTACCAAAAGGGGTACGCGTGCTGTCAGACGCAGCATTCGATGTCAGCGAATGCGACGCTTTAAATGCTTTGATTTCATTTTTCATTTCCTTTTTTCATTCACAGCCACACGGTTACCGAGAGTACATATACAAACATATATAGATACAAAATACAGCGTGGGGACAACAATTGGCAGGTGCGACAAGAGCGCGCCAAATGAGTTGTTGGCTGTTGGGTTGTCTCTTGGCTCAATTCAATCACAAGCTACTTACAGACAAAGCCATTAGTCGACATTGCTTGTGTAATGAATTTGAGCGTTGATGTGTATGTGCGAGTATGTGTGCTTGTGTGTGTTTCTGCGTCAGTATCCGAGTGTCGAGTGAATGGCATACCATTTTTTTTTTTGTTATAGAGCGACAGCTTAGCAATGCGAATAATCCCAGCCCACACCTGCTTGACTGTCATCCCAAAGTCCTCAAACTCTTGTGGTAGAAATAAGCAGGATTAAGTACGCTTAAAAGCAACTCTACGCGATTTTCATACGCAAAAATACCTAAAAAAAAAAACTGAGAAATGCAAGACATGAACACATTGCGAGCAAAAGATATGGAAAAAATGGCAAACAATTTCTTTTTGTTCGTGTTGTGGTATCTGACACTCCGGATTGTAAAAAATGTAATGAGCTTTCGTTTCTTTTCGACAGCGGCAAGCTCAAAATACTCATATGCCACATAGTACATCGCATTGTAAGCATATTCAAGTTTAGAAATTTAATTTATAAATATTAACTAGACCGGTTTGGTGTATGCGTGTTCGCCCACTTGGAGGCGCCAAAAAACAAGTGAAAAATAAACTAACAAACTGCTAACATGCAACGCCAGCATTTCCTGACTTTCTCCCGGGGGAACTCAACCTGCTTTAGTTGAAATCACGGCTCTTACACTGATAGAAGCGGCAGATTTATAATTTTAGGCAATACTAAAGTAAAAAGCATAAAAGTAGATGCAATTTAGGCTATAATTGTAAAAACGAATACTTAATTCTATGTTTAAATTCAAACTTTACCTTTAAGTTGAATAACTAATTTTTTTGATCAGTGTACTTGCTTTTAAAGAAATGCCTATTTAGTTAGGTATTCTGGCCTGGCTTGAAAAGTGATTTTGATTTTTTCGATGCCTGCTTAGCGGCGCTAATGCGTACGAATGGCCTGTGGCCAAATGGTTAGTCCCATGGTTCATTCGGGCTGCCAACGGGTGGCAAAAGGCAGCAAACAACAGGCACAAATTGCCGTTTCGCGCTTCAGTTGAGCAGCTTAAAGCTTAAGTCAACATAACCAGCAACAGGAATAGGGAAAAGCAAAGCATGAGTCGCGTCGCACAAGCATTCCTTGAAGCATTTGTGCGAGAGAAAAACGCAAGCGAAAAACAACAAAAAATTGTGTAAATTCTTTTTTTTCCTGCTTCCTTTTCTTTCTTTGCTCACTGCCTGGACTCGGCGGCATCTTAAGCATTTTTTGGCTGCCTCTTAAAGTCACTTCGTGTGTGCCTACCAAAATTGCTTTCTGCCGCAATTGCTGCCGTTTTATTTTATTTATTTACTTGCAAACCGCACACACACACACACACATATATATACACCCATACACCTACACACCTAAGCGTATACTTAAAGACCGTGTGGGTGTGCTATGTAGGTTTAGTGGGGCCAGAAGAAAGCACAAGAGGGATAAAAAGGTGTGTGCTTGTTTTTGCTTCTGCGATGCCCGTTTGCTGATTGAATTTTCCAAGCGAGTAATTTTTAAATTGTGCCTCGGTCAAAAGATAATTCAATTTTAGTGTACAATTTCTATTACCCAGAAGTTACCTTCAACTTTATTGAAGTAGAGCGTTGCTTGGGCTTCACAGCATTACAGCATCATAGTACCGAAGCGTCGTTGGTTTAAGATTTTTGCGGTTTTTGTGGCCTGATGGCAAGTCTATTTATGTGCATATTTATTCCCTTTGCTGCTCAATTTTCAGCCTGATTTATGTGAGAAAAATAAGAGCCAATTGTTGCTACTGTTGCACAGTTTTTTGGTGAAAGTTGGCTAAATTCTTTGGCCTTGGGCCAACAAAGTTATGCAAACAGGTAACTGAAAGTTGTTCGTGGTAAAACTTACTCACTGTGCCACGTCTTTATCTTTTGCAATTCAAAATTAAATATGATCTGATTTCAGTTTACAGTTTAAGAACCGTTTAGACAAGACAAAATACCAGTCTCTCTGACCAAACTGCTACTCTAAACAGCCAGCTATAGTATTGTTAGAATCCCAAAACCAAGTTGGCTCAGCTTGGCTTACAAGTGCACTATCCTTCCAAACATACCCTTATCAATGGCAATCGTTAAATGTCATGTTCAATGCTTAAACGCAGCACAGACCAGCACACAAAATGCCACAATTTGTATGCATTATGTTTGCTCGAAGATACAACTGCAAGCAGAAGCGTTAGTCGTAGTAGCTGATACTATGGCAGCTACAAGCGTCAGCTAAGAGCTGCAAACTAAGCCAAAAATGCCACAAAACATTCAACATATATCATGCATTTTTACGTACACTTTTAGACACTTTCCGAGCATGTATCTGTATCTGCGCGAGGGCAAACTAGCAACTGCCTGACTACCATGCAACAAGAGACTACCAGGCCGGCAGTCATGCTGCTCAGCTAGTCCCTTGTCCAATCCAATGCTGTTGTTGCAACTTTTGTGCAAAACTCGTAATTTACACATGTATTCGACGCCCCAGCAAGGGCAACACCAACAGCAACTTTTCTAGGTTGCATAGTGTGTTTATCTGGCAAAAGCTGTGAGAGAGCTAAGCTTGCCCTGAACTTAGTCCGTTCGCTGTGTGCTGGTTGCTGGCTGCTTGCCATGTTTTCGCAGTATGCGTGAAGATATGCGCTGCCCACGCAACGTATGCGTAATGTGCACTTGAGTTGCACTACTTCTGTTGCAGTCACCATTTGTCACCGTTAGCACAGCCTTGGGTCGTAAATCACTTGCGCATTTACCTATTTCAAGGCAGCTTTAATAAAAGATTTAAACATAATCGATTTCTTTAGTCGACTCAAGCGCAGTTTCCATTCTTAGCCACATGTATTTGTGCTGCTCCACAATATTCCCGTTTTATTATATAGACCCATGTGTGTGTGTGTGACTATGTGTGTCGCTTGTGTGCTTGTATTAGTTAAGCTGTTTATAGTCTTGCCGTTGTTATTGTTACTGCTGTTGCGTTGTATTCTCCAAACAATTTACTTCTAAATTGATGAAATAAATTTTCCAACACACTTATTTCTGTATATTACATTTTTTCCTGTGTATATTTCGGGAAATTCATCTTCAGCCTCTTTATATGTTTGTGTTGGGCTTAAATTTCCGTCTTATTGTTGTGTTTTTCTCCGTTTTTTCTTCGTTTTTCCCATTGTTTTTTTTCTTATATTTGCTGAGCCTCTTGAAAGACATTTTCTGGTCACAATTTGCTGCGTACACTTTATTTCATAAGAGTTTCGCGGAAAATATTAGTGGTACACGTGAGTTACTTTAGCTGCAAAAATAATTTATCTAATGGTTTAAAGAATTCTGATGTAATTTAAAACTCTTAAATGTGTTTACTTAAAATATTGATTAAGCCTATGTTGTGCAGTTTTTATTTAAGTAGATAATAACATCATTGTCAATAAAAATATAAAAAGAGAAACATTTTCCATTTGAGATCTATGTCATTAAGATAGCGTCAGTCTATGGACAATTTATGATAAATATACAACAATGAAAATAAAGGTTTCGAAGGGTTGCTCTTTCCTAATCTCTGGTAGATATCTTTTTATGGCATTTCCTATTCAGTGTGGCTATTGTGGTTGCCCTTTTCTGCAGAGACTTACCACGAGTACCTAGTACAAGGGATGTAAATTAATATCCTGAAGGGGATTCCCGCGTTGCTTAGGCAACCAATGACACTCAAAAAGCTTTTATGGCTTTCAGTGTGATGAGTTGGAGTACATTTCCACGTAGTAAAGATTTCTGGAAATACTTCATTAGGATCAGGCCAACACTGGCGAGCACTGTTGAGATTTAAGTCAGCCAACGCCCATTTCAGCTGACTGGCTTACTGTGCAGCTCTGTATCTGCATCCGAGCTGGTCTGCACTTTTTGTAGTGCCAGTAAATTACACTCAAGTGACATAAGTCGTCATCATCAAGTAACGGCAATAGACAGCACAGGCACTTGCAAAAAAAAAGGCAAAAGGATTATGCAGACAAGCTGCCAGGTCTCATCTCTTAGATTTCAACTTTCAACTTCCAACTGGCCTTATGCTCTGCTATTGCCGTTGACTACATTTATTCTAGTATGACTACATTTAAGGAACAACTAATGTCATCTGCTGCTACTGCTCCAGCTGTGATAACTGCCTGCCATACATCTTGTCCAGAAGTTTCCTGTCACCTAAAGTCCTGTCTTGTCCCAACTTTGTCATTCCGCTTTGTATCTGTAGACATATTAATTTGGCCTTTGCTTAATACTCGGCATGTGCACAGTATGAACCTCACCTGTTCTATATGTACTCCGGACTCTCTGTCTGTCTGTCCATTTGTCTGTTTGTATGTCTGTCTGTCTGTCTCTATGTTTGTCTTTATCTGAAGAATTTTTAATGATTTTCTCACAATTTCTTTGGACATCTTTTGTTGTCAGCCTCTTTGTTGGCAAACATTTTTCTTGTCCTACACTTTAAGCTGGCCATTATTAAAATACGAGCTGATAACAATTTAGCTGCAAGCTGAAAGTCAAACACAAGATCATGCACAAACACAAGCCCACATAACACACTCACACACACACTCGCACATACAAACATACTTAAATACATGCCGGCATTTTCTTGGCTTGTGCTGTCTGGTCATGTCCTTTTGGTACGTTGAACTTGTCGTCATTCTTTGCATAAGTTTGGGTCTACTTCTGCCGCGTTTGCAATTTTCAACTGCCTTGTGATATCTGTCTGAGTGTCTTTTGCAAGGTCAGCTAAAGTTCCTTCTTCTATCTCGCTTTCTCTGTCTTACCAGTATTTTTATTTCCAGTTTCTCCCCTTAAAGTTGCGGTCTGATGCTGAATAAGGCCAAATATATTTTTTTTGTCAACCGCAGAACGTGATTAAACCAATAACTAAACCAATTTTGGCATTTTAAGCAACTGAAAAAGAGAAAACGTATTCTATCCTCCATTGGCGTGTTTGTAATAACAATAAAGAGCCCACAAAATTGTCAATTATACTGTCAGTGTGCCTAAACTTCAGGGCTGTACCACAGACCGTATACGTAATTTACCTTTTTGCTATGTTGATTTTGTTTTTTAATTTTTAACAAGCGTGCTTTTGATAACGGTAACCACAACAAAGAATTAGACAGGTTAATTGATACGCAGACACCACACACCAACACTCCACTCCACACACTTCACACACTCATTCGCACATCGGTATAACGGCACACATTTGTGAATTCGTATGTATATATGTGTGCGACAGCCAAACCTTTTGAAATATTAATGAAATCAATTTCGAGGCTAGCAATGAAAGCTGCAGCAGATTGCCAGGGGATATGCCGGAGTTTGTTGTCTGTGAATGTGTTTGGTGTTGTGCGTGTGTGTGTGTGTTTATATGTTTGTGTGTGGCGCTGGCAAACTTTTGTGTTTGTCTGCGATTGCGTCAAAATATGGCAATTAATATCGTCCTTTTGATTTCTCTATAGTTTGTTTTTAATGGTTAGAGTGTAAATTGCGGTTGTTTTGGGAAACACTTTCTAAAGCAAAATTGAGTGTCACTTATTATAAAAGTGCAGTACTATTAATCCAAAGTACAGTTTACAAACAAATACATTATGTTAATAATAAATTTAAATTTAAATTTACTTTAGCCAAGTTGTAGTAATTAACTTCTCCCATTTTGTTTACTATTAAAAGTCTCAAATTGGCAAGAAATAATTTAAATAGCTAGCTAGCTAATTTTCAAAGCTTTTTTATAAAATACATTGTTAAGTAATCCCTTAATCTGCCTTCTGTGGAACACACATTCTTATAGTTATTTTTAGAAATGAAAATTCTTAATTCACATAACCAACTTCAAGTTGCTGAGAATTAGTTCGATTAATCAATGTATCCCAAAATTGAAATGGCAGCTGAATCTGTTGCCGCAAATTTCATTTAAAAATGGATAACAGCTGTTGCCACATTAGCTAGAGCCTTAGAGCTCGGAAAGAGAGGAATACAGAGATAGAGACCGCTTTTACGATGGAAAGAGGGTCCTTGATGAAATCCTTTCACATCGAAATTGAAAAGGGGCTACAGTTGCGGCAAAGTGGCCGCCAACACATCTGCCCTGGCTGCCTCATTCTCTAGCTATAGAATCGGCCTGTGTCTCTTTCGCCTTTGCGGCTAAGCGCAAAATTAAGCAAATTAAAAGCCGCACACAGAGCAACATCTGCATAACTCATGTGTGTCCTGTGCGACCCCTGTGTGTGTGTGTGTGTGTGTGTGTTCTCTTCATAGCCCCTGACCTAACTCTGTTTGTGAAAAAAGAAACCGCAGATTTTTATCAAGCCCCTCAACTCGTTGTCCTCTGCATTCTCTTCGCATTCCGCACAAAATCAGCGCTTAAAAGCCGTTGACGTGCAACTTTTCATTTTTTTTTTTTTTTTCATTTTCATTTTGAAACGCCCAAAAGGCTGCCAAAAACATTTAAATTAAAATTCAGCGCAAAATAAAATGGCGAGCAGCAATAACAACAAACTGGAAAAAAGTTTTTATATCCACAACGAATTTGTAATGCTCTAAAGAGCGAGAGAAATTCTTAGCACATCAAAATGATTTTGTAGTTTATTTACTGGCATAACAACAAATGAAAAATGCCAAGAATTAGACTTCAAAAGTTAAGACACTGATAAATGTGCGAATTCACAGTTTTCTACTTATATAAAAATAATCCTTAATCTCTTTAAGATATTATACTTCATTCTATTTAAAGATACAGCAATTGTATTCAACATATAGTGTATAGAAAATATTTACAGAGTGTGGAGAGAGTTTTCATGGCCTTGGATGTGGCAGAAACAGCGGTAGCATTAACTGTTATTGTCGCGCGTGGGCGTGGGAGTGTATGAGTGGGTGTGGTTATGGGCTTTCGCATAAAACTGGGTGGCATGGGCATGGTCCGGCCAAATATGCGTAAAGTGTAAGCCGTTTAGTGCTCTTTGATGGCCTGACAGTAGCATTCGAAAATTTATAGCACGCTTTTAGGGTGCAAGGCATGAGGGCAGAGTATCACACAATTGGGCAATTTCGAAAGGCAGTAGTCAAACAAATGACAGTTTAAAGTGCGTGACATGCATGTACACACACACACACACACACAAACAAAACTCTGGTCTCCTGTTGCTAGGCGCATAGGCTGCAGGCAAAGCACTTTGGGTGCATGTTTAATAGCATTTGTTGCTAATCAATGAATAATTAATGGGCCAAGGTTTTGCTGCCTGCTGGCAGTAAACAAGCAACCACAACAACAACAACAACAACAGCAACAACAACTTCTACTGCCACAACAACTTAGCACACACACATGCGTGTTGTGTCCCAAACTATTTGCCAGAACTTTACGCTCCTCTTGCTGTTGTTGCAGTTGTTATAGTTGTGGTTGTTGTTGCTACAGTTGCTATTGCATTGCCTAATGTTGTTCGTGTTACTGTTTGGCGTCGGCTTACACATTCCCACCTCATGTTTCTGCTAATGCCTTCATTCCCTCTAGCTCTCTCTCAAATTTCCGTTCTTGTTGTTGCTGTTGCTGTGTCGCATTTAATATGCATTTTTTAATAGCGCAATTATAATTTGCATGTTGTAATAGTTTTTTTCTTCCCCACTTCGCTGAAGCATAGCAAAGGACTTAAAAACATTTATAATATTTATATTTGGAGGGGGTCGCCAAGTACTGGGAAATTTTCAAATGTGCACAAGTGCATGAAGAAGCAAAAAACTAAAGGAGGTTGGCTGAGTAGTTGCGAAATATTTTAAGCTTACTTTCATTTTTATACTAAAATTAAGGTAACTTTATATGATTGATAAATCATTTGTTGACTGCGCATATAAATTTCTATTAGATAATATTTTATTGCATAAAAAACCCTTTAAAACAACTCTCTTTGGTATACTTCAACTGGGATTTCTGACTGACGTACCATTACAATTTAAACGATAGAAATAATTTATAAAGTACTGACACAATTCAAAGACTGCTAAAACTGAACTTATAAGCAAGTAGACTAAATTTTTAAGCTAAAGCCAGAATTTGCCTGTGAGCTGCCCAATATTTAATTTGACCCCAAGCTAAGACATTAGCATTAGCTCAATTTGTCACTTGTTCTTCTCTGGGTGGTGGAGACGATTGGGCTGCATAACAATTTTCTAGCTATTAATCTTGACAAGGGGCTTTTCAGCATACGCAATAAACACGGCAATAATGATAACTAACACAAAGTCAACTAACGCCAGGCAAACTACAAAACTCAAATAAATTGGCAAAGTCGAAAAAAGGAATTTGGAAAAGAACTTTCAGACAATGGGCAACAGCAGCATGTGTGAAGCAGTAGTAGTAGCAGAAGTAGTAACAGTGGCATCAGGGAAAACTCACACATGTAAGGCATTTAACCGTTAGATAAATGTTGACGAGGTCAATGGGCGTAAAGCGGAAGTTATAGCCGGGAACAGCGACACGTACAAATAAAGTAGATGCCAGCGGCAACTTTGGGCCATTAGCAGTTGTGCTACCATCAAAAGGGGCCAACAGGGCTGAGAAATGTGGTGTGGTTTCGTTTTGGTTCTCTACACGGGCATGACGTGCCCAGCCAATAATCTCTGTCAACATCAATTTGGCCGGGGACTCAGTCTGAACTGAAACTAATTAAATGGTGTCCCATAAATTGCACATTAAAGCAAATTTATTGCATGCCCAAATCGAAATTATTGCCAAAGTCGCGAGACGTTTAATAAACTTCGGCTGGCAACTTGGTAGCAACGTGTCGCGATCTTAGCATACTTTACAGCGCATCGGAATTGTGATTTATGCCACAGCTTATCGAACTGAACTTTTAGGACAACTAAGGAATTTAAGACAACATTCTTTATTACCTCTAGCGTTAGCTAGTTGCCAGTCTTTCAGCTTCAATTTGTTGAATTACCTTTTTTGTATTTTATTTTCTGATTTTGATTGGACTTTTGTTAATGTCACAGTGTACAGTGATTTTTTTAACTCTACAACAATTTGTGCTAATGATGTCCGTGCAAATGTTTGTGGGCAGGAAACGCCCACGTGCTATTTGCCAAAAGTTTTTGTGCAATTGATTTTGCATTCATTCATAACCTAGGTGAACCAATTTGGAACTCATCATTTCTAATCATATTAATATTGGAAACTTTTCGACTATATATTTATGTATATATGAGATTTGGATATTCAACTTGTCTTTGGCCAATGCAGCAAAGTTGGGAATGCTTGTTAAACTTCTGAAAACAAAGTTTTGACATTATCAGTGTAATGCAGCCAACATTTGGTGCTGCTACTGCTACCCAAACCAAATCTTGCCACTGTCAATTTGAAGCAGTTGACAGACTAACTCCTTGAATGTCTGCTATTTGCGATAACGATTGAATTTTAAATGCTTAATTCCATTAAATAATCGTCTACGAAAATCCTCGTAGTGTTAAAGGTAAAGTCTGTACGAATAAACTTAAGTCATAATAAGTGAACATAAGCAGTTAATTAGCAGAGTTTAAAGGGCATGATTTCGTTACAACATTTTCAACTTCAAAGTATTTCGCATTGTGCAATTTCAACTTATAACGCATACGTCTTGTTATCCAATATTAGTTGCTCGCTTTGCTCGGTTTATTCGTTGTTGTTACTGCGAAGTGCACTCGCTCAGCTTGATGCATACCAATGTGGTTTTCATTTTGAAATGTGGTTCTTCAGACACAAAGTTCCTACTCGCTGTCTACCGTATCCCTGCAGTTAACCGAGTAGCTACTCATAGCGCACAGACTCGGCAGTGCGATGCTTTTCCTCCGTTGCTCGGCAGGATGCTTACAAACCTCACTATGTTACTTTTTCAGCAACAGCTCTAAAAACATTGTCACGTGGTTTTGTATTTAGTTGCAGCGCCCATTCACTTGGGACCGAGTACAGCCAAGGACGAGACGAGTTCGAGAATGGGAATGGGTATGGGGATGTGGATGCTATGGCCAGATTGCCACACCTGACTGCCAGTCAGTGGTGCTACTACTGCTGCACAGGCGAGCACTTTTTCTTTTGACTGCATTCAGCGGCAATTCCCCTATCCCATTCGTCCTTATTTACCTCGCTGTGTGATGCCATCGCAATAAATTCCAAGCTACGTTCTGTGTAGC
The DNA here is from genome assembly GCA_018152125.1 of Drosophila dunni. Taxonomy (NCBI): domain Eukaryota; kingdom Metazoa; phylum Arthropoda; class Insecta; order Diptera; family Drosophilidae; genus Drosophila; species Drosophila dunni. The sequence continues at coordinate 981,776 of JAECXC010001197.1, read as the reverse complement.
ATTGTCAAGCAGCAGCCATTGTGCTACAACTTTATTCTGTTTGCGTTTGAATGCATGTGGGTGATAGTTGTTGTTGCTCGTGCTGGCTGGCGGTGATTGTGGTGGAGGTGGTGAAGGTGGTGGATGTGGTAGTGGTAGTGAGGTGGCTGCTCTTGTACGACCGGAAATTGAAATAAATGTGTGTGTAAATGCGTCAAAATGAAGTTCTGAAAATGTTTTTGCCAGTGACAAGTGTCAATTAGAAAATGTTCAATTACATTAAAGCAGACAGCAACAATGGAGGGTAAATAATATAATAACAAGAACAAGAACAAGAACAAGTGCAAAAACAACACGATTTACAGCAAGTGGTTCTTTTGTAAGAAGCAACAATATTGTCATTGTCATTGTTGGTTAGAAGTAGCCATTGTATCTTGCACAGCATGAGGATAAACCAGAGCACAGGCAAGATACAGATACACGGCTGTGAAGTAAGAGAGAACGAGAGGCAAGTGAAGATAAATGTAATTAGTGGCACTTTAACTTAGTTACGAGAAAACTTGGCCTGGCAAATATTCTGAGTTGCCATAAGACGACTTTCAAGTTATGTAGCCAACACAGAAATTAGTCTATTCAAAAATAGTTATGTACTATATTTAGCCAACAGAAGTGACTAATGGCATGAGAACTTAATTACATTAAAAGCTTAAACTTTTCTTAATAAAAGTTTCAATTGTATTAAATCTATTTTATATAAATTAACTTTAAGGTTGACAAAAAACGTAATGACTTAATGGACAAATCTATCAGACACAAAGAGTAGTTAAAGCAATGTTTGCAGACAACGTGGGGTATTATGGCGTACAACACTTAACTGTCTAGTAATTAAATAAATTATTAATTAACCACTTTTAGTTGTCTGCTGTTAGAGCCTTAAAGCCGTGTGCCAAGTCATGCAATTAAGCAAATGATAAATCTATCATTACGAGTCTGTACCCTGCTGTTGGAAGAGAAATGTAATTGCTGTGTGCGGTCAGTGTTCCACAAGTTGTTCCATACTGTTATTGTGTTAAACTGCGTTTAACATGGCGTATACGCTATAATTCAGTTTGGCAAGAGGACACCGTTTACGCATAGTTTTCAACTGTCTGCAGAGCTGGCTAGCAATTTATAATCTACTCATTATTTGTATTTAAATAAGCCACCACCCTCACCTAATTCCATCTAATGCACATCTGTTCTGTATATTTTTGTTATTTTTTCTGTGCTGCTGTTATTGCCTGGCTGCTTGGTTGGCTAACAACAAATTGAAGGGAAATGATTCCATTTCATGCTAGATTAAACATGTGTCCACATAATTTATCGATTATTTATCATGTGGTCGCCCGTTTGTTTGTGGACAAAGTGACGCAGTGCCTTCCGGGCTTCCGGGCCTCCCATCGATGGCACCCACACCTAACCGAGTGATGCCCCCTATGTCTATGCCAAATGTGGGGTGCGTAGGCCTGTCTTTGTGAGAGAACATTGCGCACACAAGTGCAAAATTAGAAACAAAAGCCCAGCCTAAGGCGCTTTCTACCAGTTTGCTTCATGATATTTTCCCACTGTAGTTCGCAATTCGCAGCTCACAGTTGTTGTTGTTGCTTTTGTTCTTGGTACTGTTGTGGTTTGCCGGCTGTTTCGTTTTATTCGCTTTGCCATTCTACGCTATTCGAGTACGCATTGCATTTTTAGCGCATACATACACATACATAGATACAGATACAGCTATAGATACACATGTATAGCGTGAAAAACATGAAAATGGCTGCCATTTTGTAATCCGCATGCGGCTGGGTAATCACCTCATCCAGCTTCCCTCACGTGCGGCGGCTTTGGACGGGTTTTTGCGCCACATTGGCGCATTATGTGGCCGCTCCAATGGATGTTGTGATTTTGCTTCCACTTTTCTCTTTTTTTTTTTTTATTCTATTTTTTTGTATTTTGTTTGTTATTTTTCTGGTCAGTCCTTGGTCAGTCGATCGATATTTTAAAGCTTAGCCAAATGATGTGGCTACATTAAGCGCATGAAACTATTTCAGCGACAACACCACAATTGCCAGATTTGTCTACTTTGAACGCATTACGGAACCGTTGAAGCCTGACTATTGTTAATGGTTAGTCAACTAGCTACCACAATTTGTCAGAGCTTGTTTTAAATCAAAGACGAGTTATTTTATTTGACAGCATACAGGAAATGGGACACATGAGATAAAAAAAACATTTTTATTCCTTCCTCTGAATTATTGCAAGAATACTGCTGGATAAATGTATTTTACTACATACTTATACGTATGTGTCTTTTTGCGTACCTTGCAGATGGTGAAATCTTGCGCGTGCTTGTCAATAATTCGGCACAAATCAAATGCGACGTGGGCTCCAGTTTGCCTGATGACAAAGTATTACTGGTCGTTTGGTACAAGAACAATCTGCCCATTTACAGGTGAGTTGCGTGGCATGGCGTTGCGTAAACAGCTGCAATCTATAGCACCAGCCTCATGCTCTCATTTTCTGACAGCTATGATACACGTGGCGCCCACGCAGGCACACCCTCCCATTGGCGGGATGAGGAGGTGCTCGAAGACAGAGCAGTCTTTCGCACGCACAAGGAACCGGCGGAATTGATTATAAATCCGGTTAAGGTAAGCAGTCCCAGAATAGCCAAAGTCAAAGCTAAAGTGTCAACAATACAACAATTTTATAATTGAATTCTGTCTCTCTTTTGACTTGAACAGGAAAAAGATGCGGGCAACTTTCGCTGTCGTGTGGATTTCAAGCTTTCGCAGACTAGAAACAGCAATGTCAATCTGGAAGTTGTTGGTGCGTATAACGAAATCTTTTATTTTAAAGCAGTAATGTCAAAAGAAAATTATTTAACGTGAAGGAAAATTTTAATTATATGTCTATCACAAAATTAGGAAGTTTAAAAATAGTTTAAATTTGAAAATATTCGATTTCTTTAAAGTGCTTTAATTTAAATTAATATAGAGATTATCATTTTAAAGCATTTAAATTAAAGGGTCAGAAACATTTGAAATATATTCTTAAATTGACATTTTAATAAAAGCAATAAATATTAAAATATATTTTGATACTTTTTAATAAAACTAAATAAAATGAATAATGTTTAGCGTACAATTTGTCTATTAAAAATCGATTGGTTTAGTTTTTCTTCCTACATACAAATTAACTAAAATGATTTTTAGGTTAGCCGCAAATTTCGCAATTTAATATGCAAATACGCGTACCTTTGAACATGAATATGCATGCGAATAAATGCAAAAATGTGGGTTAAACTAAGTGCATTCTATTTGAAGCTTCAAAAATTGGAAAATTAATTGTGATTTGCGGTTGTCTGTGATTTAGAATTATTAAAATGAGGAATTATATGGGAGAATGACCCAATATTGATTTTTTCGTTTTTATTATATATTTACAGTGCCCCCGCAGCAGCCAAATATTTACAACGAGCGTCGCATGCGAATCGACTCCCGGGCAGGACCCTACGAGGAGGGTGGTAGCTTGGAGGTCACGTGTGTTGTCTTTGGCGGTGAGTAAATCGATTCAGTGTTAAGTCACAAATAAATTGAACTCCAATTAAAGTTTATAAGCATCGTTAATACATAAATTTCGTGTTTGAAACTTATCCGAAATGAAAATCGCGCTGAAAACTAAAACAATACATGCTTTGATAGGAAGTTGAGTTTCGGAAGGGGTTAACGTTGAGAAGTTTTTGGCCTCCTAACAATGGATCGCAGCTTAAACCACAAATAATGAATAAGTAAAATAACGTTCAATTGTTAGGAGCAAACAACAAGAGTCAACAAACAAAAAGCCAATTGAAAGCGAATAGCAAATGGCAAAGGGAACAGAACAGAACAGAACAACAAAGTCAATTTCTCAAATATACAAGGCACACAAAAGGATTAAAAACCAGGGGAAAGACGGTGCTATCGAGGTACGAAGAATAAAAGAAGTTTGTGGCCTTTGAGCATAGTTAAACAATTGTTAAGTAAATAAAAGAAGCAGGCGATGGGAGGTAGGCAGTGGGCGGGGTTCCGTTGGCAGCAGTCAACAGGCATTTCAGAGCATTCAAACATGGTCGACAAGCTGACAACTGTTACCAACCATACGTACGTAGGTAGCTACGAACTCACATAGCACTTGAGTCAATTGTTAATACCGCAAAAACGAAAAAAAAAATAAATATATATATGTATGTATATAAATATTTGGTATATGTAAAAAGTGAACCAGGGAAAGAAAACTCAATGCTTGGCATTGTGTGTGGCATTGCAAGCCTTCTGTTTTAAACCATTCGCAAACAACAATAGCTTCCACTCACTGTAAGTATGTCACACTCACTAACAACGGCAGAAACAACAGCAACAACACCAACATCAATTACAACAACAACAGCAGTAACTGTAAGAATAACAAGTAGAGCAATCGCGTGCTTTATCGCTGCGGACTGTGCACTACTGTGAACTGGGGAACCTCTCGGGAAAAACGGAAGCAAAACCACTTTGAATGGTTTGACATGTCAACGTTGACATAAAATAAATCACCAGCAATAAAACTGCACTCGAAACTGCCAACTGGGCAGTTGGCTTTTGGCCGGGCGATATAACGGGTTGATTTTGCCTTTTTGCCTTTCGCGTTCTTATCCAAAAACGTAGCAGAAGGAAAAAAAAACCAATACAGGCGCTTACGGAAAAAAATTGCTCTCTCAAATTGTTGTGTGTGCCAATTAAACGGGGCCAAGAAAATGTTACTAAATGTACGACCTCATAAAACTACAAATGCGAGTACACACATCCAACAGCTGTTGACAGCATGAATACGAAATGTGTTAAGCTGAAGAAAGAGGAAAAAAAGTACTTAAAAGTCGGCCTTAAATTGCTGGCAAGTAGTTGGTCAAGACTGTTGACAGCTGAGAGCTAGAACGATTAGATAAATGATGATGATGATTGATAATATTCTATTGCTTACTAAGTGGAAAATTATTACTTTTATTTATTTAAGACTTAGCTGTTTAAATTGACATTCATGATTTGAAATATATTTAACTTGGATTTAGAAACATGATTGAAATGCCTGCGTTTTGGGACTTACTAAATTGGATTATCAACTTAATTCAACAAGTAATGATTCTGCTAGAACTAAGCAGCCCAACGTAGGTTTTTAAATGATGAACCGAAACCGGAAATATATAACTAGAAAAAAAAAATGGTAATATGCTAAGCAGACTCGGCCAGATAAGACGGAACAAAGAAAGTAAAAGAAACGAAATGAAATGAAAATGAAGACAGCCAAGACTGAAATTCGACATGCAATGTCCATTATAAAAATTGAGAATTGAGTTGAGAAGCTATGAAGTTGATACTTAAAGAAATGCAATCAGCAAAAGTAAGTCAAAATTTGACTAGATGATGGATATGGCAATAAATGCGCCTACTCCAACTCCAAAATTAACTTCAACTCGAAGTACTTTAGTAACCCAGCGCTTAAGGGTGTGGAAAATCGACAAAGGAGCACTAAATTTTATTGCAGTTAGGCCAGTTTATGGGATAGATGGGTGGGCTACAGAAGCGGAAGAGACTGGCAACAGTTGCAAATGAGTGCGACACGCCAACACCAAATGTTTGAATGCAGAAATAAAGTTATAAAGCCGCACAGTTTCAGAGGGTAGTAAAAAATTACCCCGACCCTTTTTTGGTAATCACAAGACATCAAAAGGAATAATGTGGCTCAGCATTGTTGCTAGCGTGGCAACGTGGTAACATGGTAACATGGTAACTCCTGGCCTAAAACGACTGACTCGACTGGCTACTAATGCATAATATTTCGCGTTGCCTATTTTTCGGCACGTCATGAATTTTACACGCGGCAGCTTTTGGTTAAAACGTTGCCACACACACACATACACACACAACCAGCAAACACACAAACACAATGTGGGTGTGTGTGGCAAACGGAAGTGCAGGCGTTTTCCGCTTTTGCCAAAGTGCGCGGCTGACATGGAAAAAATATTCTTTATTTTTTTATAATGTTTTGCGTCCCACTCACGCCCACAATGACTCTCTCTCCCACTCTCTCTAATGTTCCGTCTTGTTGTGGCCAGGTAGTTTGCTGCAAAATTGTGTGCATTTTTTATTAAAAAATTTTCTTTTCTACATTTTGAGCACGGAAATGTAACAATACGGAGACCTGGAAAGAAGTTCTTCACCACAAAGCAAAGCAAAACTATAGAGAAAACTTTTTAGCAAAATGCAAGCTACAAATTTCACAGCAGTTCTTATTGTTGTTTGTAGTTCATGTTGTTGGTATTGACTTGTATAACTTTCAACTCATTGTGCACTTATTGCAATGGCCTTTAAATGCGGTGTTCTTTATAAACAAATTTGTCGATTTACTCACCGCTTGTTCCTTGCATTAGATAAGAGGGGCTGAAGTGATGTAATGGTAGATGTAATGTGGTGGAATGTGCCGTCCGCTGAAAATATAAAATGTACAATTGAATTAGTTTATCTGAGCTTTTAGGGCTTTCAAGAAGATGTTCATATTTATAAAAAGATAATATGTTAATTATTTAATTATAAGATATTAAAGAGATAGAAAAAGTTAAGAAAGGGTTCTAGTAATTTTTGAAGATGCCATTTGTATTGAAGTTAAAGCACAACCAACTAAAAATGTGTGTTATGATCTACATTGCTTGAATAAAATAACAACTTGGCAGTTTAAATTGAATTTTAAAGCAATTTAAGTGCAATTTACGGTTATTATTTAGCTGGTAACTCTTTAAAGTAAGAAGTAGTTTGAAAATTTATTTTACTACTTTTCCAATGACCGTTAGAACGACTGTTAGAAAAACCAAATGCCAAACAGCAAACACATAAACTGACAGAAGTGCAAACAGCTAGCGAGAGAGATGGACAGAGAAAGGCAGAGGGAGGGAGAGAGATATTGAGATAAAAGACTTCTATACAACAGACCGGAGTATAAAATATATTTATGTAGCATTGCATTTATGTAACTATCAGCAGCACCAACCGAGTCAGCAGTTGCCGTTGTTTTATCTTACATACATACATATACATATACGTACATACAAACTAAGTAGAGTGTTTTTTGTTTGCCAGCACTTTGTACATTCTAATTCTCAGTTGCCGTTTGTGCACGTATACGCGTGACACACGCACACACTCTTACAATTCCAGCAGATGCAAAGATATGCAAAACTAAACAAGCAAATATTTCAGCATTGCATAACTAAGGGAAGTCCAACACAGATACACACACGCAGAGCCAACACACACACTTGTAATGAAACAAAAAGAATTATACCAGACGATGTGTGAAAAAGTGCATCAGAGAGAAAAGAGTAAAAACTTTTCTACGATGGCTTTAAGTTTTGCGTTTGCTTAAAACCGAGTCGGAAAGGAAATAGCGCGCATTTAAATAAGTCTGCTCATTAGGGCTGTATGAAAAAGTGGGCGTGACAAAGGAATGCTAAAAGCTTGCTGCTGTCACATAAACCCGCTTTGGCCTACACCGAAACTGACACTGCACTTAAAAGAAAAGCGAAATTTAAAACTGAAGTGATTGTTGAAATATGCACTTCATCTTTTTTCAGTATGCATTTTAAAGTTAACACACAAGCTGAAATACTCAGTGTGTGGACAGTAGAGTGCAAGTCAGCAGCTGGGAGAGAAACAAATTGCATATGGTATATGTGTGTCAGTATTTGTATGCTGGCACCTTGTGTTGACATTAGAAAAGCTGAGGACAGCTGTCGGAGCTTTAAAGTGAAAGCAAAAGTTGAGCTGTACAATAAACATGGCAAATGGTCGCCTTAAAAGACAATGGGCATAGGGTTAAGGCAGGCAGGCTATCTGCCTAAGTGTAGGTTTTTGCAGACTAGTTGAGTTCTGGCAACTTGCAACGGGAACGTCTGGCTGTTAATTAAATTTCGCCAAATGGTAGCCAGCAGCGTTGAGTGTGGTTGTACAAACGCAAATTAACTAAATTTATGTGCAAATTGCACGCACATTGCCCAAGCTGCGAACAGCGAGCAGAGAACTTTAAAAGAGAACAATCACTTCAATTGCTTTAAGTTTCATGAGGCAGTTGAACTAAAAAATTGCACTGCCAAATTAAATTTTGGAAATGTTCTCAATTTTGTAACAAATTCTCCCAAAATTCCCTTACTATCTTATTTGGTTTTCTCTATTACTCTTGCTCAGCTTTTGTGCCCGTCAGGCTAATAAATCACAGGCGACCATTAAGCCGAATGCTACACATGCGCTAATCTACTTACACATACAACTGAAGCATGCATAAAAATGTTGCGACCCCAAAACACACACACACACACACATACACCCACACACATAATTGCAGAGTGGGAGACAGAGAAAGAACTTCTGTTCGTTTGAGTGTGTGAAATATTTTCATAAACAACATAAAACTCAACCAAATGGCAGTTATTAATCAAAGTAATGTGCGTTTACTCTATTCGAATGTATGTTATGCATATGTAGGGAGGTTGTGTGTGTGTGTGAGTGTCGCATTTTTCATAGGTATCAAGTGCAGTTGCCGTTTGTTAGTTTTGCTGAATATCCAGGTGGATTTAATGGCACTTGGCAATAACATAGAACACAGAATAGAATGAACCGAATTTAGCTTATTATATTTATTTCTCATTTAAATACTAAAGGCAATCTACGCAAATAAATTACAAATAATGGCTTCGAAATGTTGGCAGATTATTATTTATATCGTTGAGGCAACTACACAATGAGAATAAGTCAATCAATCAAAGGCTTAAATGGCATCTCAAAAAGTGTCAAAACAATTGAAATGTTTTGTTCTAGACAATGTCCCAAGAGAGATCACCTCAATTCATAAACATGAACACACTGCTAATTATAGAGCGCTTACAGCACAAGTGCTCACTGTGCTTTTACAAGCAGAAAATCTACTACTTGTAATTTTTTCACTGCCCTCTTTCGTACAGTGTAGGAAGGTATATCTGGTCGTGGACTTGGCATGGCCTACCAACTCATAGCTATTAAATTAATGTGCGCTCATATACGCACACAAAAGCTAATTTCAGTGCTTGATTAAGTTGAAGTCGTTAAGAGCGACCAAGTGCTACACGCTGCGTATGAGTAATGTGTGCTGATTTAAGTGCCACGCCAACGACGACAACGACAACGACAGCGACAAATTCCACTAGTAATTAACTAGCGTAACATAAGTAAGACTAAATTAGAGGTAGTCTCTAACTCTTAACAGAGTTTATAACTAATCAGTGAAAACTGTGTATTGGAAATTGAAACAACATTGTTGATCAATGCGAATTAAGGAACAATCACTCAGAAATTAATATGTATTTGTGTGAATTTAGTAATAGCAATTCTTTTAATTTAAAGCCGTTTAAATTGTGTTTTCTTTTGAACAGGCTCACCGCCACCAACTGTCACCTGGCTGATGAATGGGCAACTTCAGAATAGCGTTGTCGATTACACATACGACGGCACTATCAACAGCAAATTGGTGGTGCGCAACTTGTCACGCATCCACCAGCATGCGGTTTACACCTGCCAAGCCAGCAATTTCCACAAGAAATTTGTGGCTACGAACATAACGATTGAGCTTTACCGTGAGTATTCTACAATTTAATTTAAATTCCCCTACTGTCTGTTTGATTCAAAGCTTAAAGTTTGATTTGTCCTCTTGATGTTGTAAATATAAATAATTAAATTTGAATTGTAAAATTCAACAGAGAAAACACCCAGAACTATTCTGAAAATATGGTACATAAATGGTTTCGTAAACAGTTTATTTATTTATTTAGTTCTGCGTTAGTTTGATTTGCTTTTATGTGCTGGTATTTTTACAACTGACCCCACTTGCAACTTGGGTTTAAGCGATGCGATAAAACTTTTAACAAATATCTGCACAGATAAAGCCCACCTGCAGTGGCAGCTACAGCAACAACAACAACAGCAACATCAATAAAAACAAGCAACAAAAATTAACAAATCTAAAAAAAATAAGTAAGATAGAGTATGGTTGATCGAGCCGACTGCAAAAGACCTTGTACTCGTTTGTCACCCGAATAAATAAGTCCCTAGTCAGGACTCCTGACCAAACTCGCTTTGTCGACTTGGCTGATACAACTGATTATGATTATATAGGCTATGGACTCTACCACGCCTCCTTCTGCCTGTTACGCACATCTGGTTTCTGACAAACTTAATAAATCTGTGTATTGTTTTGGAGTACTGGGTCTGCAACTGCACATGGAATATATATAGTAAAATAGCTTATGCAAATATAACTAAATGCAGCAAACAAATTGATATAAAACGGAACAATTCACAAAATTCTTGTTTAAACCGATGACCAAATACTCTAACAGTTTCTTGATTAACATTTAAGTTTATCTTTCGTAATAAACTAAACTAATTAACGGAAAACCAATTTTTATAATATTAGAGCCTACTAAACCATTTTGGAATTAATTTACAAATGTTTTCCTAATTTCAAAACGCTTCTGACCATTTATAAGAACTTGTCGTTATCGGCAAATCGAATTTGCACATGTTTTTTTGACTATTGACGTTTACGTCGCCATATTTAGGGTTGAATGCATTTGCATTCAAGTGAATTGCCAAACGGATTTATTATTTTGTACATTTTTTGCATTGGCAAAGCAAATTGTAAATTGAATTCAATTCCAGCCAATATGTGTTCGCATTGACTGCATGTGTGTATGTGTGCAGATTTGAAAGAGAGTGAAAAGCGGTTCAAGAATTGATCCTGTAAGCCTTATTAGTATTTATTCGTTTTGCTGTTTTGGTGTCCACCAATGCTTCAAACGCAGCTGCTGATGTGATATTTGCTTAATCGCCATTTGCAAACAAATTTAGTCGCTCCATTTTTATTTTTTTGTAACGTTGTGCGCTTAAAGGATTTAGTTTTTCTGTTTTCTGTTTTTCCGTAAAACTTTTGAATTCTCGCACATTGAACGTAAAGTGTACAACTTTGTTGGTTATTATATTTATTTATTAATCTTAAATGTTAAGCTCGTAATGCCCTTGTCTTCGTATTACTGAAAAGTTTGTAAAGATTTTCAGTTTGTTTTGCTTTCGAAACTCTGTCAAGTTCCAATGGGAAGCATTATTTAATCATTAAGTTGGGTAACCGCCAAGCAAATGATGTTTCTACAGTCACACGATGGTATTTTCGAATGCTCCTCTATTAATAATAATTTCATGCAAAGTGCCGCAATTTTGCGAAATAAATAAGGAAACTTTTCCCCAAAAAAAGACAAAAAACAATAAACTCTAGCTAAGATCTTGCTGCACTGGCAGTTGTCTGGGGCGACTACCGCTTGTTGCCACATCTATTGCCAAATATTATGCCCAAGGTATTGCGCTAACAGCCAAAGATTGGCCATAGAATTTTATGGCACTTTGGCGCGTCTCTCGATGGCAAACAAAATATAAGAAAAGAAAGCAATTGCTGTCAATTTTTACTTAGGCTCCAGCTCCGGCCCTAATAAAAGTACAAAATTTTTTGCGACAACAGATGGTGATGTGCATATTTGATATTATTGCTTCGCAAACACACTCACACACACATACAGAGATAAACACACGCGTGTGATTGTACGTGCCACAAGTACAGGAATGTCGCACTCTGGCAACATAAAATTTAACACGTCAATAATAAGGCGCTGAAATTATTGGGTAAACGCGGCTGAAGGTGTGAGTCAGGCAACAACAGAATGTCATTGACTCCTCGAACTGTGTTAATTAATATGGCAGACAAGTAACCACATAAGCGAAGCATATACCACATTCAACAATTCCAATGTTAGTTTTATACCCTGTGGCATGCCACCGCTTGACCTTGACACAAGCGGCTCACAGGAGTGATTCGGAGAGCAGTTGAGAAAAGGAGAAGAAAGTAAAGTAGACTCTTGACCAGCATTGCGTGGCACCCAACAAAGCTCTGGTTGTTTTTGGTTGAGTTGTGCGTGTTTTGTCGTGTGGCAGGCAAAAAGTTTTGAATAATTAGGTAATTTTATGGCCACTAACAATTAGATTACTAATGTCACGATTCTCACACGATGATCAGGGGAAACCTTATTATCGCATAATTTCACTAGTTTCGCCCAATTTGTTGTTTGTGTACTGAAGACATTAATTTGATTAACTGTCAAATGCAATAAGCCATTCAGAAAATTCGTATATATAGCTTAAGTTATGCAGCACATTTATCAACCCTTTGTGAGCATTATTAACTGCTCATAGATGGTATTTGATTGACATCATTTATTTATTAGTAAATTCAAATAGACAAGCCCAAGCGAAGCATAGCGTTAGAATTATATTCTACTATTAAGAGCATCAAAAACCTGAGCGCCTTTAAACGATTTTTAAAGAAAGCTTTAAGGTATCTTAACAAGTGCTATCCTTTTCCAATATACGAATAATTTATTTATAAACAGCCATCAATTGTTATACTCTACATTTTTATGTAGTATGTTTAATTAAACATTTAAATTGTTTTCAAATGCAAATGGGCATAATTAATTTAATTGCAATTACGAATAAGTGGGGAAAAAAAACCACCAAAGCCTCGTGATACTATACCCATACATTTCCTCAATTGACATTTTAATAAAAATGCGAATAAAAAAGGAAAACAATATATAACGTATACGCAGACGTGTGGTTTAAATAAATAAATATTGTAGGTTATTATATGACACTTAAATTTTACTGTAGCCTTTTATATGTTATTTTATTTTGTTTTGGTTTAACATAAATGAATGAGCAAAATGAGCGGCGAACCGCATTAACAGCAACAGTTACACAACTACAACAATGCGGATTATTTGGCATAAAAAATGAGAATTTTAAAGTATACAAAAAAGTCTTATGACTGCCAGTCATCGAGGCTGCAAGTCACAATGTTATATGTGTGAATTCACAGCAAAGAAATCGATACCATTTAAAAGGACATAAACTTTCAGACCACAATTAGTATGCATACCAAATTGCATTTATATAAATAACAAACTGCAGCTTTAAATCAGCAATGTGTAATGAGAAAAAAGCAAAATAAAATTGTTTCCACATAAAAACAACAAAAGCAAAAAATAAATTAAATTGTTTTTAGGTAATATTATGAAAACAATGTGTAAACGCGATAATGAACCCGGCCGCACAACGTGACAGTGTTTATTTTTGTTATATAAACGATTTTGAAAAAAGAAAAAATCAAACACATATCGGCATTCATGTGTGCATTTATATGTGGTTGTTTTGTAATTTGTTATGTAAACAATTTGCGGCCGCAATAAATATTAACAAGAATTTTAACTATGCATCAAATCAAATAACCATATATCAAAATATGTATTAAAATGTATTATAAATTACAAAAAATCCGTATTGTGCTATTTTGCTATCTCCATTGTTGTGATTTCAGAAATAAACGAGTTTACAAATAATTGACAGATGACCAATTATTTATTTAATAAGTAAATAAAGATTCATTTGTTTGTTACTTTTACCTTTTTAGTAAGTTTTTCAATTCGGATTTGAGCGGCCATTTACTATGCATACAACTGATTTAAATGTTATTATACCCTTGAAAAGGGTATTATGTGTTTGTCTTGTTTTATGTTGTTTTTTAGTTTCAGTTTTAGCAAGTGTGTTGAACCCTTCAATAGTATCCACTGTTAAAACCGGTAGGCTCTGTTATTGATTTTACATGTCACCTCGGATCGATTGAGTTGTCCCATTTAGTGCGACCTTATTGTCCATGAATAAATGCATATTTATATTGACAGAATAATTCTAAAAGTTAACATTCACTCATATACTGAAACAGATTCACTCCAGAACTATTACAATTAATTATTAATTAATTCTTATTATAATTAATGGAAAAGTATTTCCTACCATATATTTACTTATTAAGCTTCTTTCTCATCCATAAGATAATTTAACGTATTCCAATTGCTGTAACACACATGTCAATTTTGTTGCAATTGTTATTGTTGCTCGTGTTTGTGTTTGTGTTGATGTTGTACAAGTGTTCATGTGGTCAACGAGCCTTGCAATCGTAATTCGCAGCAATTAATTTTAATTGCATAGTCTGTCCACTTTTGTTGCGTATTCGATTTTCACACACAATTTGAATAAATAAACAAAATGGTATGCCAACGGTATAGCGAGAATGAATTAAAACAAATAACAAAAGAAATGTAAACTCAATTTAAACACATAAATTAACTATAAATATTAATGTACATTATCCACATTTACGTGTCTGTTTTACAGTGCGACCGCTTCTGGTAGAAATCAGTTTTAACAACCAACCAATGTCGGCTGATCGAAAATACGAGATTGAATGCCAGGCGATTGGATCAAGGCCTCCAGCAAAAATAACCTGGTGGATGGGCAACCTTGAGATGCTTGGCCACAGTCAAAAGGTGTGAAATTTAGCTGTGCAATCATAGCATACATTTAACACACTCTCTTCCTTTCAGGTCTCTGAGGACGGTAATATGAGCACATCGGTGTTGTCGATAACTCCAACTCGGGAAGATCACGGCAAGGCACTCTCCTGTCGCGCCACCAATGAATTGGTTCGGAATGGCATACGAGAGACGGCCATGAAACTGAATGTGTTTTGTAAGTTAACATTTTTATTAAAAATATATACAAATAATTAACACAGATTTTCAAATTAAGTTGTGGTAAAGTGAATTATTTCGTACCTTTTAATATTGTTTTAACTATTTACAGTTTCTGTTAACTTAATTTAAAACCGAAACATCCCTGACCTCATTTAATTTAAGATAAAATGTATTCCAACAAAATGAAATAACATGGTTCGTGTATTGGAAAATGGTTTCGTACTACAACACTTCTCCCTGCCAAATAATTACACGCATGTTGAACACACGCTTTGTTTTATGGCTGTCAGAGGCACATAAACTAAATTCGATGACGAAGGCAAACAATTGGTAGGAATAACATAAACAGCGCCAAGCGCTTATCACCCGTGTCACTGAAATCGATACTGATTTGCATATAAATTTCGTAGACATGCTGAATATTCCACTTCATGTATACGTATATACATGTATTTTCGGAGAAACGCGCCTTTTAACGCGAACGTCAAATGATTGTTTTATGGGCCAAGGCAGGAAAGTAAAGCCGAAAGTTTCTTAATAAAATATTTTGCTAGTTAAATATTTTAAAAGCAAAAAAAAGAACTTGCTATATACACTAACTAAACTGACAGTTCTTAGACTTTGACCCTAGGCGAACACACACACACATGTGAATTTCCTTTATGTTTCAATAGTCTCCAGAAATTTTGCCATCGTTGTCGTTTGCACTGTCGTTGGGCAAACAGTTGCCACGTCTATTATATCTAGGACTTTTTGGCGTATCGTTGCTCCCCGTTTATCGTTGTCGTTGCTACTGACTTGGGAAACTTTTACTCCTTTCAGCGTAGGAGCAAAGCTGTGGGAAAAACAGAAGCTGTCTGCGTGGACTAGCGCGGGTGATGAGGTTTTTCTTGAAGGAGAATCTCAATTTAACGCGAGTCGCTTTGCTGATATAAAAAATTAGATAACAATTTCAATTTCCATGCTCATTTACATGTTTATAGCGTGCTTAAAATATTTTGGCTTCCCCTCAGTGATTTCATCTGAAGCATGCAAGATTTTGTGTCTTCTTTAAGGGCTTTCATTGTTTGTACATTTGAGGAGGCAAATTGAAAAGTTGACTGCAGCTCGGTGCAAACGAGGAGTCAATAATTGTCTCATTACTTTGCATTATAAAAAGATTGTCATAAAATGAAATTATCTAAAATTTGACGACATTTTCGCAATGTCTAACTACCTTGACCCAGAAACCCATAAAGCTTACGGGAAATAATATTTCATTTTCCGCACAATCAACTTGTATCAACATTAAAAATTAAATGAAAAGGAAACCGCTAAAAAATAAAGTCATATCCGCAATAATAATAATGACTAAGCGGTTTGTAAAAGAAAGAAGAAATTTAGATTAAGGTCAAAAGCAAAGCGCGCTGTTCTGATTAAGCAGTTTTGGTTTATCTTTTGATGACAGTTCGAAAAGTGTATAACAAGAAGATAGAAAATGATAGTATAAAGTGAGACTCTTTAAAATAGTCCTTAGTGGTGAAAATCCTATCATTAAAAATCCCTTTTCTGTTATCTGCAACATGACATTGTGCATTATGGTAGCCACAGAGTTTAGATTCAGTTTATCTACATTATTTTGAAAACTATTTGCAGTGCACGTCTGCCAGTTGCAATTAATTTAACTCTAAGCCAATTTTTCTCAGTTTCTGTTGGCTGAACCCGGACAGAAATTCTTGGCAGTTAATGCAATTTATATGGCCAACTCTGAGGCAACACAGAAGGAAAAGCTTGTGGAATCAATTTAAGGGCTGCTAACGAGCAGTTGTTAAACTTTTTCCAACAGACAATGACAGGCCTCACATACGGGGCGAAATAGTAGAATGAACTAAACAGAAGCGCTGTGCGAGAGAAAAGTAGTAGAGAGCAACAATTCTGAAGCTGCAACAAAATGTGGCAGTGGCATTCAAAAGTCGTTACGTTAAGCTGCAGCTCTGAGTTTCGGGTTTTCGAGCTACCGAGTTTTTCGTTTTTGCGTTCGTTGCTGTGGGTTTTGTGCAGTACAATTGTGCAGACTCTGTGTGTGCCATAAAATGCATTAGCCAAGCAAAGTTGGCCAGTTTAAACGACGCTGACCAGCTTGGCCAGTGACAGTTATTACCACTTAAGCCCATCTAACCGCAACAGTGTGGCCTGCCAGACATTTTCCACTTCCAGTTTTGGCCCACTTGAATGTGTTGTACGTTGTCATTCATTGTCATTGTTGTAAGGGGGTTCTATTACGAACTGTTACGAACTCGGCTTAAAGTCAACGTTAATGAACTTGTTGAGCAACTAGAAGGATGACAAAAAGCAAAAAAAATAAAAAATTAGAAAAAGGGAATAAGAAAAGCGTCTTTAAATTATGCAAAGAACTTGGGTTTGCCTTGGCTTGGCGTTTGTGTTGCGTTTCTAGCTCAATTCACCAACTTTCTGTCGTTCGCTGGGCTTAGGCTAGCGATTTTCATTTTCATTAACAAGTCTTTGCGAAGTGGCAAAATCGGCTTAAAGAAAACTTGTTTATAAAACGTGGCAAAAGAAAACAGTAAGAACAGCCCAAGACCAAACTACCAAACCAGCAACATCCACAGCTACAGCTACAGCTATAGAAGAAAAGACAACGGCAAAAACAATGCAGAATAATAAGAAAACCATTCGCACAGAAAGGTGTACGGAAAGAATAGACACTCGACACTAGGAAAGAGTAAGAGTACGAAGCGACACTAATCACAGATAAGCGCAGATTAACCCCATTTTTTTCCTTATTCCTTATTTTATTCTCCTTCTTTCAGTTTCTTTTTGGTGGCTTGAGCGAAACTTGTTCTCCAAGCAAAAGCAAACAACAAATTGCTCTTGATAGGCTGGTCCAAGTCCAACACCAGACGTAGCACATAAGAAACAATAACAACACACACACAAACACACAAATTCCCACCTAAAGACACACCAACACCAAACACAGAGATTAAATATGCAAATATTATAATAGTTACAGTTATTCACTGCCTTGAATTGTTGTCTTTGTTGCAGTTATACCTACCATACAACTGGACTTGGGCTCAAATCTAAATCCCGAGGATATCGAAGAAGGCGATGATGTTTATTTCGAGTGTAAAGTGCATGCAAATCCTGCTGCTTATAAAGTTGTTTGGAAGCACAACGTAAGTAACAACAGACACTTATCAAATCGGGATTTGTTGAGTACTGTGTGCAAGAGAATCATTTTGAATGTGATAAAGGGAGAGATATGGTTTCTTAAGCATGGGTGATTGAAAGGAATTTACGAAAATTAAGGCATTAAATTTAACTATTACACATAACGAGTAACTAACTAAATTTAGACCTAATGTGCTGACCTTCAAATGTACTCAAAATTAGACTCAAGACATAAGGTTCTGTCTTCGGAAATGACTCTTTACATCCGGCAATTCCCTAGACATTGGCGTGCCGTACTAAATTATGATGAAACCGAAATTAAGTGGTCATTTTTACTGAATTATTGGCCAATTATTTTAAGGCAATTGAGTCAAGTGGCCAAGTGAAGAGACTTGAAGCACTCCCAGGGCCAAAGAGTAAAAGTTTGCGTGGCAAATCATTTGTTTATTAGTTTTACAAGTAGCACAAAAACTTTAGCAGACTTAAATAAACAAAAACAGTAAGATAACAACAACAACAACAGCAGTATCAGCAAAAACAACATAGACAAGTGAAAGCAAATAAATGCTTTTCAATGCACAAGGGGGCATGAATCAAGTGTATGAATAATATGAATGCTAATTGAATTCATTAGAAGAAGAAGACGAAGAAGAAGAAGAAGCAGGAGAAACAGAAACAACGTCAATAGAACTAAGTACATGCGTAAACAATAAGCTAAACAACGACAACAACAAAACCAACGTAGACAACAAAACATAACTTTGCCAAATGATTATAATAAATAAACAACAACACAAAAACTTCAAGACGACCGAAAAAGTTTTTAGAGCGTAAGCTGCTCACAAAAGTAGGCAACACAAAAAACACAAAGAACTTGAAGTTTCTGGCTAAGACAGCCGAGAATGGTCTGTATGACAGAATAGGACAGCATAACTTGATTAAGAAGGCAACAGTTGAAAAGAGAAACAACTAAGAACAAATCAATAAAATCTGGTTTTAAGACCAAAAAGAGTTTACAGCAATTGTGTGTGCACAAAGTTAATCAATAGCTATTAAAAAGCGAGTACTCATGCTGAAAATTAGAATGCTAAATGCAAATAAACTGCAAATAGTCAACACTCAAAACGAAACGGAACTTAATAAGTGTTTACATACGCAGACCGACAGTCAGACAGACGTGGAAATTCAGAGCATGTCCATGTCGAAAGCGGCTAACAAGAAAACTACACAGTTAGTTAGTTTGCAGCAATTGTCGGCGCTCATTTGCTTTTCTCAATGGCATAACAATAAAAGTTGAGTGAAAAGCAAAAACAACAGCTAGAAAAAAAGGAAACGAAATGGAAACGAGACAAACAAACAAATGAAAGGCAAAAGAGTGAGATGGATAGATCGAGACAAGAAGGGAAGGAGAGGTGGAATGTAAGCGACATGTCGTGTATGGCACACACATGGTGTATGCGTAATGAGTTCAAGGCTAAAAGGCAAATTGCGTTTGTTGTACGCAAGCAAAAACCATTTCTCAAGGCACAGACAAAGCCAATGCCAAAAGCCAAGTGAACTGTATTGCGTGGGCGTTCATTACAAGTCAATTGTTAATTGGCAACAACAACCACAACCACAACAGCAATAACAAGCGTAGTAGCAAAAACACTTTGTATGCAAGTTGAAAATGCAATTAAAAGTCAAATTAAATTAAACAAACCATTGTTTCTTTTGCTTCTTATATCAGCCAGCTGAGTACATGCAATTATAAACTAAATTAATTGTGTATTGTACTTAGGTCTTCATGCAATTCGCTTGATTGACGGAACAATGCTTTTCCCATAACTAATTTGGTGCAATATAATCTATGAAATCGTTGTGGCTCATAACTTTAAGCCATGGCAAGTCCCTTTGCTTGCGAGTGTTAACAGTGAGAGTAACAACTGACAAGCAACTGCTGATGTATTTTGCCTTTGTCATTTATTATTCAATTATGCATGCTAGCAATTAACAACGAGCAGGCAAATTAAATTAACAATTAGTTTTATTAAACTTGCAGACTCACACACACACACACACACTCAAACAGCTGCAAAAGTTTTCTCAACTCGCTTTCCGTAAGAAATTGCGTAAGTGTGTGTGTGTGTGTGTGTGCGTGTGTGGTAAACTTTTGCATGCTCATTAAGAATCTGGTAGCAACTTTGATGAAAGATGTTGCTGAAGAGAGACGAACGGCAGAAACCGCAGAAAGAGGGTAAAAAGTAAACCGACTCTGAATGCTGCTGGCAGCAAAAGTTATTTAACAAACACATACGCACATACGTGTGAGAGTGTGTGTGTGTATGTTTGTGTTAAATAGAAACACTGAAATGGCAAATATAAGCAGAGAACGAAAATGCGGAAAATTTGATTAGAAAAGCAATGGCAACACTTCAATTTACACTGACAACAATCAATTTTAAAGCATCGACAACTTTTCGAGACTCCGAATATTTGTGCATAAATCGAGTTAGGTTGATTTTAACCCGATAAATCGACAGCAACGCAATCAGACAAAGTCTCTTAAACAAATGGTCAACACTAATTGGGTATTTATAGTTGTGTTCGAGTCCCAGAGTTCTGAAATGGAAGGCAAATAAACATGTCAAGGCGCGTCAGACAGACAAGCAAAATGACAGCACATAAAATGCGCCATTAGCATTGAGTGGGCGGTGAATGCCAAAAGGGTTCGCAACCTGCCATGAAAAGGTGCTGTTGCTGCTGGCGCTACTGCGGAAAACCCACAGCGGAAAAGCTGCAACGGATGTGCCTTTAACTATTGAAATAATCCTTAACTGAGAGCCCGACCAGCTGAGGCAAACAGATCTCTTTTCCCTTCTGTCTTTTTGCCTTGCTTTCGGTTGGTCTACTATTTATTTACTTTTACTTTTACTTTATTTTTTATTTGTGACAACCTTGAACTTTATTTACTTTTTGTGTGCCTGGTGACATTTTTATTTGTTTTATGACAACAACAATGACAGCAACAACAACCTCGCGAGAGTCGCTGAGCTCAGCAAATGGCTGGCTACATTTCGGGGGCTATTTAGTTGAACCCTACGGGAATTGAGGCTGTGGTGGAAGGGTGGCGGTGTTGCAGGCAGGGCGACAAGGCCAAAATTATAGTTTACTGTCCTCGTATATGTGTATCTGTCAAAGGCCAAAGCCAAAGCATAGCGTGCGCCATTGGTTGGACTTTAAAATGTCCTCATTATATGAAGTATACGCCCACTTGGCCTGAATAAAAAGTATCAATTATCTAAAGAGCAAACAGTCAAACACATACACAAAAGGCGTTTGAAAATGCATTAATATTCAGTTCGAACGGTAAATATTTTGATGACTGTTGAACTGAGTTATCAGCCAGTCTTTTGTCAGTCCCATGCTCATCACTTTAGCCGCGCACGGCACTCCTCTTTCAGCGTTCTGTATGTCATTGCCATTGTTTGCCAAAGAGCCAAAGAGCGAAAGAGCTAAACACGCTGGATGCCTGGCGAAAGACAGGGGACGAGATCGAGTAGTGAGCCCTGTGTGTTGGCACTAGACCCACACAACTGTGGCCCAGTTCGCACAAAAGTAGGCAACACTATTATCAAAGTGTTGCCACGCGCTGCATTGTTTCCTCTTATTGTGTATTTGCACATATTCTCAAATGTATTTGTTGTTTTTCTTGTTGTTCGCCTGTTTGTACTTATACTTATATTATATGTGCTAAGGTCACAAAGGCATTGTTTGCCACCCGATTGTCGTTGGTCTTCTTGCTCTTGTTGGTTTTGTTGTTGCTGTTGTTGCTTTGCCATTTTGACTTTTGTCGACAATTTATATATATATTTTTATTTATTTCAATGTTGTTGTCGTCGTTACTTTTGTTGTTGGTCTAAAAGCCAAAGTGCGAATTTGTTTTGCTGCTAAATGGCACAAGGCTCTTGGGAAATGCGTCAAAATCTTGTCGAGTGTCGGCGCATAGGAATCGCCGAACAAGCACAACCCAGTCTGCAAAGTCTGCACTCGCATTATGTGAACGTGCTGTTCATAAGGGTCAACTCTCTCCCTTTCTTTACAAATCCATATATTTTTATATATATATATATATATATAGATATATGTATCTGAGTGTGTATGTGTTGGAATATAAAGTAAATATTGCTGCTTGATTTACAGTTACATTACAAATTCCAAACACGCTTCAAACAGGCACCCAATGCTCTAATGAAGCGACTCGGGTATGTGTGCGCGTTTATGAGCGGCCAAAATTTTATAGGATAGACCAAAAAAAAAAAAGGCAAATATAAATGAAGCTGGTATTGACCTTGCGCCCGGAGGCAGAGATTAACGTGTAGGGTTGCATAGCAATTTCTTCAGCAGAATCAATCGGAAAAATTGCTAGAAAAGTATTTTAAAATGTATAGACTTTAGTGTAGCTCGGCTCAATATAAATGGCAATAAATATTTATAATTATTTGAATGCATAAATGATTTGATTTTATTGTTTTACTAATAAAAAAGGTTAGCAATACATATAAGTCTGCATTTAATGCATACATAGTCTTACTAATTGGCTCACCTTTTCTACTACCTAAGATAGCATTCCATATCTGTAAATGACACGTGATTATACAAGCGTTGCTCGTTAGACTTGTAGAAAGATACAGAGCAAACCCAACTACTCAATACATTTACTCACATTCATAATAATTTTTTCGTCTTCTTGCCTTTTACAGCATCAAATCATACAGCATAATCAACGTGCCGGAGTAATTGTGAGCAGCGGAGATTTGGCTCTACAGGGAGTCACTCGTCATCAGGCCGGAAATTACACGTGCACCGCCTCGAATGTGGAGGGCGATGGTGACTCGAACATTGTGGAGCTCAAAGTGATGTGTAAGTAAACGTGCTCAATGAGATAATAGTCGGATTTGACTTCAAATTATATGTTCAACTGATTAAAGTGTGTTCTCGATTTATTTTGGGCTTACATTCAATTGATTGCAAATAGTATATAAAATGTTGTTTTCAAACGCTTTTAAGTATTCACATGTGAGGTTTTTATGGGGCACGTGTTGAGTTTAGGCACATGCATAAAAAAAAGGAAGAACATCACAGGAAAGTTATTGCTGTGTGCTACTCTGCGTATGCGTAACATTTACGGATTGTCCCACATTTCACATGTGTTGATTTGCATGACTCCGAGACCATTGTTATTGTGCTTTGGATCATAAAAAAACCAAATGAAATAAGCAAACACTTTGAATGGTCGGGAATGCCATCATTCTTTTAGTACACGGAATACGTTTGGTTTTCAGCCATTAACAAACATACACAGGTCTTAAATTTCAGTTACCTCTTAAATCGAATTCTGTTTGTGGCTACTTCCACGAAATTGCCAGACTGGCAGACTGGCAACCTGGCTGCGAGGCAGTTTTGCATTTCTGGCTCGGTTGCCATCTAAATGGGGCAGTTCAGTGTTTGGGCTTTTGTGAGAACCTTTGACACACAAAATGCAGCATTATTGAGTATTCAAGTGGTCCCAGCATGAAGGAGCTGCATTGTGAAGTGTCGAGATTCGTAGTGAGATCGTGGGGACCTCTTGAAGTTTTATTACATATACGCCTCCCTTATTGTATCCTATTCGAATACCTTTTGTTTAGGAAGCCTGTATTGTGCTCAAAACTAAACGCTGCAACTGAAAACTCTCGTTACTTGCCATCTTGGTGGCACACAGCATCGGTTCATTGGTCTGGCATTCTGTCAGTTGGTCAGGCATGTGGTGAAGCTAACAAAAGGCCGTATTGCATGGCTTCCTGGCCTTTGTTAACATTTGCTTATTTTCTTATTGAATGAGCGCATTTCCGTTTCCTTTTATCAATCAGCCAACAACCAGGAAACACTTTACATCAGCCAACAAATATTTTCTCATATTGGAACAAAACCTTTGTTCTCGATGGCTTATAAAAAGAGGTAAAATCACAATTGTAATTAGTTTTATAGATTTTCAGATGACTGTTATTGTTAAATGAAATTTAAGAAGACCAAAAAACGAAGCCTCGTAATTGATAATATTTTGCCCTCTGTTTCAATTGAAATCTTCTGCTCAATTTGCTGGCATGCTGGCAAAAGTGTTGAACTTGCAGTTTAAAAACATCTTGTGTAAATTATTTTTGCCTTTTCAAGCAATTTAGCACACAGTTTGGTTCTTGGTTTTTGCTAGTTTTTTCGGGGTTTCATTGCCTTATGCTTTTATTTCCTGTGCCATTTCCTTTTGCTGTGTATTTTGGTAACCAGCTTTTCACAGCTTTGCCTGTTTTCTGCCATTGCCTTTGTTTTAAGTTAAACTTCCTGACTGCTGCCTGCTGAAGGCAGCATCTTCTGACTACCCCACCCACGTGAAAGCAGCTCGTTCGCTGTTGTTCGGTGGTGTTGCAATGTTCATTCACAGTGTGGTTGTTACAGCCGCAGCTAGAACTCAACGCCAGGCTTTGGTCTTCCAAATTCAATACAGAAAACACTGGACATTGGAAATTTGTTTCCAGCTTGCTGTTGGCTTAAGTCCAGTTGTCAAATACGAGTGCAATAAATTGTGAATGACTTCCAATGCAGTTGCTATATTTGACTGGCCTTAGATATATTAAAAAAAGGTATTTTTCCAGCTGTTTCGGAATAATACTCCAAAGTTTCGTTTTGGCCAAGTTTTTCCTTGACTTAACCTTTATTCTTTGTATTTTTTGCCTCTTCTAAGTTTGCTTTGGATTTGTTGTTGTTGCTGTTTCGCAGTCTGTTTAGTTAGTTGCTTGAATGGGCAACAAGAGAACCTTGCATGTGGCTGCGAAAGGATGTAAAGGACTTTCCTATCTGCGATGCCTTTGGCTGGGTAAACTTTTCTACTTGGGATCTCAGTGCGGCTTTCAGAAGGACTCATGGGCGTGGCATGCAAAAACAAAAACCTGCTCGCTCAGAAAGGAATGTGCACTCAAACTATGCTGAGATTGCAACTAGGATTTTATTGCATTAAGTTTGGCCCAGAAATGCGATTATTGATTTGCCAGCCGCGGCAGTCGAACAGCAAAATGCACTCCAAATATCAAAGTTTGTTACTTTAGCTAAGCCGTTCTCCTTTCTTCTTGCAGATAAACCAATTTGCCGGCCCGATCAAAAGAAAATCTATGGCGTGGCACGCAGCGAAGCGGCCGAAATCGTTTGTGAAGTGGACGCTTTTCCACCCCCCGAGAACTTTAAGTGGTCGTTCAACAACACCGCCGAGACTTTTGATATGCCACAGAGCGGCTTCCGTCCACACTCTGCGCAGGGCTCAACGCTGACCTATACGCCCGTGAAGGTGAGTAGAGATAACCAAATGTCAGATATTGATATTTACATGACCTAGATTGAAGCGTGGAATGGAATCTGCCACCCATTCACCCGTGAACCCTCTATCTCTCTGTAGTGCCCTTTGGAAAAACGTAAAATGAAAATGACAAACTACAGCAGTTTGAATGCTAAACACGAGAGAACTCAATACAATACCGTATGACATGTGCTCATGAAAATGTTTTTAAGTGCTTGTCCGTGTATTTTATGTGCGTTGGACGATATTTGGTGTTTTATCGACTGAAATTACAATTTCATTTTGTGTTTTTGATGGGAAATTACTATTGACATATTTGACATTTAGCCAAATTGCAGACGAAGCTGGTAAGCATGCCTGCCAGTTCTCAATTATATGGTAAAATATTAATTAATAGGCAACAGTTTCTTTATTGTTGTTTGCTGTTCGTGTGCCATGCTGTCAAATAAATTGTAAAATCAACAAGCATAGACAAAAAGCCAAGGGAAGGCAACAAAACAGGCAATTTAAACGAGCAACTTTTAATTAAAAATTCTATTAGTGCTGCTTTCTAATTAAAAACCAATGCCAAAGGTAACAAAAAAAAAATATCAATGAGAACAACAAAAGGAACCGACAGTTAATAAAATGAAAGCAAATGCAATTGACTTTAATAACAATCATCACCATCACCATCATCGTCATCGTCATCATCATCATTAGCCTGCTCATATGCCAGAATACTAGAAAAGAAGCCACCAATTGAACTCAGTCTCCAACATTGAATTGGCCCCTTTCCTATGTCTGACAATTGGCGAACATTTCCGTTTGAATTGCCAACGTTATCGTCATCGATATTACCCATTTCAATTGGAATTGCGATTGCGATTCGATTGCCAATGCAGCTTGGCATCTCCCAGCTCCTCCCAGCCAATTGACCATCAATGGACTGCCTTTAACCACTGTCCTATCAATGCCAAAATTTGAAACCATGTACCCAAGTGTTCCCCATATCCATGGCTGAGGAATACCAATGCAGCTGCAAGTACTGCTGGTCTATTAACTCTTAAGGCATGCCAAAAACATTGCTAAGTTCTGGCTGCAATCATGGCTAGACAATAGCTTTGCTTTCGAATGGAAATTTCTGGGTTAAGTTGAGCTGTTGAAAAATGTTATATAAAATGTTGAAAGTCAACTAAATCTGCTTTATTGTGTGTTTATGCACTCGGAAAATCTTAGCTTGAGTCCATTAGCTTTATAGACCGTTTAATAAAAGCTATAATAACCATTGTTAGTAAAGTTAATTCTTACCACAGCGTACTTAAGCTTAAACTAGTTGTTATAGTAATCTGTAACTGCCTATTTTGGGTTGATATGTTGGGTGTGTGACCCACTTTAAAGTTTTTCATCAAAATCTCCACTCACCCGCATGTTCATTATATGTGTGGTTTGAGCACAGTTAGCTGTGTATTTGCTGCTTTGTGACGTCAACAAAATCGAGCATTCCCTGTCTCTCTGATCACATAGCAGTTGTCAAAAGAAAAATTTCGCTAGTCAAACGGCATTCAAATGAGTTCCGTTCACAAACAGTCTCCCGGCACTGATTGCACACTCACAATCTCAACAGTTCACACACACAGGCACACAGAGATACTCATAGTCTCGTATATATAAATCATTTAGCTCAATTGAATATGAAAAATCCCTTCCGTTCTGTTGTCATATATGCTGTTTCCGGTTTCCGCAGCCGCAGCTCAAGCATCAACGTTGATATTGTCATCCTTCAGGCTGATTTTCTTTGCCATTTTATTTTTTTTTTGTGATTTACTCAAAGCCAACCATCAGCTCATTAATATTTCCTATAGGCTTTGACATTTCAGATTTGAACTCTTTCCGCAAATATCTCTCTTCATCTCATTTTTGGTCTGTGTTCTTATGTGTGTGCATTTGAGTTTTGCCATACATGAGCATAAAATAGCTCACACAAATTGCCAAATATTTTGCAACGCAACGAATGCTGTTCGAAAAACTCATTAAAATGTCAGCAAAATGTTAAATTTTTAATTAAAATGCGTAAATAATATCATTTATATTTGAGCTGTCACCACTAGACAAGAATGCATGGCAAATGCCGGCTAAAGTGTGCAAAAAAAACAAAATGCTGAGAACATAAAGGATAGGCATGATGTCTCGCAAAATATACGGAAAATTATGCATATATAGAAAAATCACAGACGGCATTTTCTCTACCTCTTTATGCCAGTTTGTGTGTGGGAGGGTGTGTGTGTGCCTTCAACAATGTAAGCACTTGTTATTGTTGCTTGTGTATGCCGAGGCTTGCCGACAACTGCAATAATATTTACGCCCAGTTGCGGCAGCATTATAATAATATAAACAACTGGAAATAATGATAATAAATATTTGGGTATAAATATTCAACACACACACACAGGCATACGAAAAATGTTGAAGCCTTGAAACTGAAAATTTATTAAGCATCTTTGTTGACAGTTTCTACATTCAAACCGTTTGCCCCAAAAAGTATGCTAAATTCTTGGTTGCTAGTGTAGAGAAAATATTCTGTGTTGCAAAATTTATTATTAAACTTAAAATTGCTGCATGTGTGTCTCGGATGTGTGCGTGTGTATATGTGTGTGTGTGTGAATTACTTTCCTGCTTGTGGTTACATTTACACACACTTACGTAGGTGTTGATGCGCAGTGTTGGCAGCTGCCAAGTTGCCGCCTTTGTGACAACACTTTGCTAAATAAAATGGCATATATTCTACAAAATATGTGTGAATTTATTCATTTTCATAAATTTGTCATAAATATGCGTAAATACTTTACCTGCACTTGACATAGGTGCATGGCTCAAATTTCATTTCACACCAAAAGAAACAAATTACTTTAAGTTTTTCTTCTACAACAATCAAATTGTAGTGTCCCTTTTACAATTCAATACAAAATAAGAACAAAAAGTTCTAATTTAAAGTGATTTGAAATTTGATCGCACTTTCACGAACCTGTTTCTAGTTTCCCTAACTTTTCTTGTGATATCTTTCTTTGCCATATATATTTTTCTTTCACCTACTGTGCTTAAATTACAAACAACTTTTTCCTTACCTTACCTTGCCTTATTTTTCTTTTATTCTGCCCTAATTAAAACGATAAGAACGACCGATTTTGAGTTGACTTGAGACGAATGTCGGCTGGGAGAAAACTTCTGGTAGAATTTTGAAACAGGGTGGCAAAATGGGAAGTAAGTATACGCTCAGACTGATAAATAAGCTGCAATTTACGTTGACATTTTGAGCGCACAGAGCCAGCGAAATGGGGAAAGTGATTTTAATTTTTAATGAGTTGAAGGCGCCTAGCGCTGATTAAGTACGCCTATTTTTCCGGACAATATTGCCGAACGTAAACAAACTTGATAAAGCTTAACTTTGTATACATGCGCATTGGGTGTGTGTATGTGTGTGTGTGTGTCTGTGTGAGCAAACAAATCAATCGTTTTGAGTATTGTTGTTATGCATTCGACCGTAATATAGTGAGAGGATTTCATTAGCACAACATTTGACACAACATAAGTACACAAAACATATACACACAGAGGACACATACATAAGAAATCAACAATGGACCCGCAGGCGTGGCCACTTATCAGGTTATACAAGCCGGACACATGGCATACATTATGGCCATGTTAACATAGTTTCCATTTGGCCTTTCCAATAACAGAATCTCAGAAATGCGAGACCAAATAGCAACCACAAAATGGTTCATTTGTTTTTACGGCCAGTTGGGGAAAAACTTCTTGCCCTGTATATTCTCTTCTTGCACTCTGTCACAGTCTAGATTTAACTTCATGTGTGAGGGTGTGTTTGTGATGTGTGATTGTGTATGTGTGTATACGCTTATTGACATCAAATTATATTAATGAAAAACTTATTGACAGCTGCGATCAATCAGCTGCGCTGACAAGCATATTACGTATACGCCGCAGACCGCAGCTTTAACGCCATTGTCGTGTATTTTATTTATAAGTATATTTAATGAATTAAGTTCACTTCGCTGTTACATTCTAGTTAATTTATTAAATGATAGGCCATGCATATTCAGTTGTAGTTTTAACTGTTAATTGTGAATGCGGCAGGTTAAAACAAGTCGATAATTACTTAAAATAACTAATTAAAAGTGATTGATATTTCTGAAGCAATATTTATATAGCGTGATAATTAATAATCCTCAAATATTTGCAATTTACTTTTCAGGAAATGGACTTTGGCACCATCATGTGTTGGGCCGACAACAATGTAGGCCAACAGAAAGAGCCCTGTGTATTCCATTTGATAGCCGCGGGAAAGCCGGAAGCACCCACAAACTGTACTGTGGTCAATCAGACATCTGACTCATTAGAGGTTTATTGCCTTGAAGGTGAGTTACTTACAAATGCCTCAAAAACTTTCACAAAAAAATTGCGAGCCAATTTACCAGAATTTTTAATTGCTTATGACCCAATCAATAGCTAGGAAAAAAATCTATATGTATGGCAATTTAAAAATACGTTTTCAATGTGCTGCATGGTTAGTTAAATGGCCAGAAAAGAGTTTCAGGCAGAAATAAAGAATGTAGCAGTGGCGATGTGGCTGTGAGGTGGGAGTAGAGTGTCGAGTGTGGAAATCATGGTACATGTGTTCGAGTATGTTGTGTTTCCTGCAGCGCTTTTCAGACTCATTTAAAATACATGAGCAACTTAAGTGCACTTTGGCAGCCGGCTATGCGAACTTCCTTCGAGATACAGTCGAATAATACAAATGCAATGAAAGCATAAAACTAGAAAGGCAACACGCAGAGATAGTCAGACAGACATACGCCTTCATATATACATATGCATCTATATGCCATATAAATACATATAAAAAATGCTTTAGAAAGATTACTAAATATTCTAAAACATCTAGTCAAAGGAAAACATTGGATATGTTTTTAGATTTCCAACGCCACAACTTTAGAGGCGTTTTCCAACAAGTTTTTGAAACTCCAAGAAAAAAAGAAATAAATATATAATAAAAGAGGAGCAAAAGCATAACCAACTAAAGCCAAAACAAAAATGATAAAGTACCAAAAGTACCAACTGAGACAGACAGTCAGGCAGCCAGGCAGCAAAAGTTAAGCACAAATTTGTACATACAAAATGATTCCGGTTGTTATGAAAGTTCCCGTCAATAAAAGTAAAAGCTAAAGTTAAAAGGCAAATGTTGAGCAAAACTTTAAATACAAATTCAATTCGCATATTTTATGCGCTACGAAAGTGGAAGACGATGAGAGGAAATGAAAACGGCAGCAAAATAAGCAGCGCAAATTGTTGGCAGCACTCTGAACAACGACGAGTTCAAAGTTCACTCCTACACACAGAGAGTTGCATATTAGCAGACAGTCGTACTCAACTGAAGACAACTGCAAGGAAATGTCCTTTTGCTCACAAATTGCGTCTGCACTCGTAACAGTCGACTTTATGATGCATTTATGCAGCCCTCGAAACATTCACGAGTGCAAATACCAGAACTAGAAACAGCAGCATAACGAGGCGACTGATGAAAGTGCAGCAAAAAGCGCATAATAACTGAATACTTAATGGCGCATTACCCGTTACTATTTGCCTCTGTAACAAGCACTTGTTACCAGTATCCATTTTCCTTTCCATTCCTCTTGTCACCTTGTGCTACATGTCTCCTGTGACAACATTGCGTATACTTGATGTGTTATGATTATTATTTATAAGTTTCAACATTGATGTTACTTTTTATATTATTAAATACACTGTTTTTATAATTTACTACCAACCTACAGTCATAACGTATACGCCCAGTTTAAGCTTATGCTTAAAATCCTCTTTAACCATTTTATGTACATCTCGCCCCATTCGCTTCCCGCATTTCTGCTAATTTTGTGGCTGCACATTATTATCATAGTCATCAGCATCATTAAAACTTTAACGCAACTTTGCTTCGAAGTGGTGGTGGTGATGGGGGCGCAACGGCAACAACAATGATGCGCGATACTTTTTATATTGCACTTTACATTAAAGAAAATGATGGGCGCCGTCTTAAGAAAGAAAAAACAGAAACCCTATGGCAAGTTGCAACCCCAAACTCGGTTTTTATAATAACTCAACTTAAGCTGTGGTCGCTGCACGTTTCGACTTTAATAAGCCAGCACGCAACTTGGCCAACTTCGCGCAACCGAAGTCGACGTGCGGCAGGACTTGCCTCGAATTCAATTCAATGAAGCAGTTCCTCCTTCATGGCCCCCCACTCCTTGTGTCGCCCACCCACCAAGTGGCCACTTATTTCTACTGCTCCTTCCTGTCCCTTTTCCTCTGTCTGTGTCTCTCGTTCACTGAACGAAACAAAGCCATGAGCAACGCAAGCAACTAACCAAACTCATCAAGCGTCGGTTTAATATAATAAAATTTCAGTTTATAACAGTTTGCTCGCTGCTGATGTTGTTGCTGCCGTTAACACCGCCCTTGCCATTGTTTTATTATTTTAACTCCACTTGCTCAATTCCCATTGTTGCCCTCGACTGTTCCAAGTAAATAAAATTAACCCATTACTATGAAGTTGGTAGGTATTGTTGTAGTCGGCTCGATGCTGAGGCAAATTTCATTAGCTAAACGTTTTAAAGTGCTCACAAAATGCTTTGGCCATATCCAAGCAACAACGACAACAACAACAGCAACAACGTCGACCCCTGGACACAAACAATGATGCCACACAAAGGCCTTTGAAGCAAAGGCGAAGCACATTCTTTTGACTCTATTTCCGTGAAGCTTTTGTGTTGCGTTCACCGCTGCCAGTACTATCGTCTCTGCTACAAGAAGAACAAAAAGAACACGAAGAAGAGGAAGAAATAGAAGAGAGAAGAGAAGCAGAATAGCCGAGTGGCCAAATAAGTACAACAATGCGAGCTAAATTCATAGCAACATATAAAACATTTTACACAACAATTTCTCCATTGGGAGAGAAAGAGTCGGTCCCTGGCTCCTTTTTCAAGTAGTTGTTTAGAGGGACGATTATAAAGTCGGGTAAGGGGACGGGGGTAGTGGGAGGTAACAAGTGGGAGACTGGCAACCTTTTTACAAAATATACAAAAATATTTTAACATTTTTCGCAAGTGTTTTAAGCCGACTTTTGTGTCTAGAATGAAGTACCATTTGAGCAGCCCGGCCCAAAGGAACTTTAAGCGACTTATTTTGCAGCCAAAGGGTGCACATATTTCCAACACAGTGTGTGTGTGTGAGTGTGGGGAAGGAGGCACTGAAGGGGCGCCAGAGTACTGTGCTGGGAAGTCAGTTCTTTTGTGGTGTTATTAAATGTCATTTAAATTGTAGACTAAGATTACTTGAAATATTTTATTAAGTTCTGAATTTGCTTAAATTGGAAGAAAAGAGAAAGATGTGGCTTATCTTAGCTCTGGTTTGTTATATTTATTTTCTAAGCTCTATTTAAAGATTTAAGCAAAAATTGTTTGACTTTTTGCATTGCAGGTTTCGATGGAGGCATGCGTCAATGGTTCCTCATGGAAATTTATGATCAGAGTAGTGGCATCCTGCAGGCAAATATAAGCGCAAAGTTTGCCATGTTCAGTGTTACAGGATTGGATGCAGGCCGACTGTTCAGAATCTATATCTATGCAGTAAATGGGCGTGGCAGAAGTGAATCAGTGCCCGTTGATGGGTATACACTTAAAGCCGCCGAGAAACAAACTGGTAAGTAGACTTATTAATTATAAATAGGTTCAAAGTAGGAGAGAAGATTGCGTTGGTTTTATCTAAAATGTATCAAGTTTCCGATTTATCTAGCCAGAGAAGAAATATATACATATATATAACACGAAGAAATTATCAAAGACTTGTGAATTTTAAATGCATTTTTTTTTCTTTTTGCCCGCGTATTTCATTCATGAATTTTTTATGTTAATACATACTTGGTACTCTCAAATGCTGGGCCAGGGGAAATTGCATAATTTTGCATAACATTTAATATGTACTACTTTGGTATCAGTATTAATATTAGTGTCAAGCAAGAGATTTTTTACGATTTTATTATCATACTTTCTCGCAATTTAATTACGTTAAACTGCCCAATGAATTGTAAATTCCTTAGAAAACTTTTCCGTGCAGTTTAGTTCGCAAAGGCGAAAAAATGAGAAAAATATGAAATATTATGCAAACGCCAAAGTAGCGCAAAAAAATTATATAAAATGATTAACATTAATGAATTGTCTTCAGGAGGTTTTCCGCAGCCAAAAGGAAAATACGGCGCAAAAGCAAATTGTAATACTAATTAGCTGAAGCAAAATGCCGTAAAGCAAAGTTTAGAAGAGTTTCATTTCTTTTTTTTTTATTATACCAAGAGGGTCGAGGGTTGTGGTAGACAGACACATTTTTGGGTAAACAACTTGAGCCGACGTTTTAATTTTTCAAAAAGTCACAACAAAAGTGCAAAGAAAATGAAAAATATGATGAGCAGGACAGGAAATAAAATATTCGTTTTAAACAGCGATAAATGAATACCCTAACTGAAGGGAGAAAAGTATTTCGAAAGTATTTTAGTGAGCACAATTTATGACCATCCTACCGACCCAGACGTAGGGTATTTTAAATTGGCATTTAGCCGATTATTTATGCCCAACTGCTTGGGACACTCTTGCCAAAACTCTTGTCTAATTGAGCATTGAATTTGAAAATGAGTTCTTATATGATTGCCGTCTTATATTAATGAATCTTTTGTGTCTTTGCAGTTGCATTAACCTCGTACAAGGGCAGCGCCCAGGGCGCCAACAGCTTTGAGCTCACACCCATTCTATCCATCGGCATCTTTGTTGGCATTCTGGTTGCACTTGTCTGCATCGGAATCGGAACGATTGCGGCATTGAAGCTGCGTTCTCATAAACATCAACAGCAACAGAAATTTGCACATTCGAATGCAAAATTCTCACGTCCAGGCAATTTGCAAATTAAGGATAAAATCTCATTGCCATTGAGTCACTCTGAGGAGATGTATGATGAGAAGAATCCCGATGTGGTGCCATACAATGAGGGTAAGTGCAATTGCAGTACGATACTTTTGCTAACCCGAAGATGAATGTTCCGACTCTGTCTGTAATTTATGGGACTAAGGGCAAACAGGCAGCCAGTCAAGCAACGAGTACGAACACACACAGCTCAAGTGTGTATGTGGAGGGTGCTGCATTTTTGTGCCAGTGTTGAAATATTTAAATGACAGCTAATTGCTGGCAGGCAGGCTGTTGCTGCTGTCGTTTTTGCTGCTACTGTTATGGGTCCTTTGGTGTGTTTGTTTACTCGTATGTCTGGAGTCGAGTGGCTGGGCGTACTTACACCTTTTGCAGATACTTAAAGTAGCTATGCAATGAGAAGAAGATTTTAAACTTTAAAGCGGATGAGATTTTCCGCAATCTACGTTTTGCTTGATTAATGGCAATCAAGAAATCAGCAAGAGCAACGACGGCAGCAGAAGCAGCAGCAGCAAAGGCAGTGCACAGCTCAACAATTTAATCAATTTTCTTAACGTAAAGCAATTTCATGGCAAAAGCAACGAAAGGCGAAAAGAAAATTGAACGTTGCGCCCCGAAAATCACGAACAGATTTAAGAACGAAAGATTTAGGGAATTGGGGCGGGAGGGTGCAGTGGCTAGCCAAAAAACTTTTGCCATGCTACTTAACAACAACAGAAACAAGCTAAAACTTTTGACTAAAACCAACTTTCGCTCACCCCTCTCTCTCTCTCTCTCTCTCTTTGTCCCTCTCTACTCAACTCTGTCTCTTTCTTGCCTCAATCTAGTTGATGGAGAATATAAACAAAAATCAGCAACACAAACGCCATCGGGACATCTTTCAACAACAAGCGAGGCGGAAATCAGTTGCAAACCTGGATCCACTGCTGGCGTTGGCGTAGGCGTAGGCGTAGGCGTCGGCGCCGGCAGCTCAGCTGACAGCGGCGCTTACCAGAGCAGCAAGGTAAGTTACCGTTTCCAGGCCAAATTGTCAACGAAAAGTTTTTGTCAAACTTTTACTTCAAGTCAAACTACTCCACGGGGAACTTTCAAAGAAAATCAAATGAGCTTCAACTTAATGACTACAAATATTTCCAATTGTTGATCAAAATCAAATTTTGCTTTCCTCTTTTTACCCTCTTTGCATGTGTCTGTCTGGCAAACAGGACGATGAGCTGCACTATGCTGAA
Source organism: Drosophila dunni (assembly GCA_018152125.1). Lineage (NCBI taxonomy): Eukaryota > Metazoa > Arthropoda > Insecta > Diptera > Drosophilidae > Drosophila > Drosophila dunni. The sequence continues at coordinate 946,244 of JAECXC010001197.1, read as the reverse complement.
CTGTCGCTAAATAGCACAACCTGCAGCAGTTCCAAGAAGAATCAATCGGGTCAGCAGCAGCAGCAACAACAGCCGCAGCAACAGCCAGTTTTGGGTGGCACTTTGCCCCATGGCTCGAGCATGCGCAAAATGTTGCCGAACATTCCTGCAACGGCAACGCTGCAACGGCATAAACCAAATGCGGGCGGTCTCCAACATCCGCATCAGCATGCACCGCCGCCCACCTATGATTATTTTGAAGAACCCACGATATACGCACAAATCGATGCATATAAAACACGAGCTGGCGCTGCTGCCGCCGCCATGCAGGTGGATACTGCGGGTGGAGCGGCCTTTGGGCCGTGCATCTCATCGCCTGGATCACAGGGTACACCTTCGACTGTGTCGCCGGGCACGGTGCAAATGTATACGTTACCCTCGCATCCGGGCGGTTATCACACTCTGCCGCACAATCATCAGCAGCAACATCAGCAGCTGCAGCAGCAACAGCAGCAGCATGGTCAGTCACAGATGCCTCACAACTCGGCATCCATGATGCAAATGATGCATCAACAGCTGCAACATCATCCAGCTGGCAACATGCCCATGCCACCCTCCTACCAGCAGCATCAACAGGCACAGCAGCAGCAGCAACTGGTACACGGGCAAATGCTCGTCTCGAGCAATAGCAGCGGGTTGGCCTCCACGGCAGCCATTGCCAGTCCCAGCAGCTCCCTTTCGGGACTGTCTGCCGTGGGAAAGTCCTACTCACGCGAGATTGTCACAGTCCGTACGCCGCTCATGTATTCGCAGCAGGAAAGCTGTGTCTAAGTCTTAGACATGTAAGTTTTTAACTCCTCGAGGTTTGTGTCTAGGCTAAGCGTTGCCAAAACCAACAATATTACAAAACAATATGAGAAGAAAACAATTGATGGAAATTTCTATTTTATGCTTATTGCCCTTTGTCGACTTTCCATTTGCTAGTACATACGAGTAACGTTAGCAATTAGTAAAATTTAATTATAAATGTCAATATCTGATCTGAGAGCAAAGAAACAGCGCCATAATTGAAAAAAAAGCGATAAATTGCAAATAAAAATATGCATTAATGTCAGTAGCACGTAAGAGTAAATAAATGAGAGCACTTTATTTCCAGTTATAATAAATCAATCAATGAAAGGAACAACGCCATTTTCGTAAAGTATCACAACCTGGCAGAATTATATGATAGTCAAAAATGTCAATAAAAATCAATAGAATATCGAAAATAAAACTTATGAAACATATAAGGTAATGGGATATAATTCACTTGACTTTGATATTCGAAACTGTGCAAGAGCAACATAGAATTCCAATTGAAGTGCATCACAAAAACGTTCCTTCCTTACAGTAAGTACTCACATAAGTCGACAAAAAACACTCAACTTAAGTACTTTCTATTTTCACTCTGTAAATGTATGTAAATTATATTATTATTATGATTATTATAAATAGCAAAAAGTACGAAAACTAAAATTAACGCATAGTAACTAAGCTCAATATGCATTAAATATAATTAACTAGAAGCTCACACAAAAAACTCAACACTAAATCATGGAAAAGAAAGATAATATTAATGAAACTTCTTGGCAATTATATACTTATATTTAAAAATATATGAAAATTAAAATTACAGAGAAAATAACTACACTCATGCATATAAATAATATAGATGCAATTAGCTTATCATCAACGGATCGTAGCTCATATATTGTAAATAGCAGAATGTTAAGGCAAATCAATGCGTTTTAGCCGATGTGTCATAAATCAATGTAAATTAGTTGCGCATTCAAAGTTAAAAAAATCCAAAAGACTAAAAAGTTATCAATATTTCTTTATCAACTACAAATGTGTGTAAATTGCATTTTAAACCTTGTATTTTTTCATAGACGTATACAAAATATATATTTCAAATATATACTAGTAATAAATAAATAAATGTAACTGCACTTTGTAAATTATTGTTGCAACTTTATATTTGTGTTAAAAATAAATAAACTTTAAAGTCTATAGGATAAATTGTAAAAAAAGAAATGCTAAATAAACTGTTGATTGTCAAAGCGAAAACGCATGCAATTTACGAAAACACATACAGTACATATGATATATATACTTAATAAGTATATCTGAATGTATCTTGAAAGTGATGTCTCTTAAACAAAAAGAAAAATTGATGAGTGTATGCGTTTCGCGCAAATGAAGTAAGTTTAGCTAATTGATAATAAATTAATTAAAATGTAAATGAAAAGTGCATACATAAATAATGATAAACGAGAAGAAAACAAAAAGTATATTTAAATGTATGTTATTTTAAGCACTCAAAAGACAAACCAAGACAACAAAGAGAAAAGTCCCCCAATGCAAACCAAACTAAACCAAACATACAAGGAACACAATAAATAAAAACTGACAAACCTTAAATAAATTAAAAAATAAATTTGAAAAATTTCATGAAATTAATCAACTACTTATCTTTTCTTCAGCCGTTTGGGATTACACTTTATGTGCTTTAAAGTAAAGTAGAGCTTAGCTTAGATCTTTTAAGAGTCTTTAGAAAATGGCTGAAAGTCACGGCTTGCTCACCATTTCCAGAAAAGAAATGTTGTAAAATTTTGCCATTTACGAGCCGCCATTTTGCAACAATTTTAATGTACACACAAATTGACAATGCAACATTTCCGTCAGGTCATATGGCCAGAACCGACGTCTTCGTCGTGGATGCTGCATTTGCCTCAAGGGCAACCAGATCCAAGTAGCCTTTTCAAATTGTGCACTCAAATGGACGCAGCGAGGACAGCAAGCGATAGTGACGACAAGGACATAGTCTCTGTGTGTCTGTGTCTGCCTCACAGTCTATACAAACATGGCGTATGAGTTATATGTGTGTAGAGAGGCAAGTTACAACATTTCTTACATTTTCTTTCTACCATTTGGACAATTTTTTTCTCTTCTTTTTACCCTGTTTGGTCGGGGAATGGGGGGGGCTAACGTTTGCATGTGCACTCAGGCGTAGATCTAAAGAAATGAAAAGGCATAGAGAAGGCACAGACATCACATAGATTTGTGGCTTGAAAACCAGCAATGGGAACGACAATGCCAAATGGTCATGTTTGACAACTTTCATGCTAAAAGTGTCGTTCTTTCTCCTCTTTCTCCTTTTCTCTTTCACAGGACTCTTTGCCACTCCCCTCCTACCCCCTTTGCATTTCTCTTTTCGAATTTCTTGCTGATGCGTTACTTTGTTTCCTACAGCGAAATTAAAAAAGTATCTTAAACTGACACACTGTGCGACAAGCCAGTGTGAGCGACGGACGGAGTGAAATAAGGGAGTGAAATGAATCTGCCAGAAAAATCATTGCAGAGAATACATATAACGAGCTCTTGGCAAGGACTTGAAGTTGAAGTTGTAGACGTGGCCGCAGTTGCACTTGCCCATATGTCACTTTATAGACATTACTCGTATACGAACATTGGCCTCACATTTATCTTCTTGTGCGCTGCTGGGCTAATTTATGTCCCTCCTTTGATGTATTTTGGTCATCTTACAAGCGACTGACTTCAAATTAAAATTTGGAATGTACGGTCAATTAAATACGATGTGATCTGCTATAGTTTGTTGCCAAATTCAATTAATATGTAGTATAGGGATATTCAAGCAACTCCAATGTGAAACCTTCAACAAATCTACTCACTTGTCTAATTTGGAGCTTCGTTATCAACGAAACCGTTATAAGACCGTTCAAATCTTCTTAGCAACTTCTAGTATAATTTTCTTTGTAACTCTTGAAATCTTCTTGGTATTTTCCGGTATTAAAATACAAGCAAATGACATGCGGGCTTCCCATTTAAGCTTGTGTCATATCAGTCTGTAGGCAAAACAATCTCATTATCATTATATTTAAGATGAGGAAACTTTCAATCAATTTCCGTTGCAATATCCGCTAGTTGCTGGCAAATCTGAAGCAGCGGCTGAAGCTGAGCGCTGCAAATGCACTCTGCCATATGCATTGTTGTTGTTGTTTTGTTGTTGTGTTAGTCTTTATTGTTTTTGCTGTTGCTGTTGCTGCTGTTACATGTCAGCGTAGTCAAAGTGACAGCATTGTTTTGCGCCACGACACAGCTGATGCTACAAAAACTGCACACTTTGAAGTAAACAAGCAATTTTGCAAGGCTGCTTCAGACGCAACCCCTTCTAGCAACCCCTATCGAGCCTTAGTAACCCTTGGCAACACCCCAAAGAGTCACATGTATGCACATACCTACTGTAGCCCCTTTAGCCCTTGCAGCCTCTTTGCTGTCAACTGTCAATGTACTCGACGACGCGTTGCTCCTTTTGCTGCATTTTTTATGCTGCATCGCACTTTGACTTGTCGCCATCTTTGCCTTTGTTTGGCCTCCTGCTACCAGTTGCCAGTTGCCGGTGGCCCATGCTTCACCTATCAGCCATGAATTATTTTTGCATTTTTCTGCATGATGACAATGATGAGAATATCCCAGACAACGCTGACTACAATGTCATCAACATAATCATCAGCCATAAAAATAAGCATCATTTTTATAAAGTACACACTCGTTCCCTTCCATGTCTGTAGCTTTGTATTCCAATTACGACGATATGTTTGAAGTTCGCCCTCGAGGAAAAACTTCACTTAGACCATAATTAATATTACGCATTCTCTGGACGAATTGTAAACTGAGATTACTTGAAGACTGAGAAGTCGGAGTAGCCGCCGCCTGGCTTTATAAAATGGCCGAGCTTTGCTTTGGCCTCGTTGACAAATGTCTGGCCATAAATTACAGTTATGCATGCAATAAATATTCAAATAACATGAGCAGCACCCAAAAAGCTCACAGCAACTGCTAACTAATGATCTATTAGCCAACATTGGAGCTCCTGTTTTGATACGTAGTGGTTTGTTCTGTTTTAGTTTTGCTGCTGTTCCGCTCGTTTCTCATATCCGCTGCGTGTCTTATTAGTGCACAAAGGCGACCACGTTTGAGTTTTATGGCAGTCAGACTTTGACAGACAGGAAACATTTGTCTTCCGTGTGAGCCATCGCTCCCTTACTGGGAGGAGCCAACTAAACATGACGAACAATTTTTATAATCTAAATCAAATATGATTGAAACAATTTGTTGACTTATGTAAATACACAAAATCAAAAATGATTTCTTTAATATTTTTCAAAACTTTAATGGGCAACTTTAACTTTACTTCGTTAGTAATAAATCATAAATCATACTGAGAGAAATGCTATAAATCTCAAAGTAAAACTTGCTCCATTTTGTTAACTTTGTCTTGCTTTTTACGGAATCCCCATAGAAACTTGATCCGCTATCGGGATATCATTTATCGCCAGCCAAAGGATGCTCAAGTGTCTAATGTGCATCGGGCGACAGTTTTGGACAATGCGAAAATCACGGGTATCCTGTACGGGAATCCACACTGAGGAGAAACAAAAGTGCAAATCAAACTAAAATCTCGACTGTTGCAATGGACAAAAGTATTTGAAGAACTTTTAATGCTGCCGATGCAGCAGAAAAGTTTCCGTGCAAAACATTTTATTGCACTCTACCGAAAGTGCATATAACGCATACGCCACAGACACAGCAGACATAAAAAAGACAACAGACATACAAAGCAAAAACGAGACAGAGAGCGAGTGCGATAGAGAGGAAAGATAGGAGAAGGAATCCAACGAGCATTGTAAGTTGCTTCTAAAGCAAACGTAAAATATGATAAATATTTCAACTTTTGCGCTGCAAAAGAAAAACATAAACAGTTATGTGCGGAATTGCAAGAGGATGCAGCTAGCTGCAAATATTCAGCATGATCCAACCCGAAGAAGCATTTTGAGCATGCAGCTGAAAAGTAAAATGCCAGTGCACTAAATATGCAATGACACAAATGCGCCCCAATCGGTGCGGCAGCTGGAGAAATAGAATAAGCTGACTCGGTGTCAGGTGAAACTATGCTGTGACATTTCAAGGCCAATTCGGCCAAATGGAAAATAGCTTGTCATTACTTTGGCCAGCTGAGCCCGGGATTCTGAGTGCACGCCATGCACATGACAAGTGCAAATGCCAGGACTACGACCCGAGCCAAAGTCAGAGTCAGAGCGAGAGCCTGAGCCAAAATTTAAGTCATAACTATGGCTAACGCAGCTTACGGGTTGTTGGATTGCAATGACGCCATTGCACGGCCTTCAGAACACTCCTAAAAGTTGCCAACCGATGACAGCGCCCAAACAACAAATGGATATTTGGCAATTGCAATTGCGTTGCTAACGAACACTTCAAGGACAAATGTCACAAACTTAGTTTGTCAAGTCTGCGATTGGCAATTTTATATGAAACAGCTAAGTGAAATGTTAAATAAAGTGACAAACTATATATCAGTATAAGTACACGTTTAGTGCGCACGAAAATCCACTCAACAAATTTTATTTTAAAACAAATTTAAACTCTAAATTGACTCGAAACTTATTTAACATAAGCAAAGCGACATTATTGCCTTTTTGAAGACTTGGTCATTATCTCACTTATTAAATTGAGCTGGGCTCAAACATTTTCGCAGCTTGACCCACATAATTATGCGAATAGCCACAAAATAGACTATTTACTCATGATTAAACAAACAACACACTCATACACGCACGTACACGACAGGGAATCAGATGCATGCTGACTGGCTGCAAAGCCTTAATAAGAAATCGATAATAATCAAAGTCCCTATGGATTTACATGCATCCAATTGCTGCGGTTTGCTGTCGCTGCAGTTGCCATTGCCATTGTCGTGTTGGCGTGTCTGCGGCTGTGCAACGCGGCGTATGAAATTAATGCCTTTGCGGTTTGTAACACATTAATTGATAATTAATTAAACATTGCGCAAAACTATAAGAGTTGTGGCTAACAGTGCATTTCATGCAGCACCAGCAAAATACGCGGATGTTAGCAATCAGTTAAAATTTCGCATACGCACGGTTGTCGCATGCGCAACAATTATTTGTGATATTTTTAAATCAACGGCAAAAGTAATTCTACAGTTTATTAAAAGCAGAGAAATAGTTGAAATTGTTTGAATCCTTGACCTTATCAGCTATTTACACCCTGCACACATGTAGATATAAGACAAAGCTACAGATTCCATAGCCAGATCCCAGAATTTATGAATGCCCCAAATGTCCAGAGCTGTGCCACATCTAGATGCCTTGGCTGAACAGTTGTTTTCAGCTTCTGTTGATGCTAGTGCCAGTGCCAGTGCCAGTGCTTTTGTTGTGCCAACATCATTTCTCAATGTTGTTCTTGTTATTTTTACTCAAAGTCAACTCATTTTTTCTCATCTAATGCACGCTGGGGATCAATTTGCCATGTAAACAATTTATTGACTCTTTGGTTCAGTGTGCTTTTGGGATTCTTCTGCTCACAGTTTGGAGCAAACAGCCAGTCGGCAAGTAAACAAGTCGACAAAGAATTGTCTTTAAGTTTTGCTCTATGAATTTAAAAGTAAAAATTCATTAGTAAATTTGATGCGAAACGCGTTAATTAAGCTCGCTACAGCATAGCGCACAGCTTGGCCGCAAAAGAAGTCTCCAATTAATTTTAATTACAGTTTTGCATGGGAGATGAGGAGAAAAAAAGGCAAAGGCATACAACGATAAACACTAAAGATGCAGCTAAAGCCAAAACTGCTAACTGTTTGTATTTTCACACCTTTTGGCCAGCAAATGCGCTGTGAAGATGCTGAGAAGCAACAAACACCAAGACATTCACTTACCAGGCCACAACTTTGTGCACAGTATGAGTCTTTGGGTTTTCCTATATTTTCTTCTTCTTGTTTTTTCCTTTTTTCTTTTTCACCTTTTCTATTTTCGTTCGTACATTTCTTGTCCTAAGTCAGGTCTTAGATATCTTCTTTCTACATTTGCTTACACTAATTATGACCCCAGGTGACTGCTGGCTGATTGTTTGCCATGGCAACGCTGCATGTAATTAGTGATTAAATGACCGCCCAGAGGTCAACACAAACGGGGGGCGTGGCATTTCGTCCTTTGCTGTTATTGCGACATGCTCATTATCAAGTGGTTTGCATTTACAAGGCTGCTCAAGTGGTTCGACAAGAGACCAAGAGAGATGACACCGCCTCGAGAAATCAACATAAAGTGACAAAACTAAGCTTTGCCCACACCATTTACAAGTGCTCATGGAATCATTCGCCCTACAAGACAAAAGGCTACACTAAAATCTGTAAATGTGGCTTGAAAGGAAAGTTTATTCAATTTAATAAAGTTCAATATTATTTAGAATAAATAAATTGCAGATATAATAATAATTTGTTTGCAAATCGCAGATCACGCACAATTATCAGTCAGCTTTATGGACAAGACGCGTCTCACAACCACTGGCCGAAGGATGGAGAGAAACTCCAGCGGAAACAGATTGCTGATAAAAAATCAGCATCATAAGGCATTTTAATTCATAAGCTGACATTTGTCTCGGTCGCTGGCTGGCTGGCTGACTGACTCCGAGTGAAATGAAAAAGATATTTTATGCTCATTTACATGAAATTTTCATTATGCGCCGCACACTAAAACTTATGCAACACGAACGATTGGGTTGCTGGGAGGGGAAAAGCAATGACGAGCATGAAAAGTAGTAGGAGATATGTGGGGACAAAGGACGAGCGATGGTTGTGGATTTGGCCAGTAAAGGAGAGAAAGCCAACAACAAAATCACGTTCGTTTATCATCGCGTCGGAGTTGGCATCATGCTTGACTATGATGTTGATGTTGATGAGCAGGCAGACTGACGGCAGAGCCAGCGGCTGCGGAGCGAGAAGGCAGTAAAATGAGAGAAGGACGAGGACGCGAACGAGGACGGGGACAAGGACGACATCGTTGGCAGCAATGAGAACGGGACGACTGACGACAAAGCGTATGACAGCATTTTGCATACGCTGATGAATCCATCATCTTTACTCAACGTCACATCATCAAATCCGCGACGCTTAGTTCTACTTTGAATATGGGTGTAACTCTAGTGTATTTGTGGATGTGTATGTGTGCGTGTGTGTGTGTGTGCTAAAAAGGACGGCTTTAAACCGCATCGCAGCTGCTGTTGCACACTTTCAAGCACAGCCAATGCCCGCATATATGCAAATAGACACAGATTGAGAGCGAGATCGAAAGCACGCAGCCGATGCAATGCGGGTCACATCAAACACTCAACATGAGCCATTCACCGTTCGGTCGAGGTATAGTCGAGGCTTGGTCGAGGTCCAGTGTATATCCCCAAGAGCCATGAGCTGCCGTTTTGATTTGCCGCTCACGCTGTCTAGCGTGATGTTTACGCGGCGTATACGTGATGGCATCAAGTGCATCCCTTTAATTGTTAAACGTAGCCCCAATTCAGCATCGCAGTCAAAGCTAGCTATTGTCGTTGTCGTTGCTGTATCTACCATAGTCTATGTTGACAAAGTGGCCGGCAGTCTACCTCTGCCCTCCCCGGTCTCTAGCTGCAGGCTATAGACCCCCCCACACGTACACGCCTTGGCACTTAAGGGGATTTGCTTAATTGAAACGAATGCCGGACGAGGGCTGCTGAGGCAAAAAGAAAAACGAGCAATGCCGAAATGAAAATGTAAAGCGTACGTAAAGACAACAAGTCGTAGAACGGGACGAAAGTGTAAGGACTAAAAAAAAATCTAAAAAATAAACAACAAGTGCATTTTTGCTTCAAAAGAGGCCAATGAAAACAGCAACAGCAACAGTAATAGCCAAGTCGTGGGGGCAACACAATGAGAACTTTGGCCAATTGTTTCAAGTGTTGCCTAATTCCAAAAGCTGTCAGTGTATTTAGTCTAGGTCTTATTTTTATCACAACATCCTATTCCTTTCATTGAATCAAATCACAGACACATGTGCAAAGAAACAAAAATATCTTAACAATATTAGTCCATTTGTTTAATTAAAAAGCACTTATGAAATCTGAAGGTCATTCCTTTTGGTATTCAAAAATAGATGAGTTACTTTTCAAGTTAAGTTCCAGCCAATCAAAATTCATTAACAAAGAAAAGGAAGAAAACTGTCTTATTAATTGTCATTGGTTACAGAAATAACAATTCGTTCAAATAAAGAGCTCTAATAATAAAACATTACAGTGAATACATTAGAATTAAATTCGGCAGTTGTTCATAGTTAATTATTAATTGGAAATTTAATCCACTCTTATGGGAAAAGAAGTGGTGCTTGATGTTGGTTTGATCTTGAAGTGACACTCAGACAATCTCTTAAGTAGGATTGCCAGTGAATTGACATTATGGCTAATTCAAAGTAAATTAAAATGTCCCCAAAGCCAGCCAAGCTCCATTCAAGAAAAGTATGAAAAAAGGCAGATAAACAAATAAGTGAAAGACAACAAGACTGAAGGGCCAACTTGATGTCTGAAAATTGAAATTGAAACTGTTGAGCACGAGGAATGGTAAAAAAATTTGGCAAACCTGACTGACAGTTGACCGGATGGTAAGTGGGCTAGTCAGTCACTGGTCACTCCACTGTCCAGCTGGTTGGCGTGATCTGAGTGCGAGTTTGTGTCTGTGTGTGTTTCTGTGTGTGTGAGTGAGGGAGAAAGACACAGTGAATCAAAGGCAAAGGTCTTTAATTAAATTACGAGCAATGGCAACCAAAAGCAACTTTGATCCCTTTTAACGCATACTCTCTCGCTCTCTTTTACTCTCTCTCTCTCGGTCTCTCTCTATCCGTCTCTCTCTTTCTCACTGTGCTCTATTTTGCAAGCTCGTGAAAGACTTGACTTGTGTTTGTAATTTGGTAGCTTTTCACTTTTCAAGAAAAGTTGTCCGCCTTTTTTATTTTCATTGAGGGCTCCGACTGCTATGCTGGCTTTTCATTACTTTTGCGCTCGTCAGTTTGCAGTTGGTTGGTTTTTTATTTTTGTTTCTATTATAACTTGAGCAAAAGCAGCTTTTCATTTATGACAAACAAACAAACTTTTTATAACTTCAGCAAGTGACGTGTGGCCTAAGAAAAGTGCAAAATGTAAGTGAAAATTTCGATGGCAAAGTGAAAGTCAAACGGCATAAATAAACAGCCCAAGAAATGTCACTTTAAGAAAGTGCCAATTTTAACAGCCAGTCGAACTAATAAGGAAACGAATAAAATGCAACGATTGGATGTAAATGAAAATTACCTTATAATATTAGTGGCTCAAAAAGTCCTTTTAATTGTGCCTCTAATTAATAACCTGTAATCGTCAGTCCATCTTCTTTTTCATTTGCATACTTTTGCCTCTGTTCTATTTTTAAGGAAACTCGCTTTGCATATCATTAAAAATATTTCATTTTTACAGCAATTAAGCAGCATATAAAATAGGTCATAAAAGAACGAAACAAACTTGGCAAGAACTGGTTTCACATGATACTTGGCTTAAAAGAAGAACGTCTCCAAGTTTAATGACGCAGCCCCAGAGACGCTGGCAAACGAATTTTAATTGCCAAAAAACTTGGCACATAAAATTGAAAATCAGCTGATTCGAAAGAAAGTTAGCTTCGCTGTGTGCTGCATCTGTTTGCCTAGGATATTGTATGCCACAGGCTAACTCTCCTGCCACAGGGCGTATGATTTACATTAAGCCAAGAACAGAACAAGAACTGTGTAAAGTAGCAAAAGGTTCAAAAAGCAAAGCTGATTGCTGCATTAAATGGGATTGAAAAGATCCAGGTAGAAGGTTCACTTGCGAAAGGCAAGGCAGCCTGTTTTGCAATATTCTCTCTCACTTGCTCCACCTCTCTCTGTGCCTCTCTTGCACACATTTCACTCTCCATTATTTTCCCAGTGCTGAGACAGTCCGACAAAGTGCAAATCGAAGAGCATATGACTCTGGCAAAGGCAGATGCCAAATGGACATTAACCACATGCACAGTTTTTTTTTCAATTTGCTGCCTTTCCAATTCCCTTTTTTATTTCACTTGCTTCACTCTGCTCTCTGGTTTATTTTGGTCTACACTCAACGAATAACTGGCTCCTATTCGCTATAAAGTGAATACATTGTTGACCCTTTGAATAATTACAGAAAACACCAGAAAATCAAGCGTTTAGGCAAGATAACTTAACAGACATTACCTTTAGGAATTTATAATTTTGGGATTAATTTAAGTATATTTTGTTCAGTGACGTGAACAATGCTGAGAGCGTTGTACTGTCTGATTAATTTAATTTGATTCTCACAATATTGCTACGAATTATAGAGTTCTCCATTGATTCTCTGACCAAATATTTGTCGATAAAAGTGTATATGAAATTCATACTGCAGGCCTTCAATTTCACTTATATTTTGGCATTGGCTACTTTTCAATTGCTGCTCATTAATTATGGCTAAAGTCGACTACTGGCTCGATGTTCTCATTACCGGCAACATTTAAAGGATTTTCTGTTTAAATAGGAGTGAGAAAAATGTACAGAAATGCCGCTGTCGTTGGAAGACAAAAGAAATTTAAATAAAAAATGCTCATGCCAAACATATAAAAGGCACATAAATCGAAATCTGTCACAAAGAACATGCGCAGCCAATAAATTTTCTTATCTCAATAGCAGGGACAAGCGTTAAGAAGGGGGAAGCGCGTCAAAGGGAGGCAGGGAAGTGCAAGAGCAATGAGTCAAGGTGGGTGGTGAAAAGTGGGGGGAATGAAGAAGATAGCATGACCGTTGGATGCAGTCGAGCATGTTGCATATGCAATGCAGTTTCTCTCTTTACCTCTCTTTCTCTCTGTCTCTGTATGTCTCCTTTTTACTTCTTCCCCCTTCTCTCTCAGATCCTCCACATGTGTGTGTTTGTACTGATATTTTATGCCTTTCATCTGCTTCTGTGCTTTTTGTTTGCTTTTGTTGCTTTTGATGCTGTCACATTGGCGCGTAAATTGAAATTATTGCAATGGCATGAACTGTGATTAATATTTCTTTTTATACATTATTTTTCTTTTCATCTCGTTTTTTTTGCCAATAGTCTGTTTATTTTTAAGCTATTAATTGCAATACTTAAATCATTTAATTAGATTTCTGATACAGTAAAAATACTAATAATTCTATAAATTAAATATTTAATCATTTATGTATTTCATTGAGCGTATTCCTAATGCAGGATTTAAAAAATTTGTATTTGATTTCCTTTGTAAATAGTTATATTTATAATGATTTAAGCTCTACCATAAAATTAATTATCCCTATCCGGACTGAAATGTACATTCATTCGTATGGCTGCCAGCCAGCTTTAGTTTTCGTAGAATCTCTAAAGTTTAATCCTTTCAACGATGCCAAAATTTAGTTTAGTTTAAAAATAACAAAGGCACAAATTAAACACACTTTCAAATCCATAAATCACACATATAATTATGTAAATCTAAAAAAATATGGCATGGAAAAGTTGTAGGCTTCCTCGTTGCCACTTTCAACGTACCTACTCATACACACATATTCACACCCACAGACTCACATACACACACACCCAGTTGAAGAGAAAAGTGGAAACTAAAACTCAACGAGAATTCAGGCACGTGTTTGGCTTGCAGAAATCTACATAAGCTGGCTGGCAGCCAATTTGGAAGAGGACAAAATAGCCAGTAAGTCAGACAGTTTTGGCTGTGCTGCTGCCAAGAAATATGTAGCCAAACGTTTAGCTCGCTTCTCCATTAAAAAAAAAATGAGGAGAAAAAAAATAGTTGGTTAAAAATCTGTTTTGCCAGCATTCGAATAGTATGCGTTATACCTACTCGTAGTTTTATGGACCTTTTTGCATAACTTGGCAGCACACACTCAAACACAAACACACATACACACTCACATAAATACGCTGACAGCTCTGTAGAGCACATTTAGTTATTGGGATAGGAATATATATTTCAAATTTTTGGTTCGTTGAGTTTCTGTGATTTTGACAGCCAAGCCACAAGTGCTCGCCCCTAACGAAACGAAACGAAAAATTTAAAAAAATTTATATAAGTAGAAAAGAAGAAGATGAAAAAATATGCATAAATTGTGATATATACGCGTGGAATAGAGGTGGTAAAATAGAATATGTTGAGCCTCTGTCCAACTGTCAGTTTGTCATGAAGGGAAATATTTAAGCATTTTTCAATGCATTAAAAGCTTTATTGTTGGAACAGTAATGTGGTCAAGTGTGCATGGAAATTCATTCAACTGTTTTCTTATGTTGTTGCTGTTATTATTTTTTGTCTTCATCATCGCTTTGTTTATTACATTTGCATATTATTTATTATTTATTTACATTTGTATGTACATATATATTTTTATGACTTCCTCTTGCGGCCACGAAACGGGCTCACTTCAGCTTGCTGATTTTGTGTGGGTGCTCGTCGGTGTGTATGCGTGTATGTGTTTGTGTTTGTATAAGTGTGTGTGTGTTCATTTCTGGCAAGAGCAGCAGCAGCCGCCTTGCAGTGCTTATTTCATTAGCTATTCTCTAGAATTTCTTCTTTTTTCCCCTCTCTGCCACTCTCTCTCTCTTTGCTTTTCATTTTTTTATAAAAGGACAACAAGGCGCACAGAAAAATATGCTACAACAAAATGTGGCAGTCGCATCGGAGGCAGCGCTTTAACTACCGGAAATTTCTTTGTACTGCTTTTCATGCTCATTTGTAGCTGGCCACGCCCCTTGTACGGCCCCGAAACCGCTGCACACCCAGCTTCCTTTTTCATTCCCGTGGCGTGGAAACACGCGCGTCCACACTCACGCCCGTTCAATTTTTCGCTGTTGACAATTTTGGCGGTTGTTGTGGCAACACGTGACTGGGATGCGTAACAGCAACACCAATAACAGCAATACCAACTAGAACAACAACAAAAAAGTTATTTCAAGTTGAGTCGAGAGTTGAGACTACGACTTTGACTTCGACTCTTACTCTGACTCTGACTCTCTCACTCGGTTACTTGTTCGCTGTCCATGAAGCAAATGCGAACAAATTACTCGTCCTCGTCCTCGTTGTCATACAGATACTCGTCTTGCTACTTTAAACTGACTGCCATGGACCGTTGATCACATTGAAATCAGTTTCAAAATAATTCGCCACTGAAATTCAATTTGTTATTTGTCCAAAAATAAAAAAAAAAGAGAAAAGGAAAGAAAAGCGAAAACACAGAATGTCGAAGCCATTAACGCTCCAGTGGCTTTGTTTGTGATGCCTTCACAAGAGACATTTTTATTTAGTCGTAAGTAAATTATATCATTAGACCTCGTTATGCTTATCAATGCAGCATTGTTACTCACTTTGAAGGGCGTGCAAACACATATCCGAGCAGGCATCTGAAAAAATTGTTTGAAATATTCCAAGTACTCGCTGTTAGGTAGTCGGTAAGGTACTGTAGTGAGTGCCACTTAACTTTGACAATATTGAGTAAATCAATTCCAATGAATTATATGTTTTCAGTATCAAATCAATCCTTTAAATACTTTAAAGCTAATATATTTAGTCAAAATACCTAGGCTACCTCAAATCTGATATAGTATAAAAGATACATATTTTAATAAAACAACAAAGTTAAAATTCTTTGAATCCTCAATAACCGCACAAACACTTGAATAAAAATTTATAATCAGTCCTAATTGAATGCATTCTGCTAATTAAATGAACGCTTTAAGGCTCTTACAGTACCATTATATAGCCCACAAGTAAATCAAGTTCAAGAGCCTCTCGACAGATTGTTTATGGCTTGTTGGTCACGAAAGTATACTTACACTTAAATCAGTGTCTAAATTTATGATCTGTCGCTGTCGATTTTTTTTATTTTTTGCTTGTTTAAAGTCGTCTATAAATTGCAAAGGTTATAAACTGCTCATAGAGTGTCGCACATGTCTATTGATACTAAGTGTACAGTTATGTTTTGGTCACATATTTTTATTAGCATGGCTGGCAAGTGATTTCCACCTGCTGTGAAGATGCCGATGGAAATAGACGACGCGTCGTCTTTGAATCGCGTCTAGACAGGAGTTAAACTTCTTTTTTTTTAGATATTGGGAGAATATTCACTTTGCATTTTGGTAGACAGGTTAGAGCTGTGCAATGAACCTGAAAGCTCAAGTTCAAAATCAAATGACAAAACTCCCCGTTGTGGCCAATTGACAGTTCTGGCTTGAAGTAGTTAGCCAAAGGCAAATTGGGCCAGCACACTGTGGTAAATATATACAAAGGAGGTCTAAGACATCGCCGATGTAAGCATAATTTATGGCTTCAATTGTCTATTGTTTTTTGTTGCTGGACATTTTGATAGCTTAATTTGGAGGGAAACTAGCTTAGACGCCTATATAACGAGTAACGTCAATTTTTGCTAATAAACTCAAGAAGGATTTGGTTTGTGATTTATGAGACATGACGGAGTAGACAAAGAACTACTCAATGGAAGACCAGCAAATGAATGACCAGTTTGAATCCATTCTAAAGACGTTAAAGCGGTGTAGACTCTAGACTGTGTAGCTTAAAAAAACTGTTTCATATTTTTCATCTGATGCTATCAGGAATATTAATTAATGCTGCCATAAATCTTTAAGTCGTATGCCTGCCGGTATTTTAACCGAGTATTTTAGTCAATTTAATTTAAATTTAATACTGTGCCAACAAATTATGAATCGGACGATGGAGAAGACTTAGCAGATACAATTGTGAGTCAAACTCTTCAGCAATTAGTCAAGAATTTAGTGTAATGCTTTTGAAAAAATCTGTTTAACTACAGGCTTTATGTCATAGATAACCAAATAGATAAATATGTTGTTATGTAAAGTACAGTTTTATGTATCATAGTCATAAAAGTGGGGACACAACAAGCTGTTAAAAAACTGCCAGGAACTCAGTTCGACTACACTGCAAGTTGGAAAGTCGGGCAGAGCAACGCATCCCAGACTTTTCTCTTCCTTCGTAAACTGCCGGTTTTTTTTTGCATTGACTATAAAAATTGTTTGCTGAGGCATTAAATTGAATGAAAATTTATGATCTTTTCATATTTACTTATGTGGTGTATCCTAGCCAGGGCACGAGCATAAAAGGAGCTGCGTGTAAGCCCTGTGGCATAACCTGAATATGGTGTCTGAGCCATTTGGTGGGTTCTGCTCTTGTGTGCGTGTTTTAATGTTTGTATTTTCCATAAGCAAACAACTTGTGTCGCACACATATTAAAGTGAAATGCGAAACAGCTTTAAAGTCGCAATACAAATCAAACAAATTTGCCAAAGTCCACAGGCAATCAATCAAATTGAACAAACTTATATGCCAGATACTCTACTACTATATACAGACATTTATCCAATAACTGACCTACTAACTACTGAAACTGATAGCAGAGTGCAGTCAGTTGGCCATTTATCATGCCAAATGGCAAACAAAGTGCTCTTCAGCTTATTTTTTGTTTCTTTTTTGAAAGCGAAGCAGACTGAGTCGTTATCTGGTCAGCAGTTAGGCACATTGCTAATCATTGCCATTGTTTCTTTTTTATGTTCACTTGTTTGATTTCTTCTTTTTCCATCTTATTTCTTTGTTATTTTACAGGTGACAACAACTTGGAATTTAAGGAATGCGCTGTTAGCTACCAGCACGTTCTATGCTCTTCGTCCCCGTTTCTTGGCCATGGTTGGCGGCTAAGAAAGATTAATGATCTGAACTTTTGCGGCAAAGCGGGAAGCATTAATAATGCTACAATATGCAAAATACGTGTATAATGTACTAGTACCTAGTCAAGGCAAACATAATTTGTAGTTTGTCAACGCTTAAGTGCAAGAAAATGAAGAGACCTCTGTGAAGCAACACTGAAAAAGACCTTGAGCTCCAATCCTTACAGCTAAAAATTTAAATTACATACAAATAAAATGCTTGCAATAGGACATAGGTTATTTTCAAGTTTCTAGCTTTGAAACAACCACATGACGTTAACGGTGGTTACTTAAGAGAGCACTCAGCTGAAAAATAATTGATTTTCGCCATAAAAGCACTTGTTCTTTAAACTACCACGCTTTTAGCAACTACTGTGGGCGTACTTTACCAGACAAGTTTGTTCTTGTTACTTGTGGCACATTGGCATATGGCTAGTAGGTCCATAACTCTTAGTGTTGTCATGTTGGACATGAAGAATCCTTCTCCTCTTGCCCACCCGCATTTATCGTATGACTCCAGGCAGCAAGATTCAGTTTCAGTTGCAGTTGCAACTTGAGATGAGCTGAAAATTTTGTCTCTGGTTCATGCATGTTCGCATGTCAAAATACGTTTGTTGCATGTAACTCAATGTCGGTTTAGAGCAGCTGAGGCAGTTGAGGCAGCTGCTTTATGCGCGCACTGACACAAATGTACTGCGAACACAACTGGAACAAGAAAGACGAAAGACAAGCGCAATGTCAAGCAAAATAATAGCGAAAGACACGATTCAACGAGAGGACGGCGACCAGGACGAGCAGGACCAGTTGAAGGTGCAGCTGCTGTGGCTATATAAAATGGCCCTACGGTGATTTATTGTAGCACTCACGAGCAAGCGAGAAGCTGCCATTTCAAACGAGTCCAACCTGCGTGCAACTTCATCATCATCAGCAGCAGTCGCGCATCATAACCAACATCATCACAATCCTTAAGCAATTGGCCGACATCTGAATATGTTGAAATAGGTGGATTTAACAGTGGTATTACTTAAATTTGTCTACTTTATTTTCGTTTAAAATTATAGATCAAATAAATAAGTACTCCTCTTTCGATTTTTTGTAGAAAACATAGCGAATACAACTTTATCTTTAACCTAATAGATGGAAAGTTTAACATTTGAAGCAGTTAGTTAGCAAAATACAGTTGCATAGCAAAGTACATTTTCTGGCACTTGTTCTGCAATCCTTTATATTCGCTAGTTTAGCAGATTTTCTGCCTGTTTCTGTCTTTTACATATGGGTAACGGCTTCTGCAAAAGTTCGCTGAATGCAGTGTCAGCCAAAATCTGTTGGCTTCCTGCAATATTAGAGTTGCGTGATATAATAAATGTGCACTTCCATAAGATTCAGCAGAGGAAAGAATTAGGAACTGGCATTTTATTGGATTTTCAAAGGATCTACTCAGCAGGATTATGAAAGTTTTGATTTGCCAATTGTAAACTTTATCTCTGTCCAAAAATAACTTTGGACTATGGGAGACCGTTTGATATTTCACTATTTTATTGATTGGCTCTTATATCAATGAAACAAGACAGAGAAAAACACAATGTACACGAATGTTTGAGACAGCTAGACAGCAAAATACTCAGTATATTTATTTGAAACCGTTTGAAACCTAATTTAAAATGCATAAAAATGTTTTATTCTTGACTAGACTAAATAGTCGAACTTTAATCTGTAATTGTTACCAGCCAATTATTCGGAAAAATGTTGTTATGCTTTCGTCTGGGTGTTTAAACTAGTGGGTACTAAATCAATGCCAGTGCAGGTGCTTAATGCATTTGATTTCAATGGAAAATATTAGAGAGCTGGTCTTTTATTTTTCATTTCAAGTTGCTGTATCTTTGCAATCAATTCGTTTTTGTATTTTCTCCCATCCAGCTCACATTGTGTGTGCGCACTGCGCACGTCTTTCAAGTCTAATCAACAGCATTTCATCAGCGCAAAGTTTAATTAAAATAAATTACAACAACGGGCGGAAAAATTCGCTTTTCGACGGTCACTGAAAAAGGGTTGTGATAGACTGAAGCGGGGGGCTAAGAAACGGCGAGGGAACAGGCTAAATGCCAGCTAATCATATTTTAGAACTTTAGAGGGACTCAGAGAGGCAGTGAGAGAAGGGGACAGAGAGAAAGAGAAAGGCGGATTCCCAAATGAAGAAGACATCTTTAAGCTGCAGCCCGTCGAAATACTCTGTTATTAGCAATGTCATAATTTCATTACTGTCAACGGCCGCGATGTCGTCGCGAAGGCCCTTGTTTCTCTCCTTCGGTTCGGAGTCTGGTCTGAGCTTCCTCTCTAAATTACACACGCGTGGCAGGTCTATTTATTACCGTTAGCGGTAATCCTAAGCCACGACGTTGGCGTCTGAAACAAAAGCAATAAGCGAGATATTAAATTCATCCGCTGCTGAAACCTACAGATACCCTACTAAACTTGTTCGTACCGAGAAAAATTTCACTCATTCAGTTTTGGAATTCAAAAGTAGCTCATCAATATATGCTATAAGAGAAATTCATCTTTTGCCTTTACTTAAATGTGACATATGATCGTATTTCACCTTTTCCAATCTCCGCTACCTTCATTAGGCGCAGGGCAATGCTTTCCTACTTTTTTTTGGTAGCGGCTGCCGCGCTTTTTTTTCACAGCCAATATATCATTATAATTTGCATTTCCGGCGTGGTTGGAAAATTGAGTAAGTAGCTTGAGAAGCCAGAAGCAGCGACAGTGATAGAACCTAAAAAATTTTTAGAAGAACAGCATAAGCAGTAAAAAAGTAACAAAAAGAAGAAAAAGTGGAAGTTAAAGAAAATGTGAGAAGAAAAAAAATAAAAGAAATTCCCTTTCGCTGGCAGCTGTTGCCTCACAAATGTCTCAAGTGGCAATCAAGGCGCTTCCATTCAAATTTACGTCGCAACAAATTACCAAGCATTTGTCAAGTTGTCACGCCCACCGCACAACCAGCACCGCCATCGCCACCGCCACCGACACCGCCACCATCACTTTAGGTCTGCTTACCGTATGCTTCTAATCCACTAGTGTGAAAAATCTATGCTCACTGCAAATGTGCCGCGAAATGTGTGAAGGCATGGCAATGGGACAGGAAGAGGAAGGGGAACAAAGGAAGGAAAAGGAAAAAGGCACGCACTTTGATAAATTTTTATAAAATGCCTGAGCCGAAAAGTGTTGACAGTCGACTAATGTGCATATTTATATTATCCTACACTGAATTAGTTCATTAGCGAAATAAAAATAAGGAACTCGTCTAATTAAATGAGTCGAGTACTAAGCACTTCAACTATACCCACTTCAACTACCCGTAGTGAGTCATTACCATGGTATTAGTATACGATAAGAAATCAGTTCACTTTCTAGTAGTTTCAGGGGAATTTTCTTATTTTGTTGAACCATGTGCTAGAAAAAGATTCCCTTGCAAGAAACTTGTTGGAATCGCTTTCGCCTCATTACTTTCATAATCGCTGTACGCATGGACGGTTAAGCCTTTTGACCAGCTGCCAGTGAGGCTTTTGTTGCTGAAAATTCAATTAATTTTCGGTCGGGTTTTGGCCCCAACTTTGTTGGCTATGTATAAGCAAATTTTAATTGCAAATATTTTCGAAAAACTGCGTAAGAGCAAACGCAACAACAACGTTGCAAATTCTGTGGTTGTGGCAAAAACTATTTCGTGAACAGCACTCAACACTCGGAACTTGGCACTTGCCACTTGGAATCTTGAAGGGTTTGAGCGGTGCGGACTGCGGACTGTGGAGCACAACAAAGAACCACAAGAAATAATAAAGAAAAAGCCAAGACGTGGGCAACAATATTGCTGCAGGAATCTTACTGGCCAAACAAACGGTAATTTCTCACCTATTTATGGACGCAATAAACGTTTATGATGATGCCCGCCACCCCCTTTTGACCCATTTCCCTGACTTTACCAGATGTTACAGCCCTCAGGACAAGGCTGACAGCTAGACAGAAAAGGACCAGTGTTAGATTGTTTTCCGGTGAGTATGTGTGTGTTGAAATGTGGCTACAACATTGTTGGCGAAACTGTAAATTTTAAACACCTTGGAACAGCTGCTGAGTTTCTGGACAAACTTCACGTTAGCTCAAACCCTTTTCGGATTTTAGAGGTGCCAAATGATATAAGATCAATAATGTGTGTAGCTTTGCTTAATACAACATAATTTGGAAACTTTTAACTGGCTTTTTGCTGTCAATTTTGTGTTTACAACAACTTGGGCAACAAATCAGCAGGTTAAACAAGTAATTAACAATAATTTTCAAGAATTATTGCAAATTTAGCTTAGTTCAATTGTTAATCCTTTATAAATCCAACTGTCAAATATTTGAAACCAAATAATTGAAGAATCAATTTACTGATACCTGACGACGACAATAATAATTAAACTCTAAAAATATCGAATTTAGAATATAATTTTGACAAGCATAAATGTACATGAAATTTAATTTAAAATTGGATATAGAACCAATGCTTTGTATATATCGAAGACAATATCAGTTGTCGAAAGTCATTGCAGTGTGTGCAGGACAAACACTGCCCACTCCACACTTCACATCCAAAGTCACCTCATGGATGTCAACAAAACTGTTTGGAAGATATTTGGTATGTATTTTGGTTCGAAGGATTTCAACAATATTGCTAGGGCTAACCGCTGACTAATAAACATTTGCCTTTCACATGGTCAACTGCAACAATAATATCAATAGCAAAGCAATATCAATTGACGAGAATATGGCTAGAGGAAATTATCTAACTGCAACATCACACACACACTTGGTATGATTTGTGGCAACTGTAGGCATTTTGTAAGAGACGACACAAACAAACTTTAATTAATTAAAATTCATTATGTGAGGAAGCAGGGCGGAGTATGTGGGCTTGGAACACACAAATCACAACATTCAAATGGCATATTAACTTACTTAAAAAAGCACTAGCAGTGGCCAAACAGGCATTCTCCAGGTTGCATACGAAGGACAGACAGGAGACAGGATATGATGGATATGCTCGTTTGTGTCTGGCCAACAGAATTAAGTGCATTCAACTATGTTTGCAATTGTTGGTTTATGCATTGATGGTCTCTCATATTGTCTGTGCTCGAAGTTTGTCGGTGCCAACTAAAAGCCCAAACAGAGCTACGTAGATGACCTACCGAATGGCTAACTAATATTTGGCCAACTGACGACAGAACAACAACACTAACTGGTCAATGCAAACACAACATCAACACACACACACACACACACATTGTCTGCTCCTTATGTATCTTCGACCTGAACTGACTAACAGTGCCTGCAGTGTGTTGATTATTTGGTTTGTATTAACTAACTCAGTTTACCAGCACATGGCTAACATCTTGGCATAAATATTTTTCGATTGCCTGGTTAATTATGTAACTAATTACCTTCCAATACAATTAGATCCAGTTTCATGTCAATGCTTGAAGCTCGATACTTGAATATAAAATAGAATTCAAATTGTAATGAACAAAGTGGGTCAAATCTGTTTAACAGTCATCACATTTGAAATGGAAATTTTGTTCAATTATTTTTGTTACTATTTACATTATTTTCCATTTTACATGGTGTAATATAACGCCACATTAACTTTTATATTCACGAGAGAATTAAATGGTTTGAAACCCAAAATAGGTATTCTTTGGCTTTAACAATGAACAAATTGTTTTATTTGCCATTTGTTTTTGGTATCTATTGGCATCATTATGTTGACCCTAATTCCGATATCCAAAGTGCAAAACTGAATGGAATAGTGAATAAATGGTTTTATTTCAACACTAATTTGGGTTAAGTTTTAATGATGATTTTGCGAAACCTTTTCGGTGATGATTAGCATTGTGTTGATTTTCCAGCCCAAAGAACAAACAAAACAGATTTATGTTTGTGAGGGTGCTTGTGATTTTTTGGTAAAATTTCTAATTATTCATGCAGCTGTTTTCGGTTCCCACACAATTAATCACATGTTGAGCGAATTCTGGGCCACTCAACAATGGAACAAGTTCAAATAAAAAAGGAGAGAACTCGTAACTTACCAGTTGATTGCTCGACACTTTCACATTGCACCCAATCCTTTCTGAAATATAAATTGTGGTAGGCTAAGAGTGTTGGGCTGTGGTTAGCCTATGGGTGGTATACTTATTCACATGAAGTTGTAGCTAGGCCAGGAAGGAAGGGAGGGGAAGGGGGTACATTTATGAGCCATGTGCGACAACTGTCGAAAATGCCAACAGACGACGTGCCTCGCACCCAAGTCAAGTCAACGCTTGACATGTGATTGAAAACTTTGACTTTGCTGCATGTGGCAGACACTGAGGATGGCTAAGGTTTGTTGCCAGTTTCTGAGGCATTCTGGTAACCAGGTACCAGGTTGTTACCCGGTAGTTCCCAAAATATAGGTATACAAAATCTCTCGCTTGCGGTTGTGCGAGAAAACTTGTCAAAGCCTCGAGTTTTGTGGTTCTCGCATTTGTGTGTGAGTGAAAAGTGTTCATGTCTGTGCGTTTAAGAGTGTGTGTATGTCCTTTGGTTAGTTTTTAATAAAAATACTTTACTTTATTACAAATTCCAGGCAAAGAAAATTGTAGTTACCTGAAAATAAACAAGAAATTTTGATGTAGATTTTAAAATAAATTTAAGTAAATTGTATTGTATTTGTTTTATTTAATATGGTCAAAATATTCGGTGAAAGCCCAACAGTTAAATAATTGTTGCTTTAGGCAGCGATTTAAAGAGATTAAGCTTCAAAATTATAAAGAAATTTTGTGAATAAAAAATATTTTTCAATTCAGATAATATTATTTTCAACTCCTTAAAATAAATAATATTTTATGGATTTATGAGAATCGTGGATTTAATATAAATAATAAATATTTATTAACTCAGAGAAATATTTGCCAACTTAAGAGCAAATAAATTGAACGGCATTGCAATTAGTCACATGCCATAAATCATGCATTGTCCGGCAAATTTGTCGGATACTTGCATGTTGTTAATACATACATGCATACATATGTTTGAGTGAACATTTGTGTTGAACAAAAGATAATGTTATATTGTTAAGTATTATTTTAAGTGTTGATAAGACACAAAAGTTGGTTCACAATTTGTGTCATTGGCTTTAATCAAGTTGATTAAAGCGAACAAAAGAACATGCAGATGAGTTACATATTAAAAATGATTACAACAAAATTTTGTAATTACAATAAATGCGACATTTAACTGCCATGCTTATCGAGGCACAATTACAATAACAACGATGTGCTTAACAACAGCAATAACAAAAACAACTACAACAACAGCAGCCACAACACCAAGAGCAAAATGAGAGACGACAGTCATTGGCCAAGCGATTCGCATTAATGCGCATAAATATGAAATCATGCGTTAAGATCAACAATTCAACAATTAAAACTTAATTGCATTAACATGAAATGTGCATCATCAACAATGGAACAGAACTATGCCAACATACACTGATATACCACACATATATATTTATATACGTATATTTAAATTTATATGTATACATAAGTACATGTTACCAGAATCCATCGTACATTATCAGAGTCCAGCACAGTGCAAGGCAATCACTTGCAAAAAATTATGCGATAAGCCTGGGGCCAGACACTTGGAAAGAATTTTCAATTATGCGGCGAATGGAATAAATTGTCCGTGTGTTTGTCCGCCCGTCTTTGGATCCTCACTGTCATAAAGGATACTTTCGGGCCCAAACTATGCCAACACTTTTATATATGGAGTTAAGAGGGAAGAGGGAGAGAGCGCAGCTCTATTAGTTTAATTTATATAAAATTGTTTTGTGCAGCATTAAAGTCATAAAAAAGTTTGGCTCAAAAGGTAGCATACACTGAGTATATATTAAAAGGGATCAGGGATATAATACACACAAACACACATACACACACACAAGCACACCCATACATACTCGAATGGGGACTACGTTATAAAATTGTGAGGTTATACTCGTAAAATCCCCCTTCATCTCTCCACCGCCCACACTAACACGCCCTCCCGCAAAAGGTAAGTTAAGAAAAGCAGCGCTGCGCAGCTGACGCCGATGACGGCGTCGCTAACCTCAAAATGCTTAAATGGCTTTTTTGTTACACGTAGCAAAATACTTTGTTGTCTGTGTATGTGTGTCAGTGTGTAACTGTGCAAGTGTGTGACTATATGGGAAAGGGACTGGAAAAGGGCGTGAAAAAGGGGAAAGCCTTTCTACGTTTGCGTTTGGCATTGGCGTGCTGGTGTGAATTTATATTACAAACTATTACTGTCAAAAAACACGTTTACATAGCACAAATACACCCACACACACCATCACACATAGAAGACACACACACACACTTACACACACATTACTCCACATGCCAGACAGTCATGCGCGCCCCCCTGGGACAGTCTCCGCCCCGTTTCCAACGCTCCATCCCTAGCAGAGGCAGCCCGTGGACCGGGAGTTTGGGGTACTTGTAGAAGGTTGTAGCATCTTGGCGTTGGCAAACACAACAACAAGTAAAAATAGGAAATGTTGGAAAGGTGTGGACTATAAAATATCTCGTAGTATTTATATTAAGATATATTCATAAAATTAAATAAATAGCTAGCTATTTAAATATTCAAAATGAAATTATTCGTTAAATCAAACTGATTTATAACACGATTACTTTATGTTAAAAGATAATGAAAAGTCTACAGTCTCTAAATAGTGTAATATGTAAAGCTGCGAAACCCGAAGAATACTTAGCAAAATACTCATTACATCAAACTAATTTTTAAATATTTAGTTAAGTATTTCCTTTTCAGTGAGTAACTGCAATTTATGTTATATTCTCTGAGAATCACCATTTTTTAAATAGACTCTTCTTAAACAATTTCCCCATATATTAACTTAAATTAATTTTATTAACGCAGGAAATTATTGAAATCGTCCTAGTAAGTATGTCAATTTATTTTATAAGTAGTTTTCCACTCATCATATAAAACTAAAAATTCCAGAGCATCTCCTCTAACATGTGTCGCTTTTATTTTTATAAAAATAGTTACTTCACGTTTGATATACCCTTTGACACCTAATACCAATTGATGGGCATAGAAATTGCTTTGCTGACACAGTTTGCGGCAATGGCTCTGAGCTTTGGCATTAGGCAATGTGGACGTGGCTGCTACAAGGTGTTAACGGGCGGCCTTATGGACTTGTCCATAAGCCCCAGTCTAAGACTGTTTGTCACTCATCCTGCCGAACTGCTCTCAATCTGTCCCACTCCCTCTTTCATAGTTCCTCTACATTTCGCGCTCTCTCAGACGTCGCATCAGCATTAGTTTTAATGCGTCTTCTCGCTGGGGGCAACAAACTGCGCACCAGATGCACACAAAGTCTGTCTCACCTCGTTTGTTCTGGACTAGCATTTAAGCCTACTTATATGCCATGCTCACTCCTATGCCCAGGCCCATGCCCACACCCACGCCTACTCCAACGCCCACGCCCAGATTGTGGACAGTAATAATTTACATAAATTTCATTAGCACAGTTGGCAATCTGCACAGCTACAGCATTCCATTCATTGTTGGATGAATGAATGTGTGTGTGCGTGTGAGTGTGCTTGTGGTGTGTGAATATAAAATTTCATTTAATTTGCAAGTTGTTTAATTTATTACATGTTTACAATTTGCAATTTGTACAATTCGATTTAAAACAACAAGGCAAAAAAAAAAAACTCTGAGAAGAACGCACGACAAAGTTGCTAAATGAAATTAAATGCAAAACAGAATTCATTCTGGCCAAAAACATGGCAGGCTTAAATGTATTTGTTGTGTTTTGTTGTTGCTTTTATTGTTGTATTTGTGTGTTTTCTTGTTGTTGCCGTGTTGCGTGTCAACGCTCAACGCTTTCACTTAACTGTCTGTGTCATTTGGGGTCACGCCCCCATTTTCTCCATTTCGCATTTACTACTTGTCTCTTACCACTTGACTCGCTTGCTTTGCCTCTTTGACTTTGCCTTCGCCTGTGGCTGGTCTGCCAAACAGCCCAGTAACCCACCTCCTCTTCTCTCCTCTTTCTCTCACAGTGTTGTCCACAGATTACGTTGGCAACCCTTACATGCAATTTAACTAGTTTGTCTGTTTGCTCCGCTTGTTTGTTTCCTGTTCCTCCACTTTCCTATACCGCTGCCTCTTCTCTATCCACAGTCCTGTCGCATGCAATTTTTGTGCATGTCCTCTTTATGGTAGCAACAAAATGTATTTACCTCATATTTAATTAAATATCACACAACTGAACTTTCAATGCATTATTTGCATATTTAAGCAATTCAGTGCGCAGTTGGGCTCAGCACGCTAACTAAAAGCACAATTCACACAATTCGATTTTTCCAGCTAGATGTAAGTTTTGTGAATTTTTTAATAGCTTGCAAAAATCATAAAAGTAGAGCTTCAAGATACACCGAACTATTTATTGGCTATGGTAAATATTTTACACTTATTAAAAGATTGCAATATATAAATTTTTAACATAGTAGCAATGAAGGAGAGTATAAGATATATTCTTTTAGAAACTTTCAAGTCGGTTTTGTTTAGCACTTAGTGTTTTAAGTTGCCTTTGCTTGTTGGCTTACAAAATATGTTTATATTTGGCTTTTTTCGACTGGTCATTACACAAAAATGTGGCAAGAGCACAGCGTTTCAAAACAAAGAACAGCAAAAATAATGTGCGTATCGCATTTACAAAAGCGACACATTGAAAAATTCATTGCATATTTTTTTAGGCACCGCAGCAAACTAAGGGAATAAGCCAAGAATTTCCATTTAATCGTAATTTGGCTAATTTAACGGAACATTCAGCACACAAATAGCTGCCAATCATGACCCCCAGCAGCCCTTTCTCTCTTAATTTACTTCATTTGCTTGCTCATACCCAAACCCTCTCTTCTCTCTCTCTCTCTCTTCGCCTCTTCTCTCTCTTTCTTGCATGCATACGCATAAATTTGACCCAGAGTTGTTCTTGTTGCTTTCTGTGTGAACTTTGCCACTGCTTGCTCAAAAATTTATGTGCACGTATACGTAATTTATTTATTAACCCCTTGAACGTTGAGTCAAAGTCAGAGTTTGAAGTCACTAGAATGGGTTGGAGTGTGGAGTGAAGTTTTTAGCCAGAAAGAGCAAACATGTCAGAGGCCCCAAAAGTGTTTTTCTGCCTGCCACAGCATCTTGGCAAATTTACACGAATGAAATAAATTTAAATTAGTTTTAACACATTAAGCGTAAAAAGGCAGGCCCTAAAAGTCAGAAATCGACATTGTTCTTGGTCTCATTGTTGTTGTTGTTGTTGTTCCTGTTCTTGTTGTTGATGTTGTCGTTATCTGAGCTGTCTCCCTCGCACGCTATTCATGCGAGTGGGCGGGTCGCTGTAAAACTGTTGAAACATACGCAAACATAAACTTTAATGAATTTTACCAAATCCAAACTCACGCACACAACATCACTGCCAAAAGGTACATATATGTTCACATGTGTCTGTGCGTGTGTGTGTGTGTGAATTAACTGTATGTGTGCGTTTGTATGTTGTTTTTGTTGCGCTCACGCGGAGCGTATGAAGTTATTTTGCTAACCTTTCGCTGCCATTTTGTTGCCATAGAGCAGCCAAATATTTGCATGAGCGCGAAGAAAAAACATGCTGCTACCGAAAACATTTTAGTTTGGTGAGAAAATTAAACGCGCACTCACACATACACCAACGCACACACACACACTCACACGCACGTGCAGACTCGCACACACATTCTAGACAGTTATATTTTTGGGTTGCCGTTGACTGCAACTTTTTAGCACTTCACTGCCGACGGCGACGTCGTTGCCAGGCCTCTTCAAACTTATAAGCCACAGCGGCAGCGACAGCAGCAGAGGAGACAGAGGCATTGACAGGGGCAGCGAGAGAGGCATCAGTAACTTTCCGCAGGGGCGTGGCCGACTGGTGGGTGTGTGGCTTGTGTAACGCCCTCACATTACGCATAAATTTTGCACTTTACAAATTTGCCACGCACACGTTTGCGGCATTTTGTGTTACATTTATACAACGTGTGTGCCTTTCTCAAGTATGGGAAACTTCGAGGAGTAGAACGGTGGTGAACGGAGAAGGTGACAGGTGTGGGAAGGGGCTAACAGCGGACAACTACTATACATATGTAAAACGTGCGCCATTTGTCAGAATACAAACGTACTGGGTGACAGCCTACAAAGTTTTGCATCCCTGTGTGTGTTTGTGGGGGGAGTTTTATATGCAATAAAAACAAGAAAAATCCAGAGCTAAATGGTATTTGTTACCAACTATTTGCAACTAGCATGTTTCATTTCATTGAAACTTATTTTTTTACCAATACTAATACTAATACTTTCAATAAATAATTTATTATTTGTTGTTTTTTTTACATGCTTCTGTTTTAATGAGATAAGCAAGATAATCCGATTGAGTGAGGTTTTGATTCATGCTAAATACTTTTAAATTTAATTAAAGCCATTTCATTAAAAGTAGAAAGCTTGATATTTAATTTAATTAGTTTCAAAATTGGCTCAACTCGCATATTTATTAAATGTGCGTATAACCCGATGGCCTACACTCAGTTATTACCTGCTCAGTTATTGTACAACAAAATACTATTTGTCTTTTGCTTCAGAAATTACTTAAATATTCATAAAAGTTTAGTTCAGCAAACACTAACATAATAAGACCCTAATAACACAGCAAGTACTTGAAATGCTTATAACAAGTCTAGTACAGTTTTCTATCTATACAAAACTAGCTCAAACACCATGTGAAAGACAACCTCGAAAACACATCCACATATACATCTCACCTCAGTTTTAGTGTTTTGAGGGCGCAGTTAAAATGTTGGCCTAACGCCCGTAAACAAATTAGAAACCAGACCCCAACTACAATCCTGATCCCAAACATGCGGCGTATGCGTAATGTGTGCGCAAGTGTGTGTGTGTGTGTGTGTGTTGTTGCTGCTTGTAAACTTGCCTCGCTGTCAAAATGTCAAAATTCGTCTGGGTGCCAGGGACTGTTGCTGACACCGACGCGCACGAGGAGCTAAAAAATTAAGCGAAAGTGTAATTGGGCGTCGCTGGGTTAATAGAGGTTGCAACGCGTTTTTCAACGCCCGCCACTTATTTTTAATTAGTGGGTTTACCTCTTAACTCTACTGCCTCCCCGCTTAAAATTCTATCGCGACCTCATAACAAGATATAGCGCAAAATGGTAACGTGGGTTCCAAATTATAAAAGTTAAAGCAGTTTTGCTTGATTGGATATGAGAGAAAGAGAAGGAGAGAGAGTAAGGCTGCTCTCCCATTATCCATAAATAATAAGTGGAAACCAGCAACGCGGGGTCAAAAGTAATCAATTGCCCAATAACCCCGAAATGCAATTGCACAATTAATTTATTATTAGCCACGCTTGTGTTAGACCTTCTTTCCCATCCCCTTCCTTTCTCTATCCCTCTCCATGTTCTCTACCTTTTCATTTTGACTCCCGCTCCTAACACTATTTTGGCCCGGCGCTAAAGTGAATTATTGCCCTTTGTCGCTTGGCCCGTTGCATTTTACTGCCATGACCTAATTGGTAAAAGGCTGCAGCATTTGCAGGCTTAAAATGTGCCGTTGACACCGAAATAAGAAGCGACACTTCATCAATTTTGGGTGCATTTTGCCAATTAATGGCAATTATATAAGCTCAAAAAATAATAATTCTTTCAAAAGTTTCAAGACATATTTACCAGTAAAAATTGTATTATTATTCTACTTTTATTATTAAAAAAGAAAATGTGGTTGACATTAAATATAATTAAATGGGAATAGACAATGTATATACAAGCTGTCAACAGCTTTTTACTCAAAAATTGTTTAAAGATAAAAGTCTACCTGTACCAGCCGTTTATTGTGGCCACAACTACAAGCCCGGTAACACTTTTAATTACATGCGTTTCTGTTAAATTATAAATACATACCCGTAAACCATGTGTATACGCAATGTGTGCGGCAAGAGATTGTTTATTAAAAGGAGCACTGCGTGGCAGAATGCTCAAAGTCGGAGGCTGCAACCACAGACTGGCAGCAAATGGCAGCTATTACTTACCAGCGGTAAAGCTGCCACGCCTCCAACCTCAAATGGCCGCAGCACAGACAGCAAGGCATTAAAATTGTTACGAAGGGGGCCAGCCAACGGAGGAAAAGGCAAAGGTAAGGGAAGCACAACAATTCAAACACAAGGACAGCAGAGAAACAGGCAAAGGCTTGTCGCAGACAGTGTAAGCCAAAAGGATTCACTGAGGAGTCGCAACTGTTGCCAGTGCGATTGGGACAAGGGCTGGCTGTGCTTTTTGTTAGAGTTTTGCTAAGCAAGAAAAAATATGACAACATGACGGCGGGAAGCGTATTTACACCTTGTAACTGTGTTCTTGTCATATGCTTAATGAGCAGGCCGGATGAGGCAGTGCGTCGAAAGGAGGTGGGTGTAGGTAGAGAGCGAGAAGGTAGAGAAGCGGCATTCAAAGCCGCAACAATTGTATTCCTGTTTAACTTTTTTTTCCAACCTACCTTCTGTGTGTTGAATTAACACGTTGCCAACTGTTGCTGCTAGTTGTCTGTTGGATGTCGCAGGAAGTTGTCAACTTGGCGCCGTGGCATAAATTCAATTAGCAAAGTGTCCTCAAAGTTGCCGTACATGTCTACAGCAACAGGAAAGGCAATCGGAGATGCCTCTGCTGACCCTCGACAGACATCAGTCGACGGACGACCCTCGTCTGACTACCGAACAGTGTTCACCGTCGAATGTGATTCTCTGTTCTTTGGCCATTTCCATTATGTATTCGAAAATGGTCACATAGTATTGGTATTTGTATTTTGTTAGCCTTTTCGACTCACAATCAGCGCACTGAAGCGCACATCCTGTCAGCCTGAATGATTGTCGAGATCTCTCACTAGGCAGCAACACCAACAGCAACAACAATAATAACAGAAACAGAAACAGAAACATTGAGCAGAATATAGGGGGAATGAATATATGTACATCTCGTGATTTAAACAGAAACTGAAATGCACACAAATGGATTTCCAGTTTGAGCGTATCCCTGTTACCCTTGTACGCTTCTCTGATTTCAACGCCTTCTATTATTACGCCAGCTTATTTATATACGATAGCTAACCGAGCCACTGGTTTTTGTACCCTAGCAATGATTAAAAGACGACATGCCACAACTGCGAGTTTAATATAACATGACTTATGGGTTAACATGGAAAACATTCTTAAGTTTAATGTGTGCTTAATTTATGTAGACAAACCCAATTTATTTGTTTCTATTATGTTCAATATTTATATTTAAAAGGTATTGTTTAGTCGAGCGGCGGCACAACACAACACATCATGTTACTTTTTTCATTTGGTTCAAGTCAATTTCGGTTTGGTTCGTTTTGAAATGATTATGATTTGATGCGTGGCATTGCAAGCTAATGGACTTGGATAGAGAAAATCGTATTTCTCTATTTATATTGCTGTTATGAATGTTGTTGCTGAAGCAGTTGCTTAAAGTCCGACAACATCTTTCGATTAGCACCTGCATTTTGCTGCAGGCAAATATGAAAATGTGTCACTAAATGCACTCCGCATGCAAAACACAATTTCAAGAATATTACTTAGTACCAACAATCAGGCGACTGAACAGCACACACTTTGAAACTTTCTTAAAAATGAGTAAGTCAAGAAATCTAACAGCTTTGCAGACAGTCTGTCCAATTAGATTAATAAAGTTTGACTAAAATACCTAATATGTTTAAATAGTTTAATTGTTTATATACTTAGTTTAACAAAAAATATATATTATATTTATGTAACTTCAATCTATTTCTTGGAGTGTATTTAAAAGACTTCTATGCTCTGCATTGTTATGCATTTGCTAAGCCCGCCAAAGAAAGTGCAGTTTGCAGCTCAGAACTCTCTCAGCTCCAACATTTTCCACACAGTTGAGCACTTGGCTGACGTGGCTTGTGGTGCTGTTGGGTGGGTGGAGTTGGCTGTTTGTTGGGACTGCCTTTTCTTAGAGTGCGAGTGCTTTGCTGTAATTGCCAACATTGTTGTTGTTGTTATTGCTGTTCTTGGTGTTGTTATTGCTCCAGTTGTCGTTCAGTTGACGCTGCTGGGCACCCACCAACCCATCAAAACTATCAGCCCACCGACCCACAATCCAACAAAAACACCAATCCGCTGCTGCTGAGCCACTAAAAACAACCGCAACACAAAACTATTTTGTTCACGCAATGCGAAAATGTTTCGCTTTTGTTGTTGGTGTTGTCGTTTGCTGTTGGCGCTCTTGGCACTGGCATTTGGCGTTACGTATACGCAACGTATGCCGGGTCGCAATTTGCATTTGTATGCACATTGTTGTTACAAGGCACGAATCAGGCACTTCAGATGTAAGGCGGGGTGTTTTGCAGCTTTGGTCTATTGTAATTGCTTTAAACGTCATCATCACTAGCACTGACTTGCGTTGTTCTTGTTATAACTCTTGCAGTACTTGCTGGTCTTCTTGTCGCACTGCTTTCGCTTTGTTGCGACAGTTTATTAAATTTAAAATTTCATCAGTGCCTTTTGCGCTGATTTTCCAATCAAAATTCAATTTCGTTTGTAGCTTACAAAATTTTACGTATTTTCGAAAAGGATGTATGATCCCTGGGTCGAATATGGTGTCTTCTGTGAACGGAAAATACACAACTTCAACAGAGTCAAAAGGCGCATTTCGGAAAAACAGCGAAAGTACAGAGAAAATCAAGTCAATATAATGATGCTTAAATTACGGATTAACATTAAGAAAGTGGTGATCGCAAATTTAAGCCAAACTCTGAATAAGCTAAGGCTTAAAAGAAAGGGAATGTTGAAAAGACGATGGAAATAGATAACAAAGCGTACTTAAAAGATAATCTAACTCTTGTGAAAGAAGTGGAATTAGATTATCTTTTACGTATGCAGATGTGAACTGAAAACGAGAGTAAACTTTTTAAGACTCTTAAGTAAATACATACTCGATAATAATAATATGTTACTGCTATTAAATCCTTCCTTCTCATTCGCAGCTTTTATTGATCTCTTTCACTCGCAATGCTATAAAAATCAAAGCATCGCAGGCAACAAATCGCATCTACTTAAACCCAAAAACTTTCACGGCATTAATAAATATTTACAGGCACATCGCGTCCACACTGCTGTTTCCGTTTCCTTGGTCCGATTTTAGGAGTAACAGTCAAAGAAAGGGGCGTGGCTGGCAATGAAATCAAATCAAATATGCACGCTGACGCTTTATATGTACATATATATGTATTTGTATCTGTATATATCGCATCGTCCAAACGTCTGGCCTCAGTAAGTCTCTCTGTCTGTCCATTTGGTTGGCGTGCTCACAAGAATTTAAATCATGCGCTCTTTGGACCGACTTACATGCTACTTACAAGCCAAAGCGCCTATATGTAAGCCCATAAAATGTGAGTAGAAACGCGTTGGCCAAAAAGGAGTCTCAGCTGGAGCTGGGACCAAAAACCAACGGCCAAGGACTGAGCATCGAAAATTATATGGAATGGTCTCTGGCGGGCAGTTTCGGGAGCACACCAGCTTAGAATAGATAGATAGCCCCTTGTCTGTTGCAGCAACAACAAAGTTATTATTCGGACTGGTTTGCTTCTGGGTTTCTTGCGTTTTTATGCACACGGAATTTTTATGAGTTAATTTAATTTATAGTTTTATTATTATATTCAGCACATAATGCTAGGCACCCCATGGCTGGGCTGCCATATGAAAATTGACTGTCCAGCCGGCAGTCAGTCAGTCTGGTGGCGGCTTATCCAGCCTTTGACCTTCTGTATATTACTCAAGTGTAAATCTCAAGGCAGGTTTGTTCTTCCCTTTCGATATCTGGCCAAAGTTTGGTTTAGTCTTTTGGTCGTTTCACGCCTCGCAGCAATTGCATTAAGTTACCATGGTTGCTGATTCAAGTGCTGGCAACTAGTAAACAACTCGAAATGATGCATAAATTTAATTTAAACAGTCTGACAGAGTGACGACTCTGGAAAGTATGCTACGATTTTTGCACTGTTGATTTATACGCTAATAAAAGCAATTTCACTGAATGCCAAATGAAAGCAGCTTCCGACCTCCACTGAACAACTGACAAGGAACGAAACATTAACTGAAACAGTGAGAAAAACTGAGACGGAGACTGGAAATGGAAGAGTCCTGAGCTCAAACTGGACTGAGAGTGGAAGCGACTGCCTTTGACATTGTAGACAAGCGATTCAAGTGTTGTTTCTGTTGTTATTTTTGCTGTCAGTTGAGCAGATGAGCAGCGGACATTTGAGTCGAGGCAAAGTTGGCCCCTTGAACTTTTATTTACGCAGCAAATTTAATTATTTACTTTGGGTTTTAGCCCTCAGATTGGACTTGATCTAAGGTTTGAATTTTTGGCAATGACTGCCCAGTGTGTTTGTTTAACTTGACTTGTTTCCAGATTCGGCTTGAATTGCTTAGGATAATCCGCAAAATGAGCTCTTAAATTTGAACAATCAAATGATTATTATTCAAATAAATTCAAATTTCATATTTATTAATGCCAATTTTGATTGGTAGCCATGTGCATTAAAAAGAGTTCAAGAAAATTACATTTGAATTAAATACATTTTATTTCACATATATATAAATCAATAAATTATTTCGCCATCTGCATAATGCAATTAACTTAATAATAAAATTAACATTACAATTGAAATTAGCATAATTCTATGGTGAATTCATTTAAAGATTAGAGCTCAAAAATCATTTAAATAACAAGCGTATTACAATTTGTAACAATGAAACTAAATACACCGCGGCATAAATGTTCAGTGCCTAAATCAAACGTAGCAACACCTGCACAGAAGCATATATTCACATTTATATTCATGTATACATTTGATATTCAACAATAGAAATTGTTTCGAGCTAATTTAAAATGCGCTTTAAATGAATTGTTCAGGGTTTAAAGGCGCATAAAAAACATACAAAAAACAAAAGCTGAAACGGCCAAACAATGGAAAAATGAGACCCGTGCTCGTTAATATTTCACCTGACATAAAGAGAGAAGGCAACAGAACATGAAGGAACGAAAAAGACTGCAACTGTGTGAGAGAAAGAGAGACTGTGAGAGCGAAAGAGCGCAAGGGAAGGTATTTCGCTCACACATGTATACATATGCCTTTGGGTATTAAGCTTTAATGAAGCAATAAATTTAAAATACGCACTTTTTTATGTCCAAGTACACAAGAAATAAATAAAAAGTAAGTAAAACTGCATACACTGGGTATACTCCATTGACTGGACGGGCCAAAATTTGAATGACCAATATACATTTAAAATATCTGAAGCGAATAGTTAATGGCTGATAAAGTCGACACTTTTTTAATTCAATCTTGTAAACGTCTCTTCTCGAACAGTTATACCTTTAACTTGTGCTGTTCCAGGGTATAGCAAATGCGCAAAATATTATGCTCTCTCTTTCTCTTTTGGACTGGGATATCTCGCTCTACACACATGTTTCGCTTGTTCGTTTGTATAAATACATAAACCTTTTTAAGCTGTCAAGTGATATGTCAAAATTGATATCCGAGTCATTTAAAATGCATGCAAATATGGCGCATCGACAAAAACAACAACAAAAAAACAGGCAACCCGAAACACTGCTGCCCGCAGAACAGGAGGCGAGTCACTCAGCCAGTCAGTTAGTGGGCAACAACAACAACAAGAGAGAGAGAGAGAGACCAAGTGAAAGGGCTACAACAATAAATCGTGGGAAGCGAAGTTCACAGCACATTTGCATAAATACGTTTATATAATGTAAAGCGTCAGCGACAGCGTCAAAAACTTTAGTTCGTCTCACTCACATGCACACCCACACTCACACGCAAACACACACGCATACATACATATATAAATACATTTCATATATTGAGTTGCTGATGCCTTCGCAACTTTTGGCCCTACTTACAAAAAAACGCATTCAATTTTGCGTCGTCAGCGTTCAGTTTTTATTTTGTTTTTCTCCACTTCTGCAACTGAAATTGTATTGAAATTCATAACACATCTGATGCATAAAACGCCTGCAAGCAGCCGATGCAAATTTTAAATATTATATTGATGTCACCGCAGCAGACAGTTTTTTATTCTATATATAATCATATATTTTGCTTTTTGGTAATTTGAGATTTTAACGAAGAATTGAAATAGTTTACATTAATTTAAATGATATCTTAAGGTTTGAGATAAGAAATACAAGTTGCTAAATTGAAATACATAACAATTCTAACTGAATTCCTGAACGAGATAAAGTGTTGAGTTTTAGTTAATTTTTTCAATGATTTACATTCATTATTGACTTTAAATAAAGTTATAGTGCGATGAGTTATTAAAGCAAGATGACAGATAATGAAATTTAGTTTTGATTAAAGGGAAATCATAAAGATGAATAATTGAACTTATATTTTCTGACCCTGTTATGCTTAACATTTATTTAAAGTTGCTCTTTTGGCAGCGCCCAATTGATTTTTAATATACATTGCGTATACGTAATATGTGCTGGCTGATGACTTGAAGGCCAAAAGGATCATTATTTAACGAGCATGAAGAGCAACTAGCATCGAGTTTATTTCTTGACTTCACTCCATCTGTGTCAGAATCTTTCGAGCCACTTGTGCAACGTGTTCATGTTGCATGTTGCATGCTTCATGATGCTGTTGTTATTGTCTCTGCCGCTGGCTGCACAATTTTGATGCATTACTTTCAACTTAACGCGTTGATTGTGAAATACATAATACGCCATACACTCCCAAACACACGCCCACACTCCCACACACCCATACGCCCACATGATGCCATTGCAGAATGTTGCTTATGAATTATTATGAGCATCGTACGCATTTTGCAACATTAAATGGCACTAAATTTGTTGTTGTCTGTGCGTCTATTTGCAAATTGCCAGCGCAAAAGTTTCGCAGCGCCCTCGAAACTCAGTACGAGTACGAGTATATGGCCACCATTATATGGCCCAAAATGATGGGCCATATCAACCCCACTGGCCATATGCTCCGTTGGCCATTTTTGAGTGATTTGCTAGCTGGTTTCGGTTTATGACTATGGTTTGAGCTCTGGCAACCACGGCGCTCCAATTTCGCATCGCCAAACTTATTTCCAAGTGCATAATTCATTGTTTCGCCCACATTATTTTCCCTGTCATAAGTTGAAAAGCTGCTTCCACTACTTTTACTACAACAGTTGTTGCTACAATTGTTCAACTAAAATTTAGCTACAAGGCATATGAAATTAGTTCTGTTTGCTGACTTTAGTCGCAAGTTTTGCGCTTTGCCACAGCAAACTTGTCAACAGACAAATACAGTTGAAATGTAATTTTGCTGAGTATTTAATTGAATTTATACCCGCTAACCATAAAAAACAATAGGCAGACGGAATATAATACCTGCTACCGTCAAGCATTTTAAAATCTGCCATCTTCATGATCTAGCTTGAATGCATATGTAGGTTGCTATTTAAAATAAGCATTCTGCTCATTATTTAGTTTTGCATTTAGGCGACTTTTGGTGCAAAAAATCAACATGATTGCAGTAAAATATCGGGCTAACTGGATGCTGCCACACCTTTAAGTAAATGCAAACTCGATTTGCACTCTAACTAAATGTGTTTATTTTGCACTCGCAGGCAAAAACTATTGACAACACGACAGACAGTCGAAGCAACCAATCTCCTTGGCAGCCTGAGGCTTTCTTTTGTTATTTACATATTGCAGGTACCCGTACTCATTTTTTAGTGAACCCAATCCCACTTCCAAGCCTGGGGCAACAATGCAATCCACTCAATTATCTACAATGTGCGCCATTTTGTGCACTTTGGAGTACTGGGGCGTATTGCCAGGATACCATCTTGAAAATAACAGCAGCATCAATCACAAACACATCTATAGACAGCTAGCTGATTGTTTCGAGAGCTTCTTGCATCTCCCTCGTTGCAAAAGTATCTGCGAATTTCAATAGTAAATAAACTAAAATTAAGTTTTGCTCCGCCAAAACTTTCACCTTGTGTTCTGCTGTCTTCGATTAAATCGATTAATTTGAGTCCAAGAAAGTTCGCATTGAAGGCAGACGTTTCAGTTTCTTGATTAGCTTTCAAGCAAACAAACAAAGTACAAAATAGATGGAAATGGTGAAATTGTTTTAGAAGAGACTGTTTGCTTGAATTTTATTCATTTTAATTGCAAGTTCAACCTGTTTTATTTGTTCAAGCTATAACCGTTTTAAATAATATTAACTGTGTCTCAAACCTTCTTTAAACATTTAACATGTATTATTTTTTCCAACTTTTAAATGGGGTAAAAATTATGTTTTTTTCTATAATATTGTATCCATGAGCAACTTCTGTTCAACCCATATTTTTAATCGCCATCTTTCCATATGCTACTACTCTGATCCCGTTGTTTATATTGTGCTAAAGCGAGGCAATTCAATATTTAAGTGTATTGACTTTTTTTTGGGGTCAATAAGCCAATATAAAAGATCAGAATTATGTGTTTGCTTTAGTTGTTTTTGGCATGCAAATAAATTAAATACATTTGACATTGTTATAGAGAATATAGAGAGTTGCTAGTGGTTGTGGCAATTTGGTTTGTGTAACAAATGACACTGTGCCAGTTTGAATGGGCTAATCACATCAGAAACCTGGCACACATGCATGCAGTATATTTTCGCCATAATTGAAGTCTTTCAAGCGCATTACCAATACAATTAAGCGAATTAAATGAGCATAAGTGTGTTTGTGTGTATAATGCATACATATAGAAGTGTGCTGCCCAGCGAGAGCTGCGAATAGTGCTCGTTTATCGTATTTTGATTGGAGATGGTCAATGAAAGCACACCGAATGACCTAAAATGGCCGTAAATGCGTATAATTTCCCATTCTATAATGTGTATTGCATTGCATTGTACTGACATACCCTGACCCGCCTTTAACCGCCCAGAACAACCCAGCTCTGTCCTGCCACCCGGGGCTTTACGTCATGTTGGTTCGCAAAAATTTTTGGCCATTTTCACAGTTAATCTGTTGGGGCACTTTCAAATTTATAGCAATTGGAATTGCTTTGCTAAACAGCCAATCAGTCATTTGTGCCCAGGGCACAGACAAATTGTCAGACTACAAAATTAAACATCAACTTCAAAATAGCGCTTAAACGATTCGACTAGTCTTGCCCCCAACTAAGTCAAGGTCATTCTGTTTTTTTTAAATGACAAATTACTGAAACATCCAAAAATCCCCAATTTGATTTGGGCAAAAATTTTAATTAAAACCAAGCATTTTCGGAGAGTGCAGACAAAAAAGCTTTTAATCAAGCATCTAATTAAAATGCTTATATGATAAACAAGTAGGAAAGGCTACAGTCGATCGAGCCGACTGTAAAAGACCCCGTACTCCCATGATAATGCGCATTTGTATTTAATTTGAATTAAAATTTTATAACGAAATTTAAAAATTAAAATTTATATGTATTATTTAAATTTATATTTAAAAAAAAATTAAATTAGCAATTCTCATTGCCAGCATTGGAACCCACGACCCTCAGGCAACGATTTCACATCGCGCCGTAACTCTACCATTCGCACCACGCGCTATTTTCAAGCATGTTCCGCTTATTCGCATTTACATGTTATACATACAAGTACACACTCGTTTGAAATTATGTGTATGCACATATGTATGTATGCGTGCCTAGCACTGGTCGGCACGGCGGCGTCGCAGCGACGCAGCGTCTGCGAGCAGCGGCGCAGCGTCTGCGAGCAGCGGCGCAGCGTCTGCGAGTAGCGCTGACGTCACACAGGCGGCGAAATTGCAGCTAAATTACATAAACTTTCTAACCTAATAACTTTTTTGTTAATTGACGGATTTTAACGCGGCTTGGAATATAGTTTGATATGATATTCCTCTCTTCGAATAATTAATTATAAACACTGTACTATTTGACTAAATGCCCTAAATCCTGCAAATTTTGAGCTTGAAATTTTGATTGTTTTTTAGCTTTTATGAGAAAAGGGGGCGTGGCAGGCCAAAATTTTGAATGGCATTGCATTAAGGCTGTCTCTAGCAACTCTAGCAACCAGAAATGGTGTTCCTAAGTGCCATAGTTACTGAGTTATTGGCCTAAAACTACATTTTTTTTCGAGGTGTGTCTGGTTTTTTGCTCATTGCGGGGGCGGTAAGGGGCGTGGCAAAAATTTGAAATAAACTTAACCTGCGTAAGATAATAACGGACTTTCATTATAAATTTGGTGGCTCTAGCTTTTGTAGTTTAAAAGATCCAGGTGTTCATACGGACGGACGGACAGACGGACAGACGGACAGACGGACAGACGGACATTGCTATATCGACTCGGCTGTTGATGCTGATCAAGAATATATATA
Source organism: Drosophila dunni (assembly GCA_018152125.1). Taxonomy (NCBI): domain Eukaryota; kingdom Metazoa; phylum Arthropoda; class Insecta; order Diptera; family Drosophilidae; genus Drosophila; species Drosophila dunni. The sequence continues at coordinate 903,941 of JAECXC010001197.1, read as the reverse complement.
CTTTATGGGGTCGGCCACGCCTCCTTCTGCCTGTTACGCACATTTCGCTTCTGACAAACCTAATAGACCCCTCTACTCTTTTTTAGAGTACGGGGTCTAAAAACGCACGGCAAAGCTGACCAAAATACACATACAGCCAAGCAAATATTTTAATTTACTTAAATTGTGAAAACATTTGAACAACAAATGTAACCCTTAGCAAAGAAAGGCAGCAAAAAAAGAAGAAACAATTTACAAGCCCACAGCAACAGAAAATCATGTATTTAAACGTAATATTTTATTTCAAGCTCTAGCATGGACATATTCCGAGCTGGTACTGTTTACTTTTTTGCGTAAAAGTATTAATCCCATATATGGCAGACAAATTAAAGAGAATAAAATAGATGTACTTGAATTTCTTTTGGAATTCTCCTTATTTAATTGGACAAGAATTATGCTTAAGCAATAGATTTAGAAAAAATGTTAAGGCATATTTAATAATTGTCGTTTACCTTTTTAAAATATTATTCCAGAAAAATCCAATCGAAGTTGAATATTATTTAAATTAAAGTCCTAGTATATTTATTATTATTACAAACCCTGATCAGCAGACGGTGTAATCACTTCTTGGTAGTGAGAAATCTAAAATTCCACTAACATAAAAGTTAGCAACAAGAAATCAGCAAAATGTACATTTATGCCTAACCAAACAAACATGCAAAGAATGAGAAAACAAAATCATTAGATACACACACATGTGGCCAGTTCAAGACTAGATGCCGAGGGAGACTGAATCAAGGAGAAGACGAAATAAAAGTGAAAAGGATAATCTTGGAGCACACTACAAACTAACTTGACCCAAGAACAAATAGCAAGACAGCAACAACATTCACAGCGGTCACTTTTTAACTTCCAAAATATATGTAAATGGACATATATGTACCCCAAAAAAAAGTAAAGGGAAGGCTGGTAGAAAAAGAAATGTGAATAAAATTGGGAATGGGCATGGTCGTATCATGAAGAAGCTGTTCATATTTTATGCGCATAGCGGCACATGTTTAAATTAACATAAAGCGAAATTGAGCCGCTGCTGTGGCGTGTCTTACGTTGACATTAGGCAGCATAAAATTCACACTCATACACATACACAAAAACACATACGTATCCCTATACACATAAAGAGATAGACTCAAAAATTCAGCACAAAAGTTGAATTTTATATGACGTTGGGTAAAAATGAGAGAGGAAACGGCGGAGATTGCCCGATTTGCCAGTCCAAACAGGATTTTTACGCGGCCTTTTTACATGTTTTTGGGTCAGGCACAGAACTGTGCATGACATAATAATGGTTGCTGCCCACTTTTTTTGTGGGTGGCAAAAGACCAAAACATCAGACGTCGGACCGACCGTTCGACCGACCACAGCGTAGGCGGTCAAATTGCATACATGTTTATAAAGAATTTCCCAAAATAAAGTCGTAAGTTCAAATCAGAACGTAAAATACAACGACGAAAAGAAAAGTCGAAGGAAATCCGATTGAAAATGCATATATATGAGTATCGAATAAATAGTAGACATGGATTAGAATAGGTATTTACAGTGGGATCAATGGTAAAAGATGCAAAGGATTTACGTTGCTTCCAAACCAGGAAGACTGTAATTTGCTCTCCAATCTTTAAATTTTTCTAACGCTTAATAACAAAATTCAATTCTAAATGATTTAGCACCGCTAGATTTGAATTACATATTGTAATCGACTCAGAGTGCAACTACCCGAACAAGTAACAAGGATCAAGTATATGTCTTTGGGAATTTATCTTTTGATTAAGCGCGCATGAGCGACGACCAAATTGTGAGTTGTACAATTTCCTGGACTGGGTAAAAAGGACAGCACATCAAATTTATGTGCGTCGCCCTTTGGTCTCAATAATGAGCACAAATTTTTGTTGATAATTCGGTTTTTCAACTGAGACTTTTTCGGTTTTTTTTGCTGAGACTCCCATTTTGTGGCTGCGCTTCGCTGAACAGTCCCACTCATTTGGAATTCACTTTAACTGTCCTCTGGTATATGTATCCACAATTTATTATGAATCGGAGGCAAAATGAAATGCCAGCTCATTGGATTACTGCTCTGACTTTGATTTGCTTTAAGCTGTATTTACAAAGCTGGCCAAAAAATAAAGGGAAAAATGAAAGAAAAGAAAAGGCCATAAATGTTAATTGCATGCCAGCTCCACACCAGTGTACAAACTACCACTTCACTTCTGTTCACTCCACAACACAGCACAGCTTAGCCTTTGGGCTGACAGCTGTGCAGAATGAGTTTGACAATTATGTGACATACACATACACACACACACGCACTCAGAGGCACACACAGACACGCATATGACAATAACTGCCCCGAAGCCAAGGCCAAAGAATTTTTGGGGGGCATCAAATTCATTAGAGCCGCTTCAAAGTGCCAACGTGCAGAATATGTTCAGACCAGCTCCTCAACTGACTCCTCCAGACTCAACTGACCAGTGTTGATGATGCCGATGCTGATGCTGCTCCTGCATGCAAAACGATGTTTTAATATGAAATTAGTTGAGTCCTTTGGTTTTTTGGCATCGACATCGGTGCGTACCGTAGCTCTGCTCGCCCGCTTCCTCTAGCTGTCTCTGCAACTCTCTATTCCCGTTCACTTCGCTTGGCAAAAGTAAAACAAATACAAATTGCTTGCCATGTACTTATTTGGTCAACAAATGACAGGACATATAAACACACTCAAACACACGTACATATGTGAATTCGTAAGAACATGAGTGGCAGCAGTAGGGAGGCACAGGAGACATGCAGAAAACATATAGCCAACATTAACACAACATTGCGACTGTTGACTTACGCAACAAGAAACAGTAACTGCCACAAACTGGACTGCCATCCAAATATCGTTACACTCACCACTAACTCGTCCTTCTAACGACAGAGGCAGAGACAGCAACAGTAACAGAGACAAAGACAGACACTGAGAAACGAGAGAGGAGGAGTAACTAGATGTGGTTTTGGAACTCCTTTTGTGCTCAGCGCACTTAAGACAAAGTGCAAATAATGCTTATTCCATTGACTTTTGAACACACAACGCTTACCAGAGAAATTCATTTCCTAAGTTGAGAAGGGAATACCCAACAAATTACTAATTGCAACGCTATTGATAGAGAATTGATAACGTCATTGAATTTTTTCTTTCATTTCACTTTATAGATTGATTGCGTATGATATAATCTCAAAATCATTTGAAATTATCAGTTTGTAACCTTTAAGTATTTAATAATAAAATGTTGCTGGATTGCAATAAAAAATCAGACGAAAGGACATGGACTTTGTTTTATATCTCTAAGAAATACAATTTATATTTTCTTGAACATTTGAAACATAACTTCTACTCTTATTCATATGCACAATAGCACCCTTGAATATACTATCCGATACTGTCTCTCGTTATCAATCGACATATTTGTTATCGAACTGTTCGCGTTTATTCATTCCCTCGTTTTCTCGCCCACACAAACACAAACACACACCACATGTCAAATGCCAGGCTGCTGAAGTTTTACAACTGTCAATTAAAAGCGAAACTAATTAAACTTTCCAAAAGAGCTGAGACGTGTAATTAATCGACACAGGGAGCAAGTGAGAGTGTATAGCAAATATATATGCTATACATATTTATATATATGTATGTATGTATAAAGAGAGAAGAAGAAGATACAGAGAGAGCGAGAGAAAGAACGGACGCTTAAAGTTTAATTAAACTTTTGTATAAACACAAAAAAGTTGGTGATGACGGTGACAACAATTATTAATCAATTTGTGATTGAATTAAATAAAAAGCGGTAAAAATTCAAGGAAAGGATAAACCGATTTAATCACAGTACACGCCGCACACCAGCTGTCTTGTGTGCATGGGTGTGTGATGGTGTGAGTGTGTGAACAACCAAAATGATGTGCCATTTGTTAACTTATTTGTGAAATTTAACAGCAATGCTTAGGAGTTGAGGGAATTCCATTGCCATTGTTAGATAGGCTGGAGCAATCGGTGGCCACATCGCCAGTAAATGACAAAAGCACTAAAAACAATATGGCGTCACTTCCGGCAAGCATTAGCGGTATGGCGAGCGCCATTGTTTTGCTAACTTTGCTGGCGTTGCCAACGTTGCAATCTCATGCTCTACACGGAAGCTTAACGTGTCATTGTCATTGTTCTCATTGTTGTTTATTGTTGCTGTTTGCGATCGAATATTGTTGCTGTTGCTGTTGTTGTGTTTTTGGCAGTTAAGCAGTTAGGCAGTTAGCCATCATCATCATTAACAGTCGCCAAGCGGCGTTGGGTGTCGGCGTTGGGCGTTGGCGTTGGCAAAGGCAATGGGAATGGCAACAAAATGATTTGATCGATGTACTTACACCTTGCAGTCATATACACATCCATTTTAAATTCGATTGGTTTGAGTTCTTGGGGCCACAAATTAGATTAATGACTTGGGCGTTACTGGGAAACTTGGGGGTTGGGCCCCCGCAAATACGGAGCACTCATTATGCGGTGCACGAGTTCGATTTGATGCTCATTTAGTTGTTTGTCTGACACTGATTCTTTTTCTGGGTTTCTTTTGGTCATTTTGCCTTCTCCCATTTCTTTTTCTTTGCTTGTATTTCTCTCTTTCTCTCACATTCACTCGTCACACCGCAATAATTGGAAAAGTTTTCATTTGAACGCCATCAACGACACCAACAAGAACAATGGGGAGTGTGACTACAACAACACCAACAAAATTTGCGGTTAACAACAGGAACACCAACAACACCGAGCAAAAGAGCAGTGATATCGTAGTCGTCGTCATCGTCGTAGTCGTCGTCGTCGTCGTTGGCGAAAAGTCATCAAAAGGCTACTAAAGGTTGACGCAACTCGTCCTGGTCATTCTGTCCCGAACAACTTTTTGCGGCCATTGCACGCTCATGGATTTGGCACGCAATGGACCACGAAAATGAAACGAAACGAAAACAGTTTGCAGCTCAGAGACATACTCCCAAAAAGACAGAAAGGGTAGAAGGAAATATATTGAAAAAGAGAATGTGAGATAGAGGTTGAGTGAGACATAGAGAAAAGGAATGAAATCCAGAAGTCAGCAGCTACTCAGTTGCAAGTTCTGTGCACTCTCACAAAGAGCATATAATATATGTCATGACAGGAGTTGCACCATATAGACACAATATATTTGATTTTAAGAATGATTGATTTTAAGAATGCAATTAATATCATAAATGGTGTTATCTATTAAAACAAAGCAGTAATTCTGAGTCAATGAACATTTTTTTTCATACAAAATACAACGAGAACATACAATTGACATACTCTGAAAATGCAAGCATACAAAAGCAAGCTTTTACTGATCACTTTAGTACATCAGTTGAAAGTTGCTGTCCTTGACATGAATAAATAAATTTAGATAGGGTAAAATAAAGTCATGAGTACCTGCCTCGTATGGTTGGTGCTGCTAAGCCATTCAGTTTGCCTACAATGATTTAAGTTTTCATTATCGAGGCGGAGTCCACTCACTTCCACATTACCCCACTGTAAAACCTACCCAGAGCCAGTCTCTTTAACCATCTCGCACTTTCATGCGAGCTCGGCAATTGTCTGTTCTCAAAGTGGTTGCATGTGTGCAGTTAAATGTGAAAAGTTCCATTTCAACTGGATTACATCGTTTATCCTAGCAAACAGGCACGCACACAAAATGGTGTGAAAGAGATAGGGAAGGAGCGAGAGAAAGTGAGATAGAGATAATGAAAGAGGCTTTCGATCGCTGACGTCGCCATCAACCACGCTGCAAATGCATTTTCGACGCGCTTCAAATGCGACGCCAACGACCAAGCAACGTTCAACCAAGAAAACCAATGAAAATGTTTGTTCAGGTTGCTCTTGCATCCCGCTATTGCAACACTGTAGATGGTATTTGGTATTGGGTATAGTTGTAGTAGGTGTAGGTGTATGTGTGAGTGTGTTAGTCTGTGTATGTGGTAGTGTGCGCCACTGGCCATCTGGCCATGTGGGTGGCTTTCTATGGAGTTTGTTATAGCCAATGCTAATGAAAACTTGCCCGTTGCCCGTTGCCAAGCTGTGGCTCTTCATCGGTTAATGGCGAACAACACAAAAAAATAAAAACCAACCAAAGTTTGTCATTTGAATTTGCATCTCTGTTGCCACATGGAGTGCACCATTTGTAAAGCTGCATCGTTTTCCCACTGCTAATTTAAGCAAAGACCATGCCAAAATTATTTCATGCCAGAAACAAGCTACTGATTAGCAGCTTGCATAACTTTTTGCCATATGATTGGTGCCAGCACTGATCTTTTTGGCAATTTTTATCAGTCGACTCCACACCACAATGCCAAATACACATTGGCATAAATACTATAACTTCACAGAATAAAGAATAATAGTTAGAGTATCTAAAACATGTATACTTTTATGACAAAAAATTAGATTTTTAAACAAACAACTTAGATCAATTTGTTGCAACGCTTTAATAATTTTGAAAAGAAATGATTCATCAAAATCTGAAAAGAAATCTTTGCCATCAAAACTTAATATACTTCAAACAAAGCGAATTGACGAAATCTTAAAGTCACGTTATTTTAAATGACACGGAAAAGGAAGAAGGAAACAAAATTATTACACGTTCAAAACTTGTGTTATTTTGCCCAATCTGCTGCTTATACATGCTCTATTCAAGGCGAATATTTGTGGCAATAAAGCAGCTAAACTGCTGAACTCTGGGGAGTTTCTGAAGATTTGCTTATCCAACTTCTAGCTCAACTGCAACAGCCACTACAGCTGCAATGGCTGTGGCAATGGAAATGGAAATGGTTACGAGAACAGCATGCAATTTAGTTGAATTACCAAGTAAAACAATGGCGACTGTTAATTGGTTTCCTTTGTCCTCAGAACGTACCAGTACCAGTACCAGTACCAGTGTTCCAGTACCAGTAGCAGACCGGATTCTGTAGACGATGATGTTACCGTTACTATTGCACAGTTACTGCAGCTGACAATAGCTGGCCAGGGGCCTCGAGCTATAACTGCAGCTGTGTGGCACAATGGCAATCGCCGCTGTTTGCCAATTGCTGGAAGAATTTGAAATTGTCTTTGGGAAGCCAAATTTATTAAACAAACAAAGCTAACGCCCAAGCCAAGACTTAAACAGCAGCACAAGCAGCTCGAAAGATTGTGAGCCAGACTTGAAGTTAGCAAAGTGCAGACATATCTACAGCTAGAACAATTTGCATACTGCAAACTAACTAAGCAAAGCTACCAGCTAAAAGCTTGTCCACTGCTAATGAATGAGAGACAAGAACGGAGCAGAACAACTCTCTTATCTTTATGACGTCGCATAACCAAATGGCCAATCAGTAAATCTGCAGCTGACAAATGATTTGCTTCATCTCACCCTTTAGCTCCTGACATCCCTTCGCTACTTTCACAGAAAATTCTGTACAATTTTCTGTTGCAACTTGTGATATGCAAGCTCATCAATGTAATCCAATAATATTCATCTAATGTCTTATAACATTCACCAGCTTAAGCACTTATATTTAAAAGTGCAGCAAAATTAAAGATAAGTTTGGTATTATTCTATAAATATTATAAATTACATAAAATTTTGCAGTCTCTTCGAAGTCTTCCATTTTGTTAACCAAAATTTATTCAAAACTCTATTTGCCAATTAAATTATTTTTATTAAAATCTATCACACAAATAAAGGAAATACATTTTTAATTAAAGTTTACAAGTTTAGGGATTTCTATTTTTTGCTTTTCATATTTTACTTTTACTTTTCTACTACATTCTTTTTTATTGCAACATTTATTGTTGTTCCTCGTTTTGCTCCTCTTACTCACATGAAGGTTGTCCGTTTATTTTAACATGAGAAGAGAAACTTAAAAGAGCAAATGAAAACATTCACAGCACATCACAGATATTTGCAACAAACTCATTTGAATTTTCTTTTCTATCTTTTGATTGAAGCACGTTTCAATCAATAATAAAGTATAAATTTTCTAGCGTATAAGCATGTTTATCAATTCCTTTGCCATTGAATTCACCATAAACTAAATTAAAGTTTATTTATCCAATGGATTACCGCTTGAATCGCGAACTCACTGTGGGTCCATCTGAGACATATCAATAATGCAATTGATTTTAAACTGTTGTTAAATGCAAAAGACGACAAGTGGCAACAGGCTCGAATAAGTTGCAATTGTTAAAAGTTTTTGGCTGTTGAAAATATTTGCATATTCTGGCATTATTCGCCTGGCTCCAAAAACTTTTTGGCATTGTGCGAGATGCCATTTGTTCTAAGCTGACTGCCAGCCATGGCTATAAGTCAATAAACGACGAGTGTTGAGCTGAAAAACGTCCAAAACTTTTTCACAGTGAATGGAGAGAGCGTGGACCTATAGAGAGTGGCGTCAGTGGAGGACCAGGGGAGGAGGGGGATTTGGTATGAAAAATGAACTGAGCCGTCAAGGCTGCGAGAAGGCATAATTTGTCTGAGGAAGTTTATTGCAGCGCATAAATCGGCTGTGTGCGGGTTAACTGATGGATATTGTGATTGGAATTGGAGCTTTTCTGAATAGCATTGATGACAGAATCCCGATGCAGAGAGAGAGAGTGAGTGAGAGGGAGAGAGAGACATTGTAAATCAATTATGATTAAAGCTCATTACTGTTACAATGCACGCGCCTCAATACTTACTACTAAATACAAACTTATTGGCAGGCCGAAGCCACAAACTTGTGCGGAAATTGCTTTCCTTACTCCACCCAATACCAATCCCAATCCCCATACCCGTGCTCTGACTTTATGTGTGTCTGTTTGTGTATGTATGTGTGTGTGTGTGCTTAAGTATATATGGGGTGTGCGTGCGGTTACGCCCACGTAATGACAATGATTTGCTTTACCATCGATTGTAAACGCTTACAGTTCAGTTTGTAATGATGCTGCCTGCTGCTAGCTGCCTGTTTGCAATTTCAATGCGTTGTAGCTACATACGCATACACACACACACACACTTTCAAACATATAGTTGAACAAAAACAACACTTGAAGCTCTGGGGCGTTTAGCCACAGAATGATGAATTGAGGGGGCAAAGGAGCACAATTACGAGGATTTATAATTGAGAGAATAATTAGATGAGTGTACTGTGTACGTGTGCCTCTGAATGTGTGTGTGTGTGATCCAGCGAGTGAGTATATGTATGTATGCTTAGTGTTATTTGTATGCGTTTGCAGAATGTAATTGGGATGTACTTAATGAAGAACTAAAGTCTTCAGAGTGGCAAATAAATTGTCTCAATGCTGTATGCTAACAGCTGCAATTTCTATACACACTAAGTTTTCCTTTTAAACTTTGACTGTAATTCCATTTTAATGGTACGAATATCATATAAGACACAGTTTAATACACGTAAAGCGAGTCATTTAGATTTCTTGCCTCTATGAAGTCAGCATTGGTAACTAATTTAGTTGCTCCCTTAGAAAAACATTTCAATTATTATAATATTTAGACGTTTTGACTGATTGACATCAAATAGTTATTTCCAGTGCTAAAAGTAGTTCAAGACATTTGTCTAATCCAATGTAAGTTCAGAATTTCCTAATCGTTCCTAATCGAGACCTTTGCTGTCAACAAAATATTGGAAAATCTAAGAAAGCTTTAAATTTAGAATTAAGACTTTTTCTGAGACCGTTTTCCAAAACATCAGCGTGTATCTGTGACTCTGTATATGCATGCTTGAACTTCTTTATATATAATATGCTGTATTATTTAGATTGCGTATATTTCCTTTTCAATATTTGTTTTGTGTGCCAAAAGACAAACTCCAGCACAAACAAAACGCAACTGAGACTGACTTGCTGACTGTCGACAGTCAGCTTGGCAAATGTATACTATGGGGCACATACTCAAAGGCCTGTATGTATTGTTTAAATGGGTACGAGTATGTGAATGTGAATGTGCGTTGAGCGAGTGAGCGTAATTCTGCACTGTCTTGCGTTGTATATAAATGCCTACTTATAACGACATTTAATTTCAAGGCACGCGCGCATAGGACGAACTAAAGACGAGACTGTTGTGTCTGCAATATTCAATATTGTGTCACAAACACACAAACGCACACAGAGCAGCTCATACATGCTTAGAGGGCTACATTTGCACCTACACAAGTCTGCTTATTTAGTGTCAGCTCCTACGCCGCATTGTTTGCCCTTTGATCGCTTCCCCAGACAGTCAATTTATTTGAAACACATGCAGCATAGTCAACGGCAACATCAACTCCAATTCCAGTTCCAGCAGTGAACACGAAGGCGATGGAAACGCCATCAACTGAAAACTCGCCTCATGTATTTTCACCTTAATCCTGGCCTAGTTTGGCAATCGGTGGATGCAAGCTGCGCATAAATCTTGCACGCACCACATAATTATCCAGTCAACAAACGTTAAATAGCTTCGGAATGTATGGAACTCGGTCGTAAACGCTTATGGCCAGTACTTAGTGGTCCTATCTGTGGTCTGCTAGTGAACATTACGATAGCATAGAAATTTAATTCTGATATCGACCTATTATATTAATAAGCTGTGCTTATTAATAAAATACTATTACTTGTTGTGTATACACTTTTTACATTATTTTTGCTGTGTAAAGAGCCTTCAGGTTTAATTTATTAGAGCAGAAAATCACATAAACGCAAATGAAGTAAGTTTCATGCTTGCCAAATACTTAAAAGCCTGAAAAAACAGTCAAACAACATCGCTAAAGCCAACAAACAGTTGGAAAAAATGGGAGGTTATATGAGTAAATGACTTAAATATACCTTGTAACAGTAGAATATTCAAATATCCAAAAATAAATTTTAATAAAAATGTATGTTAACATTAAGTGCTAAAATTAGTAAAAATTGTTTGATTTTTGTTCTAGTGAGATTTTTATGGATTTTTTTATACTACATGAAAAATTTATAAAGATTTAAATAAAGCAACGCTCAGTTTTATGGTTTAATCTTTCAAATATTCTTGTTTGGCTATCTACAAGAATGCAGGGTATAAACACAACAATATAATGAAACAATGCAACTAAGGACGCTTACAAAAAATAACTAAAAAACAGCAGTGAAAACTACAAAAAAATTAAATGCATTGCGCGCAAGGTGAAGGTGGCAGAGTTTTTGCTACTGCCAAAGCAAATATGCAAATTGTTGATTACAGAGTTTTGTTGCTGGTACTGTTCTTGTTGCAATTGCTGTTGTTGCTGTTGTTGTTTTTTTTTTTTTTTTTGTTGATGCTGCAGCTCTTTATATAAATATTTAAGTATCTTCTGAAAGTTTTTGCTCCAAAATAGTAGTTGCCAGGCGATGTGAGGCAAAGTCCTTAACACAATGGGTAACTGTCTAAATTAGACTTTGAGTATTTTGCATATTTAATTGAAATTGCATTTCTTAAATAACTCACTGTCATTCGCACAGCTCGCTCTTAAACACACACACTGCCACACACAAATAGATATATATAGAGAAGGATAAAAGTAAGAATAGCAACGCCTACCGACAGCATTTACTTTTATTTGTGCATTTAGCTACAGTTTGTCTTTGTGTGACTCTGCATTTATTTAGTTTTATAAGAGTTTATTCAAGTGCATGTCTTACCCAAAGCTTCCTTTGTTTATTTTGGCCAACACACATAATACAGAACATCAAAATCAACAAATACTACAAAAAACCGAAACTCATTTGCAATTTGTTTAATCAACACTCAACTCACAAGCAGCTGACGCAAAAACACACATCCACATACTATACTACTATACATGTATACTTGAGAGAAATTACACATACGCCTCGTTCGCCAGCAGCACAGCGCTTTAGACTCTGAGCCAGTCCCAAAAACTTTGCGCTCACTCGTACAGGCAAAGTCAAATAAACATGCTAATTAAAAGGCAGGAAGCTTCCCAAAAAATCCAAGCTAAAACATTTGACCCAATTTATAGACACACCACACAATGGGAGAATGAGTGAAAGAAAAAATATATAAATTGGCTACAATGTATCTTCATCAATCTTAAATTCTACCCATCAGTTCATTTGAAATATTTTTTGTCTAAAGATTTCTGTTCCGCTTTCAAACTACAAAATTGTATACTTTAAAGAGAGGTAAATAATTTCAATTACTAGTAAGTTCAAATGCTTTTATTAAGTTGGATTTTGAAGGTGAACAAAACCCATTTGAGTATTCTGATTATGGGGTATTTAATCTAGCTTGAGATAACTCTTTTCAAATTATTGAGCAGTAAAATGCAAGCTGAAAGCTTTAAAAGCTTGCTTTTTGTTTTCGTTTTAATTTTCAGGTTGGCTGATGGCAATCTAAATGCGGCTAATGAATGTCATTAATTCGCTGGGAAATGCAATACTGCACCTGGGACTTGCAAGTCGATTGAAATCGGATTAATAAATGAGCGAGGCGCTGGAAAATTCAATTAGACAGGTCAGTGGTAGCCGCCGGGACTGTGGCATAAGTCAGGAGTCAGCTGGCTAGAGGCAGCTTAACTGCCAGCAATTTTTCTGGCTTTAATGCAATTACTTATTTAACCCCCCGGTGTGCCGGTACGGATGGAGGACCGCTCACTAACGGACAAAACGGACACTTGGCTTAATGGCAAGCGGAAGCAGCTGCAACGGCTCATTTTTAAGGCTGACAAGCTGCGGTTATGCAGCAGAAAGCTATTGATTTATGTCTGCTGCAGTTGTCAATTGACATCTGAAGGACGAAAAGTGGCCCACTCAACGAACTGACCAAGTGGCACTCAAAAGAAGCACATCGTTTGTAAGTTAAAAATTGGCATCTCCCATGACAGATCCAACAACCAGTTACTCAGAGAATATCTGCTAGTCAAAAGATACATTTAGTTTAAGTGCCTGTCCTTAACATTTAAGTGAAAGCAATTGTTGTCGTCAGAGCTGCCAAAATGGGGTTAAAAAACATACTCTGCCACCGTGTGCTTTAAAGCCAGTACATCAAAATAAATGTTCAATTACATAATACACATGTATTATAGATTTATATTAGTTAATTTAAAGTTCAAACATAATTTTAAACAATCCCTTTTTCTTTAAGTATAAACTATATAATTTGGATGTCCACGCAGCGCCTCAAAGAGCACAGCTGTGCACAGCTGTTTTGTAGCTAAAAAGGGGCTCAGTATTAAGAAATTATCAGACCGAAAAGTTGGCTCGACACAAGAGGCAAAAGGGTAATTAAAGGCCATGCAAAACTTGTTCAGGGCTCATTCCCAAAACTGGCCATTGTTGCTAGAGGCAAAATATGAAATACATTTTGTACAATGCAAATGAGTGTTCGTATATTGGTAGCCATGGATGTGAACAGTTTTTTTTTTCTTGACTGGCACGATTCGTGCAACAATTGCGGCTGCAACTTGGTCATAATGCCAGTTACTGCCACACGCAATGCAGCCACAGTTATTGCCTGTTGTTGTAGTTGTTGTTCTTGTTGCTGTTATTGGAGAAATGAGTTCAAGGCTTCTTTCGATCCTTTTCACTGGCTTTAATTATAAAACACTCAGCGCCAGTCAAGTGTGGGGCTTTTGTTGTGCCAATTGTTGAAAATGTTGCTCTTGCCACCGCTCACCATGAAGTTCAAGTGGTTGAAACTTTTGGCCTAAAGCCACAAGACATTGCTTTATTGCTCAGTCATTTGAGTAAATGCTTCTGCTTGGCACGAGTGTAAGGACAAAGGGTACCACAAAAGGTATGGCCATTTCAAGCTAGCAAATCTATACCAGACAGACCCATTATGCAGCAAATGCGTGTTAATGGCCAAGTTAAAACTTTTCTAGCTAATTATCGACAGTTTGCCAAAACAGCTGAGCACTTTTGCTTACTGATTTTTCTCGTGATTTGATTGTTTGACTTAGTTTCTCTCGTGTGTCTGCAGTGCTCTGCTCCGGTTACAATATTCATAGGTGCTCAGAAACTTTGACTTCGAGTTCAGCTAAATTAAAGGCACACATACTCTCACTCTCACACCCATACACATAGAAACACATTCCCATATGTGTAATGTTTAAGGTAATTAAGCAGTACAGTGTGCGCCATGCAGCTAATGGGGCTAAAGGTAGATTTACCTAGAATTTCAGGGCAGTACGTGGCGTATGCTTAATTTGATCTGTTGTTCCACTATCTGTGTGTTTAACCGTTAAAGTGCTTAGCTAATTTGAATGAAACAAACTATATAAGCTAAATTGTGTTTAAAGACGAGCTTTTAGCTATTGAATAACAAGAAAGAAAGTACAGTCGAGCACGCACGACCGCATAATACTCTCTGCCTTTTTCCCGATTATATGATTATATTATTAAAATCGGATAACAATAGATCTCTGATCTCTAACGATCTCTGAAATCTGAAACCCCATATAATTTAGCAGAGAGTGTAATAAGTTCAGCAAGAAATGTTTTATCATTGGTTCTTAAGGTGCTCAATGTTAATTAAAGTTTACATTTACTTACCGATAATTTTTTTCGAAGAGACCAAAGTAAAGCTGCGCTGGGATAGCTATCGAAAACTGAAAAATATGAAAACAAAAAAATATTAAGCCAATATATTCAATAACACATTTTTAGAAGTATTAAAGAGAAATTAAATTAATTTAATTTATTTAATGTTTGGACTTTTTACTTAGTTAAGAAATTACTCACGTCTTAACAATTACCATTACGAATATCAGCTGGCAGAGGCTGGCTCTGTTGCACATTATTGTGTACATCACTGGACGCTACACTTCACTTTAATCACTGCACTTTTTAAACTGTCATTTTCTTAATGCACTTCACACTGCACTTTTAAAGCTGCATTCCACATTTTTCTTTTCGACTTATTCTCTGCTGATCATTATTGGAGAGCATTTAAAAAAAAAAAACAAAAAAATTTGATCAGTCAGCATATTAATTTTTGCACAGCATTTCACTTTTCACTGCTGTTTTCACAGCACACTTTTCACTGCACTTTATTCACTTTTACACAGAACTTCACTTTTTTCACTGCTCTCTACTTTTTCACATCATTTTATTCGCTGCAATACACATTATTGCTTTTGACTTTGACTCTGCTGATCATTATTGGCGAGCATAAAAAAACATAAAAAATTAGATCAGCCAGCATATTACTTTTTGCACGGCATTTCACTTTTTACTGCACTTTTTCACAGCACACTTTTCACTGTACACTTTTCGCTGCCTTTTTTCACAGCACACTTTTCACAGCACACTTTTCACTGCACACTTTTCACAGCACACTTTTCACTGCACACTTCTCGCTGCCTTTTTTCACAGCACACTTTTCACTGCACTTTTTCACAGCACACTTTTCACTGCACACTTTTCGCTGCCCTTTTTCACAGCACACTTTCACAGCACACTTTTCACTGCACACTTTTCACAGCACACTTTTCACTGCATTTTATTCGCTGCATTACACATTATTGGTTTTGACTTTGACTCTGCTGATCATTATTGGCGACCATATAAAAAAAACAAAAATAATAGATCAGCCAACATATTACTTTTTGCACGACATTTCACTTTTCACTGCACCTTTTCACAGCACACTTTTCACAGCACATCATACACTTTTACACTGAACTTCACTTTTTTCACTGCATTTTATACGATGCAATACACATTATTGCTTTTGACTTTGACTATGCTGATCATTATTGGCGAGCATAAAAAAAACATAAAAAATTAGATCAGCCAGCATATTACTTTTTGCACGGCATTTCACTTTTCACTGCACTTTTTCACAGCACACTTTTCACTGCACACTTTTCGCTGCCTTTTTTCACAGCTTACTTTTCACAGCACACTTTTCACTGCACACTTTTCACAGCACTATTTCACCGCACTTTTACACTACACTTTATACGCTGCATTTTACATAATTGCTTTTGACTTTGACTCTGCTGATAATTATTTGCGAGCATATGAAAAAAAAACAAAACAATTAGATCAGCCAGCATATTACTTTTTGCACGGCATTTCACTTTTCACAGCGCACTTTTCACAGCGCACTTTTCACAGCACACTTTTCACTGCACTTTATTCACTTTTACACAGAACTTCACTTTTTTCACTGCTCTCTACTTTTTCACAGCATTTTATTTGCTGCAATACACAATATTGCTTTTGACTTTGACTCTGCTGATCATTATTGGCGAGCATAAAAAAAAAAACAAAAAAAATTAGATCAGCCAGTATATTAATTTTTGCACGGCATTTCACTTTTCACTGCACTTTTTCACAGCACACTTTTCACTGCACACTTTTCGCTGCCTTTTTAAACAGCACACTTTTCACTTCACACTTTTCACTGCACTTTTTCACCACACTTTTGCATAATTGCTTTGTCTTTAAACTCTGCTGATCATTATTGGCGAGCATACAAAAAAAAAAAAAAAAAACTAGATCAGGGATCATATTATATTTTGTTGTGAAAATATATTTGCCGTCTGTTTACTGCAAAACAAACATTTAATTGAATATTCTGCATAAAACAAAATAGCACTGCATACTTTTAGGATGCGGGATAAATCAGGAAAAATATGCAGGTTCACTTTTTCAAATCACTTTCTGCATCACACAAACAAATTACACTTGGCGTAGCAGAGACACACACTTTACATCTTCTACGCGCTGAAGAGCAAGCGAACGCAGCTTTAGCAGAGACACGCACTTTACATATTCTACGCGCTGAAGAGCAAGCGAACGCAGCTTAGCAGAGACACGCACTTTTCATATTCTGTGCGCTGAAGAGCGAGCAAGCGAGAAACGAACACGACGAAGCTGCGCATGCATTCTGATGCATACGTAAGAGCGAGAGCGCACGAATTTCCAACAACAGCGTTCACCGACGTTAGTTCACAAGAGAGTAATGCATTGGTGTGGGAGTCTGAGAGAATGAAAAATCATGGCGGAATGTGCGCATTTGCCTGCAACATTCAGGGGCTCCGCTGAATGCAAAATTTTCAACGTTAATTATAGTAGATAATTCTTAATAACTCAACAAATTTTTTTATTCATCTTGTGCACACAACACTGCTCTTTCGTTTGACACATAATTCAAGCCGATCGGAACAAAATTAATTATTTTTTCAAGCGCGTAACGCGGAGCTCGTAAAAAGGCATGCAGAAAAAAACGATGCGCAAAAGGAACTAAACGATTAGCGAGTATCGATGCTCACATTATTCACGCTTAGAGCTTTTAGTATCGATCTAAGTTTGGTGAATCAGAGCTTTTGGTCAGCTGAGGATCGAAAAGCCTGAAGCTTTGAATAAAAGCTGCTCTTGTTCGCCTGCAATAATAAAAGGAATAATTACGCAGCAAATTAAAATTTACTTGTGTTAGGACACCTTGAAACAAAAATAAAATCTATGCATAATCGAACACACATATATTTGTCTGTATGTACATACATACATTCTAAATAGATAAAATATCTTTAGTTATATGTATATAAGTATTAATAAAATGTTTGATTATTATTTAAGACTCCGTAATTATAGTTCACATAGTATTTACGGAGCAGTATATAAAGCAACTATATTCCTAATCTGTATTAAAATTTAGTGTATGGGTTTCTCTAGAGTAAGTATGGCGATTTTTACAGTCGGTTAGCTTGACTGTAACTACTCCCACTATATTTTGACATACTACAAATTTATGGACTAAGTGTTTTTAATTATGCACATCTCATTAGTTTATCTATTGAATATATTTTCTTTATGGAACACCATTATAGCAAATAATTTCTATGAACTTTTTAATTTGACTTTATTACCTTTCTCATCTTCCAATTTCTGATTCATTTTATATTTTTGTGGCTGAGAATTTTAATTAAATTCCTAAATACCTTGCGTTGATTAGCTTGATTACCTTTGAAAGAAATAACAGCAATGTCGCTATAAATGTTCATCATACAATTTCTTGGCCGTGCCCCGCCCACCGATGCCACTTTGCAACTATGAGACCACTAAATTTTTATGCAAGCCGCCAAAGTGCTGAGCAAATAGCCTGGCAGCCATTTTAATTGAAAAATATTTACCCACACTAAAGTTGGCGCGCGTGTTTGACAATTTGACGCAATTCCTTCGCGAGAACAGTTAATAGATACGGGTACACTGCGGGGATTTGAGTGAACCAATGTTAAAAGGGAACTCTATTTAATTAGTGACCAGGCCGCCTGATTTTGTCGCTGTGTAAACTTCCATTAATATGCGAATGAAATCCGCTTAGACCAAAATCAGTAGCAGCAGCATCAACGACAGGCAGAAGCAGTGAGGACAACAATCCGGGAAAAAGGGCCAAATCTGCCAATCAACCGAGGGAGATCATAAGAAATCTCCACCCTGGTGTCCTGACACCCTCCTACTCATGCCTCAGCCCCTTTCTGATTTGCGACATTTTGTTATTTTCGCTGATGTTTATGCTTGTGTTGCTGTTGTCGCTACTACTGCTACTGCTGCTGCTGATGCAAAGCTGACACTCGACTGAAAGAACGAACACATTCAAGTATACTAATTAAGATCAAACGTTTCGTTGCGAAATGAGATTCTATCGACTGGCGGCATTGTTGTTTGTACATAAATATATAGTAGTTAGTATGTATATGTATATACTCCCACTCATATTAAAATCACATAATGAAGTGTCAGCGAAACTGATGCCCACTCTCCTTCTCTAATCAAAGATTAACGTCAAAACTTAAGATGCGAGTGTTCAATCAAAATCTTTGACTCTCCAACCGAGAGTATACCCGAGCCCCCCTTATCCCTATACATTGTGTCCTGTTGTCTGCCCCCTGCAGTTCCATTGTTATTTAGACTTTGTAAATTACTTGACACCGTGGGCCATCAAAAGGTAAGAAGCGTCTTAAAGTGGCCGCTGGTTGCCCTGACAGCTTGGTAATTAATGAAATGTAGGCACGTTTTTCTTTTCTCTTCGTTTGCAGTCCGTGGGCAGTACTTGCTATTGTATATAAACTAATTAAAGCCTCTTAATAAACTTAATGGAATTCCCACCCTACAGATACCTAAGTACTTTCGAGTCATTCGATGTCCGCGTTGTGTCCAATGGACTGTAATGCAGCCCCAAAAGATTATGCACTATAAGTATATTTTGACATTTCATTGTCTCATCTTATCAAACGCATTTCAAACTTTGTGTTCTTTGTGTAATTAAATTGAATGAAAATTCCTTGTGCTGACTTTAATTGTGTGTACCAAACTAGGTATGAATAGCGTTTAATGTAGTCATCATTTAAAGACTCATTTTAATGAGTGAATTTTTGGTTTTTGGAAACGTAATTAATACCTTATTAAAAAATAATTTCACATTATTCTCTACCATATTGAATTAACCTCTCAAAGTTCCAATTCGTG
The DNA here is from genome assembly GCA_018152125.1 of Drosophila dunni. Taxonomy (NCBI): domain Eukaryota; kingdom Metazoa; phylum Arthropoda; class Insecta; order Diptera; family Drosophilidae; genus Drosophila; species Drosophila dunni. Next base: position 884,422 of record JAECXC010001197.1, on the reverse strand, counting down.
TAATCCTTTTGGTTGAATTTCGCTTCCCGTGTCCCAAGAAACATCATTTATTGTTGCTTTTAATTAAAATTTTAAAAACCAATTAAAAGACAAGATTTAATAACCGCTACCAAGCGCTCAAATGCGAAAAAATGGGTTAAAATTTCATAAATTTTGCAGAATATATGAAGCATCGTTGGACAAGCCAAAAATACAATAAAGAAGCGAGAGAGCGAGTCCAAGAATGGGAAATGAGGCGACATGGTTGCGTTGCAAGAGACAAGGCAGCGTTTTAACCAGAAATGTATGAGGAATGAAATTGTTGCGGCGACGTTAACACACACACACCCATACACACGCACACTCACAAATACGCGGAGCAACATCAATGTCAGGGAAAACAACACGGTAGACAGGAGTCAGGGATGGAGTAAGTGGAAACTGGATACTGTGTACTGAGAATTGGGATCTGCAAAAATGGTAACTGGAAACTGGAAACTGGAAACTGGGAATAGGGGTTGTCAGTAACGTCGCTGAGTTGGCACCAGTTTGAGCTTTCGTTTCGCCGTTTCCTGCAGTCACTCGACTGATTTAAAATGTTACCGTTATTTATACACGTAGCAAGTCTATATAAACAGCAGGAGTTGCTCCCCTATGCGATTTTTTTTCTCTCTTTCTCTATATCTCTCTGGCCCTTTCTTGCTCTCTCTCTCTGTCCATGTGTGTGTACAATTTTTGCACATTTTTCATCGTTTACTGCAGCTCGACAGCATCGTGCAAGTGACTGACTGCGACTTGGCAGCAGCATCAGCAACAACAATATTAACAGCAACTGAAACAACATCACAGCTGCTTGACAGTGCTTCCTTCCAGCTCCCCTCACCTCTCACCTCTCTTAACCGATTCACAGTTTTCCGAGTTTCCGCTCACCCGCTGTGCACTGTCAAAAGAGATTTTTTCAAATTAACTTTTTATATATTTATGTATGTTTAAATTTGAGCTCAACCTTTTTTGTCAGTTTTGTAGCAACACATCATATAAAACACACAGATTCACATGTATTTGCTTATGTGTACATACAGAGAACCATTTAACATGCTTCATTCGGATATGTTTCCATTTTCCCATAGTGTTGCAAAGTGTTCTTCAATTTATTATGTTTTTTTTTCGTGAAGCCTGCAGGTGCCTTAATGAATGTGTCACAAACGTATAAGTTGAAACAAAAGTGGTTTATTTAAATCGTAGTAGAACATAAGATTTTGCTGCTTAATACTCTATTTGTAGATATAAATAGATTGGTTCAATATAAGCTAAGAAACTTATGTTTTCTTTATGCAAATATTCATCACACAAATTTAGAGTTACATACTCCAACCTGCAGCAAGTAAAAACAAGAAAGAATGCTATAGTCGCCTCGCGACTTTAGGATACCCGCTACTCAGTTTCAATTTGTTATTAACAATGGTGATGGATATAATAGCTTGGCAAACACAGAACATTTCCATAGAAATTCATGTTTAGAGCATATTCAGTCAGTACATGTACTTCCTAGATATGTACATTCCGTGTAAATTTGGTTCAGATAGCTAACAAAAAAGTTTTCTGTACTAAAACATTCTACGTTTACCTGTACATTTACCTTTATATGCAAATAAAACGCCCTAAAGTGGGCGTGTCAAAAAACAAAAACAAACTTGTACTGCTTGGGTATTGTACCTTTCATTTGCGACCACTATCATTTTTCTAGCTCTTATAGTCTCTGAGATCCTTTTGTTCATACAGACGGACGGACGGACGGACGGACGGACGGACGGACGGACGGACAGACGGACATAGCTATATCGACTCGGCTATTGATGCTGATCAAGAATATATATACTTTATGGGGTCTGCCACGCCTCCTTCTGCCTGTTACATACATTCCAACGATTACAATATACCCTTTTACTCTACGAGTAACGGGTATAATAAGAGAAAAAATTAAAATAGAATTTTTGCATATGATTTACAAAGCTCTGGCAATCGGAGCAAAATATATGTAAGGAAAACGAAACTAAATCTGACATTTGTGCGTGGAGAAAAGTCAACATTGTGCATTTGGTGTTGCAGTTTTTGTTTATGCTGTCCCTTATGCATTTTTGAAACGCTTAACAAAATTTTTGCTATAAATATTTGATAATGCGCTTGGCATGCGCCAAAAGTTTTGGACCTTAGATTGCTCGGATGCTGGCAAGTTGGCAACTTATACCAAATTATGAACATTTACAAACTCTGAAATACGCTCCAATTATCTAACTGTCTAACTGAATGGGATGCCTGTCAGCAATTTAATCTAATAGTTGAAGTAACTTCTCTTGCATTTTAAGCTACGCAGTTTTGTCTGGGAAAGCACAATTTAAAATATGAAAACATTTTCAAGATTGAAACAAAAATCAGATCATAACATCCATGAGCTGTTAGTTTTGTACATTTAATTTTACATTCAAGTTGGGATTTTATAATAATATTATTATAGTGATATCATGTACGCCATGTAAGTTGTTCCCAAACATATTTAGAATTAGAAAATAATACTCATCCTCATACACTACAGAAACCGATACTTTAAGAAACCTTTGCAGCAAAGTGCTCAACTTCTGCTGCACAAAAATCAACGTGTTTTGACCAATCCACTGCTACAACAAGTGTTTCAGTATTCAAAATCTCATGACGGCGACGATGATGATAAAGGTAAACCGTCCAAAACCAAACCCAGTTTAAATAAAAAGAACTTGTATGAAGTTGATAGACTCGATAAAGAAAACGATACTGGCAAAACGGTTTCTGGCAAGAAAGGTATGCCCAAAGAAAAGAAGGGTCCTCCTGCGCCCAAAATCGAACTGCGTGTTATACCAGCTATGTACTCAAATATGGATTATTTTGAGAGAAATATCAAAATGGGTAGTCCACTGTCACCGCATCTGACTATCTACAAGATACAGTTGACTTCAGTGATGTCGATATTTCTGCGAATGAGTGGATTCATGCTTGGTTTAGCAATTTGGATTATTGGAGTATCTGGATTATGTTGCGATATGAGTATCGAAGCTTTGGCACAGAAAATAGAGGATTGCGAGTGCGGTAGAACAATATTTAATATACTCAAGTTTTTTATTGTTCTACCATTTGCATATCATGTGGTCGCGGGAACACGCCATTTAATTTGGTACTTGAATGTCTTTCTCAGCAAGCCACACATTTATGCAACCGGCTATGCGGCGATTGCACTGACATTTTTGTTAGCTGGCGGCTTGTCTATCATCAAGCCCGGTGAAGACAATGAGAAGAATCCTAGAAAAGTTGACTATAATGAAGAAAATAAATTGAATATTGATAATCTAGTAAATGGAAACGTCGAGCCAATTATTGAAGACGAGCAGTATGACGAAGACGAAGAGTTGGAAAAGAACATTGAACATTAGGCACTTTTTTAATGTGTGAGACAAATTCTGGTTATAACATACACTCACAATTCTAATAAATTTGTTGCTGTCCTGCGAGTGTAACAACTAGCTTTAAAATATCATTCCACAAAAAAGTTCAACTGGGTTAAAGGTAAGTTGGGATTTCCAGAGCGAATTTAAAGCTTCAGCAAGTTCTAGCACCATTGGCTTAGATTGTGCTGCAAAGTGGAAAATTAGTTTCAGTTTTTGCTCTACCGAGAGAATCAACTGGACAGGTCTTTGCATTTTCCACATACATATACCATAAAATACTTTACATATTTGTATTTTTTTTTTTTTTGTTTGCTGCTGTTTGTTGCAAATGCGATTGCCTCATAATAGAATTACCTTGCTACACCAAGGCAGGTTATCTCATATAACTGTATGTTGTCCTCTGAATATGTCATAAATTTATGCGACGATTGGCTGAGCTTATTTGATTTGATAGCCGAGTGATGCTCGGATAGATCCGGCTACCTTATTAGATTTTCACTTATGATTTCTGTTGCCTCAACGAGACCATTTAAAGAAGAAAGTGCTACTGTGGTAAGCAACTTGTGAATAAAAACTTAAGTTTTGTTTTAACATGCACAAAAATAATCAACTTTTTGATAACTTTACTCAAAAGCTTCCTGCTCAGTTAGAATCACAACTTTTTCAGTAAAAATGGAGCACATCAAAGATATCCGTTCATCAATCTAAGTTCATTTTATTGAAAAATAAATTTAAAAAAAATTTGCCTTGCTAATTAAATGATTAGAGATATTAAAAAGTATTAAAAACCTTACTTCTGCATATCAAGTTAATGGGAGACAGTCACAGGCTTTGTGGAAATATTGTGCAATGGGAATATAAAAGCATATATTCATGTATTTGCTTACCTTTTTGATAAACAGGTTTCCCTTTATCCACTCTCCACTTGGCACTTTCCACTTTCCTTTTGCTGAGTGAGTGAGTCAGAGTCAAACGAATGCTTTTCCTTTCAAGGAACTCAATATGCGTGTCTGTGTTTAATTAAGATTGAGTTTATGTGTGGGTATGTGACTGTGAATGTGAATGAGACTGTGATATGTACGAGTATATGCGTATTATCCAATGAGTATGTGTGTTCGTTTGTGCAAAAGAGAGTGAGTATGAATAAATGTATGAGCGTATGCATTTAATTTAATTTTCATTTCAATTGATTCGATGACTTTACGTTTCATTTCACGTCTCGATGCGATTTCAATTACAATACTCATCCACACACGAGCTCACACATTTACAGACACAGAGAGCCAAGGACAAATACGTACCTAGCTTTCGATTGAGGTTGTTTTCCTGTCAACCAAGTTGAGTCTCGACTTCGACTTGATTTACAAATTTGCATATTTTCTTGTACAGACTCAGCGGCGTTAATCGAAAACTCAGACAGCTCCTTAACGCCATACATGGGTAGAAATATAATGAACGAGTTCATTAAATGGCTGTGAATATTGTAGCTAAAGGTGTTGGCCGAGAAAACAGCTCAATAATTAATTATTATGATATCAGACTTATTTTTTTATATAACGGCGCATTTAAGTCACTTTCTCTCTCACACTCACCTTAATGTCCGTCTTTATTTGCATAATTTTCTGCTTGGCTGTAATTATTTTCTGCTGAAATTACTATATTTTATCTCATTCAATCTGAAATTTTGCCATCAGTTTCAGCTTTTTAGTGGCACAAAACTTTCGACCATTTTTTGCATGGCTTCCAAGCCAGGGCCAGGCTTAAAAGTTTACGCACAACTTTCGGTGCTAAGCCCGGACTCCGAAAGTGGTAAGCCACAAAAAAGCAACCACACCACTAGTTAACCACCTCTAAAACCACCCAACCCATACGCCAGCTGGCATTGAGTGCATTTAGCATTACACACTTTTGGGTTGACATTTAACTTTGTTGCCATTGTTACGCATTTCTTGCCACAGCTTGAAGCGTGATTTGCTTTTTCGTTTTTTTGCAATCTAGATTTTTCATATTTGTTTCATTTTGTTTTTTACTCTGGGGTTTTTTCTTTTAGTTTGGTGTGTGGTCCTTTTGGCAAGGACGTGCCTTGCCTAACCTCGGCCGTGTTTTCTCACTGTGCACTTTTTTTTTGGTAACAAATGCAACGGAAAACCCATTTCCTTTGTAGGATATGAGAAGGAAACTGCTTGTTAGCGCCATACAAAACTTGTGTGGGAGTGTTTGTGGAGCGACATTTGCATGGAACTTATTTGAACAACCTTGAACTTGCTGCAAATAGATAGAGGTTGTTTAGGGTGGACCTGATAAATTCTTCTCGCAGTCACGTTAAGCAAGCAGCACTAATTTTGTTGCAGCAGCTTGCGCAAATGAGTGCAGGGCCAACAAAATGGCTAGTTAACAGTTGTTTCCAGATGACAGGCAAAGTTTTGCGAGAGGGCAGGAAAAATTGGAAAAACTTTTAATTGCGCTTACTACAGGTGCCACATGGCAAAACCACAAGTTGTGCTTCAAGTTGTCTATGACGAATTGTGTGCCACAAATTAAATTTATATCGTACTCTAAGCATTTAGCTGTGACAAGCCTTCAAAATTTGCTACTAATTATACAAATTTATGTTTGCACGGTGGCAATGTAGCTATGGTCAAACGCCTTGGCTCAGTTGTCAGTTGTAAAATTGAATTTAAGCCCCGTTTCGTTTGGCTTTTGAAAGATTTATAACAAGCCCCGATACTGGCCCTGGCACGCCAATGGCCTCGTATCGATAAGCAGAATGTCCGCTGACTTCTCCTCTTTTCGTTTTCTTTATTCTACTGTGTTCTCTGTTTTCTGTGCTGTGTGTCAGTGACAGTTACCGATACATATAACAATCCACATACACACACACACACATACGACGGTGACAAACTTTTTAATCAAATTTTTTTAACGCAATTTCTTTAGCATACTTTTTGCTCGCCTCACACACTCAGACCCGCTGCTGTTGCATATGCATGCTCAATTGTGTTTGTATTGGCAAAGGACATGCTTTGTGATTTATATACACATCACACACACACATAGCTACACTCAGACATAGAGTGGGTGCGTCTGTAAGCAAACAACAGCTTTTTTGATTTATGAGCACTTTGGGTGCCGCCGACAACAACAACAACAACAAAAAATAGGATTCGAAGCAGCAATAAAGCGACAGAAAAATATATTGAACTCAGAACTTTTAAGCAAGTTCAAACGTGCAAGTCAATAACAAAGCAGAAAAAACATAGAAGAATAAATAAAAGAATAAAAATAATGCTAAATACTTCTGCAGAATTCTTCTTCAAAAAGCAACATAAATATGATTCCCGTTTTATGTACAAATTGACTTATAAGTACATTGATTGTATTTAAGTCACATAATTTTAAATCATAAGTTAACTAGACAAAAAATGCTTCAACTTAAAGTACGCGTATAATTTATTGTCTTTATGCTCATTGATTTTCATGAACAGTGCTGCAAAGCGGCAGAAGTAATGCTCGTATTAATAAATACATACCAAATGAATTTGAATTAAGCAAGCCCACAATGATTGAACCTGGGCTATCGGTGAACACGTGTGCCCCGAGCTCCGAATGGGGGAAGTTCCTGTCTCTAGCAGTGAAGCCAGCATGGTATTGGACATATGAAAATTTGATTGATGGCTCCCTGAACAGCGAGTGCACTATGGCTCTATCTGACTATCGATTGTCGCTGTCATAAAAACGCTAAAAAAAAAGAGCAGGGAAAAGAAAATCAAAAAGCGGGGCTTATGCAAATCAAGACATGCCGCACACGTCACATTGTTTCCCTACTGCCATTGCACACCACGCCCTCAGTACTTGTCAAAACTGGTTGTTTACCCTTCTATTTTTTTCATACTAGTTGTTTTTTTTTTAAGAAGAAACTGAGCATTTGTAGATGTAAAATATATTGGCAAAGCATATTGCTCGCCGTTGTTTGGCAGCCGAGCACTTGCGGCATTTGTGGCACTTGCAACAGCCGAGTTGATTTTTGCATATTTCTGATAACGCCGGCATTAGTCTCCAGTGAGCTGGCACATAAATGCGCAGTTATAAACTGATTGTCTCACACACACACACACACACACACATTTGGTTGCTGGCAAAATATGTGTGTGCATTGACTGGAGGAAGTGTTAGTATTTCAAACTTTTGCTCAGTAAGATTTATAGAGCCGTTAGTTTTGTGTATTTTGATTTTTTATGTGTTCATTTTAGTGCAAATCTTTAAGCTCTATAAAACCAAAGATTTTCTCACTAAAATGTTCTATTAATTTTTCTTTTCTCGAATTTCTGATTAACTTTTAATAAGCCAACTAAAATTTGTATTAAGTGTGCTCTCTATGAAAAATTAGAATAAAGTCTTCGGGACTTTCTTTTTTGTAGTTTTATAATTTTTTAATTTTGTTTAAATTTCAAACCCAATTAAAATAATAAACTCCCATAATTTTGCTGGAATCATTTCTTAAATAATTTTTTGTTTAACTAATAATCAAGAAATGCTCCAAATATTGAACCCTTTCTACGTTCTGCGTATCGTTTACACTTCAACAACCAGATATGCCGTAAAGTGAATGATTGAAGTAATTTGTGCAACAATAGTTGTACTCAGAACTTTAGAGGCGAATTTAAGCTCAAATTGCAATTCATATTGTACACCTTATGCTATGGTCATAGCTACTGGTATAGGTCTAAAATAATTGCCTGCACTTTAAGTGCGCCATTAGTACTAAATTACAGACAACCAGCCAACTATGCAACCAGGCAATACGGCAACCTACAGCTGCAGCAGCCGCTAACAGCGCGATCTAATTACGCGCCAAAACTGGAAAATGTTTAATGCGGGTGGGGGAAGGATGTGGAAAGGGTTGGGCTTTACCTGCCTGGCACCCAGGGCTCTTCACTTCTGCTCATACCGCATTATAGAAGTGGCTGAAAAAGTAAAGTGCGCTAATGGCAATTAGAAGTTTACCGAGTGCAGTCAAAAATTGTAACGGCTGCCTCGCATAGCTGCATTATTGAACATTCTGCTAATTGCCGTATAATTATTGCAGTTAAAAAATTTAGCACGATTTCCACGCAGACAGAGACAGACCAAAGATCCCAAAATACTTGACCGTATAAGCTAAAGTACTGCACAATTTGCTATACTACCAAGCACATACATTTGCATGAAAATTACGTATACGCAACATTTGAGCTAAGCCACAAACATTTGCATTGAACAGGCAGGCGGGCAGGCACATCAGCAGACGTGCACTTGCTGTGGCTAAAACTAATCTTAATATTATGGCAAAATCTCATAGCTAAGATGAGCATTTCGGTTGGTTAATTTTAATGGAAATCAAACAATTGCCACTTCAATACAAGCAGTGCAAATGCCAATGTCTATCCAATAACCTATCGATATATAACTTTAGCCAACAATAATAGCCTGAGCATCAGCCATCGAATTGTTTTAATATTTAATTGATAATTATTTTGGAGTTCAGACATTGAGAACCTACATAACAATTCTCAGAGTGCTTTGTAAGCCATATTGAATTATAAATTTTTGTGTGGTCTAGAGGCTAGAAGTTTAAGTAGTTGAAGTGGTGTTTGGATCATGATTGATTCAATGAAATAAAGTATCTTTTGGCCTTATATAAAATACTCCCTGTAAAATTTCCGTTCATTTCAAATATTTTTTAAAACTAATTAAATATTTATATGTATTTATCCTTCAACTAATAACTAATTTAATAGACTTCACACAGACGTTGTAAGTTCTTACTGATACACCTGATTGAAACCTTAAATTAAGGTCGCTTCGCTGGAGTGTAATGCGTAACACGACCATGTTAGCTATATGCAGCTGGGATGCGATAATTGAGTGACTGAAACACCCCGAAACATCTAAGGCTTCGAAAATATGTCACGCCATAAAGTATGCAGTTCTGGCGACTGTTCAGCTGCTTATAATTACACCATAATTGAACCTTTACCCTTCGTCTAAATCTTCGGCTGCTTTGTCCGCCGTCCTCGTTTTCAACTTCGTCCGCAACCGCAACGCTGTCACGTAAGCAAGTTAATGATGCAATCGTTTACAATCCTTTGACACGACATTCCCGGGTTACGCCCGATTGCCCCCGGAACTTAAATTGCAATCGGTTAAAGTTTTGGGCTCATTTCTCAGGCGTTGTGGGAATGAGAGATAATCTGGCACAAGTTCATTAAAACATTTGCATAGCACAATTTCGGTAGCTGCAACTCGGGCATAACTCAGGTATCTCGGCAATGCATAGCTTATAACTGCCGGCTGTTTGGTCACGCCCACAAATTGTATTCTATAAAATATTTTATTACAGTTGAAAAGTTGAATATATGCAATTTAGTGTGCATATTAACCCGTTTGGCCGGCTGCTAAAGTTACCTTTTCAACTATTTAGCATAACGATGGGGGCTCATTATGAAGCCAGATCGTCCAATGGGCCAATGGGTCGCTCCGACGCTCCTGACAGCGGCCAACTTTATTTGCGCCGTCCGACGCTGCTGCTGCCTCTGCTGTTGAAAACTGAAACAGAGCTTAGGTCCTGGCGCCAGGCACGTAAAATATGCGCAGTTGTACACGGACAGTGTATGCCAGAGATCACTTGACTATAAACGAGATTAAAAATTCAATTACGTTAGAGTTGGAAGCTGAACCTGAACCTGTGCAGTGAGTGCACAGCAAAAAAAAAAAAAAAATAACAAGTAGAAAAGCAAGCCAGCAAGTTTGCCAAACAAAAAAGACAAACGCCTAGGACCTGGACAGTCCAGGTGCTTTCAAGTCAATGCGCGCCACACGGTACGGCATATAGGGAACTGGGATGCAGTAGAAGTGGGTTTTGGGGGGGAGATAGCAGAAGCACCAATAGAAGTGGTCAGTGCTGGCGACGTTGTCGCAGCCAACGGAAGTTGACAACAATTTATGTGCCTGAAACGGATACAATTTACAAGCTGGGCGCGGAGTACGTGTAACTAGAAAGCAGGAAGGCAAATGCAGAGGAAGAAACAGCGAAGTGGTGACGGGTGAGAGGAGAGAACGGGGGTGAAACTGGGATGTATGGTAATGGGACTTATTGGGCCTGCAGGTGTGGCCATCGCAAACTTCAAACGGAATTTTGAGTGTGAGTACTTAGTGCAAATGGCCAGTTCAGGTGTTTTTTTTTTCGGTATTTCAGTTGCTAGGGACAACGGCCACGCCCATCCCACACCCACGCTCTCATGAGTGAGATAGATAGATGCAGGGGGAAAAAACAGTATTCGTATTTTGCTTCAAAGTTTAAGTTGATAAAAACCCAGTGATTTAGGAGCATGTCCTTGTAACAGAGAATTCATAGAAGCACATGGCTTGGACAACAACATTGTAGCGGACAAAACAACACTAACAACTTATCAGTCATAAAAGTAACGTACCGACTTTGTGTTTTCTTAAAATTTTAATAGCCGAACCAAAATATTTGTATGTTATCGCAGTTAACAGTTATAGACTGCTAACAGACTAAACAGTTAACAGTCACACAGGAATTGATTTGATTGCTACAGTTGCTTGTTAACAGTTACTGCTGTTGTGGCGAAAGCTAACAGTGCTCGCTATCACAGCAATGTTTATTAACAGTTTACTGCAAATCGAATGTTTAATCATTTCATTATATTTCTCGCTTCTCTATTTCTATTCCGTTACACTTTTTAACATGTGTACAAATGTACTTTCCTTATTATCGCTGAGTTTATTGTTTTTTTCTGTAGTTATCTTCAGTTCTCACAACATTAGTTTTAAAAAAAAAAGCACTCAATGAGCTTACATTTTCGCTTTTGTAAATAATAATACTTATTTTCTCAATGCCTCTTCTGCTTACAGGTTTGCTTTAGCTTTGAACGACTCACAGCACAAACAAAACAACAGATCAAACGCCCACAAGAACTGGCAAAGTGTTTGGATCGTATGCACGTTTTATTTAAAAGACCTAAAAAGGTCAGTAACAAAAACAATCATTAATCGTTGGAGAGACCAGTTTGATCACACAACGTTTACTGAGCTCTCCAATTATTCAAGTGCTCACTTATATTAATGATAATTGTTTTTTATCTCTTTGTCTGTTTTACGTTTCTTGCTAAAAACTACGCTTTGCTAGACCCGAACATGATTTGCCTATCAAATCTGTTCTTTAAATTATTTTTGGAAACAAAAGTTATGCTCTTAAAAAAAACAATATGTGAGAAATGCAATATGCTTTCAATCTCTTTTATAAATCAAGAGATAACAGCACTTTGATTGCAAGCGCGAATGAGAGGAATACGAAATTAAGTTAGAGGCGAGAGTCAAACAGTAGTTCGAAAAAGTGCGACGCTAAACTTGACATAGAGAACGAAAGAGAGAGAGAGAGAAAGAGAGCGAACAAAACAAAAAATCATAGAAAGAATGTGTTCAATTTTACAGTTAACTGTTAAACTTAACAGTGCACGCTCACATTATTATGTTAATACAAATATTCTGTACATGTGCCATAATTTCGTTATCTCTCTTTATTACCACTGCAATAAAAATAAATTGTACTTTTAATTATTCGATAATATCTTATCGTCGCTGTTTTATTATTAATTTAACAGTAGTTTAAAGGTTTGAAATAACAAATATTAATACATTTTTTCTATTTAGTATAATATTTGATCCAGTAGCACTCGTTGAATTATTTACAATATACTTTGTCGTTACGGTTAACATATCACAATTACTTTGCCTAATGTCTCTTCTGCTTACGGGTTTCTTTTTGCTTTGATCCACTTACAGCACAAACAATCCAACAGATTAATTTAATCAACAAGTATACACCTACAAGAGGTACGCCCACAAGAACTGCCAAGGTGTCTAGTCCGTGAAGTTCAACAAAGTTTAGATCCCGCGATGTGGCACGCATGTGAGCAGCTCCCTTGTGTCGAATCACATACTCTGTCCACCAAATGGCACGATCAAGAGCAGATTCTGGTTGATCTCTATAAAGTTCGGAGATGCGCGCAGCAGCCTCTGTATACTTTGGTGTGGTGAGTAGTATATTAATCTTTTCCTCCAACTCCGACTGCTTCAGGTTCTGAAAATCCAATCCAAGGCCAAAGCCCATACTGGTAGCTTTCTTAACGTTCATAAACTGGTCATAGAAAAAGGGAAAGCCCAGAATTGGTTTTCCAAAGTACACGCTTTCAATTGTGCTTAGCAGACCTCCATGGGAGATGAATAGTTTGACATTAGGATGTGCTAGGATGTCTGGTTGTGGAAACCATTTGCTTATGAAAACGTTGGCTGGCTTATTGGGTAACTGGTCGTCTTCGAATTTCCAGAGAACGCGCTGCTTGAGACCACCGAAAACCTTTAAAAGTAAATTTCGGGACTCTTCAGGTAAATCCTTGCTTTTCACATTTGTTCCCAGTGAGAAATATATTACTCCATCCTGAGAGCCTTCAATAAACTGTTTGATGTCTTCGGGTAGGGGCTTTGGCTTGTGCGCAATGTGGATTCCTCCCACCTCGATCATGTTGGGCAGACTAGGCCGTGCGTAGCTGAGAGTGAAGTGTTGGCCAAGCAACATCAACTCGAAGCTATCCATGACCTCAGAGAGCGTTTTCTTGGCATTTGGGAAGAACTTCTTATACTGTTCCTCCATCAGTGGTGAGTGTATCATAAAGTGTGCCAACTTCTCGACCCAAGTTTCCCAGCGGTTTTCCAGACGTTCAAGGAATGTCATACGATTGGTGCGCGGTGAGGTGACAAGCGGATTGTAGGAGAGCGGAGAAACGTTTCCCATATGCTGATCAATATGATAGTCATTTCCAAAGCTTGAGAAACCAATGAGTGTGGCATTAAAATGTTGTGCTAAGCCAAACACGGACTCTGTCTGTACCATCTCCCCCAGAACTAAGTCAAATGTTTCACCAGACTTCATTAGCTTTTGTACACCTTCATCAGATAGTAAGCAATCACAGACAACACCTATCATCCATGAAAAAGCCTTATTCATTTCCCACATTCCTTCAACAGTTAATTTCGACATCATATCTGTTTGAGTAGTGGAAATAACATGCATTAAACACGTATAACAGTCTATTAAAGCCCAAGCTACTTACCATCGTAATAATCATTGATTTTTGGTGCTTTAATAAATCGTACATTCTGCACCGGCTTGTTTTCAAACGGGCTAATCACAGTCACCTCATGACCTCGAGCTGCAAGTGCTTTCAAATAGTTCTCAACGAAAATATATTGGGAGCGACCCGGAAAGCCCAATGGCAATAGAATCTTGGCACTATGCGTCTGCTGCGCATTATAAAACAGACCGACCAAGGTCAGTAACAGTAGCGAGAATAGTTTCATTACAAACAAAATTATTCAAACTACTCGTTTGATTAATCAAAAGCAACTGGTCTCTCAGGCACTCGGACGGTTTGCTTATATTGGCCACAACTTTTAAGCTTTCGATCTGTCAGCCGCTTTTGCTGATAACAAAGCTTTCATGACAAAATCTAATCGTCATGCTTACAATAACGTTAACGTTAATGAATTGTGCCGATCATCATTAATCTGGCAAGTGTTCTCAAGTCAGCTTGTTTGAGCAGCAGCTTTGTTGTTGTTTGCGTATGGTTTGAAGAACTTTTTGTTGATATGTGTAAAAACAAACAACTATAATGAAATTCTTAAAAATTGCACCATACTAAAAAATTGTACGCTGTCTTTCAACTATCGGTCAGATAGTAGCATTTCTTCAACTGATTTCAATGATCGTAAACTGGTTTTAAACGTTTTTATTTACAACTAAGAATATTATTTATAAATATATAAAACTAATAATAGCAATTTATTTTCTTACAGCACTTTGCTATGTCTTAAAGACAAAGTGCTGATAACAGTTACTTTCTTGCAGTGAGTTGGCAATGTTTAAAGAGCTTTTCAGGAACAGGACAAAAGTGCCAGGTGAATTCCCAAAAGTGAATTCAAAAAACTGAGTGCGTGAGAAGTGCTGGCCAAACAAGCGAAGGCGTAGCTAGCAACTAAAAACAAAACGCAAAACAGGAAACAGGACGACACAAACACAATATCACACAACCGGGACATGGATGAAGTCGTCGAACAGTGCAGCACTGTGCGGCCATCTGGAAGTGTGTGGGAAGTGAGTGGGTAGAGCATGGAAAGGAGGGCGTGAAGTGGGTGGAAAGTGGGCTGCCAATGCGCGTTAAACTGGCCGAGTAGAAGAGAAGCGCTTCCGACGATGCCTAAGAAAAGAAATTATTTGCTTAAGCGACGGTAAAGGACCTTGTCCGGGCTTCCTTTTGCCGGCAATGCAAACAGGAACAAGTAGAAAAAAACGCAAAAAAATAGCAGAAGAGAAAGAAAAAGCAGAAAATATTAAACTTTTATGCTCGCAAAAATTTTAAGTGTATGTCCGGCGGGAAAAATTGTTACTGTTAATTTATAAATAAGGTCGAGCTGTTGTGGGCTGCTGATGGCACACCCACTTACCCAGCTCCGCCCTGCTCCAGCCAGACGACTGGTCTATTTGTTTTCACTTAAATTTTATTTGCCTTCTTGCGCACATTTTCACCCCTTTTTCATAAATTTTTGTGTTTGCGGCTTGTAGCAGCCATTTCTATTACTGTTCTTGTTGTTGTTGTAGTTGCTGTTGTGCTTTCTTCAGACCTTTTCTTTTGTCGCCTATTATGCTTGCCTTGTTACTTAATTCAATTAAGTTGCCTGATTATTTTCCCCAAAAAATAAAAATACAAAAAACTGAAGTGAGTTCTTTTTGGGTCTGCTGCTTCTTGCCTCTGGTCGGCTACCAATTTTCTTTAAGTTAAGGAATGTTAGTGTTCCTGCACATATCCTTGCAGTCAGTCAATTCAATGTATGCTTTATATGGTAAGTCGAATACCTTATTGCTTCTGCTCTACTTCGTTAGCATCAACTTGAAAAAGTCCTGTCATGGCATGTCTCAAATGAGTTCTGAACTATTTTTGTACAGTTTTATATCCTCAACTTGACTCAGTCTCTGTAGCTTTAAAATTGATAACGCTTAAAGCAAAAATAACTGGTCAAATGCCAACAACCAGAACCAGAGCCTAGAAAAGGAAATACCCAAATGTCTCTGCAGAAATTTGTGCATAAGTGAAATCATTTTTCATTTGTTTTCATTTCCTTTCTATGATGCATTTTGATTTCGGCATAGCTGCCACAATATGGCCACCTCAGTTCTCTGTGTGTGTCCAGCACAAGAGTGTGTATGTGTGTATACGTGTGCTTGTGTGTGTTCAGCTGACGCTTGACAAAATGTTAAGTGACAGCAGCATGTTGCATACCTTGCAGATTCAGGTGTAAGTGAAGCTGCATTCTAGCAAATCGCTCAGGTAAAACGGACGAGACGAACTGCAGTAACAATTCTGAACATTTCTTGCAACTCTCCGAATTGGGAGGGAACAAAAAATGAGAAAAGAATGGAAATAACTGAAAAACGGAATGTCTGACAACGCTGACAATTGACTTTTATTGCTGCTGACATGCGGGTAGATTGCGTTAGGGATTGGGCATTGGGCATTGGGTACTGTGCTACTGTGGAACTGGGTACTGGGTATTTGAAGTTGGGTTGAGTTTGCGACTTCAGATTCCCAGTAGCGACTTTGTCAATTGCCAGCTATTACGTTTTACTTAACATTTCAGCAAATTACGCACCATTGTCTGAGTGCCAGAGGGGGAGAGTAGAAGAGAACTGAGAAGAGAAAGAGTAGAGAGAAAGATAGAAAGAGCTACAGACTGATAGTTGAACTTGCAGTTGGCATTTTCGACATTTCCCTTACACATTTTATGTTATTCTGCCTTTTTTGCTGACATTTTTGAAGCAACGTTGCTTTTGGCCGGATATGAGCTAGCACCCGTGCACTTAGGCCAATGACAATTGCATAAGCGCAATTTCCGGCTTACACAAAATATCTTTCTCAAGATTTTGCCCTGTTATTGCGACCAAGTATTGATTCCTCTCAATTTAAAGACGTTTAAATATTTCAGTTGTCTGTAAAAAGAAATGATTTGGCTGCACCGTTTTGAGAGTATTTTCTCCAGTATCAGTAATTTTTACATGATCACAGTCTTCCTTAGGGGTGTGAAAGGGTGTTAAAAGCAATCGGAAATTAGTCTACACTTCTGACATAACATTAAGGCATGTCTTAATCAATTGAGTTCCTACCAATTAATGGCAATTTATGAACTCAAAACGAATCAATATAAACTGATTCCGAACTGGGAACAACTACGGCCGACTTTGGCATTTCAGGCAGTTGTTTAGCTTAAAGCAAGTATTTGCTTAAGCTCAATTCGCCCGTCATTGTTACTTGTCCATTTTGTTGCGCTCGACTGCGTTCTGGGCCATTTAAGGGAGCAGGAGGGATGGCGGAGTAAGTGGTGTCTTAGGCGTCTTGTACAAGGTCTCAACTCGCTGGGAGTTCAACGGCGTTCAGTTACAGTTCAAGAATTTTTTACGCTTGTTCGTTTTGTGTTCACGTTATAATCCATCCGGGGAATAATAATTGTGTACATACTCGTATTATGATAGTGGCATAAAAACCAAGGGTTTATCGTTGACTTGATGGACATAAGGCGGCGTCGCCTCTCTTGACGCACCGCAAATGGAGCTGCCGCTGCTGTCTTGAGTTGGAAACCAAACCAAAATGGAAGATGGGCAATAAATTTGCGTATTTTTAAGTGCTGCTCACCGAAAGGTTATTTACTTTGGAAAGTAACTACCAGAATGGAACATTGCGTTTTGGGAGTGCTCCTTTACTCAATTAACAAGAGTAAATCGCTAGGTGAAGGATTCTTTCGACAGGACTCTCAAGCAGCTACTTTACAGCTTGCTTTAATGCCCCTAGATCATCATGAAACATACTTTCTGCTGTTGCTGCTGCTTAAACCTAAAATTTTATAATTTCTCTGCTACTAAATGGAGTCATTTACTTGCACTCCGGCTGCCCGAGGCCATTCCGGTGAAGGTAATATGGAAAACTGAAAAATTAAATCTAATTACGTGCGGCAAACAACGCTAGCCACAACAGTAGGCAAAGCTGCTGGACGAACGGGGGAACGGGGAACAGTTGGTCAATCTGGCCGACTTTCCTGCTTTCTTTTTGTCCAACTGACCCGCACAAATGCGTCTATTGACGGAAACAATGCGGATAAAAGCGGCACTCCATGGATCTAAACAGGGCAAACCTGGTGCAGATATACATATATATATTTACCTGATCCAGGTGCACCCGTTGACCACCAGTTGGCTCTAATGCAACGTCATCGGAGCGCAACGATGCCAGTAACTGAGAAACAAAAGAGCTTACTGGATAAAAGGAAAAACAAAACAAATTTAAAACGAGAAACTGGCACTGAAGTCGCAGTTGGAGAAGTAGAAAACAGTGGCCGAGTTACAGCCTGCAGTTAGACGCACTGGGGGTAAGGCAAAAAAAAAAAAAAAATGGAAAAAAAAATCCATATTTATACACAATAGGGGCGAACTCAGTTTCTTTATGGTGATGTGATGTGGTTGGGTAGTGGGCGTGGCTTAGTTACTTACGGCTCAATGGCGCTAGAACTCGTGTGCCGCAATTGCGGTAAAATATGTTTGCACAAAAGGAAATCGCCAAAGCCACGTGTGCGGGAAATGCTGAATTTGTCTGCCGGGCACACTAAAACAATGCTGCACTCGTGGGTGTTATGGTCAATTGCATAGGATTCCACATATGAGACGCTACTCTCAGTGTATTCCAGAAATCTCCATTAACATTAAACAGTCCAGAAATTATTAAGGAAATCAAAAATGTCTTAGTTGTGCTAAGTAAGAGATTTCCACAATTTTGTGTACCTTTAAAGTGCTCTCTGATAAGCTTAATTAAACGCGTTTTGAGTAAGAAACCGGATTTCGGAATACAACTGAATATATGCTCCTGCTTTTGGTGTATAATGCCAATATGGCTGCCAAAGCGCCCAAAACTATGCTATATGTCCAACTATGGCGGCACTTCCGTTGCCATACCCGCTGCTTGTCGTTGTCTCTTATCGTCCTGCTCATGATTTTCGTTGTCCTCTGCATCGTCGTCAGTGCTGTCGTCGCAGTCGCCGTCCACGTCCACGTCGACGTCTGGACTGGACTGGACTTTCGGGAATATTATTGAAAAGTTTTACCGCACGCTGTGCCGAAGCTGCTGCAGCAACGGCGCAGTGGCAGCAAAAACAAACGTATTGTTCGCTAGATGCTGCAAAAACGGGGATTAAACATTTTTTTTTATTTTTATTCCAACTTTGAGTTTTGTTGCAACTTTGGCCACAGACACCGACACCACAGTGCCACACCCAGCCGCATACTCTTTACCAGTCAACCCACCACAATCAACGGGGTAGTACATAAATTTTCTCGGCAATTTTCAAGCATTTTCCCCACTACATCTGCATTTAGTTTGCACCCAATCAGACAAAAACTCGACAAACAAGAAACTTCAAATGACCAACAGCTAACGAAACACCGAATGCACTTCATAATGTAGAACGGCAGAAATCCATAAAGTTTTTACAATAATAATACCGTAGTATGCCTGGAACTTGTTAGCACTTACATGTCTTTAATACAGGTCTGATTATATTTCTGCTTCTTTTCCATTAGTTTTGAAAATAAGCCGAAACTGTTTTGAAGGCTAAATGAACATATGTATTTCAGCAAATTGAATGTTTTTAATTTGCAACTTGGCACAGTAAACTGGCAATTTGGAAAGCAATATAAAAAGCCTTGACATACTCACTGCCTACTATAATAAGTGATCTATGAAGGGTGCACTGCACTTCATAATACAATTTAATTATTCATACACTAGTTAACTCTTAAAATTAAAGTTCTTCGTTAAATATTTTATATAATATTACTATTTATCACTGGGTATATTACAGTTCGGTTGCTTGACAGTTGTAAACTTTTCCGAAATAATGTCCGAATTCAATTCGACGAGGGTCAACTATGTAATCTTGTGTATTCCGTTTTTGGGGCCGAAAATTGAATCCATCAATTATAGAAAATCATAGTCAACGTTGTGGCAAGTTCGAAGCTCAGTTTGTCATATGAAATACGTTTTCTGTGTGGGAGATGTGTGTGTGTGTGTGTGTTTGTGTGGCAAGTAGTTGGCAATCAATTTTTGGCATTGTTACGGCCGCTACCTACTTACAATGGGGTCGAGTCCTGCTGTACTCCGTGTCACCCTCTGTTCCACTGGTCAGACGACCGTTGTCAACGGCATTGTGGCAAACAGTCACGTCGAATTCAATTGAATGTGGTGCAGCCAACTACAGGTCTGCTTGACCGTTGTCCTTTGAAAAGTCTGTCCAGCTTCATCCATTATGACACTCTGTATATTGTGGCAAACACAATCACTGGCTGCAGAGCCACAGTTCGTCGTGCATCTCACTTGCAGTTGACACTTTGGTCTTCACATCTCACTTCTCTGTACTTCTCCATTCCCAAGTAAATGTCATGTTGCCCTTCTTTTGCCACTTGTAGCAGGCATAGTTTTGTATGAAACGCTTCACTCACTCAGTTGCAACATCAGTTCAAATGACACGTATGAATGACTCATCCTTCTGTTTCCAACTTCACCTACGGATTGCGTTTAAATCTTACACCTGTGTACTTCATAAAACTCTGCATTTGAGCTATAAATTGAAGTCCCATCAAAAGCCAGGCCAGACTTATTTGCTTAATCACAATGATTAAAATTTTACATGTTTGCAGTATTATTAGGTAACTAGTACCCACTTTATACCAATGTTATCCCTGAATACGAAATAATAAACTAGTAGTAGTAGTTAACTAGAAGTATCAAAAACTACTGACTCCCGATGAGGGATGCAAATACGATCAACTGATTGAGATTGATCTGGACAAACTAGAGCCGTTGGTGAATGGACCATATACACCAGACTTGGCCCACCCCATTAGCAAACTTGGAGAGAACTCTGAAAAAAATGGATACCCTATAGATATAAAGGTGGCTCTGATTGGATCTTGTACAAATTCTTCGTATGAGGATATGGGAAAATGTGCCAGCATTGCCAAAGACGCTATCGATCACGGACTTAAGGCTGCGATTCCATTTAATGTTACTCCCGGTTCAGAACAGAACCGTGCAACCATAGAGCGCGATGGCTTGCTAGATATATTAACCAAGTTTGGTGGAACGGTGTTGGCCAATGCTTGTGGTCCTTGCATAGGTCAATGGGATCGTCAAGATGTAAAAAAGGGCGAGAAAAACTCCATTGTATCTTCTTACAATCAAAATTTTACGGGTCGTAATGATGCCAATCCGTCGACGCATGCTTTCGTCACTAGCCCTGAGACGGTGACTGCTCTTGCGACTGTCGGATGTTTAAACTTCAATCCCTTAATGGACGAACTGACAGGCAGTAACGGAGAGAAGTTCAAACTTAAGGAACCAAAAGCCAATGAATTGCCTGCCGCCGGTCTCGACCCCGGAGAGGATACCTACACTGCTCCGCCCAGCGACGTAAGTTCTGTAAAGCTTGTTGTTGATCCCAAATCGAAGCGTCTACAGCTCTTGCAACCTTTTGAGAAGTGGGATGGCAAAGATCTATTGGACCTCACTGTTCTAATCAAGGTTAAAGGAAAATGCACCACAGATTACATTTCGGCTGCTGGTCCCTGGTTGAAGTATCGTGGTCATTTGGACAACATATCCAGCAACTTGTTCATTGGAGCAACTAATGCTGAGAATAATTTTGGGGACCTAAAAATTTAAAAGTTCCCGCATTCAATCGTTTTGCCCTATGGGAGCAATAGGATATTGTTTTCCGATCTGGATCATACTTGGTGAAGATAGTAATAATGGTACCATAAAAATATTTTGTATATAAATAGCTCAAATAGATTCTAAGTTCTGGTGTCTTCAGGGTATATAATCAAAGTCAGAAGACTCCGCAAAAATAAGTTGACTCTTAAAGTGTTTTTTTTTTTAACTGAGCAGGTCATAGAGCCCTTGATATTTTGCTGACATCTAAAATTTCAACAATTCAAGTTTCAACTCAATGCCTTTGAATAATTTTTTAGAAAAAAGCTAAATCATTTCATTCGAACGACGTAGCTCTGTATACATTCATCACTGTAACAAAATTTTACACAGTTTTAATAATTTGAATACTTGAACTCTATTTTCTTGTAAGTTTTTTATCATGTCTAAAAAAATTATATCAAAGACTGCCGAAAGGGTGCTCAGAGTTTGCAGAAGGGCCGTTAACCCATTAATGAGTCAATGGCGTGCTCCTATGAGCTCAAAAGCCTCCGGTGTTCAAATGTGCAAGCTGGAATCGGGGCATCCTTTACCATACAAGAAGATGACTGATATAGTGGAGTGCATAAGCAATCGACTAGGTCGTCCGCTCACCCTGTCGGAGAAAGTACTCTACTCCCATTTGGATGATCCAAGTGAACAGGAGATCGAGCGGGGAAAGTCCTATTTACTTCTCCGTCCTGATCGTGTGGCCATGCAAGATGCGACTGCCCAGATGGCATTGATGCAGTTTATCTCTTCGGGTCTGAGTAAAGTGGCCGTGCCATCGACAGTTCACTGTGATCACTTGATAGAGGCACAGAAATGCGGGGAGTTGGATCTGAAACGAGCAATAGATACAAATAAGGAGGTCTTCGACTTTCTGGCCAGCGCTAGTGCCAAATATGGGCTGGGCTTCTGGAAGCCTGGCAGCGGCATTATACATCAGATTATACTCGAGAACTATGCCTTTCCCGGCCTCCTGATGATCGGCACCGACTCTCATACACCCAATGGCGGAGGTCTTGGAGGTCTTTGCATTGGAGTGGGTGGAGCTGATGCTGTTGACGTAATGGCCGGAATGCCCTGGGAATTAAAATGTCCCACTGTGATTGGAGTACATCTAAGTGGCAAGATTAGTGGATGGACTTCAGCCAAGGATGTGATCCTAAAGGTGGCAGAGATTCTCACTGTCAAAGGAGGCACAGGTGCTATAATTGAGTACCACGGCAAGGGAGTCGAGTCCATCTCGTGTACAGGAATGGCCACCATCTGTAATATGGGTGCCGAGATTGGAGCAACAACCTCTTTGTTCCCCTTCAATGAGCGGATGGTCAAGTATCTGGATGCGACTGGACGAGCAGAAATTGCTCAAGAAGCAAAGAAGTATCAAAAACTACTGACTCCCGATGAGGGATGCAAATACGATCAAGTGATTGAGATTGATCTGGACAAACTAGAGCCGTTGGTAAACGGGCCGTACACACCTGATCTGGCTCACCCTATAAGCAAACTAGGGGAGAACTCTAAAAAAAACGGTTATCCCCTTGAAATCAAGGTGGGTCTTATTGGATCCTGTACGAATTCCTCTTATGAAGACATGGGTCGTTGTGCTAGCATTGCGCAAGATGCAATTGATCATGGACTTAAGGCTGCAATTCCATTTAATGTAACTCCCGGTTCAGAACAGGTCCGTGCGACTATTGCGCGAGATGGAATCTTAGATGTTTTTAACAAATTTGGAGGCACGGTACTGGCCAATGCGTGTGGCCCTTGCATTGGGCAGTGGGATCGGAAGGATGTCAAAATGGGCGAGAAGAACACCATTGTTACGTCCTACAATCGAAACTTCACGGGTCGCAATGATGCTAATCCAGCCACTCATTGCTTTGTTACAAGTCCAGAGATGGTGACTGCGCTCTCGATTGTCGGGTGCTTGGGTTTCAACCCAATGAAAGACGAGCTCACCGACAGTAAAGGCAAGAAGTTTAAGCTAAAAGAACCCACTGGCGAAGAATTACCCTCCAAGGGATTCGATCCCGGTGAGGATACCTATGCTGCCCCGCCCAAAGAAGGAAGCAGCGTCAAAGTAGTTGTTGATCCCAAATCGAAGCGTCTACAGCTTCTGGAACCATTTGCCAAATGGGATGGCAAAGATCTAACGGACCTCACTGTTCTAATCAAGGTTAAAGGAAAATGCACCACTGATCACATTTCGGCTGCCGGTCCTTGGCTGAAGTATCGTGGTCATTTGGACAACATATCCAACAACTTGTTCATTGGAGCCACAAATGCTGAGAATAACGAGATGAACAAGATCAAGAACCAACGTAGCAACGAGTGGGGAGCTGTTCCCGACGTGGCACGGGACTACAAGGCAAACAAAATTAGGTGGGTCGCTGTCGGGGAGGAAAATTACGGAGAAGGATCATCCCGCGAGCACGCTGCTCTTGAACCCCGTCACCTGGGAGGTGTAGCCATTATAGTAAAGTCATTTGCCCGTATTCACGAGACCAACTTGAAGAAGCAGGGACTACTTGCTCTGACGTTTGCCAATGCCAGTGACTACGACAAGATTCAACCGACTAGCAAAATATCCCTACTCAATCTGGCTAAAATGGCCCCTGGACAACCCATTGAGTGTGAAGTTAAGAATGGTGGCAGTTCGGATAAAATCAAATTGAATCATTCCTTCAATCAAGAACAGATTGAGTGGTTTAAGGCTGGCAGTGCACTTAATCGCATGAAGGAGATTTTGACAAAATCCAAATAATGTTTTGTAAAATCTTACAAAAGGGTTTAATATGCAAGCAATTTGTTAATTATATGTATGAGTTCCTTTAAATAAATGTTTTGTAAAAGATCAAGATAAACTGCATCTGAGTAGTTAGCAAGTCTCTCATTTAAACTTTAATAGAAAACTGACCTAGCATTGTAAAGTATTAAAAGAGGATTCACATTTCTTCAAAGAGAGAGCACAATTGCTATTTCTAAATTGTACCTTGATTACAGTCCCATAATCAAATGAGTTTATATAACATTTAGCGTATTCTTGACTTTAGTTTTGCAATTAAATCCGTTTTCTTAATATGCAAATATTTGCTGAACATTTAAAATATGAATATAGTTTTCAGTGATAGGTGCGTCAATATTTGTGTAGAAATAAAGTATGGAATGCCCACACTACGCCTTTTATTACCAATGGAAACATTTTTAATTATCAACTTCAAGCAAATCACTTGCTCAGAAACCCGTTTCCAAAGTTGCCAAAATTAAAAACAGGAATTTTTTAAATTGATTTTAGTTCAGATGCACATAGTCTGCCTTTGTGTGTGGGCTTTCATTCTAGACCAACTGTGAGACATGCATTTCAATTTGAATTAAAAATATTTACTACTATAGCTCAGCTGCAGAGACTACAAGCCAGACGACGAGATAGAATTTGTCATTTCCATACATTCGACGTAAGTGAATTTAATCGTTTTTCATGATCCAAGTCGATGATTGTTTCGGTGAGTGAGTTTTGTGTGCATTGCTTGCAATGATTATTATCTTTTGCAAAGATTTTTAATAATCATTGTTATTTGATATTTTCTATGCATAGACAATATTATTTTAATTTTATTTTATTGCAATTTTAATTGCTTTCTGAGCATCAAGTGCATCTGGTAAAAGAAAACAATGTTTGAACAAAAAATCTATAAAAGGTATTTTCTTATTCATTGATAAACTTGCCATATTTTCATTGGATACTTTCGATATTTGTTATATGCCAAGAGCAATGTTATCGATTTCTGTTGAGTTGACAAACATCAAAAATTAGAAGCGATAAGCGTAAATCACACAACTGACATGGGATGAGCATAAAAGATAACTTGAGTCAAACCCCAGCGTAAAAACAACAAAACAGAAATCCAAGACTTTTTGTGGTTATTACACACACACACACACACACACAACTACACAAAACTTGTGGGAAACGCACATAAATTGCATTTTGGCCGCTGGCGAGGTAAACTGCCGTAAATGCTACAAATTGAGGACGAGCGACATGGGAGGGAGAGTGTGAAGAAAATAAAGCAAAACTCAACAATAATCGAAAAATTATATCCACAAGCAATGAGCAAGTGTGTGTGGTTGTGATTTTGGGGTAAATCAAAGAAACAAATAAAAATAGCAAATACAAGCGGAAAATCCATAACACATGTAATGGTCGTCATATAGTCAAAGAATTTCAAAGATGCAACCTATAGATACAAAACATGCAAAACGGTTGATCAATAGCAATAATTATCCAAAATCTTTGATTTCGCGGCACATTATCCGAAAGCTTTATCCGAGAGCTTTGACCCAGTTCTGCAACCGCAGCATAAGCTTGAGTTGCTGCATAAAAGCTTCTAAGCTGCGCACGCATGCTAATTATGTTGCTAAGCAGCGCAGCTAACTTCGCACATTGGTGAGAGAGCTTTGTATTTTTTCATTGGAATTGGACGCTATAAATTCTAATTGGAGGCCAAAATCGTTCTTTTCCGCCTTTGAAGCCAGCCAAGTCAGTGCCAGTGTCGGTATTAAAGTTCGAAGTGTTGTATTAAAGGTTAGATTGGTGCAATCCAATCTGTAAGCTGCGTTGGAGTAATCCGCAGCCATCGACGTACTTGGACCTTAGGAGGCCCACAATTTAAGCATATTGAGTTTTGCTTAATAAAAGCCGGGGGTTGAGCACAATACGTTCCCCCCTCCCGCATCATTGCTTTTGGCAATCAAAGCCTGCTATTGCCAGCAATTGGTGCGGGCATAATTATTTCTTTGGAGTGCGTTATACGCGCACCATCATTGTCTGTCTTGGATATCTGATGCGGAACCCGATCTTGGAGTACACAGTGACTCTGCCAGCCACTCCAAGGACAGGCTTGTCCCCTTTAAAGTGCCTTTTACCATCGTACCATCGATCGAAGCTCCAAGTGTCGTGCTAGTGCTTTAACCCAATAAAAAAAAAAAAAAAAAAAGAACAAGAAAGACAATCTAAACGAACCGCCTAAAGTTTGGCCATAACCCTAAACTGAAAAAAACTTACAATTGAACTGAAAACTGAAAATTTTGCATATATTGGTGCCACCTGTTAACGTAAAATGATAGAAAGAAACGAAAAGTAATTGTAAAACAAGATTAATTAAAGTTAGTTGAATTGAATTTTGCTTGAGATGTTTGTCTAAAAAGAAAAAAAAAGAGAAAATTGAAAAATTATATATTATGATAAAATCAAATGTGTTCTTTGCGCACCGAACCGTTCTGTAATATCGCATGTACATTTAAATACAACATACTAACCTAACCTGCTAAAGCAAACGACACCACCGATGGAAGGCCTTTCAACGTTGGAATTTTGTCATGTAAGTGCATAAAAACAATGATTTCAGTGAATCTGAAATACCTGTGGACTTAACCTAAGTCACCTTGCTAATCTTTTCCAATATTGCATACTAACGTACAAGCGATATTTTTTGTACAGATATAAAAAGTAACAAAAAAGAAAAAAAAAAACATGTAATGAAAACGATTCGAATTAACAGTGCCCAAAGACAATTGAACGAAGAAAAAGTCTCTTTTAATAAAAAAAAAAAAACAATTGTAAAAATTTAGGAAAAATATATCAATATACACAAAAAAATGAAACTTATTATGCACCGATCAAATAAAAGAAAATTCAATGCCCTAAAGAAAGGAAACAAAAATATGTAGCGATTAGAAAGAACATAAAACAAACATTTCAAGATACATTCATTTTCCTAAAAAAAATTAATATTATAAATTAAAAAAATTAAATTAAATCTATTGTAAACTTTTCGAAAAAAAAAAATTGAATACGAATTAATGTCATAAACTAAAAACAACACCTATATGTATGTACAAATAATTACGGTTGATATATATCGAAAACAAAAACGAAACAACACAAGGAATTCTTAAGAGAACAAAAAAATGTAATCTGAAAGAAATATGTCCACAAAAAAAACACTATCGATCAACGACGATAACGTTATAAAATTCACTTTCGAAGGCTCCCTTGTTTCTGATTTAAAATTAGTAATAAATTCAAGATTATAATGTTTTACAAATCATTCTGCCTTTATTTTGTTCTGCGATGAATTGTATGATGTGTTAGATTTTTACGTTCCTGTGACTTGTTAACGTGATGGGGTAGAAAGCCTTTCTCTTTGGGGATCTTTCTCAACTGTCTTGGAAGGATCATGGTTGGGTAGGGTAGAGAATGCGAGTGTCAACTGACACCATAGACCTCGCCTCTTTTAGCAATAGGATGGGTTTTCCTTTTTTTTGTTTGGTCATGGTGATTTTTGCCATGTTTGGGAGTAGAGCTCCTCTTTTACTTTTGTAGGGATCCTAACTTAAGATTTATGTACCAAGGACGAGAAGTAGCAACGAACCCCCCCCGCCTCCCGAATGAGCTAGGGAACCAGAGGATCCTGCCCCGCTACCGCTCTCGCCCGAACCTCGGACGATGTTGGTTTATTGTACGTCTGGAACGTCGTTCAAAATATAGATGGTCGAAGGTTACATAGATTTTTGGCGCCCAACGTGGGGCAGCTTAACATAACATCCATTTTAATGCTTAGCATTGAGCATTAGTTATTAAATTTTCTCATTGATTGGGTACAGTTTTAACTGTGTTATTGCTAACTTACTGAATTGCAGTTAGCTGCAACGTGAGTTAGTTTAACGGCCCTTTGAGTGATATTTACTTTATTTTTTTTGTAAGGCTTATGCTGATGTTGAACTGATTGATTTGGTCGTTCTGCCGCATATAGTAATACAATGGTTTAAGTCTGTTAACAGGTTAACGATGCTGGAGATTCTAAGAAAGAATTCCATGCCGAACTTTCCATGCTGCACTTAACTAATTATAAATGAATAAGGAAAAAAAAATATATATATATAAAAGTAATAGAATATAGCGCTAAGATCAGCTATATAAGGATATGTTATGCTCCACACCCAGGCTCATTTTTGTTTTTCGTATGGTTTTTAGTATGTGGTATTTATTTTAATTGTCGTTGGTGAATCTGTCAGATACAATTGCAGAATACTGAATATTTGGCCCAGCTGCAATATCGGTACTGATTGTTCCTCGGAAAGATGTTGCTACCACAATCGAAATGATCCATAAAAGCTATCAAGTCATACCCTGTGGTTTTAATCGGATTGTTTGAGTAAAGTTGTAAAGTATGATAGAATTTTTGTCTGGAACTTGTGCATATGCCGAAAGTTGCGTATCCTTGCCGATTAATTATGTCGTATGAAACATTTTCTCATAATAATTCTATAGCCATTTTAGTATCAATAGCCCAATTTAAAAACCTTCCTATTGTTTTTAAAATCAAATAGCTTTCACCCCTTTATGTTAACATATAAGTCACACAAGGAATTTAAGAAAGTAATTTCTTTGTTTTTGAAAATAAAATAATGTCTCTAGTTTCTCGAAGTCCACCAAACTCTCAGTCAGTGGAGAAATCTACAAGCTTATGTCGAATTTGTCAGCAAGACATGAACAACACTCAGCAGTGTTATTGCACGCCTTGTACACATAACTTCCATAAACTTTGTTTGGAACAGTGGCTTGAACACCATTTAGAATGTCCTGAATGTAATGCAGAAATAAATCCTGCAAATATAAAATTGGTTATCGGCAACTGCTCGCCGGCTCCAAAGCAAACTGCGGCATCAGCAGCGCCATCAAGTTCAAGAATGGTTACCCGAAATTTATCCAAATCCTTGAACCAAAATCGTAACGTTATCATTCCTAATCCCCCTGAAAGGTCAATGGAAGGTAGTGATGTAGTGATTTCTGGGTTAGATGCAAGTCATAGTTCGAATCAAAATGCCAATGCTCCTTCCAGAAATAATAGTACTCGTCGTAGAGGTAGGCCGATTCGATCTGCCAATGCTAGTCAATATCCTGTCGTGGATTATTCTGCTATTCAACAAATGATCGAACAAACCGTCACACGAGTTATATCGTCTTTGCAAATCAATTCTCGCCCTACAATAATGGAACAACGATCTTTCGCCCCAACTCCCGTTGCGTATTCGCCCAGTAGTTCGACGATTCACAACCGCAAAACGGCTGACATAATCCAAAAGTGGAATTTACACTTTGATGGATCCCCCGAAGGACTTGGAGTTGAAGAATTTGTTTACCGGGTCAAAATTCTAACTGAGGAAACTTTGGACAGCGATTTTATGGGCCTTTGTAAGCATTTGCATATCTTGTTTATTGGTAAAGCCCGAGATTGGTTTTGGAGATTTCACAAGCAAGTTGATCGTATTGTTTGGTCAGAATTTTGTGCTGCTCTTCGTCAGCAATATAAAGACTATCGTTCTGAGTTTATGAGTAAAGAACTAGTCAGAGCTCGAAAGCAAAAACTGGGAGAATCTTTTGTACAGTTTCATGACTCGGTAGCATCCTTGATAGACAAGTATGGTCTCAAAATCGGGGAAGGAGAGTTAGTCGAGATTTTGCAAAATAACCTGTTGCCCGAAATGCGTCACAATTTGCTCTACCAATCTATCGGTTCGGTTGGTCAGTTACGTCGTTTAGTTCAAATGAGCGAAAACTTAACAAAGGATTTAAATTGTCGTCAGGAAACTTTTTCTCGTGCGAAGCCTGTCGCTCTTCGTCGTCAAGTATGCGAGTTAGAAAATGCCTGTCCTGAAGTAAATGTAGAGGATTATTCAGATTTATATGAATCCGAAATTCTCGATTTACAGAAAGCCCATGCAAACTTTACATGCTGGAATTGTGACGAAAAAGGGCATATTTGGGAAAACTGTTTCCAAGATAGGAGAGTTTTTTGTTATGGATGTGGTACTCCCAATGTATATAAGCCACAGTGTACAAAATGTATCCGTACGCAGACGGAAAACCGACAGAAGGGAGCATCCAACAACAGCCGGATGCCCCCAAAGATGTAGACACAGTGACAGAAAAAGTTTGTTTACAACATAGCACTGCTAAAAAGGGAACGTGTTCCAATCAACAAGGCACACCTAGAGTAGATTTACGTTTTCTTCGTCCTGAAGAAAAACTTGAAAAATATTTAGATGTAAGAAACAGAATATTTAATGAAGTAGGTTCTGTAAGAAATAAGCGTATTATGAGGTTGAAAAAGTATTATAGTAATATTAAGAAAAGTCGTAATTTGTTAGTTTCTACTATCTTTAGTGATCCCAAAGATATGCGCACCTATGCAGAAGTATCGTTTTTGGAATTTACCAAATTAGGTTTGTTAGATACTGGTGCAAATATAAGTTGTATAGGATCTACATTGGCACAAACCGATTTTTCTAATTGTCCTTTCTTTAAGCCTATCAAATCGAGGGCGAAAACTGCTGATGGTAATATTCAATCAGTAATTGGAATTTTAAAAATTGATATGAAATACCAATCTATTTCTAAGCCTATGACATTGCATGTCATACCCACAATCAAGCAAGAATTAATTCTTGGCCATGATTTTTGGAAAATATTCGCTTTAGCTCCAAACGTCATTAATACTTTGGAGGTCGACACAAATAAGATAGACCCAGATAAATATCCGTTAAGTAGCGCTCAATTGCAACAACTTAACGCAGTAAAGCAACTGTTTCCAGATGCTGCTCAAAAATTGGGACGTACTGCTTTAATACGTCACCATATTGATGTAGGAGACGCTATGCCGGTTAAACAACGCTTTTATCCCATAAGCCCAGCCGTAGAAAAACTATTGTATGCAGAAATCGATCGTATGTTAGATCTTGGTGTCATCGAGCCATCCACCAGCGCTTGGAGTTCTCCAATGAGGCTTGTTGTAAAACCAAATAAAGTTCGACTCTGTTTGGACGCACGAAAACTTAATGATGCAACCAAGAAAGATGCCTATCCACTGCCAAGCATCGATGGTATATTTTCTAGGTTGCCGAAGGCAAATATCATTTCAAAACTTGATCTGAAAGATGCTTATTGGCAGATTGAACTTTCTGAAGAATCAAAGCCGCTCACTGCATTTACTGTTCCAGGAAGGCCGCTTTATCAATTTAAGGTCATGCCATTTGGTCTGTGCAATGCACCCTCAACCATGTGTAGGCTAATTGATGAAATAATTCCGCCAGATCTTCGACACTGCGTATTTGGGTATCTAGATGATCTTTGTATAGTTTCAGAAGAATTTTCGACTCATCTATCGATATTGATTAGAATAGCCGAACAGTTAAGAAAAGCCAACTTGACGTTAAATGTCGCAAAAAGCCATTTTGCCGTTACTAAAGTTAACTATCTCGGTTATGTTATTGGTAGCGGAGGGATATGTACCGATCCTGATAAGGTTGCGTGTATTCAGAATTGGCCATCTCCAAGAAATCTTAAACAAGTAAGAGGTTTTTTAGGCGTTTGTGGTTGGTATCGTCGCTTTATAAATAATTTTGCTGATTTAGCTTGTCCAATAACCGATGTTTTGTCGTCCAAGAAAAAGTTTGTTTGGACACCGGAAGCTCAAGTGGCCATGGAAAAACTGAAGTCGGTCTTAACGTCTTCACCAGTGCTACAAAATCCCAATTTTGATGAAAAATTTTTTTTTGCATTGCGATGCCAGTGATTATGGAATTGGTGCCGTCTTAGTACAGCTGTCTCCCGAAAAGGAAGAGAAACCAGTCGCATTCATGTCCAAAAAACTGAGTAGAGCCCAACGAAACTATAGTGTTACAGAACGCGAATGTTTAGCGGTGATATTCGCAATTGAAAAGTTTCGTTGTTACTTAGAACTCCAGGAGTTCGAAGTTGTAACGGATCATTCGAGCCTTCTTTGGTTGATGAGACAACAAAATGTTTCAGGCCGCTTAGCCCGCTGGATTTTTCGGTTGCAGCAGTTTAAGTTTGCCATTTCGCACCGCAAAGGCAAAGAACACATAGTGCCAGACGCTTTATCTAGATTGCCAGAAAACGATATAGCATCTTTAGAGATGAGCCCTGTAATCGATTTGAAGTCCACTGCTTTTCAGGAGGAAAGTTATGAACACCTGAAAAACAAATTTCAGCAAAACAGTGCCAGATTTCCGGATATAAAAATTATTGACTCATACCTGTACATTCGTACTGAGCATTCGTCAGGAGACGAAGTACAAGAGAAATTGTCATGGAAACTTTGGGTGCCTGATCAACTTAAAGCCGACGTGCTGAAACAAGCGCATGATAGTCTGACGTCCGCCCATTCGGGTATGCAAAAGACCATTGAAAAATTGCGCAGAAATTTGTTCTGGCCTGGTTTAGCTAAAGATGTGCGAGACTATGTTCGAAACTGTGTTGTTTGTAAAGAGTCCAAAGCTCCAAACTATACACTTCGCCCTCCGATGGGATCTCAAAGTCCTACTTTTAGACCTTTCCAGAGATTATACATAGACTTGTTAGGACCGTACAAGGTCATGTTGGATTGTTGATCGTGCTAGATCATTTTAGCAAATTTCATTGGCTGCAGCCTTTGAAAAAGTTCACCTCTGATGCTGTTAGAGAATTCTTGCTTAAACAGATTTTTCACAGCTTTGGGGTCCCCGAAACAATTGTTAGTGATAATGGAACACAATTTAAGGCAAACGAATTCAATGCTTTTTTGACAGAGCTAGGAATACGACATGTCTATACGGCTCTATATTCTCCACAAAGCAATGCTGCTGAGCGTGTAAATAGATCGTTACTAGCCGCGATTCGATCCTATTTAAAGCAAGATCAAACATATTGGGATGAAAATCTTACGAGTATATCTTGCTCATTACGATCCTCGTTGCACCAGTCGTTAGGTTGTTCACCTTATCGTGCTCTTTTTGGATTGGATATGATTACCCATGGTTCCGACTATAAACTCTTAAAGCAATTGTCCCTATTGGAAGAACCTCTAGTACCCCTATTTAGATCGGATAGCCTTGCTTTGTTAAGGAAGGACATCCAATCTAACATTAAAAAGGCTCATGAACGATATGAACGACAATATAATTTGCGCTGTAAGCCAGTCTCCTTTACAGAAGGTCAAGAAGTTTTCCGCCGCAACTTTACACTCAGTAAATTTGCCCATAACTATAATGCTAAGCTTGCACCTCAATTTGTAAAGTGTAGAGTTAAAAAGAAACTAGGTAGTTCCTTTTATTTACTGGAGGATTTACAAGGTCGTGAAATTGGTACTTTCCATGCTAAAGATATAAAGCAATAAAACAATTTTAGAAAGCAAAGCGATTTCCCGCTAATATTCTGTCTAACGGTGGTATATTATCGGGTGGTGTAATGGTCGTCATATAGTCAAAGAATTTCAAAGATGCAACCTATAGATACACAACATGCAAAACGGTTGATCAATAGCAATAATTATCCAAAATCTTTGATTTCGCGGCACATTATCCGAAAGCTTTATCCGAGAGCTTTGACCCAGTTCTGCAACCGCAGCATAAGCTTGAGTTGCTGCATAAAAGCTTCTAAGCTGCGCACGCATGCTAATTATGTTGCTAAGCAGCGCAGCTAACTTCGCACATTGGTGAGAGAGCTTTGTATTTTTTCATTGGAATTGGACGCTATAAATTCTAATTGGAGGCCAAAATCGTTCTTTTCCGCCTTTGAAGCCAGCCAAGTCAGTGCCAGTGTCGGTATTAAAGTTCGAAGTGTTGTATTAAAGGTTAGATTGGTGCAATCCAATCTGTAAGCTGCGTTGGAGTAATCCGCAGCCATCGACGTACTTGGACCTTAGGAGGCCCACAATTTAAGCATATTGAGTTTTGCTTAATAAAAGCCGGGGGTTGAGCACAATACGTTCCCCCTCCCGCATCATTGCTTTTGGCAATCAAAGCCTGCTATTGCCAGCAATTGGTGCGGGCATAATTATTTCTTTGGAGTGCGTTATACGCGCACCATCATTGTCTGTCTTGGATATCTGATGCGGAACCCGATCTTGGAGTACACAGTGACTCTGCCAGCCACTCCAAGGACAGGCTTGTCCCCTTTAAAGTGCCTTTTACCATCATACCATCGATCGAAGCTCCAAGTGTCGTGCTAGTGCTTTAACCCAATAAAAAAAAAAAAAAAAAGAACAAGAAAGACAATCTAAACGAACCGCCTAAAGTTTGGCAATAACCCTAAACTGAAAAAAACTTACAATTGAACTGAAAACTGAAAATTTTGCATATATTGGTGCCACCTGTTAACGTAAAATGATAGAAAGAAACGAAAAGTAATTGTAAAACAAGATTAATTAAAGTTAGTTGAATTGAATTTTGCTTGAGATGTTTGTCTAAAAGAAAAAAAAGAGAAAATTGAAAAATTATATATTATGATAAAATCAAATGTGTTCTTTGCGCACCGAACCGTTCTGTAATATCGCATGTACATTTAAATACAACATACTAACCTAACCTGCTAAAGCAAACGACACCACCGATGGAAGGCCTTTCAACGTTGGAATTTTGTCATGTAAGTGCATAAAAACAATGATTTCAGTGAATCTGAAATACCTGTGGACTTAACCTAAGTCACCTTGCTAATCTTTTCCAATATTGCATACTAACGTACAAGCGATATTTTTTGTACAGATATAAAAAGTAACAAAAAAGAAAAAAATAACATGTAATGAAAACGATTCGAATTAACAGTGCCCAAAGACAATTGAACGAAGAAAAAGTCTCTTTTAATAAAAAAAAAAACAATTGTAAAAATTTAGGAAAAATATATCAATATACACAAAAAAATGAAACTTATTATGCACCGATCAAATAAAAGAAAATTCAATGCCCTAAAGAAAGGAAACAAAAATATGTAGCGATTAGAAAGAACATAAAACAAACATTTCAAGATACATTCATTTTCCTAAAAAAAAATTATTATAAATTAAAAAAATTAAATTAAATCTATTGTAAACTTTTCGAAAAAAAAAAATTGAATACGAATTAATGTCATAAACTAAAAACAACACCTATATGTATGTACAAATAATTACGGTTGATATATATCGAAAACAAAAAACGAAACAACACAATGAATTCTTAAGAGAACAAAAAAATGTAATCTGAAAGAAATATGTCCACAAAAAAAAACACTATCGATCAACGACGATAACGTTATAAAATTCACTTTCGAAGGCTCCCTTGTTTCTGATTTAAAATTAGTAATAAATTCAAGATTATAATGTTTTACAAATCATTCTGCCTTTATTTTGTTCTGCGATGAATTGTATGATGTGTTAGATTTTTACGTTCCTGTGACTTGTTAACGTGATGGGGTAGAAAGCCTTTCTCTTTGGGGATCTTTCTCAACTGTCTTGGAAGGATCATGGTTGGGTAGGGTAGAGAATGCGAGTGTCAACTGACACCATAGACCTCGCCTCTTTTAGCAATAGGATGGGTTTTCCTTTTTTTTGTTTGGTCATGGTGATTTTTGCCATGTTTGGGAGTAGAGCTCCTCTTTTACTTTTGTAGGGATCCTAACTTAAGATTTATGTACCAAGGACGAGAAGTAGCAACGAACCCCCCCCGCCTCCCGAATGAGCTAGGGAACCAGAGGATCCTGCCCCGCTACCGCTCTCGCCCGAACCTCGGACGATGTTGGTTTATTGTACGTCTGGAACGTCGTTCAAAATATAGATGGTCGAAGGTTACACACACACAAACACACACTCACAGTTTAGGAGGGAAATGCGAAAGTACGATTTTGAACAGCTCGAATTAAGTTAAGCACTTTTATTTATTATTAAAAAAGTTTCAAGCTGCCAGCGTGCAAAATCGAGCAAAAAATATGTGGTTAGAGAAATCAGCAAAATCTGAGGATAATGCAAAGAAAATCCCAAATTTATCGTATCACTTGGATATGGAGTGTCATATGGGGAATGGCGAGAGCTTCCCTGTATCTGTACCACTTCTTGCTCGAAAAGGGGTTAAATTTCACATAACGAGTACAACGCATGTGTGTGAGGGTGTGTGTGAAAGTGTATTTGTCGATATGTTTGTGCATTCATGGTAAGTATAACTGTTGATTATTGCGCCAACACACACTCAGTGTAAGTGAAGCAGCAGCAGTAGCAGCTAGAGCAGCCAACGAACTTTTGGTGTCAGGCGCACAGAGCGTATGCGCAATATTATTAGATATTGAAAGCAGACATCGATGGCAAAGTCGATAGCGTGCCAAAAGCAATTGAAAGCAGTAGATATGCCAACATATGAATTTTTTTTGCATTTTCTTTGTAACAGCATAAACATCCATAAAAAGCATATATATATATATATGTATATGTATA
Source organism: Drosophila dunni (assembly GCA_018152125.1). Classification (NCBI taxonomy): domain Eukaryota; kingdom Metazoa; phylum Arthropoda; class Insecta; order Diptera; family Drosophilidae; genus Drosophila; species Drosophila dunni. Next base: position 847,753 of record JAECXC010001197.1, on the reverse strand, counting down.
AGTGTGTGCGTGTGTGTGTGGAAGGTGTTGGGAGAGCTGAGGAAATGGCTCTAAGTGGGCGCATCTCTAGCCTTAATGCAGGCAGCTGCTGTGACGACTCCAGCGTGGGTGTGTGTGTGTGTTGTGCTGTAAGTGTATATGTTTGTGGCGCTGAATTAAATCGATGGCAATGTGCTAAATTGTGGCAGATTATTTATTAGCGTAATGGTTTTAAATTGCAATCGCTGGCAGATGCTCGACATTGGGTTATGTCAATTTAAGTACCACATGCGTTTAAAATTTAAACTGCTGTAACTTGGGAGGTTTCACTTGAAGTAGCTTTAAAGTGTGGAGATAATAAATTTATTTCTTTTAAACTCTTTATAACTATAAAACTTGACTTAACTTTGATTCTTGTCATTTGCTGTTTGATTTTAAGCTTCGTATTTGCCTTGGTTAGTGTCGTTTTCTATCTATGACACCATATCTGCAGCTTGATCAGTGCCAGTGCACATACTTTTTTCAGCTATCTTAACATCTTGCTTCATTCGTTGCATTTGTTTTCGTATTTTCTTTTTGCTCTTTCATTCACTTTGTGTCTGGGCAATTTTAAAATCAAATCTCACAAATTCACAACTGGAAAAACGACTACGAGAGGCAAAGAAAATGTAAAATAAAAATGCAACGAAATTGCTAACGCCAAGCAAAAAAATCTAATAAAAGAATAGCTCAAAATCGGTGTGTAAAAATCAAATAACGCTGCAACTGCAATGCCAACTGACTTTTTCTTCTGCGAAAAGTTTGTTTTTCGCCGTGCGTTTTTAAATGGCAGAGCTGTTGGCGCAAAAACCATTGGAAACACATGTCCAGCTGGCAGTGGCAAAAAGGATAAGCAAAAAGAGCAGAAGGAGTAGAAGCAGTAGAAGGAACTGTAACTGGATGAACATCACAAATGTTTGCTTGTGTTTGTGTTTGGATTCGTTTGTTTTCTTGGTTCTTTTGGCTATTACATTAAGTTTGCTATCTTGGTGTGGATACGTACAAGGAGTTTTCTTTCTATTCCTTTTATTATTATGCCTTTCGCTTGCCACATTCATACATATCAGCATTAAGTGGTTGCCTAACTCCTATCTGTAACTGCGTCTTTGTCTGTGTGCAGCTCTTGGTAGTGATGGCGCTGGACGACGGCTGGCTCTAATGGCCAGCGATTCGTAATATTTTTAATATTTGCTCAATAAAATGTCTGACAATTTTTGTCGTTACCACACTTCAACTCATTACATTTATTTGTTTGCTTGCTTGTGATAATCCGATTTGCTCACCCAAAAGACTTTTAAATACATAGCAAATATAGAAGTTCTACTGCGTTAGGTTCCTTAAATTTAATAAGTTTTAGTTGTGAATCTTGGCACTTTCGAGTAGCTGTAACAATAACGCAAATCCCCACATTATTCTTCATATGGCATGTGATCCTTTTGTGGTTGGCGCAAATCCTGTTGCTGTTGTGTGCAAGTCATAAAGTTTAATTCAGTTTTAAGCTTTTGAACTGGAAAATTGCATGGCCAGCGTTGCGACGCGACGTTGAGATCTGTGGCAAGTGGAGTTCACTTACTTTTTAGCAGCACACAAACATCGTGTTTCGACTTGAAGCAAACGCGAGCATTACAGCGACAACAACCACATCAGCAAAGAGCAGTTGAAGCAACCACAACAACAACAACAGCAGGAATGACCGCTACAATAACAACCACAAATGTCAGTCAGAGCTGTCTCAGAATGACGTTTCATGCACCATTTGAACAGGACGCGTTGGACTAACCGACGCCCATTGCTCTCTTCCGTTGTCCAGTGCAATGAAAATTGACAGCGCCTTTGTGGAGAACGCACAGCAATAGCCGCAGAATGACTGCAGCAGAGGCAGCCGAGGCAGTAGCAACAGCAGTGTAAAGGGAGACGGCATCATAGCTGTTGGCTGCTCTAAAATTAACACACGTTTAATATGCAAGTCGTGCATAAATTTTCGTGCTGCCATTTTGTGTCGTCTCTGCTGACTTTTCACTCGTTGCCTCCATGTGCATGCAGTTTTCTTGTCCGAGAGCTTTATGCTTTTTAATTTACCGTCAGATGTCAGGCCAACAAGGACGACGAGGACCACGACATTGCGGGCGACATGTCAGCGCCATTGAAGCACCCGCGTTCACAGTCAACACCAGAGTCAGAGAGGCAATCATGGCCAATGTATTTTCTTTTTTTTTCTCGCTCTTTTATTATACGCTGTCTCTCTCTTGATTTTTTCACAAACACACACACACACGCTGTCTCTTTCTCTGCATCTCTGTCTATGGCCACCATTGTTGTTACTGGCATACGTGCTATGGTCGCCGGCAGCTCGTTATCATCATTATCATGGCCAGCATTAATGCTGATGCGCTTTAATTGGCAATTGAGTTGATGCAATTCGCCGACCCAGACTGAGAACCAGGCTCAGACTCAGACTCAGGCAGAAGTCGCACCGCGCTGAAAAATAGCCTGACAAGTGCCATCTAGCGTAAATTTTGTAATTTCATTATAAATTGCCTTCACGACCAACTATTCAGCCGCGTCTGTATTTATTAAAGCCATAAATTGAGCGCTCTCAGAACTCAAAGCTGGCTTTAGTTAAGACTTTAAAGAAAATTAAAATTTTTAGCAATCCACAAACTATTTGCATCCAAAGCCAATTGAACAATATTATTGTTTTTAATTTGAAAAATGGCATCCACAAATCTTGTAAACAAGTGAATTTATGTGTTTTGCACAATTACGCATATAGGCAAAAACTATTAGCCAAGATTTGCATTTCGCTTAAGCCAATTTTGAGAATATCCAAAAACTGTTGCCTCAACTCAGTCTGCTACCCGAAACCTATTGCTTTGGCCAATGCTTTTTGGGTTGGCTGCCAAATTCCATTTGGCAACCATAAACGACAACTGTTGCCAAGGAAAGTAGCATAAAGCAAATCGGCCTTCAGCATCCGGCATATCGCCATCAGCATCAACATCAGCATCGTCTTAGTGTCTGTCCAAGAGAAGAGATTCAGTTCGTGGCAGCATCTAATTAGATTGTTCTGGCAGGCGGACAAAATGTTCCATTTGCTTGGGATTGGCGCCAGCTCCAACTGGCAACTTGCAACTGGCAGTCAAAAATTGTTAAATAATTTAAAAACAAATTAGCGCCAATTTTTGCCTGTGTGTAGACAATGAAACATAAAAATGACATTAAAAATGGTTACCAATTTCATGCATAACAGTTACATAAAATTTAATTTGGTTAAAAAAAAAACAGAGCGAATGTGAGCTGAAAAGAGACAAAGTGAAACAGTTAAGCAACGCAGCTTGTTGGCTTAAAACTGAGAGGAAGAAAAGAGCAAAAGAGAAAGAGAAATTAGCAGAGAATGAATTTGAATTCGACATTCAAGAGTAAGCATTATGAAGGTTTTCCAGCTAGTACTAACACTTATACAAATAAAGTCCGTCAACATTCATTATTAATTTTAATATTTCAAAGTGCGCCCGAGCCCATACAAAAAGTAAAGAAAATTGTGAAAACAATAAAAACAAAGTAAAAAAAAAAAGCATAGCGAACTTGGCACGCGCTTAAACTTAACTTGGAACTGCTTCTGGGTTGCTCTTCTTGCTGCTGTTGGTTGTTGACCATAGGCACTGAGACAATTTCGACGCTTTGGCAGCCTGCCCGTAGGCTAATTTAATGGTCCCTGTTCCCCAGAGCAATGGCAGGCTCGTCGGGGAGTTGAAGCTGTAAAATACTTAATATGTCACTGACATTTAACCGCAGCGCGTGCTTCAGCTGAACCATAACGACAATCTCTTAGAGCATCTAAAGAACGTGGTATTTCTTTCTTCAAAACAATTCTTTTTTTCTAGTAAAATATCTGACTGTCCAAATTCAACCATTTTATAGTAATTTAAAAGAGTTGCTGAGGCACTTTCATACATCATTTGTTAAAAAAAAATAAACTTTTTAGTATTTAGTTTCCAATTCATTTAATTTCTAACAATTAGACCATGTGCACTATAAAAAACTTTACAGAACTATCTGTGATCTTGCAAATAGCGCGTGTGAAAACCAACTGGAATAGAAATTTAACTAAAAGGTTTATAAAATGAAACGAACTTAATTTAAACGACAAGCACAAAAACAAATGGTGTTAAAAAAGAGTAAAAATGGCAAGAAAAAACCAAAATGGGAAACAACAATGAAAACCACAAAAGCGTCGATTTTGTTTGTGAGTGTCGCATGCAGTCGCTGGGTGTGCTGGGGTGTGTGTATGTGTGTGTGTGTCTGCATATTTTGCCTGCCAATCAACTCAACAATCGCAATCAATTTGCAAGCTGCTGCTGCAGTCAATGGCCACCCCTGGCGGGCAACAGAGTCCTGTGGTAGAGTTGCCAGCTCGAGGATATTGCCATTGTGCTACTGCAACTGTCATATCAGGCACAATCTGGTATGGGTGAGTGTGCATATGCATGTGTGTATGTGTGAGTGTGTGTGTGTGTATACAACATGAATAAAACCAAAATAAAAAGTTTTGTCGCCGCAATGCCTTTTTAATTACGTTACTGCGCCATTAAGAACCGCAGTGTCTGGTCATGAATCACAATGAATATGTAATGAGCTTAAGATGTGCGTCAATCTGCCAACTACAAACCATGCAAATCAAACAATAAACTATGCTAATATTTTGCTTTAAAGTTGGCCACTTTGGTGCGACACCTTAATAACATGTGTGTGCGTATTCACAAACAAATTGCAAAGTATTGTTATGCTAAATTTATTTGCACTCACATAGAGTGCTTAGGGCGAACCACATATCCATATTGTGGTCTTGTGAGAAACTTTTTGTTGGCAGTCGTAACTTCATCAGGCGCTCGATTGAAACGCAGCTTCCGCTTCCGCATTCAAAATGGCTGCCTATATGACAGACGAGCGCAGACTGACGACTGCCGACTGACGACTCTCGACTGCCGACTCTGATAATGGCTGCTGTGAGTTTTGCCTGCAAACAAATCAGCTTGAACTTCCGTTTCATTTGGCATTTTTGTCATTTCATATTCTTTTGCAAGTTTCGCTCACACTCTCCATTCACACAGTTAGAGTAGCACCCCCTCTACAAAAATTTGTTTGTGCATCTCGCTGACTTCTGCGTAAATTTACTTTTCACTTTCAGCGCGCCATCAAAAAAGTTTTTCGCATAGCTAACTTTTGGCTCACATAACATACTTATTCACACACACACATATATATTCATATTTTTTGTGCCGACTTCTTTTCAATGTCACAAGGACTCACACCCACACCCACACACATACCTAATAGGTATGGGCCAGAGTAAGCTTGTCATTTTGGCATTTCATTTCCTTCAATTTGAAGCGTTTGCACCTCGCAGCGTTTGCTACTCGATGAGAGTGTGTAAAGGTTTCAATGGAACTGTGATTCTGTTTAATTTAATGCTCTGTTGCTTATTTAAATTCTTTCCCTTGTCTGAATTTAAATATTGTTTATATTTGTTAACATTCTATTTTAGAATCAATCAACAGGCACGTGTATTGTTTGCGGCTGATAACTTTTTAGCAATAACAAACAATAAGTAATACAATGTATTTACCATACAGGCAAACAGGTCTCCATATAAATTAGTATCTATTTTTGGGCCTGCCAAGCGAGGCGTAACTGAAAGAGTCGTTTTATATTCAGAATGCTACAAAAAATATACATTTAAAATTATGAATTCGTATACATGAATGGATTTTCGATGTGAATACCTGTTAGGGCCCAAGATTGTCGATATTTTGGTGAAGCTTTCCGTAGATTCTACAATTGCAAAGTTAAGTGAGGCACGATGGTTGCTCTTTAGAAAGAGTCACCTTGAGAGAGTCTTTTTACTCATACTCATCGCGCTCTTTGCATATGGGGGAAGTTTTCTCTACCTTGGACGCTTATCTCTTACCTTTAATTTCCCAAACAAAACTGAAATAAAAGCCGGCGCAATGCTTTTCGTTGCCAGTTGATGGACAGAATAGCAACTGAACGCACTATCAATATGCAACTATTCTGTGTTTTGGCGCTGGTATTGGCCAGTTTGGGCCAAGTCCTTGGTTACTCCTACCTGATGATAATGCCAACTTCGGCACAGTCTCATTTTTATGTGGGCCAAGCACTGGCCAAAGGATTGATTGCCGCAGGACATGAAGTCACAATGTTGTCTACATTCCCACAAAAAAAGCCGATTAAAAATTGGCGGGATATAAATTTGCCTAGTACAAAGGCTGTTATGGATGGTGAGTACTGTCTATTTCTTAAGTATGATATTTCATTACAAATGTCACGTTCTTGTTATCACTGAATTGCCGGCTGATAACGCAACCATTATCACATACGTGAAAAAGCAAATATTAACAAATTTTAATTTCATAATAAACAAATATTTGCACAGCTCACAAATCTAATATCATGCTGAATATGGGGAAATCCTTTGTGGCGCGCACTCCAATTATGCATGCAATGGGTCTGGGACTGACCAAAGCTTTGCTAGAGGAGCCAGAAGTGAAGTCTCTTCTCAAAGAGAATCGCACCTACGACGCTGTCATCTGCGAGGTTTTCATGAACGAAGCACATTTTGGATTCGCAGAACATTTCAAGGCTCCTCTCATTGGACTCTCCACCTTTGGTGCCTCGTCTTGGACCACGGAACTAGTTGGCACGCCCTCACCGCCTTCGTTTGTGCCAAACGTTATGCTGCCGATTAGTGACCGCATGAGCTTCAAAGAGCGCGCTGCTAACTTGTTCTTCACAGCCTTCGAACTCTTCATTCAGAATTTCATGTATTTGCCTAAGCAAGAGCAACTCTACAAGAAATACTTTCCACACAACAAGCAGAGTTTCCATGAGATGCGTGTCAACACTGCTTTGGTGCTTCTAAACAATCATGTCTCCCTCAGTTTTCCACGTCCCTATGCACCAAATATGATCGAGGTTGGTGGCATGCATGTTCAACGCGAGCGAAAGGCACTTCCCAAGGACATCGAGGACTTCATCAAAGGGGCTAAACACGGCGTCATTTACTTTTCCATGGGCTCCAACCTAAAGAGTACAGACCTGCCACAGGAAAAGCGTCAGATTTTGATTGACACTTTCCGCGGACTTAAGCAACGCGTATTGTGGAAATTCGAGGACGCCAATTTGCCAGGCAAACCGGAAAATGTTTTCATTTCGCACTGGTTCCCACAGGACGATATATTGGCGCATGAGAATGTCAAACTATTCATCACCCACGGAGGTCTTCTGAGCACTACGGAATCTATTTATCATGGCACACCCGTGCTGGGTATTCCTATGTTTGGTGATCAACACATGAATATGGCCAGAGCTCAAAAGTCCGGCTATGGAATCACGTACAACTTTCATCAACTTTCTGTTGAATCATTGCGAAACGCTATCAATAAGATTATCAATGAACCGAGTTATACAACTCAAGTGCTTGCCATGTCTGCGAGGTTCAGGGATCAACACGAAACTCCCTTGGAAAGAGCAGTCTACTGGGTAGAGCATGTGACCAGGCAGAAGGGAGCCAAGTATTTACGTAGTGCAGCCCAGGACCTTAGCTTCATAGAGTATCATAACTTGGATGTTATTGCTATGGTCATCGGTGCGTTGGGTTTAATTTTGTTTGCAGTTGTGTTTCTTATTAAGATTATACTTAAATTTATAAGGGGTAAACTAAGTGATTGTAAAGGAAAGTCAAAGAAAATAAAACGTAACTAAGAATTTACATGATTTACTCTTTGATTTACTCTTTGTTTATTCTATTTTCTTGTTTAGCACAGCAAAATATATAAACTGCTCTATATATTTTAATTCTTATTCTTAAGCTTTGCCAAAAAAAATCGACATCAGCAAGCGAAACAAATCCCGAGTAATCTTGCACTTGAAAACATCTCTATTCATTATTAGCTTCCAGTGAAATGATTATTACTTCAAGACTTTGTGTAAATCTTCTTTTTGTTGGAGCACACAATGAAATTTGTTTGTTATTTGTGCCTTGCCTTTGTTAGAAATGAATTTGTGTTTATGTTTATTTATTTGTCACACGTTTACTCTCTTAAATGACACACTCTTGTGCTTGCGTTAAAAAGCTTAACAGTCGTTAAGTCTCTCTTCGATCGTATTATGGAATTTAAGAGAGCACTGCTTGGTTCTCTCTTAAGCGACGCTGCGTAATGAGCGAGCAGACAAATCTATTTTAAGCTGCAGGCAGCAGTTTCGTCACACACTAACTGTGTGTTTTATTTGAAATGCTTAGAAGAAGGTGATAGCACATAAAATACAAACATATTTGCTGTTTCATTTGCTTCTCTTTATCTTCCCTTTCTTAATTCTTTGCCGGCAGATAGAGAGGCAAAGCGTAAAGTGGCCGACGCAATGTATTATGAAAAAGAGTAAAATAAACATGAAATACAGTGAAATACCCAACGATAAAGACAGAACCAAAGCAACAAAGGCAAACTAATAAGGTGTGTGAATACACACATGAGAATATAAAAATTATTAAAAACTGACCACTCATTAAAACTACTCAAATTAAAAAAAATCAAATAACATATTCATGATGACTTCACATGTATTTGTAATGTGGGGGGAAATGAATGCGGGTATCAAAAAGTCGTAGGAATTATAGCCTCTATCTACGCCCTGTGTAACTCGCTCTTCGATTCATTTATATTGCGAAACTCATGCGAATGTTTCAGCAGTTGGGATCGAGCCAGTAACGCGTGCGGATCGTATGTAGTAGTGCGGAATATTAATTACTATTTCAAACAAAATTTTAATTGTGTTTTAATTATTTCATAACTGTGATTATTCAGAACAATGGCACGCAAAAAAACCAGTTTAAGTGCTATTTTAATACTCAGCCTGCTGAGCTGTGTTACCGCTTATAAATATCTTGTGGTTATGCCAACAGGAGCTCGATCGCATTATAATGTGGGCTCTGCTTTGGCCAAGGGATTGGCGTTATCTGGTCACCAGGTGACAGTAATTTCACCATTTGCTATGAAAACACCTTTTCAAAATATTGTCGATGTTCCTGTGCCAAATGTGTTGAAGGCTATGGGCAGTAAGTAATACCCTTAAATATACAACCCTAATTCTATAAAGCTTGCGCTGAAGGCCATAGTTTTATATATTATCTAAAGTGTTTAACGCTATTGATAATAAACTTTTCGTAACATATAACTAATTAGATAGCAACTGCTATTGCAATCCATAACGCTATCGGTGAAATATTTATTTTCACATTATTAAACAATAGATTAACGTACAAAGTTTAGTTAACAGTCAGCCCAAGTGAACCTACATCAATCAATATTTTAAATCTCTGGTTTTATCAATTTTTTCCAGGCGATGTAGACAATCTGCTTGAGAATTCTAAAAAGCCCATTGTACAACAGATTATTCAGTTCTATGAAATGGGTAAGTTTTCAACACACCTGCTTGTGTATTACATTTGAAACTCATGTAATTCACTGTAGGTATTCGATTGACTGAGGCATTGCTTCAGGAGCCAGACGTACAAAAGCTTATGGCATCCAAACAAAAATTCGATGCTGTAATCGATGAAGTGTTTCTCGATGAGGCACTTTTTGGCTTTGCGGAACATTTTAATGCTTCGCTGATTGGCTTAGGCACCTTTGGTGCCATCAGCTGGAATACCGATATGGTAAGTCAATAATTATTTAGACGTCTTTTTTTTGAATGAAACTAATGAATATTCTACTCAGGTTGGTTCCCCTTCACCAGCCTCTTATGTGCCGCATGCGCTGCTCAAATTCTCTGATCACATGTCGTTTGTGGAAAGAGTTATCAACTTGGCCTTCTTGTCATATGAACAGTTGTTCATGAGCCTATACTATTTGCCTAAACAGGAGGCACTCTACACCAAGTACTTCCCCAACAACAAGAAGAGTTTCCATGAGATGCGCACCACTGCAGCGCTGGTCTTGCTCAATCAACACGTCTCTCTGAGCTTCCCTCGTCCCTACTCGCCCAATATGATCGAAGTGGGCGGCATGCACATCCAACGTAAACGCAAGTCCCTTCCATCCGATATTGAGGAATTCATCAATGGTGCTAAGCATGGTGTCATTTACTTTTCCATGGGCTCAAATTTGAAATCTGCAAATCTGCCACAAGAAAAGCGTAAGGCATTGATTGACACCTTTAGCAAGGTCAAGCAACGTGTGCTGTGGAAATTCGAGGAGACCGATTTGCCAGGCAAACCAGAGAATGTTTATATTTCGGACTGGTTTCCACAGGACGATATTTTGGCGCATGACAATGTCAAACTGTTCATCACCCATGGAGGCCTTTTGAGCACTACGGAATCTATTTATCATGGCACACCATTTGTGGGCATACCGATCTTTGGCGATCAGTTCCTTAACATGGCACGTGCTGAGCAGAATGGCTATGGAAAGACTGTTTTTTATGAAGAACTGACATCCGAGAGTCTGTTAGCTGCCATCAAGTCTATTATCGAGGACCCAAAGACCACTGAACTGGTCAAGTCTATGTCTCTTCGTTACAGGGATCAGCCACAGTTGCCACTGGACAAGGCCGTGTACTGGGTAGAGCATGTGACTCGTCACAACGGTGCTAAATATTTAAGAAGTGCTTCTCAGGATCTCAACTTTGTGCAATACCATAATTTGGATGCTATGCTAGTTCTCTATGGTGGTATTCTGTTTGTCATTTATTGTGTAATATTGCTAATACGCCGAGTCTGCCGTTTATTATTTGGGCGTAAGACGAGTAAGCCAAAAGTGAAACGTAATTAAATCAGAACTGAGATTAAATCTGTTTTAGATATACATGTCTTTAAGAATAGATTAAATTGTACGCTTATGAATTTAGTTGTTAAAACTTTATGAGGCACTGTGGTTAGTTTTGCCGTGGGCGACCAGCTCGTGAAATAAAATTGAAAATATTGTGTATTCCAATCGAAGGTTTTTATTCCACCCGCTGCACTCTACTCAGAGTTTTTGCCGTCTCTGAAACTTTAGTTCCATTTTGGGCAGTTCCTTTTTTGTAGTTTTTTGTGAGTGTTTTTTTTTTTTTTCTTACTTTTGTTTGTTAGTTGCGCATAGTTAACGCTTCAGTTGTAAAAATGCCCATCAGCGAGTTGAAATTTTTAGCAGCACACCCAACGGAAGAAAAGCGTTGGCAGTGCCATGGTCACGACCACGCCCACAAATGTCCGCCCAGCGCTCAACGCTTTTATTTTCTTCACCGAGCTTATTCCGTCAGTGCTCGGTGCTGGCATACTGAAAGCCTTGAATTGGGTAGAGCAGGAGAACGGGGTAATGCAAAAGGCGTGTAAAAGTTTTAGCGCTACTTATTGCAACTGTTTTGGGCCAGGGCCGCAGTGAAAAATCAGCGTCCGCACCGGAAATGTTGGCGGCTGTAATGGCGGCCACATTAAAAGTGCACAGCAAGAAATATACATAAATATCAGAGTATCAGAGTGTGTATAAATAAATACTGTAAAGTGGATGACTGAAGTTTGAAAAACGTAACTATGTGCGTTGCTTTATTTAAGCAGACCAAGAAGAATGTATCCTAAAATAAAATATATTAGCATTAACTTAGAGACTGCCAGGGTCAAGAATCTAACTAAGGAACAAAAATATAATTTTTCAAATATTTGACTGATAACAGTCTCAATCAGTCAAATATTTGAAAAATTCTATTTTTGTTCCTTAGTTAGATTCTTGACCCTCGCAGTGTTTGGCTCTTCATTGTTTTTATAATAGTTTGTCTCTTATTTATACTTATGTGAGTTACGTTAATACAATTTTGTTTTGTTTTTTTAATCGTAATAAAACATTATAAAATCGTTTTATTTATAATTTTTTGTTAGTATACAAAGTGCTGTTCATTAATGTGTACAACTTTTCTTTAATTTAAATATATTTTCTGTTTTAGATTCAGTTGTCCAAGTCCATCGGACTTAACCAATGCGCCCTTTTACTCGCCACAGCAGCGCAGACAACAAAGAGTAGAATCTCCATCCAAAGCATTTGAGTTTTTTAAACAAATGTGACTGCCATAAGAACTTTCATATTAAATCGTTAATGGTTAATAATCAAAGTATTTTGCTGTACTAGCTGAACTAAATTCTACATGCACCGCTCCGTATTAAATTTGGTTAAATTAAGAACCTTCTGTAAAGGTTCTTTAAGCCAAGAAACCCAGAATGCAGTATACTAATTATATTAAACTTGAAAGTAAAAGTCAGACATGCCATTAGAAAACTTCCTTACGCTTTAAATTGCCAACAAAAAAAAAAGATAAGATCAACAGACCCGAATATATTACTAAAGTATGCGTTGCCAGCAAATTCGAGCTTTTTGTTCCATTTATTTACCTAGACAAACTCTGAAATTTGTTGTAAAACAAACAGCTCATACCGAGCAAGAGTGAACGCAATTGAAAATTCTATCAATCAATCTATTATACTTGCAGGTAAGCAAACGAGCTATGTGCAAATGCACTGAACTGACTCAATTGGTTCTTGCACATGCTCATAGCAGAGACAATATGTAGCAAGGACACATATTTTGACAGTTTTTGCGCATCTAGTTATTGGACTTTTTGGCACTGTGTTAAAAATGTTTGCTTGACAAGCTTCAAAACGGCAGGTGAGTTGCAGCACTTTAGTATCAATTTAAATTTCTTCAGGAAATAAAAGCAAAGTTTGCTTTCAAATGTAATTTGTATCAAAAACTTTCAAATCATTTTTGCCTAAGTATAAATTAAAATTAATATTAAAACAACAAAAAAGACTTTATTTAAGAAGTACTTCCTAAGGGAACTTGGGCTTTATATCCGAATAATTTCATACTATCAGCGGGTAATACAGCTTTTATATAAAGCGTAAAATGCTAACAACAACCAACATGTAATGCCAACAAATAAAGCCACTATAGTGAATTCAACTCATGAATTTTTGATGAAGTATTTGGCGATGCGGCCAAAATAACCATTCACATGCATGTATGTGCTTGTTTAACGGAAATGACGCTGCAATTTAATATTACGTATACGCAACATGGACAACTGATTGGACAGCGGTTAATGCATATTTTTGCTCACATTCTTGTTACCCACACTATAATGAGCTGCATATCAATAAGCGATAATTACATACAACCAAGGTTGTAAAATATGCATACTATTATTATTCAATAAACTCGAATTCAATCATATTTGATAATATGGAAAATCAGCCAATTCATTCGCAACTCAAAATACGACTCAATGTTTAATATTTTTTCACATTCAATTCAAATTTTAATTTACTGTTTCTTTAATTTATTTTTCCTTGATGCGTTTTTACTCTTAACACAAACACAAACTAAAACTAAGATAACAGTTAAGGGCAATAACAAACCAACGGCAAGTAACATTCCGATCACATCCAAGTTATGATATTCCACAAAACTTAGATCCTGTGCGGAGATTCGCATATGGGGTGCGCCCTTATGTCTCAACACATATTCCGTCCACCAGACAGCGGTTTCCTGTGGACTCATTGGTTGATCTCGATAACGAGCCGACATCTTCTGGGCGGTCGACATAAATTCAGGCTCCGTTAGCAGTCGTTCAATTGTGTTTTTGAGTTGGGCAGAAGTCATCTCTTTATAATCGAGACTCAATCCGAAACCAGCTCGTTTTGCACGCTCAACATTCAGAAACTGATCGTAAAAGAATGGTAAACCGAGCACTGGCTTGCCATGATGAATGCTCTCGATAGTACTCAATAGTCCTCCGTGGGTAATAAAGAGTTTTACTTTAGGATGCGCCAAGATATCAGGTTGTGGAAACCACTTGCTAAGGAAAACATTAGCAGGCTTTCCTACTAACTGGTCATCTTCAAACTTCCAGAGGATTCGTTGCGGGAGACTTGCAAAGGTTTTTAGTAGCATCTGCTTTCTCTCCTCTGGCAGGTCCTTGCTTTTGACGTTCGAACCCAAGGAAAAGTAGATAACACCAGCCGAGCCAGCACCGTCAATGAAGTCTTCCATATCCTTTGGAAGTGGTGCAGGGGTATGTGCAATATGTAGACCTCCCACCTCGATCATATTTGGTACATACGGACGCGGAAAACTTAGCGAGAAATGCTGATTTAGCAATATTAGCGAAAAGTTCTTGTTCAATTCATCCAACGGAACTTTGTGGGCGACATGTGGAAAGAATTCCTCGTAGAGCTTCACCTGAACAGGCATATGAACTAATTTCCAGTTAATCCAAGCCACCGAAGTATCAATAAAATTGTGTACACGTTCCCTATACGTCATACGATCACTCAAGCCGGTCGTGACGAGTGGTGTGTAGGAGAGAGGCGAGGTATTGCCCACCAAGTCATCAACATTCCAGTCCGTGCCGAACGTAGACAGGCCAATGATCGGAGCATTAAAATGCGCCGCAAATCCATAAAGCGCATCATTTCGTAAAACCTCCACAATGATAAGATCAAAGTGAACTTTCCCAGGCTTCAACAGCTCTCGTTGTACATTGGCATTATGTAGCACCTTCTCGGTCACGCTGATAAAGAATTCGTTGATAAAATTGTTTTCTTCCCATAAACCTCTAGCCTCACTAACACCATTAATAATATCTGAAACAGGCAACATTCAATAAAGATTGTGAAACAAAGCTAAACCATTTTTTACATACCATCATAAGACTGAAAAACTTCCATAACAGCAATATCCCGAAAGTTCTTTACTGGCTTTTTCTGGGGAAAGGCGTTGACTGAGGTCACTTCATGACCACGTGAAGCCAGTGCCTTTAAATAAGGCAATGCGTTGATGTATTGCGAAGGACCCGGATAAGGAAATATGGCTAAAATACGGGCTCCTTCCAATAGATTTGGAAATAGCAATATTGCCAGGAGACTGCACAACCGTAATGCGAGCATTTTTGAAACCGTTCACCGGCCTTTGTTTCCGAGAAACGACTGAATGTTTCCGATGTATCAAGCTCGCTTTAGGGCATTTGTACATTCCGATTAGATAGCCGCACAGATGTGCACGCGATAACAATTGCTCTCTGCGCCTATTATAGTAATTTAAATGTAATTCATAAACTGACAACGCCGCCGGGGCTCACCTTAATCAGTCAGCTTAATACATATGCAAGTATGTGTATGTATACCCGCGGTATTATAACACGAATCTTCTCACAGATGTTTGTATGTTTTATGACAGCTTCGAAAACTGTTGAAATAAAAAACTGCAAATCACGA
Organism: Drosophila dunni; assembly: GCA_018152125.1. Lineage (NCBI taxonomy): Eukaryota > Metazoa > Arthropoda > Insecta > Diptera > Drosophilidae > Drosophila > Drosophila dunni. The sequence goes on along the minus strand of JAECXC010001197.1, from coordinate 832,410 downwards.
TTATCAAACATATTCTTCATTGTGACTAGCAGAATTTCTTACATTGATAAGCGATGTTACTCAAATTAAGATTTATCACTGAAATATAATATCTCATAGTTATCTCGTAGTTAAATATTGGTATAATATTGGTTTATTTTTGAAAATACAACGCTGACAGTTTAATTTTGCAATTTTATATTTCATTAAAATCATAAAGTTCCGATTTAGAAATGTGAGTATTATAAAAACGTTTTAAAATAAATTAAAATCAACAAACACATACTAAGCTATTTTTTAATTACAAAACAAACATAAAAACGTGTTATATAAGACTACTGGGATTTTAGTTTAGCATCGGGCTTAAAGATCTTTCCAAATATGTAACGCACTACTCTTAAAATGGTCAAGAGAACAAAGAGGAGTATTAAAGTAATGAGAGAGGCGAAACCACACAAAAGTCCCCACGTGTCCAGACCATGCAGTTGAAGGAAATTTAGATCACGTGACGCTGATCTCAGGTGTGGTGCACCTTTGTGACGTAGTACGTATTCGGTCCACCAGATGGCGCGTTCGAGCGGCGTATCCTTCTGATCCTTGTACAGCTTCGACTTTAGCTGCACAGCCTGAGCAAATCGATCATTGTCGAGTAGCTCTAAAATCGTGTCGTGCAATTCGGTGGCATTTAAATTCCTTAGATTCAAGCTAAGACCATAACCTGCTTGCTTGGCTCGCTCTACATTTAAGTGCTGATCATAGAAGACGGGGAGTCCCAGCACAGGTTTACCAAAGTAGATGCTCTCGATGGTACTCAATAGACCGCCGTGTGTGATGAACAGTTTCACCTTGGGGTGTGCCAGAATATCGGGTTGAGGAAACCATTTGCTAATTAGTACATTCTGCGGCTGATCCTCAAGTTTCTCCAGTTCAAATTTCCACAAAACTCGTTGCTTTAGATTTCCGAAGGCTTGTAACAATGCTTTTCGTGTATCTGCTGGTAAATCGGAGCTCTTTATATTGGAACCCATAGAAAAGTATATAACTCCATGCTCTGCATCATCAATAAACTTGGCTATATCGGAGGGCAATGGCTTCGGTTCTCTTTGCTGCTTCAGATGCAGACCGCCCACCTCAATCATGTTGGGCAAATAGGGGCGTGCATAGCTCAGGGAGAAGTGCTGACCAAGTAGCATTAATGAAAAACTGTCAAGCACTTGATCCAAAGTTTTTTGTGCATCGGGAAAGTATTGTTGATAAAGTTTTCGCTGACTGGGAATATGAACGATGCGTTTGTGCAGCCAGGCAACAAAAGCCTCCCAAACATTTTCCAATCTCTGAGAATAGCCCATGTACTCGGTGCGGGAGGACAAGAGCATTGGGTTGACGGACAATGGCGATATGTTGCCCATTAGCTCATCGATGTGACGATCAGTGCCATAAGAGGAGATGCCAATGGTAAGAGCGTCAAAGTGTTGTGATATGCCAAACAGCGCATCGGTTTGAACCGTTTCCATAATAACCAAATCAAATTTCTCTTTTCCCAGTAGCAACTCTTTGACCGCAACGTCCTCCAGTACATTAGCGGTTAGCATATTGAGAAAATCGGTAGTCATTGAAAGCATTGTCCACTGATCGGCTGGTTGAAAATAGTCGGCGCTACCAAAAGCTGTTGAGGTTAATGATTGATATCTTATCATAATTGTGGACGTTATCATAATTACTTATCGTGCACATACCTGCCATCAGCTCTTGTATTTTTGTGGCACCAATTACCTTAAAATTGGGTACAACCTCGCTGCTGCCAAAGGTGTTAATCACAGTCACATTGTGATCTCTGCGTGCCAACTCCTTCAAATACTGTTCAGCAAATATGTACTGTGATCTGCCGGGAAATGGAAACACCGCCAAGATCTTTGCACTTTGCACCTCGACACTAAAGTTAATTAACAACTGAGAGAGCAAAACTCCCAGCACACATAGACTACAACGCAAATCCATTTCGTAGCAAGCACCGAATCGGCTTGAGTTTCGTCGTCAACTAAATCAACAAACAACAAAATAGCGCACAAAATTTGGTAGAAATTATCGCAAATCGCTATAAAACTACCGAAGTTGATTGCGGGAGGTCGGCAGAGAAGTGTGCAAAAACCGTTGAAGCCTAACGTCGATTACGTTGTGTCCCATTCTCAAATGGCTCTTGTTTCTTTATGTTTTTTGATATCTGTTTTGTTACTTTATTTATACGTTTTGTTATTTTTGGATCTGTTTAATTATTGCGACGCGAGCGTCGTCACCGACTGCCGCGTCTGACAACAGTTTCGTTTGTTTACTTATTTCGTGTTGTTATGTAATTGAGAATGTGTGCTCACTGTCGTTCTCCTAATTGCGCTCTGCCTCTCTATCGTCGGCTTTGTCTCTCTCTTTTCGTTCTCGCTGTTCTGGCGCTCTTTACGCTCGCTGTCTATCTCTGTCACACTTTTGTTTGTTTATTGCAACGTATATTATTATATGTAGGTGTGTAACTGGTTTTCCTACTGTTTTAAATTGAGCGTAGTTTCCGTATTGATAAAACCGTTGCTCTCTGAGAGTTACTTAGTAACACTGTACAACAAAGTATGAAACATTTTGTGTCAAAGTCATTTACATAAAATTACAAATATATTTATATTTATTATTAATTACATTTCCTTATTTATACACGTGTTTTTATTAATATAACAAAACGAAATAAAGTATTTTAAGATGATTGGAGTAAATGAATTTACAATTTAAATGTATTTGCGAGTGTAACTTAATCTCTAGCTTAAAATATTAATATACGCTTGATTATGATTATACGTAAGTCTATTGCAAATTTACACTGCACTGTCAATTACTTCTGACTCGTCTAATTTCTATTGGTGGTGGATTGTATGGAAAGTTAATAAATGCAGTGCCTTTTAAAAAGTAAAACAATTTGTGTAGTGCATAAGCTACTGCACCAATGAGTAAGCTTATACGTAAACTGAGGAATAGGAAAGTGTCCAAGTAATAGTAATCCACTAACTTGAAATTATATGAATTGATTCGCATGTAGGGTGCACCCTTGTGTCGCAAAACATATTCTGTCCAGAAGACAGCTGTGTCCAGAGGATGCATGGGTTGATCCCGAAAGCGATGGGATAATGCCTGGGCATTAATTCGGAATTGCGGTTGATCCAGCAGTCGTCTGATGGCTGACTCGAAGTCAGATCGAGTCAGCTTGAGTGTGTCCAGCAGGAGACCAGCGCCTTCCAACATCATGCGCTCCACATTCCGAAACTGATCGAAGAAAAGCGGCATTCCCAAAATTGGCTTGGCATAATGGGTCGCCTCGATGATACCCAGCATACCACCATGGCAGATGAACAGTCGGACGTTGGGATGTGCCAGTATGGCCTGTTGTGGCAGCCAATGGCTCAGCAAGATGTTATCACTCACATTTGGTCGTTGATTTCCCTCGAATTTCCATATAACACGTTGTGGCAATGCGGAAAAAGTATCTAGTATTATTGCCAGTGTTTTTGGTGATAGGTCACAGCTTTGTATCTCAGTGCCCAGAGACATATAAATCACTCCATGCTCGGCACCATCTATAAACTTGGCCAACTCTGGAGGCAGCTCTGGCACCTTTCTCGGCACATGCATGCCTCCAACTTCGATCAAGCTGGGAACATTTGGTCGTGAATCGAAAAGACTGAAATGCTGATTGAGCAGTATTATTGAAAAATTTCTTCGTATTTCATCAAAATTCTGATTAAGGTGGGCGAAGAAATGGTCGTGTACTGCTTGCTGTCCTGGCACAAAAACTAGCGTCATCACTAACCACTCCTCAAACACGAGTATCCAGTTGTATAGACGATCCATCAGCGTGTCGCCACGCCTAAATCCAACCGGGAGAATGGGCTCAAATGTCGAGGAAGATGTGTAGCCCACCAGGTTATCTAAATTCCAATCTCCGCCACTTGTGGCGAGTCCAATCAATGAGGCATTGAAATGTCCTGCCAGTCCAAACAATGCATCTGTTTGAGATGGTTCCACAACTATCAGATCAAAGTTGTTACCTGATTGCATTAATTTCTTTACCTCAGTATTGTCGAGCACATTGAGAGCGGTTTTCATCAAATAATCTCGAATGGAATTTATCTCAAAAAATTTGTTAGTTGTCCACAAAGTATTCTGATCGAAATCTACATAAAAATAAATTATTAATAAATTTTTATTAGGCACATCAATAAACTAATTGCAATGATCACTAATGGTTTGTTGTATGTTAATAAAATTTTTATTAAACAGTGCTTTGTAATATGGTAAGAACTATAGATGTTTGACTATATAAGTCATAATTTAACGTACCCAATGATACTTTATAACGGTCATCTACGAATATTGAGTGAATTTGATCCAAAATAACACATTTCTTGAACGCGTGTATTAAAGTCAATTGATGACCGCGATCTTTTAACACTTGAATATATGGCGTTAACAGATTACACTGCGACGGCACATTGTAGGGAAAAACAAAGAGAATATTTGCGGCACGAGTGGGCCACAGAACGGCAAGTCCAAACACCGCAAACAATAGCTGTGGCAACCGCATCCTATACAGAATTGTACCAATGAGAACCAGTCGCGGAATTCAACTGCTGTTTAGGTCTCGTTCACTTTACTCACATGGCTAACAAATTGAATTGCGAAACGATAAGATTAGTTAACTTGTTTCTCTCAATATTAGCCCGCTATCTCTGGCAAATGAACCATAACATGGTAGTACACGAAAGAGCTGCGAAATGTTCAGACGTTTTACACAATGATAGGACACATGTCCATCGCTTTGTTAGTTCTGGGTTTCAGTCTGACCGTATTTTTCCAGTTGACTCAATCGGCCAACATTTTAGCCGTATTCTCGTTCCCAGCCAGCTCATCTTATCTACTGATTGCACCATATTTGAAAGCCCTTGTGTGCAATGGTCATCAGGTAACTATAATTTCATCGGTGGATCCCATGGATAATATTGATGGAGCTCAACACATTCGTGTGCCGAAGCTGGATTACCAATGGGAAGGTAAAGAAAACAATGAAATAAATTGATGAAACGTTCATTAAAGCCACATTTTTATTCTAGTAATGTTTAAAAATGATTTTGATGATTTAGTGTTCACGAGGTGGACAAAAGCATTGTGGGTATCAAAGGTCTTCCGAAATATCTCGCTCTTTACACTTGGCCATCCTGAAGTGCAGGCGTTGATCCATAATCCCAGTGTCCATTTTGATATGGTCATTATGCAGGCATCACATGTAGACGCTCTTTATGGAATCGCACAACATTTCAATGCAGCCCTGGTTGGAGTTTCTGCGTATGGCACCTCATGGAATATCGACTATCAGGCTGGAAATAAGGCACCCAGTGTTTATGAGCCAATTGTGCGGAGCGGTTACTCCAGTGGTATAAGTCTATTCGATAAAATTGGAAATTGGGTTTACATAACAGAGGAATGGCTCTTGGAACAGTTAATTTACCTGCCCGATCAGATATTCTTATACAAGCACTTCTTTGGCCACCTCGCTAGGGATCTCCATGACATTCGGAGCAACTTTTCCCTTATGCTGGTTAACCATCATTTCAGCCTTGGACGCGCCAGATCCAATGTGCCCAATGTGATCGAAGTGGCCGGCATGCATATGAGTAATCCGTACGTGAGGATGGAAGCTCCTCTAAAACGGTTTCTAGATAATGCAGTCCATGGTGTCATCTACATGTCCATGGGTATGCAACTCTCTTTTAAATGGTTGCCACATCGAATGCAGGAAATATTACAACAGAGCTTCGAGCAGCTGCCCTGGTATGTTGTCTGGAAATTAGAACTGGATAAACAGGCAAATCGATCAGAAAGAATGTATATCAGTCCGAATATACCTCAGCGAGACCTACTAAGCCATCCAAATGTTAAGCTTTTCATTACTCACGGTGGACTCCTAAGCATTATCGAGGCCGCTCACAATGCAGTGCCAATGCTCTGTCTGCCAATGTATTACGATCAGTTTGACAATGCGGAGAAAATGCGAAACGCAGGACTGGCCCAAATTATTGACACAACTGCAATGAGCGTTGAATTAGTAACAAAGGCGATCAAGGAACTTATAGAGAATCCCACTTACAAACACAACGCGCAGGTGATGTCGACGCGACTTCGGGATCAACCGATGAAACCACTTGAAACGGCAGTCTGGTGGACTGAATATGTTCTTCGGCACAAGGGAGCACCACACATGCGACTCTCTGAGCAGGATATGTCGTTTATCAACTACTACAGCCTGGATATTGTACCTGTGCTCTTTGGCCGCATTGGAGTGGCCATAATAATCATAAGTTGTTTGGGTATAAAACTTATAAGGGTATTCACGTCTTGGCAAATGAGAAACTTCCATTTACGCGTGCTATACTGAGAGAGTCATAACGAGAGAATGAATGACAGAGACAGAGAGTGCAAATCGCTATACTTTTATTTGCTTTGTGTTGATAATAGTTTATATACTGATATAACTGATAAGTTACAAATAAAACAAAAACAATTTAACCCTTAGAACTGATAAAACAAGTACCGCTATTGCTCGTTGCTATCATTGATATTGAAAGAAATGATTAACGCTTAAATGGCTATCATATACATATATTTAATAAATTGCGTTGCGAGGCCAAAATTGTGAAGGGCATGTATTGTAGTAGGCCAAGCATCACATAATCAGCTGTTAGAATATAAGTAGAAGTAGAAGTATAAGAGTATATGCATGAACAGCAGCAGAGCAATGCGGAGGAAGAAGAATAATGAAATGTGATCGAGTGAGTTTAGAGCGAATGACGAAGTAAGAGCAGAAAGAGAAGAAGCTTTAAGCAATAACAGCAAGAAGAGTGGGGAAATTTTAAAGATTGTAATACAGACGGTCATTTACAGTCGGTTCGCTCCACAGAAGCCTCTCTGTAATTACATTCGTATTAATTTTGTTATGCAAGTATGATCCAAAATAACACATTCCTTGTAGGGAAGGCAAAGAGAATTTTAGCGGCACGAGTGGGACCAGTCCAAATACTGCAATCAATTGATGTGGCAACCGCATCCTCTACAGAATTGTACCAATGAGAGCCAGTCCCGGAACTCAACTGTTGTTTAAGTGGCGTTCACTTTACTCACATGCCCAACAAATTGAATTGCAAAACGATAAGATTAGTTAACTTGTTTCTCTCCATATTAGCCCGCTATCTCTGGCAAATGAACCATAACATGGTAGTACACGAAAGAGCTGCGAAATGTACAGACGTTTTACAACATGACAGGGCACACGGCCAGTGCTTTCTTTGTATTTTGGGTTGTTCTGGGCCTGTTTTTCCAGCAGACTCAATCGGCCAACATTTTAGCCGTATTCCCATTCATCGCCGCCTCGCCTTATCTACTGATTGCACCATATTTGGGAGCCCTTGTTCGCAATGGTCATCAGGTAACCATAATTTCATCGGTGGATTACATGCAGAATATTGATGGAGCTCAACACATTCGTATACCGAAGCTGGATCAGCAAAGGGAACGTAAAAGGAATTGAAAACTTTTCTAATAAGCCACAAAGTAAAACCACCATTTCATTACAGAACTATTGAACTATGATTTTGGGAGTTTACCCTTCACGAGGTGGGCTGAAGCAACGTGGGTTGCAGAGGTCTTCCGGAATATCTCCATTTTCACGCTGAGCGATCCCGGAGTTCAAGCGCTGATACGGGATCCCAGTGTCCAGTTTGATATGGTCGTTGTACAGGCATCGCATGTAGATGCAATCTACGGATTTGCCCAGCATTTCAACGCCGCCCTGGTGGGCATTTCAGCATATGCCACTTCATGGAATATCGACTATCTGGCTGGAAACAAAGCGCCTAGTGTTTATGAACCCATATTACGAGAGGGATACTCCAGCGGCTTAAGTCTGCTCGATAAGATGAGAAATTGGGTTTATATGACTGAAGAATTTCTGGTGGAGTATCTAATTTACTTGCCCAATCAAGAGCACATATACCATCACTTTTTCGGTTACCGTGCTACGGATCTCTATCGAATTCGAAGAAACTTTTCCCTTATGCTGATTAATCATCATTTTAGTCTTGGACGGGCCAGATCCAATGTTCCCAATGTGATCGAAATAGCGGGCATGCATCTAAACAGTCCGTATGTGGAGATGGAAGCTCCATTAAGGCGCTTCCTAGATGGTGCAGTGCACGGTGTCATCTACATGTCCATGGGAATGGAAATCAATTATAAATGGTTACCACAGTACATACTTGATGTATTACAGCAAAGTTTTGATCAGATCCACTGGCATGTTGTTTGGAAGATAGACCCGGATAGACAGCCCAATCAATCAGAAAGAGTGTTCACGAGTGGTTATGTACCACAGCGAGAACTATTAAGCCATCCAAATGTTAAGCTTTTCATTACTCACGGTGGACTCCTAAGCATTATCGAGGCCGCTCACAATGCAGTGCCAATGCTCTGTCTGCCCATGTATTACGATCAGTTTGACAATGCGGAGAAAATGCGAAACGCAGGAGTGGCCCAAATTGTAGATATAACTGTAATGAGCGTTGAATTAGTAACAAAGGCGATCAAGGAACTTATAGAGAATCCCACCTACAAACATAACGCGCAGGTGATGTCGACGCGACTTCGGGATCTACCAATGAATCCACTGGAAACGGCAGTCTGGTGGACTGAATATGTTCTTCGGCATAAGGGAGCACCACACATGCGACTCTCCGAACAGGATATGTCCTTTATGCAGTACTATAATCTGGATATTATACCAGTGCTGTTTGGTCGCATTGGAGTGGCCGTAATAATCATAAGTTGTTTGGGTATAAAACTGTTAAGGTTTTTGAAGTCTTGGCAAATGAGACACTACCATATGCACGTATTAAACTGAAATAATGGTGATTAAGCTACGCAGACAAACTGTGAGAGAGGCAGAGAGTAAAAATCGTTATAATTTTATTTGCTTTGTACTGATAATAGTTCAATTAACTGATAAGTTACAAATAAAACACAAACAATTTGAACGTTTCGAGCTGATTAAACTGGTCTGGAAATTTTGTTATCAAGATCTTTGATAAGGAAATAAGCAAATCCCAAAATTAAAATTGGGATTATATACCAACCTAGTGGTATAAATTTGAATTTATTCCATGAACATATAAATCTTAGACTAGCGAGTCAAATCACAAAAATTCCTTTTAGTGAATGATTAACACAAGTTATCTATTTGTGTTCATTTATCGTTTCGACGAAATGGTGTTAAATTGATTAGATAAATAAGTATATTTCTATATGTTGTTACAAATTTGATTTGATTAGGTTTATTTCTATGCTAAAATTGAATATTTTTATAGACAAAATATGCTAAATAAACTTAAGTACTTTAAATAAAGTCCAGAGCCAACCTTGTCAATTTATTAAAAACACGTTTCAGGTAGAGTACTTTCAAGTTCTTTAATTTCGAAGCGGGATATACATAAGTACCGATTCTATGATTGCATCTAATTGGTTCATTGAAGTCACAGCAGGATGAAAAAAAGGCAGGAAGGACACTCATCTAAGTACACTTGACAGTAGCCACGTAATTAGAAAACTTTTCTTCATCGGTCGGCTATTATCTGTCCATACCCAAACGCATAGTCCTTTCCCATAAGCATAACCGCACTCATTACGCATTTTACATCAATCAGCACGTGCCCAGCATGCTTTGAACTCTTTCTGAACCATTTTTTTTCGCTACTGCGGAAGGAAAAGCAGACGAAAAGGAACAAAAAATTAAAAGGGTGTTACATTAAAATGCGCAGCTGGAGCTGACAATAACAAAAAAAAAAGAAAAGTGCGCACAATTGCGTTTACAATTGCGGGTAAAATACCCCCAAAACGTGTCCAGGAAGAACACGGGAATACGGACAAGTTCCTGTTTAAGGTCTGGCAATTGGGGGTACTCAGTCATTATGTGGCTTCCCTTGTTATGCTACTCTTTAGTTGAGTATAGACAACTTTTGGGCATTATAATTAATTTTAAATTCAACTTGCTTAATTTGTATTCTTTTGTCAATTACGTTAAGTTTCGTTTAACTTGATTGATAGCAAATCTTTGGTAAAGAACACGAAATATTTTTAATTATTTTTGCAAATAAATCGAAAATGTGTTGGCACCCAGATTACAGGGCGAACAGCAGGGGCAGAAAATGGTCACAACGTGTTGTCAATTTTATGTTTATTGCAGATTTTTATTTGATTTTATGTTGCAACATTTGAATTTATGTGCAGGCCATAAACTGCCAGAGTGTCTAATCCAAAAATTCTTAGTGAAATTGCGAAGTCGCGCGTCCCTATTGGATTGTGTTGCGAGCTTTAGCCAGTTTTATTGGCCATTTGGCAGGCCAGCAAAGTTTTTGGTCAATGCTCAAGTGGATGGCTTTCATTGGCGCTTAACTAACTGAAATTAAGTAAACTTTCTTTTGACTTTCATAAGCCTTTTAATAAGCCATAATCCCGCAGGCCTTTTCTAGATTGTGCGTCCTTACAAAGGACACACACACACACACACACACACACGAACACACGAACACTGACATCATAAAAACTAATTAACATTCTAGCGGGCCATGAAAAACGCATGCAATAAATATCATCAATGGTAGCAAAAGAACTTTATTAAAAGTACTTTTAATCAAATTCCACCGAGGCGCTGCTGTTGCTTCAGCTTTGCACTGGGGATAACATTTGAGGCCTGATTAACTTTATAACTCACATGAAAAGTGTGTTCGCAACTGCGTTGTAACTATTCCAGCCGATGATTATTTTTGCCTTATGAGTTGACTAACAGCTTTATAACTATTTAAGTCACTTTGTTCTGAATAGGTAGAATACTTGATTAACATTTTAAATAGTAGCAAAAATATAGTTACGATAGGTTACGAAATGAATACCTTAACTGGTTCTGCTCAGCTGAAAGAGGTGAAGACTTAAACCTTATGTTTATTTGAAGGCATTGAACAACACATACATTTATTTATTTATAATTATATAAGCTATATAAATGATTTGCTATAAACATTCGAAGAGTATTTTAGCTTCGTTTTGCCAGCCGCCCATTTGCTAACTTGTTTGTTGGAAAACTTGTGCGGCCGGCTTTTAATTAGCGTCTACCGCCTAAGTCCCAGTGCGCATTACGCATACGACGCGTTGGCTGCTGATGATGTTGCCACTGACGTTGGCAGTGCTCTCTTGCTGTTGTTGTAGCTGTTGGTGTATCTGGTGTGCCGTTGGCGCTTTGGTCGCGTTGTCAGTGCTGCTGGGCGGCCCGAGCACGATTTTAATTAATTAGACTTTTATGAGGCGTGCATGCAGCTAGGCATCGGGTTAAAGCCCAGTTATTGTTTTTGGCTTAATAAGCGACTTTGTCGTGCCCGTATTTTGAGCTTTACACACAGGCACTGATATAAAAATAAAGTCTATTTTTTTCCTGTACAAACGTAGCTACGCTGATATTTTTGGTAGACATGTCCAAAAGGCCATGTTCGTTGTGTGGTAATGAAAATTGTGGTCGCATTATGCTCAGCATTCGGCATAATTGCAGTCAGGATATGCGTTTATGCTCAGAGATTACTTTTTGTGGCCGGCCGTTGACCAACAGCATCAGCACCAACAACAGCAATAACAACAACAACAACAACAAAAACAGGGGGCACATAATGTGATGTCAGTGAGCCGAATGCCCATAATAAAAGCCAGACGATGTCACATTTGTATAAAGAAATAAAAATAATACCCACCATTCTTTGTGTGCATTGTTCTCGCTGGAGCTCAGACTATTATTTCTATTGCTGCTCTTCATATTGCCGGGCAAATTAATTTCGCTTCTGTTATTCCTTCTTTTTTCAGACAAATTTCGAGTTGTTCCTGCTTTAAGAAGCTAAAGTCCCACTTTGACTTTGTGTAAGTAGCATTTTGAGAGGTGCATTCCAGTTGTTAGTCAGACAAACAAGCAGAGTAATTTATTTTAATAAAATATAATCGGTCACTCTGATTACTATTCATTCTACCCTACATGCATAATTAAATCTACTCTTGTCTTAATTAAATTTGTATGTTAATGCCGAAACTCAGACACATATATCATTTACCACCATTCTCAGCATTTCAGATTGTCTAGCTTATAAGCACATTACATCAAAGTGTAGAAAAAAAGGAAAAGGAATCTATATAAGGACTCTATAGAAATGCATAAAAATGCTTTTTAAATAATAATTAAAATGCACGCAAGAATTATGTGTTGAGGAAATAAAAAAAACTTTTGCTCAACATAAAGAAAAGGGGAATAAAAATAAAAGAAATTATTGTTATGATTATTATGCATTATGCTGGCAGCAACAAAAGAAATGAAAACGCGACCCAACCACCGGCTCAAAGCTGTTGCATAGAGACAGAGTTATAAAAGAACACAGCAGCAGCAACAACACCAACAACACCAACAACAACAACACCAACAACAACAACAACAAAGTGGCAAAGAAGTAATCCGCTTGTTAAAAATAAACGAAAATAAAACGTAGTACAACAAGCGAGAGGCAAAACGAGCGCAAGACGGTGACTCGCGAGGGACGGTGGGGGGATGGACCTCCCCCTCAGCGAGGAGGGGGCGCACAAAACATAATCATCATAAACCGGAAATATCCCGACGGCGAAACATCCGCACATAAATTTCTTAAATAGTCTACAATTTTTCGTTGCCGTTCGGCATTTGCCGTTTGCCATTTCAACGTGTTTGTTGTCGTATTGTTTGTTGTTGTTGTATCGCGTGTAAATACATTTAAGTATCTGCTGGCCTCCCACGTCGCGGCATCCGAATTCAAACTCAAAACGCAAAACTTGGCCAACTGCAATAAACACACAAATTAACCCCTAATACCAACAAACGGACAAACCCAAGCAACAGTCGGTACACCCAAATGACAATGTGCCAGGACGAATGTTCAGCCTCCACACAACTCACATAAATAAAATATTACAATTTTAATTTGTCTCTAATCCCAACGGAGCACAAAGTGTAGGACTTTTCCATTGGTTCATTGGGAGGCTTTATGTGGTCTGAGTTACTCTACTTCTCGGTTTTCCCTTTCTATGACTACAATATCTTTCATAAACAGCATTTACATTTACATTTATTTTATTATAGATTACTTTATATAATACTCAACAGCCTATATAAATCAAATAGTGTGTTAGCTGACATGTTATGCCCCAGACTAATACTCGACTTTATTTCATTCTGAAAAATTATGTAGACATAAAGCATCTAATTTTAAAAAGACCATTACACAAAGTAAATAAAAACGGTCTGTTACTTTTTACAAAATTGTTAGTAATACAATAGTTTGCTTAAATTAAATAAATAAACAGCTCAACAAGTGCACAAATGAAATTGTTCTTAACAATCGCACTTGAGTATTTATTTAACTTACTGCAATTTAATTGACACTTGATATTTTATAAGTTTTCTATCTTATAACTAGCTTATGCAAATGTTTTTGTTCAATTATTCACTCTTGAGCTAATTAATTTAATAAATAGTTTGCTAGTCATCGTATTCTTTGCCAACTACGCGACTCTGCACAAACTATTTTTATTTGATTTGCTTTTATTTTTGCCTGTGAGTTGAGTTGCTCAGACAACATGCGAATACATTGCGTATTCGCAGTGAAGAGAGTCACTTAGTGAACAATGCAAAAATGGCAGACGCGCTAGAAGAAACGATTTTACTTTGGCACGCACTTAACTCAACTGAAGTCGACGCGACTCGATTCGACTCAGCCATGGCCTGCAGCTCGGCTATGCGAATATCAAACAGCAAAAACAACAATAACTACAACTACTGGCAATATCTGGCAACAAAACTCAAAAGCCTTCGAGCCGTATTGCCGTTTGCTGTTGCCATTGCCATTGCTATTGCGATGCGATTGCCTGGTCGCTATTGCTTTCACGTCGCTTTTATTATTTCACGCCATTTCAACAGCCGTGAGGCAACAAGATTATTTATGCGTTTCTCACAGTAGACGAAGTCCCAGGCACGCTTTAAAATGCCCCGGACGTGGCTCCGGACACGAACACAGACATAGACGCGGTACTACTACCATCCGTATCCGTATCCGTTTGGAATGGTACCCTCAACACGGGGGTCATGAGTGTGGCCAAAACGCATTTTGTAGACGCGCGTGTTTGGACACAAGTTTGCGTACGCGTCTACCTATACATACATATATACTCGTTTTCGTTAAGCTGCGAAAGGGAAATTGGTGCGTTGGCACTTTATGTTGCCTACTTCGCGGAGTTCTAACAATGAGTCGAATATCGCCTAGCATCGCAACGCAGCGCAGTTATTGTGATTTTTGGCAATGAATACCAAATGCGAAATGCGAACTGTTGCCCCTTCGTCTGGTATCACTTCCCCCCCTCCTGCGCCGCTTGTCATTTTACTTCCGTCTCTGGGAAGCTGCTTTTGCCGCTTTTGACAAATGGTTTCGATGATGTTTTTTATTGGGCAGAGCTATCTACTGAACTGAGTGTCTATAGCTTCTGACAGCCTTATGTAGCACACACATACACACACACTCACACCCACAAGGTCTATAATACATACATGCGTATATAAGATTTATATATATAAAGCACGCATTGCGCATACGTAAATTTTGGACTGTTCATCATTTGCGTCCTGTCTGACCAAATATTTGGTTTGTTTTGTTTTGTTTTGTTTTGTTGTGTCTGTCTCTCTGTCTGTTGCTCTTCCATATTTTTTTTCTGTTGGCATTTGTTTTGTTTCTGTTTGTGTTTCTTTTTTTTTTTATTGTTGTCATGTTGTTTCTTTGGCCGTAATGGCAGCTCGTAAAAATGTTTCATTTATGCTAAATTCATTTCTGTGCCTGCAAAATCTGTTGCCGCGCCAAAGTAATAAAAGGATTCCCTCCATTTCTGTATTCATCTCTCTCCCGATACTTGATTCTATTTTTGTCTCTTTTGCCATACTTCGTAGCTTTTCCACTGTTGCATTGCCTTCAATGTATTCGTTTTGTGGCTTCCGTTTTCTTCTCGTCTCTGCTTATTTGTTAAGACCATATTACAGTGGAAATAAGACTCTGTGAGTAAATATAGCAGAATTTATTGGGCTACAAATTATATTTGCTTTGTTCGCAGTTAATGAGTCTGTTAATGTTATGTGTTTGCATTTTGAGTGTTCATAAAACGGTTGGAACGGGTAAGAGTAAGAGAGAATTGGTCCCTTTTTAAGGTCGAGGTAACTAGACAACCGTCGTAATAACTTCCCACTGTGTGACCTGATAGATAAATGGACGTCTTACCTTCTGCTGCCGCATAATTACTCAATAATGTGCTGCAAAATCGTAAAAGAGTAGAGGTGAAAAGGCAAAGACTTCGTCTACGTCAATAACTTCAACTCGGAGCGAAGCTTACATTAAAATCATGTGGGTTTTACGGTTTTGGGTTGAACAGCAGCTAAAAGAAGAATAAGACTTGTTTTAAAAATAGCACAGGACGTCCAAAATAAATTATATAAAATTACCATGGTAATTATGACGCAAAAAGAAAAAGATAGGCACAAAAAATGTCGATTAACTGTAGCAAAAAAAATAAATTAAATTGAAATTATCTGTTCAACTTAAACGCTGCTTAAAGAATTTAAAATCAAAAGGAAAAGTCTAAGAAGTATGCTCTACTTTTGGCTGAATAAAGTTTCTTAAATCTGTGATAAATAATAAATATTTTTGAAGGCTCAAGGACGTAGAAATGTCAACTTTTAGACCATTCCACACAAAATTCGATCAAAATCATCTAAGCTTTATGTGATACATTTTGTTAGCTTCCAGATGACTTGGTTTTAACCACTTTTTTACGCTAATGACTGAAGCTAATTAAAATCACAGCTACAATAGTATTAGTTGAGTGCCGAACCAACGTTTTATGACTTACTTTTATGCATAGATTTTCATATTTTAAAATCTCAGCCACTGCTCCTCCACAATGAGCTTATGGGGAAGAAGTACACAAATCAGAAACCCAACAAGCTGTGCAGCAATTCGGACTCTGTCCCAGTCCACGAAGTGGCAGAGAAACGTGGACTCCTTAATCTTCACCGAAGCGTTGACGGAGGGTGCGAGAGTGTGAGAGCATTAAAACAGGAGACTGTAAGAGCGAAGGGAAGAGTAGAAGTGAGAAATACAGTTGAGCTGCAGACGGAGCTGGAGCTGGAGCTGGAGCTAAAGACGGCAAGCAGAATGTCATTAAATGTGAGAATCCATTAAAAGCCGAAAATCAAACCAACTTTATTGAATATCAAATTAACATGTTCATAAAAATGCGCACATTAAATTAAAAGCCAGCAGACGTACGCGAAGAGAGTGAAAAAGACTGGACACTGTCAATTTCATTGGCCGTCGAATGCGAAGAGGAAACAATAAAAATTAACTATCGGCCCGTAATACCAAAGTATACAAATACAATGTTTATGCGAAAAGTTGTGTCGTGAAAATTCGCTTCAGATTTTTAATTTTCAAATATAAAATTAAAAAAAAGTTTAGTTAAGTAAATAGTAATCCATCTGGCATTGGTTGGTATTCGTGCTTTCAGTACTTTACTTAATAATAACATAATTTCAGAAATCAGTAACTTCAATTAAGAAACTGAGACTGTCAACTTTATTGAAGCAGCGTAAATCAGCATTAAGTACACGCATAAACCATGTCTGAAGTCCAATCTCTAAGGAGACAAGAACTTACTTGTTGGGCTTAACTTTACCGCCACTGACATTTTATTTATTTATTTATTTCGGTTAGGTGACAGGGATGCTTAGGACTTGGCTACTTTTCACAGTTGCAAAGGCGACTAATATCGACACTCCCAACGCGGTTTTGTGTATCGTGTGTGTGTGTGTGTGTGTGTGTGTGTGTCGGGGTGTGTTGGGGTGTGTCTGGCTGTGTGTGTGTGTAATTAAGTGAAGCATAAATAAAATGCCTTTTTAGTATTCATCACAATTTATGCTAAGCTCTCAAAGCGTCAAGTCATATAGTCGTGAGTCTTGAGGTCGAGTCCGGAATCCTGAGCGTTGCGACTGTTTCTTGTTACTATTGCATAACTAAGTACGTCAGGCGACAAGCACAACAACAACAGCAAGACCAACAATAACAGCAGGGGCAACAACAATGATTACAACAACATGACAGTTGGCTAAGGACCTCGGTGTTGCGCCTAGCCATCCATTTGGCCGCTGCCTCGCAGCTCATCAAATATGCAATTAAATCAGTTTCCGTTTAATTAAACCGGAAGTGCGTTGGTTTGAGCGCACAAGCACACGCACACTCTCACACGGCCATATTGGCAATGGATTGCTGGCTCACACTCACACGCACACACGCACACACACACAACACTAACACATTCATCGTTGAGAAGTGAGAAATCGTTGCGCATTGTGGTTTTGCTTTTTAAGTGCTTCGTGGGCTGCAAAAATTTTAACATTTTTATGAGGTTCTTCACAAACGCTTTCTTCATTTTCCATTCAATATTTTTGCATTTTATTGAATCGTGGCACGATTTGAAATTGTTTTTCCTCCACACTCCCCGTTCTCCCCATAATGCTGAAAATCCAATGCATAGCAGCAAATGGATTTCAGCCAAGACTAGCAATTAGCTGGCCATGGCCATTTCCATTAAGCTGAAAAGTAGCTTTACTCTGCTTTAAGCTCCGACATCAGCCAACTGGCTAATTAAACCACGTGAATTGCCTGCCTAAAGTGATGTTACACTCAGCAACAACAACAACAACAAGAACAATAAAATTGTCGCCACTGCTGCTGGTTGTCATGCTTATTTCTTAATTATTAATTAAGAATGAAAACAAGCAAAAGTACGTTGCATACGCGCACTTTCGCTGCACAATAGTCTAGCGAAATTGCCACAATTTCCAGAGACGCCCGTGAGCATGCAACGAATTTTACCTAAATTATCTGCATTCCATTCGGGTCTATAAAATATTTCAACCGGTTTGCTACAGTAGCTTCATTAGCCAATATTTAAAGTTAAATATTTTTATAAATTTTAAAATAGTTTTCTATGATGAACGACATATTAATAATAACCTCTTATTTGTATAAGAATTTTATTGATTTAATATTTAATGTCCTATATAATTTTTTGCTAATAGTTTTCTCAGCTAAAATTCGCCATTAGGTTCGTAATTTAAATTAATTTACATTAAAAATAAAAATTATATTAGAAAATTATTGAAAAAATTGTCTAATAATACTTTCAGTATTTTCTATAATATATATTTTTTAAATTAAAAATTCTTCCTTTTAGTGTAGCAAGTGCATTCGACACTTCGTAGCTTCGTTAATTTCTTGCTTATTGTTTGCAATTCAGCTACTTCAGGCTGCAACGTCAAGGCATTTGTATAATAACTGTGCCACTACTTTATGTACATATATACGTGTATATAGTTGCATATGTATATATTTATATATATATATACACACACTGATATACCTAGCTATTATCCAGCATCGTCAACGACAGCCAACGACAACAATAAAGACGACGACGACGATGATGAAGATGGGAGAGATGATGAAAATGCGGAAGATTTTGTAGATGATGAAGCTGGTTATGATGTGGACGATGCCTGTGATGCGCATTGTTGCCATAAGTTAATTTGCGTCTCAGAAATGCATGTGTGTCAGACAATGTGCGGGTGTGCGAGTGTGTGTGGGAGTGTGGTTTTTGCATTAAAACTTGAAAGTTTAAATGCCTTAAGTAATACATGCAACTACAAGTATCTTGGCTACAATTGCAGCCGTGCCTACTCTTTTATGACAGTAATTAGCATGAGCTTAATTTTCAGCATTTTTTCACATAGAGACATAGACATGAAGACACTCCACTGTTAGTAATTGAAACAAATGCATATTTAATGGCCAGCTATAACTGTTTATATGTCACATGTCAATAAAACAATCGCCACACGGCATAGTAATTGATTTTGCGTATTTATCACTTAAATTACTGCTAATTGTAAACTAATATGCAATGGAATTTATCAATGCGCCCTTTGAACATAAATAAATCAATTTATATTCGTGTGTGCCTGATTGATGGACATTCTTAGGAGCATTATCAAAGTAGTTTCATTGAACCCAGTTTAGAAAATGGGCCAAGCAATTTCGTTGCAATTAAAAGTAAGTGCTTTTAGTATTATTGGCAATGTCTGGCAAGCTCTATGTCATGTGTTTTATTATAGATACTTTTCACTAGTTTCCAATAGTAAAAGATGTAGACTTCAATCATACATACCATTTGGTCAGCGGATGGACAGTTCCAGGAAATGATTTAGCCAACAAATGACTCAAAATGTTTGCAAAGTTTTTTTCTTTTTTCTTTTCTTGCAGATTGTTGGCAATTGCCAACAATTTGTTGAATTTAATTTTGAGAACAGTCCTTCTGATTGTCTGCACACACACACACATACAGTGGGAACGAGAAAATATTCTCCACTGATTCGTTTCGTTTTGTTTCCCTTCGTTTTTTCTTCAATTTTAATTATAAAACTTTTCATTTCGCCACGCTGTGCCTCAGTTTTGGGTGGGATTGGAGTCTATGCTTGATTACAGGGCGTGCTTATGCGCTGATTGCTTGGCTATGACTACTCCATTCCCCTTCCATTCCCTCTGCCATTCCTTCCCCTTAGCTCCATTGGCTTTTTCTCTTTTTATCGAGACCACATATATAGTATATATATAGAGCTATAGAGAGCCTGACTTTGCCATCATTATTGAGCAATGGCTCTTTACTTTTTGTTTGATTTCGCTTTTGTTTTGTATTGTGCTCGCATAGTTGTCCTTTTTGTTATTAATTTCCTTTTGGTCAAAGTTTTTTTTTGGCTTGTTTCGTATGGATTGGTTTGGTTTGGTTTGGCTTGGTTCTTTTGGACTGTTTACAACCTTTATCATTTGACCAGAAAACATTTCGGCGATGTTTTTATTACTTTATAAATACTTGTTGGCCCACGATTATTTGCGCAATGCCGCAAGAAATACTTTTAACAATCATCATAATGGATTTCATGACTGATTGCGCCAAAGGGTTTCTGTTTCTACCTTTTTTACCTTTTCAGTTTCAGCTTTATCTGGCATGACTGGCATTCCAGGCGGCTTATTGATGCTTTCTCAAGTTTAATTTGCCAAATTAATTTGAGAAAAATAATGGCTACCTTTTTCTATGTCCCTGTCTCCCTTTCTCCCTTTCTCTGACTCCCCCGCTGTCAACCTGCATCTGTCTGTTCTTTCTAATGAAACTTCTGTTTAAATAAAGGCAAATTATATACAAGTATATGTATGAAAAGTTGCTTAAACAAAGCCAACCTAGAAAATTTGCATATGTTTTGGCAAAATATGCTGAAATTTGTAGTGCGGTTGTTTTTTTTTTTGTGCAAACAGACAGACAGACAGACAAACGAACGGACTGACAAAGAGTTGACGGCGTTTTGCTTAAAGAAAGAGACAACTGCACAAGCCACAAGTAAACCAACTGCTGTGTCAAAGTGAGACAACTGCAGCAGACGACGAGTTACAATTATGATGACACAAATTGGTTATGTTTTGCGTATATGTTTTTTTTGTGTTCCACAACTTCCATATGTACTCTACCCGAATTCTGGGATCTTTTTCCTTTTTATTCCATTTTTGTGTGTGTGTGTGTGTGTGTGTGTGTATTGGTTTTGTTGTTTTTGTTGTATCCGTTACCAAAACGGCAACCCACAATGTCAGGCTACCTAGAGAGAGGACATAAGACACATGGCATATCAAGCTTGTCGTCATTCTTGTTGCTTTTCCCATGTTGTTTTATTTGGCTTGCCTCGAAAATTGTATGCAAACCAAACGAGCTGTGCGTTTGTGTGTTTTGCATACCCTGTACACCTGCAGCACAACACACAGTTGTTTGACTCCACTTTCCTTAAAGGCTAGGGTATCCCTTGGTGTGCCAACTTAAAGGACTTTGGATTTGTTCCCTTTTTTTGCAGGGCCTAGCCAATGTAAATAAAAACAAAATCGTAAAAAATCATAAAGTAAAATGCTTAAATATTTATGCAAAAAAATTCTAGCTAACCGTCTAGCTTCTGGCCAACAATCAGGCGTACAGAAAGCCTTCCAAATGTGGTACCCAAAAAGCATAAAACATCAAATTACATACATATATGTATGTATAATAAAAAATCAAGTCATAAAGTTGTTGCCATTACATTGCGCAATGTCTTAGTATGGGTATGAGTGTGAGTATGTGCGTGTGTGTATGTCAACGAACCATATTAGGGTTATGCCAACAGCTCAGACATCTGTGCCTGGCCAGATTCTGGCTCTGGGGTCACAAGCTGGATTGTGGGAAAAGTAACTAGAGCAAATTTGATTGTGATTGGATCAAGTTTAATGGGTGCACCTGCCATATTTTACTTAAAATTTTAATAAACGAAACTGTGTTTAAGTCGAAATGTAGGTGTATATATATTTTTATTGTATGTTTATCAGTTGCTAAGTTGCTTCTCAGTTGTAGCTAATAGCCACTGGCTATGGCAACAATACGGCAGCAGTCTACCCCCCGTTGGGAAAACCATTTAACCGCGCCAACACGGCTGTAACAACCTTGCCCGCAAAGTTTGCACCTGCTGGCTGCAAAACACCAACAACAACACATGCTGAAAACATAAATAATATTGTTGCTCTTGCAGGAGAATTCTACTTGTAAAACAGGGGAGAGACAAAGACAGCGAAAGAGAGGGAGTGGGAGTGGGCAAAGGGGAGGCGAGAGAAGGCAACAAATGAAAATTGTTTACGCTGCCAACGCGCTGCTTTTGCCTTTGGCAAAATATTAACGAAAAAAGACGAAGTAGCAGCACAGCGGCAGAAGAAGACATTAACTTATTAAATTATTGTTTCGACCATAATTTCAACGACACTAAAATTAAAAAACCATTACGCAGCCAAGAGCATTATTATAAGAGTATTCGACTAAAAGGACCAAATGGAGCGAACCACAAAGTAGCAACAATAGCAACGGCAAACATCCCTCCTCGACAATGGCTGGCAAAAATATATTTCCGCTTAATTTATTAACGATTTTTGTAAGCCATAAACTTTGCATGTATCTGTGTATGTGTGTGTGTGTATGTGGGTGGCACGCACACTAAGTGATTTTTATCTAAGGCACAGAAGGTGGCGCCTCTTCTATTTCTCTCTCTTTTTTTTACGATTTGCACATAATTATAATTGAAATTGCGACGCATTCAAGCTCTCCCACACTGCCGCCATCTATTCGAGTGCCAATAAATAATAGAATCAAGTCATAAACTGATAAATGATGTGCCAGGACGAGGCGCGTTCTCGTTCCTTGCACCATTTCCGCGCCATCGCAGTGTAATAAACAAAGTTAATCATTTAGGATAATTGAAATTTTTACGAGACACTCAATGTTATATACAATATGAGTGTGTGCATGTGTTTGTGTGTGTGTGTATTCTTTCTCTTTGTCGACTTTCCTTCTTGAGCTTTTTCCGGCAGGTAACTTGCGGGGTCTCATTAGCGGGGTTGTTGGCCTGTTTATGTTATTTATTGATACAAACTGTTGATTGGAATTATGTAAAACATAAAAACTGCTAAACAATGCTGTTGCCAGAGCAGACGGGCAGACGCTGGGATAAACACACAGACAGGATACACATACAGCTACACGTGTTAGTTCAAAGACGCACAAGAGTATGCTATACAAAAGTGTGTCAGCTGAAATGGGGCAAGTGAATGGCTATCGACTACACTGTACAACATAAAATATGAGGCAGAGTTTGCCTACTCAAGTGTGTAGACATGTAACCTGATCAGAATTTGTCTTTAAAGAAGAGATTATAATTGAATCTACCGGTCATTACAATTACATCTAATAACTTTTTATAAGATCTTAGATACAATACTACAATTTAATTGCAGTGTATTAAACTGTGCGGCTTTAATTTGCGAGTAAATTCGACTTTTGTTTATGCCATGGATAGGTGGAAACTTTGTTGCTGCATTTTGCTGCTGCCGAAAAACATTAAAATTAAATATTAAATTTAAGTGCATCGTAAACAGAAAACAATGAACATAGATGGACGGACAGGCAGATGGACAGGTGGAAGGATGGACAGCCAGGAGCTAAGGCATTCGCTTGGTCGAGCAAGTTACCTGCAAAACTGTTGACGTTCCAACTTTGCTGGAAAATTATAAAAGCGTTGCTGAAGCCAACTTGACAATATGTTAAGCAAAATGGCGATGTCAAGGATAAATCGCAAAAGAAAAATGTGTGAGTAGCAGGCGGAAAAGCTTTACGAAGAGGGGAATGAGGAGGAGAGCGTGTATGTGAGTGTGTGAATAACTGTTGTTGCTGCCGCTGTCGCTGCTGCACTGGCGACGACATCTCGTAATGCCGCACTCTCACTTGTCAGCCTAAAAGATGACAGTGATGGCAATGTGTTACTCCGTCCTTGTCAAGGGGTGTGCCAGATTGGAGGCGGGCGTAAAGTTAACACACATATTACAACCCTTAGGTATTGGTGTCGATCAAACCAATTTGAATGCCACAGTGTGCGTGTCTGTGTGAGAGTGCGCGAGTGTGCGAGTGTGTGTGCCCAATGCAATTGAGGTCATGTCCATGCGGCATTCATTGTCGTTTGTATTGGTGCTGTCGCTGACGACGTCAGGCAAAGCATTAACTGGGCATTTGTTTCAAGCTGCTGTGGCCCACGAGTCGCGCAAGGGACACCGTCAAACAGAAGAGTGATTGGAGCAGGGTGGCGAGGAAAAGGAAGACCCTGAAGCTGAAGGGGTATTTGGAAGATAACCCTGCTCGACAGATAGTGCAAAGTTGGGCCGAGAGTTGCGACATATTGAAAATCATTGCACACAAATACGCTGAAAGCGAATACCAAAAAGACAGAGATAGGGAGAGAGAGAAGGTTGACAAAAGAGACAAAGGGAAATCCGAGAGAGAGACAGTGAGAGAAATGTATTGAAAGACAAACGGCATTGGCATCAATTTTTATTTGCCTCTCTCATTCAGCACGTGTGTGTGTGTGTGTGTTCGTGTGTGTGTGTGAACATGAAGAAATTTTTATTACATTGAAAATTTGCATAAAATATTTAAGTCAAATGGTCGATGAATGGTTTTAGCAAGATGGTGGTTCGATTGTCTGGGATACCATCTGAAATAATGCCTGAACGGCTCTCCCAAAGTTATTTCTCCACCTCTCTCTCTCTCTCTCTCTCTCTCATTCACTCTGATGTGATTGAATTGGCAGCTCTGACAGCCGGAGGCATAGGCCGAACGGTTTGGTTTAAAAAAAAGCCCCTCAACTGACATATTCAGAATAGATTTCTTGTTAAACCAAATATGTGTAAGGTAAGAACATTTCCTGAGTGCGTGTGACATATTTCCGAGTATCCATAATTTATAAATACACATATGAGCGTCATCGTAAAGCAAAATTAATATTCAATTTTATAAAATACTTAGTAGAATAGGGTGTGTATGAAGACTACAGTCTTTATATATTATAGTTAAATATTACATTTAACAAATAATTAACTTTAAATTAATATTATGTTTGCTTTAAAAATGTTTCATATTAATAAATATAACTCTATACACCCTAGGGCTCGCTTAGTAGTTAAACTTACAGCATTTGCATCAAATTTAGGAAAACTTAAACAATTCGAAGATGTGAGTAACTTCTAGTTCCTTTCTAGACATTCTTGTCGCATTAAGCAACAACTGACGGCCTACTTTGGCGACCGCTGCCGACACAGTGAGCGAGATAAATGTATGCCCAATGCTGATGTGCATGCAAATCTACATGATTTTTTTTTATTTTTGTGACTTTCAAGAGTATTTCTCTAAACTCATACTGTGTGGATGGTTAGACAGATGTCAGGACAGCAGACGGCAACTTGTATACTCGTTTATGCATGTACATGAGAGTGTACATGTGTGTGTGTATGTGAGAGTGTGTGTCAGTTGTTGTGGCTATGCCATATGTGGCTCGCCATTACAATGCCAGGCAACATGAGCGCATTACAGGCACTACAAACGGCAAAGATGTGGCAAAAGACGAGCGAAAATAAATGAAAGTTTATGTTATAAAATGCCAAAGTGTGGCACACAATCTATTGGCAAAAAGGCAGCAACAGAAACCATAACAAAAGCAGCAACCAAACTGTTAAGGGAAATTTAGAGAATGGGAAAAAAAGGAGAAGATAGAGACAAAGAGAGAGACAGACAGAGAGAAAGCAAACTGCTTTTAAAAAAAAGTTACAGATCGCTAAAGGCAACTATCGACGCAAAGTTACCCGTTATTCAAACCTTAAACTGCAGCAGCATAAAAAAAATGTAGCAAACTTTTAGGAGTTTGCGTTATTTAAAAGCTTCAAGCAAGTCAGCATTTTATGCATATCTTGGATAGTGATGTATTTAAGAATTTTATTGATAAATGGATAAAAACTGCAGTACACCACGTCTTTTAATGCTCTTAAAGGTATATAATCTAGAGCATAAGTACTCTACCTTTAAGATACACCCCTTCTTAACAAGTTTCGGGTATACAGAGTAGGCCAACGGCGAACGCAGTTGTAGTTGTTGCCAACAGGCATAAAATAGCGCATATAAGATAAAGGATATTTGTATGTGTGTGTGGCTGTGTTGGTGTGTGTGTTTTTCAGCACGAAATTGTAGCAAAAGTCAACATATGGCGTTAAAGATGCGAACGTGCAGCGAATCCTTGAAGTTTCCTCAAACATTTTCCTTATTTTATTTTTTTTTCACGCCCTCTCTTAGTACTTGCTCTAATTTAGCAGCTGCTTCTGTCTTTAAGCACTGCATATTGGCATTAGTTTTGCAACAGGCCGGCACATAGTATAATTTTTCTACCAACTGTTACCTTATCCGCCCCCTTTTTCACCACAGCGCAATCACCTCTGACCACTTTAGTTTAAATGTCAACTGGCGGCACAGAAAAAACTCGAAATGAAATTGCCACAAATATTTACATGACATTGCAAATAGCATTGGAGCTCGGATTACAAACGAACTGCTAAAATATTGATTGATATATGCGTTGATCGAAAATAAAACATTTTCGTGCATTTTATTGCACTAAAGTAAACATAATATACAATATTGAATTTAAATACATGGCTGAATCTGGCTTGGTAGCACGAAAAATATAAAAATAAAGTTTAGGGCCAAAAATATAAATAAATAAATGCCAGCAATATTAAAGACGCGACATTTAAATACTCTTGTGAACCAATGGGAACTACTTTATTAAAAGTTTTACATAAATTTCATATTTGATTAAGTAAGTAAACTAACAGAGTCATTATTACCAAACACTTTTAAAAGTGTATAAATCAAATGATTGATGATCAAGCTTCAGTAGTCAACTGATTCATTGGCCAAGGCTAAATTTGAAAAGTTATAAAACATTTTATTTATACAAAATAAATACGCTTGTAAACAGAAATAGTAAACAAGCTATTTATTTTTATTATATTTTAATTTACTATCAAAGCCAGCAAATATTATCAAAGTCCATCCTTTGCCAAAGAAATAAGAAATGCAAAATCCGATTTTTCTGGACGTTATTGCTATTTTGGTATTTAAATAGAATTTTAAATGCTTCTGCCAATACGATTTATTAACGATAAATTCATATTGAGCTACCTGTGTGCGTGAGTGTGTGTGTTTGTGTTATTGTGTGTGTTTGTCAATAGAATGCTTGACTTAATTCTGAGGTTAGCCAACTCCATGTCCCCTGTCACTGAATATGGCCGCCTGTATTTGCATTTTATTAATAACTAACGGAGCTTTACAGGTCGTAAAGACAGTCAAATGTAATGGCTATGGAATAGGTGTATTACTGCCAATAAAAAGATGATAATCAATCAATTTCTGGTACTCTTAATCTTGTTCTCCCGCCCGCTGATTCAATTGAACTCCCAATGAAGTACAATTGTTACTTTAATACTATGTCTGTTACCAATAAAATATGTAAAACAAAACAAATTTGAGCTAAAACGCCTTTAATTAAAGAAAATTGTTGTAAATGTACAGTTTCGTTTTTCTTTTAATCAAAAGGAATTTTCAGTGTTACAAAAGTCAAACAAAACTGCCTTGGAAAACTATTTTAAAGACAAATTCGAATTACATGACAACAATAAGGCAATAAACGAATTTTCGTTATAACAATACGAGCTGGCCAAAAAACCCCAATCACATTGGCCCACACCAATGGGCCAATAGACCAATAGACCAATGTGTCCAAATGGGAGGCAAACTGCGTGGAACCACATGCAATTTTGTTGTTGTTATTGTTTTCTTTTTTTGTGGGGGGCAATGGTGGAGGTTTGGGGTAAGCAGCCACTGTCTCTGGAAATACAACTGCAGAATTGTGGAAATGTGTGTGGCATCAGAATGCAGAAAGGACGAAGGACGAAGGGGCCAGAGGTGTTGGCCACATGGGACACAGGCTGGCGTTGCTATTTGTATTTTGTTACAGGACATGTTGTCATTGGGTATATCCTCTATGCGCAGGCCAGAGTAAGTGGAAGCGAGAGAGAAATGTGTAGAGAAAGATAGAGCAACTGTAGATATTGCTGTCTGCAGGCTGAACATATTATTGAAAATTTTCTATGCTAAAAATTCATAACTGCATCGAGCATTTGCAAATTTTAGATCGGTTTTTGGTCAGGGCCAGGCATAGGACATTCACTGTCATTGCCTGGGGGCAGTACACACACATACCTACGCAAAAGCATACTCTTTCACATACACGTACACACACAAATTTGCTCTGTCTTCAATGACAAATTATTGAATTTCCAACTTACAACTGGAAATTATTCAAATTCCGACTCAATTTCAATACTATTGGCCAGTTAATTAGCCATTTGATTTTGGCAAATAGTCAACTCATTGTTTGTCGGACAGTTTTTGAGCATTGATTACAGTTATTGGATTCAGTTCGTATGCTCAATTCATGCCAAGTGAGTTAAGCAAATCTTATCAGCTTTACCACTGACCGAACGTTTACTTGTCTTACCAATCGCCAATCACTATTCTCAGTCTTTGGCTGATATCGGCTAGCTCAACATGTCAGCGTCGTGGGCCGTTTCCAGCATTGAGCTCTGTGATTGCTCTGCCAATACCAATCGATCTGAGGCATCTCCACAGAGACGTCTTCTTCGACTCGCCTGGCAGACATTCGCAACAAGAATCCAGCAAATTGGCGACTTCTTCAAACGTGAAACAAATAAACCTCTTCCGAAAGAACTTCGTCGATCGTTGCGAATGAATAAATCAGCAAGGCGGAAGGGCTATCAGCATTACGAGAGCGACGCAGATAAAAAGTAAGCATATATACTAAAAGCTAGATAAGCCACCTGCTTTTGTTTACCTCAAGGTGTTTTGATAATTAATTGCGTGGCTTTTCAGGCGCATCAAAGACTATTTGGATCGACCAGTAAATATTTCAATACGTGTGGGACCCGCCTTTGACTACAGGCCATCGAATTTCCAGTGAAAACTATTTTAAATAAGCTAGCTCAATGTTATTAAATAAATAAACAATTAATTATACCCTGTAAAGGAAAAGAGTGTTTGGTTCTATTAGGTATTCGGTTGAAGCTTTCTCTTTCAGCTTAACAATGCACGACAATGTTCTAAAAGCTGTAAACAGCTTTTAGTTCAGCTGTGTTTTAGCACAGTTGCATTGGGAAGACTGCTGTGCGTCAAAGCTTGCACGAAGCTTTGCATAAGCTTCACAAAGCATGTTGGTGCTACTCTCTGCTTAGTCAAACGAAACTTTTCAATTGCTGTGCTCTTAAATGTTCAACTGCCTTTCGTTCTCTCGCACTCTCTGTCTCTTATATTCGCCCACACAAGAGTTTATTGCCCGCTCCCAACAAGTGGACGTGACTGCATACGCTACTTTCGTGCTGCACATTGTTTGCCAAAGAGCATGAAGCTCTGAAAGTGTGGAACACACTAGAAAAAGTAAACATATAAAGCTTTTATGAGCATTGATATTGCAAGTGCATAAAACTATTTTTAGGTAGGTCATTTAAAAGTATATGAAGCCGCATTTAAATTGTTAGTCTTTGTCGAAATGTGACTGGTTAGCTTTTCCTTTCAGCAGCTCCAGCTAACAGTTGGCCCTCTCTCACTCTCACCTGCTCACTCTCTCTTTTGATGGCTCTCTTTCTGCTTTACTCTATGCTCGTTTCCATGGCACTACAGTCACACACACACACACACACTCTGGCATGGCACAGAGTAAACTGAGGTCTCCTCATTTTGGTGCCAGCTTAGTATGAAAAACGTGTTCGACGCGGAAATGACATTGATAGTGAAAAATTAGTGAAGTGCAGCAACTTTGTCGAAAGACAAAACATAAAAAACACCAAAAATAATTTATTAAATTTATCAAAAATTATTTAAAAACAAACAAACACGCATGAAAAAATAAATGTGTAACTACGCATTCAATTTATGTTTCATAGGACAAAAACAATCACTTAGTTAGATGCAATATGAAGATAATCTCAACGCTTGTCTATGTGCTGGTGGCATGTTATAAATTCTTCCGGAAATTCCTGTAAGTCTGTTACCTAATACCGTATTACTTACGACTATTAGGGCGCGTCGCTCTTTAACCCAACCGGCTTGGAAACTTATTGATAAAACAAAAGCTCAAAACACGCTACAAACAAAAGCCAGCAACAACAACAACAAACTAAATTTGCATGCCATTGGGCTTTCCGCTTTTATGGTATCCCCCAAACCAGCTCCATACCCCCCGTCCTTTCCGTTTTCCACACCATCTCAATAAACCACAGTTTACGACCCGCTACGGTCACCTTTCATGCTTTTGTTTATTATTTGTTTTAAGTATAAGTTAAATATTTTAAACACAAACTTTTGACTTTAATTTCAATGCGTTTGATTGAGCAGCAGAACTCAAAGTGTGTGAGGGGAGAGCATTCTAAACGAGAGAGAGCATTCATGTTCTCTGACTGTTGCTCTCACTCCCTCGCTCACAAAGTTGCTCTCTCTCATTCTTGAGCTCTTTGCAGTGCCATCAAACTGTTTGTTTGGGTTTGAGGCAGCTAGCAAATTGGCTACGGTTCTGCTCTGCATGTCCCCCTCCACCGCAAGTTTACCCAAACCCTCCCCTTGTCAGTAAGCCTTGTCGAGTACTTTCGTAATTGGAATTTGCTCGAGTGATGACAACAGAAATGGCCTTTTAATTACTATAACGGCGCTTTGTGTCCACAAAACACCAAAATAAGGGAAAGGGTATCAGTGTGTGTGTGAGTGTGCGTGTGTGTTTGTATGCGTGTGTGTTTATATGCGTGTTTTAATACCTACATTCTTATGTCTGTTGTCATTGAGGGCGTTGTCAGTATAATTTAATACGCATATCAAGCACAAAAGATCTGATTATTGTGAAGTATGTTTATGTTTATATGTAAATGGGTCCTTTTGTTATGGTTCGCAGTTGACTGAACTCTTGAATGATTTGGGAATTATATTACAAAAGCGTAGGGTATTCGTGGTGAGCATAACTATTATAATAAACAATTCGTAAATTAACTAGAAGCATAATAACCTGCTTATATACCCTAAATAAAATGATTTGAAATGATTTATTTTAACCAATAATAATTAAAAACGTTTTTACATAATTTATTAATCACAATCTTAAGAACTTTGGTTACACTCCTCTTGCCCATCGACGTTGTACATAAATTCCCTACCTACCCCAAATAAATCTGATTAAAGTCCTACCAGAGAGCCACATTAAAATCCGGGTAAGTTGTAATACCTGATATCAAGTATTAAGTATGAAAGTACGAGTGCTTCCAGTTGCTGAGTGCTACTAGAAAATGCTTTCAGTGATAAGTGCTCACAGCTCAAATTCCAACAGAATGTGAGCATACTACACAAATACATATGCACATATGTAGTATATGCGTACATATGTATGCGTGTGTGTGTGTGTTGTCTGTAGAATGGCACGCTTACGTTGCCCAAATTGATAAGCGGTTCGACGACGTCAACAAAACCAAAATCACAGCAACGAGATTTGTTTACGTAGAAGTATATATATATACTTAGTATATACTCTTGCTTAGTATGTAGTAAATACATATATGTAATACATATATGAGTGTTACAGCCTATTAGCGATAGTTGTGCTAATGTGCATTATGCCACGTACGAGAAATGGAAATTTATTTGGTGTACTTTATACCGCAGCACTTGAACAAGGCCGTCAGCCAATTGACTATCTAATCTGGAATGGCTAGACCACTAACAGTGAGCAATATAAGCACATTTAATCAGCGCTCCAGACCTAATACACTTGATAATACTGCATAGTGGTCCCGACAATCAGACAGTCAGTCATCGAGCTGAAAGGTTTGCTCGGTATGATTTACGCATTAGCGACCACTTCAAACTAATGCAAACCAAATTAATCCTGAAAATTCCCAAGTGACTTTTTGCACATGTGCTTATCGCAACTATTGATCGTCTTCAGTTTGTATGGCATTGTTAAATCAATTTATGACAATACTTTGTAAAGCTGGTGACCAATTGTAAAGCTGATATGATAAGCCACCATTCCAGACGTTATAAAAAATGTCTTCAGACTTCACAAGAATTGTTATCATGTGAATTACTGGACGCACGTGAAATGACCTACTGCGACAGTGCACCTTGTTTACCTCGAATACAGTACGCAAAATACGAATCACAGTTGTTTATTTGCGACTTTAGCTAAAGGAAAGTATCGAATTGTATTAACAAATTGCTTAAAAAATATGTCAAAGTATTCCCAAAGAATTACAACGCTATTAACACACACTACATACGCAAGAGAGCGACTAATTTAAAATCCATTGAACCTCATACATAATATACGCTTTTAGTTACATTAAGAGAGAGAGAGCGAGAGAGAGGCGTAGTGCTAGACAGAGAGTAAACACTAAACACTTTCCGCTGTTAGATTGTGCAATCTTCGCTCTCATCAATCCACGTCTATGCGGCTCCCGGGCAAGCAGACAGTGAGAGAGAGTAGGTGGGAGAGTAAGAGTAACAGCTGTGCTCATAACATAACTGTATCCTTATCAGCTAGCCAATATGGCGTGCAAAGAGAACACTTCTGTGCTGTTCAATGCCGCGCTATAAATCTCGGAAAACACCAATTGTCGCCTTTAGTTCTTTGCGGTTGGACGGCGCGTTTAAATCGCTGGCAATACGCTAAATAAACATACTAAGGGATTCAAATAGAACCCGATTTATAGACTCTATACTACAATCGTGATAGTCAACAGTATTGTGAAGTTATTGATTTCCAATTTTGGATAATGTGTTGTGGCGTGGTGCAGGCTTAAAAATGGTGAGTTTACCAACCGCAATCCCAAACTCTGCCTGAACCAGGGACCACTTGCAATGTGCTAGGGAATATAGGAACTCACACTTTAGTAGCTGTTACTAGTGCTGTTAGCTACATCTTCAGGCGGACAGTTTCGGTCTACGCCGGTACTGAACCAGTTATTTCCAAATCGCGATATGAATGTAGCCGACCCACCGACCATGTGTCCCAATGCGGCTGTTGTATAACGAAATCTCCTCTGGTAATCGCAAAAACAAAGCGACTTATATACTACACACATAAATACACATACTCGTGTTCAGACATAGTACAGCTGATGAAATTTTAAAGTATATACAGACTCGTATCGATGTTAAAAGGGCAGCAGTGTTGTCATAAATAGGTAGGGCGTTAAACTATAATATATTACCTATTACAGTTAAAAATGCAAAAGTAAACAAATGTAACAGGTGGTTAATGTTTATTTACAAAGCCCTGTTCTATCAACTTAGTATTCTTTAGTACTTTTGAGCACCAGGAAATAGCTTAGAAGTACCAAGGGTAGTTAGCTAAAAATAGTTAAGAGTAAGATTAATTCTTAACTAAAGAGATAAATTAGTCACGTGACGTATTTGGAGATTAGAGTTGGCAACAGTCTTTGTTCTTAAGATTGCAACACATATTTTAACATTTTGTTGTCGAGCAATCTGTTGATTGTTCTCACACCACCGATTGCTGATAATGTTATCAATTAGCAGACCAAACAAGACGCCTCTGCTCAAATTAATCTATACCCAGTTCGATTAAGCGAAGGACGACCAATGACCTCTAACTTGACAGGCACCTCACACCTGTCCAGTTAACAGACACTCGCCTCTTCCTCCCCATTAAAAGACTAATGTGATTAAGAGAGAGGGTGAGAGTTGAATATTCACTGTCAAGTTCACATGCAATATAGACGTGTATTTACATATAGGAACATTAGCATGTGTGATATATAAATAAAATTCAATGACGGACGCTGCTCTTTTTGTTCGTTTCACTACGTTTTCCGTGCCAGATTGCCAAAAAAAAAAAAAACAAATAAATACGAAAGAAAAACAACTAAAATAAGAAAGTATAAGTAAAGTGTTATCTGCTATTAGCACCTGTAGCCAAATAGACGCGGTGCAGACTAATACTTGAGGAGGAAGTTAACTTTATTAACAGTAATTACAAAATCTAAAGCCTATTATCAAACTGCCGCTTACCAATAAAGCAAACAAATTATTGACCACTGAATTTCATTCACCGCCGCAAAGTATGCAACGTTTTTGTGTTTAACAAATCAAAAAGGTTTGCCGGCTGAGCTGACACACAATATAGAGATTTTACTGTATCAATAGTTAGCCTTTTGTTTTCTTGGGCAATTAGCATATTCCGGAAATAAATGTTTTGCCATTTGTTTTGTAAAATAATAGAAATTTAATAGAAATTAAATGAAATGCTATTAATTTGTACTTGAATCTATGCTAATTTGTCAGGCAAATGTGAAATGAAATGAAAAATTCATTAGCTGCAATTCATTTTGGAGGTGAAAATAAATATTTGTTATTAGTCTCAATCATAGTGGGCAGTAGATAGACAAATAGACCGACAGACAGACAGCAGAAAGTGGAAAATTAGCTATAGTCAAGCTACAACTAGCGTATGAAATTTTTTTATGATTAATTTCAGTTTTATATATGTACTTTATAGAGATACTGGCAGTTGTAGAGATACTGAATTGTAAATTTATGGACTACAATTGCTTACAAGTACACTTTTTGCGTTTGAAGTGTAACAATTAATATAATATTAATCATTCGCCTAGTACAACAAAGTTGTCTACGAGATAACACTACAACCGACTATTAAATATGTAGTGAACAAAAATTCAAGTAGATTTATTGGGCGTGCATGTTGTTAACTGAACTTAGGGCTTAATGTCAAAGGTCTGATGAGCGCCCACTTGAAGCAAAAGAAAGTCGCAGAAATATTGAAATCAGACTTAAATCCTAACAAAATTTGTAGGCAGTATTGTAGACAGTGTGATTATTGGACTATAATTTGATTTTGTGTGTTTTGACATTTTGGAAAGTGAGCACATAAAATCTCGTTTGCCTTAGCTAGAGGAGCTCATAACGGAGAGCCACAAAATAATTTAATTGTGAGTGTGCAGCAACAACAACAGCAGCAACAACGACAACTTAACAACATGAGCAACAACGGTGCTCAGTGTTCGATTAATGAGCACAGAGAATGGACAAGTGGGAGCAGTGGCAGCGGAGTAAACGGAGGCAGTGAGACAGCGACAACGACAACGGCAACGACTGCGAGACAGCGAGTCAGCGTCCACTTGATTGCCTCGATCTGGCTAGAGCGACCAAAGATATATAAATAAGGAAAAGCAACGCACGCGCGTATTAATTCGCTGGATGTTCGTTCTAAACGTGCAACGGTTAAACACAATAAAAATTGGGCATACGCCGCATTGCCAATACAAAACAAGTGCTCTAACAAGTGTAATTAAATAAACAATTCAATTAATACATGCAACATGGATAACCAAAGTGAAAAACAAGATCAACGTCTTGGCCATCGTCGACAACCGGCCCTAGGCAAAGCCATGCCAGTCACAGCATTATTGCTCAATCTAAATCTCTCGCAGACGAATAAGGAGAGTCATACTCGAGCTGCAGCAGCAACTGCTGCTGTCGAGGATGAGGAAGAGCCGCCACCGCGTTACTTTAGCATTGCCGAGGAGCAGCAAGAGCCGCCCTCACCGAATGACAGCGAGTCCACAGATCATTGGATAGAAGGCTCATCCGATTATAAGCCATGTCTGAACTGTCAGCAAACGGGGCCAGTGCATTCGAGTGGCCCAAATGCGATTATCAACGAGATGTGCTTGCGATTGTGCAACGAAGAGTGCCGACATGGCCTCAGTCTCACTGGACAGCAGCAGTTGCGCAAGGACTTTCTCAGGGAGTATGAAATTGCGGAAGCACTCGCCAAGACCTCGGCAATGACCTCGACAACACAAATGAAACAACGTCTCGCCGCACGTAAACTGGAAATGGATTTGGATATGGATTTGGAGACACAACAGGCAACACGGCGGGCGGGCAACGAGGCAACAACCTGGTCGACCACACCCAGCAACGAGCTTGAAGCCGATGTATCTGTATCTCCAACTGCCTCCGGCTCTGCCTCTGTCGCTGCCTCTGTCGCTGCTGGAGACAAGTTGCCGCCAATCGCTGATTATGAGACAGCTCCTCCGCCGCGAGATCTACTGTTGTATCTTGTGAGGTGAGATATAAATGCGAGTGAGACATTGAACAAAAAACTTGTTGCTGTTCTCGTTGTTGTTGTTGCTGTTTTTGCTGCTGCTGCTGCTGCTGGTAGCCAACGGCAATTGCGTTTATAAATCAAGTTCATGGCCAACATTGACAGAGTGTCAAGTGTTCTTTAAAGCGCTGGCAATGCCTCAATTCACTTGGCTTCAGTCAAGTCTAAAATATTACTAACCTTGCACAATTTTGGCACAAATTCTGCTCAGAAATTGGATTTGTTAGTGTCATATTTTGGGCTAAACAGTGTGGTTACTAAGCTTATTTATCCTTAAAATAAACGTAAAGAATACTTTATTTAACAAAAAGGATGAATTAAGCGAACTGAAATTGACTTATTGGGTACAATAAGTTTATTGCTTTAAATATGTTTTAAATGGAATAAAACTAACAGAGCTAGAACAATTTACAATTTATTTATCAAACATCATTTTAATCTGTAATGTATATAAAGTCTCCTTGCTTTTGCTTACCATGTGACTGATCTACGCACATACGGAAACTTAACATGTACGACATTGAAAATAGCTCGGATAATTTTTGTACTGGGTTATATTTTTACACAGTGTTGATTTAAAGTGGATACATTTCAGGGTCAGAAGTCAGTTTAGATTAGCAAGAACATTTTTATGCTTATGCGATGTGGATTACTTATCTCAAATAGTAGAATGTATTCAATTTGTGGTTGAATAAATAAATATAAAATAAAATCCCATAAAAAACAGCATAAAGAAAATAAATTTGTGGCTACAATTAAGTTTATAAGACAAAACACACAAGATATCAGTGAACTGTTTATCGAAAAGGATATTTCTATATTTGTTATAGAAACTGAATATTAATTAAATTGATATCTTGGGAACTTAACTTATAATTTATAAGACAAGACACACAAGATATCAGTGTTTATCGAAAAGGATATTTCTATAATTTTTATAGAAACTGAATATTAATTAAATTGATATCTTGGGAATTTAACTTATTTTTAATAGCCAAGTTCAATATTTCTCCAGTTAAAAAATCTAGAAATATTTTGTTCGGCTAAAAACTTATTTTTGTGAATTTTTATTAGTTGCTCGACATTTACCAATATTTTTTTATTCATATAATTTATAAATATTCTCAATGTATTCTATCTAAGCTGAGTCTACAATGTGTCGATATTTTAGGTACTTTTGCCAGCTTTAAGTATGACTCGAAGTTAATAGTCAGTTTTTAAAAGCTTTTGTAAGTGATTTTATATCGATCAGAATTTAATTTCACAGCTGTTATCGACTGTGTGGCATTGCAAGTGGTTCAACGTGCAGATACCCCTCAAACTAATACCGACTAATGCTTATCCTTTGCCCACTCTACCATTCTAGGAAATACAGCTTGAAACGCGTCTCTTTGACATTGCGATGCTGACACTTAATATAAAACATTTTATGTTATCGAGTTAAAGATAACTAAACTAATCAATAAATCAATTTTACAAAACATAAATCAAGTGACAGTGCTAAACGTTTACTTGAGACGAGTTAAGATACTTACTTAAGTAGTACAACTAAGTAAACTCTAAAAAACAAATCCAGCAAAATGGAGTTTCTAATGAAAACATCGCGATTGATTGTCACATCGAAGACGTTTGCGCGCCGTGTGGCGGTTCCCATACCCAGGTAACACACTAAAGATACAGTATCTTTAAGTTGCAGATCGAGTGGCCAGCTGCGTCTCATTACGCATGTAACTGCGTTGTTTGTTCAAATTGTACTCGCAGTCTACCTATAAATTACAATTCGTAAATTTGTCTCAGTATCTGAATCTCAAGCGAGAGATACGTTTATACAAAATGTATCTTTGTCCAGCATATGGGACGCTGAATATGCTGAATATGCGCATTTTTGGGGCGGCTGAAATCTCTACGCGATTAGCATTTTGTTTAGGCATAAATCAATTGTGTGGGCAATAGAGCACAGTCGCCCAGTGGCTATCGGTCGAGTATCCGACAGATACTTTTGTTTTCATTACAATAAACGAAAGCGAAACAATGGAGCGTGCAGCAGCTCCGTGTGAATGTATCTACATAAAGAATGCTCAACACATAAATATTTAGTAAGCTGTCGGATTCAATGTATCTCATTTGGTTTGCTCGTTGTTGTTGCTCGCCACGCACGTGAGTAGAACGTATTGATCTTGTTCTGTATCTTGCAGATACATCTCACTTTGTGTGTGCGTCTCTGTTTCTCTGTCTGTCTGTCTGTTCAGTTGAAATACCCGTTTATGCGTAAGTCTGTGTGCTGTCTCTCTCTCCCCCCCCTCCTCCCGCTGCCTCTCTCTCTCTCTCACTCTCGCTATCTGTCTCTCTTTATCTCTCAGTCTGTTCGCCTCTGGCTGATCTCTAATAAAACGCCGCATTTCAGTTGCCATTCAGTTTCGCAAATGTCGCTTACAAGCGCACTTCGCACAATTTTCGGCAAAATCCAAATTCAAAATCAAAATTCTTCCGATTCCCATAACGAACGTGATCCCAATTGATCCTGCCAGTCAAATGGAGCAAGCACTGCAGCTTAAACATGCCAACAAGGTGCCCTGCAAGAACGATCGCAAGTCTCACCTGCAAAGGGTGATGCTGACCAGGTGAGCATAAGAGAGACAGCGAGGCAGCCAGACTGGCCGAGAGCAGCAGAGAACGACTTCTATTGATTGATTGCGTTGACAATATCTCAGAACGGGTTTGAGTTCCAGCCGAAAAAAAAAACCAGCTAAACAGCTGTAAAGCTATTGACCGAGCGACTTTTTTTTGTTGTTGGTATAAAAGCCGCGTGCGACATCTCTCGCAATATCCGATATTTTTTTGCGTGGGTGGGCTTTAAGTAGTGCTATAAATCGAGTTCCGCCGCCGATTGTG
Organism: Drosophila dunni; assembly: GCA_018152125.1. Lineage (NCBI taxonomy): Eukaryota > Metazoa > Arthropoda > Insecta > Diptera > Drosophilidae > Drosophila > Drosophila dunni. The sequence goes on along the minus strand of JAECXC010001197.1, from coordinate 793,550 downwards.
AAAGCCGAGCTCCAGTTGATTTATTGTTTCACTGTTTTTTTTGCTTTTGGCGCACAATTATTTTCCCAAATAAACATTGAGTACAAAGGCAATAACTCCTCGGGCATCGGCTTACAGTTGAGAGCTCGTATATTTTTATAGTTTTGATAGCACGCATAAATATTAGTGTATTATTAGATAAAAGTTGGCTGCAAACTTCTAAGCTGTTCTTAAAATAATTAAAACAGCCAAAATGTTTAGAAACGGTAAAAATTGACTTATTGCACTTTTCTGACCTTTTCCGAAAAGTAGATACATTTGATCTTTTTTTTTTTTGCTTTGTATAGTTTCATTTCTCTTCAAGTTAGTTTGTTTTTCATATATTTTCTTTCTCACTTTAAAATTGCAATCTGTTTTTAGCTTAAATTTTCCAAATTATCAAAATTCCAGTATGACAACTATTCCAAATTCAAATAAAAAATCGTATACTCTTTTCAGCAGCGTTCATATGGCTCAGTTTAATGCCAGCCGAAGATATAGTCATAGTTTGTTCATTTTCAGCATAATACTGCGAAAGATTCTATATAGAAAACCGAATGCTTTGTGAGTATTTACAAATGTCGAATGTTATGGATCTTATTGTTTATGATTTCCACTGCTGTAAACATGCTGTTGTTGTTTTTGTTGTTGTTGTTCTTGTTGCTGTTACAAATTTGCATTTAGGCTTGTTAAATTTTTTTGCGCCGTGTTTCATAATTAAAGATTCGATTGAAACGCATGTTAAAACTATAGTAGAAATTAAATTATTTGTATTTTTAAATGATTTTTAAATTGTTTTTAATTTTAATTGTTGATTAGTTTGACAGCAAAGAGAATCGAATGCAGAATTTCTGAGCACGGTTTGCTTAATTTTTTATTAAATGATTTCTATCTTTAAACTCATTGGTTTCTATTTGCAATCTTGCAGAATGGGCTCCTTTAACTCGGCGCCCAAGATCAACAATGTGGATTCACAGGACGATGGCCTGGAGCTGCCCAAGGGTCTGAGCACAGAAGCTCTGCTACAGCATGTGCAGCAGCTGCGCGGCGCAGGCATCGATCCACCCTCGCTGCTTAGCCGCTCCTTCCTCAAGCCAGCGCTGGCAAGGGAGGATGTGACCGATGGCATGCGGTGTCTTCAATTAAATGAGGTGTCACGGGGTAAGTTTTCCTAGTTAACTTGTATCTGTGAGATACTTTATATTGAGTTTCACTGCAGTTTGTAGTCCACCCGCTGAGAATGAAGGCAAGCAGAATATACGGTTGCTGCAGTGGAATATTCTTTCGCAAAGTAAGTAAAGATCATAAATTTAAAGTCAGCCTAAAAGCATGCTTTAAAAATTTAAATTATTTTTTAAATTAATTGTGTGCCTCCTCCTCCTTTTGCAGCTCTGGGACAGCACAACGACGGCTTTGTGCGTTGCCCCGAAGAGGCTTTGACCTGGCCGCATCGCAAGTATCTGATTGTCCAGGAGATACTCCAGAACCAGCCAGATGTTGTTTGTCTGCAAGTATTTATTTCACCCCCTCCCAAACTTTGTGTTGCAGTCGCGCTTTAACATCGATTTCCAATCATTCTTTGCAGGAAGTTGATCACTTCAAGTTTCTGCAGACTGTGTTGGGTAGCCAGAACTATGCTGGCATCTTCTTTCCCAAGCCAGACTCGCCGTGTCTCTACATAGAGCAGAATAATGGACCCGATGGCTGTGCTATATTCTACAAGAAGGACAAACTGCAGCTAATCGGCTACGATACGCGTATCCTAGAGGTGTGGCGTGTCCAGAGCAATCAGGTGGCCATAGCAGCTCGTCTCCAACTCAAAGCCACCGGCAAGGAGTTCTGTGTCTGCACCACACACCTCAAGGCCCGACACAGTGCCCTCCTGGCCAAACTGCGCAATGAACAGGGACGCGATCTCATAAGATTCGTGAAGCAATTTGCCGGGCAGAGTCCTTTGCTGCTCTGCGGTGACTTCAATGCTGAGCCCATTGAGCCTATCTACACAACAATTCTCAGCTGCGATATACTAAAATTCGGCAGCGCCTATGCTGATATGAAACTGGAGCGGGAGAGGGTTAGGGATCAGGAGCAGGCAGAGGACAGCGCACAGCCAGTTGAGAGCTGTCAAGATACAAATGAATTTATATTGCAGTCGATTAAACGTGAACCGCCATACACCACATGGAAAATCCGTGAGGATGGCGAGGTGTGCCATACCATTGACTATGTCTTCTATACGCCCCAGCAGCTAAAGGTAAGTGGGAGTGATAATTTTTAAATTTAAAGCATAATTACCAATCATTTAATGTCTTTCTTAGATCAAGAACTGCCTGGAGTTTCCAGCCGGCGAGGAAATCGGCAAAAATCGCACTCCCAGCTTCCAATATCCTTCGGATCATTTCTCGCTGGTCTGTGACTTTGAGCTGCTGGACGAACCCAGTCAGGAGTAGAGTGAGGTCACTCACTCACCAGCAGTACCCTACATTAACACACTCACCCATACCCACTGGCACACTCACAACCACACACACACACTGCAATTAAATAATAAATTGTGATATTAGTTCTTAGATACATTTAGCCTCATATAAATGTTGCACAACGATTTTTATGCTTGATGGAATTCTATAGAGTTTTCACAATAAACGAGTGTAACTTTTTAGCAATTGATTTTGGTTTAAGGAGGGTTGGGAAGAGGGGAATGGGAAGCTTTAAGTAGCTAGTAGGCACGGGGAGGCAATTTAAATGTCTACGCCAACAGCCCAGGGTCGATTCGAGACCTCAAAGATGGAGTTCGTGAGGCTATCGAGGACATAGGACAGCCACTTTTCGATGTGGATATGGAAAATAGAGTGAAAAGCATACTGTCCTGTAAGCTTAGTCGTGGTGGTAATTTTCCTGATGTTATTTTCCAGTATTGACGTCATACCCTTCTCATTATAATGGAAAATTTACATATTCTTTGAGTATCAAAATAAATACCTCTTATAGCAAATGAGTTCTGCTAAGCCTCCTCTCTGTTACATACATTCCAACGATAATAGTATACCCTCATACTGTACGAGTAATGGGTATAACAATATACATATATGCACAATTCACATATTCGTCTATTATAGATATATGTAGATATATAGATTCTCTTCAGCTTAACTTAAGCTCACTCTCTATACGCTCATCGAAAGACAGTTCTCTACAAACTTGTACTTATACTATAGTCACTGTATACCCTATTAAGCACTGTGACAGCGGGGTACGGCTCGCGGTTGTTAACAAATTAAGCCAGCAACATTATCTGTATAATGCACAAAGTCACGATATCAGCCAAAAACACAGGCATTAAATTTAAACAAAAAGCAGCAAATAGCCAAGTTATTACATAACAACAGAGACACAAACTAAACGCGTTTTATAAATAAACTGTACATGTATTCTGTGTTTTAACAAATTGTCAACATGTTCGTACTAGAATTTAACCGAAGTTCACTACAAGTCGTTAAGATCATTTTGCCTATAGGAGCGCCAAGATGGCCGTGATCACAAAGGAGGCCGCAACCATTGCATAACCGGTGGAATACACCTCTTTGATCTTGAGGAAGCGTCCAGTATCCCACATCAGATGGCGTATACCGTTGGCGGAGTGATAGCCTACGGGATAGGCGATGATGAACTTGATGGCGGTCAAGGCACCGCCACTGAGCTGTAGTCCCTCCACCATGGTTACATAGTGGCTGATGTCGTGGGAGGCGATGAGAGCACCGAGGCCCAGGCCCCAGACGCCCATGCCGAGGGCCAGGCCAGTGCCGCGATGCATGATGGACAGCATGGAGGTGAGCTGGGGCTTATAGATGGTTAGATGGGGCGACAGCTCGCGTCCCAGTCGCGCGTTCTTCTCGAAGAAACTCTCATCCTTGAGCGTGGAGCCAACAGAGACGACTTTGACGGACACCTGGCGGTTGGCAGCGGCCATCTGAAGGCCCTGGCGCAGCGCGGGCGAGCGCACAAGTGAGCTGGATAGTGCAAACCTGGTAAATTGTCAATTAGTTTCTTTTGTTTTGCCAGTAAATAATAAATTACGTACATTCTGAACTTTTTTCGCTCAAAACTTGTAAGCAGTGTGGCAGCAACTGATAGCCGAAAAAATACTGCATCGAAAGGTATCGATGCCACATGTTATGCAACACTGTTATGCAGTGAGGAGCAGTTTATGTTAAGGGGAGGAGCAATCATGGGAACGCCGCACTGCTAAGCGGTGGAGCAGAAAATGTTAACATGAGTAACTGGCTCACTACTAACAGATGTGTAGCATTTTTAAGCGCGCTTTTAAAATGTTTTAAGAAACGTTTTTAATTAATTAATATGACAAAAGTCAGTACTACTAAGAATTTAATATGCCAACTTTAGAGTTAGACACAAACGGCGGCAATCAGAGCCGCGCCACGTCCAGAACCGTCGTCCGAAACAACCAATTCAAACTTGGCCGATCCCTTGAGCATCATATTCATATTCTCCACCAGCAGATTATGATAGTGCGGATGGAAGCGATAGACGCCACCATCAATGCCCACGGACAGATCCTTGGCATTCATTTTGTTGATCAGACAGACGAGGGCACACGACGTCAGTTTCGCGGATCGCGTTGAAACCGTCTGACAAATGTACCGTAGGCAGGACAAATCCTTCGCGTTGCTCGTCCGGATGCCCATCTGGTCCATAATCCGTGAGGCATTGCGGTAAGAGCCTGGTGGATCAGACTCGATCTCCGAAATGTAACGCGTATCGAATCTCCACTTCTCTTGAATTGCCTGCGAGTTGTGGCCTTGGAAGAGGTGACCTTCCTCCATGAGTTCCACTACGATGTGACGCACCACTTCGCCCAGGTACATGCCCGAGATGCACTTCTCGAAGGTTTGCCGCTTCGGGTTAATCGACTGCTTATCGACCACCTTGTCGTACTTGGTGCGTATGAAGTCGAGCACACCATTGTCCCCGAAGGCGCCCATTTCGCAGTTGACAATCATGTTGGGTTTGTTGCTGGTCTGGTAGCCCTCAAGCATCTCGGTGTTGATAGTCTTCTCCAAGTAGCAGGCATTGGTGCCAGTGCCCACAATTAGTCCAATCTTACAGTTGTGATGATTGAAGGCACAGGACATTAGGGTGCCCGTTGTGTCGTTCAAAATGGCCACAATGCGCACTTTGAGGTCACCCCTTTGGTTGATGGCATCCTGTAGCAGCTCGACCACATCCTTGCCCACCACTCCGTCGCACTTAAAGCCCTTGGTCCACGTGATCATGATGCCCTTGTTGATGCCCACCTGTTTCAGCGGAAAGGAGAAAGTGAATCCCAGCGGTAAATTGTCCTTTTCAATTTTCAGCTCCTTGCAAAACATCGACAGACACTCGGCAATGAAGGCAAACAGATTCTTTCCTGGTCCTTCCATCAGCGCTTTGCTGATCACAAAACTCTTGGATGAAAACTCGACTTCCGTTTCACTGATCAAGGAAACCAGCAAAATGCGAAAGTTGGTGCCACCCAGATCGAGTGCCAGGTACTTGCCACGCTCCTTGCCCGTGGGCAGGTCCTGCACGTATGTGATGAAGCACTTGACGACAGCCCTGGGGTGTGTATCCCTGGCCAGACCCATGTTGATCTCCTTGGTCAAGCGCGAGACGACCTCCTGCATTTGGTCATCGCTGATGTGGAATTTCCGGCAGATCTCATAGGCTTCGGGAAAGTCCTTCTCCGGCTGCGATGCCATCTTGCTGTCTCCTGGACCTCGTGGCTATCTGAGCTAACTCTAATTGGAATTTAGAAGTGCTCACACCTCAGAGTCTGAAACTAAGCTTGAGTCATTTGATATTTTGACAATTGTTTGCTGAGTTCTTAAAAATCAATTTACTGAGTATCGAATCGACTGCAAAAGACCCTGTATTTGTTCTTAAATGGCAAGTTTTCCGCACGAACATACATACATACATAAGACTGTCTTATAACTAGTCCTATAACGATGGGTCTTGTAGACTCCCAGCTACAGATCAATCAGAGAGATGAAGAACTCATTTTATTGGCTTACTCAGGCTGCTTCCTCCTCCTAATCCCATTACCTTACCTTAGGCATATCTTGTAGATTCCTGCACTTCTATCCAAGCGGTGGGTCTATCAGATTCAGTAGTTCTTTACTCCTCTGCGTTCCAAAGTTATCTGTCCACAGCTACCCCAAGTAAAACACAGTCCTTAATTTCTTCTACTTTTCATCATAATTTACATTTAATAAAAACTTCATGACCACTGATCACATCCCAAACAGACTTTCGCCTACTTGTTTTGACTCAGGGAGACAGCTAGACCCGCCATGATGGCTGCTCCTACCCCGGGACTGTCCTCGGCTACAATGATTTCGAACTGATTGGATGGGTTGGTGAGGAGAGTAGTGTATTGGTTAACTACCTGCTGGTAGCGGGGAAAGAGGCGATAGATTCCTCCATCGACGGCTATCGTTATCTGATGATAGTCCATGCGATTAATCACAGCAGATAAGCCAGCGGCTATAAGTTTGCCCGAGCGTTCCGTAATCGTTTGGCTGATGAACCTGAGCATGGCCAGATCGTAGTCGGAGCAATTGCGCATCTTGAACTTGTCCATTACTTCCTGGGCTTTTACATAGACGCCCGGAGGATCCGATTCAATGGCAATCAAGGATTTCATTTCCATTTTCCAGTGAATGCCAATATAATCCTGATTGTACTCCTTGAACATGACACCCATGTCCATCAGGCGCACCACAACGAGACGCACCAGCTCACCCAAGTACAGGGTGCTGATGCACTTCTCGTAGTACTTCTCACCGGGTGAACTCGAGTCCGCGTCCAATAGTTTATCGAACTCATTGCGCATAAAGTCCAGGTGACCATTGCTGCCGAATCTACCCCACTCGGTGTTGATAATCATCAGTGGGAGATCGTCTGAGCCTTCGTACCGCTCACACTCGGAGGTCTGCTCCACGTAGGCGGCGTTCGTGGCTGTGCCAATGATCAGGCCGATCTTGCAGTTGATGTGGGACCAGGACAGGGCCATCAGGGAACCAGCAGAAATGTTAATAATCCCAGCCAAGTTCACTGAAATGTCCTTGTGCTGGGCGAGAGAGTTGCGGAGCAGCTGCACCACATCCTTGCCCACCGCTCCCTTGGCACCATAGCCCTTGGTCCAGGCCACAAGGATACCGACGTCCAGGGCCAGTTTGTTCAAGGCGAAGGCAAAGGCAATGCCCATTGGAAGATTATCCTTCTCCACCTTCTTCTCCTTCACAAAGATGGCAATGTTCTCGGCCAGAAAGTCAAACAATTGAGTGCCCCTTGCTCCTGCCACAGTATGAGGCACGATCACGCACTTGGAGCTCATGTAAATGTCCTTCTCGCTGCTGAACTTGACCAACATGATGCGACAGTTTGTGGGCCACATTTCCAGTGCCAGGAAGCGACCACGTTCACGACCCGTGGGCATGTTCTGCACATAGCTGAGATAGCAGGGTATCGAGGAGCGCAGGTGAGTCTCCCTGCCCAATCCGGCGATTATTTCCCGGGACATGCCATTCCGTATGCTCATCAGATTATCGTGGCTGAGACTGAAGAGTTTGCAGAGCTTGAAGGCCTCGGGAAAGTCCGTCTCGGGGTTGGCATATTTGCTCATGTTGTGGTCGAAAAACGTTGAATTTTTGTGTATATATATAAATATTTGACAAGTTGGAGAAAATAAACAAATTAATCAGATTGAACAACATTTTGTGATTTATTTACAGTTGATAAATTGAAATGCTTCGAGTTGAGTTGAGTTGAGAGTTGTACGAGTAGTAAGTAGAAACACATAACGGACATGGGTTGTCTGCTGTGCATGCCTGCCTGCCTGCTATGACACGATGAATTCCGATGTACGTGGTACGCTATAGCTATAGCTAATGTGAGGTTAGGTTAACAACTAAAGTTAAACTTAAACGAAACAATGTAACAATTAATCATATCCATTATCAATTACTAAATAAATAAAATACTCTAAACACTAAATATATCCGGAAACTCTCCGTGCAGCAGATCGGCAAACGGATGAAAGCTGTCCAGCGTGGCCAAAGGACTAATACACGACGACGGCTGCTGTTCGTTGCCAAAGTCAAAGGAGTCTCTCGAGTGATCCAGCAAACGCAGGCTCAGCTCCACATCCGGTTTGTCCAGTGGCGAGTGCATTGAAATGGGCAAATCCCCTCGCGACGGCAGTCCCGATCCCGTCGACTCCAGCAGACTCTGATACCCCGGACTGAGGCACTGCAGCGACTCGCCATCGGACTCCATCAGCAGTGAATTCAGTTCACTCAGCGCCTGCAGGCCCAGCAGGCTGTCGGCGTCTGCGAGGGGCGTGCCACTGCCGCTGCCGCCACTGCTGCTGCTGCTCGAGGAGGCGCAGGAGGAAAGCGAGGCGTAGGCTGAGCTGGGCGAGCAGGCGACGGCACAGAACGCAGGCGAGCCAACCGAGGAGGAGGCGTAACACGATTCCGGTGAACTGCTTGCCTTGGAATTCACTTTAGTCACCTTTGTCGTTGCCATTGCTGTGGTCGCTGCTGCTGTGGGTGTTGTTGTCTTCGTCTGCTTGCTCTGTCGCTTCGCTGGCGTCTTTTTGCTGGCCTTGGTTTGTTTCTTGGGCTTCGCAGGTGGCGTTGGTGCCAGTTCATACTCCGGTTCAGCCTCCGCCTCCAGCTCCAGATCCGTATCGGCCTGCGCCTCGTGAGCCTCACGATTGGCGCTCTCACGCAGACACTCCACGAGGAACTCGCTCTCGTAGGTGGGATCCTGCAGTGACTCACTGAGCATGCCAATGTACTTCATGGCTAGTCGGAGTGTGGTAATCTTGGTCAGCTTCTCGTTGGTATTGGCTGCATCCTCGCCGCTTATGGACTGTGGCACACAGTGACGCAGCTGCTCAAAGGCCATGTTAATCTCACGCATACGCGTGCGTTCTCTGGCATTGGCAGTTTTGCGGCGATACTTGCTCAACGGCGGTGCTTTCGTCTTGGGCGAACTCTTGGCCTTGGCGGTGGCAGCAGCAGCAGCAGGTGCGGCTGTAGCTGCTGTCAGCTGGGACACTGCTGTTGGCTGCAGTTCTGTGGCGGGTGATGGACATGTCCGCGTTGTGGGCGTCTCACCGGGAATGCGTTTCTGTCGCTTCTGACGCAGCGAATACTTCTCGCCTCGCCGTGAGCCCGCCGCATTGTTGACCTTCCGCTTGCGCGAGTCCTTGACTGTGGCTGCCATCGTATCACCCAGCTCGTCCAGCTGCATGTCTAGTTCCGCGTAGTTGTGCAGCTCGTATGTGTTGGATTTCATCTGCAAAGTGAAAGTTCAAGTTTGAATTAGACATTTTTGAGCTGCTTTGGGTTTCTTGGCGTGGGCTGTGCCGCCCCAGCAATCAAAAGCAATTAACAATTTGTACAAATTGTCCAAAAAAAAAAGAAAAGAGTAGAAAAATAGAATGCTAGATTCTGTCAAAAGTCGACAACCAATAGACCGTAACTTGGTCTAACCCATCCGACAAACTTCCGTAAACGGTTCTAATTGCTTAAGCGAACTAAAGTGCTTCGCTGGTGGTGCTCTGTGGTGCGTTGTGTGGGTGGTTCCTTCATGACGCTTTGCTTCCGTCATAAAACCCACTGAAGCCGAAAAACGCATCGACCAAAAAGACATAAACAAATTTATTCTTTCGGGGCAGGGTTAAGCAATCGAATTTCCACCAACTACACTAATAAAAATTTCATTTTTTATGTAAGATGTGAATCTTCAGTAAAGACACTTGGAGAAACACTCAACTTGAAGTTGCAGCACTTGAAACCGAATAAAACTATTTAAAATGTACAGAAAAATCGTATTGAATAATAAATTTAACTTGATAAAAATAATTCAATCAAAAGAAATATTTATAAAGGGTTAGTTACCCCTAAGAGATGTGTGCTGATTAAATTGTTATAAAGCTAAAATTACATTATTAATTTTTACATTACATTTTAAATCTAATGCTTTAAAAATATAAGCTTAAACTGCCTTCATGCAGTTGTCTTTTAAAGCTGATCTTCTGACTACGACTACGCATTCGAGAATGACTAAGAGATTGACTATGGATACTCGGATTGCTCAATTTCAAATGCCACGAATCCAATCCAAGTTGACTCATGCTTAGTTGATTCAACAGATTGTTTAGTTAATCCTTAAATGGTTGCCTCAAGGTGCCGGCACTTGTGGCACTTGCAACTCGGTTGCAAGCATCCAACAAATCCACTTTAAGATGTTAATCGATCTTAACTTTAAGACTACTGCGCAATTGCTGAAATGCCTATCAAAGTTTGCCACTAACATCAATCTCTGCGACTAAAATATTCGATTAAAGGCGTGGCTCAAGTGGCACAGATGAGAATGGAGTTTTATTAAAAACATTTTGAACTCAATTAAAATAAATTTAGAGTTGATAAATGGTAAATAAGTTTGGTAGAAAAAGGAATTGTTTAAAAGCGACAGGAAACAAGAAAGAAGATAAATAAAAAGATACAAACTTAATTAAAACCAACAATAGAATATTTTCAAATAAAACTGCTAGAGTTAGTGAAAATAAATGTTATTTATTTGAAATATATTATTTTGAGAAGATATTCGTACTTCTTTGTGAAAAATTCTATAAGAAACTTTAATAAAAAACTAAACTAAATTTGAGCCACAGCCCTTCAGATTTTGGCTTTAAACTTCTAACTACAAATTTCTTAACAAGCCACATTTCTTTAATTTATTCACACATGTTACTGACAGCTTAATTATGAACTTGTCTCTTTTACTATTCTCATGCAAACTGATAATTAAGTTAAGGAAATTTTAAATACAGCTGGCTAAGTTGCATGTTCTCGGAGATTAAAGAGTTATTTAAATAATTCCAAAGTTATCTATATGATAATGTTTGTTTATTTTTTATTTCTTTTTTTGCCAGAGCCAAACTTTGAAACAATGTTCAGCAGTCGAGAAAGTTTTTTTTTATTTCGAGCTTTGCATGTGTGCTTGTCAGAGTGTGTGTGTGAGTGTGTTTGTGGTAGTTCAACTGTACTAAATATTTTGCATTACTTTTTCCACAAGTATTTTTCTGTATTTTATTTTGTTTAACTTTAGTTTTAATTCTGCGGTTTCGGTTTATTCGAGCTAAGTAGTAAACTAACCACATGCAAAGAGTAACGGCAAACGGATAGAAATTGTTAATGAATGCAAGTTTAATGCAAGAATTAAGTTACATTTCATGTAACTTAAAGCCAACTCAACGTCATCAACAACAACAACAGCAACAACAACAAATTGCCACCGCCTAGGCGAAATGTCGAGTGTTTCTGCATCGATGCTAACGCCCTTGCCGCGTTGCATGACTTGTGCCTTGGCCTCATAAATTGTATCTGTATCTGCAGCTGAAGCTGATGCCGAAGCCGGAGCTGTAGCTGCAGCTCAATCTGAAGCTGTACAGAGGTGTAAATATGAGGAGATTGATTGCAATCATCGTCGAGCAGAGCGTGTGGTGTGGTATCCATTTCAGGTTCACTTAAATGGACAATTTAGTGCAGATTGCCAAAATTGGCATCAGATTCTTGCCTGTCGCATTGGCCCGGCCCAGTCGGCCACTTGTTGCATAGCTTTGACCATACCAAGACTTACAAACAAGTTGCTCTTGTTGTTGTTGCCTGTTTATTTATTGATTGTTGTCTGCACTTTTCAACGCAAACAGTCGAGCTCTTTAAACCAACAGTGCAAAGCAAAAGAAAGCAGAGTTTAGCTTGCTGATTGTCTACTACTATATAATCTAAATGTTCAACTTTGTCAGAGTTTCTCAAAACTGCCACTTTCAACACGTTTAGAGCTAAACCAAAAAAATAAAAAAAATAAAATCACTTTATTCTACTTTCGTGACTGCCTTTCGGTCTTACAGTTTGCTCTCCTGATTTGCATTGCAATTAATTTTTGCCACGCGACGTTAGTTGAATTTCAGCATGAAATCTAAAGGGTGTTCTGAAGAGAAACCGACGACTCTTGGATTATCTTATGGCAAATATTTTAAAAGAATAAATAAGTGCTTGAAGAGAACTTGGGTGATCTTTTATACATGAAATAACTTTAAAATTGATTGTAAAAAATTAAAAAATGAAGTAACAGAAATGAAAATTAATCTTAAACATATTAATACCATAATAAAATTTAAAATATCTAATTGGTTTATTAAGTGTGCCAACACAATATTCAAATGCTTCAAAACAAGTATTTAAAATATTTTACTACATTAACTTATGTTAATGGGAACACTTTAAAATGCTTTAGTTAAAGTATTCAGTGTTCAAAACGAGTTTTGTGTAAGATAAAGATAGTTTGAAAAGGTTTCTTCCAACTTCCAAAAAACTAGCTAAGCTTCTACTATAGCTGATATACCCTGTAGAAGCTGTTAGTAAAGTGAATTGAGGTGCACAAAAAGTTTACGCGACATGCAAGAAACAAGGTGCAATTAAGAGCATTGCTATCCCCGCTCTACACCTCTATGAACCCCCTCCATACCTCACTCCCCACAGGTAGCCCTGCCACTGCACGTTGACCATGGCTAGAACCTCCTCTTGGGCTTGTGGCACGGGAATGACGTGAAAATTAGCAAGTTCCGTGTGTTGAGCCTACAAATTGCATGCGATTAAAGGTATTCGCGGCTAATAAATGTTGTTGAACAAACAGCAACAGGATCGGGCGTAAAACAGCTAAAACAGCAGCACGAGGTGATTGCAGGATGTGTAGGAAGTGCCAAAGGATGTGGTGCAACCTTTTTGCACTTTCTCGCTTTTCTGATTGGAAAATTTGAAGCGGGCTACTGTTTTGGCTGGCTGCTTAAGTTTTCAATTACTCGAAGGCACAATGCGAAAGCAATTGAAATGCACAGACAACAATCCCTAACCAATGCCCCTGTTGGACCCCTCGTTTTATCCGCTCACCCGTTTAGCATTCCCATGCAACAACAACAACAATAAGAACAACAACTAAGTAGACAAATGGCGCGTCGTGCGTGCGGCCAGGCGTGAAGAAAGAGGGGCAAAGAGGGGCAAAGAGGGGCAAAGAGGCGCACGAAGCGCGAGCTTCATTTCAAAATTTTTGTGTTTTTGTTTTACTTTTTGTTTAGTTGTTGTTGTTGTTTTTTTTTTTGGGTACTGCAGGGAGTAGCTGTCTATCCAAAGTGCACTTGAAACTGCCGACGAGCATCGCTTCCTCCCCCGTTTTCCCACTTTCCCCCCCGCTTAGCAACCGCCCAGTTGCAGTCGCTGCATTTTTAGGTGTAGCCATTAAATTTAGAACTTTTTCTGCACGCTTGTCTGCACGCCACAAAGTGAGCTGTGTGTGTGTGTGTGTATGTTGGGGGTGTGGCAGGAGACAAGGAGGGCGTTAGTTGAGCAGTCGGGTGCGGTTAAATGGAAAATGAAGCGTCTGCTGCGAGAAAAGCTGGAAATGAAAGCTAAAGCTGTGCAAAAAGAGCTAAACAGGAGGTAAGTGCAGTTTGTTGCATACAATATTCGCTTGGCAACAGAAATTAGAACTCAAAGTAAAAGTTCAAAGATTCAAATTTGCTTTGATTTATTGCATAGCTGCAAATTAATATATTTTAAAAAGTTATATATATTTGTACTATTTTCATTATTCACTACTTTTGGTACTGCCCTCGTTTTAAGCACATGTCTTTCTATAGAGTCAGACTGACTCAGATTTTCTGTTTTTGCCATAGCTCTAAAATTAGTTTTTATTGTATGCAGGTTTTTCTTTCGTTCTTTCTCTTTTCTCGATTTGTGATTCTTAATTTACTTTTTGTGGAAATCATCGAATTCTTCCTCGGTTGCAATTTTTGTATGTGTCTCGTGCTGTTGCTGATTTTATTGTTCTACGTCTCGTGTTGTTGCCGTTGGGCTCTTTATATTTTTAGTCAGCCAGAAGCATATTCTGATTTTGATTACCTTTTTTGCTTTAATTTTGTTCGATTCTTTTTCTCTGTTGCGTCTTTGAAATTTGTGTGTTTATTGCTTCGTTTTTCACTCTTTGCTTTTGTTGTTGTTGTTGCTGAGTTGCTTAGATAGAGTTTGTTTGATTTTCCATTTAAGTAGAGTTTGTTTATTAAAATTGGCACACGTTGCGTATGTGTGATGTGTTTGTGTTTACTTTCGACATGACAATCTCTTTCACATGTTTTTTCACTCTCTCAGTGCGTCTCTCTCTCTTTTCTCGTTCTCTGTGTGGTTTTGTATTACCCATTAGTTTACTTTTGTTTTTAATTTTGATTTGCTTGATTTTTGACAGGTTTCTGCTGTTTGCCTTTTGGCTAATTCCCATTGTTTTCAAGATTTTCTCAGTGGTCTGAAGACAGCAGCAGATGTTCCCAACATTCGACTAACTTATTTGGGTCACGGTGCCATGAACTGATTGTATTACCAATTTTCAACAACTAAAATCTCACTCTTTTGTTTACAGATTAACTAAGACTAATTTCATTTTTCAACTGCTTTCAAAATGTTTGCTTAAACTGATAAACTGCCAACGATTTGTTTACAAAAATCTAATAAAATGAAATTTTAAATCAAGGCAAATGAATAATAGCAATGCAAAAATAAATAAATTTCTAAACACTTGAAGAAGTGATTGTGTGAAGATATCTTAATCCGAAAGTGATTGATGAAAGAACGATTCAGATTTTATTGAATTTATTTACTATTTAATTTCGCTTTAAGTAAATGGCCAAATACTGCGAGTTTTGAGTGAGAGTCTTAGTCATATTATTGGATTTCAATGTCTTTGCAGCTGTAATTTCTCAGGGAGGGTATGCCGAGTGGGAGACATGCTTTGCCGCCCCAGGGGCAGACGATGAAAACTGTTGACAACTTGGATGCCCAAGAAAAGCCAAAAGTTTTCAACACCTTGGGCAAATAAATGCTTCGCTTCCCCGGATTGCTGCTGTCTGTCTGTCTCCCCAGTTGTTGTCACTTCTTATACACATACATATATGCTCGATGCTTGTCTATTTTTATTGATACAACAACAATAGCAACAACATGAAGAAGAGATCATAGCATATGAAATATGTAGATATTTATTTACCTTTTCGATTTCATAAATCCCAAAATGTGCGAGATGCCAGTGGGCTGATTGTGATTTTAAAAACTTGAACTTATTCCAGTTGTCACATAGAAATTTCAATTTCCAAGCTATTTGCAGGTTTATTTTTTTTTTTTTTGTTTCACTTTTAAGCACTTTTAAATTGATTTTTGAATTTTTGTTTTATTTTTATACGGGTTAAACTGTGAGTTTCAATTAAAATTCCACAGCATTGGCTAATTAGTCATCGGATTTGTTGTTTTGTGACTCTATTTTAAATTATCGCTTGCCTCATGCATAAATTCGGCAGATTAACACAGCAAAAATGAATTTTTGTTTTGATTTTGTTTTGAATTTGATTTTGATTACGAATTTTATTATTATTTTTATTTCCTCGAACTTCCACAAAAGAAAACTTGTTTTATTTTCTGCTACTTTGTAGTTTGTGTATTAATATTTATTTTTAGTTTGTTGTCATTTGCGCTGATTTGCAGATAAAAAAGTATCTGACGGAAACGCGCTGCAACCGAATGCGAGAAAAGCGGCGTAGAACAGATTTTCCAAAACGTGCGAGCCGCGTGTGTCAGCGATGCGACTGCGACTGTCTCTCTGTGTGTGAGAGAGTGTATGTGTGTGTGTGTATGAGTTTATCTGTGTGCGGCCGGCTGCTAAAAATATCCGTGAGTACGCGCGATGCTGACGCCGCTACTGCTGCTGTGTATCTATGTATCTGTATCTGTATCCAATAACCCGAGTTGGCGCACAAAAATACACGGCCCGTTCCTTTGGTTTTCTAGACTGTTGGAGAAAGGTGCGTTCTGCGATCTGCGTCTTTCAACGTGCTGCGTCCGCTTGTTGCGCCTGTTCGCTATGCACTGAGCAGCGTTTGACAACGTCGCGTCGCTGCCTTCGATGTTGTCGCCGTCGTCGTTGTAGTCGTCGCAGCCGCCGTCGTCGTCGTCACCCGTCAATGTCGTCCACTCAGCTTAAGTGTGTCTATGTTGGGGCAGCAGCACTTGGCTTTGACTCCGTTAGTGAAGCCAACGCAAGTCTGAGTAGGCTTATTGGTTTATAGCCCACACACCGAACAGATCAAAAGAGAGTACGCATCGGGAGTCAAGAATCGAGAATCGAGTATTGAGTATCGAGAATTGTGAACCGGGAACGGGACCGGCACACTTGTCTGTTGCGCTGAGCGTGCGATCAATGAATGAAATGCGGCATTAAAAAGCAGCACTTTACGTTTGTATCTTACAGATACGACTACAACTACGACTTGGAAGCGAGCCTCGACAGCCGACCAATAAACCGCTAAACCCACTGCCACCGCTGTTTGGCTTTTGGTTTTTGATTTTGGTTGTGGTTCGGTTGGGTTTGGGTTTGTGCTTGTGACGAGATCGCAACGCCAACACACAAGCCAAGGCACACACAGAGAGCGGCAGACCCAAATCCCCGCTGATCAGCAGTTCGGCAAACCAGTTCTTAATGCTCTCAACTCACTTTTTCTCTCACTCCATGCCACTCACTCACCCACTCACCCACTCAATTCACTTGCCTTGTGTGGGTGTCTCTGCGTTGGCAGTCCGGTTGTTCGTTTGTCCGATTCGTTTCGGTTGATTTGCTCGTTTCGTCGCATTTGTTTGCTCTTGAGTGAATTTTGTTGAAAATTGTGTTAAATTTTCGATTTCATTTCGAGTTGAGTACATTTTGTTAAACATTCTGAGATTTCTCTACGTATTTTTACTCACTCTCGCACTGTCTGTATGATCTAATATTGCCAGGCAGTTATTTATTTAAATTTATTACGAATTTTTTATTTATGTTGCTTGCGCCGTTTGACATTCATTTATATCAGTCAAACATTGTTATGGCTCAGTATGTTAATTTGTGGCTACCTTCAAGATTTCTAGCCAGATTTTCTCAACTTCATATGCGAGTGGTCTAACTGAATCTAATCATAACTAAAGGCTATTCAAAACGATGATCACATAGCCTACGGAGTAAAATTGTTCATCTCCAGTATGTTAATGAAATAACTTAATTGTGCTGAGCATTCTTGTCTGCACAATGGGAACACTTAATAAATCTTGAGTGACACTATTTGGTAGCGTAAGATTATACTTGACAATACTTAAGAATCAGTTGAAAATTAATTCCAATAATTCTGTACAAATTTGAAATTCAATATTCGCGTTTGTAAACAAACTGTTGGCAAGTTCACCTGGAATGAATAGACATAAAAACTTGTTCATTATCCAGCATTCTGTCATAAAAGACCTTAGACCTTTGGTAATGTTTCTGAGTATCAAATAACTAAACTTTGAATATAAGAGTTGTAGTTAAATTTAAAATACTTAAAGTTTATTTTGTAAGCCATTTCGTGTGACATGGAATGAGATGCGTATGTAATGTTAATTGGTTTGTGTTGATCCAATTTGATTTGATAGTTGTAGGACAAGTTAAGGAGTCACGTATGATTAGAAATAACTCTAGGGCATAAAAACTTTAAATAATATTCTTAAAATAAAATTGTTGGAAAAATAGCGAGTTATTCTGATACAATCTCCTAAATGTAAGTAATTTAAATTTTAAGGAAATAAATATTCGTTTTTAATTATTAGATAAATTCATTATCGGAATCTTGCTTATTTATTGTTGTAGAATAGAACAATTTATTGCATTGTTTTTATATCAACTTTTTATTGAAATTAGTTAAGCCGCTTGTCGTTGATTTTGTTATGAAATGGTTGTGTTATGGTCATTTATTATTTATTTAAAAATATAATTATATTTAACTGGCAAGAGGCTATAGTTAATTGCAAAATGAATTTACTCCTGCAGGCAAAACAACAAGTTGTATGACGGCATTTTGTGAGTTCTCCTCACACTTGTTCGATATACATACAAACATGAGTATAAATACTTAGACAAATTACTGGCTGACAAGACACACCGAGTGGCCGACTGACGAACTGACCGACTGAGTGACTGAGTGACTGATCGACTGTTCAGCAGCTGACTGAGTGTTCATTTGTCTGTCTGTCGATCAGCTCGTGATTTGCTGTTGTCTTTGTGCTTTTGTTGTTCTCAGCAGCGCATAAAGAAATAAATCATGATGACAACAGTTAAATTTGATTATAATACCATTTTTCAGCTGCCTCGTCAGATAGTCAACTGGTCAGCTGTTCAGCTGTTTGGAAGTACTCTTAAGTAGCATAAATTTGTTCATGTCGCAAGGTCATCGAGTGAAAAATTAAGGCATGCAACATTAATTTGATTTGCGTGCGAATCAAAATGCTTTTTTGGGGAGTGTTCTGTACAGATACAAGCATACATAATTTATATAATGTACACATTAAAAAAGTATATTTACAAATTGGCCAATACTGTTGGCCATAATACGCTGACAACTTAATCTATTGCCAAGTCCAAAGACAGGAACATGACCAAACGGGCCATAATTAAAATAACAAACGACACAGTTTTTTATGCTTTTGTTTTATGCTCAAGATTCGAATCCAGGGCCATCGCGAGAGGGGGCGTATCTGATATTTTTAATTCCCGCAGATGTTTAGATAATGAATTAGCACGTCGAAGTGACATTTCTTAAAGCTATTCTATTTTCTTAATTAAAAAATCATCTGATAAAGCCCCCTCTAGTAGGCGACGCCTCTGTTCTGTGAATTGTTTATGCAAATATTCTAAGTCGGCTTGAATTTTTCTGCTTTGGCTTTTAATTACCAGCTTGCAAATCGCATTGCCTTAATATGGTCACAAAACGCGAGTCCAAGTCTATGACTCGATGAGGGGAACTCGTATACCCGAACCCATTTAGGAAGTTGGATTCGCTTCGCGCACCTTTTATGGTCCGCTTTGGGAAAGCGGTGAGAAAGCAAACTCTCAGTCTCAGTTTCAGTCTTTGACTCGGTCTCAGTCACGGTCTCGCTCTCAGTCTCAATGTTAGACTCAACCCGAGCTTAGAGCTGCTCGTTTGTTGGCTAATTGTGAGCATCGCTTTGGGCCAGCTTCTTAACAAGTTGTTGGCGTCGCTGTTAACGGCGTTTTGCGTTGGTGCTGGGTCGATTTTGTTTTTTTTTTCCCCCATTTGGCGGGGGCGTTGTTCAAGTCGACGTTGATTTTATTTATATTTTTACGTAAATTTATTATTACAAATATTGTTATTGCCGCTTTCAAGCGGAAATACACTCGAAATGCTAGACAAGCAGCAGCCACCCACGCACCAAAGCCCAACTCAAAGCCATAACAACAACCACCTGCACTCTGGGTCTATCGGCCTTTTGTGAATGACGGTGCGCCAACTCATTCATTCATTCATTTAAACATTGGGGAAGTGGAAGTGGAAACTGGCAAATGATCTTTGGCTATGGCCAAGTTAGCCACTTGAGTGGAATCGACCAGCGAATTGTCGAGCGGAAATGCCGAGCGATTAAGTTGTTCTTTTTAATTAATTTTATACCCAATTTTCATTGAATTTTTGTTTTGTCTTTTACTCAAATCTTATCGCAATTTGCATAAATGGTGGCCGTCTAGAAAGTGTCTTTTATTGTTGGAAAGTGTGGGCGAGTTTTATATGAATAGGTTTAATTTATCATTAATGAACCGTACAGTAAAGATTGTCTTAATTTATTGGATATTTTATAGAAAACGTAGGCAACTTAATCATTCCTACATTGATAATGTAATAAATAAAATTTTATATAATTTTACTTTTAGAAAAACTTTCCAAGAAGTGAAAAAATGTTTTTCTAAAAAAAAAAAAAATTTTAAAATTTGTTGGTATTCTTGTTAATAACTAAAGTAAGCCTAGTAATACTGTAAATAATTGTGTAATACTTGAGTCACATTTTTCCTCAGAACGTTGAGTTAACATTACAAAATTGTTTGCTCAAATATTACTCATACGTCTTGCTTAATACATTGTGTACTTCTTTAAGTCAGATTAGTAAGTTGTAAAAACGCTGACATAAAAATTGACTGACAACTTGCGAACTAATCCCCGTCTGTCGTATTTCCATATCGACCTATTAAAAAACAAAAATTGACTATTAAAAATACGCTATTATGATCAAAAACTTATCGTGTGCTAAAATTAATACGCATTCACCGGCTGACTGTCTGGTTGTCTGTCCAATTGTCCCGCAAACACATTGACAAAGCATAACAAATCTTGGGGAAGGTGAGAGAGGTGGAACTGGAATAGTCAAAGCGCCAGCTGAGGCAGATCTTGGCCAAGTTAATCGTGAGCGATGGCTGTGGCGTCTGTTTGCGGTGTTTTGTCTGCTGTTCATTGAAACGTGATTTTGACTTGTGATTGCCCATTTTTTTGTGTTGGCTTTTTTTGTTGTCGTTGTTGTTTTATTGGTTGGCCGTCAACATTTAAGTCATTTAACATTATGTATCAGTTGCGCTGCCAGTTGTAATCCCCCAAACAGGCGCTGTCGTCATCAGTTTGCCTGATTGTGCTATTGGCTTGTTTATGCTGTTGCTTTTATTAATTTGGCTTCAATTAATTATGCTACAAATTGTCAACAAAACGTAACCACAGACGCAGACACAGACAGAGACAGAGAGACAATCGCAGACGCATACAGCATTCAGCCATACCCCAATTGCCACCAGTTAATAACCCATGCAAATCTTGATGGGGGCCAAGCAACATGTGCCGTATGCTTTATGTACTACGAGACTACGAGTATATGAGGCTCACACAAATGGACAGCGAGCATGACATTGTGTTATTGTGAGGATAAACTGAATGCTGGCTCTTTGCTGGCGACATTAGCTCATCAGTGTTAGCAGCAGGAGCACTGTGTTACAAAGTCATTAAACCAAAAGGTAAAATTCTATAAAAATTTAAATGGACATGGAAATACTTGAATTTGTTTATTGGTGGAGAAGTTGTTCATACACTTTTAAACTTGTACGTATTTGTTTGCTTTACTAATTGTTGCTGACTAGTGTAATCAAAATCAGGCAAAACGAACATCGAATAAATATTGATTTTGTACGTTTGGCCCCTGCAGCTCACAGGCTGCTGCCAATTATAATTGCGAATCAGTTTGAGCGAATAAGCTGGCCTGGACCCATTGAGGAGTGAATAAACGCGTATGCAAACTGACAGGCGACAATAATTTCAACAATATGTCAATGCTGATGCTCATCAAAGTGATTTTTATCGTTTTGCTCTGCTCTGTTTGGATTCTATGCCGGAGTCCTCGTCCTCCCTGCTCCCTTCTCCATCCCCATAAAATTTGACAAAACGCCAACGCTAACGCCAACGCTACCGACGCCAGTGTTGGCCAACATATAATAATATCGTATGTATATAATTGTGTGTGATTTGTGCGTGTCTGCTTTATAAATAAAGTGACTCAAATAAAGAGGTGAATGCAGGTGAGCTGGCCAACACAGAGCGAACTGTCATCATTGCGCGGGGGCGTTGTGAATTGGGTTACCTTTTGGGCACGAACTATAAGTTCTTATACATAATGTGTATACATTTAGTGGTACACAGGGGTGCCATTCATCACTAGTCAGTTCGGACAGTCATTGCATGAAAAATGCAATGATATGTGCAGTTTTTTCAACGGTGAGGAAAGTAGAAAAAAGTAGAAAACTGATTATATACGCACCATTTATTGGATAATAGAAAAAATTAAATTTTTCTTTGAGATTTATGGGTTAGAAATTGTAGAGGTTTATTTATTAATTCAAAATCAAATGCGTTATAAATATTAATTATTAATTGCCAAAGCCCAAAACTACAAGATTCAGGTATTTAAATATTAATACATAAAACACTGCCATGATGTATCACACCGGCGACATGCTTTGAGTGGCTTAGAATTTCTGGGCAAATAGCGCCGTCTTTGATCTTTCCATGCACTTTGCATTTACGCACATTAAAATGCAATCAAACGAGTAGCGAGCAAATAAATAAAGAGAAGAAACCGAAAGCCAACAAAATAAATGATTTTAGAGTGTTAAGAGGGCTATTAGATTATGACAGCAGCTATTTATAAACGAACTGGAGTCAACAATGTTAAGATCTCCGAGTGTGTCGCGTCGGTGGATGTCACATCACGAACATCGCCTTGGGTTTCCACCACAGTAATTGCAAATAATCAGCGTCAATTGGCGTGGCCAAAAACCAAGAAATAAAAACAAAAAGCGAAAAAACCGCTCGAGGTTCAGAGATCCAAGTGGAGTGCGGACAAGAGGTGAAAAGGAACGGAAAGCAAAAGGAAAGACGAAAGACGACAAATAATATGGCCTACGCACGGTATCTGAGTAGTCGGCAATACGAACTGTGGAGAGACACCTACCCGGCGCAATAAAAACACGTTTCAATTTCAAATTGATTGCCAGTCGCTTATTATTATTATTATTTGCTTTTTATTGTTATTTCGCTTTATAATGATTGGCGTCGTTGTTGCTGTTGTTGTTACAATCACTTGTTTGGTGTTAAATACTCGTGCGAATTTTTTTCTCACTGGAGGCCACCAACGTCCAACAACGTTTGGCCTGTTTCGTTAGGCGCCACCCCCACAAAAAGCTAGAAAACTGTAAACAATTTTGCCACGTTTCTTTATTTGTTTTGCTTACTTCCCGCCCAATTGCCTGCAGCGAGGTAAGATACCCAAAACTAAAGGCGTAGCCCCTTGGCAAAAAAGTCGGTGAGTAAACAAAGATTTCGTGATCTCAGGTCAGCGTTAAAAGTTGACCAAATCAATTATTGCTGCATGGGCAAAATATAAATAAATGTGTATACAATAATTATAATAATTAAGTAGTTTGGCTAACACTTTAGGAATTTTTATAGCATCGGTTGTGATATAAGCAAAAATAACACCTTTGCGTCGGAAATGATTATCTGTTATTTTATAATCCAAAATTGAAGCTAACACTTTACACTTCCTTGTTTTTGTTGCTCTTTTCGTCTCTTGTATTTTGTTGACTCATTAATAAATCTTTGGCATGACTTATGGTTTTTATGCATATTTTATTTTATTTTTAAATATCTAAAAATATAATGCGTCTTTGGTACTTATGGATTGAAGCTATTTGACAGCTTTTTTAATCTTTCTTTTCCACCCATTCTTGTTGTCCAGCAATATCCTGAGCTACTACCAATATAGCCGACTTAGTCTTTGACTCTCTTTCATCTGCCTTTCTTTCGATTGTAATCGTTATTTTTCCAGTGTGTCGCGACCAATTGGCTACCTTGGTCTGTTCGCTTTCCCACAACTCAAGCACTTGAAGTGAATCAAAGTTGCGTTTGTTGCATTGCCCAGTTCTTAGATTGCCTTGTAGTTACATATATGTACGAGTAGTTTAGTACTTGTAGTCAATGTTTGTTTTGTGAGTTGTTGTACCCTTTCCTAATATGGGCACAACGCCATCACACACTTGTGTACACACCAGTATAAGTTAGTCAGCGAGATTGTGTGTGCGGCTTGTGCAACACACATCCAATTGGAAATGAAAAACTCTGACCTACTAATCACCGAGCCAAAAAGCCAATAAGAGTCAACAACGGCAGCAACAACACAAGTAACAGCAACAACAACAACAACAACAGCAAGTGCCACAAAGCAGACAACGACAACATAGACAGCCCAAGAAATCAAAAGATGGACAATAACTTTAAACCAGTTTGGTGATGTCGAGCCTTGTGGCACGTTGCAAGTTGCAAGTTGCATGTTGCTGGTTGCAAGTTAACGCTTTTCGCTTGTACTGAGAACTGTTTGGCGCACAAATTTGTTTTGAATTTGATTATATGAACTATTTGGGCGCACAGGTTGTACCCCCAATCCCCACCACCAGCACCTCCACCGCAGACTCTGAGTCAGAGTCAGCCCAATTGACATTTTATGCTGCAGTAAACGACAACTGAAACATGGGAGACAGCCGGAGACTTGGAGACAGACAGAAACTGCAAATTGCGGCGTTTCACAAAAATTATTATGTTAAATTTAACTGGAAATAGCACACAAGGACATTGGCGCATGCGCTCCCAGACGGCGCCAACTGGTCGACGATGGCGTCGCCGATTGTTGACTAAATTGATGATGACGATGTTGGAGAATGGCAGCGAAGGAGAGAGAGGAGAGCCAGAGGGAGTCTGGGGAGACATCGTAGTCACAGATTATCGCTGTGTTTTGTTTTGTTTTGGTTATTTGCTTTGGCATAAATTTCAATTGCTCGCATTTAACAACAATTTAAAGCAAATTAAATTTTGTGCAGCCGACGATTATTGGCTGCTGATAGGCGTGTGTATGCCGTACATTTATATAATTATGTTAGTGTGTGAGTGTGTGTGGAGCGCCATCTATTGCCATTTAGCAGCAGTTCCTGCCATGTGCATATAAAGTAATTTTCTGCTACATTAGTTTTTGCGTTTTGCGCTCATTGGCTCTGCAAGCCACAAAGATGGAAAATCAGCCAGCGATTTAATGGCCAAAACTCCGAATTTCGTATACACTGTATCACAACTCACATAATTTTAGGTCATGTCCGTGGGCGGCCGAGTGTGATTCTCATATGTTTGAGGAACACTCATATATGAAACTTTGATCGATTCCCGGGGCTGTAAACCACACTTTATTTTTAGTAGTTTTATGTGCCATAATCATAAAAAGCGTTTAGATGAAGACTTTTAGTGGTTTTGACCAAAGCTGTTGATGTTTATTGCTCAGTTTGCTGCTTAGTATTCCCTATAAACAACTTAAATTTAAATATAAATGCTAAGAAATGATTTATTTGACAAACAAGAAGAACGGACATAAAAAGTTAATTCCTAACTTTAACTGGATTTAATCTTCTAATCTATTTAATTCCTTTTATGATTTATTTGGTGTGCATAATAATAAAATAATTATGATTTCGTTTTTGTTACCACTTGACTGAAAAATCTCTAGTGCTTCAGTTAATGTAGTGTAACAATTAAAAGAAATTATTATAGATTTGTTTTGAGCACTAACTGCTCCAGCTGCTTCTTGTGTTCGTCTGGCTTCTTGGCTGAGTTCCATCGCCCACCAGCAGACAGAGTCAATGGGCAACCCACATCAAATGCTCTACTTAGACGCGCTCCATTGTTTCCGCATTCGATTAAAAATGATAAATGCCTCACTGCGTTCAAGTGAAAATAAAAACCACAGACGGCAGCCACTGACTCGGCCGAGTTTTCTTAGCCGACAACGAATCTAAGCAGCGGCAATTTCCTCATTTTCTTGACCCATTCTTAATGTCTCGTTTATGGATGCTGATAACTAAAGAGCATTATTTGTAACCATCCAATTTGACTCCATGGCTCGATTTCTGGCAATGTCTTGGCGTAATTATTTGATTAATTTTATTGCCAGTTCAGTTGTATGCGAAGCGTTTGGACTTGTCGATTGAATATATCGTTTATGCTTCTCTTAAATTGCACGCATTAATTAACTGTTCACATTTTGGGCCATTGGCAACACCAAAGTCAAGGCCCTGCCCTAAACAGATGGAACTCTTTTAGCTCATTTCATTTTCTTTTATATACATTTCTATAGCGCGAAAATTAATCTCTCCAAAAGATTTTTCTAATTACTGATTAGGTGTGGGAATTGTAAGCACATAAATTGAATTCTTTGCTCTTTGCAAACAAATAAATCGCCATGAAAGCAGCAAACACTTCAATCCACATTTAAATTAAACCACAATCAAACTTCATATGTTTCCCCATCAGTGTGGCAAATTTACAAGACAACCGCAAATGGACCAAATAGGCAATGTACTAACCCTTTTGATGACTATTGGGGAGTTGCTTACTTAGTAACCACATTCAGATGCGATTTCTATTGGGAGTTGAGGTAGGTTAACTTCAATTTACAATCTGATTTGTTAAATAAGTGAATAATTAGTTGTGTCTTCTTCAAATTCATTGTAATTCATGACTTATTTATTAAGTTTCTTACGATTAAAAATGAAATGACAGCAAAAATATTTATATATTTTTTCTTAAATTTTAAGTAAGTTATTTTTAACTTTTCATCCAGTATTTATTTATTTGTTTAGTAGAATACCCAAAAGTGACAAAACAACTTAATTGCTAAGTACACTTTTTTTCCGACTCACAACGTATCACTTGCTGCTTATACTCAAAATCCAGTCGTAACCCCAATGCATTATAATCATTTTGTCAAGAAGTTCTCAAAGCTTTGCAAGTGCTTATCATCTGCTGCTGTTTTTGTTGTTGTTGTAAAAAGAGATAAGTTGGCAGTTGATTTTGCTGGTCATGACTTGGCAATTTTTCCTCATTTCAACTAATTTGCCACACTTACCGCATTTAAGGAGAAGACAAAAAAAATGACTTCATTTCACTTGAAAGCTGCAATCGACTGCTGTTGTTGTTCCTGTGGCTGTGACTTTAGTTGTTGTTGTTGTTGGCGTTGGCGGTTTTTGGTCATTTGGCCAGTGGGCGCTGGCACAGTGCACTAATAAACATAAAGAGTAAACAAGTCCATATAAGGTTATGTCGGTCAGCAGTATTATATCTGCTCTGGCACTTTTCGAGCATCACATTGTTTCGGCTTGATTTTCATTTATTTTTATAGTAGGTATATACTTACTTACTATACCATATATTTTTTATCTGTCTCGACTCACATGCATTTTTCATGCGACAAGACCATCCTTGGCTTTTGCTTTCTGTCAGTCAGTTGTTGGGTTGTTTGGGTCGGGGTTTGGTAGGTTTGGCATTGCAAATTGTCAAACCGTTATGTATGGCAACAGAGAAAGTCCCTGTGGCCAGAAAGGGCCTTAGTTCAAGTTGCGTTGGCGTTTGCCATTTATTGTGAAATATTAAAATTATACAAGCAGTTCCTTAACAAGGCAACGATCATCGCGCGAGAAAATGAGCAATGCGACTGTGACTGCGACTGTTGCATCTGCATTTTATGCAGAAAAAGTTACATCTCAAATCCCAAAAGCAATCGAGCAACTGTAGTTCCATTTCCATCGAAGTCCCACTGCGGTTATCGCCATGACAGCTGTCAATCAGTTGCTCTTGGCATAAAAAAACAGAAATAAAAAAAAAACATGCAAGAAAATAAAGGAAGACTGATGTGCCCAGGTTACGAGTGAAGTTGGACTTTAACGAGAAAGTTGAAAACTTTAATTGTGCCGTCGGTTCAATTAGCGGTACAAGTGATTTTATAGCGCCCGCTGCCAATTCATTAAATTATACCCAAAAAAAAGTACGAAATGGCAACTTCTTAATAAATGCACTCCAGTAATGACTGGTTCAAAGTCAAGTTCCACTTGAATTGTCAAAAAAAAAAAAAATGCCAAGAAAGCCAAAAAACCTTTCGCCGGGTGTTGGCCCAGAAATTAACAACCATAAAAGGACAACTCCAAGTGACGTCGCTGTATAAATATGAAGCACATTTGGACAATTACTTTATTTACGCACTGTACTGTCTCCTCTCTATCTCTTTCATTCTCTTTCTCTTGGTCGTTCTTATGGTCTTTGATTTATGCAGTACCCAGTCTTCGCTTCACAACTGGGGAACACTGTGTCCATTGCATTGTTAATTGCACCAAAATGCAGATTTTTCGGCATTTCTCTCCTTCTCTCTTTTCGCACAGTTGCAGTTACTGTTTTTGCCTGGCCAAAAAAAAAAGTAAATATAAACAGCGACAGTTTTTGCCCTGGCATCGATAATATGGTCAACTGAAGTAAACGAGAGGGAGAACCTTGTTGTCTGCCCAGCCAAACTCATTAAAACGAGTCCTTTTAATGGCCAAAAGTTTGCCACTGCTGCTGCTGCTGTTGCAGCCATAATCAGTAAAATTAAGGCCGTGGCAGCTGAAGGCTGAATGCTGCTCGCTGCCAATGTCGTTAGCCAGAACATTACAAAAAAAATAAATATATGAACAGTAGTTGGCTAGTTTCAAATTTTTTTGTAGTTTATTTCTCTGACCTTCAAATATTAAATGTGGCACAGGTTTTTATTGTGCATGAAAGGCGAACAGTTTGTCATAGTTAAACATAGCCACGAGAAGATTTATTATAAAGTTAAAAGTTTCAAGAGTGTAATAATACTTGATCTTTATGTTTTTATGAAAATAAAAAAATGGTTGTATCGTTTTACCAGAATGCAGCTAAGGCCCAGTTGATACCATATGAAAATACGTGGGTTTTTGGCCTTAAAAATGTTTTTATGTATTTGAGGCTCAAGGGGCTTAATGTTTAAATGATAATGGCGGAAGTTACAGCTGCTGGAAGCTGTTAATGAAACATAACACCTAAAAGTATGCAATGAGCCTAATTCAATTGGCTTCCAAGTCTAATAAGAATACTGTGCTCATTCTACTCAAATACGATTATATCTCAAATTTAAAGCATATTTGTTTAAGGTAAATTAAATTCAAATATTTTCCATTTGCCGTGCTCTTATAATTGCGCCGAGGAGTCTTTGCGAACTTAGTTAACTTTTCATAAGTAGTTCGCATACGAGCAGACAGACACACACACACACACACACACACACACACATACTCGCGCAGACAAACACAGACCGGATTTAATATTGGCAGCAAGTACTCAAAGGAGAAGCTTAAAGGCGACAACTTGTGTGTCATACGCGACGCAACTAACAACTTACTTAAACCAACAAAGAGCTAAAGAGAATACTCACACAAAGCCACATAAACACAAAGATACACACACTCACACACACACATCTACTGTCATATGACACTCAAAAGGCCCAAGGCACAACTAAGCGACATAAACGTGCAGTTTTCAGCCAACCGATTGAGATGAAGTGTGGCCGTAAGAGAGGGGCAGCTATCTGCTTCTTTAGCAATGTGTCCGCTGTCCGTACTCCTGTCTCCTGCCTTCAACCTACTGCCTCCTGCTTCCTGCCTGCTCCTGTTCTGCCTCCTCTGCCCACTGTACGTGGCCATGCACTGCACTATGGCGCACTAATTAAGAAAACTCAGCACGTTTTCCCCATGCTGTGTGCTTGGCTGACTGCTCCATAGTGCACCATGGGCTATTTACCGATTTTAATGGCATACATTTTAAAAGTCAAAGCCTCGACTAACAACTGGTTTGAATTAAATTTTTCTTTATTTTAAACATTTAACTAAATTCGTTAAGCGCCCAGTTTTATAACTGAAACATCATGGCTTTATAAGCCTTATCCATAGAAATTCTAGGCTGTATTAAGTTAAATTCTTCTAATTTATGAATTTATTCTTTACATTAAATACTCAAACTTGATCAATCACCCCATTGTGTAGTGGGGCAACAGCTAGGCGGGTGATCCCCCGGTTGCCTGAGTGGTTAAATGCTGCAGTAATAGCAGCAACATGCAACACGACAGTTGGTTGGCGGTGACGGCGAAACAAAAGTTAAAACATTGCGGCAGCAATAAAAACAACATTCGCTTTAGTTTCCACTACAGTTTCAGCTTTGGCTTTGGCTTGGCTTTGGATCTGCCTTTGACCCAGCTGGGGGTGGTTTTTCGTTGTGTGGGGAGAGAGGGGTGGAGGGAGGTTGAGTTGGCCATGGCTTTGCAACTGTATTACTGATGAATCCCCGGTCCGGGGACTAGTCAAAAGCCGCATGGCCTGCCACACAGTTTCACCAAAGTCAATGTCTGAGGTTGACATAAACCGCGTCCAGCGGCAACATAAGCAACGTAATGAGAAATGCATCAATTGCACAAAATTGTTTGGCTCTGTGGCGTACAGCGTACAGCGTACTGCAGTTAAACCCAGACTTGGCCTAAATAATAAACAACTCCAATTAAAATGGTCCACTATGGGCGAAATTAGTACAATTAGATTAAAGAGAACAAACCAAGTGGCGGTTTAATTCGCAGCAAGATTAAATGAGAAACATTTCAAAAGACAAACATTGCAGTTTATTTTATTTGTTGTTGGACATCAGATTTAATGTCCTAGAAGTCTCTTTCGTTTGATGTAATAATGTAAAATGAGCCAGTTTTATAAAAACTGCATTTTAGCTATAATGATGGAATAGAAGTGTGGTTAAGAAAACTTAAGCTTATAAATTCTCATCAAGGTGATTATTATCATTACTTCTAAGTTTTAAAATATATCACTATTTCTTTTATTTAACCATATATGACTCTAACTTTGCTATTAACAAACCCTTGCTTATTCGACACTGTGAAACGTCCTCAAGTTGGTTTAGGTACAAAAGCAAATCCACTGCTAATAGTCATGCAATTCTTTTCATACAGAGTCCTGCATAAACACCGGCAAATAAGGGTAAAGTCAAAAAGGGTAGCTAACTACCCGGTGCCTCATGCCCCATTTCCCCTTTGCCCCATTGCTTCATGCCACATGACAAGCATTTGATTTGCAACTAACGACACCAGGTTTTTATACGGTCAACGGCAACTACATATTTGCAATCTTTACGTCGACTACATGGCTATAAAAATAAATTACACAAAGCTTAAAACTTATGTGCATCAGGAAGAAAAATGGCTTATGGACGCGCAACGGAACAACCGAATAAACGAATGGAGAAGCTATCCAAAAGAGCAGAAAGAGGATTAGATGGTGGCAAAATGGGGTGGATTGGTAGAGAGGAGAAAACGACAAAATGACCAATCGACCTGGCCCTCAAATGGCAACGTTGATGAACGTGTATTGCTCTTATACAACGTTCAATTGTAGTGATCCAAAACGAGAGCGAGAGAGAGACAGAGACAGAGAGAGAAAGACTGCTAGTCAGAGGTGGCAGCTAGAAGCTAACGGTAAAGGTAAAGCTTTAAGCCGACAATGAAGACATTAACATGAGCAACGACGACGACAAAACTCTATGCCATGGCTCATCACATTAATCTTCTTAATACGCCCATCAATAATTCAAAGCCAAAGCATGACCAGGCCAGACTTGGCCATAGCCATAGCCAAGTTGAAACGGAACACGCAACCATATCGAAGTACAAGTATTGAAGTATTGTTAACCAAGTGTTGAGTGAGTTATGAGGCACTGTTCAGCTTCAGCTTCAACTTTAGCTTCGGTTTTGGTTTTCGGTTTCGTTTTCATTTACGATTTTAAGACCCTGTACGTCCAAAGTAGAAAGAGTTTTCTATATGAAAACGCTTTTTAAAGCAAGCGAACTCACAGATGCCAGATTGGGTTTATTTTAACGTTTACGCTTATCAAATTTGATTAAAGCAGAATGAAACGATCGCTTGAAATTTGATAGAACTTGAGAATCACGGCTTGGCCTTTAAGAGTCTGGTTGGCTCGCTTGTAACATTTGTATACTACTTGAGCTGCAGTTTGAGTGCTGGCCACCTTCAAGTGGTAACTGTTTGTCATACATCAATACCGAACTATCCACACTCAAAGCATACTCATACAAAATATTGAATGCTTTGGCAAATCGACAATGAAGCTTTATGGCTCGTTACCATTTGATTTATGCGCAGCTGCCGAAAAAAAGAATGAAGGTATCGAAAATGATTTCATATCTCGCCCAACGAGTCCAATGGACGTTGAATGCCTCTGAATGTAATTGTATTTGAATGACATATGCATGACCAGCACACTCTGGGGCAAGCCAGCCAGTGGCATGTGTCCATTGTCAATGTGGCAACGACAGCGTCAGTTCCACTGGCTGTTGCTGTGCCAGTGGCAGAAACTGTAGCAGAGCCAGTGGCAGTGGCACTGACAGTTTGGGCTCAAATGGCGCCCCCACCTGTCCATTGTTTTGTGCAGGACAATGTCCCGTTGTTGCTCCACCTGTGTATGTTTACCCTTGACAATTTCGTACCGCTCATTGGAATTTCTGGTGATGTCGCCGATTTTTCCGCCTACTTCGGCTCTCAAGAGCACCTCCCTCCAATTCCACTCCCTTACACATTCAGAGCCTTTTGTTCCTGCTTGTGAATGGCTGCCTCAATTCAACGCATTGTTGCAACGTTTCACAAATGTGTCAAGTACTCGATTCAGTTTTCGGCATTTTTCTTCTACGAAGATGCCTTATCGATGCGAACTTAAATGCCACTGATTGTGTCAAAGGTTCGAATTGTGTGATAAGATTTACACGTCCAACAATTGACGAACAAAGCCAGAAAACCCAGACACAAGTGCTAAAGTCAGATAAAAGCAGAGAGTTTATTGACAATGATTTGAATAACTGTTTTGGAAGAACTGGAAATGCAAATAAATGTTTAAATATAAATTTACTTATAAGTTATAGGGTATTTAAAAAGCGAAAAGAAAAATCTATTTTTAAAGAGAGACAACAAATACGATTTTTAAATTGTACCATATGTTCAACACGCTTAAAATTTAAACTTATTTTGAACCTTAGACAGAATTGGGATTAACAAAATAAATTTAATTCATTTGTTTGTTGTGTTTTTTATGATTTATAGCTCATTTCTTGGAACTTAATTATCAACATTGAGCTGCTTTAACCTAATGAACAACTGACCCACACTAAACATGATCTTTCCCCACTCAGAATTGAGTACAGCTGCGGCTTCTATTGATAAGAAGCTGAACTGTTTGCGTTTTGTCTCTATAAAAACCCGAACAACGCGCTGAGCTGTAAATAGTTTCGTGTAGTACTCGATTCAGGTAAGTCTCTTAGAATTCGCACAGTGGGACTTGCTAATTGTGAATATTTTGTGTAGACATCAAAATGAATTTCCAATTTGCCTGGTTGGTGGTGCTGGTCCTGTCGTTGTTCGGTGGTGCCTTTGCTAGCTGCCCCGCCGGCTACACAGCCGACAAGAGCAAGTGCGTGAGTGAGAGGCCCATCCATGGCACCTGCAACCCTGGATCTACATACAAGGCGAACATTAACAAGTGTGTACTGGATTAATTGACAACAATCAACTGCTTTTCTTATGAATATTAAAAGTGATTTGTACATCTGTTAAATTCCGTCTAATCATATCTTCTGCTAGTTGACAGGACTTTAACTCGAGTGTACTGCCAGTATTCCCCATATACAGTTGAGCTTGAAATTCTGGTTTGTACAAAAGTAGCTGAGCTCAGATAAGTGAAATGTGGATGCTGTTTTCGTCAAAATAATTTCGAGATTAGTCTCAATGTACATTCGAATTATAATTATTTTTAGGTAAAAACTATGAAAAAGAAAGTTAATAAGTGAAGACAAGAGCTGAGAGTATATAGAAATGGCAGAAAGAATGATGCTTTTTTATTAGCTAGTTTGTTGAGGGAGGTCTGTACGATTTGTTGTAAACTCTTATCAAAATATTCAAAGGCACCAATTTAGATGTTGATTATTCGCAACTTGTTTACTAAGACTTTGCGTAATCAGTCATTTTTTGTGTGTCAAGGTGAGCAATAACAAAGTAGCAAACAAAATGAACACATTTCGTTTTCTGGAATGTCGCCTGTCTTCCATTTATGAAAGAAACTCATGTTGTTCGAGCCAATTATTATTTAAGCCAAGGCAACAAAAATCGCTGTTGGGCGAATGGTTTTGGGCAAAAGTTCAACAAGTGCTGCAAATTAACGAACACGTCACGAGGCTGCTGCTAATGCTGATGGCTAGACAGACAGGGAGACAGACACAAAAACAATCCGCGTTTGCCATTAGTTTATTACCATGTAATTGACTCAACGCTTGTCATGAACCGTTGACGTCTACGTCGACGGCAGCTCCTGTGGCTTTAATGTGCTGCATTTAATGACCAGACTGAAAGCAACACCATCATCAGGTCCAACACCAACACCAACACCAATCAAAGCCAGCAACACGAGCGCTGACAGCGCATCAAAGTCAAAGCGGTTTGTTCGCGTCGGTTTGACTGTTCGTCAGTCAGTCCCTCAGTCCATCAGTCTTTCAATCTGTCTGACTGGCATGATTAGCGTGATTGGCTGCCTGCACTCTAGCCCCCTTATCAATCGGCAAAAGCGGCAAATGCTTTTGCTTGACTACTTACGTAATCGAACGATTTACAGTCTCATCTCTACTCTGTTGAGCTTCAGTTTAGGCAAGTTTAGCTGTGATTGGTTTAGTGTTTCAGTGGTTCAGTGGCTCGGGTGCTGCTATAAAATTCATTAAAAACTTTGCCCTACTGCGAGAGAATGCCAAAAAAAAAGGTCTGCCTGCTGCAACATTTAACAGCAATTGCTAAAGGAAAAACTTTACCAAGTCCAAGCTGTCGACAGGATGTGCAGCAAACCCAATTGCATATGCCAATGTTACAAAAGTTCTTCCAAGCAAAATGCCCTTCTTCCTTTTTATCGCTACCTAACATTTCCTTCATTGCCGCAGTGCTGACAACAAACTCAATTGCTTTGCGAAACATCAAAACCTCAGACGGTCCCTTTTCGTCTTAGCGGCTTTTGCCTGTAAATAATTATTTTGCATTAAAAGTAAACAAGTACAAGTCTTTAATAGTTTTATATACATATTTGTTGTTATTCAGAGCCATTTATTTAAAAACATATATTTATAAATAACATAAAATACTTAGCTTTAAACTAGCTAGAATTACCGCTAGCTATTCGAAGCATCACTAACACCATAAACTAGCATTCTTGTCACTGGTGCTTGTAAATTTCTATGACTTGCATAAAAATGGCCCCGAATGTTTCCGCCGCTTGGGGGTTTCCTTTTGGCCTAAAAGTTTTGCTTGCCACGTTGGCAGGATGGCAGGAAATAAGGAAATGTTTTTCAGCAGTATTTGCTGCCTGGCCAGCGACATTTATCAGTCAGTTGTTGCGATGGTGTCCATGGTGGCTTGTTGAACAATTTTTAAACTGTCACAAGTGGCCACAACTGACGTAGCCACTGTCGCTGCCACTGCCACGGCAACTGGCACTGCAACTGCCACACAACGTAGCCTCAACATCGGCAGCAAGCAACTGTCAGGCGGTGCAGTTGCCTCAATAGCCGCATGTTTTTCATGTACCCCAACTCAGATAGGATAGGAACTCCCTGTTGGGTATGTGCGGCAGTGCAACTCACGCGTAAATATGACAAACGTAAGCAGTAAAGTTCTGGCCAACTGATAGCCGCCGCCAACACCAACAGCACCAACAGCACCAACAGCACCAACAGCAACACCAGCAACAACACCAACACCAATGCAACTGCTGTTGAGCAAAACTTTTCACAAGATGTTGTCGAAAGTTTATGGCCCACACTGCACTCTTTCTTTCGCTTTCTCCCTGCTGCTCTTTGTCTCGCACTCTCTTTTTCTTTGCTTTCTTGCTGTTGTTGGCTGCATTTCAAGAATTGCAATGCCGCGCTCTTATCGCGTTCAGCATTGTCCTGCGGCCGACTGCAAAAAATGAAAGTGTGGCCATAATTTCTGGCTGTTCAGTTATGTTGTTGCTGTTGTTGACAATGTCATTATTATTGTTGTTGTTGTTGTGGCCGGTGTTGCTGGTTTTGTGTTTAAACTTTTCGCATGCCCGTCAAAGTTTATTGATGCTGACGATGCGCATTCTTTGAAATTATTTAAACACCCCATTAAAACGTTCAAGAAGGCGAGACTACTTATAATTATGTTTAGCATTAGCAATAATGGATGCTCTCTTGTTAAACTTTGAGTTTTTAAAATATGAGTCTTAAAAATACTAACTTACACTGCTTTTCTGTATCCCTAGTTGAATCAACCAGTCGTGTTTTTCGCCTTGTGTTGTGTGTGCATTCAACTTTGGAGAACTTAAAACAAGATGGCGGTTTCCGCTCTATGTGTGCGAGGAATTTGTGCTTATGTGTGTACGCCACAGGCACAAAAACTTTAATTTGAGTTATTTGCACGAGTAGTAGTTGAAATTATATTATAATTTTACCACTGGAGTAAAACAAAAACTTCATCAGTGATAAGTGGAGAGAATGACAAAGATAGAGACGGAGAGAGAGAGAGAGAGAGAGAGAGAGAGAGACAGACAGACTCAAACATTTATGTATCTGTCGTAAATGCTTTTAATGGGTAAAGCTGAGGCAAAACTTCGCTCAAAAACGACAACTAAATCCTAAGCGAACACATGTTCCATGAATGCAAAAACGATGTTTTCCAATCTGCAGTTGCCAATGTGTGTACTGTGTGTTTGTGTTTCGGTTTTGGTGTGTTCCAAAGTTTTGTTAGCCAACATTTTCGAAGGACGCGACAAAACGGATGAAAAGTCGCTGGTATATTGGTAAATTTTTACAGAAATTATGCAAAATATAAAACTAACATTTAAGCTACGAACGAGACCAACTAATTTGTTAATAAAGAGTACTATCTCCTAGTATGCCCATTTCTTAAAACATAAATTATTTCAAGGTTTTTATTTTCATTTCGAATTTATTATTTTTAGTGTTTTACTTGCCTTGAAACTTGTCAAAAAGTCCTCGAGTGAAATGTGCATTGTCTAAGCAATTAAATAACTCTTTAAGTGGTTGACAGTAATGCAATTTCGCATCCTTCTTTTATAGTCCTTAGCCACTTGAAGTTTTAACGCGTTTACTCGCCCCAAGGTTATCAAGGGACTTAACTCGACAATCTACCCTCCCCAATATATATTTATATATGTATTTTGTATGTATATGTGTATGTGTGTGTGTGTGTTCAGCAGCAGGTGCCTTTTAATTGCATTGCTGTTATTTCATTATTACTGCAGTTGGGCTGCACTTCAGGTGTTATTGCTGTTGCAGTCTCCCCTCGTCCACTCCCGTTCCCACCACTCCTTCACCCTTCACTCATCCTGATTTTTTATGGAAACTTATTTCGGCTTAAGTTTTATCTTTATTTCTTGCTCTGCGGATTAAAAAACAAATGGTAAGAAGAAACAACGAGTAGCACTAGAGCAACAGAGAGAGAGAGAGAGAGAGGGAGAAAGCAAAGGAGAGAAAAAGTGACAGAGAGACTGCAGCGGTAAGGCGGAGTGAGAAAGCAAAACTTTTTATTTTCTGTGACAAATTCTGAGCAGATAAAACTTAAAAACTTCTGCACAGGGTTGTGGCCAACATAAATTCGGCATGCAGACCAGAAAACCCCATTCACCAATCCCATTTCCCCACCGTTTATTCCCCTGGAAAATGTCTTGTCGGTTGTGTTTGGAAAGATTTTAAATCTTGAGAAATTTAATAATTTTTTGGACAGTATCAAACTAGATTAATATTCAGGCTAGATGGATGAACAAGTATTTGAAAAATATGAAAGTAATCATCTTTTGAGCATATTCATTTCCTTAAGTTTGCTTTTCTGTGTTATCGATGAACTTTAAATTGGGTTTGTAGCAAAAGTTGGCTGGATTCTCGCTCAACTCACGCCTCGTCTACTTTCCTTTGACTTTTGCGTGCGTTTTGGCTCATTTGCTGACTTTTGCATACGCCCCGTTGCACTCGTTGCCGGTTAGCGGGTCATGCAAATGGCGGATGTTGCTAAGGAAGCGTTGAATTTATGGCTAATGGGTCAAAAATGTACACTGTGTAAGTGCGACTGGTGCTGTCAGTGAAACAGTGAAACTGAAGAGCACAGTGTGAGCTGGCTCTGGCTGGCGAACATGACATGACGAATGTGGCATGAGTTATGAGCCTTTTGGGTCGTGTTGGTTTTGTCATTTGGCTAATTGTGCCCGTAGGCCACTTTTTTGACAGGCCAACATAAATTTGTTGCAATTAATTAAAGCCGCAGAAGTCACAGAAGTAGAAAATGAAATAGAAACATCAAAATTATCGCAACTGAGTGGAGTGCCCTGTGGACAGTAAATTTTTGATTTATATTACACTAATTGATTTATTGACAGATTCTTTTCGCCAATACCGTTGACAGCGTTCGTTTGAACGTCTGCAGTTTGTCGCTTCGCTGCGGCCATTTATGGCGCCATGGACACGGACACGGACATGGACATGGACGGAGACACGGACATCGACGTGGACATGAACATTGGCTTTTTATTTCTTTCGCACCTTATTTGATTAACGTTCGATTTTCACAATTTATGAAACTTCATTAAAAAGCGCGAAATACGGTGCCCACGTTGTCAATACGCACGTGCAGCATGCGAGAAATGTTAATAAAGTTTTTCCAGCACCTGTCTCTGGTGCCTGGTGCTGGCCTGGCGTCGCCATCTTCATCATCAGCTGCCATTTTTCATTGTAAATTGAATTTATTTGTTGTATACATATATAGCTTTTCTTTTATAGGTTTGGGTGAGTGTGTGTTTCGTCCCGGTCCGGTCTCTGTTTCGCTTTGCGTACGTGCAGGCTTGTTTTTTATATATTTTATTCAGCTACTGAGGCGAGAATTTATACCCTGCATTCATAGAATACTTAAAAGGGTATAGTTTCGCCTCATTTACCTTAAATTTACACATTAAATTGCTTTTAGCACAAAGGTAACGCATATAGTTAGGTATATATATTGTATGGCTAGTGCCTGAAACTGTTGATTCTACGTTCGTTTTTCTTTGCCACTTGCATTAAGTAAACGCCATATTGGTTAGCTAATTATGCAGTCTCTCACTCCTTGGGGGCGGATACCATGATGTAACTGCGGCAGCTGTCCGAGATGTTTGACTTAAAGCCACATTTACATTTCAAAATGCCAGTTAACATTATTTAAATTGCAGATTTCCCATTGAATTTGTCGTTAAGCTGTGCAACTATAATTTATTTTATTTTTTTCCATCAACTTTTACATGCTTATGCAGTTGATTTTTTTTCTGATTTTTTTGATTTTTTTGGCTACTGCCAACACAATGCTGTTGAAAAATTGCATAAAATTGCGACATGTCAGCGAGGTTTCTTGGCCTGTCAGTGTACTAAGCCTAGTCACTGTCTAAGCGTTTTGTCAGCATTTAAAAACATGGGGAAAAAATGAAGTTTTTGTCAGCAGCATTTGTCAGAAATGTCGAGCGATTGTCAGGCAAACGCATCTTGCATTGGATCTTGCTACTGGTGAGGTCTCAGCTCAATAGATTTAGGATCTGGTAACATATATCCCAGTTACTGCCAAAAAGTAGCAGCTATTAAGAGTATTGATTAATGCCGCGCCCCCATTTTCACCAAGTTGCCCAATACACAGCCACTGGCATTTGCATAAAGGAAAAGTAAGCAAATGTAAAGTGTGACAGACAAACGAGCGCACACCTGACCAAACACACCGGTACAATGGTGCTCTAAGCGACTACTAGGTGGACAGTGACACGCCCGGCTTCCCGATAAACTGAATTCTCTTGCTATCCCCAGCTAGTCAATAGCCATAGTTATTTGTTTTTTAATTTGCATTCTTTTTTATGTGTAGCTTTTGATCAGACGAATAACAAGCAGTTGGCAGCCAGTTGAACGGACTAACGCACTGGCAGACTGTCGGGCAGACTGACGGGCTGGCAGCCAAATGAATTTTCCTAAACGTTTTTGAATTGACATTTTGACATTTTGCAGTTGTGGCAGTGTCTGCCCAGGAAGCTGATATGGTGACAGCCGACCAAGAGTGCGTTGATGGAATGACACCAGCTGGCAGGCCAAATTATTATTTACATACTTCAACAGCTGTCCATCGCATTAAAAACGCTTTAAATGTGTGCCAAGTTTCTAGGACATCATTTAAAGTACTTAAAAGATTGTGGTGCACTTAATAGAACAAACACTTAAGTCTTTAATAAGCTTATAATACTTTAACACTTGAGGAAATTAAATGAGTACCCAAAATAGTTCTTACAAATAATAATTA
The DNA here is from genome assembly GCA_018152125.1 of Drosophila dunni. Taxonomy (NCBI): domain Eukaryota; kingdom Metazoa; phylum Arthropoda; class Insecta; order Diptera; family Drosophilidae; genus Drosophila; species Drosophila dunni. The sequence continues at coordinate 753,656 of JAECXC010001197.1, read as the reverse complement.
TTCAACTGAAACTAAAACAAATTCTTCACTTATAGCAACCATCAAGAAGAGGGACGTGTAAATTGTACAGAATTTACTAAAGACATACTTATATGTATAATGTCGTAAGTACATTTTGATTGATAACATTAACTTCACAAGTGTTGGCTGTATAAAACATTTTAAAGTTCAAAGAAAAAGTGAAACTTTAAACTGTTCGCCGTGACACTTTATTATGTCATGCAAAGCGAAAGAAAAAAGATAAACAAAAACAAAGAAACAAAAAGTTGGCTCCAACTCCTGGCAAACGACAGCTGAAGCAAGTTCCATTGGTGGCCTGCCATTTGCTATTGTCCAAATTAGCATTTTAAACACCTCTTACTTTGGGCAAATGATATGGCAGATGGAAAGCGAACGTTTCCCAGTAGCTAGTAGTTTTTAGATCGGAGCTCGTAGCTCTCAGCTTGTTGGCATCCATTCCATTCTTGAGACGGGTTCGAGTTGGGACGACTATTTGGCAGTTTCCCAGGCAGGTAACTTGGCGACGCGTGTGTGGCCTTTTACGGCTGTTGCCAGCAACTTTTTTTGGCTATCAGCAGACAACCAAATCGAATTCATACATAAATATGTTAGTGTCCGTGTGTGTGTGTTTATTTCGGTGGGAGTCAGTTTTTGGCGTTCCCGCTTATATGGTCAGTCAAACTTTCAATTAACACAAGGCGCATCCTCAGCTGCTGCGGCTGCAAAACGTTTTCACGCTTCATGACCAAGTTTGGGTCATCGATTTGGTGGCGACAGTTGGCCAGTTGCAGCAAACTAAACATTAATTGGCGGACGTGGACTGGGACTGAGACAGAGACCGAAACTTAAACTGAAAGATCGAGACTAGCATTGGCAGCTGGGCTAAGACTGGGACAGGATTTGTAGCCAAACGTTATTAACACCAAATTAATCAACAAGCGTTTGACAGTTGAGTGATTTGTGCTAGCCAGTCTCCACTGTGGCGCCACAGTTTGATCAGAAACATTTTCTAATTATGTCGTCGTCACAGCCCAAGTCATAGTTTAATTTTATCGAAGGCATGGCCAACGCCCACTTGTCACTACTTGCGATTTGTTAGCGTGTTTTTTTTTTGTATATTTGCAAAATGAGCACTTATGGCCAACAGCCAAGAACCAACAACGAGAGTCTGAGCTCGTTAGTCGAACTTGTCGGCATTTAAGTCTTTGATGTACTCGCAACAGTTTTTGGTCTTTAAACGCGTGCCGACAGCACAACAGTGGGCTTGATCAGTGCATTTGAGTCAGTATTGCCATTCCTACTGGCATAAATTGGTATTGGGCCTTTGTCTTTGGCACATTAGCAGTCGGCACGCCCATAAATCTTCTACGCCAAATTGAATACGTTGACGGACAGAGTGTGGCGCAGAAGAGTGCGGAAACTGGGCGGGAAGTGTGCAGGGAAGTAGGAGAACAACGCTGCATGTCATTAAAAAGCGCTGCTATAATTTGGATTTAATTGGCTTGACGCGTTGCGTGCTGTTGAAAGCTCAGTGGGCTGTGTGCCACATATTAAGCAAACATGAGCATAATAGCAATTTACACTCTCTCACAGGCACACAGTCACACACACACATGTATGTGTATACTCAACATAAACTCACACTCACACACACACAGGCAATCATACAGCGACGCAATTAACATGACATGCTGCTCACGTTGGCCTGATTGGGCTACGGCGATTGGATTAACCACAAAACTCAGTTGTCATACAGGCAGGCGGCAGCAGCAGGTGCTCAGCATGTGCGAGAGACGCCCACGAGATACCCTATAAAAGCGCACTTAAGCTGAGAGTAGTAGTAGTAAATTATGTAATCTAAAATTACAATTTGTATTTAACTAACCAGTAATTCATTTAAAGTTTTTAATTTTTATATAATAAATAAATAAACACTTGATTAAGCTACTTCAAATTTTATTTGCAATAAATTCCAGTATTTCCAAACATCGGTTGTAATGAATTCTCAAGTCAGGCAGTGAAATTTAAACACTTGTGTCTCGTATTGAGTACTGAAATCAATGAGCAGAGTGTGTGAGTTGTGCGTGTCCTGTTTTGTGTGAAGTTGAGCGGAAAGCGGAAGGGGAAGAGCATCCATAACTTAGTCACTGCTTTAATTTTAATTATTGCTAGCCCAGCTCACCACTTGCCCCTCAGCTCACAGCTCCGGCTTAAATGGCAAGGCTATGGGTATGACTAATTTGCCAGCAACATGACGCTGACGCCAGTGTCGAGTCGACGCTACCTGAACTGAAGCTTCGTCTGATTAAGTCGAACACTTGGCCACATGCTTAACATGGTCTACTGCCATCGGCTTGGCTTTTGGCATGCGTTCGCGTTAATTAAGCTGCACGGCACTGTACGGCACTGTATGGCACTGCACTGAACTGCTCTGTGCTTTGCGCTGCAAGTGTTGGATATGTTGGCCATGTGGTCGTCTGGTAATCTCCGTGGATTAATGCGACACTTTGCAGTTAACAGAAGTCGTGTTGGGCTCTTTGCTCTTTTGCACGCTTGTTAACAATATTTGGAGTTGTGTTGCATCGAGCATCGAACATGCGGCTTGTGGCCAAGTGTCAGCAATTGATGCCACAGTGGAGCAATTGGCCAAATGGACTTGTTTCGTTTTTTTGTTTTCTTTTTTTAAAGCGTTTTTAAGTCGCATTGTCACACTTTCCCATCCATTTGAATGTATAGCTTAGACATCGTAAGTATCGATAATCAGTTTCTCAGTGCCTGCAATGCTTTCAATTGAGCCAGGAACATATTTCCCAATGCTGGCCAAACTGTGAGCCTTTGAAAAAGTAAATAAAATAATATATAATTTATAAGTAAATCTGATTCTTACCTTTGCCCGCTTAATCAGCTCACTTTGAGCTGTTTGCACATTGTCCTTCTTGCCACCCCAGGACCTCATTGCGGATGCTTGCAGGGCTCGTCCAAAGGCGAAAGTTAAAGCCCAGGGCTTGCACAGTGGCACATTATTGGTAGCATTCAAGTTAACAGAGGCTTCCTCTTCAGCCTGACCACCCGAGAGAAACATAATACCTTCAGACAAAGCATATTAATATCTGGGATGTTAGGCAGATATTTGGTAGAGAACTCCTTACCTGGAACCGCAGGTGGAACGGTACGACGAAGCGCCAGAATAGTGCTCAAGCCGATATCAGCAGGTGTATTGTTTTTGTGGCTGCTCTGCCCGGGAGTCACCATATTGGGTCTAAGAATAGTGCCCTCTAGATACACATGGTGATCACTCAAAGCCTTGTATATTGCAGCTAGCACAGCTTCGGTAACTTTCTGGCAACGATCCAGATCATGATCACCAATCATTAGCACTTCGCTCTCAATTATGGGAACCAGATGCTGTGACTGACAAATAGTTGCATAACGGGCCAGAACATTCGCGTTTTCCATGATGGCTTGATAGGAGGGCGTGGTCTTGTCAATTTTGAGCACACAACGCCACTTGGCAAAGTCACAGCCATCCTTTTTGTATTGAGCACAACGTAAATGCAGATCATCTAAGCCCTGTGTGGTGAACTCATCCATCGAGCAGAACAAAGGCACCGAATTCTTGTCAACTTTAATACCCGGAATGATGCCCTTTTTACGTAAAACCTCAGCGAATGGAACACCAGCATCGGTCTTTTGGTAAAGCGTCTCGTGAAATAGAATGAATCCCGAGATGTTCTCAGATATCTTGGGATCCGTGGTAATCAGCAGTTGGCGATAAAGGCGTCGATTCTCCTCAGTATTTTCCAAGCCAATTGTCTGAAAGCGTTTGCCCATTGTCGCATTCGATTCATCGGCGGCGATAATGCCTTTGCCTGGAGCTACAAGAGCTTTGGCAATGCAGGCCAACTCATCCTGCAGCTCCTTATTCGGGTGGTAAAAGTAGGTCGTCATTTTGTGGACCACAAATTTCGATACTGAATATTTCGATTAAAAATACTACGTACTTATTTTATCTGACAAACAGAATATACAATGTTTAGAGTTTGACTGGAAAAGCAAAAACAAACTTAGCTACAAATCAAATCTTAAATGAATATTGAAAGATAAGATTGTATTGTAAATTATTTAGCATACGCAACGACTTCATTATTTGCCCATTGTAAATCTTGTAAGACTTCTCCGAATTTGTTTTAATTTATGTCTTTCGTATTTACCGTTTACCTGAACCTCTGGCGTTTATCACATCTTAATTGTTGACCGCGTTGGCCGCAGCTTAATGACAATCTAATTGGACTTTTAATTGCTTCTTTGTTGTGGTGCCGTAGGTGTGAGCTTAGATTTTCATTTAAAATATATTCCGATAGCACTCAGATTAGAGACATTCAAATTGCACGGACCCATGGCCAGTGGAAGTAAAAGTGGAATAAACTTGCTTCCCATTAATTATATTTTGGCCGCAATGAGAGTTTCAAATAGCGTGAACCGCTGTTACCACCCTCGCTGCTGTGCTCATTTTATGGCTTTCTCACACATTTTATGACAAAAGTTTTGTTAGCACAAATTAAACGCAGCTACGTTACCAATCTATGAAAGCAAGCTGCTGCTACCGTTTCAACTTTATCATGAAAAATATAAGCGAGTATCGTCGAGCAATTTGCGCTGCATAAATTGAATTAAAAAACAACAGAAAAGAGCATGTACGGACAAAAATACTGCTATAAATGAAAAAAATACAAATAGTTTTAAAAATTTCATTCGAGTACAATCCAATTATTTTGCAGTTGCTAAGAAAATATCAGTCATTCGACTATAATTCTAATTGGCGTGGGAATCGCAGCAAGTGTACGCTGAATGTGCACTAACAGAGGGTATTGTGAACCATTAAAAGCGACTTCACCACAAAGTCAAATGGATAATTTTCTTGAAATAAATACAGTTTATATATAACAGATAATACTTAAGATTAAATATAGTTTTACTTAAACTACTACAAGAGTATTGTGCTATCGACTTGGTTAAGATAAGAGATATTTCGAGTTTTTCACGTCGTTGAACTGAATTCATTGATCTCTTGGATATACTCTAAAAGGAGAGCTGGCGAGACACTTGCCTAATTTTGTGTAAATTATCGCACGAATTATGAGTCTCAAATTTGAAAAATTTGCCAAAAATAGTCAACGTTAACAACAGCAAAAAAGATTAAAAAATAAAAATAAATGAAACTAGATAAATATCAGACAACAACAATACTAAAATCGATTCAATAGGATGCTCATGTGTGTGTATATGTGTATATGTGAATATGAGTGCTATGAGTAGTAGCTTGTCATGGATTGCCCCCAGCAGTATCAGCATTCAAGCTGGAAGCGAGAGTCGCCAGTTGAGTCGCCAATTAGGCCAGACACACAGAGCGCCACTGGCAGCGCTAACTACTCGCACTGGCCAAATCGCCATCCAATGGCCAATAAATCTACTGCAAATCTTCGTAACAAGTCGATGCAACTCGCGGCTTAAAATGTCTTTGCACCTAATTGAGCATAGTGCTGATTCAACAGCCACTGCAACGTCGACAGCAGTAGCAGCATTGGCAACAGTGGCAATGTTGTCAAAGTAGCTTAAAAATTATTAATTGATTATCTATAAACGTTTTAATTGAAAACCCCATAGTAACATTGGCTACTGCGACTTTTTAATGCACTACAAACAAATTATATTAAATTAAAATATACATGTTTGACTGGTTGGTTACAAGTCGTCTTTAATTAGACAAAACTAAAATCTGTGTACTTTTTATATGAATTAAATTATATCTTAAATATTAATATTTATTTTCACTGCCTATTTTAATTGAATAGTTTTAAAATGACCAACTCTTTCCTCACAGCTTCAACTTTTCGCCCATTACCACATACTTCTCACAACTTAGGGCATTCAATGAACCGTCAATTGGCTTACTGTTATATCAAATTGGTAAGCTGGTGAGTTTTTTGTCGTAGCCTGAGCTGGAGCTGCTTGTTTGGCCAATGATGCCGTTGGTCAACGTTTAGTCAGTCAGGCGTAATTATTGTTATTACCAAATTAAGTAGCCAATTTTTTCTGCGTTGACTCTTTAGCAGGCTGTCCATCTGTCCCTCCGTCTGTGCGTCCCTCCGTCTGTCTGAGCGTCTTTTGCGCTGTCTGCGTCTACTCGTAATCCGCCAACTACTTGCAGCCGTCTGAAGTGCGAGTATCATAAAAGTGGGTGTCCGTCGGACTTACTCACGCTGGTGCTGCTTGGCATTTTTTTTTTTTTGTATTTTTACGATTTTGGTTTGCAATTTTGAGCACAGAGTTGTTTTGACCAAAAATTATATATAGACACTATCAAGCACACGCACACACTCACACATTGACGGTAGCATAATTTTCAAGGAAAATCTCTTCATTTTTAATGTGCTTGACTGTAGACACAGCAAGTGGTCACATTTGTAAGTATGTATGTTGGCTGACTACTACAATAACAATAAGAAAATGATTAAAAAATATATATATATCTATGTAGGTATATGGGAAAAAAGAAGTCCGTTGAGAAGTTGAAGGCGCCTAAAAATCGACAGAGATTAAATCGAGCGCACATAATCATATTTAGCTTTTGGTCAGAGAGTTCAGTTCGGTGGATGGGCCAACTCGATATGGCCTTTTGTTGAGGTGAGGCTGTGTCCCCTCGCGGCGTCGATCGTGCTTGACAAACATGGCCAAAACAATGGCTAAGCGCCACCATCTATGAATTAATCACGTTCATAATTTTGCTTCGTGTTGTTCGCTGTATTCGTTGTTCATAATTTTTTTTCTTTTGGTTTTTTGCGCTTAATTTGACTAAAAAAGGATATGAACCAATCGAAAAGAAAAAGCCAAATCAGCCGATAAATCGCCAAAGATTGGCTGGCATAATCCACGGGATGGCAGATCAAGCAGCGAACTCATAACCATATTGCATAATTATACAATGTTGTTTGTCCCGTTGTTTCTTGTTCGTTTGTTCGTTTGTTTATTTGTTGTGTTTGCTGTGTTTGTTTGGCGGTTGTTTCGGTGTTTTGGTGTTTCGGGTGTTTCTATTGGCATGACTTGGCGCGAAAATGCTTGTGTGTGGCCGTGTTGTAACAATGCATTGTTCATTGTGATTCCACGGATATGTAGATGAGGTGTTTTATTTGATGATTGGCTTAAGCTTTGCCAGAAGACGTGAGAAACTTTATGCAAATAGCTGCATTTGAAATTTGATTTGATAGAAGAGTTGCACAGAGATCGATAAGCGATTACTTCCCAACACTCAGAGAGATGGTTATGTGATTGATCCAGCGACCACTTTCCAACACTCATAGAGTTCCCAACACTCATAGAGTTATCTTGATGGAAGAGTTGCATATATATCGATAAGTGATTTTCTAATATTTATACGTTTAGCGATTACTTCCCAACACTCAGAGAGATGTACAGAGACTACTTCCCAACACTCATAGCGTTCGCTTAACAACACTGCTGATAGACTGACACTCTCTGTCAATCAATAAATACATATTAATAGCCGCAGAAATGAATAGCCCTCCGGAAATCTTCGACGTGCCGGCGACGGTAATTCAAGACACTAAAAAAATACTCAAAGCAGGTAAATTTCAAATTCTTTGTACAATCAAAAAAACAAGAACGTTCATGTCTGCGCAGCTCCACCTGATGTGAAGGACTTGCTGTGCATTATCATAGATTATGACGCCAATCAGAGCTACTTGCATCGTGATTCTGATCTTCTTAGCAATGTGGTCAACTACCTAATTGTTATAGCCAACATTCATCTTATGCAACATCTACAAAATGCGGTGGCCATTTTTGGCTGTTCCGGCAGTGGGGCGTAAGTTTATAGTTTACCTACTTAGAAAAAATTTACCTACTTAAAGAACTTTTTGCAGTAACTACATATATCCCGAGGACAACTACAACTTGGTCTCTTACGGTGACTCCCAATTGCCTGAATTCGCAACTGTTGACTATTTGGTGAGGACAAAACTGAATGAGTTGATGTATGCGGACTATCAGGCTCGGATCGGCGAGCAAGGTACAAAACCTATACAGTACCGCGACAATCTATTATGTGGGTCTCTTAGCATGGCTTTAGCCTATGTGAATCGCTGTAGGAAAACATCAACGCGTAATATACCAGTCAATGCAAGAATACTCATTGTCAGTGGCTCAAAAGAGTTTGGCTTTCATAGTTCCAATCAGCATATGAATTTATTTCTAAATTCAGCCAAAATGGATGTAGTTGTGGATGTATGTACCCTGGAGGTGGACACTAAATATATGCTGCGACATGCAGCTGAAATAACCCGCGGCTTCTATTTCGTCACAAGCGATTTTGAGAACCTCGGCATGAATTTGCTCAGCTTGTTCCTTGTGCCGCCCGAGAAACGACCCTCTTTCGGTTATCCAAAGCAATCGCCAACGGATATGCGTGCCATTTGCAGCTGCCACAATGAATTTATTGGAATGGGATTTGCCTGCAGCAGCTGCTTAACAGGTGAGTGACTCGAAATTCATTATCAGCGTATGTATATCTGCCGATTCGATGATGATAACAAAATAATTTATGTTTTTTGACCACTTCGGAATAAGTTTCACTATCTTTTCTTTACAGTTTTCTGCAAGTACACACCCATTTGCATCAGTTGCGGGTAAGTGTTCAACATAATTTTGTTTAAATTTTAATTTTCTTCATAGTTTCTGTTTTTGCAGCATTGTATTTAAGCCACCGCAGAAGCTGCAGTGGTATATCAAAAGAAAAAATACCTTTTGGGCCAAGCGAAAGTTGAAAAGAGATAAGGAATTGAAAAAGATATTAGATACAATTTCCTCTTATTCAAATACATACACTTAATTCCATGTCTGAGGGGAAAACACATGAGTAGGCAGCAGCGCACGTGCACACAACATAAATTCACAGATTGCCACATGATAGACACTGACACTGACGCCCAAGATGGCGACGCCACCATTTTGTGAAATCTTCATTAAATCAACTTTCAGGCGATTGCACAGACTACGAACTCCGCGTACTTTCCGGCTCAAGCGTCTGCATACTTTACGACAAGCCGCAAAAGCAAATGTATTTCCATCTTTCAGTTTGTTTAATGCTGTTGTTGTTGTTGTTTTTCTTTCTTTCTGTTTTTCATTAAAATTTACGCATTATCGCATAAATACTTATGTACATGCCGGAGAGGAACTCGCTCTATTGCGAAGTTTTGGCCAATTTTTGCCAATTAACAGACTCGCAATCTCACGTACATCGGCCATGCGTTTGTCGCGTTTGCCTGGGTTTCAATTTCGCGTCGCTTTTTATGGGTTTACGGCCAGCCAGGGCCTGGGCCAGAGATGAGGGTTCACAGCTCAGGATGCAGGGCTCAGGCGTCAGAGGCCACGCTCACTCGTATCAGACGCAGTCGTTGTCGTTAAAATGCTTGTCATAATTCCGCTTATATGCCTGTGACATTTAGCAGGCGATGGCAATGGCAATGGCGATGGCGACGGCGATGGCCGTGCAAGATTCACATCGCAGGGCATTGGAGCACAACGTTTATTACGGGGCGATATCCTGGGTATGCTGCCACCCAGTGGCAATTATTTTAAACTGTGTGTGGTGTGTGTAAACATAATGGTATCTCCACTTATGCACAGTGCTTGCGAATGCCATAATTTACACTTACTTGAAAGCAGCCTAGCAAATAAAGTTAACCATTTAAACTAGCTGGTGAATTAGTCAACCAAGACGTATTTACAATTTTATTAATTTACTTATATAATTTAATATTTAAAAATATAGAAATGAGTCGATAAATTTGTTAGCAAATTTAATTTAATTTATTTTTTTCATGCTACAAATTCGCACCACTGTGCAATTGGGATTCGCCAGAAGTAAGCCGCTTGGTCTGCGAATTTCAATTTATTTTTCACACTCGCTAATTTCCTTTGTTTGAATTTTGCCTGGGCGAACAGTGCGTATGCGTAATGCAATGTTTTTCTTTCTCACTTTGGTATGCCAAATATTTGCGCGGCTCAGAGCCATAACCTTGTCAGCCAGAAGTCAGGCAGCCAGGCAGCTTAACTGCCAGCAGCTGCCAATTGTCAATGGCGTTGGCGTCGCTGTCCCCGTCGCTGTCGCTGTCGCCGCTGACGTTGGCGTTGGCGTTGCTGGTGCACGTTTCGATTTGCAGTCAATGAATGTGCTCGTAAGTTGTGTAACATTTTTTGCACTTGCAGTTGGCTTTGACTTTTTAATTTGCATTTCGTGTTGGCGACCACCCACACCGCTTCCATTGGCTGCATTGCTTTTGCTGTAACCATTCCCGCTCCTGCTGCTGCTGCTGCTGAGTCAGTTCAATTCCCATTCATAAAGTGAGAACAAGCAGCGAAAAGTTGCTCAGGTGTTGACTGCCACTTTTGGTTTACAAAGTGCATGGCAATCGAAGTTATTTTTGGCAAAAGTTCAAGTCAAAGACGTGCAGCTTCCGCCGTGTACTCTGCGCCACGGCACCACTCCTCTTCTAGTCACCTCATCTACATTACGACTTGAATCCAATTCAATTGCTCGTTTACAAAGTCTATTTTTGTTAATTACATACCGGGCACTTTTGTTAAACGACAAAACATTTATCAACGCTGCCTTGTGCTTGCTTTTATTGCTTGTTAATTGCCCAGGTGAACACACAAACAGTGCGCCGCCCACAGACACGCCTATATGCCATGCACCTGCCGCACCACAACCACGAACTATGATACACGGAATCGGTCTTGGCTCTGTTGGCATTACTGGAAATGTAATCAGAGTGGAGGCACTTGGTGGTCAACACAACATTGCAGCTCCGGACATTGCAGCTCCTGCTCAGTGCCTCTTGTGACTATCTGCCGCAGTGTTTGGCGCACCAGTGATGCGCGGCCACCAGTGACACGACTATCGAAGCCAACTTGAAACGAGTTAAGGAAGCTTAAGCAGAGCAGGTGAAGCCGCTCTCACGTGTGCATCTCTAATGCAAATATTTGCTGTCCGACGCTCTTATTACCTGCCCAAAGGAAACTGCTCCGGTATAAACTGTGGGCGTGGCAAATTTCGTTGTAAGCACAACACATTGGACATTTGTTTGCTCTGCAGGCTCCACAAAATGGTGACAAATAACTTCAATGGCTTCGCTTTGTGCTACGTCTGCGTGCGAGTGTGTTTACGTGTGTGTTGTATGTGTGCGTGTGTCCTTGACTGCATTGGTAATTGTATATGCAGCTATACTCGTATTCACGCTCGCACTCATACTCGTCTTTGTGGCTGCATTTTGTGCGTTATGTGATTTATGCGCTATGACAGGAAGCTCTTGATTAATTGAACTTTAATGAAAAGATTTATGTGGTTGGCAATATTAAAACGCCCAAACAGTTTCGGGCTCGGTCTCGGGTCGGGTTGGGTCGGGCTCGGGTTTGGTTTTGAGTGCGAGCTAATTGCTTTAATTATTTTTGCCATCACAATTTGGTATCTCTTCAGGACAAATGAAATTGATTTTATAATTATATTAATTAACAGTGATTTCACTCAAATAATTATGGCTTCAAGTAAAGTCGATGGTATTTGAATATTTACTTACCAAAGGTTGACTTGCTGATAGACAAAAAGGGTTGACCTAAGCTATTTTAATTAACTGAAACGTAAATTTGTCTAAGAGTTCATTTAAATTGTATTTTCCCTGATAGGCAGCCTTATTTTGTCTATTGCTAGCATTTACATATATACGCTTATAGCCACTGCACAGACTGCGGCAAATCCACCAATTTATTATGCGATTTATTGACTTGTCTTGGCGTCTTCATCTATCATCAATCAGCCGAGTATCGAATGTGCTAATCCAAATTAATTATTCGATACGCAAGCTGGAAATGCATCGTTGACTCGGATCATAACTCATTTAATATAATCGCTTGTGAATGACAATTCTATAACTCATTACTCGTGCGAGTGCGATTGCGAGCTTGCTCCACATTTTACAATGACTTGGGTAAACCATAGAAATGCTTCGACTCACACTCTCATACTCATACACTGACTCGCATCTAATTGATATTCTTCAGCGGTTGAATCATGGAAATTTATGCGACAATATGTAAAATATTTCTTTCAACGCAGCGGCGTCATCCTCATTGTTTCTTCAAGCACTAACAACAAATTGCAATTGCAGCAGTTTCTGCATATTAATTTCTACAGCGTTGCTGACGTCGGAAACATTGTTGCTGTTGTCGGTGAAGTTGTTGTTGTTGGTGGCTCGTGCTGCAGTTGTTGTCGTGCTGGTTGCGGCTGCTTGTGGCTGTGGCAGCCACTTAAGCGCCGCTTCTGACAACTGTAACAATGTACTTTCAAATGATAATTGTTACAACTTTTATCGCTGATATTGCTGCCGTTGCTACTGCTGTTGTTGTTGCTGCTGCTGTAGCCACAGCAACAATGTGGTGCGCCTTTAGTTTGCCGTTGTTATTGTTATGATTATTGCATTGTTATTGGTCTTTTATTGTATCTTGCTTGTTTACCAGTTTCTTGTCTTCTTCGGTTTTTGCACCGGTGCAACTGCAATCGATCGCTTTAACGCTTTAAGCCAGCCTCCAGTTGCCCGTTTCGAGGCATGCAAAACAGTTCGAACTGTCCTCAGTCTGCACATCAGGGCATTAGGAGAACCCATTGGGTCTGGCAATTGTTTACGTGCTGTTGACAACGAGCCCTACAAATGTTCATCATAGATTTTGTTTGCTATTTGGTTTTGCTTTTTAGTTGTTGTTCTGCTTGTTGTTGCTAGCATGTTTTATTTTTGCCGTTTTTTCGGATTTGTTTACTGTTCTTCGAACCTCGAGCGACATTGTTGCAATATTGTCAGCGCATGTTAAAACACAAACAGCAACATTTTGTTTGCACAAGCGTTCCGGGCAGCCTACTGATGGGGGCGTTGCATGTGGCAAGGGGCATGGCCCTAACAAACGACAACAGTTGCTGTTGCTGTTGCTGCTGCTGCTGCTGTGTCGCCTCGGCCCCGCTGTTTAGACGCCAAAACGTGGCACTTGAACACGATTTTTTGTTGTTTATTTTCTTTTTTTTACATATATGTATTTTTTATTTGGCTTTTTGTTTTGTGGTTGTCATTTTTTTGTGCTGGCCACGTTTGTTGTTTGTGGCTTTATATATTATATTTGGGCATTCATGTTTTACCTATATCATTTTGATTTTATTGATTTTCGATTTTGCTTATTGTGGCTGCCCTTTTTTGGTTATATGGCTGGTCAAAATGAATTTCATTTATTACTCTGGATGAAATGTGTGCAAATTATGTGAGTTCAACTCGGGGGGCAAAACGCACACACACGAACACACACACAGTTGGACACACATTGAAAACATTTGCTTTAATGGTTAAAAGTTGAAGGATTTTATGTTGATTCGTTTAGAAAAGTTTTTGTTTAATAAAAATGGAATGTTTTGGACTGCGGCACGAGCTGAAAACGATTGGTATTTATGTCTTTAAACTTTAACCATTATTTTCAAAAGTTTCGTTTTATAACTTCCATATTTATTTTCTTTATCTTATTAATGTTTCTTGTTTGTTAAATGTTATGTTAAATGTAAATAATATATTTAAACATATCAACTGGTTAATTTCGTATGCATGGCGCTTAGTTGATGCCAACTAATTGACACTTAACATGGCTTGAAGTATTTGCAAGTTAATTGTGTGTCGACATCAGCAGCAATTGCATTGGGACAACAACTTCCTCTTGTCCACCCCCCACAACGAATCCCATTTTCCCTCCATTAGATTTAGCTACCTCTATTCATACACATGTTAGTATTTAAATTGCCATGTCGTTTGTCTCTGTTGTTGCTGTCAATGTTGCTGTTGCAGCTATTGCGTTTGACATTTTATCGATACACCTGCAATATTTTTTGTATGGTCCACTACGCACCAAGTGAGCGACATGCTGTATGCAAATAAACAAAAATAAAATCTGTCGTAAACAACAACAACCAAATTGGGAAATATTTCCCACCTACCGGAAGGTGTAAAGGTATTTTCGTGCTTTTTCTTTAGAGTATATTAAATGTCGTCAATTGGGTTTCATAAAATCTCTCTTTTATGCTTAATTTAAAGCGTCAATAAATGGCATAATATCAATGCGTTTTTTGCACAAATTATGACTACAACAAAGTTTATTTATTGATATCTTTTTTATACATCTTGTGCACTTTTTTGGAGTGTTTACCTTGTTTTTGGCGAATTCAACGGTTGTTAAACAAACAAGCCAATCAAATAAATTGTACAATTATTGCATTGAATTTTATGATTATCCTGCTTATTTATGGATGTACTGATTTATTAGCATTTGATTTCTTTGCAAATTAACTGATGGACTGAGGTATTTGATAAATCAGCTAACTAAATCAGTTAGTTTTCAACTAATAAAATGGCGTTGAATAAAAATTGATTTTTATATGCTTTCAATTTAGTTGAGCTTCGTTTTAAATAACCACTTTAAAACTAAGCAAACCAATACCCCGTAAAAAAACACAAAGTGGGTATAACTAACATTAAACTCTTTCTAAAAATATAAAAACAAAAATTTTCAACAACTTATTCAATAAAAACTTTTATATTAAATAAATACCTGTACTTGATTACTTACTTACTATCTACTTATATGTACATTACATTACAGGGTACAAAACACCAACACTACAATGTTATTATTTAACCATGATTACGTAAACAATTTTCCTGCATGTCTGGCCGCATAAATAATTAAAACGATGGCATTAGTTTTGCATGAGGCTCGCAGGTTGTCAGTTGGGCGCCGCTTAAAATTTCAATAAGCACTCTAATTGTTTTTAAGTGTTTTCCACAGCGAAAATGAGTCGTAATTGCATAATTGCAATTTAGCGTCAAGTTCTAAGCACCAATAACATGCAGAGTCCATTTCGCGTTGCACGTTGCACGTTCCACATTTGCAACGCCATACACCACATTCTGTGTGGGTGTTTTCTGTATACCTCAACTCGTCTGAATGGGTAGCTTATTCACTCATTTTACGTCACCAATAAATTACTGCATGTGTTGCCAGCTCAACTGACTAACCAGCCTAATTGGAATGAAGTTGCTGCCTTGAAAACTTTTGGAATTATGCCCTGAATGTTCACACCGTAGGGATAAATACGGTGGAATTTTCCAACTGATTTCAGGAGTTTAGAGGTAAAATTTAAGTGCTTATACACTCATGTTGAAATGAATTTCTCATTGACATATATGTCGCCTGTCTGAGCTATTAATTATTCAGACCAATGACCATGGAAACAACTGAATTTCCATGCCACTAAGTAGCCACGACAGAGATATTTCACAAGTGTGATTTGTATATTTATAAAGCCCATACATTTAAAGTCTCCACTCAGTTATACACTTAACTTGCAATCGGAACTTGTGCAGAAATGGCACTTCGTTTAATTGATAGAAAAGAAACCAAGCCTTGGCGTGAGAAACTCACGAGCTTCGTTGACTACTTAAAGGACTACTGCGCTAATTGCAGTCTGGCGGGTTTTTCATATATAGCGAATCAACAGTAAATATCGGTTTTAAATGCTATTTGTTCAGTAATCCATTTTTACTCACGACAGTTTGCATTTCACGGAGCGTTTCTTTTGGCTAATGTGTGTGATTCTCTCATTCGTTGGAGTCTCTTATCTAATCAGCGAGTACCAAAGAGATTTCTCCACACGTGCCGTGAGTGTGATCTACGAGAGTATATCATCTTTTGCGCCAGTCCACTTTCCTTCAATCAGCGTCTGCCAACTGCCACCAAAGTACGACTTGGGAGGTGGATTCGAGGAATATGTGCAGAGGTATCTTTAAAGTGTAAGACAAGTTACTTTATCTACAGGTTTATTTTGAATTTAGTTTGGGCACGGGCATAGGCGAGAAGTACAACTTTGATGTGCACTCTCAGATGGTATTTATATTGTTTCCCGATCGTTATTCCCCAAACACAATCCAAAAGCGGTGTAAGCCATACGAGAGCTGCGAAGAGTGTGCTAAATGTCCCAAGAAAGACTTTCGTCAGTTAGCTTTGAGGGTAAGAAATTATGATTACTTCTATTATTAAGACCATAATAATGATTTTAATTTTCAGTTAGGTTTAAACTGTAGTGGCATTTTTAATGAATGCAGTTTGTCGGGTAAATCATTTGACTGCTGTCAGTACTTTCTTCCCATGGTGACTCCATCGGGCACTTGTTTTTTACTCAATTCGCTGCAGAACAATGAAGTTGGTTCAAAACATTGGCTGCCAACAACATTGGATCGAAATAATCCTCCCGAGTTTCACATGTACCTGAAAAGAGCTGCGGTCCTAAGCCTGTTCAATGAGGAGGATTTACCCACCCTGTCCTTGCCAGCTGTTACTACAAGTGCCCTGCTGGGAATCCACAAGATTTTTAAATTTTATACAGAATCATTGGTGAATGATCCAGAAATCGTCGATATTTCACCAGAAGCTCGAGATTGCTACTTCCCCAATGAGGTGCCCTCGTGGAGTGTGCACAAGGCATACAGTTTTAGTGCTTGTATTAGTGATTGTACCAGACTGGCTCAGTTTGATAAATGCAACTGTTCTCTCTTCATCTTCAATCCCTTTAACGACCCTCGCTTCCCAGACTGTGACTTTGATGGTCTCTTGTGTTTGGAGAGACATGGAATGGTCAAACCCAATATTGCCTGGATGATGAAGTACAGACATCCGGTGGCGCAGTGTGATTGCTTACCTGCCTGCACTGAATCCAACATCCAAGCCATCTACTCCAACGAAATAATTGAGTAATAAGAGTTACTTTACATATTAATAATAAAGCGTTACAGCTTGTTTATTTTTCAGATATCCCGATGCAAATGATGCCAACATAACCGTCTCAATGACAATGTGGCCCACGTATCAGTTTCGCCGGATTGCACTGCGCACAAAGCTGGACATTGTTGTCACTATTGGTGGCATTTTGGGACTTTTCCTTGGCGCCAGCATCCTCAGTGGCATAGAGTTTGTCTACTACTTTACAATCCGTGCTTTTAATACAATGCGTATGTCAGGCAGGAAGACGGAATATGAACAAGTGGAATTAACAAATCAATACAAAAGAAAAAGAAAAGTTTACAACCAGAAATCATTATTTTACCCATAAGCTTTAACATTTTTAAATATTTTAATGCCATAAAGTTGCAAATTAAAAATAATAAATCAATAAAATACTTACACTTCCGTCTTAAACAAGTAAATTAATACCACGTTATGTAAATACCAAATGAAAGAGTGGCTTGCACTTTTAAATGTTGGAAATGAAAATGTTTAAATAAAATTTAATAATCCTTAAAGGTTATATATGCTTTTACTCGCCTTTCGTTCATTATTCGGCCAAGTAACTGCAATGCGCATTCATGGCGGACTTTGCATATCGAAAAACTGTTCTCAGGAGTCTTGGGTGTGTAAAAGGATGGCAAGTGTGTCCACGGATAAAAGGAAAATCAATGGAATTCGCAGGTTGCAGAGTCAGCAGCAACACTGAGTTTTCTCGAATCTCTCTGGACCTTGTTTCTGACTCTTCATTGCAGCAGCCACAAATTTCATTTGCTGCATTTTAAGCATTTAAAATAAAGTAACAATTTAATAGGCTTTAAGCTAGTTGATGATAAAATGAGAACATGAGAATGAGTTTCAGTTACTAATTTTTCGAAAAGTTTTAATTTAAAAGTTGTTAGTTATTTTTAAAAGCTTAGTACTCCGTTTATCAATACAGCATCGGGAAAACGTACTATTTAAATGCTTTATTATAATTTTCCATTAAACGCTATTTAATTACCACATACACAATTAAATCCGTGTTTTAGGCCATGTGTTCAGCACTCAGGTTCATTAATTATCTAGAGAGCTTTACTGATATTCATGAACAGCGTTTAACTTCTAATTGTGACACCGGCATTAAATAAATAAAATTAACACCGTTTTGCATTAAATGTGTGCAACAAAAAGCATTTAAGCTTTGACCTCTTCGTGTTGTCAACTCTGTGAATGGATGTGATGGGATTTCCTTATAAAAGCAACACATGCCCATAGTGTTGTAGAGTAATCAGTTGATTTTTGATCAGTATACCGCAAAATGG
This sequence comes from Drosophila dunni, assembly GCA_018152125.1. Lineage (NCBI taxonomy): Eukaryota > Metazoa > Arthropoda > Insecta > Diptera > Drosophilidae > Drosophila > Drosophila dunni. The sequence goes on along the minus strand of JAECXC010001197.1, from coordinate 735,414 downwards.
CTCAGCAGTTGGAAAGTATTAATGACGGTCGACCATGGCGGGAGAAGGTTCGTATAATTGTGGACTATATCAAGGAATACTGCGCTGAGTGTGGCCTGGTGGGCTTTTCCTACATAGCCAATCACAAGTAAGTTAAGAATGAATTTTAAAGAGCCCTCTACATTATAATATACCAAAATTAGTTTGCATATTACGGAGCGCATCTTTTGGCTGATTTGTATAATCCTGTCGGCCATTGGCGTTTATTATCTTATCAATGAATATCAGCACGATTTTGCAGCGCGCACTGTGAGCGTTGTCTATGAAAGTATATCACCATTTGCCTCTATGCAGTACCCAACCATCAGCGTTTGTCAGCTACCCTCAGATGTAGGAAATAAGCTCTACAACTATGTGCAGAGGTTTGTTAAATAGAAAATAAGAATACTCTTAGATTACTCCTGAAATGCTTACCCTTTTCAACAGCTTGGGCAAGGAATCATTTGAACTAAATGTGCGCGATCATTTGGCTTTCATAATATTCCCCGAACGCTATTCGATTAATAAACTCATAGCCAACTGCCAGACAGCGGTCAAATGTGATGACTGTGTACAGTGTCCAATCGATGGTTATCGTCAGTTTTCCACGCGGGCAAGTATATTTCATTTGTTAAGAACAAGAATGTTTAATAAGCCACACTTTCTACATACAGTTTAGTTTGAATTGCTCTGATATATTTAATGAGTGCAGGTTCAAGGGACAATCATTTGACTGCTGTCAATACTTTCTGGCAATGTGGACACCTTATGGTCGTTGTTTTCTGCTCAACTCGCTGCAGAACAACAATCCGAGCTCTGAGCATTGGTTGCCGACCATTATTGATCGGAGTGACAAGTCGGAGATAGAGCTGATTGTCAGTCAGTCGGTACGAGTTGATATACTCAATGAGGAGGATCTGCCGAATCCATCGCTGCCTTCTGTGAATTTTATGGCCATTTTAGGGAAAAAGAAAACTATTAAATTTGCCACAGAAGCTCTCGTCAATGATCCAGAAATTAAAGATATTTCACCAGCTGCCCGAGACTGCTACTTTTCTGATGAGGTACCATCTGAGAGCGTATACAAAGCATACAGTTACAGTGCCTGTATCAGTGATTGCACTCGTATCTATCAGATGGAACGATGTAACTGTACTCTCTACCACTTTAATCCCTTTAACGATCAACGTTTCCCCGACTGTGACTACAATGGCTACCTTTGTGTTGAGAATCTGGGACTCATAAATTCAGATTTGCGATTAATTCAAAAGCATACCATGTCTAAATGCGATTGTTTGCCTTCTTGCACAGAAGCAGACTTGAGGAACATATATTCATTCGAAGAAATTGAGTAAGTAATTGATTAACTTATTTACATTCTAACAGTTTTGTGGCGTTTTAAGTGATCGTGGCTCAAAGGAACTCACTATAAGCGTATCAATGTCAATGTGGCCTACATTTCAGTTTCGCCGACAGGCTCTTCGCAACAATCTGGACATAATCGTATCATTAGGAGGCATTCTAGGACTGTTTCTAGGTGCCAGTATCTTGAGTATTATTCAGTTTATTTATTATTTTACAATTCGTGCGGCTAACAATGTGCGAATGGCTAGAATTAAACAATATATGTAAGATGCGTTGCAAAGGTAGAAACTCTAACATTCAGGATGTATGTGTCTTAGTATTGTTGGTCAAAATAGTTTACTATAGTTCAAATAAACTAAAAATTATTTTAGCTGCACCAAGTTTAAATATCTTTTAGAGTTCAAATAAATGGATTGAATAAACTCTTTTCCCACTAAAATTAAATTGTTATTTCATTGCATTAAAGTGCAGGTCAGAAACGTTAGAGAATGAAGCAAAGGACATCAGGTCTGCCTGCAGTATCAGAATAATTAAAAACACTAATATTTAGACACATTAATTAGTAATGGCACGAAATGGCTAAAAGCACTTTAAGCTGGCACTAAAAAGAATACGAGTTTAGTGATAGGCGAGCTATTAAAAGTTATACAACCTTTAAACGAGCTTGACAGCACTGACAAACTGCAGGGTATACAAATCATCTCCTTTTCATTTTTTATGTACTATGCTTTTGTTTTTAGCCTTTATTCTTTTAGTATTATTTATTTTTCGAATTATTCTTTGCCATTTGGCTGGCGATTCCATTTCATTTCATTTTCCTTTTCGGTTGGTCCTTTCACAGTCTTATTCATATTCATTGTGCATTTGTACTCGTTGTGAAGGTGTTGGTGTATTTATGCAGGAAATCCCTCTTATTCACTCAAAATGTTTGTCTACAAAGGAGGGAAATGAATGTTCAACAAAAAAAAAAAGCACAGAGAAAGTGTAACTTGAAAAGGCAACAAAAACTATGGGAAAAGCAACAAAGCATCGTCCAGCTTCACTTTTTGGGATGTGCTGTCTACATTGTAAAGTTGTTGCTACCGTTGTACTTGTCTCCCTATCATTTATCAAGCTCAGCGAAAAAAAAATAGAGCATTTTTGTCATGTTAAACTGTCAGAGTGCGCATTTAGTCATTACTTACATTTTGCTCGCCTTGCATCCCGTTCACTTCACTCTGCTTCTTCTTCATCTTCCTTTGCCTCCAGTTGTCAGTCAGTTGGCTTGTCATACACATGCAAATGCAGCTGACACGGACAAAGACTCACGCACACATACACACGGCCACACACGCACACACCTCCGCATTTAACATGCTTGCAAAAATGTAATTAAAAGTTACCATGCAAATCTGCGGTTGAGTTTCGCTTTCATTTTCGTTTCCGTTTCCGGTGCTGTTTGGCTTGTGCTCGGCCATTAGCATATCGCTTAAAAGTATGCAACAAATTAATGAAACGCCCCATCACCATTTATCAAACTCGGACACGCGTCACAAATGTTAATTATTTAGTTTTATTACCCATGCGCCATTCCTGAACGCAATATTCAGAGTGATTTCCTCTGACACTGAGATATGTGCATGGCATGTGGCCAATTGGCTAACCCTGATTGCTGACTTAATAAATTGGGCTTGTCTGAGTTTGAGTGCTGCATAAATTGGATTCAAATGCCTAACAGCTATTTTAGAGATCGGCTTTAACTGTATTATAGGGGATTAATCTAAAACTGATAAAAAACTCCAAACTTTTTATGTTTTTAAGGCAGCTGAGAGCACATGCCTGTGTAGTTCAGTCGGTAGAGCATTGGACTTTTAATCCAAGGGTCCAGGGTTCAAGTCCCTGCTCGGGCGTCTTTATTTTTTACACTTTGTAGTTTAATTTAAATGAAACAAAGCATTCAATTGTTGGTAGTCCTGCCAACTTAAAGAGTGTTTCAATTCCATTTGAAAGAAGAGAATTGGAATTGGAAGATGGCACTGAAGAGTAAGCAGCTGCATTGGCAATTGGGAATTGCCAAAGAAGTGCTCGTGCTGGCAAAATGTAAATGGCAAGAGGAAACGGAAACTATTTTTCAATTACCTTTTTCGCACGCACGTTTGCTTAGCATTTTACCTTTGTGCAAGTCTTACAGCTCTCGGTGCCGTTGCCGTCATAGCAACCGGTTTATTTTTATACACTTTCTATAGATGAAACAGTTTGAAGCGAATTTGGTTAGGATGTACTCTTAGCAAGTGTTAATTCGCTCTTAAAAGATAACATTTGCACAGTCATAAGAAAAGCCATTTAGCCAAATACTCTAATCGAATTACCGTGGAGAAATATGAAGTGTTTAAGCTGCTGAAGTTTGCCTAACTTTTGTATTTTTGTTTGATTTATTTTGGTAGGGGGTCTTAGTTTCGTCGTAGAACATATGGTTAAAGACAAGCTGTTTTACTTTTCAGTTTTCTTCTTATTTCAATGCATGACTGTTGCTATGCCTTCAGTTGCACTTGTGATGATGTTTGTATTTGTGAGTTACACGTACTCTTAGTGTATGTAGTTAGCAGTTTTTCAATCAACTTGCCACTCACCAGCATATACGCACACTTCCACTCAGATAGAGGAAATGATAGAGGTATAGAATCAAATTTAACAGCAGCCCAGTTTGTGTTAACAATTGCCATTTGCTGCACTTTTTAAATTTCCTCTAAGCGGAAATCTATTTAAATTGAATTCTATTCTTTGGCTGGCAATTCATGCTGAGGCGATGCATTCTCATCTGGGTCTGAGCTTGTTTAGTCCTCCTTCTTAGTTTTCTTCATCTGCTTCTTCGTCTTATGCATCTTTGCAGCTGCAGTGTGAAAAGTTTTCACAGAGCACTTCACGCATTGGGAATTATATTAAATCCTTGGCTGGCATTTCCATTTCAATGGATAATCATTATGAGTGTAGCTATATAGCTCTAGCACTGGATGATGTCCTTGTTGTTGCTATTGCTGCGATTGTTATTATGACAGCAGCCATTTTGTTGCACATACACACACACACAGACGAACAAAGAGCAACTCTATATGAGATATTTATGCATATTATGCATTTTTCACACATTTATGTAGCATTTGATTGTGTTTGCCAGCTGCATTGTAGGTGTAAATACTTGCCTCTGGCATCTCACATTGTTGCGCAACAGCTCGTATGAGTAACATTTATTCACGCTCTGCTTTTGTCTGCCTTACTGCACACACATCCAGTTGCATGTGCAGTCAAGTCGAGTGAAGCATTCACCATATGCCAAGCATAAACATAAGCAGGAAATTCATTTTTCATTTGTTTGCTCAAAGTTCTGAATTCTGAGTTTTGAGCTACCATAAAGATTCCACTGCTGCAGATTCTCCTGCTGTTGCTGCGGCGCTTGCATTATGAATATTCATCAGATGTTAGCGTGACCGAGCAGAGCACTTATTATGCTCAAATTAAGGCACCGTTTTTGGTCCACACATGAATACAAATATCTCTCCATGAAGGTCCTCCAACCCTATCTCAGCCTAGCCCAAAAAAAAAAAAAAAAAAAAAAATAATAATAGCACTGAACCTTGCAAGTGCCAAAGGAAAATTTGAAATTCCAACTAGCAAAAGTTGAGTGAGAAAAAAATACAGCAAAAGAATGCAATGCAATTTACTCTAGCAGACAGTTCGACGGCCTTTCCCCAGCGACTGGAGCACCATAAAACATCAGCTGTTTAACGCACGGCATTTTGTAGATTTATGCCCTGAAAATTGTTGCACACACACGCACACACACACACATGCACTTAAACTGGGTTCTTAAGACGACCATGCAATTTGAAGCCATGCAAGAAGTGCTGCTATAGTTGCTTTGGCAACTATTTTGTGCATTCTTCCAGGAAAACAGTTGTATATTCGTATTTGGGGTCACAGGGCTTAGTGGATTCCGTAAAATATATGACTTGGCAGTATTTACGCTCTTTTTGGGTACAATAGATCACTGCGAACTTATTTTAAACATGACAGACTCAATATAGCAATATACAGTTTTCTGCCAGTCATAAGTAGTAAACATTATTTGTATTAAAAGATATTTATACACATTTAAGTTTATAGTAAACTTCTGAGGTGGTACCCACAAAAAGCTTGCTCTTTTGCAACGTCTTGCCAGCCGTACACAAATACCGGACAAAAAAGTAACGAGCAATCAGATGGTGTGAAGCCAAATCTTATCGCTCGACTATTAACGCAGCAATCCCAAAAAGCCAACTTAAGGCCAAGTGAGCGAAACACGTGGCCAATGCTGGTGACTGTCGGCATTATCAGTGAGCGTCCTGGCATATCATCAGCAGCAGGTTGTAAACTACAAGGGAGAGCGATTTAAATCCAAACGAAATAACCACGACAAATGTTTGCACGTGCTTACCTTGTGCCATAAACCAGAGCACAGAGGCGAACAGAAAGCAGGAAAGAGGAGCACACAAATCCCTAGCAGGTGACAGACTTCAGTCCGCCGACAACAGTCTACAGTCGACAGTCTACATTGGCCAATGTGGTCCTGGCATTTAAGTTGCGCAAAAAAGTTGAGCGCATGAATATAAACGCAAAAGTGGTTTTTAGGCCTTAAATTGGTTGTCCAATTTATACGTTCCCTCGGGTAAAAGCCAGAGAAGACGAACAAAAACCAAACGAAAGCAAAAAAAAAAACACCAAAAGTAAAAGTATCCAATGAAAGAGTAGCTGCAAAATGCTGCTAGTGATATTGGTTTCCCTCATACTCTTACCGTCTCTTGGAATTGGTAACAAGTAAGCAACATTTCTGTGGGCTAACCTTGCTGATAGCTTCTATGGTCGAGAAAGATGTCTGATGCGATGCGATGCGCTTAGGAAACTTTTGGGATTAGAAATGATTTCTTATGGTTTCGTTTTACACTACAGACTCTAGTCTGAAGTCTCCAGTCGGTAGTCCATAGTCTCCAATTTCTGGGTGGCATTGCCTTTTGATTTATGCTGACATCCTTTGGCTGCTGTAGCTGCTCGACATTCGCTTCGCGCCGACATTCGATTGCGGGGACCAAGTGCACGCCTCAATGGTCAGGTGGTTGGCCGGCAAAAACCTAAACCAAACATTTCTTGGCAAACACTTTGCCATTTTTCATGGGGTTCATTTCATTTGAGTTGCTTTTTATTGCCATGCAAGCAGCCACAAGCAGTCAGCAGAGCTACAGTGGTGCAGAGTCAACCATAAATTTAAGGAAATAAGCAAAAATCAATCCAATATGTAAAGTTGATAGAATTTGAATTACTTTATCTTAAGGATAATCGTAGTTAGAGTTATACTTATAATTGAAAAAAATGTTTATAAAGCAGTCTAAAATTTAAACATTTACTTTGTTGCTTTATACGTTTGTTATGTTTTCTTATGATTTCTCATTTGATTGCGCAAATTCTTGGCACTGTGCGCCAAAGTTTCAGTTAAGTTTAACGGGGCGTTTGCTGGCACTGTGAAAGCTGGGGAATTTGTCACACAACAACGCTGTCGCAAGGGCAAGTCAAAATGGCGACCGGATGTGGGCAACATTGTTGCCAATCACAAGCTGAAGCAGTTGTTGTTCTTCTTACTGTTGTTGTTGTCAATCGTAACCGCATTACATGTCAATTACCGTATACTAAACTGTAAGAGCGCTTACGCCAAGTGCGTCCTGTAGTATATGGCGCCTGCCTTTTCATTTCGTTTCGATATAATAGTCTCTTTTCACTTTGAAGTTTTGTACAAACCCACTCACACACACATGCCCACTCACACTCTCGGAAACTGGGTGAAATAAATTTGTGGCACATGAGTTTAATTTATGGCGCTCGCAGCTATTTTGGCTGCCAAAGCGGAAGTGCTGCTGTCAATAAGGATTGGCAGCCAGCATGCGGACAGAGCACACGGCTCAGTTTCGGGTTTGCTCCTGAAATTCTTCGTGTTATTTTCTGTTATTTTTTGTATTTTTTGTATTTCATTCTTGATTTCTTTGGCAATCCCCTTTTCATAGAGATTGACAAATGCGTAAGTGTTGGTGACTTTTAAAAAATGTTTAAGCTGCACAAAAAAGTGGAATGAAACTTCAAGTGGAGGCATGAATAAATGCCTGTCTGACTCTACGGTGTACGAGTATGTGTGTGGACGTGTGTATAAATACATAGTATATATATGTGGGTAAGTTTGTTGTTTGTGTGCGTGCGGTTTGCCGGCAAAAAACCCGTAAATAATGCGCAAAATTTGTTAAAAGGACAAGCGTAATAAATCCTTTCAATGGCACACAATTTCTTGATAACTTTTTAGTGTCTAATATTTTGTAGTTGAAGGTTGCGAGGGTTTCTGAAGTAGCGGGGGATCAGGATAAATTAAAATTTATATCTGTTGTTATTTGCTGTTGCCTTCCTTAACAAATTCATAGCGGTTATGATATGTGATTTGAGTGATGGCTGCTAACAGTGCAATTTCCCCTTTGGCTGAACGCAAAAGCAAACTCAAACTCAAACGCAATCGCACTACTGACATAAAAACGAGTTAAGACTCATAAAATATTTTATGAGCTCTTTACCGGCTCTTGAGTTCCCTTTAGATTTTTTGTACTTCCACAAGTTTTCCCTTTTTTATTCTACCATCAACTGAGCATTGCAAATATGCTTCGAAGTACTTATATCTGTAGTTTTATGTCTGCACTAGAGTTTTAAATAGGATTCCAAAAGCTTACATAATGTAGATTAGCTCAAGATATCTGCTAAGAAACTTTGCTTATAAAAATAATTTAATTAATTAATGGCTAAACTAGAATGAAATTTAATTTATATCTTAATTTATATTACTTAGTTTAGAAACAGTTTTAGGTATGTTCATCTCATAAATTTATTCTACTATTAATACTCGCTGTAATTATAAATTTAGCTTCACAGCTTTAGCAACTTATCGCTAGCTTTTAACAAATTTGTTTTATAAAGCTAATGCTCATATGCTTTTATAAACTTTCCCGTGCTTATATTTAGAGGGTTTAAAAAAGTTTCACTGTCGCTGTCAGTTAGTGAACTCTCAAATAATGCAACTATTGGGAAGCTGCCAGCTTCACTTAACGTAGGACAGTGTTCATCAATGTCACGATTCGTTTGGATCTCACATTGATGTTGGGTCACAGGTGGCAAATGGAGTTCCCAGGTAAGCTGGAGCATGCAGATTGGAGCATGCAATTTGCGTATTTGGGGGAAAAATATGAGGTTTTTATGTCTGGAGCCACAAAATTTGAGGGCGAACTTGGTCAACTAACTAACTGACTGTCTAATGCATAATTTGTCAGAACTTTTATGTGGACTTAGGCAGAGGACTACGACAGCTTAACACTCGAGATATAGTTGCCATACCTTGCAGGCTTTGTCCAGGTGCGGTAAGCCGGACTAAAGTTTAGCATTGAATTCATTGCATTCTGTGGTTTGAGTCGAGGATGTGTATATTTGATTTGAATGTGAATGGCAATGTGAATGAGACAGGCACATGCCACGACCAAAGCCAGAAAATGGCATAAAAGTTTTCACATGAACTTTGAGAATGGCGCAAGGAGGGCAAAGGTAAAGGGAGAGGGCAAAGGGAAAGGGAAGGAAGTGGAAATGGAAGCAGGAGAAGTAGAGTATTAAAAACTGCTAACCGTAAATCCAGCAGCTGAGCTTGGAGACGATTATGTGGCATGAGTGTCTGGGTGTGTCAGTATCCGATGGAAGCCACAACGTGACTTAATTTATGCGTGTTTAATAGAGTTTTTATTGTTGTTTGCAGTTTGCAGGCACAACGGCAATCAAATCAAAGTTTTGTGTCTTTAGTTTGAGATTTGATTGAATATTTATACAATGTCCTTGTGCATTTATACCTGATACCTGAGTGCGTCCAAAAGGAATTTCAGTTTGTGCATCTTAAAGTTTACAATAAACTTGCCAAATGACTCATTTTCAACAGACTTTTAAAGCAAAGCATTAAATTGTTGAATGATTTAATTAGCGTTAGTTCCAAAGGCTTGTGGAACTTTTCGTCAACTTTAAGCTTACAAATTTAAATTGAAAATTCCACAGTGCTGAGTAAATAGATGTTACAATGATGTTCTCATTATGCCTGCTTCTTGGAACGGAATGGTGGATGTGAAGCTTTGTTGAAAATTAGGAAAATGTGTTAGATAAATTAAATTTGCTACAGAGCAAATATTTGAAACTAATTATGCCCAATAGAGCGAGTGTGGAGCACTCTCGCTTCGCATTTTGTACGGCACGTAGCACATCCGTTCATGATTTACGCGACACAAGTTGTTTTGGATGGTACTCTACACATCCGCCATTGGGGATGGCAAAGGTGATGATGCTACAGCTACAACAATGCTACGGGCATTAAGTTTAGGCATTAGACGTAGTTGGAAATGAGAGCCAGGACTCAGGTTATAAACAAAATACGCGTGACTTCCTTTTGGAGCCATTAAAGCGGCATATCCGGTTGCGCAAAGAGTCCACATGAGCGGGCTCCAATGCGTGTATACGTGGCGGAGTTTGTGTGTGTGTGTATTGTGTGCTGTTGAATGATGAGCAGCCGAACAAATTACAAACGCCGACAACAGCAGGCAGAGTGGCATGTAGGCGGGTTGCTCCGGAAAATGGATTTAAATTGTTGATTAGTGCCGTCAACGATGAAGACAACAACGGCAACTTGAACTCAAAATGGCGGCACCTGTATGCCGTTCCACCTTTATCTGCATTTGTATCTGAACGCGTGTGTGGGTGAGTTTTTGAAAAATAATCATTATAATGACAGGCATTGTTATGAAAATTGTAATGCAGCAAAGCAAACGGCACTGAAACTATACAACAACACAAAACACAAAAGTAATTTGTAACAGTGTCTGCAGCTGTCTGACTCACTCGCACATACTCTCGCAAAGTCTATCTGTCCTGTTCTTTTCTCGTGTTCTCTTTTGAGCCCTCTGCCTCTCTATCTCGCCCGCTCCCCGACGTTTCATTCTAACTCCCTGCCCATCGTGACCCTGACAGCAGCACTTATGCCACGCATTATGCTTAAGCTTTATGTTACTTACGCACTTAAAAACTCGCATTGTTTTGTTTTGTATTTATTCCCTATAAAATGATTGACAAGTGTGTATATGCACTGACTAACAACCTGTGTGTTTTTGTTGTAGGATGTGAATGAAAAACGATAACGGGAAACTTATACATTTAACATTGTAAAATAGGAAATTGAAACAATTTCACATGGGGAGTTGATAAAAATAATAAATTTGTACAGGGAATATTTTAGTCCAGCTTACATTGTGAACTAAAACTGTTTGCTTTTGTTTTTGTTCTTCAGTTTAAAAATTTCATGAAGTCTGAACTGAGTTAAGCCAAATTGTGAAAATGTGTGAAAAGGTAGCAGTCGTCATTTGCTTGTAAGGTAATCCTGCTTTGGGAGGCGGCACAAAGATCAAAGGTTGGTCGGGGTGAGCGCACAGGGCAGAGGGCAGACGGCACACGTACAGTACTAAGCAAATTGTGCTAAAAATGAATTATTAGCGCTCAAAAGTACGAAATGAAAAATGTTGGCAGACGACCGTTTGCCTAAATTGCGACAACAAAAAACCAAGTAATCATCCAACCAACCAACCAACCAACGAACCAATCTTTTTTGTGCTTTGTTAAGAATTATGATTGTGAGAAATGAAAATTTAGCTGACTTGAGACGGTTACGAATTTGAATACTCTTTTGATAAGCCTTAAGTTCTGCAAATGGAACAACACGATGTTTTCGTTTAATAGTTTACATGTATTGTATGTATTTCTGTGTATGTGCCAGCGAATTACATGCCAAACTTCTCGCGAACAACAAACAGCAACCAAATATCAATGCGAAACCATCTTTTGTTTACATACATGCAAATTATAGAGTATATAGCTAACATTTTCGTTGTTCCTTCACTCTATCTCCTATTTTTGCCCTCTCTTTCTCTCTCTTTCTCTTTTGTGTGGCGTATTAGGTGCAATAATGTAAAAATTTCTGATGGAAACAAATGAATATACTGATGATGTCATTTACTAAATTGAATTTTAACAAAATTCGCGCACACACATGCAAATAACACTCTCATGTACTTAAGCAATTGCCATACACAGATACGCACTCACTCACACACAACTACACACAGCTACACTCAAATATACGTAGACGTGCAGACTCTTTGGCTTGGTCTTGACATAATTTTCAATTTGAAAGCAAATTGCATGCATTTTAAATCCTGCACAGAATATGTATTTGCAAGACAAGTAAGCGAATAAAACTTGCTCCTGAAAGTCTGCAATATAAAATCTGCGAACCCGAATGATAAGCAACATTTTCATGGCATACTTTCGGGAGTTATATAGCAAATTAACGACAGCAAGCCGCCACAACTGCATTGTCCGCTGATAATGTTGCAATATCTTATTTCTTTCTTATCTACCTTTTATTTCACTTCTCTTCCCTCCTTTCGGTTGTCTTAAATCATGCGAAATGAACTCAAATTGCGTAGCAGCAAATTGAGTTTGAAAATACTGGGAAATTTAGTAAAGAGAGCGCGAATGACACAACTCGCTCGTTTCGCCGCAATTTCCTGCTTTGATTTCGTTCGTGGATTGCCGCGTTGGTCTGCGGGCGTCTACTCTGGTTCCTGTTTCTGGTTTCTGTGTCAGTCGGTTAGCAGTCAATGTGCGCGACTGTCGTTAGTTGTTGCCGACGCCTCTTGCCTGCAAACCTAAAATGTTACACGCCGCACACTCTGTTTTTGTTGTTCTTGGGCTGGAACTGTCGCATATTAATGACACGCTAGGCAAATGTGTCATTTTGACATTTTAACAGTCTGTCATGCAGTCACCAAAACCACACCATTTATATAAATATATATTGTTTATGTATCTGTGCTCGCACCGCCTGGGAGGCTGCAGCTGTAACGTTGACACATGGAAAGCGAAAAAAAAAATAAACCGAAATGGCGTCAGCAACTTAAATTTGTGCCATTTGCTTATCACACCCTCACATTCAAACACACCCACACACACACACACACTCACACACATGCCAGCTGACAGTTTTGTGGCGCACAGATTTGTCATACATGGATTTATGTTTATGTTTCTGCATAGTTTTGGCTGACATTTTCCTATTTTTTCCGTTCATTTCCTACACAGCTGACAGCCACATGTAATTGTTGGCAAAATGGATTAAAAAGGCATTTGTCAAGTGGTTCGGCAAGGCCCAGCGTCCTCATTTTAGAAAAATATTGTTTGTTTAGGAATACAAGCAATAAAATAAATGAAGACAAGCACTTTCATCCACATAAACTACTCTATAAAACGGTATTCCTATGATTTGTTAAATATTTGATTAAAGCCCATTTTCTCACATTTCATCATTAAATAAAAAACACGTAAGAATGGCTACAGTCGAGCGAGCCGACTGTAAAAGACCCCGAACTCCTTCTAGTGCGAATTTTCTTTAATTTTCGACCGACTTGATGTTAATGTTAAAGTTAAATAATTTTTGCAATGCGACCTACTGATCTTTCTGTTCGCCTGGTATTTCAGCAAGAATTACTAACGATTATGGGCACTGCAGATCGCAACAGTCTGCTGCTGGAATGCTAACTAACAGCACATACTAATGCTAAATAACAGCACATGTTAATGTTAATTTACAGCTAATGTTAATGTTAACTAACAGCTAATGTTAATGTTAAATAACAGCTCATGTTAATGTTAATGTTAACTAACAGCTAATGTTAATGTTAACTAACAGCACATGTCAATGTTAATTAACAGCTTATGTTAATGTTAACTAACAGCTAATGTTAAGTTACAGCTAATGTTAATGTTAACTAACAGCTAATGTTAAGTTACAGCTAATATTAATGTTAACTAACAGCTCATGTTAATGTTAATTAACCGTTAATGTTAACTAACAGCTTATGTTAATGTTAAATAACAGCAATGTTAATGTTAATGTTAACTAACAGCTAATGTTAATGTTAACTAACAGCTCATGTTAATGTTAGTGAACAGTTAATGTTAACTAACAGCTAATGTTAATGTTAACTAACAGCTAATGTTAATTTTAACTAACAGATAATGTTAATATAAATTAACTGCTAATGTTAATGTTAAATAACAGCGCATGTTAATTTTTGTGCTGCGACCTACTGATCTTTCTGTTCGCCTGGTATTTCAGCAAAAATTAGTAACGATTTTAGGCACTGCAGATCAAAAAAAAAATCCCCGAATGCCCAAAATCGAAGATATCTTTGTGTGAAACACCAGGCGATCAGAATCAGCAACAAGCGACAGACTGTAATTAAAATTCAATTACAGAGATTAAAGTGCTGAAAGTATATTTATTTTAATAAATTAAATTAACTGAAATAACTTATTGCATAAATTATCTTTATGTTTCTTGAAATCTTTCCTTTCATAGAATTTTGCCAGCTAAACTGACCTATGATTGTTCCTATCAAATTTTACTTAGCTACTCTATTAAATCCTTTCTTCTATAACAAACCGCAAGACAAAGGCTTATAAGCAGACCCCACGCTTTAGAAATGATGCTCATGGCCAAAAATTTGAGCAGATGTTTCCATTTTGGGACCGAGGACAGTGGACCGCGGACCGAGGATCAAGGACCGCAAGTGTACCCTATTTGTTGGGGCCATGGCTTATCGCTAATTGTGGCGCACGAAGGGTGCACAAAGGTCTAAGGACCTTTCATGTTAATTGCTCTCCTTGCGCAGCAACTTGCGGTCTACAAAAATTATGCACTCGGCAGCTTTTTAGGCTGCCAAGCATCAGGTTTCGGTTTTCGCGTTCGCTTTCCGTTTTCGTTTTTCAGAATTCAGTCTTCGGTTTTTGGCGCCTGCCTAATTCGAATTTAATATCAGCCTTTATCTGACAGCGGACTGAGTTTTCTTTATCTGGCTAATTAATTTATGCGGAGGGAATTTTGTGGTATGGGCATGCTAATGCGTATTAGTTATAAATTCATAACTTTTACATTAGTCTCTGTATACTTGGGGTCCAAGGTTTACCTTTGACAAATTTAAAAAATGTATTTAACTTGAGTGTCGCTCCTGCTGCTTAGGTGTTGTTGGTGTTGATTTTGTTAGTGTTGTTGGTGTCGCTGGCTTTGTTGTTTGCTGGCAAAGTGCAACAATATAATAAGGGCGCCAAAAGGCAAATAAAAACAAAAGGTAAAACGAAAAACGAAAAAACCAACCAAGTACAAAATGTACAGCACAAAACAAACAGCGAAAAGCACAACAGAACGAAAAAAAAAACAAAAACAAAAAAAGGGCAGAGCAGAGAAGGGAAGAAAACAAACTGAAGGACACAAAACTAACTAACTGAACAGACGCCAGGACGATAACTCAGCGCCCAGCCTAGCCCGGCAGCATAAACTGCCACCTGGTTGGGTCAGCGGGTGGTTGGTTGAGTGGCTGCCTCATAGGTCGGGGTTTTGGGGCATGCCAGACCGCCGCTTTGTTTGCGGAAAGTGCCAAAACACTAATTTACTTTTTTCTCACTCTGAATCCCACGCCCCGTACACAGTGGTACTGTGGTACAGTGGAGCAATAGACAGACTAGTTTCCCACGGCAAAGGGGCCACCTTTTGCCTAGATACCGTTTTGTAGAGATTCGTTCGGTGGCGGGTTCCGCTTTTGGCTCGATTATAAAACGCAGATGTGCCCAGCGCTGCAAATATATTTGGATGGCAAAGTCGCATCCTCATCGCCATTGTTAACGCTCTCAATGAGGGAAAACACCAAAAAGGGACCTACAAAAATTGCTCAGGCAACGCAAAAGGCGTTCAACTGTAAGAGGAGGTATAAACAGAGGCCTCAACTGAGACTTTATATGTATGTTGCCGCATCCATTGACAAGGGACAAAATGTCTTTTCGTTTCCCGTTTTACCTTATACTCCCACACTAGAGCGTCGGGTACATAAGCTAGGCAGGCATCAGCTTGTGCTATCCATGCATAGGGTATCACTCAGTTGGGCTTAAGCAAAATCTTATACTCCTTAACATTCTTTCTCATATTCTTTTCTTATATTTTTTTAAGCTTTGTACTATACGGCGGAATGTGTTTACAAGCATAAACAAAAATGGGCGTCGCAAGTACTTGAAATTGTTTGGATGCCATAAATGGTCTCCGAGACTGGCGAACAGCGGGCAGGAATTGTGTTGGTGTGGTCTGTGGTTGGGAAAGGGGTTGTTAGCTCCTCAACTTTCAATGGTGGGAGTAACAATTAAGTACACCAATTATTTAATTGTATTCATTGAATTGGAAGTGCTTATAGTTTAAGTAATTGAGTTTAGTTCATGATAATCACCTTCGTTTATTCAAGTTTAGTTATCTTAAAGACAAAAGTTACTTTAAAATCCTTTTGTGCATGTTATGGAAACAAGATTTCATATCTTTCTTTAAATGGTTTTCATTTCTGGATAAAACATTTTAAAATGTAATTTGCTATTGTAAAAATTCTAAAAATATTCGTATACGCTTTAGATCCCAATTAGGGAATTGTGTAATTGCCCCTTCATTTGATATGCCAAAGGATTTTTCTTTGTGGCAAGCTCAGCCCTTTTTTTACATTTTGTGTTCTATTTTTGTTTTATTTTTTGTATTTAATGCATATTCTTTGAAATCTGCACGCGTCTGTCTGACAAGCATTAAATTCATTAAAATTTCATTCACATTTTCAACGTAAAACATATTTAAAATTCTAATAAAAGGCAACCAAATGATTCCGCTGCACGCAGAAAATTTCCATAGCTCGCTCCAATGATGGAAGCCCGAGCTCAACATAGATAACAATTAGGACTAGCACACAAACAAAAAACGGAAAAAACAAACAAGAATTTGCATAGGAAAGAGACATGCAATAATAAATACCCTGTACTCCCAAGCAGAGTTTATTTCAATTCTGCTTTAAAGTGTCTTGGGTATTTTATGTCATCAAATATGAATACTAAAATTACATTACTAGCTCTCCGCTAACGAAAGGATAGCTGAGGTTCCGGTAAGATGGCATGACTATCTAAGTACTTCGAAGAATTCGAGCCAAAACTTGAAAATTAGTAACTTACATACCCCATAAATAAGTAAGGGGTATGCTTAAAACAACAAAAAAGAAGCAACTGAAAATGCCACACAATGTTACTCAGGGAATGAAAAGCATTCTGAGCTTAAATTGGCATAAATTCTTATTCCGCGTAAATTTAAATGTTCGTCGTGTTGTTACCAGCGAGCTGACAAAATTTATACAGTGAAAGTGAAAATATTTTAGAAAATTATAAACCAATTTTTACTAAATTACAAAGACACGAAGAACGGGCAGCTGTCGACTTCACTGGCTTGTTCTTTGGCGGTTTAATTAGGTTAAAGAGCCATTGTGGCACGAGCTGGAACGGATGTCAATGGCCCTGGCTTTAATTGCCAATCGCAGACACAGCTCAGTTTCATAGTACACACACACACACACACACACACACACACAGTTACACAAATACACAGACAAATAGAGCCGGTAAAGGGAACGCACTGTAGGCAAACAAATTTAGCGGCTTTAAAGCTGAACGTACTTTGTCCTTGTCGTTCTCCCGGGGCCACAAAATGTCATCAGGGGCTATAAGTAAACGCTGCTAGTTGTTGGCCTGGTTATTTCTCTATATCACTTACTCCTTCCTACTCTCCCACTCTGTCGGTACAATGGCATATTTATTTTTGGCTCGAACAGCAACAGACAAACGCAAATAAAGTCAAAGCGATAATGTGCGACAGTTGCTTATCCCTTATCCCTTTTATCCAGAATTCTCCTTAAACCCTTGCCTTATACAAATCACATGAATTCGGGCGTTTGGGCTTCCCCATGATTGCATCCACTTTGTGGCATGTTTTCCCAACATTTTTCAATTGTGGTTCATTGTGTAGCTCAGGCCCATCTAGCTGTGGTTTACTCAAAGACAAAGTGCTAAGGATTGCGGCTCTTAGGGCCTGTGAACTATCCATCAAAATGTGACTAGCAATATATATTAAGTCATATTACCTACTGGCAAATAACTATTTTAAACACCATTATGCAAAATTGTATTGCTGCAAATATTATATTGCAAATAAGACCAACTGTTTTGAAGACCCCAACAAAAGAAGTTTAGCATTGCAAATACTGTGATTTATTTTCTAGTTTTTAGGGGAAAACTGCACTTATTGATTTATTTTTAAATCGAGTACAAGCTACTTATGGTCTTGGCCTACTAAGTGTTTAGTTGGTATGAGTAAGTACCCATTTCTTATGCAATCTCACATGCAGCAATCCATATTGGCCCATACAGTTATCGAAAGCAACAAGCATAACGGTCACATGGCATATTCGGTTGTGTGGCACAGTCCAGGGCTGTGTGAAGCAAGTGGACATACGACAAACAAGTCAAGTGGTAAGTGCAGCAAAAGGGCGTCGGTCGGACGGTTGGCCAAGCGTAGAATTGCCATTAAGCTGCAAATTTAAAGCAACTAAAATGGTAGATGGTAGCAAATAAACAGCCGAGCTAGCAAGTAAGCTAAAGGAGCTACAGCAACAGCAGCTGCAGAAACTATTCTAGCACCGAGGAGCGTTGCCGACATTACACATACGCTACGTAAGCCGGACAGCAGTTGAGCTGTCGATGGTCCTGCCTGATGTCGTATTTATACGTGTGTCTGAGTCATAAGCAAATGTGTGTGTAGGGATGTGCTGGGATTATGCTTGCTCCATGTGCTGGCTTATGAACGCTGCAAAGTTTACAACGAAACGTGTCAATAGTAGCCGACTCCGAGTAGAAAGTCCGAGTACAGGACTGAAATTTAAGCTACTACAAAACGCTATGTCACATAACATATATATATATATATATGCAATACTGTATATATGAGTTCTGGCCAAATTTCACAAGCACGTACAATGGCGCGTCGACATGCCTGTTACCTGGCTGGCTGGCCCAGTTCCGTTGTTGGGTTGACTCATATTAATGCCCGGGAACAGAAGAAGGATGACCAACGATGCTCGGCGACAGGGAACACATTAAACTGATGAGCTTAATTGGAGGTTACCTGCACAGTGAACCCAGCGAACTTGGCAACGACTCGTCATTACAGCACGTACCATTCAAAGCATTCCGAATTCGAAAACATGCAGATCTCCAGTACCGAATGCTGAATGCTCTTTCTTTCGCCTATCGATTATTAAACTTCACTCATTAGCTCGTTTCTATTAATAACACTACAATATTGTTGGACTCCGTTACAATGATTATTAATATTACAGAAATCCATTGCCTACTTTTAGGGGCTTACTTGTAATCAACAAAGCAGTCGGACTGCAGTTTTTATTTTCGTTTTATGGAGCTTGTCATGCGTTTGCATACCTTCACGTATGTTGCTCGTACTTCCCACCCGCTACTCCATCTTCTTCAGTTTGGGAAGTGTGAGTGTTTGAGTGTTGTTGTCACAAACGAAATTGTTGTGGGTCCGCTTAGGGCGCTTAGCTCGTCGCCAATCTCGTGTTGTTTGTGTGACGCTCACGAAACACAGTCACTTAATTAAGAACATAATTTATAACAAATATTTAGTTGCCAGGCAAACAACTGGGACACAATTGCAAAGCGGACAGCAGGTCACTTGGCCGGGCGTTGGGCTTAAACATTTCCGTTGCGACAATTTTTCTTTCATTCTTATATAAATATGTTATGTAGTACATATATATATTTTATATTTTTTCCCTTTCTTCTTTTTTTGTGGCTTTGTGTCGACTTCATTAAGCGCTCCAAATAAAAACAAAATGAAGCGAGAAATATACAAAAAAATATGCAAATTTGCTGGGACTATGAAAAACTAGTGTCGAATATGTAAATATAAAATATGTACTTCCGCTCTCGTGTGATATTCACATTTTTAATGACACAACCTCTCTCTCTCTCACACACCCGTGCTTACATACAAACGTGCAGAGTTCACAGCAGGTGTTCCAGTTTTTAGTGCAATTATAAAGCTGCCAAAAACCAAAAGGCCTAAAGCCTCTACAGCTAAAAAATGTCAACAAAATACTCGTACACAAAATGTTGGCTAATTCCTGCTGCTTTGTAGGCCAACTTCATTAAGTATTACTATCGTTTCATGCCATGCATACTATGTATGTGTAATGTTGCTGTGCCACCTGCCACCTGCAAAGAGGTGTGCGGTTTAATGAATTATACCATTTAACAGCTCTTGCTTGAAGTAGCAGGGTATTTGTACAAATTAAAAGCCCTATTTGATTCACTTTGGACGTCTGAGTGTTTAAGTATTTGATCATTTGAGTGAATGATAATTATTGGCTTTTCTATAAACGAATGCGGGAGGTCAGATAAGAAACCGTTGTATAAATAATGAATAGACAGTGCTATTCTGCCATTTAATTTATTTATGGAAGTTAGTTTAACCATTCATTAATTTTATCTGCTGGCAAACAGACGAATCGAAGCGTCATAAAACTAACAAATATCGATTTAAAATAAATACGCATAAACAAGATAAACATTTGATTTGCAGTGCTGGCCAACTTTTAAAATGAAATAATATATTTAAATACACGTGACGTGCGATTTGTTAGAATTGTAATTTGAGTTGACGTAACGTATGGTTATTTTTACAAATTTAAAATTATTTCACTACTCCTGATGCTGATGGCATCTAAATTTGCCAATTATATCACTCTTTTGTCGCCTTGTCAACGCGTGTTTGGCATTTTACATGCGCGCTTAATTTCACACATAAATAAATTGTTACTAATTTGTGCCACATCATTGCTGCCAGTTTTGGGAACATCAGCAAAGCTTAGCATGTGGAAAAACATAAGAGGGAAAGAAAGACAAAATTTGATGAAATGAAAAGGGGTTAACATGACATTAATGGCTACAGCTGTAATTTGTCAGAACGAATATATGGATGTGCGAAAGGATACTGTGTTAATACCCGTAAAAGGATTGAAATAAATAAGAGAATAGAAATAAATATAGAATAAGACTATTAACAATTACTTTTAAAATTACTTTAAAACTCATAAATCCGATATCATAATTTACCACTTTGGTCGCCAGATAGCTTTCTTAGTGGACATGGCTGACTGGTGGTCGCCAGTCCGCCTGGGACTTTTTTTTTGGTTTAAAAGCCATTCATAATGCGTTCGTTGCTGTTTCATTGTGTGGAAGTAACGAATAATTAAAAATTCAGTTAGTTTTTACTGGCGCGCTCTCACAATGCTCAGTAGCTTTTGCAGCTCTGGTTGTTTATTGTTTGGTTGCCAGCTTATGGCAAACTTTTCAAACTGATGAAAGCATTTCATTGCAGAAAAAAACTGTATACCAGTACGAAAACATGCCAAACAATGGAATACGAGCTGAACTGTCTGTCAGACTTTCTGACTCGCAAAATGTCGTCCTTTTGCTCGTTTAGGTGCTTAAAAGTTTAGCGACTTTTTATTTGCTGTCCTTTGAGAAAGGATTTATGTAAGCACGAAGAGACATACGCTTAGCTAAAATCATAGTATCATCTGCTTTTATAGCTATTAAATATTAATTTTACTACTTAATATTTATATCGAAAAGCTCTTGAAGGGCTCAACAAATTACGTCCTTAAGATATGACTACATAACTACCTTTCACTTTATCTTAGTTAATCATTATTAAAACAAATTAAAGTTGTATTTTGAAAAATGTGTTTTATCAGTTGGCAGTAATCATAACATTAAGGGTATTCCATTTTCATGTTGCCCCAAGCCATAATTCTGTGCTTTTTTCCTTGTTCCATAGGTCTTTTTGTTGATGTAAGTCAACGCGATATGCGCGCTAATCTTTCCAACTTCAAAGCTACTTAACTTTTATCCATTTAAGCCATCAACGCAGGCGGAGGCAGTTGAGAACAAATGGTAAAGAAAAAGAAAAGGCTGCCAGTACATAAAGTGGGAAGGAATCTGGAAAGGGAAGGGAGTGAAAGAGAGAGAGAGAGAGGGAGAGAGAAGTGAGCTTGAGTGAGAGCTGCGTTTTTGTATTGTCTGTGGCCTGGCGACATTTTCGGTTGACTGCACACGGCTTAAAATGTCTCGGTCGCTTTTGGTTTCGGACTGCTGCTGAGATTCTGATTGCGCCAGCTGTTTATGACATTACTCATACGCCTCGCTGACCTTTGCCATAGCACAGGGTATGTCTTCAACAAGTCCAGAGTCCCTCTCACAGTTCGGGTTGACAGTTGTCGGGGTTCCAGCACTTGAAGTTCAAGAGGTCCAAGCGCAAACATATGCAGGCTCACTCAACTGATGAACAGTTGTTGTTGTTATAGCAAATGCAGTTGCATTTGTAAATTTTATAGAGTGTATCGTGAGTTGTTGTAACTGCACGCCACTTCCGTTTCCGTTGCGTCGCAAAACAAAAGCAACTGCAATGTACTACTTACCCGCTTTGCTCTCTCAGCATTCCCAGCCCAGTTGCCACAATGTCAACAGTGTTGTGCACAATCTGAGGCCTTGAGTCTGAGGACCTACGCTGCCTGATTTTTTGCTTTATTCCCTGCTGCTTAGAAATGCAAAGCAGTGCACAACACGGCAACGCATCAAACACAACACACAAAGTGATTTTTATATTAAGACCACAAGTGCCTGCCGCATCTTTGCTCATCCCTGGTGATATCCTAGCCGTCGCTTTGTTGCCATTATGATGACTACCAAGGCATGTTGATTGCTGCAGTGCCTCTGCTCCTTTTTGCGGGTGTGTGTTTATGTGTGTGTGCTTGGAATGCGCGTTGCATGAGATAATCTCTGGCGATGTGCGTGCTGCACGCCAGTCATCCACTTCGTACTGCTTGTGGCCGGAACTTAACTGCAGCTACTTGATTCAACTCTGATGAAGCTAGACCAGCCACACAGATAAAGAAAGAGACAGCAATACAAAATGCGAAAAGAAAGAGCACGCGGATTTTTGATGGTTAATAAAAATTCCAACATTGTCTCATGCAGTTCATCATAGTCACATGTGAGCAGCGGGAGCCTGTGGCTCCAACGAGTGCTGACAACATAGCAACACTTGCAAAAATTTATCACAGAGAAATTCAGTGTTAACATGCTGCAGATACAAGTGGTCGAGATAAACAAGATACGTTAAAATTGTTTGTAAGTTAAGCCAGACTAAGATTATTAACCTAAAAAATGTTTTCTTAAAGATAAGGGGTATAAAAATTGCTACAATGTTCTACTGTGTCCTTAAATATTACCAACACAACAACTTTTCGTGCAGTGTACATGGCATGGTCGTAATCTTATTGGCCTGGATGTATATAAATGTAGCATTGCAACAACTTCAGCGCTTTACAACTCAACTTAGGCGCTGAGAGCTCAACTCTCACGCTCGTTGTCTGCCTCATAAATGACACGAATTTCAAATTATGTGTTCAGAACTCAAGTTTTATTCACGCCGCGTTGAATGAAATAATAACAAAGCTTTATAGCCGCGTCTCAAGGGCCGACAACGAGTTGAGGTTAAAATGGAATCTAATCAGCATATCACAGTGCTCTGTGACAGTGGGACAGACAATCCGCACGTTTAATTAAAATGGTATAAGTAAAGTGCATGCGAGGGGGTGTGCATGTGTCTGTGACAGGGTCTGCTTGTGTGTGCTATTTGCTCATTGAAAGCATCAGAACTGATGGCAATACGTAAACATGGTTCATAAATGAAAAAGCCAAGCAATCACCTGCAGGCATTTTCCAATCAAGCGACAGCGTTGACTTCACCAAATAAAATCCCACGCCATCGAACTAAGCTTACCTTTATGACCGAAAAAGACGAGTTGAAACGGTCTTTACCTGTGCACAGCTGCATCAGACCACCATTCTGCTGATCATTATTATCATAATCATAATCATCAGCATCGTGACGGTGAGCAGTAGTCGTCGGAATTTAGATTTTCAATAATCAGCCATCATTGAAAAACAAATACGCGCTGGATTTTCAACTTGAATTGAATTTTTGTAGCTACTGCACGGCAAGCGACAGCATGAAAAACAAGAAAGAAAAGTACAGTCGAGCACGCCCAACCGTATAATACTCTCTGCATTTTTTTCCCGGTTAAATTATTAAAATCGGTATCAAGATATTACAATATCTATTACTTGCATTAAAACACTTCGAAACATAAACAATCTAAGCATAATCACACATACATCTGTTTGCTTGCATGCGAATACACATACGTTTGACATTATATGTGTTCTTACATATGTATGTGTGTATTTGGACCTGCCAGCGACTGCGGGCTGCGCTGCCGCCACACAGACAGCGAAAACGTTTCTGTCTCACTCGCACTCTATAGTGGTATTGCGTTCAATTATCAATATTGTAACGCTTCTAGTTTTCTTGTTTATAGTCCGATTTTAATGCACCTTTCAGGAATAGTTTGAAAAAGTTAGCCTCCACTCGAATTATGCAATGCTGTACTATATGAACCAATGCCTAAAAACGGAACGAAAGTTGTTTATGTATTTTGGGAAAAAGGGGCGTGGCAGTCCAAAATTTCAAATGCCAATCCATTTCCGCTGCCGCTAGGGACCTCCACACCAGAATTTGTGATCCTAGGTGCCATGGTTACTAAGATATTCGCCGAAAACACCGATTTTTTCCGAGGTGTGTTTAGTTTTTTGCTCATTGTGGGCGAATGGGGCGTGGCATCGAAAAAAAAAAAAAAGATTCTTGTATTGACTGACTAAATATGTGATCGATTGACACCAAGCTCGAACTTGTAGCTCTTACCATCTCTGAAATCTGTTTGTTCATACGGACAGACGGACAGACAGACAGACAGACAGACAGACAGACGGACAGACGGACAGACGGACATGGCTATATCGACTCGGCTTGTGACGCTGATCAAGAATATATATACTTTATGGGGTCTGCCACGCCTCCTTCTGCCTGTTACATACTTTGCACAAACCCAATATACTCTTGCAGAGAGTATAAAACAAGAAAGAAAAGTACAGTCGAGCACGCCCAACCGTATAATACTCTCTGC
This sequence comes from Drosophila dunni, assembly GCA_018152125.1. Classification (NCBI taxonomy): domain Eukaryota; kingdom Metazoa; phylum Arthropoda; class Insecta; order Diptera; family Drosophilidae; genus Drosophila; species Drosophila dunni. Next base: position 710,842 of record JAECXC010001197.1, on the reverse strand, counting down.
ATTTTTTTCCCGGTTAAATTATTAAAATCGGTATCAAGATATTACAATATCTATTACTTGCATTAAAACACTTCGAAACATAAACAATCTAAGCATAATCACACATACATCTGTTTGCTTGCATGCGAATACACATACGTTTGACATTATATGTGTTCTTACATATGTATGTGTGTATTTGGACCTGCCAGCGACTGCGGGCTGCGCTGCCGCCACACAGACAGCGAAAACGTTTCTGTCTCACTCGCACTCTATAGTGGTATTGCGTTCAATTATCAATATTGTAACGCTTCTAGTTTTCTTGTTTATAGTCCGATTTTAATGCACCTTTCAGGAATAGTTTGAAAAAGTTAGCCTCCACTCGAATTATGCAATGCTGTACTATATGAACCAATGCCTAAAAACGGAACGAAAGTTGTTTATGTATTTTGGGAAAAAGGGGCGTGGCAGTCCAAAATTTCAAATGCCAATCCATTTCCGCTGCCGCTAGGGACCTCCACACCAGAATTTGTGATCCTAGGTGCCATGGTTACTAAGATATTCGCCGAAAACACCGATTTTTTCCGAGGTGTGTTTAGTTTTTTGCTCATTGTGGGCGAATGGGGCGTGGCATCGAAAAAAAAAAAGATTCTTGTATTGACTGACTAAATATGTGATCGATTGACACCAAGCTCGAACTTGTAGCTCTTACCATCTCTGAAATCTGTTTGTTCATACGGACAGACGGACAGACAGACAGACAGACAGACAGACAGACGGACAGACGGACAGACGGACATGGCTATATCGACTCGGCTTGTGACGCTGATCAAGAATATATATACTTTATGGGGTCTGCCACGCCTCCTTCTGCCTGTTACATACTTTGCACAAACCCAATATACTCTTGCAGAGAGTATAATAAAGAAGAGTTTGAGAGAAAGGGGTAGAAAGCGGTAGAGAGGTAGAAGCTGAGAGTGTATATTTGGGATTTGGCACACGAGGAACGTGATTGGCCTCACTGAATGCGTAAGCTGTGCAGGTGAGTAACCGAATATGGGAGAAATCCTTGCATCCGCACTCAAGAAATGTGCGTATAATGCAGCGTTTCAGCTTAAGGAAATTAAATCTTACTCTGACTGGGTTAAAACATGTTCGTGTTGCGAACAATCGTGAATTTCGCCAATGGATAAACTTGATTGGGATGCTGTTAAGTTGGCGAGGAAAATTGAATCACACTTTAAGCCTAAAAAGGACATCCACTCAAGCAAAATTCTAAGCAATTTCAATAAAAACAAACCACATCATCGAGTACATACTTAAATGATGCTCACAAATCCATGTTTGACATGTTAAATCCCAAATAAAATACTGCCCAATGACAGTTCATAGTTAAATGTGTTGACTAATCGGCTTTGGATGATAAAGGACACGGCTAAAAATGCTGAATAGCAGTAAATCGATTGACTTTCTCTAGATTCTTGTGCCACTGCGGCTTGGCTTAATGCCGAACACATCTGCATTGACAATTTGTACATGGCATTTGCATAATTCAATAAGCATACTCGAACAAATCAATTGCTGTCCTACAAAATATTAGCCCACCACAGTTACCAAAGGAGTTGAAATTCTGGTCGTGAATAAACACATATCACACCCATACTATACACAAACACACACACACACATACAGTAGATTTCAGAGGCCATACGATTCTATTCAAGCAATTTGGTGCGATTAACTGCTCAATTATTTAGGCATCCCGTGGAGAAGGGTATAAAAAAACAAAAACAGAAGTACACTGGAAAAAATATATTTATAAGAATATGTATTACTTTCCAAAAAATATTCTTTTAATTACATTTACATTTATACATACATTTAATAATGAACAAGGTATTGAGCCTTTAAATGCTTTGAAAAAGAAAGTGTACAGTCTAAAATTGAAGTTTATTTTGTCCGAATGTCTCGAATTATTAGAATTCCATACAATATTTCTATTATACCATCTGCAATTTAGGAATTTTGATAGTTCTTTGACTGCAGCAAAACAAAATCAGCGCCAGTGTAGCACACGCTCAACTTGTTTTCAATAAAATGGGAGCAACAGCGATTCTGGTCAAATACAAAACACTTAGACGGCTTACGAACTGTGGTGCAGTGGCACCATGACACCAAAGCACCGCAGCACCGCAGCACCGCAGCACCGCAGCACCACTCGTTGAGTCGGGGCTGAAAGGGTTGCAATCAATTGACATTGATGTGTGCCAGACCAAAAACTATTTCAATGCTCAGCTGGGGAACCCATTGACAGACTGCCGAATCGACATGCCGAAGGACAGCCATAGATCGGAACGGGATGGTTCTATAGCTTGGGTATCTGTGCATCGCCTGCCACGGCCTCTGGGTCATAAAAACTAACATTTATTGGTGCGGCCGATGTTGACTTTGGTTGCCTTTAGCTCTGCCTAGTTCACGGCTAGTTTGGCTTACTTTTAACGGCCTGCCATTGCCTACTGCTCTCTCTCCCCATCGCTCTCCACACATCTAGCTTTCTCTCTAACTAACTGTCTGTCGGTCTTTCTGCCAGTATGTGCGTGTGTGCGTCATTATAATCCGTGCCCATTTAGTGGCGCTATTTGTCCTAGAGATGACTCCCTTTATGGTTTGCCATCCGTGGCTGTGCTGCATGCAAAGTGTGGCACACGAATGCCAAGCTCATAAAAATACGTTTTATTGCTCCAGAGGATGTGCCTCAAGACATGTCCTCACAGTCTTTAGTCATGTAGGTGTCTCTGGGTGTGTATGCGAATGGCAACTAATTTATATTGAGCGCATGAGCGTGGGCGTGGGCGTGGCAACCAGCTCGTTAATTCGCAGCATGAAAACTAAAGTGCAAATACAACATACAATAACAACAACAAGCACAAGAACAACGTCAACATACAGCTGCCCATCAAATTTAATGTTTATGTCAACACTTACAATACACAGGACCTGATCGTTTTACAGCACTGACTGTGACCCTTTAAAGTTTGGTATTGCCATCACTGCCATTGACAGTCCCGTTGTCGCTGCCTTTGTCGTTGCTTCATTGATTTTTATATCAATTTTCACACTAATATCTTGTTGTAATATGTAATTTTTATGCATGAGACGCAGTCACACACACAAATACGAATAACACACGCGCACAAACACACAGACATGTCATTGACGGGCCTTGATTGTGATGTGAGTTTCGGATACAATGCGTATACGTTATTTTTGATTTTTATTACCATTTGCCTTTCCAGTCGCGTCGTTTGTTTCTCAAACAATTTTCAATAAACATTTTTACGTCAATTTTTGTGTCGTTAATTAAGTTAATTTTTGATTACATTTTAATAATCAAAGTTTTTAAGTGATGCGCTCGTTGACACGTCCTTCTACGTCTGCCTGATTGAAAGTACTATCTATTTGTTCATATATAAATGCGTTGGTTACTTTTATATTAATTCCCGATGATAATTTAAAACTGCTTTGCATGCGCATCATGTGCATCGATAATCGCCATCATTTCACCGGTTTGCTCTCTGTCTGTCTGAATGTCCTTTATACCCACTCCCCCGCCCCACTTATTGGGCGGTGGCAATTTAATCGCATTTATAAAAGGCATAAAAAATTAAAATGCATGTCGACCGACGGCAGTTTGCAGGTTTAACAAAGAGTAACGCATGCACACATATTACCATTCTCTTCACGCTTTAATCTTAAATATTTATTTAATTTATTTATAGACAGACCCAGCAAAATGGCTGTTCATTCCATTCGCAGTTTGTAAAGTACCAAGTTTATCCAGGAATCGAACTTTTACTCGAATGCAAACATTTGTTTCTATCTTTGTTAGCGTTGACTTTCCATTACCTTTATTTGATGCATCGCAAAGTAGAAAATTACACTCAAAAACAGTTTAATTCATTAATTAAAAGTGAAAGAAAATGAGTTGAGTAGAGTTTTCTTTTTGATCAACAGTTTTTAATCACTTAATTCCTTCAACATTTAATTATCATTGCTCAACGCTTTTTATTTCCTCGCATTATAAATTCATCTTCCCAAGAGGCTATATACAAAGAAACATTGACTTTGCATGGATAATTTAATTAATTATGCAGTTCGACTTTAAATTGTTGAATATAATGAAAACTTAATTGATTGGGATTATTCACTTTAATCCTTTTCTTTTGCAGAAAATTATTTGCTCATTAAAATTATGCACAAAATACTAAGAAAGCTGTTTAAATCAAAAACAATTTGTAGAATGGATTAGGAGCATATGAGTTCATTAAATAGACTTTGACAAAAGGTCAGCCAATTATTATATTAGACTCTTGAACACTCCTTTTGAATGTTTGAAGCGTTACAAATTTGGGAGGTACTCTTATTCTCTGTCAACGTGATAAATACGCTGAGTTCCAAGTGCACTTTGGCATTTCGAAAGTCATAAATATTAGAAGGAAATTACTTAAAAGGAGCCACTAGGCGATTGTAGTATTGTCGGTCTGTTGGACTGTCAGAGTGTCGCAGTGTCGAACTGTCAGCTGGGTGACTACCATTCATACATTGGTATTTTACGTAGCTAACGCCAATTGTGGGAGTGCACACAAAAGAGCCATTAGCAGGGAATTACGAGATAAAGGGACACGAGTTCTGGGTCTGGTTCTGGTCCTGGAGCCTGCTGTTGCTCCTTCTGTGAACTGTGCCAGATACTCGACATTTTTCAATGGCCCAACCATATATAAGTATGTAAGGAGCAACAGCCGGCGGCCTTTATTAGTATGAGGCGTGGCACAAAAACGCAAAAAAAATACAGAAAAAATAAAGAAAAACAAAAAATACTCACACATATTTATATATATTTATGAGAATGCTGGCAAGTTCTCTTAGCTGACTTTTGGCGCATTTTATGCTCGTGTTTTGTGTCATTTGCTTTTGAGCCATTAGCACGTACTTCCTGCCAACCAAAGGAATAAAGAATTGTGTATATATGTATATGTATATGTATGGGCCTTTCGGCCATGTGGGCTGCTGGAATTGGCTTCATTGTTATAATGTTTGCCTCATACACCATACACATACACCAAAGAAAAGATGGAAAATGGGAAAAAAGCAAAACAACTAAGTAGTTCATTTTGAGATGCCAGCTTTTGTTGTAAATTTTAAGTATGGCTAAGTAAAAAAGCAAGCTGCAAATTGTCGCAAAACAAAGGACTACAAGAGCTGCCAAAGGAAAATATCCAAAATGAAAAGCATCTAACAACAACAGCAACAACAACAACAAAAATAGCTAAAGTTGTAAAGCGAAATAAAAAAAAAGGGAAAGCAGCGCTCGTTGCGTCTTGACACAAATAGGTTTCCGCCCCAAATCCCAAATATCCCCGGAAGCCGATTAAGTGTTGCCCGTAAGCGCGCGCAACAGCGTGAAAGACGACGCTGAATCAGCCAGTCGAAGTCGCAGTCGCTGTCGCTGACTCTGTCGCTGCCAGCTGCGACGGCGACTGCGACAGTGACTGCAAATTGAGCTCCATGCATTGAGTAACAGCAGCACCAGCAGCATCATCCGCAAGACCTTTTGGAGTATAATGGCAATACATGCTGTTCAAGCAGTTATTAAACCAGCGAGGGTTGCTCGTATAGACTACAATAGCTCTGTTCAAAAGGTATGTGGTAAGAATAATCCAACATATTTTGAATTTTTAGCTTTTCGATCTCCAACTCTATAAAGTTTTAAGCTTTATCATCTTGGTCTTCAATAAGGGGACGTAAGAGTAGTACCTTATGTTCTACGTTCTGCGATTAACGGGTGTTAACAGTATGACGCCCAACATTTCCAATTCTCCTCAAGGGCTTGAGTGTCCCTCGCCTGTGCCTTAGACGCGACAGCCATGTAAACATTGCAAAACACATTACAATAAAATATTTATCGTTATTATGCTTTTGAAAGTGCTTTTCAATTGAGGTATGGACAGACCAAAGATGCCGCTGACTGAAGGCCATTACGACGGATATTTTGGCATCCTTTTGGCTTTTTGGCGTGACTTTGGGCGAATGTGAAGCTTGAGGGGAAAACAGGGCGAATGATTGATGAAGGCACGTGGCATAACGCTTTAAGGAAGCTACGATGACAGCATTATTGTTCTTAAGAACTGAGCGTAGCAACAACATCATTGAATTTACGAAATTTCTGAATAGATTTTAATATCTCTGAAAAAAAGTACATGGCGTATGCGTAATATCATATGTAAACGAATAGACAGCCACCGTCTCCGGAGGCAAAGCGCAGCGTTGATTTGCTTGATCATATTTATTTCGCTGTCGACAGCTATTTGCATTTGATTGTATATATAAGTGAGTTTCGCATTCCAGTTTGCAGCCTTGCAAGCTCCACGAGATGACACCTTTGCAAGCTTAAGTCAAGCCTCGCCTCAGGCGACAACTTCATTTATATATTATTTCGTTTCCCCTTTGGAAATTAATATGTCATTTGAGCCACCCGCACACACCACACATAATAGAAGGCAAGTGAGAGACACGACAGGCACCAGGCGCAAGCATAGATGGAGATGGAAGGCAGCAGCCAAAGTAGATGAAGATATAAAAGCAAAAACATGGTTAGCAAATGCTTTGGGGATGGGCCTTGGCAATGCCAGCAAAGATGAAGCAGTATAAAAATTGAAAAAAGTAGAAGGAGAGAATGTTGCCTAGGAGTGGGTTTTATACGGAGATTCGGAATCGGAGTCAGAGTCAGAGACGGAGGTAAGCAAAGAGCGAAATAAAAATGCAAATAAAATAAAATAAAAATGTGTCTGTCATGTCAATATTTGCCGCCAGCAGATGAACTCAATTTGCAATTGGCATTGAGTGTGACAGGCAGCTGTGTGCAAATGTCTGTGTATCTGTGTATTGGTGTATGTGTGTGTGTGGGTGTGGCTGCTGGGCGACAGAACAGAATATAGCATACACTTTGGTGGCAAATCGTGGGAAAATTGATTGACATTTTCATTATACAATTTGCCAGGCAAAGGCAAAACAACAAACGACCAAACGAAAGTCAGGAAACAGAAAATACTCGATCTATATACGTAATATTCTGAATTTTGTTGTTGGTGTTGTTTTTCGTTTGGTGTTGTATTGGCAAATTAAACAAATTGCTCATAATGTACCGCAAATAATTAATGTCAGTCATTAAAATAATAAAGTGCTCACATGTTTGAGGGACTTTCTGGTATTTGGGTAAATTTCACGTAATTGCTTAAATAATTAAAGCTTGCTTCGTTTTTGGCACTTGTCAGTGCGAAATTCGCAAATTGATGACGGCAAAACAACAACAAACAACAACAAGCAAACAAAATGGAACAACAAAAGTACAGATATAGTGAGCTATAGAGCAATGCAGAAATACAAACTGGTCTCTGCTGATTAAGTGGCAATTAATGCACATAAATAATGCAATAACAAGCACAATGAAATTACAGACGAGGCAATTGCAAATTGATTGCCCTGTCAACACGCTGCCAAGAGTATGCAGCTGACACTCACAATCTGGCCAAGTGGAAACAATTAAGGTTCTGTCCACCAACAGCTGTAAAAAACACAACAACTGCAATTTTGTTTACATGTATACACAAAAAAAAAAAAACCAATAAATGATTGACACACTTAAAAATTATATAATCGACTTTTAAACAAAACTGCTCGATAAGTAATGCAAATAAATATTTTTCCCAATGGTAATAAAAATGCATCTCTGACCTTGTTCTTAATTTAAATTTATGCTGTTCAACTGAAGCCAAATTTATTTAAATATTTCTTAAAATTTAAATAAAACAATAAATAAATTAAGTTGCCAAATTTAATTGGTTTATAATTGGCATTAAATTTCCATAACTTTTGTATTTGAAAGAGAAAAGATATGGAATGTTGTGCTTTAATAAATTTATAGCTTCAAGTTCTGTAAATACACAGCAGTTTGGGAATCCATTTAGGACTACATTTAAAAATATTCATTTATCGATAAAACTTGAAGAGTCTTGTCGGATAATTGTGTCTTGCCTTCAGGTGGCATTTCACTTAAACACCTTAAACTGTTTAAATGCCAAAAGAACCATTGAAGTCGCATTCCAGCAAGGATTTGATTTTATTCCAAATGTCGCCACAAATATGCCAAATGGCGAGCTATTTATTTGCATGCTTTGACCCGAATATAATTGAAGAAAAGGATATGCTGAGTTCACAGACCGATTTGGCTTAGGATGCGCAAGACACAAAACATTTGAGCGTTGACATTTGTAAAACTGAATCCCATTGAGAATGAACAGACAATTGACATTTTGAGCAGCCAAGCGAAGGTTTTACAAGCACTCTTGCCTCGGATAAGGCGTAAGGTGACGAGGCGAATGGAATGGTAGGCGGTGGCTGAACATTAAATTAATTGAGCAATTAATTAAGACACCATCGAGCTGGCGGAGCAGCAACACTTGACGCGAATCGACGAACGTAGACCAAAAGGACGAAAAGGAGCAGCAAAAGTGATTGTGATTGCAGTAAAAGGAGCAATCGCAAACAAAGAGCCATTGAAGACAGTTGGCAAACTGACAGACTGACTGACTGTTTGACTGCTTGACTGACTGACTGGCTGAGTGAGTGTCTGGATGGATGTTATTAAGGCTTCAGAGAGCACGTAAAATTATGAAGTTGAGAAATTAATTCAGCGGCAAGTCGAAAAGTTTGAACTTTCAATTATGTGGAAAGCAGCGAGCTGGCAACATGAAAATGAAAATGAGAATAAAATTGTGAATGAGATAGAGACAGAGACAGAGGCAACGACTGGGTAAGAGAATGAGAATGAGAGTTCTCTACTGCGCACAACTTTCCAATTTATGTGCTCGAGTGGCGCCGTCAGCTACACTCGAGTTATCAATGATGAGGGCATCCAAAGAGTAAGTACAATGGCAACAACAAGTATAACAACAGCTTGAATTCATTGCGAAAACGAATGTGAAAAATAATAGAAAATGCTATCGATTGATGACGGATATCTAATTGTAAATACACACGTCTCGAGGGTCGAAAAGATTCAGAGCCAGTCTGACTGATTTGCGACACCAACTCATTCAGCTGATGGAAATTGTTAGCTGGATGCTCCAGTCACTGGCGGAGATGAACGGACAACATGAACATCAATTGCAATGGCATTCGTTGTCTACGTCTCGCTTTCGGTTTTGGTGTTGGTCTCGGACTCTAACTCGGACTCGAGTAGGTTCCATTTCTGGTGACGGAAACGGACGACATGTGGAGCTTGTTACAAGTGGCTCCCTCCCAAGTTTGTGCTGTGCTCCCACCATGAAGTGACCTACATATGCATACTGTATAACACCCAATTGTAAGTGACTGTGTTGGGTGTGTCGAAGCCCATTGCTTTTCTAATGGCTGCAACAGTCGATCACCGCAGGGCAGCCTCCCCTAAGGATGGGTCGAGAAGAGATGCAGTAACAAAAGCTGGCATCCCTTATCCTTTGGCACTTTGAACGCTTGTTAAGTTGATTTCTTGTGCTAAGCGGATGCTGCACGTGTGGCACGGGCCACGTTACTCACTCACTCACTCACTCACTCACTTAGGCACTTGCTACATGCATTTCCGGTTTAATTGATTTTGCCGCAAAATGTGAAATGTGTCGAAAACGAGCTGCAGGACAAGCTGAGCTCAGTGCCACCTGTTTTGGGGGCCATCGTTGTGCCAGGGTTACAAATAATGTATAAGCCAAAGGTATGAGTAAAAGGAGTAATGAGAAGGGCAACCTTTGATTGCAGCTGCTCGGTAAATAAATATTGGCCAATTCAAACACTGATTGAAAGGGTCAAAAGTACCTCAATTGGCAGCATAATGAAAAGCATTCGTTTTTGCAAATTGCAGTTAACATTAAGGGTTTTGCAAATGCACAAAATGTCAAATCAAAGTCAAACGAAAGTAAAGTTTTCCTCAATGTAAACTGGGAGAACAGAAGTCAAGTATTTGGTTATAATTTACTATTTCAAATTCAATCAAACTCAGGTTTATTTTAAGGTAATTAAAATTATGGTTGCATTTAATTTTTATTCACAAAATACTTGTACATGCGTATGTATAATTATGTCGACCAGTGTTAATGTGTATGAAGAGTTTTTAATATATAGGTATACATATGAAAACTTATACGTAAAAGGCACAACAATTCCATGGATTGCATGTGACATCCGGAACCTTAAGTATATATAACGTGGACTAACACATTCTACAGTTTAGAGAGATATAGAGACATACACTCGACTAAGGACTAAGGACTACCCTTATAACCTAATAAAATCATAGGTACTCGCAGGATGATATTTGATATATGATTTATCCCTTTTTGAACTTGAGCAGCAAGATGGTGAGTACCAGGAAGACGAGCACCCACGACGTTATCGATATGAATCCATTGTAAACTGTTGGGTTATCCATGCCCCAACCCCGTTGCAGTATGGAACGCAATGATTCCGTTGGCTTGGTCAGAGGCAGGAAGGCGGTAACAAACTGCAGCAGCGGATACATGCCCTCGATAGGCCAAATGATGCCACACAGCATCACAATGGGCAAAAATGAACCCATGGCAACATATGTGGCTGTCCGTTCTGTATCTACGGCACAGGAGATAACAAAGCCAAAGCTCATTCCACAGAGACCATTGAGTATGCAGAGTCCAACGACCAGCCAAATATTACCCACCAGTGTCAGTTCGAAGAAGTAGAAACTAACAATCAATACAAATACAGTTTGGCTGAACATCACCGTAAATTGTGTGACCACCTGGGAGAGCAGTATCTCTGGCCCAGTTATTCCAGCCACCAAACAACGCTCCAGCATTCCCTCGTTCCGCTCAATCAGCATCGCACCCGAAGTAATGGCCACGGACAAAAAGAAGATGATGGTCAGTATGACACCGGGTGCGGCAAAGTCTGTAAAGTTGGGATTCCGATAGCCGTAAATAGGCTGTTCAAAGTTTACAGGCACTCGTCCCAGTTTTGGATTTAAGTCGCACTCGGTGAGCATATTCTCCACAAAGTTGAAGAACGTATACTGCAGGTCACGGTAAAGCAGCGTCGATATTTGTTGATCTGTAAAGTGGATTGTGAGTTAGATTGGACCATACTATTTCATAAACCGAAACTATATATAAAATTATTTCAGATTTTAAGCTTTTTGTTTAGATTCACCTATCGGAGGTTCTTTTGTTCTTTTGAGGGATTCGCTATCGATAAATTTATAATGAGCTAAAGCTGCGATACTAAATAATCGATAAGTGACTTTGATCAACTGTTCAGCTGTATCGTTAGAGTTGCGTTTACGAAAATTAATCGGATTTCTGATACAATTTATTAAATACGCATCAAGTCGGAACCGGACTTGTCATAGGGTATCTTACGGTCTAGAGAACCCGGTGTATTCTTGCAGTTCTTTACTTACTGGACCAATCCATGCGTACTCCCAAATCGGATGCCTCGACTGTGGCGTTCTCGGCATAGCGTCCATCTTCGACTCTTTCGACCAGAGCACTCGTGTAGTTCGGCTGTATGACAAGAGCGGCCCATGCACGCCCACGACGAACTTCCTCGTAAGCGGATTCATCATCATTAACATAATTCTGGGAATGGAGACACAAATAGACAGTAGAAAGTCAGTAAGCATCAAGTCAATCAAATTCTTATTTAATTAGCCTAAAAAGTCATTGCACCTGATGTCTGTGCTATGCCCAACAATGTGACGAGGTTGTTCTTAGTAAATATACCTATTGCAGGCAGTGTAATGAAATGCGGCATGACTTGGCGCCTTTTGTTGTTGCTCAATTAAAAGCGTTGAATTATTGAGCAACGCATATCCTTTGGGCGCTTCCTTTTCGGATTCTACGCCAGTATCTTTGTTACAGTCAACTGTAGCAGTAACTGTTACACAGTCACAGTTACAGTAGGTGGTAAAACTGTTACAGCATCTCGCTTTATTTCCTGCCTCATTGTTTGTTGCATGTTGGTGCTTGTCGTGGGGCACAATAAAAGTAACTCCGCGTAATTAATGTGCGTTCTTTGCGTCATACGATAAATTCAGCAAACAACAAAAACACCAACAACAACGAGTAACAACATGCTCAGATCTTTAAGGAAGTGCTCCTCACACAATATGCATTGCCTACTTTTGTGCGTTGCGCCTTTTGATGCTGTGCTGTTACTATGTCATTGCTGCTGTTGTTGTCAACAATATGTTTTTGTTATCTTTTACAATTTCATTGCGCTGATTTTGTTGTCTCTTTTTCCGTTTTTTACAGTATATTGTCTGAGTTTTATCGGAATACGCAAATATAAATAATGAAGTGTAAGCTGAAGGAAGACATGGGCATTGCCATGGACCAGCATACAGACCGTATACAGATATATATAAGCCTTAAGCCAGTTGCTGTAAGTGCTCATACATTGATTAAGTTCCCAGAGATACAACTTTAGCCAAGAACTTTGGCCTAAAGTTTTGCCAGCCACTTATGTATGTGTACATACAATAACCCACAGCGAACACAGACAACAGCGGCAACAACAACTGCTCGCACATGTATTGGCATTTGTATTTGGGCTAAGCTATAGCAATTTTGTGGCTAACAAGAATGTGTATGAGTGCGTGTGTGTGTGTGTGTTTATGTTTGTATGGACTTATTTAAACCGAAAGGGGATACAAAACAACAGGCGTGAAATTTACGCAATTGCCGCATTAATGTTTAGACAAATGAAGTCATACACACGTCTGGCTCTGTGGCTGCACACACCCAAACATACCTACATGTACACAACTATACCGTTTACTTACATGTGTGTGGTTATATGGTTCGACACGTCGATAAGCTCCATTAGATTTAATGGTTAATCGAATTTGCTAGCTAAAACTTTGCTTACATAATTTTCAGAGCATTTAAGTTGCCAACCCAAACACTGATGTATAATTATGCATAAAGGCGCTTGTGGCATGTCATGTATTGTGTTTCACTGATAGATTGGCTTAAGTATAAGAGCGTGTGTTGCTCTTTTATAATAATAATAAAAGTAATAATAATTAAATCACTGCCTTTGGCACACATAACAACAGCAACAAGAGAGGCAATCAATTTAGCAGTTGAGACAAGTTTTATGCTTTACTTTAACCTTAAGTTCAACATTGTTTATGACAAACTTGAGCCACAAACTATGCGCAAATGAAGTCAACTTGGACGTAGAGTAGAGTGAGCTCAAGAGTCCGATTAGGGTCTGAGTATGGAGTGCAGAGAGTGTCTGTAAAGTAGAGACTTGCAGAGGTAAAACTTTTTACCTTGGTAATTTTCATATTCTTTTTTTCTGTGTGCTCTTTCTTTCGCTATCTCTCTATCTCTCTCTCCAATCTAACCACAACTTTTGCTCATAAAGCAGACCATAACAACTGAGCAAAAAACAAGCGGTAAAATGAAGCATTTACTTGAAGCAAATGCTTGTCGCTAATCAAGCACAACAATTCAGCCACTGCACTTAGCAGAAACTTTAAAAAGAGGACACTTCACCCAACACATGCTTTCCAGACTTGTGCTGTAAGTAGCCAAAGCCTTCTAATGAGCAGTATTTACTTGCCTAATGAACATTTAGCTAAAAGTAAAAACAACCAAATTGTCCACAATGTGTTTTCAATTTTTGGCATAAATGAAAAGCCAAAAGTGCCAGAAGTTATGCTTTTACAATCGACCCAGGGCATGTAGCTAAAAGGGTCGCCAGAACAAAGAACAATTTTTATATCACTTAGATAAGGGGCCAAGACCCGAATGCCTTTGATCTAGACACAACCGCAAAATAAAGAGCCTTAAACTACAAAAAATATATATACATATATATTGAAATATAATTCGGTGTGCATTTTTCTGGTTTTCTTTTTATGTTTCAATCTGTAGCCTGCGGAACGTGAACAGAGTGAACAGTGAACATGCAGGTCCAATCCTCCGTGCTGTTTTCGGCAGCTATTGAAATGCTGTCAATACACGAAGCGGTTGGAGCGACCACAAACACAACAAAAACAGAAACAACAACAACAACAGAAGCAGCTACAACAACAGATATTCAAATTTCAGCAACTGCCGCTAGCTGCCGCATCAAGGCTGGGGTAAACTTGGGTGTGTATGTGTGTGGGTGCTACAGTGGGGTAGGCCTGGAAATGGGGTTGTGGAGACCGCTGGCCACGTGCTGATGGCTCCTTGATATGCTGTTCATTGGGCAAAATTAACTTTGGTCCTCTAAAACGGAATAGGGCTCCACTAAAAAAGGAGCAACAAATTTTTAAGGACTAAAATCAGATGCGTTGCAAAGATATGCGACCCAAGTTGTTTCTATACTCTTCTAAAGAGTTCTGTAATTTAGACAAACATTTTACTTAAAAGGTAATATATTAGGCACATATAATGGGAATAAGCGTTTCTAAGCGTTGAACCAAAATTATCTTACAATACTTTTAAATATTGTTGTATTTAACACTTAACATTAACCAACTCATGAAGAATCATGTTTCTGAAACTAGTAAGGCCATTTAACTTTTGGCTTTCCAAAGAACATTTTTCATTCCTGTTTATATTTTTTTATCTTAGTTTAAATTTACAAAAATTAAGAGTGATAAGGGGAACTTGGTGGTTGACCGAGGCGATTTTCAATTTTTGTAGCTAAAACTTTTTCCTCGAGCGGTTTTTAGCAAATTGCCAGTTGAGGCGTGCAGATTGTTGTTGGCAGCTTTGTTGCTATTGTTACTGTTATTGTATTGTTTCAACACAGAAAAAAAAAGGAAAACAACAAATAAAATAATAATAAAATAAAAGAGCAACCAAATTTGTGAAAGCCACTCAAAAAGGTCATGCTCCAGGCACGATTCTCAAGAAATTTGCTTAATTTGGAACCATAAGATGGCGTGCCTTGATCTGATTGATTTAGCAGGTCGACAGGTGTTCATCATTTACTTTAACATCATTAGAAACTCAGATAAAAATAATAAAATATTTCCAGAAATTGAAACGAAAGTAATTATGAAAGACAACACCATTTCGATTGTAAATAATTGAAAATTAATCATTTATAAGATGCTTCATTATAGAGTTATTAAACAACAAACTGAACAGTTTTTCGGGAAGTTTTTACTGTTATTACAATGCCTAATGCAAAATTTATGAAATTTTTTTATTGGCCAAGAGCTAAACAGGCGTTGGATAAGGCTGGGAGATGGAGAGAGGTTTTCTGCTCAAATTAGACAACAAGAGGCTTTGTTTTTGAAGCGTAATTTGCAATAAATTGCCACAAGGGGCTGTCCTGCTGTACTGGGCGGCTTTCAACTACTATTTTTGCCCCACAGCAAGTAAATTTATTGATGATCTCGACCGAGCCGAACTGCCCAGCTGCGACACACGTTGCTGTTGTTGTTGCTCTTGTTGTTGCTCTTGTTGCTGTTGCCAAAGATAAGCAGCTGTAATTTGTGTGCGCCAACACCAATGGCAACAGCAACAGTAAGAATAACAACAGTAGCCAAGACGATGGAAGCTTAAAGGGAAGGGAAGGGGACAGGAGTTGGACTGGTCTGTTGATTTAGGAGTGCAAAGGACCAGAGATGAAGAGAGCAGGCGTAGGGCAGGGCAGGGCAGGGAAAAGTCAAGGCGAAGGAAAATACCAGGCATTGTGTGCAGTAGATTGAAGAGCTTGCACACGTTGGCTGACCAGCTTTGCTGTCCACACAAATTGAAATAAATTACACGAATAGCTAGCAGGGTCGAAACATCGTCTCTTCGTCCTTCAATAAGCAACAACATGAGTGGTTATTGTACTACTCTGTACAATTTAAGCAAAAGCCAATGACACAGTTGTTGTTGTGTTCGCATATCCATCCCTTTCAATACAATCCCTTTTGGCCTATATCTTTAGGAAGGTAATTTGCATTGCATACTCACCACAACCATGCTCTTGTTCTTCACCAGCATATCGAGATAACGACAACTGAGCATAGTCTGATTGCATCCGGCATTCACTGGACAGAATTGTTGCATAATCATTTCCTCGGACATCTCGTGATTCGCCACGGCCAATTTGAGGCCAGTCGGATCATGTCCAATCGCATAACAGAACAGTAATATTTGCACCACAGGCAGACCCACAATGAACAGCATTACTCTGCCCAAATGAAGGAAAGAGAGATTTAGTGGCGTTTCTGAATATTTAGCTGGCCGCACTCACCCCACATTCCGCATCATCCAGAGAAAGTTTTTCCAGATGAGAGCATGCAAATGATGTGACTCCATCACATGCAGATTATACCAAAAGGATGTTGGCATCTCCTGTACAGGTGGCAGAGGTGGTGCAGCTTGTGCTGTGTTGCTGATCGGATCACGGGCGGCTGAAGACATGGATATATTGTCACCAAATTCACCAGAGATCTCCGCAGCATGCTGTTCGTCAGACATATCCAAGGCTGGATTTGATATGGCCGGCACGGTGACTTGCTCGACAATTTCCTGGGCTATCGAGGAGCGACGGCGTTTTCCCATGTTCTGCATAACAGAGAGCTTAAGGAAGACATCTTCCAACGAGTCAGCGTTATACTGTTGTCTCAGATAATCTGGCGACTCCTCGGCCAGCATTTTGCCACCGCGCAGCAGACCAATCTGTAAGGAAAATAAATTGATATTAACAAAGCAAGACAAAAATGTCGTCAAGTCAATTCAACTTTCGACTCGGTCGTGATTTCATTGAAGTTCGCATTCATAGCTTCGTTTGGAGTGGGGCAAAGTTTTGCTCGAGTCTTTATCGTCTGACAGAATTATGTACATCCTGTTGTTGTCGTTGAAAAGTTTTATTGACTGTCCATCCACACCTCTTCAAATCCAGCTAATCCCCCTGCCGTTTGTCGAAACGTGCGGAAATTAACTTAATTGATTTCTGTGCCGTACATGACCAGACATACAGAGCAACACATTAGGCAAGTTCAGGACATTGGTCCTGGCAAACTTTGCCGCCTTCGAAAAACTTCACTTGGATGGCATCTTCCATAGTCAAAGTCAACTGCTTGTTCATCAGTTCGCAAACGCCCTCGATGGCTTCATTAGGAATGCACATGAGTGCCTTCACCTAAATCCCATCGCTCTTTTTCCCTTTGACCACTTTGGTATGGCTGCACATGGTAACTCTATGCTAAATAAGCCACACAGACTTACACTTGTTAGTTACAAAAGTTTTGCTGCTTGATTTGATTTTGGCATAGTCTTCAGTCTTCAGTCTGCCGGATATCGGTTATTTCCTCGGACTTTGCCTTTCTATTAAGGAATTCGTCTATGTAGCAGCCAATTAGCCTCCTAATTGAATGACTATGTAGGACTGTGAACTGAGTTACCCAACCTTCGCCTGGTGTTCAAACAATTGCAGTTTTATAGCTCCCACTTCATGATCAGAAATGAATTTCATAAGACATTAGTAAGTTCGTGTACTCAAAAATGGAATTAAGAAGGAATTCAAGCTGTTGATTATGGCGGAAAACGAAACAAATATTCAACAATTGCTAAAGAGACATGTGTAGGGTACATTCAAGTTACGCAGTCTCGACTGCAGTTATCCAAATTTTTTACTCTCATCTCGTGCACTTTTTAATGCACGCATGCAATTGGAAATTTAAATATAATGTATATGGACAACTGGGCGTATGGGCGTGTTCTCCACATTTTTACAGGCAACTTTAAATAATTTCTATTTTTAATATAAAGCTGTCAAGCAAATTATTTTCCACTACGTCAGTTTTATATAAAAATGCACTTTGGCGAGTATGACTATAATTACAAGTGCTATGTTCAAAATAGTTACAATCAACAGAAAAAAGGAACATGGTTTAAATACTTGAAATGCTTAAAATAACTAAAGTTAATGTGTTTTTTATATTTTATAAACGAAAGGGATTATTTAACTCAAAAATTAAATAAAAACTATTATTCACAGGCTTTAAAGGACTCTACATTATTTGTTCAATCGAAGCCGATTTATTATTTAACAATGGTTGTATTATTTGATTTAGTCATCAGTATCCCTGAAGCACTTTCTACGACCACAAAAAAAACACAAGTGTCGGAGGACCCACATCAAAGGCAAACTGGACATTATGACACAATATCAACGCCTGCAATTGCGTCATTATTAGCTCCGGCAGTCACTCCATTTTCGCCCCAATTTTCCCATGTCAAAAACGGCTAGCTGCGTGCAATTGAAAGACTAAAACAGTAACTGGAGGTCAGGCAACCCAAAATGGCAACGTTCCCATTTACTCTATCACTGGTGTTCTGGTGTCCTGCTGTGTTGCTCTTTTTTTCTTTTTTCAACTCTCTTTGCTGTGAAAGCCATTGCTCCCTAAATTTCATGTCAGCAGAGCTTGGCTCATGGGAAATTGTTGCCGCTACCAAAGGAGGATATAGTATGAGATCGCGTATACGCCGCATGGCCACATTGTGCGGGGGAAGTTTGAATCTCTATGGCCATAGCAAGTTGGATGAACAGCACTTTCTGCTCTAATAAATGAAATCAGGGACCGTAACATTATTTGATGGATATATTGTTACGACTACTTCATTCACAACTCCCGCACCGTATCACCTCCTACAACGAAAGCGACAGTTTGAGCTGTTTCTGGCGGGGCTTCGTTTTCTGTTGTTGCTTCTCAGTTTTTTTTTTCACATTTCCTTGTATCCTTAATAGTTTATGTTGTCTCTTCCGTGCTGCATTTCTTTTTTGTCGCGTAATTTTCCGCATGTTGCTTTTTAATGGCAAAAGCCAAAAAAAAGAAAGTTTCAAGGGGGTGAGAAAGACCAACGAGGGCAAAAATGCAAACGGACAGTTAAATAATTTCTGATGGTAGAAAATTACAAATAAAATAATGTCTGGACACTGTATTACTTTCTTTCTTTTTCTGAGGATTTAACATCAAACAAAAACACAGTGTCGAAGTCAAGCGAATATTTGTGTATGTGTGTGCGTTGCACTTAAATCCATATTGATTGTTGTATGTGCTTCGGGTCGTAATAAAAATAGCTGTTGATTAAAGTTTAATAAAATTATATTCATACATTGCACAATATCAATAACATCTCTTAACGTCATGTATAAACAGTGCCAATATGACATAATAATTCGGTCAATAAAACGTTGACAAAGTACTCACAAAATTAAAAAAGATATTAAACTCGAAGTATCAACGTTTTTAATAATTTACAAGCAGAAATTAAATAAATATTTTAAGATTTTACCGCAACAAAAATGTACATTATTTATATTGCATTATTTAATAATCAACATTTATTTATTAATATTATACCCATTTTAAATTAATAATTCTTTAACAGGGATAAAGGCGATCAATTTAAATGCTTGAATTGGCAACGAAAGTCAAATTGAAATACTCGAAAAGCGTGAAGCAAATGGCAGTTAGGTGTCAATTGTAATGTCTCACTCAATCAACACGAACTTCAGCACAGACTAGTTAAATATATGTATGTCTGTGTGAGAGGACGACACAGATACAGTATTTATAGTCGGTGTGTGTGTGTGTGCGTGTGTGTAAGTCTTGTGCTACCGGCACGCAATTCTGTTGAGTCAACAACTAAAAGACACCAAACAAAAAAAAAAAACTAAAGAAAACTACAACAACAGGAACAACAGACAACAACAAGTGAGCAATATCCACTAGGCAGTTGAACAAGTAGGAAAACGTACGAAAAGTGAAGTCCGAGTGACGTGCAGAATTGGCAAAAAAATATGTGTCTGTGCTAGGACAACTGCAGGACTTAGGAGTGGCCTCTTGTGAGTATTACGGAACCTGCGGCAAAACAAAAACGTGGCACGAAAAAGTGACAAAGCTGAAAAAGCAATTTGCTACCGGCCATAATACGAGTACTCAACTCGGGCGAAGTTTGTCTTGCTGTTGTTGTTGTTGTTGTGCCGGGAAGACACAACACGTGTTCAATATGAGCAATTAAACACTGTCACCAAAAAGTTGCCAACCAGACAAAAGTCAGAGTGTGCATAAAGTGCTGGAAGGGCCAAATGCCATTTCTTCCTCTTTTTGGGTGCTATAAATTCAGTATAACAATTGGCATTAAATTCACATTTCAGTGGCTGCCGCATCGCTGTTAGATTAACTGAACCTTAAACCGTAGCCCCATTGTTTTATAGACTGGGGAAAAGGCAGGCTGCGAAAGACCCAGTCGATCGTTCAGGTTACCAGCACGTTTTGTGGCAAAACCAAATCGCACTCACTCTATGTCTCTCAATTGCCGGCAGTGATTTTGTTTATTGGCCATAACTCTTTACCGCAATGACACTGCGAGGGTGTCACCCTGACAGCTGTTGGCAGGCAGCACCATGTTTCAGGTGCTGACAGATTCTTCTTGGGGTTACTTATTGTTACTCCTCTGGAGATGTCTAACAAGCTCAACGAGGGGCGCTTTGATGTGAGCACTGAGTAAGCGGCTTTACGGAATTCAATAATACAATTTAAATGTTGTGTCGTATTGATATCGAATGCAATTTTAAACTGAATTTATTCATATATATAGCCAACATAACATGCTATAGGAAATACTTCTTTGAGCCCAAAAGTCATTAGGTGGAAACGGAAGATCCAACATAAATCTTTGCTACGCTTTATTATAAGTCTTTTGTCTATCAATCATTCACGTTCATTGGCCTTGACTTAGGGTATTTAGGCGTCGTTCTCATACCTGATTTGTGTTGTGCTACCTCTTTAATGCTTTTCTTTTCTGGATCAATCTTTTTATCTTTCATTGACTCTCTCTGTCCAGCTTCCGTTCGGGACCTGACCAGCATAAGTGCGTGTCTGTGTGCGTATGTGTAGGGATTTGTTTGTTTTATATGCGCGTGTGCGTTGGCGTGTGTGTGGGAGTACACATGTGTGTATGTGTGTGCATATCCCGTGCGTGTCGCACGGGTGTCTGTCTGTCTATCTATCTATATATCTGTACATCCAAGTGTCCATTGTGACGGGCGTTTGCTTTGTGCGCTTTGTCACGCTTTATTTCTGTATTTTTCATGCTTTTCTTTTTGTTGTTTTTCATATTTTTGCCGGCCCTTGTCAGTAGCTTGCACAGTTCATTGTCTGCCACACGCATTTGCGGCAAAGGGGCAGTAAATGACCAACACCCTGTCTTCCCACCCACTCACTGGCATAGTCTCTTTCCCACTCGTCCTGA
Source organism: Drosophila dunni (assembly GCA_018152125.1). Taxonomy (NCBI): domain Eukaryota; kingdom Metazoa; phylum Arthropoda; class Insecta; order Diptera; family Drosophilidae; genus Drosophila; species Drosophila dunni. Next base: position 689,537 of record JAECXC010001197.1, on the reverse strand, counting down.
TTATTACGACTCGCATTGCCAACATAAATAAATCTGAAGTAAATTTTGCAATGTGTCTCGCTCGGAAATGCCTCGTAAATCGTGCCATGGCCATGGGTCAACAGAGACAGTCGGACAGTCGGACATTCGGACAGTTGGTGATATTGTAGTTTTTTGCAGAGAGTGAGAGAGAGTGTACACAGATTTGTTGCAGCTTGCGCAGGATACAAATTTGCCAGTTTCTACCAGTTTACCAGTAGCCCAGCATCCCCGCTCCCCGCCAGACAACTCACACTCCCTTAGGATAACCCACCCCTGGAGGAAGCACTTAGCACCGCGTGTTGACAGCGTACACTTGAGCTTGAGCTGATAAGCGCCGTTGTGGTGCAGAGACTTATGGTCGACTCCCTCGACAGCTGAGCTTTCACCTTTCAGCAGAGGCGCGCATAATATTGCTCATACGCCACATATTACAAATAGACGTGCAAGCTTGGACTATAAATCAAGCGGGCAGACAATGCGTGGGCGCCAAAAAGCCATTGACACTTTGGTTGTCTGCCGCAGCATTACAACTTACCCCTCATCGTACACTGATAAAAATTGAAGTTAAAACGTTCAGAATTTGTAGATTAACTGATACAAAATCTAAGATATCGATTATTGGGGGCTTACACTTACACCACTAGTTACATTATTGAATTATTTAATTATTTAAATAATATATTATGTCAAATTTCATACTACATATGTACAGATATGTATATTCGCTCAGTGTAAGCACTTTCGAGCTACTTATAGAGACAACTTACCATATGCGCCTGAGCACATTCATCGATGTAATGCGTTGTGATTATCACAGTAGTGTGACCATTTTTCGTGATATCGACCAAATGATCCCAAATGCTGCAAAAGTGAGATAGAGTTAATCAACAGACATCAATTTAATGTGCCACACAAAGGCTGCAAGTCAAAGAGCTTCAAGCTGAAATCAACTGAAGGTAACTTTAGTGAGCTCTATTCTCTAGAGCATGCAGCTGTTTGGCATTTATCTGTTGAGATACCCTTGTGGCATGCTTTTACCCACCTCTGTCGCAGCACCGGATCCACACCCACCGTTGGCTCATCCAATATGAGCAGCTCCGGTTCGTGGAGCAGAGCAACAGCCAAACTGACTCTGCGTTGCTGTCCGCCACTCAAATTCTTGACGAACTTCGAGCCATTTGGTAAATTGAGCAATTTGAGCAGGAATTCGGTGCGATCTTCTATGTCGCTGCGTGCCATGGCCGAAATAAGGCCAAAGTAGATTAAAGTTTCGCGCATTGTGAACTCACCATAAAGCGCAATCTCCTGCAAATAGAATTATATTATAGACCGAACGAATGGAAATATATTTGCCTGCTGGCTGTTGGTTTATGGGCAACAGGGAATGGAAATATGAACTCGAATTGAAACTGAAAAAATATTATTGCTCTTGCTTGAAATTAAAATTTTCCATGCTGTGCAGCATTTAAAACTTTACTTGTTTCTCTAGGGAATAAAATCATTGTTTCTTTAACGTTTTATTGCATTTATTTAATTTAGTTACGAGAAGCGATGCCAACTGTGGCAGAACAATAAAAAGCGCATGAAAAATTCAACCAGCTCGCTATGTATATTGCCAGGCAGCTCTTTACTCACCTGTGGCATGTAGCCAATTCGAGGACCGGGCACACCGGAACCACGTGACCCCGGCCGTCCTCCAAGTACCCAAATTTCACCCGAATTGAGACGCCGTCGTCCAACGATGCAGCTGAGCAGCGTTGTCTTGCCACAGCCCGAGGCGCCCAGGAGACCATAGCTGGGAACAGGGATCGGAAAAGAGAAAACAAACGGAACTGGTGAGCGAGAGAGTAGCAGCAGGGGCATGGGCAACTTAAGGCCATGGCTTATATAATAAAATGCATATAGATAAGGCTACACATTCAGGCAAACTCGTATGCTCGCATGCAAGACTTGCACAGGAGCGGTTCAGAGAAGGAGAGAGCACTCAAACTGTTAGAAAGTTATGATTCCTTTTATGGTAATATGATAAATAAATATTAAAAAATATCTATTGGCACATAACATATGTTTAGAGTCGTGTAAACGAGAGTTTAGAAGTATACAATAAGAGTTTAATAGTCATAGTATGCAGAAAACTCATAAAAATATTCAGTGATAACTTGTTTTACTCCCTTCCTTCCTTTTACATAAATCCTTCTTAAGAAAAGCTGCTTATATCTAATAAAATAGAAATAGAAGCTGCTTATTTATTTTGAATTTTCAGAAGTGTGTTCATAACATTAAAATTTTTCGGAAAAAATCGTTATGAAATGCAGTTAACATATTCTCAGTAATTACTCATAATAGCCATTCAAGTTCTTCACAGGGAAACCTACCAAAGCCTTGCTCATAAAGCCCTGGCAAGTGTCTGCTCTACGTTGGGCAGTTGAGCACTTCATGCCGCTGCAGTTGGAAACGCAGAAGCGCCACTGCATGCAACTTGAGTCGCATAAAGCGAACTGTTCTGTGGCAAGCCAGACATTGGGAAAGACTGCCTCTCTGCCCACAGTTTCGCAGGCAGAAAGGCAGCCAGGCAGACAAATATTTTAAGCACCTGCACACACACATAAGCAAGCGTTATATAGGCACATAGACAAGCACACATGTGTACACGGGAATAACGGTCCATGAAAAGCATCAGGTGAAAAATCAACTGTGAATAGTTTTTGAAAAATATTCAGGTGCAAAAAGTTTCATTGCAGCGCGCACACTTTGGCATCACTGCGAGTCCTTGTCGTTGTCCTGGGATGCCGTGTATGTGTGCCGCTTATCTCACAAGTCTGTGTGAGTGAGCATGTGTGTGGAGGAGCTGTTGCAAAATATATTTAGGGAATGTTTAGCACAGCTTAGCGCGCAGCAATCCACAAGCCCTCACTTACAGCCACTCCCACTCAGACGCCATACGCCTTTATTTTACTGTGTGCACAGAGCGCAAGTTTACAAAATTGTTTGCTTGGCGTATAGTATGTGTGTGTGTGTGTGTGTGTGTGTGGGTATGTATGTGTGTTTAGCCATGAATAACATGCAGGTCAAAGTGACTCCGCAGTGTGCACATGAAAAAGCCACACTTGAATAAGCCAAACTGAGCGCCAAAGGGATAAATAAGAGCGCAACTCTTCACTGGCCAGCTTCAAGCTACAAACAATCGCAAGAACAACATCAACGAAAAACAATAAGCGCAGATATGATTAAAGTGTGAAGCTTTAAGAGCTGTGCAAAACAAAGAGCTGGAAAAACAGTATTTGCGGGCTTAAAGTGTTCGGGAGTCGAGTAAATAGTTTAAGCACGAGAAAAATGTTAAAGTTGGACCAAGAATGAATAGAATTTAAGAAACATTCGATTGACCGGTAGTAAATATGTAAAGCAGAAGAGATTTAAAACAATTAGCTAATAGTTGTTAGCCAATAACACTCAATTTAATAATTTTTTAATTATTTTTAATGCTTTTCTTTACCAAACGCCAGTTCTCAAACGTCTACATTGTAGCATATACAAAAAGTTATCTTTATTTTCATGTTCCTGTGCTAAATTGTTGTGGAGCTTTCAACATTAGACATGCAACTGCATATTGCCACACACCATTGCAGCCCCAATTCAGTAGCAAAAGGTAGGAAAAAGCGTCGCATCAGGAGCTAAATGGGCGAACGGCATTGCAGCAAAGAGGCAAAAAGCGTTGTGGAGTCACAAATTACCCACATTTAGTGGCGGTGTGCGCATATTTTAGCCAAATACTGTCGCCCTTTTGCCGCTAACAAACAATAAACAATGCAGTAACAACGACTACGTTGATTTTTTAACCCATTAACCTTTTTGTGTTAAGCTTGATGCATTCTTTTGCGTACTGGCCAACTTCTTTCTGCCGCAGTGATTGATGATGTTGTACAGTTGAATTAGTTTGTGGCATGCTACAATCCGTTTGCCAGAATGCCTTCGAAAGTTGCAGTCAAAGTTCCAGTTGAAATGTTCACTAATTAAATGTGATTTACCGGGCGACATTTATCATTAAGTATACCTCGTATTTTCAATTACTTCTTCAGTCTATCTGATTTCTGTACGCTTATCTGTCTATCTGTCAGTTAGTCAGAGGTCGAAGTGTCAGATAATAATTCAATTTAATTTTTGCTTACGATTATATTGCTGACATTTTTAATTGACTGCATACTTAAATACGTAAAAGTTTGCAACTGAATTCAACAAATTGTTGTAGTTTCAGTTGTTTATGTTGTTATTGCTAAGCAGCGCATCACAAGCAATTAGAGGCGCGGTAATGCGTATTTAATTAACAAGCTTACTTTGTAGTTTTCCATGGAAATTAAGAGCATTCTCGGCAATAACTACCAGCTCGAAGTCTGAATGACTTACTGACTCCAAAGTAGTTAGCTGTCTAATTAAACGATAAACTTTTGTTATAGACGAGAGCTCTGAGCTACAGTCCGCCCCGCACTTGAACATTCACTGCAAGTAGTTGAGTCAAGAATGCAAAAGTCAAAGTGTTAGTTGGGATTAAAGTTTAGCAAAATGCTTGAGGCTAATATGGGGTCTTCACTTTGTTTCAAAACTCAAAGTAAATGACGAAAATGTTGATGATTTATTAAGCAAATCTAAAGTTTTGCACACAGCTATTGACAGTTATTTGCATTCAACAATTAAATCTTTTTGCCTTTTGGACAACAGCTGCGTTTAATATGCGATTTGGCCTATTTCAGTGACACCAGTCCGTCAAAACAAATGCTGAATATGGCGTATGCTTGATATTTTTTCAATTAGACACACAACAATGCACGCATTACGCATACGCAATGTGAGCACAACACAATGAAACTCATAAAGCTCAGCCGGCGTCGTTTTTACTCCCGCTGCTCCCTGCCTTCCACAAGCCCCCCATACATATGGTAATAATTAAGTTTCGGCCGCACTTAAGGGCAAAAGGAATGGAGAAAGAAAGAGCCAGAGAAAAGTTATGAACTATGACTGGCAGTACAGTTACAGTTAGAGTTAGAGTTCTACTTACAGTTATAGTACGTGCTGACCATAATATGCGCCACACTTTAACCCGACTTGAGCCATAACAATGACTAGGATTTCGGTTATACAAAAAGGGTTGCCTTTAATTTAGAAAGCCAAGCACGCGGGTTGGCAGACGGAAAGATGGAAAGAAGTTGCCATAACAACTGAAAGCAGCAGATGTCTGATTACATTTTGCAGCTTCTGCTAATAAATTATTTAAACATTTTACAGAGTCACAAAAAATGCTTAGTGTACGCTTTCATGGGCTAACTTGTATCAAGGGAGATTTGAAATGCTTTACTGAAGATTGCATACTCTATGATAAGCGTTCTGTTTTCTATATTTGTGGAACTTAATTTAAATACTCTTCAATAGAGTATATGCTCAGTCATAAAGTAGAGGTTGCCCTTACTGACTCCCTGTAAATTTGTTTGCACATCTATCCAGTTGTCCGAATGTCTGTCAGTTTGCCAGTTTGTTTTTCCTGCTGTCCGTCCATGCATATCAGTGGCAGTGGCAGGCAAAGTGCATATATCGTTATTTGGCATTATTTAAACAATTTTGCTGCTCTTTTGCTTCATGCACAGAGTTTGCCGAGTTGTGCATTGTTTTGACAGTGCACTGTAATATTTAAATGGTGGTCTGTATCTGTATGGCTTTTAATTAAGTTTGCGTTGTGTCACTTTCATTTTGCCTGCGAACATTTAAAAATTGAAATTGAGTTTGAACAAATTTAACAGTACCTTCGGAAAATATCTGGCGCGTCGACAACAATTACTACGTTTATTAAACTTTCTGGTCAATATTTGAGTTTTGCGGCTGGATTGAAAACTACAAATAAAAAAAATGTTCAATTTTCAAAAGAGAAAGAATTTTTCTATTTGCTTCGTTAACCGCACACACAAAAATCTATTCTGCTACCGAATGTTTGAAAAACTTTGTTTGTTCTCTGCGTATTATGCTAAACTTTCTTCAACCAATTTTTTTTTTTTTTTTTTTTGTCAAATGCAGTGCTCAAAGCCAAAACCAATTACAAAACTCAAGCCGCAGCTAAGGGAACTAACGAAATGAAACTGGGCTAAATTGAGGGCGTGGGTACAAAGTTAGCTTGCAAACAATTGCAATTTATTAAACTAAGGGCTCCGGCCGAGCCAAGTCAAGCCAAGCGCTAACAATGTCCATGCCCAATGCACTCAGCGTCTGTCTGCTGTCTTCCAGCATAATTAAAACAAAGTTCAATGCGCCAGTTCAGACAGGGACCTAAGGGTCTTGGGAGGAAGCTGTAGTTAGAGATGATAACGTGAGAGTAGGATAAATTAAATATAACATTTCAAACGAATCAATGAGCCATTTAATGAATTACAGCACGAATTATAGAATGTTTCGGTCTTGTTATTAGTCTGCTTGTCACACCTTCAGTAGTTGCATCGCTCATACGTCCCGCTGTCCGATATTATTATGCGCTGCAGAGTTTTAGCGTGTAATTATGTTGACTGGACGCCGAACACGTTAATGCGCGTGTTTCAAATATGTGAACTGGCACTTTAATGGTGTGTCCATGGTGTTTGGGAAAGAGTGGGTGAAACTAGACAATGGAGTCACTGATTAGTTGAGAATTTACTGCTGATTAAGATGCTTTTTAAAAGAAGTTGTCCGCGCTTAGTTCACCCAACGAACTTTGGTCAAAGTTTGTGTGTAAGTGTGTGTATGTTTGCTGGTTTGTGTGTTGTGGCAAACTTTCTGTTGAATTGGCAGTTTATTAGAAATTCAAGGACAGCATTAATTTCGCGCATAACACACACACACACTTACGCACACACCAACCAAAATACACATTCAATTGAAAGTTTGGACACGCGAACAGTAAATAAATATAGACTCACCCACACACACATAAATACTCGTATACTACTTGTTCGAGTGTGTGTGTGTTTCTGAGTACATGCTGAAAAGTCAGCAGTAAAAATGTGCAAACAAATCAAAAATGCTGCAACGACGAGTTTTTCCCGCTTAGCGCAATTTACCGCATCACACGTGGGGGGTTTTTTATTTACATTGCTTCCATCTATTTACTTGTGTATGAAAGCATCGAAGTCTTAAAGGCCAAACATAAATGCAATGATTAATTTATAAATTCAAGTTTTGTTTATGTAGCCATAAAGACGGCTATAATATTAAATGAACAGTAAAATAAGTCAATCAAAATAAAATTCAAAATGTATTTATGTACTTAGTTGCACTTTATACAATACACTTCATTAAGTAAAGCCAGAAAAACGTGTGTTTAATATTGTGCACATGTTTTTAAAAAATATACCCTGTGTTAAAATCAAACTAAATTTAGTTTTATAGGTTGTGCTATCTGCTACCTAGAGTTAATTATAATTATTTCACATTTTTTGAATGTTTTTAATGGTTAATAACTGCCATGTGCCAACATTTAAGCTTTATTAGCATTTTGCCAATATCAAAACACATATTTGCCAATGCTTATTCACAGGCAAAGCCCACTTAATTACAACTTTTCAATATGGCTTTCATGCGATTCGCGATTAAATCTGCTGTTGTTTGTCAGGCAGTGTAAATGTTTAGTCATTCAATGTAAATATAATGCAAAATGTTATTTAAATAATACAAAACAAAATCACAGAGTAAAAGGTCATTGTTTTGGCTTGTTTACAGGCCAAATAAAATCACGACAATCCGCTGAGATGCAAATTGCAATGCACTCGCCCAGATACAGATACAGACACAGAGCCAGATACGAGTATGAATGCAGATACTATAGTATCGGCATCTATATGCCAATTACAGTATTTGGATGTCTAAATTGTTGTTGTTGTTTGTGTTGATGCTGCTGTAAAATTGTTGGGCAGTGCACGCGAACCCATTGCCTGATTGCGAATCAAAAATCTCGGAACATTCATTTTGCTGCCGTTACTGTTTTACAAATTTATCACAACGCATTAGATCACATCGCGTGTGAAAGTGTGTAAAAGGGTGTGTGTGTGTGTAGTGTATGTGAAAGAGCTGGTTGCTAACTAGCAATTTCGTATTTTCAATGCAATTAACAATTTAGCGCAGGGTCGACATTTTTGTTTTGCTGAATTATAAGGAAAACTATCTCCGAAACGACCAATACAAATGCCACTTTAATTTAAATTTATTTAATGCCCATTATTTAATTTTAATTAGAAATTGCGCAACATAAGCGCAGGCAAGTGGGGCCATCGCCAAGGCCAATTGGCCTGCGGCAATGCAGCAATAAATAAATATGCTGCCAACTATATTTTAATGACTAATTTAATTCCTTTTCATGCCATAGCCCCAGGACTCTTTTCACATTTTCACCTGCTTTATGTGGGGGGAATAGTTTTTCAACGGATGTGGCGCATACGCCGCATGCAACAAAGGTCAACCAAATACCGCCAGGCAAAAGAGTGCTAACGCATATGTGTTTAAAAGGGTTGGAGAACTAATGTGTGTTTGTTTGTTATAGTCTCATTATGCTGCCTTCAAATTAATGGGAATGCAGTGCGCTTTAAAGGGAGTTTAAGACTCGTCTTTATAGACCAGTTTCATTTCAACACAACTGAAAAGATTTGATCAGCAGGAAATTAAGAAATATTTCAAATAGTTTGCTAATATAAAGATGAAATTCGCTCCGTTTATTATTTCATTGAAATCAATTTGAATAATACGACAACTGTTTAATCGAATAAGCAATGAAATGGTTCAAAATATAGATAAACTATTATCGCGCACTTTATAGATTAAATATAGCTTATAAATATAGCTTATAAATATAGCTTATAAATAATATTATATGCTGATATTACAGAGCATTAAATATTGCATGAATAACCGAATGAATAATAAAAGTCGAGGCAGGAAAATCAGCAAAAAACAATGTCGCAGCAGAGACGGAAACTGTGTGTTTGTAAGTGTGTGTGTGTTTGTGGCTTACGCTTTACCCCGTGAGCATGTGTGCGTGTTTGCCGTGTGTTGTCATGTGCATGTGTGAGTGCAGCAGCGCTTAACTTATTAAACGCGAACACTCCATTTTAATTACCCACACAGATGTAGGAAAATACTTAAACACACACACATGTGCGCCGCTAATAGCGGCCGTACTTACAAACACATGCACAGCCTATACACAGACACACACATACATACAGAGTGGCATTGGCTGACATGCAAGCATGCACAGTTAATGCGCACTTCCGTTTCCGCCGTAATGCGCTGCACCATAGTTATTTTTATGGTCCGAATCCATCCCACTCGTTAGCTGCAAGGTGCAACCCTCAGTGGTTGTTGTTTCTGCAGCTACTGCGGTGTGTAATTGTTAATTTCAGCAGTGGCTGCCGTACTTTGAATGATGAACGTTCCTGACGGACTGCTTGTAAACTGATAGAGTGGGACAGAGAGACAGGACGAAAGAAAGATAGATAGACAGAGAGAAAGAGAGAGAGACATGCCACATTGACATATGCCACGCTGTCAGTTTGATGTGCTGCGTTGCAAATTAACAAGATTTTAAAGGAGCGACCACAGTGCAAAAAAAAAAAATCTGCCACCGTGGATAAACACTGACAGATGCGGGCACAAGCTGTGAACTCAGAGGGGAAAGCGGAGCTTCCTGCGGCTTGGCTAAAAATGAAGTGCAGCTTAAGCAAATTAAGCGTAAAATCAGAGCAATGGCAGCAGCAGCAGGAATTATACCAACTGAGCTGAGATTCCGTCAGCTGGCAAGACTAAGAAAGCTAACAGCGTATTATGCAATCATTTGAACATTGAATAGAGAACAACAACAATAACAAAGGACACGAATTCAAATAACAGAAACAGAGCAAACTCGGCATCGCGAACTGCTCTAAAGTAAATTGAATTCCTAGACGCCTAATTGCGGCCAACACTCGAAAGCCGCCTGTCAACGTCCCTGGCACGTACGTCCTCAGCAGGACCCTCTGTGAACTCCACCCAACCCAACCCTCAACCTCCATCCCGTTCTTACATTCTTTCTTTCATTTCTCACTTTGTTTCTCAAATTTCGATCTCGGTAATTGCTGCTTGAATTTCAATTCACATTCCACTTTTGTAATTGCCAAGTTGGGATGACTTAACCCCGTCCAGGAGTTAAATTTTCTCAAGAATATTCCCAAAGTGTCGCAGTCAATAGAAATGAAATTAAAGAAAAATCTCAACAAAGTCAAGTCAAGCGTGTGCTACATAAACAGTAGTCAAGTCATTGGTTATTTTAACATTTTTAGGAATGTCAGAATACTTTCTTAATCTAATGGTATTAGTCTAAATATTTTATGCTTTTATTTAAAATATATATGCCACATCCCTTGTCCTCCAATCATTAGCAAGTTTCCACTTTAAATCAGGCATCAAAGGCTGTTTACTTTTCGAACAAACGTTGTTTGAAACCAGCATACCCTTTCAATTTAGTGTAATTTCGATAGAAAATTCATTTCTTGGGCAAACTAATTTTCTATGCCACTTAGCTGAAGGGGCGTGTGGTCTGATTTGGGCTTGATTTGGTCGCTGCTTGCTCCTTGCTTCCGGCGGTCACCATTTCCTACATTCAATCAATTAATTATTGTTTTATGCTGCCTTCAATCCTTCAATTGAAGCACAATTGCACCCGTACCCGCTTCATTCACCCCTTTTGCCCGCTGACCGCTGCGAAGGCAGCGAGCAAAGCAAAATGGCCGCACACTTTACAATTAATTTGCCATTATGTAAGAGGGCCAAAAGTGGGTGTGCCGGTTGGTTGGTTGGTCGGTGGTCTATGCCATTTTTAATCGATTTTCATTAGAGACTCGTTGCGGCCCAGTACCGTTCGTCACTCACTTGACGCTTCAATTGGCCTCGTCGAAATGGGCAAACAAACTCTCGACGCGTCGCGACGCCATCGCCATCGCGAGGCAGCCTAATTTGGCTAATAAGCTGCCCATTGCAACGGCTGTTAAACTTCCGGTTCCTAACTGCCGACTGCGGACGACGGACTGCGGACAACGGACCACGGACAGTAGACTCCGGACTGCCAATTGCCAACTGTCGACTGTCGACTGTTGGCGTGGCTGAGCCAAGGGCCACTTTGGTAATTATATGCCACAACAGTTGGCCGTTGATGCGTCTGCCTGCCTCGGGCCTAAAGTACTCACTTTGCCGTCTTCCTTTGCGTCGCTCACACCTTATTCGAATCTCCATCCTTTTGCCTATTCTTAACTTTGTTTCTGTGCTTCCATCTCTATCCTTTCACGCCATTTTGGGCGCGTCTATGCGAGTTCCGATCGTTTTATTGGTTAATCATTTGCCATAAAGATTTTAATTTCCGCTATTTCAAGAGCTAGAAATTTCTGTTTCTGTTTCGTGCCTTTAGACTTTGTTTGCCTTTTGAATATTAACCGAAAATTAAACTCTTGTGTAATTTGTTGGCTGTCAGTTAGGTAAAGGTTCGCTCCATACGATTCCTTAATTTCAGGGATTTAATTTCTTCTGGAATCGATACAACAACCTTTGTACCGTGACAAATGGCATTAGCTGCTGATAGATCGATTCCATGACAGCCCATCGAGAGTTATGAGTGCCAACAGCTTACAAATAGACCACAATCATTTGAAGTTAAGGCATTTAGTTACTGGTATGGGTATGATGGTTCAAGCGTTTGTCGGTCTGTCAATTTCGGATTGTATAAATCGCAGCTACACACGCATTTTGGTGCATATACAAAAACCAACCGGGCGTATGAGGCATATTGACTTGGCAAATCATTTACTTAAGTCGGTCGGTCGGTAGGAAAATCAGTCAAGCATCGATTGATAAGCCAACAGAGCGACGTATGAGTTGCCATTAAAAATCACTCAATTATTTAGTAGTAAATACAGAGAAAGAGAGAGAGAGAGAGACAGCATTGAAGGTGAATGAAAGAGATAGAAAGGAGGGAGAGAATATGATTTAAGAAATCGAAAGAAATTACTGTGTTTTGTCGACGCTAAAATGCGTTTTAATTCGAGTATAGAACATATAAGGATAGAAATAGAATATGGTTACTTATAATCACAGTAAATACAAAATGATTATATCGAGTGCTGAGCAAAGTTTACTTAGGCAAATGAGACTAATTCGAAAGGTGTTCCAGCAATAACAGTAACAACAACTGCAACTACAATTTGAGATTATTGATTTAGCTGAATTTGAAGTTGTTTACACCCAATTGCAATGCATTGATATTGATTGCCGCGGGCATAACCCCAATAATAATAGAGCCCATTTTGTGTATAGCATAAAGCGTATACTGCAGCTGTAATTAGTAGTGAATGCTCTCAGTGTTGACCTCAAATAAATACACACTCAAATAAAGCGCATACCTTGCGGTTAAGCGAAATTGTAGTGTGAATTATATGTGCACTCGTGTCTGATATTCATATTTGTATAATACAGTGTTGTATAGTATATAATATATATTCTATATCTCCATTGAATCGCATTAGTGTATCTGTATACACATATGCTAGCTCAATCACTAGATACTAAGTGGGTGACCCGTAAGTGTGTATGTGAATACCTAATTGCTGATACTAAAGACTCGAGTGAGTGCAACTAATAAGCATACTAACAAACACACTCTAGAGTGTGCGCACACACACACAGGCTCAGCCTAATGAGCGCCAGTCAATTGGTTAAGTACGAGTCGAGATCTTTCCAAGTGTGTGTGTATGGACTTCAGTACAATGGTCTTAAACGGCTATAAACCGAATAAATTAGAGTATCGAGACAAGTATCGTATGTTCCAAAAATGTATAGAATAGATAAGTATCTTTTGAAAATGCTTTTATTGGGATTATCATTGTTTTTAGCTTATCATGCCAGTTGGTACTACATTTATTTGTTTAATAAATAAATCTTGGCCGTAAACCGTTTCGGCACCACAGTCCTGTCTCATATTAATGACTGACAATCAACTGATTGCCTACTGAAGCCCATTGCTTTGGCATGTGTGTAGTTAATAACCCATAATTTGTTTTGGAAAACTTTAGTATCGTGCCCTTTTCAGAGGGTTATAAAGAAAACACACGTAGACACATCTAATAGCTGCACTTTATAACTCAACTTGAATTGGTGTGAACTACAAGTATACATTAAGCATATGTATGTCTGTGAATAATATGCAAAAAGTTAAATTATATCAACACAAATATAACAATTATAATAACTCGACTTCTGGATTAATTATAAAAGCATTAGGTGAAGTTAACAAATGCCAAAGCTTTAATAATTGAAAAGGCATTTCGTGTCAATTAAAAGGCGAGTAAAGCCAGGCTGTGTGCGTGAATGAGTGTTGAAAATCTCAGGTCAGCAGGAGGTAAAGTGGAGCTACACCGACTCTTAGCGCGAACACTCTTTAATCTCTTGTATGGGCTGTTTATTGTGGTTCTTGTGTGTTTGTACCTATGCGTATGTGTGTGTGTGTGTGCGTCTCTGCGCTCAATTTAACCTGACTCATGCACCATTAATTGGCCATTTTCATGGTTGCTGCAATATATAAGGACCAAGCCGATGAAAAAAGGGTCACTGCCATTTGGCCAAAAACCCACTCGAAACCCTTGGCCATGCCAATGCCCTAACCCCACCGCAACCCCCTCTCCCCCCACTTATGAACGACCCCTCTCAACGACCAATTACACCTAAACAGCTTTAATTTAATTTAGCCACCCAAAGTAGCGTCTGCCAGCACCACAATAGCACCACCTTTCTCACAGAGCCCACTGCGACAGGGATACAGGACACGAGACGGCCGAGCAGCTACTGCGACAGGGACGAGGGCCGAGGGGCCAAGAACAATGGCGCGGATGTAATGTTCGCATTATGCTCGTTCACAAATTGTAAGCAGCCATTATGTTTCTTCATGTTGCTGCCCATGTGGCCACCTCTCTCACTCTCCCTCTTATCCCTATCTGTGTCTCGCTTTTCGTGTTTGTGTGCTTCTGCATTGTAATGCCTTGGACCTGGACCTGGACCTGTAAAACGCCCCTAACATCGTCAGTGTGGGGCCCCAAAAGGGCCTCGTCCTTTTGGACTGCGTGTAAAATGTTTGAGAGCGCGGTATTTCCTTTGTTCGTGCCGCCTCTCAACGCTCTCATATGTCAAAATAATGGCAGCAACGGGCGGTCATTGTTGTTGGCCATGGTCATGGTATTACATTACCTGGCTGACGAGTTTTTAGAGTCAACAACATTTTAGAACAAGTGCAGTGGAAATAACAACATAGTTTTACTCGTGTTTTCTACGATTTATAAAACTGTAAACTACAGCGAACTTCCTATCTCTGACTAAATGTTGACAAATATATCAAATTAGCATAGACTGAAGTCTACATCTTAGATGGAAATTCAAGCAAGAAACATGTCGAAAAAGGACATTGCCACAGAAATTACAGGGCAATCAATGGGGCCAGCCTACAATTTGTGGTCAACTAGCAAACATGCAACAAGTAAAAATCATACACAAGAGCAACAGTGTCTGAAATGTCGAAGATTAAGTGCTCTTATTTAAATAAATGCATATAAATTAATATAAATAAACGATATAAATTTTCAAAGAGACTGAAAGCTGAACCTTACTTTAATTTATCGTAAATTTGTTAGAGTATACTTTATGTAGGTTGGTTTCCATATATAACTGTATGAATTTCTGAACTATGGCACACTTATTTGTTTATAATTTGAGGTCAATTTTAGATGAGTTAGTCACTAAATTTTGGTTTTGTGGTACTTCCATTTCAATCGAAATCTAAATAGAAAATACTGAAGAAAATAAATATGAATATATGAATCTACAAATTGGCAACTGCATGTTTTAATTGCTATTTGTGTGCTGTCGATATGAGCAGCTCAATTTGAATTCTATGAATTAATCACAAAACGGTAATGAACTATGATGTGTGCACGGCATGACAAGGAATTGAATCAAAATTAAATTACGCAGACTGATTATCTCGCAAATTAAACATGGGACTAAGACAGACATTTGACTGCTGACGGTAATCAGATCATAAATCAATCTGAATTATTTCAAATGGAAATGAGAGGCTAAAGATATTTTAAATAAAGTTTTTACAGGGTAGCTGTTGTGCGAGCAATCACTGCAACCTCTGCTCTACGCCGGCCATTTAGTTAGCCACAAATTGTGCCTTTTTTCGGATACGCTTGAAATTTTATTTGCACTCATTGTAGGTATTCAATTCAACCGCCGCCTGGACTGACTTTTCAATCGAACAAATCAAACGCAGTGAATGGGACCATAAATTTGACAGCTTTTCGTGGCAGCTCGGAAAAACCGCGTAATTTTCTGCATACTTTATTTATGCGTGGCTGGCGTGATTTATTTGCGAGTTTGGTAGACCGCAGTACAACACTTCAGTACAACTAAGTGCTCATTGTCTATGCTCATCTTATTTTTTTTTGTTCTCACATATATATCACATTGAAATATGCTCGGGGCTTTAGCTACCAGCAAAATCCAAATAATATGAGCAAAGGAAAAAATATAATTCATTGCAAATAAAGCAAGAAGCACACAATTATTTATCACTGTGGCGGCCATCAAACGGCAATGACAGCAGTCAGAGATGGCGTTGCTGATGTTTCCCGCTTTCCACTTCCACTTCCAGTTCCCTATTTTCCAGCGGCCACTGGCGCTACTCTCCCCCCGCAGCGCGGCCTACAAATACAACAAAACAAATGTCAGTCAACTGAGAATCAGACACAGATACAGACACTGGAACAGAGACGCGCCTACAAAAGCGGCTGAAACTTTTGGGCTCTGCTTTTTTCACAGGCGTCTTTGATACCCTGTGCTCAAAGCAAATGGGGTAGCATTATGTTGTCTATGATTACCCTTAATTTTAACATAAAGTTGCTATCAGTCCAAAGTTATTCCCGGGTATTTACAACGTTGTTACAGGATATCATCTGGGCTAAGCATACACTCTTTGAGCACGCTTACATGTTTATTATTATTTTTTTTTTCACAACAACAGCACAAATCTTCGCTCGGGGAACGTCTGACAGCTCCGGGGGCGAACTCCAGCTGGGCGGGACTGTGGGAGGGGTGTGACATATTTTGTGCTAAATCTTCTTGTTCACACTAACGCGTCGCTGACAGTTTTTCGTTTCCATTTTGTATTCTCTGCCTCTTCCGCTTCAAATTCTGCTTCTCTGTTGGCCACATTTGTTTGTCTGGCTGTTAGAGGCCTCAAGTTTTTGGGCAACACGCTCAAAGTGTCCGCGACGAACGCTTTTGTTATTATTGTTGTACACTTCTTGATTTTTTTTTGCAGTCACACAGATTTTAAAGTGTGACTGTCAGTCAGTCAGTCAGTTGGACAGTTCGTCTGTCTGTCTGCCAGCGTGGCAAGTGCGTAAGTTAGCTCGGCTTGTAAGTTGTGTGAAATATCTCACTAAATGGCCAAAACAAACAGAAATACTTCAAGGCAGTCGCTTCGACGAATTCATGGTCAAATTTTGCTTACTTCATTGTGTGAAGTTTTTTATTCGTTATTGTTGCTGTTGTTGTTTCTCTTAGGCAGAGTTCATTCATGCTTTTCTGTTGGAGATCTGGCAACTCCAATTGCACATACCGAGCTCAGCTGCGGTTTGTGTCTTGTCTACAAAACTGGTTTCGGCCTGGCTCTCTGGGATGCTGTGACGTTGTTAAGTCATGCACACACACACACACATGGGCAGACAGCATGTGTGTGTTAATTTGGCAGTTTTTCAAGTGCTGACATTGACCCACTTATCGTTTGTCGACGTTTTCGGTTTCATCTTCGCCTCATTTGCCGCTTGGCTACAACAATACGACTATAAAATACGGTCAATAACATTTTACACACAGTCATAGCCACGATTAACACACACAAAACACGCACAGCACGCACACTGTGTGACCACCCACCACATGAACCACAACTGTGTTTGCATTTTGGCTCTCGATTATGCTTCAAGCTGTTGCCCATTTAGTAAGCCTCCATTGCAAGTTAATGCCCACAAATTACCATCAAATCCACGTCCATTTGCATATGAGAGTTCACTGAGTGCTCTGAATGGCTTTGATTTTCTACGACTCTAAACAAGTTTTTATTATTCAGTGATTTTGATTCAGAGTTGGGAAATCAGTGTGACACATTTACCATCTATTATCAGAAATCTAAATCGCATAGATTTGAACATTTTGTAAATATTTGTGAGTTTTAGCAGAATAGTTTTTTCTAAGTTTACTTACTGAAGTTACTAAATATCAAAAGTTAGCTTAAATTGAAATGTACGATGTCTGCTTATAACTATAAAGACGAGAAATAAATGTTTTGGTTAAAAACTTTGAGACAATCTTAAAATATTAAAATTATTTTTTGTAAAACAGTAGCTAACTTAAATTATGAATTCTTCCTATAAACTAGAATTATTTAAGCACTACAAATATCTGGTTAACTTTTAAAACTTCATGAGCATTTCACATAAATCAATGCAATGTTTAGTGTTATTTTACTTGAATTGTTTAAATCCTTTTGGATTTCTGTGGCATACACTTCAGAATGCCTATATAAACAGTGTCGAGCTGTTGAGTACTGTGTACTTACATGGAACCCTTGGGCACTGTCATATTGAGGCCATCGAGCACAATATTTGGATTCTTGCCACCGCCATACATCTTATGGGCCCGCCTCACGCATACCGCCTGTTGGCGACGCGATGCCAGCGTCGATGGCTGTGAGATGAAGAGACGTCGACGGGCGGCCAAGTCGAGATCGCTGTTGGCTGTTGTTGCAGCTGCAGTTGGCGCCGTTGGCGGCACTCCATCGGCTTCGGCGTCCATGTTATTTGGCTGTAAATGGCACAATACAAATACAAATGCTACTGAGTACGTGTCTTTGAAAATTGAAAACTGAAAAGTACAAAAAAAATGTAACATTGGCGAACGTGCACTAACAAGGAAAGTGAATCGATATCCGATAGTGTATGTGTGTGTGTGTCTGTGTCGGAGTGTGTGCTTGACCCACGCAGCTGTTGGCTTAAATGGAGCCACCTACCAATTCCCCAAAGCTGTCAATACGCGTCTAGTCCAGCATAGTTCTAACGATTGCCAATCTCTTGTCACTGCTGTTGTTCAATTGTTTTTTGGTCTTATTTTTTTTGTTTGTTTTGTTTTTTGTTTTTATAGCGGCCATTTTTGGGCAGTGGTCGTGGTAGTGCTACGCTAGTGCAGTTGTTTCACAGTTGATTAAACCAATTTTTGTATATGGAGGAATGTCCCGAGCTTGCAGTCCGTGATGGATATTGCTGTCATGTAGCGGCAGCTCAAAGTTGTTTCCACTATTGCCAATTTTCTACTACTCGCAGGAGCAGCATCAAACTGAAATGAATGAAATTTCAAAATGACCGGCATTTGTTGGCTGACTCGCTAGCTGACCTCCTGTAGGGTTTAAAGCTGTATTGCCAAATGCTTGAACATTTGCCTTTTATTTTCATTTCGCAAGTTGACATTTTGCTAATCGAAAATGCAGCAAACAATTTGCCAATTGCCGCCAAAAGTTTTGCAATTATTTTTTTCTCATCAACAAGAAGGCAAAAAAGAAAATCAGACAAAAAAAATTGGTAGCTTAAGCTTCGATTCATTTATTGATTTACTTCTCACTAACAATGGGCTGGCCAAATAAATAAAAATAAGCATAACAACAGCAAATAACTAACCCAAAGTAAACAACAACAACAACTGACATCTTGTGGTTCGAGGTTTGCTTCTGTTTTGCTTTCGGTTTGCTCGGTTCGTTTTTTTCCTCTGCTTTCTGTTTTTGGCCGGAAGGGGAGAGCGGGGGGATGGGAATGGGGACAGGGAGCGGTGCCTGGGCTAGCAAGAAATAAACTTTCTTGATAAATGACTTCAATGTAATTAATTTCTGCTCAGCTCGCTTGCAGCGCTGGCAAAATTGTAAGCACAAGTGGTAGAACGGTAAAGTAGTGTACACTCCCCCCTCTCCCTCTCTCCACTGTCTTTCGGAGTCCCTTCCTTTCACTCTTTCTAACTGTGGCCTGGCACGGGTCGGAACAGGGCTTAGGTCAGGTTTAGGACTATTGTGGTGCTGCCAGGGACACAGGGGAAGCTCATGAGCAATGGCTTGGCCAAATGCTGTCATTGCAAATGTTGAGCTGGTTACTACCACTTTCCCTCACTCGCACTCCCATTAACTCAATGTTGCTGTATCTGTACTGTCCTTATGTGCGTCTGGTAATACAAGTCAAGAGCTGACCCGCAGCATTTCAATTAAGAATTATTGTTTAAACATGTAAGTAGCTGTCAGAGCAAACTCTTGTTGTCTATACACGAAAAGATAGCAGCATTTATGGAGCCAGTGTCCAGCTCAAAATAATTAAATAATCAACCAGCATGACACACACTCACCTGGCTTATATTTGTCAACTTTAATGGGGTTTAATTTCCTTAACTTTCATGAGACTTTTTATAAATTTAAATATGATTTCACCAATTTCCTTTTTATATTCAATCAATCTATACTGAAATCTTAAGTGAACAACTTTTATTAGTCCAATTTCCGCTGTTGTAATTCATAAAGAAATATAACGCAAGCTACATCCGTTTCCGCTGTTAAGTGGGTGAGATGGAAATGATAGTTATTAACTGATGGTAATAAGATCTGTTATGTAAATCAGCATGTCTTGCAGATAGTCAGTGACTAACCGCAAAACATTGTGGCTATTTTCAACATTGTTTAATTGAATTTGCATGCAGCTCGCACACAGTAACCGCTGACCCTTGGCAACCCCTAATCCCCTAACCTACATTTTGTCCCACTGTATGGAGATGTCCACTGGCAAATGCCTCTAATTAAAACTTTATTTATCTTTTGCTTGCAAGACCTTTAAAACTAGCCTGATTGCCTCGTGCAAACCTCTTCCATCCACCGCAGGAACCACAAATTTAATCAAATAACTGCAAAACTAAGTCCCATACATTGCTGGGGAAAAAGATAACTACCTTGGCCAGTAAAAACAAACAAACAAGCAGACAAATAAACTGAAACACGTACAAAATCTTTGAGTGCCGTGCAAATTGCAAAAGCAACAAAAAGTTTTGTGCAATAATTTTTCAAACAGCAAAAGGTGTTAGCAAACTTCCAGTGTATCTAAACAGACAAAAGTATCTTTTATTGTAATAAAGCAGCAAACGGCACGTGAACAATCTCAAGGCAATTTTTTGGTTTGGTTTTCGGCAAATCTTTGAAATTTCACGTGCCTTCATGTGCCTTTTTTTCGGCATCAGTATTTGTATCTGTCGACGTAATTGTATCTGTATTTGTATTGGCTACAGAGATTCGTATCCGTTTTTGAGCTTAAAGCGGGGAATGTCGCTCTTATGGCTGCCGGAACAGGTGCCAACTTGGCCAAAAGAAACGTGGGTTGGCAGGCTGGAAAAACGGAAATAAATAAATTCACACAAGCAATGCTAAGAGGTTTTGGGGGCGTGGCAGCGCCGCACATGCATGAAAAGTAAAATATGTTTATAAATAAAATACAAAACACACACACACACACTGACACACTCACAAAGTTTGAAGTTCAGCAACATAAAGAAGTGCAAATTGTTGCGTGCTGCGATTGTATCTATCGAATGTGAGCACACAAAGGTATTTCCTGCCAACAAATATAAACGCCGCAATAAAACGAGCACACAAACACTGTAGCAACAACAACAACAACAAGAACAAAACTTGAGCAGGCGCGACAAAGGAACTCACAAGTTTCTGTCTCTATTTTCGTGTCGATACCCATGGAACACGGGTATATAGAAACGTTGCTTTGCATATCATAGGAAAATATTAAGCTTATTATGTTTGCTTTTCATGATTTGAAACTCAAAACCAAATTTAAAGAAGCAGCAAATG
The DNA here is from genome assembly GCA_018152125.1 of Drosophila dunni. Lineage (NCBI taxonomy): Eukaryota > Metazoa > Arthropoda > Insecta > Diptera > Drosophilidae > Drosophila > Drosophila dunni. Next base: position 668,497 of record JAECXC010001197.1, on the reverse strand, counting down.
CAATACAGCTGCCAGAATTTCAGTATCTTAAAGCTCCTTTGATGGCACACGATACATTTTAATTTTTTCAATCATCATTTAATTGGAGTCAATTTAATAAAGCCAAAATCTAAACAATCAGCATAAGCCAAAAATTTCTTTTACAGCTTTGGTGCTTCAAAATCAATGATATACTTCATTAACGGGTATCTCATAGTCGAGTGTTGATTTTAACGTTTATTTTCTACTTTTCCTTGAGCAGCAAATAAAAAAAGTTATAAAATGAAATGATTATCTGGTGCCTGGCGTTTGTCTAGCCATTGAGATACATGAGTAAATGTACATACACACACCTACACGCAACACCACATACACCCACACACACGCATATAGATACAAGAGTAATGTTATTGGTTATCCCAGGGATGTCTATGCGAAAATGTTGCGACAGGTAAATAGTCTATAAACAAAAACAAAAACAAAACACAACAAAATACGAAGGGAAAGAGTCTGCGGCATTGTTTATTACAATGCGAGTCACATATTTGCAGAGCTTTTGGTTTACTGCATTTATATGATGTGCCACATGTATTTATAGCTCAAATATTATTATACGTAAGAATATGATATTTTGCTCTCTTTATGGTGTCAACAGTAAATGTTTATCGGTCGCATAAACTTTAGTGCACATTGAGATGTTAATCATGACCTAATCGCTCGCCAGAGTTTACATATATAATTTGATTTCAAGCTGAGCCAAATGCTATTAAATATAAGAATTAAGTGATAAACAAGAATTATAACTTGTGCGAATTGAAAAGTCGTATATCTCTCTTAATATTATATACTTATTTATTGATTGTTAAATTTAAACAAATAAAGTACTAAACTTTATGTGAAATGCAGTACATTGCTAAAGTGTTTTCTCTCCCCTCTTTATCTCCAAATTTATACTCCAACAATTACCTGCTCAGTGGTCTGCAATGCAATTTTCTTTGGAATCGATGTGCCATTAGCTGCTTGAATGCATCATTTGATTGCTCTAGTATCTTGGCTTAGTTTGGGTCTAAATACTTGGCCATCATAACTAGGCAGTGTTTAGGGTACTTTTGAAATGGGTCAATGGCTCTCCTAAGCACACACACACACACAACAAGTCGCTTCATTTACATATAAAAAGCATTTGATGTGCTGGGAACTAAGCAGAGAGCCAAAAACAAGTTCTGCCTTCAAAAAGTCACTTCACGCCGAAGTAATAAATATTTATATTTATTTTTGCACACATACAAAAATTGTATCTTTCTCACTCCTGTTTCTCCCCCTCCCTTCCGTTACTTGCTTTGCATTTCGGGCCGTTGTCGTTAGCCAAAAAAAATAAGGAATGATGAAATTTGCACAAAATTTTACGCTCAATAAATTTAACAACAAAAAATTTGTCGGTCAACGCCAAAAAACGCGCTCATGTGTTAGTAATAGAAAAAATACACACATTTGATTTTCCATAATAGTTAGCAAATAGTTTGGTAAAAGTCTTTGCCATTATAAAAACAAATTTTATACAAAATGGTCTTCAAGCCAAACATTTCACATTATTTTGAGCAGCCAACAAATTGCAATACAAAGTAGCAAAAGGTTTCAATTACCATCGCCTGCCCATAGAATGAAGGTCTTAAAATTCACTTTAATTTTGTAAATATTTTAAAATATAAATCGGAAAATGAACCTTAAAATGTTCGGCCACATTTTGGTAAAAACTCGTTGTGTTTTCATTTCAGATTGCAACCGAAAAACAGACGCACAAATGAACAAACATAGATCATTTGTTGGGGCCAGTTTGGGGTTTGGTTTATGGGTTGTTGGTTTGGTCCTTTGCCAAGGAACATTTGTATTTAATGAAGCCTATTTTTTGGCATTTTTGTGTGCGTATGTGCTACCCACAAGTAAGTACCACAATTATTACGAGCCATTTGTTAGTAATAATCATTGGAGCTAAGCGAAGCTGATTATTTCTAAAATATATTGTACTACTAAGTTAATCATTAAATTGGGTTTTGGAGAAAATGGCATCATGGTCTAATTACTCAATACAGGAATTCAATTTCATTACTTCACTTAACACAATTATAATTTTGAGTCTCTTGAGAGCACTGTGAAATGAACTCACTGAAGCATGTGAACTAGGAGCATAAAATAAATCAAATATCGATTTGTAATTAAATAGTCCAAAAAGGATTCACAGTGTATTATGTTGTCAAGGGATGTCTTAAAGCATTGCATAGTTTTGCTCACATTTTACACAGCTGTATTGATTAAGCCATTTGGAAATAGCCAGAACAAGCACACACTCGCAGCCATTCACACACACGCACACACACGAACACATGTGAGCATATCGTTTTCATTACACGTAGCATACTTTTATGCGTTTTGAACTTTAGCGCAACATTGTTAACTCTCCGTGATATTTTCTGATTGCGCAAAAACCTGAAATCTGACCAGGCTACACTCGAAAAAATGTAAAACTTAATGTAGCAAAAAGTTTTTTTTAAATTAACACTTTTAACTGCTTGTTAATTTGCATAGTTGTCGCATTTATTTAGTAATTCTCATATGCTATTCCAAATGAGCTGTCACAATACCATTTATCAATATTCTGTCTAACAATTTTTAACCATGTACAATTTACAATTCGTTGCACTATTCAGACGGGAATATATCCCTGACCCCACTTTAGTTGCCGTCTCTTTTTCCCCCATTGGCCTGAGTCAGCGCTTTTATAGGAGGATGCCAGTTAATTGAAAATTGTGCACTCAAATTTTCTTGTTTGCAGCTGCATAAGCAATCATCATTACAATTCCAATTGGTCAACTGCAAAGTGCAATCGATTTGACACATAATCACACTTGACCAGGCAAGCGAGTCGCTAAGCCAGCAGCTCTTGAACAGAGTTGTGTTCTGACATTATATATAGCAATATAATAATTAAGTAATTTAAAGATTAAATATTTCTCGGGTATTAATCCCAAGAGATACAATTAAGTCTATTAAATGTAAGAAAAAAAAGGTCTGCAATGCTTTTAAACTTGACTTTAAGTGCCCACAGGGGTTTCCTTATTATCTGTTAGTAGTCGTTTATTTTACACGATAATGATCTCATTCTAACAGCTGATCTTTGATTAGTAACTGACATTTGACACTTGTTATTAACTTAAGTGTATTTATTTACGTGTAATATATTTTTATATATTATCAAATAAGCTTCTCAGTAGAAACAGCAGACACGTCGTTACAGTCAAAGTGTTTGTAGACTTTGAAATTAGTTGTAGGCAAGCAACAAGTCGGAAGCCTTCACTATCTTAACTAATCCGTAATTACAATCTATAAATGTTTAATTACTAGAGTAATGTTAAAATAGAAACATAGTTGCTTAGCAACCTTTAAACTAAAATATCGTATATTACTTGCGACTTTGCTCAGATGCCAAGCTTCCGTTCTCTTTCAATGATCGGTTTGCACTTTGTGCCGATGAAATTAGCAACTATATGACAATTACTGTTAACTACGTTTAACCGAAGATTTTCCAGCTCATGTAATAATTTTGCGGTCTCTCTATGTCTCTCTCTCTCTCTCTCCCTTGTTGACTTTGAGCGAAACACTTGAGATAAACAACTCAAGGAATGTACATCCTCAAGAGCGTAAGTATTCGCGTGTATGTGAGTGAGTGTGTGGAACTAGTCAAATAGCCAAATAGACAAACAGTCGAATAGTCAAACAATACTAAGGTTAAACGGGGAAAAACAGTGACAATTTTATTGCACTTAGTCATAGCTCAAACCGGTTATGAAATCGAGCTGCTAATCAAGCAGAACTGTCATAAAATGAAAACCAACAATTCTCGAGTGTTTACGACTTATCAAAGTATCTTGGAATCATTTGACTTGAACATTTGTGGCTTTAACTTGACAGTGAAAATCAGTCGTATGAATATATATTAATTTGGAACAACGTCAGCAACGATAGCATGCAAATAATTGCAGTTCTGTCGATTGTAAACTAACGATAAATTATCAAAATAAAATCTCCATAATGCTTTTCATATAATAAGCATAATTTTATTGCAATATTTAAATATAAGATATGAACAAGCTAGATATTTATTAGTGGAGTTTTTTACTCTATTGTTAAACTCATTAAGACCAAGTGAAAATTGTACTTTAGTCCTGGCATAATAAATAAAAAAGCACTTTAAGAACAGACAATAGAAAATTGCATTAAAAACTGTAAACGACCAAAATGATGACTTTTTGCAATCACTGTGAAAGTTTACTATGCAATTAAGCCAAGCGAGACAACGTATTTTATTTTGATTGATCAATTAAGAACACTAACCTGTTTTCAATGCCACAATTGTTATAATTGCACTACAATTCGATATAAAATATTTATATATGGACTTTATGCCAGTAAGATTCAGACGATTTGCTTGAAATACGAACTTCGGACTTATCATCTAAGCAACAATTAATCAGACTAAACATTGATTGAATACTATACCTAGATATTAAGAAACTTTAGTTGAGCACTGGAATAATTAATTGTAAGAGTTTAATCTCAAACTAACTCAAAAATATAACAAAACTGATTAAAATAAATTCTGTTCCATTTAAACTTAAAACGCTTACAGTGTTTAAAGATTTTCTCTGAAACCCAATGGAAACTGTTCATTCTGTGATTTCGGCGCATCCCCAATCTTGTGGTTTTTCTCACACCCAGACAAGCCTCACTGAAATATTTATGTCTTTGCATATTTTAGAGAGACATTTGCACTTGACAATAACAACAACAAGCACCAGAGACACTGCAGAGGCATCGGGTAGCCGTGCAAGGAGCACGACAAGGATTAGCAGCAACAGAGACAGACGTTGATGATGATGACGTTGACAATCACTGCAACTATGAGGGAAATGTAGGAGCAACAGCCTCGAGACGCCGGCAATGCCATCAACAACACTAGGACATAAAGTGCATTGCGTCTGGTCGGATGGAGAATGTTTTGGGTTACCCTTCAGGATTGAGATTGGGATTGGAGTTGAGTTAGACAACGACTGACAAGCAGAAAGAGAGAAACATCGCAGCGAAAGTGTTGCTGTTGTGTGTATGACAAACGCAAGACACTGGCATATGTTACTAAGAGATACACGGATAGAGGGAGATACACGCCTATCTATAGGCTTGGGAATAGTATTCTGACACCGACAGTCACTTAGAGAAGCCAACACTATACAACCAGCGACAACAAAAGCAAACAAAGAAAACGAAATGCATATATTAAACTTTTGGTGTTCGTCTGAAATCTATCAAGTATACGCCGTGTTTGCGGCAAGTGTGGAAAACTCTTTGCGTTCCCCCCCAAAAAACAACACCAGCAACAACAACAAAAAAATCAAGTCAAACGAAAGCCTTCAAGTAAAGTCGAGGCAGAATCTACACACCTCTCTGATTTCATTCCCCATACGACGCTGCTTGGGCCCCAAACTCAAGAGTGTTTAGCATTTATTTGCATATGAGTATGAAGGATTCGTCTATGTGTATGATGGCGTGTGCTGGTGTTTGTGTATGATTGGGGGTGTGAGTGTTTGTTTGTTTGCTCTTTTGTGTGGGTGTGTAAATATTTAAGGTCTTTTATTGCTTTTTTACCAAAGCTCTGCGCGCGGCATTGTTGTTTAAAGACAACGAGACATACAACAAATTACAGTACACAAGAGTTGGGGAGTGAAGAGCATGAAGTAGAGTTCCGAGTTTTATGAACAAAATTTGATTTGCCAAATAAATATTTTGTTTGCCTTAATTAAATTCAAAATTTAACTTTCTGCTTAGATTATTCTAAAGTGTATGTGTTTAAATTAAACACTTTTTAAATCCACTCTAACGTCTCCAACAGATTTTACTGTACCATTAAACCCACTTTATGGGCAATTAACAATTTTATACTTTTTTCAATTCAAGTTCAATTGGGAACTTTTTCAGTGAAGCATAAAAGCAAATGAAAATAATACCGACCAAGTCAAAAGCTATGTTTGTTCACCAATAAAATAGAATAAAATATGAAGGTATTTTCCGTACTATAAACGAGGATTTTATGAACACATACGTATATACTATATATAAATTTAAATTCACTGTGACTGTGACTGCGACTGCAGCTGTGCATAACAAACGATTTTTGTGAATTGAACAAAAATATTTGTTTACCGATTGTCTGCTGCAATTGAGTGTCCCCAACACTTACACACGCTGAGATTGAATAAACACACATACTCCCCCCCACACACACTCACACTCCTGTGGAAGCAGTTACAGATACCATTATGAGCAGTCGGCCAACCATTAAAAAAGCAAAATGGTCATTTTCATGTGTATATTTTGTGATCTCTCATAATTCATTTTTCATGGCCGGAAAATTCGACATGCGTTTAATTTATTTACCATTTTAATTCTTTATTTGCTTATAAACAATAACATGCTGTAATTAATACGGTGCACCATGACAAATAATACAATAATTTCCAGTTGCTGTTTAAATTGCGCACACGGGTTTTCCAACAACATTTTCAAGGTTTTCCAACTGCAGCGCTTTCCAAATAAAATTTCAACAACACTTTGTACAACAATAACAAAAAAAAAAAAATAATTAAAAATCGCCAACATTGCATTTTCAACAGTTTTACAGTTGAGCTGATTGCAATGAGACGACTCGACTATAAGAAGTACTTTGGTTACGCTTGGCCGTCTCAGATTACGGCTTTCAGCTCTTTTGGCCAAACTTTGCGTCTGGCTCTCAAGTCTCGATGGCTCAGCGCTAAGTTAAGCTTTGTTTGCCCTGTGCCTCTGAAGAGCAATCGTTGAATGATTTGTCTGCGTGAAGCTCTCAAAGCTGCACTGGAACTGGAATTGGAACTAGTTTTGAAATGGGACTGCCCATAATCCGATTTCAGTGTAGAAAAAAAGTTGTCATCCGACTGTTCCCTTCAACAAGTACTTAATTTTCAACAATTTTCGGTTGTATTTTCAATGAAATCAGTGCACAGATTTTGTACGCTCCGACATCCCGTGGCCTTCAACTCCCCAGGTACCTATAAAAATTATAAAAAATTCAGGCAACCTTTTAAAGCTATATGCAAATAAGTGAGCCGACAAAAAGCGTTGCAACATCAAATGAAAATCGGCTACATATGCCTGTTTATATGCAAATATCACTTTTACATACGTATGTATCCAAACATTTGGCAATTACTCGACAATGTTGTTCTTCTCCTCTCGTTGTGGCTCTGGGCGCTTTTGCTGCGACCGTTGTTTGTCTATTTGCAGATACAAATTTGGGGCTTAAAAGGGAAAAAAGATGAAGAACGACAAGAGCCGAGTTCGCAGTCTTTTTTGCTATGTTTGGAAATTTTCAATTTAAATTGTGATTAAATTTTGCACGCACCAATGCAAAAGTCGCGCCTGTAGTACAGATTCTCTGCACATATAGCCATATATACCATATATATTTATTGATATCGAGCGTCAAGTGCAGATTTCTGTATTTCCGTTCGCTCTCTGTATGTGTGCTAGATCCTGCCAAGGACCTGCCCAGTCCGCTATTTGTTATGCAAATTTATTTTCGATTACTTGTTACCGAAGATTTGCTTCAGATTATGCAAATGTGTCAAACCAAAGACGTACGCAAGACATGCTCCTCAGAGAGGGAGGCTTCAGGTGGCGCAAGGGCAAGGAGGAGGACAGAGAGTGGCAGAGGGAGAGCGGAACCTTTTCTCTGCCTCAGAAATGGCTTATTACTGTTAGAGGTTGTTGTTATCGTTGTCAAGTATATGCAAAAACTTTGCATATTTACATGAAGTTTCTTGCCAAAAACACTTTCCTATTTTTAGGCATATAAAATATGAGTCGGAAAATCTATTTTCACATTCGCTGATTGTTTATCGTTCTGTCTATTGATTCCATCTTTTATTTTGTCATTTAACGTGACACACATTCACTTTATTTCCATAATCATCATTGAAAGTTGTTTAAATTTTTATTGCTAAACTCTTATACAGAATCACATGAATTTATAATCCTATGAGACAATCAATATCAAATAAAATATTCTCTTTGCAAATTGATGACAGAGTTAGTAATTGTTCAAAGATGAAAAGTACACGTGCAATTATTTATTTTAAACATTTTTAGAGCTCGTGCGGATTATAAGATACAAATGTAACTACCAGCAAAAAAAGTAACTGTTGATAATCCGATGAACTTTGACGGAAACAAAAAACAAAGAGTTATTCTTTTCATAATGCTTTCAACTTTTTTTTTATAGTTGCACAACTTTTATAAGTGCATTAAGTTTAATTATGAATAATGAAATTCTTTCATTATGAGCATAACTTTTTTCATGTCTAACATTTACGATTTGTAGTAAACTTGTATAAGAAAATAAACTGACAGCTGATTAACGTAAATTAGTAAATTCAGCATTTTCCTTTTTCTATATCATATTTATATGGAATACCAGAAAGCCCTTTTAATGTGATTATTGCCACCCATCTTAAGCCTTCTTATCATACTATTATCTGATAATGCCCTTTAAATTGAATCAAATAAATAAATTTCATTTATCATTAAATTATATTATAAAATGCTATTCTCCTTTATCCCTTTGGATACTTTTCCATTTTTTATATCGTGTGTTTTATAATTGGTTGACTATTTTTATTGGTGGTTACCGTTACGCGCTGTCATTTTGGAAACAAGCAAAAACGAAACTTATATAAATAAATGTGTGGTGTTTTTAATTGAATAATTACACAATTATATACATACACATTTATTCGTTTAATTTGTTGTGTTTTATTTTAACTTGATTCGCATTGCCTGTTAATCAATTGCCATTACAGTGGCATCCGTTTGACTGCAATTCTCTACAATAAATTGCTAAATTGTTGAATCGCCTTCACAAAACTCAATAAAAATAGTTCAGCACAAAATGTGTTGACAGTTCGTGCAAATTGCTGTCGATACAGATACAAAAAATGTAACAAAATATGCACAACTAAAAAATTGTTTAAATTAAGAACTTTAAAGGAAAGTCGAGTATGTTATACTCTTTTCAAATATCTCTAATAGAATTAATGGGAGCACATTATTGATTTATTTTTATAAATTTAGTCCCGTTTCATAGAAACAATAATAACATAAATAACTACGCGGCATTCCTCATACGCCCCATAATCCAGTACTTAGTGAGTATACTCTTTGTTAGCATACTATAAAAATAAATTTCACTCACGTGCATTGACCACGTTGTCGCTCTCCTTTAATTGCACTTGAAAAGCCGAAACAAGTGCCAAAATGTTAAATGAATTTTATTGCCAGTGGCACTTGCGAACAACGAGTGCGTTCAAACATTAAGCGAACTCGCATTTAAATTCGTATAGACTAATTAGAATTTTTGTAATTAGCAGCTGCAAATTAATGAAAATTATTCCAATTTTATTTCAATTTCGACCAAAAAATAATTAAAACAAAAGTTTCTATTAGAACGGTTTAGTTTATCAATGAGCTTTTCATATGACAAATCATCTGAAACAAATTTGGATATATACCAGCTTTAAGGTTTACCCTCAGATTAATTTGCAAATATATTTTAATTGTAAAGAAATTGATTTTTATTTTCTGCACAACGAAATTTAAATGTGATGCAATAATTTTGTTTTTGCTTGTCAAAGAATCCGCAAATGAATGCAAATATGTAAATAATGCAATAACGTACTGTCAATATAATGGTATCATATAATCAACATAATCTTGATTCAGAATGACTGACAAAATTTTAAGTGCTGTTCGCCAGCATCCCATAATGATGGCTTCAGTTTGTTATAAGACCCTGAATGACAAAGAGTCATTCGATGGTAACGAGAGAGAGAAAAAAAAAATAAAAATAAAGTCGAAATTCATAGCCAACAATGGGGGAATTTTTCGTTCCTCATTTTATTCGTTTTTATCGTCCAATATAATGGTTAATGTTTTATTAAGTGACTCAACTTGACTCGACTCACTGGAAGTCATAAGCAATTTTTCTGCAATTCATTTGAAATAATTAAATGATGCGAGTATAAGACGCCTAGTACAAGTTCAAGTTTTGACCAAGTCCAATGCCAAGAAGGACCCGCAACTCGCATAAGCCAATTTGGTCAGCTGGAATTCACTTAGCACTTTCACACACAAACACACACACAAACTCACTGTGCTCACACACAAATGCTGCATAAGCGATGCGTAATTTATTAATTCAATTAGTCAAAAGTAATGCGACTATAACGGTGCTCAAATGTTCGTTCTTTAAATTTGACCCTTTTGTGTTGTTGTGTGTGTGTTTCGAAATGCCATAAACAAAAGGGAAAACGAGGCTTACAGGTTGAGTTTTGCGGTTTTAATTGCGCCAAGTAATGCGGTTGCCGCAATTGTTTCACTTTGTGTTTTAGTTAAAGTTGTTCATGTTGTTGTTGTTGTCGGTTGTTGTAGCTATGGCAATAGTTGCTCTTATTGTTGCGGTTTGTGTGTGAGTCAGTGTATGTGCTTAAACAAAAAGGTTAAGTGCCGTGCTTTAAGCAACAAATTAAATCATTATAAACTGCTGCGGGGACAAACGAAGACCCCGAAATATCAGTATGAACAGACTGTATCGAGTTGAAGGACTGGCAATGACCTTTAAAGCAATTACAGACTTACTTTTGTCTGGTTTAACTTTTCCTGTATTTCAACGAAGAAAGAAATGATATTTATTAATCAATTCACTCACAATCTCATTTTCTTAAACACTCACAAACAAAAGCTAATATTAGCTTTTGATGCTCATTTGTCAATACCTTAACTAATTCATAATACCCTTCGCTGAGACACAACTGAGCTGCTCACACACACACACCAAAGAGTCAACAATAACCGACTTATGCATAACAGAAACAAAAGCAAGTAGCTATAATGTTACTACGAACTTAAAACAAAAGTGAATTAAACCAGAAATATACCCTGTATTATATGTAATGTACAAAACACGTTTTCAGTTTATTTCTAACGAAATTCAATTTTTATAATATGCTAATTTGTAAATTGCGTTGCTTTTAAGAGCACACAATTAAATTGGGAATTTTCGCTTCAAACTCCTACGCCAAAACTGTTAGACTATTTTACTACAGGGTATTTGAGCAACGGCAAGCAGAGACAACCACAGACAATTCAAGAAGCAGCAACCTCAACGCTGTTGGATGTCTTTAGCTTCAGATTCAGCTTCGACTTGAGCTGAGTTTGCATTTAAAGTTGTTGCTGTTGTTGTTGACCTTGGGCTGCATAAATCGAATTGGAGCAGGTCGTTGACGAAGCGGTTGTTGTTGTTGTTGCTTGTGCTGCTGCTTTTGGAACTACTTCTGCTGCTATAGATAATGTTGTTGTTGTAATGCTGTGCTTTTTGCATTATCATTTTGCGGTTGGTATCATCCTTGAGATTGAGCAGCAATTTCGCAAGGCTTATAGCCCTTTTACAATTTTAATGAGATTTGCGGTTACTTACCTGAACTCGCAGTTCTAAAAGTTGCAGCTGCTGGTTGTTGTTGTTGCCTTGCCTGTTGTAAACAATATATGTGTGTGCACAATTTTGTGCAAAATTTATCGTTATTGTTGTTGCTGTGACTGGTAAATAAGTTTGGCTTGTTTTTGTATTTTGCGTTTGCAAAGTCAACAAACCAAAAGAACACGTTTGCTTTTAGTTAACCTGTTTTGGCAATGCCCAAAGATTGCGATTGAGCAAAGATTGAGACACACTCACACTTAAACACACAGAGATACACTAACACACACACAAAAACTAGACAAACTTTTGCGCATGCGAAATGTGAGCGCTGATTTTATGTTGTTGTTGTTGTTGTTGTTACTACTGTAGCTGTTGGTTTTTTTTTTTTGGTTTGTATCTTTTACTCGCGCAATTAGCCAACAACTAAAGCAAAGATGTGGCTCAACAGCAATTACACACAGATTTAAACATATATATGTAGACTATGCCACAATAATATTCAAGCCACAATTACTTAACCGGACTCATTAAACCAATCACCAATAAGCCGCGTTCTTATTATCTACACACAACTCGATTGCATTCCCACCTGATTAATGTTAACGATCGTACGATTTAATTTAATTTTTTACGATTTCCAGCCGCCTGCTTAGTTCTCAGTTTTGAGCCGTTACTTAAACGTTTCCGCGTGTTGCGTCCAGAGCCAGCGAGGAAAATCAACTGAAACTAAATATGCTGACGGCGCTGACAGATCGCCAGTTAGGCTAGAGCAGCAGCACAGTCGCAGTCGTCGGTGCTGCCGCTGCCGCAGTTAACGTCAAAAACGACGTTAACGTCAATATTGTTGTCTTAAAGTTGTCTAAACGGCGGCGTTCAAAGATTGAATTGTTAGTGGTCTACCTTCTACAGCGGCTTAGCAAGTGGGAACAGTTGCGTTCTCTGGGTTTGTGACACGGCTAAGCCACTGATCACACTTAACGAACAAATGAGAGAGCGAGAGCAAATAAGTGTGAGAGCTAATTATTGGTTGCAAAACTTTTTAACAGATTTGTTTTGTGGCTTACAGGTGCTGTGGTCAGAAAAATTATGCTTCTGAACTGCAACACTTGCAATATTTGATTTTGTAATTCACACGACAATTGTAAAAAACAAATTTACAAAAAATGGAAGAAAAACAAATTAGTACAGATTTGTTTGCTCAAGAAAATGTTTAACACCAATTGATTAATTCTGTTAACAAGTTAAAATTATTTATTTATAACATTGTTGTGCTAGCTACGCCGATTTTAAGTTATAGCAATTTAACGTGCTCATTGTATCCCACATACACATGTAGCTTTCCAGTAGATCAGTTTTGTAGCTTTAAGCTTTTACCCAAGCTTAAATCACAACAATTGGTGGATGAATTAGCTAAACGATTGCTGACATAGCTAAATGCATGCGAGATCAGTCTAAAATAGTTTAATTAGTGATTATTCCCTTATTTAAATAAAGTACACTTTAATTGTTATTCGTTTGCTAGAAAAATTTGCATAAAGCAGATAAGTTTAATAAAATTCAGCTCTCAAACCGTTTTAGGTTGTTGACTTTGCTAAACGATTGCTTAGAAGTCTAATTGATGGAAGATTTCAGGCAAAGAATAACCTGTTCTAAAGGAAAACAGAGCAATTGAATAATTTTGATTTTACTCCAAGTTGAATGTTTCCAGGAGAAACTTTACATAAGCACAGTAGTGGGTGTTTCTGTAGACTACTGCAGCAAACTATAGACTAAGTAGTACTGACAACACAGTTTGCCATTTATATTGCAGCTTTGGTCAGCTTTGTCTGGCCATAGGGCTGGGTACTTTCCACTCCTCAACGCCCACTGGCACCAAACTGAATGTCTCTTTGTCATTGTCAAGAGTTGGCAGTCTTTTCAGGTATGCCGTAATGGCAAGTTGCGCTATCTTGCCCCCAGCTTGCCCCAACCCAGGATACGAACTGGACGTTACCTGGTTGCAACTGCAAAGGTAAAAGCAATGACAATGGCAATGCAATGGCAACATCGTTGCATAGACACAGCCCCACAGTTCCAGAGTCGGAGGAACAGTCAGAGTAACAGTGGCATTCAGAATCATCTGACATGTGCACGTCTTTGGGATTCGGAGAAATGCTAAAATGAATTGCCGCTTTTGTAAAGATTTCTTGCAGATGCTTTTTTGGATACCTGCTGCATGCTTGTGTAACAAGTTTCCACGTGCATGTTTTCAACAATGTCGCCATTTCAGTTTCCGTTACCGTTGCCGCTGCCGTTTCCGTTTCCTTTGTCGTTGTCATTGTCATTGTCGTTTGACGACGCTCGGACGCGTTGAAGAGCTTGAACCGACTTCCTTGAGACGTTGCCATGCAAAGCATTAAGCATGCAAAAAGCAATCCTTCTTTGTTGCTACCATCCTGGCACTGCGAATCTTGTAGATAAATTTCAACACACCAATAAACACACACACACAGACGCACATACACAGGTACATACAACAGCTTGCAATTTGAGCTGCTTAAGTGTCTACAAAATATTTGTGCATCGTTTTAACCCAGATAAGCGCAACGAGGTGTCATAGGCAACAGCATTCCACCCATTTCCACAGCCATAGCTGGCATTTCTCGGTGCCTGTAGATATCACTAATGAAGTGCAGAGGCTGCAAGACGAGTTGGTATTGAGTAAATGATTTGACAGCACACCAGAAGAGTTATGCTATCAATAACAATTGAAGCACACGATAGGTTTGCTTTAAGAACGTGCACGAAGTCTTTGGCATTGGCATTTATCTTGTGTTCATTTTATTTGCGGTTCACTTTTGAGTGCAATTTTCAAAAATGAATTTTACCCAACGGTGCAATTTTCATGCTAACAAATTTATGTGCTCAACAATTGATTTTCCAGTCCAATTTCAGTTGCTAGCAGCACAGTTCTATGTGACGGCCAGTGTATGCAACCACCAACTCTAACCGCAATGGTGCAAAAGAAAGGTAAAAGTAATACCCACAGAAATGAAGATACGTCGAATCGTTGGCCAAGACAAGGTGGGACACGATAGGTGTGAACAAGGGCAAGAAACGGCGTCGCGGTTCAAACTGTGCGCCACTTCATAAAATATGAAATTAGATTTGCAAGTGCTGCAGCAAGAACCAGGACAACGGATGCTATAAAGGATCACGACGAGAGCGAGGATGAGGATGAGGATGAGGGCGAGGTCGAGTACTAGGATGTGCATATACTATATACAGAGCCTGTTGCGGATAAACGAAACGAAACGAAATGAACAGAAAAAAAATAGTACCCGTTGACCTCGCTTAATGTGCAATTGCTGGTATAAATGGGTCGCAGTGCTGAGAAATGGAGTCAAATGGTCAGGCCAGAGCTAGACTGTCGAACGCTGACTCAAATGGCTTGACATTCGATCAAAAGTTCGACGGAAACAACGAGAAAAGCAAGAGCTAAAAGCAGGTTTAACGTTGGGTATCAGCCAGCCGGGTTATCGGATATCCTGCAAAAAATATATAAAATATTAAGGACATGAGGAAATATTATTCAATTACTCATTAAATATGCAGTGCAATACAAATAATTAATACAGTTCTCTTTAAAATATTTCATGCTAACTAACCAAACAAAACTAATGCTTAAATTCCATTTTAGATACACTTAATTATGCCACCTAGCATTACATTATTTAAAATCCTTTTTTATGGGAAAAACTAAGCTGCTTGTCGCAGTCGTCAATGCCGAATATGTTCAATGATTGGTAGAGCACGACCAGTGCTTGAATTGAAAACAGGATGAGGATGAGAAAATGGATTGGCAGCAGGACCACGACACACAAATACAAAGCGCAATGCGCGGCTAATGCCGCTTAATAGTTTTTACATTTTTTGCTGTCCTTCCCTTCCTTTCTATGGCTCCTTTATTTTTTTTTTTTTTTTGTGCTTCGGTCTTTGGTCTTTGTCACTAGCGTTAGCCATGGTTTGAGCCAGGACCGTGGCTAAAGCTGGAGACATGCTGACTTAACTGATTCGATGTTCGTTCTGTTTCACGCTTTAAAACCGAGCGCAATGTTCAATAGCTGGAAAATGTAAATCCTATTGAGTGTGCTAGCTATTTTTTCACTACTTCAATTTTCTATGTATTTTGTTGTTTTTCTTTTTGCTCGATTTGATGTGCTGCAAATGCAACAAAGGGGCGTGGTCGAGTACTCCCCGTCTGGCTGTGACCAAGTCTACCGCAGTTCGGTCGTTTTGGCTTTCAATGCCGCCAAATGTCTTTATCGGGTTTGATTTTCAATTGGATTGCATTTAGAAAGAGCCGTCGTGGCATAAGCTGAATTTTCCAACAGTCAGAACAGTCATTAAACCATTTATTATTGCTGGCCTCGGCTATATTTAGACGAGCAACGTCTACTTATATTGACAATTTATGACATGATTTATGATTGCTGCTTCTTAGCTTCTCATCCACTAACTTAATTTGCACGCTTACCGATCTATGTATATGTATATGAATAAATAAGCAGGAAACAAGGAAAACAGCTTGCTTTCAATACCATCATTTTATAGAGTATTTGTGAGTTATTTAAGTGAACACAGTGTTCATGTAACACGAATTTATTAATTAATTTTATATAATTTCAGTGCCTGTAACTTCAATATGCAAGCATTAATTGATTGCTTCATCTTGGCTTGAAGAGTATTAGTGTTTCGAGTAGATGGCTTAATACTGCCAGTGTTGGGCAGCAGCCACAAAGCTGACACCTCAGACAGCTACCTGCTCAGGCCCCACAAAGTACACAACAACAAGGACAATGACAACTTTGTCTGACAACAATCAATCAATATTTATGTCCTCAAGCGTTTAGCAGCTAGCTGTCACACTTGCCCCTGCCACACGCATCCCCCCAGTGTCTACATGTGTCTATATGTATGCGAGTGTGGGTGTGTATCTGTGGATATATGTATCTAGTTGGCACAGCTGCGTTTGTTCTGGTGTGCGGTGTGACAGCACTCTAATGATAATGACAAGCGCAATAATACTCACAGCAACCTTTGCCAAAGCATCCCCTCAAAACTGCTCTCAAGGAGTAGAAAGTGGAAGATTAGGAGCAGAAACCGAGGCAGAGGCTGGGTAGAGGTACTAACCCGTGGCAGCAGAACTTTCGCCATTTACACTACACAGATTTATGTTTATCCGCTGAAGTGCTTCAGCTTTCTGTTCACTGTTGATTGATGTCCTAGCCAAGTTAATTACGTGACTCGAAAAGTGGCCAACTAGAGGGAAGAACTCAAAAACTTTTCAGCTCCATCTTAAGAGCCGCAATTAATTGATTTTTTTTTTTTGTACTGTCTGTTGTGTTTTGAGGAATGCCAAACAAAGCACTTGACGTAGACACAGTTAGAGCCTGGCTGTTAAGTGAGAGCAGGAGTAAGAGTGAGATGTAATCATAATGCGAGGTGCTGCCAACACAATGATTATTATAATGTTGTTATTATTGCCGTTGCTGTTGTTTCTGTTGTCAAGACAGGCGTTGGCAGAGATTACGCATTAAATAAATCATCAGAGCTGCTTTTGCGAGATGTGCTCGGCAAACACTTCACTTAACTTGAAGTCCTCAGTTGAGATTTATTGTAAATAAGCATGATTATCATAGCATCACGTATACGGCATTGCCGTCGAGTATGAAAGCGAGGCTAGTTGTGGGCTCACAATAGGCAGCCAACTGTCCTAATCAGCCACTCTGCTTGGCCAATAAACAGCAATTCTACATGCGAAACACGCGGCGTATACGCTATATACTGTTCGCAGCTACTTTTCCGGCCGCCGCTGAACTGAATTCAACTGAACTGAACCAAAAATCAATTCAACATCTACCCAATTATGCTGAAAACGAGCCTAACCCGCTCTCCTCTCGCGACTTTAAATATATATACACATTTATTTTTACAAACGTAATTTGATTTGGCAGGCGACATTTTGACTGGCTGTCAAATGCTATGCGCAATCATTCAAATTACTTTACTTTCTTGTTTTGTAAAATTTTAATGTTTAATTAAACAAACCGACTCAATTAAAAGAGGCAGGATTATGTTTCTGACACAAGCAAGAAGCGCTTCTCTCTATCTCTCTCTCTCATAATAAAACGAGAGAAAGCAAAGATAAAATGAAATGAAATAAAATAACATGAAATTACTTAATTTGGAAGAGTCACTTTCATTAGACGATTTGCTGGGCGACGCTTGCCGCATGGCGAATCTCAAAGTTAAAACGTTTTAACCTTTTAAGCGCAACTCTAATGCGACTAAAGCTGCTGACTCCACATAGAAAGAGAAGAAGCGAATTTAGACAAGCTGTCTCTTTCACAGGACATTCATATAGCGTGAGATACCAAGGACACGATGCTGCTGAGTCCTGAATCTGATGCTGATGTGTTTGCAACACATTGAGGTTACGTGAACCGAAAGAAGCTGTACAGACAGCTAAACAGACAGAAGAGATGGGCAGACAGAGAGACAGATAGACCGACAGATAGACAGAGAGACATCTGGACAGACAGATAGACAATTGAAAATGTACACGCTAAGATATGAGCTCTTGTTTGTATGAAAGTTTCTGGTTACTGCGGTTCATCTAGAAACAGATATGCGTGTGTGTGTGTGTGAGTGTGTGTGGGTCTCAGATATGTCGTGGTTATGCGACGTAGATACGCCAGATACCATTTCTCAGTTACGCGGGTCACTCAACAGCCATTCATTGCAATACTCGTTCGCTCGATAACACATATAAATATCGATAGTTATTAAGTTCCTTAAAATGAATCATTGTTCAGTTCTTTAGTTCCCAAGCGACTCATATATGAATCAAGAGTCAAGAATTACACACAAGCTTTAAGTTGTAAGAGTTATATTAATAAATGGATTATTAACATTATACAAAGCCTTACATTGGTGACCCCGACGTTTGAACAAAGGCAAAGTGTCCGTGGAACGTTCAAAAACATTACTTACAATAAGTAATTTAACAACAGAAGTGGCTGACGCAATAGTGCAAGCACAGTACACACGTACACGCACACGTACACGTACACGCACACTCACATACTCAGTCACAAGTTGTGAAATTGATCGCACCACGGCACACACACACAACGTTCAACATGACAACTACTAGAGCAGATGCGGAACACACAGATTCCGAGACAGGCACGAGCACCATGCAGAGCACACAAGGCAGACCAGAGCCACATGTCGCTCAGGAAATATTCCGAGTTGGAATTAAGCCGCCAGCATTCTGCAAGGAACAGCCGGATTTGTATTTCATACAAATGGAGTCGCAATTCGCAGTGTCAGGTATCTCCAGCGACAGCACAAAATATCACCAAGTGATCTCATCCCTCGAGCCACAGTATTTGGTGCACATTTCCGACTTAATAAGGAATCCACCGCAATCCGACAAATACGAGGCAATCAAAGCTGCTCTCACCAAGGAGTACACTGATTCAGATCACTGCAAGCTTAACAAACTAATACACGAGGTGCAGCTCGGAGATCTTAAACCGTCTCAGTTGTGGAGACGCATGAAGGACCTGGCAGGCAGCGGAATGTCTGATGGGGCATTAAAGTCTTTATGGCTGGATCGCTTGCCAGAAAACATGCGCGCAATAGTGTCAATTATCGATGGCGACTCAGCCAAGGTATCGACACAAGCAGACAAAATCTGGGAGTCACAACGCCAGTCATCAGTAAGCTCACTGCAGCGCGACGACAGTGACAACAGCATGCGGGCCGAAATAGAGGAGCTCCGAAAAGAGGTGCAAAAGCTGAAATCTCGTCCACCGGCGAAAGAACACAACAACACCAATGTTCAGCCGTCTACTCGCTCATCATTTTGCTACTACCACAATAGATTCGGTGCCAGGGCCAGACGTTGCGCAGAACCCTGCGACTACAAGAAGCTCAATCCGGAAAACTAATAGCCACTCTGCCAGCGACGACGGACAAAGTGGATGCGATCAGTCGTCGGTTATTCGTAACAGATCGAAGCACAAAACTCTTATACCTCATCGACACAGGAGCAGACTTTTCCATAATACCGCCCAAGAATCGAAATACCCAGCCCACACATTATTTGTATGCAGCAAACGGCACTCCAATAAAAGCATACGGCACAGCAGTGGCGAAAGTAAATTTCTGCAACAACCAAACCTTGGAATGGCAATTCGTTATCGCTGACGTCACAAAACCAATCATAGGAGCCGACTTCCTACACCACTTTGGGCTAATAGTCGATGTGCGCAACAAACTCCTTATAGACAGCTCTTCAAAGTTGCAAATAAGAGGAACAACGTGCGTCGTACAACAAAAGCTATACACAATTTCCCCAATAAGCAACAACCGTTTCGACTCACTGCTACGGGAATTTAGCGATCTGACCAAGCCCTGCCAATATGACAAGCACGATGTAAAAACGTCAGTACAACATCACATCTTTACAAAGGATCAACCCATAGCGTGTAAAGCTCGTCGGCTAAACCCAGAGAAATTAGCAGTAGCTAAACGGGAATTCGACTATATGTTAAAGCAAGGCATCTGCAGCCCAAGCAGCAGCCAATGGGCAAGCCCGCTGCACATGGCACCCAAGAAGAACAAAAACGAATGGAGACCATGCGGCGACTACAGAAGACTCAACCACATCACAAAGCCGGACAGATATCCCTTGCCTCACATTCATGATTTTTCATACAAGCTCGAAGGCAAGCAGATTTTCACTACAATCGACCTGGAACGAGCCTATCACCAGATACCAATCGCTCCAGAACACCGAGACAAAACCGCTATCATCACTCCATTTGGGTTGTTCGAATTTAACGTAATGACGTTCGGACTGTGCAACGCAAGCCAAACTTTCCAGCGGTACATGGATCAAATTTTTCGTGATATGGATAACGTCATCGTCTACATAGACGACATCTGTATCGCATCAAAAAACGCAGATGAACATCTCCAACACGTAAAAGAAGTTCTCGTCAGGTTGCGACAGTTCGGCTTGCGCATAAATGCTTCAAAATGCATCATGGCACAACCACAAGTTGATTTCCTGGGATATCACATCACGAAAAACGGAATCACGCCAACCAAGGATCGAATCCAAGCAATTGTAGACTTCAAGAAACCCAAACTAGCACACGAGCTGAAAAGCTTTCTAGCTATGCTCAACGTATATCGAAGATGTCTACCCAATGCTGCCTTCAAACAAGGGCTCCTGCAGAAGCTAATTACGGGCAACAAGAAAAAAGACAAAACCCCATTAATATGGAATGCAGAAGCGGACCAAATGTTCGAGCAGTGCAAGTCCGACTTAGCTCAAGTGACCACACTAACGCACCCATCTACAAACGCTAAGCTTGTGCTTCACGTAGATGCTAGCAACTTCTGCGTAGGAGCCGCACTAAACGAATTGCACAAGGGATCGCTCAAACCACTCGGATTCTTTTCCAAACGGATTTCAGAATCGCAAAAAAAGCAAAGCACATACGATCGTGAATTATTGGCAATCTTCATGGCAGTAAAATACTTTTCACATATGATCGAAGGCCGTCGATGCACTATACTAACCGACCACAAGCCGCTGACCTTTGCATTCGATCAGAACCCAGACAAAACAACACCCACGCAAACGCGTCAGCTCAGCTTCATCAGCGAATATACCACCGACATTCAACACATCTCTGGTAAAGACAACATCATCGCAGACACGCTTTCAAGAGTGGAAGCGATCTTCAACGACGACCAGGTTGACTTTGAGAAGCTGGCCATAAGCCAACAATCATGCATGGAATTAAAAGAGCTTCTGACGGATTCATCCTTACACCTCAAGGAAATTCAACTGCCGGGCACAAACACACTCATGTTCTGTGACACGTCAACAAATCGGATCCGACCATATGTGACACACAACTACCGCAAACAAGTCTTTAACTCAATCCACGGTTTATCACATCCTGGTAAACGGGCCACAGTGAAGCTCATAACCGAGCGCTTCGTTTGGAAAGACATGAAAAGGAACATCTCGCAAATGGTAGGCAATTGCATAAAATGCCAAAAAGTCAAGGTTAGCAGACATAACAAGGCGCCGTTACAAAAGTTTGAGCCACCCGACAAACGATTCGAGCACATCAATATTGACTTGATCGGACCCTTACCTCTATCCAACAACTTCCGATACTGTCTCACTTGCATTGACAGATTCTCGCGCTGGCCAGCAGCAATCCCGTTAATGGACATTACAGCGGAGTCAGTAGCGAAAGCATTGCTACATGGTTGGATAGCTAACTACGGCATGCCTCATGCGATCACAACCGATCAAGGAAGACAATTCGAGTCAAAATTGTTTAAAGAGCTCATGGAGTTAACAGGGTCAAAACATTTGCGAACCACGGCTTACCACCCGCAAGCCAATGGCATGGTCGAAAGGATGCACAGGACGCTGAAGAGCGCCATTAAATGCCACACGGACTCAAATTGGATCGACAGTCTACCTCTTGTGCTCCTGGGTCTGCGCGCTACACTGAAAGAAGACCTTAACGCATCACCTGCTGAGTTAGTATACGGAACGACATTGAAGCTGCCTGGAGAATTCTTCGACAAACCATCTAACACATACATAGAAAGCGAATTCATCAAGCAGCTGCGATCAACGATGGCCAAACTCAAACCTACAAATACCTCACACCATGATACTCCCAAGGTATTCGTTCACAAGGATCTCGCAACATGCACACACATTTTTCTACGCGACGACACGGTTAAAGCGCCACTTAAAGCACCTTACGATGGACCCTACCCAGTCATAAGTCGCACCGAAAAAAATTTTGTAATCAATATCAACGGCAAACACTGCACTGTTACTATCGACAGGGTTAAGGCCGCGTACATGGAGGCAGACGACACAACACCTTCACCCTTACCTTCATCTTCAGCTGCAGCCAACAACGATGACCAACGTCCTACAACAACACGCAGCGGTCGCGTAGTGCGACCACCAATCAGTCATCGAGATTTCGTAAAATAGCTGCAGCATCGGAGGGGGAGTACATGTGGCAGTCTCGTTCGCTCGATAACACATATAAATATCGATAGTTATTAAGTTCCTTAAAATGAATCATTGTTCAGTTCTTTAGTTCCCAAGCGACTCATATATGAATCAAGAGTCAAGAATTACACACAAGCTTTAAGTTGTAAGAGTTATATTAATAAATGGATTATTAACATTATACAAAGCCTTACATGCTATTAAAGTTGTGTTTACAGTAGATGTGAGACTTAGCAGACAACGCTGTCAAATTACGCACATTATAAGCCTCATTTTCGTGGCATCATCCAAGCAAATGGCCTAGCCACGCCCCAAACTGCTCGTTAGCCTGAGCCACGACCGCGAGCCTACTCTTGACCCACTGACTGACCCCAAAAACAAGAACTGTACTACTGTACCACTCTACTCAAACTTGACCCACTGCGACTGCAATTTTTAGGGTCTAGGTTCTTACCTGTTGAAAGTGTGTAACAATATTTTCTATGCGCAGTTTGCCTTTAGGGCGTGGCACATTGTGCAAATATTGTTTCTTCGTGTTGTTTTGCTCAAAACGACATTCATAATTTTTATTTACTCTCCTTTCGCGAATATTTCTCTTTAATATCGCACCACATTTTTGCATTTGTCGTCGTTGTGCCACTTTTCGTATTCTTAATGAGATTTTATGCAGACATATTTGCAATTTTGTTGGGCAGGCGGCGTGAAAAGTTGTAACCACAAAATATTTTGTATTGCGTGGCCTTCTCGCGGCCAAAGGGGGGCCTAGCATAGGGAGGGAGATGGAGGTTTAGCTGGGTTTTGGGGCCAGTTCAATTTTGAAAGTTTTCCTTTGCCCATGCTGCAGTTAAACCCGGCAGCAACAAAAACTAATTACAATTTCAAGTTGTTTTTTCAACACTCAAAGCCGGCAGAGAGAGACAGACAGAGAGACAGCTAGCCAGCAACCCACTGAGCCACCGCACCACCTTGAACTTAGCGCAACAAAATACCCTGCTCTAAGTGGGTGTGCCAGAGTCACTGCAGCTAGAAAAAAAAATTCAAATTATATTAAAAAAAAAGGAATAAAAGATAAAGAAAGGCAAAAGAGGGAAAAGCGCAGCGAACACAGTCTCGAAGCAAGTTTAATTTTAGTTTTTCCAACTATTTTCGTTGCTGGCTCGTATTGTTGTTGTTTTTTTGCTCTCATTTTGCGCTTCGCACTTTGTGCGAAAATTTATTATTGTTGATGGCATTGCAGTCGCTCGCTGTTGCAGCTTCAAGATGCAATTTTTCACTCCTTTCGTCTTGTGCTCCTCCGCCTCCGCCTGTGATCTGTAAGCTGTGTAAGTGTTGTGCTCTTTGTCCAAATTGCACCTCTGTGATTATGGCCACTTGGCATTGCTGTTGTCGTTGTTCTCGTTGTCGTCTATTTAGCCATTTAATGTGGATTTTCCTTGCACATCCCATGGGGATCACCTAACTTGCTTTTTGCATTGCTTCTAATGATGTTAGCATGAAATGCACTTGACAACACCTTGACATTATTCATTAGTGTTTCTGTACTGGGGACAAGGGACTTGTTGTGCACGCACTTAGCTTGGCCCAAATGTCTTGCAGTCTTTTTCGGTCAGAGGTAGTTAAAAAAAAAGTGCTTGCCTAATCTCTGTCATCAGACTTGATAAGCGTTAGAAGTTTAACTGTCACCCGCCTTCGGCCTCACAGCAGGACTCCCAGAAAATCCTAGAGCTCCTCATAGTCCTCGTAACCTGCTTTGAAAGTTTTCTTGCTGCTACTTCGTCATTATTCAAAATGTCAATGTCATTTCATTCCTTTCATTTTTTTCTCAACTGTCTCTTTCTTTCGTTTCTGGTTCGGGTTCTGGTTCTGGTTCTGCTTCTGGTTTTAGTCTTGTTTTTGGTGCTGAAGTCTCAAGTCACTGCTATGACAGTTGCTGATTGTTTGCCGGTGCTGTGCCTAGTTCTTCACATCCCAAACTTCCAGGTTGTCTACAGCATTTGCTGACAGTTTTTTAGTCCAGGGACTCACATTGATAAACTGTAAACGTATTTGACAATTTTCAGCTTGAGGAAATCTTGTAGCTTAAAACAAAACGAAGAATTTAAGGCTTAAGAAATAAATCATATGAAAAGTCGAACAACTTTAACATAGTTTTCTGAAAACATTTAAGGAAATCGAAATAGTGTAATCCAACTTCTGTTCAACTGAAACTCTTAGGGTAACTCGTAGTCGCGCTTAGTTGTTCAATGTTTGTATTTTGTCATGGAATTTGTTTTTTGGGCCATTTACAATGATAATTTTGGAGCAGCTTATTTGCCAATAACCGCAATGGCCATCAATTTATTTAACAAATGGCAAACACTTTACAAATCAAACAACAATAACTAATAGACCTTTTGTTTGTTTTGTTTTGTGGCGCACTTATTGTGCCAGTTGTTGTTGTTGTTGTGGTTGTTGTTGTTATTATTATTATTGTTGCTGTCATGTTATTTAGTACAAATGGCTTCGGCTCTTATCTGCAGCACAGACAGAGCAGCAGTGACTGAGCCACCAAATAGGCTTTATCTCTGGCCAAAACCCAAACGCAAAAGCAGACGCAATCAGAGTAAACACAAAGTATGGCTAACTAATGCACTATTTACAATGCACAATTTATATACTGTGTATTATAATAACCGATTTGCGTGTTTAACGCATATAAGTCGAGCATTCAGTAATCTATTGTTGTTCTTTTCCTTGTTGTTATTGTCCTTGTTGTATATGTTGGTATAATGAAAAATATTATTATCATTTATTAAGTCGTTAGCTTGTGGCATTGCAGTTGTTGGCCCATTGTTGTTGCTTAAGCGCCCCCAACGACTCAAGTAAAGAAAATTACCTAAATTACTTTGAAAATAAATAGCAGATTTCTGGTTACCATAGCTTTGACATAGCCCTACAAAAAAGTTTTATCTACAAAATAAAGCAATAATAAATTATTTTCAATACAAATTTTGAGCTCCACAAAGTTTAAATCTGCCCACACTTTAATAACAGCTAAAGTTTTGAACAGCTTCAGGTCACATTGAAAACAAGAAGCTTATTTTTCCACCAAAGAGGTCAAAATTGTACCACACGGATTGCCTGTTGCAGTTGCAATTCCAATTGCAATTGTCATGACTGCTATGCTATTAACCGCTCAAATGTCTGACTGTCAATTCCGCAATGATATCAAACGACACGCGCCATGCTGTGAACACTATACATCTTTACCCACACACTTACACAAACACATATCTGCAGGCACACACACCAATGCAAACAGATAGGCAGATATCAGACCACACGCAATGGATTGGAATTACATGCAATGAGCTCGTTAAGCGGCCCGTGATTTGGCCTTCTTTCAATGCCAAATTGTCTGGACGTGGCCTAAAAACCAATTGCAGATCTTTATTTTCGATTTAGACTTTACTCTGGGTTAGGATAATGATTGCGCAGTGCATTTGTGATTTAACTTTGCTAAAACAGATCTAAATGTACCCTAAAATCTACCACGAGTTTCGGGACTTAAGACTTAATCTACTAAGCTCTTTAATGGGAACAAAACTCGTAGTTTAAGAATTTAATTTCTTTCACATAATCTAACCAAATGTTATTTAAGTAGAGCTTGATTAAAAGAAAAACCTTAATCAGTTCCTTTTGTTTCCTAAATAAATTTAAGACTTATAGCATGTTAAATTTAAATAGAAATGTACCCCAGTTTGTCTTTAAACAAAACACTATCGAATATAAACTCTTGACAGACTTTAATTCCTTTGAAATTTCCACTGAAATGTCTTGAATCCATTTACAAAACTTTACATATTTTCCAACTGTTTCACAAGTACTTTTGCGATGTCATATAAAAGTGTCACAGTTTTATATATTTTTCTCTTTCTATTTTTTTTTGTTGTTGTTGTGGCTGTTATTGCATTACTCGTTTGTTTTTATGGTGTGCTAGGCCTCGATGACGTCAGCTGCATACCATTTAGGAAATGAGCCATAAAGTGAAACTGAACTGAGCCCGTTAGCTGTCTTTGTGCTGCTTTGGAAATTGGCTCAGTCAACTGCACTTTTAACCCAAGTATGCACTCAATTTCTGCAAGTGTGTGGATGTGGCTCTAACTGTGTGTCTATGTATTTGTCTCTGGTCGTTGGTGTGGGCGTATGTGTGTGGGTGTGTGTGTGTTGTCTTTGCATGCATAAGCAGCCATTTAGTGTTGTTATGCTTATTATATGTGCATGCATATATACGAGTAGTATGACTACAGGACTATAGGAGTACAGGACTATAAGGCAGACGTCGACTGTCGACTGTCAACTGCCGCTGTCGTCGTTAGGCTCATTTTGAGCAGTCTGCCTAAGTGCCAAGTTGTCTGCACCCGCACACACACACACACACACACACACACACTCACACACATACACACGGCAGACAACACAACAACTTACAGCAAAACAGCAGCTGGGACAATTTCCATTTTTGTGTGCAGCTCATAAACCTTCAACTTTAGCTTGAAAGTACAGCAAGGACATGTGCAGGTGTCTTAACGTCTACGTCCTCGCCTATGTCAGTATACGTTCTTTTTTTTTCATGTGAATTTATGTTTTTGATTAGTGCAGCCTCTGACTTATGCATGCATTTCAGCTTTGACTTTCATTCGTTCTGGCTTTAATAAATTTAACGTAATTGCGCCAAGGAAAGACTATTTCGTTTGCAAGCCGTTCCAGAAAATAGCAAAATAAATAACAGATTTTAGAAATAGAAAATGTGTTCCCAAAAAGCTACACAAATTTAGGTTAATTGTATTAACGGCAATCAATTTGATAAATTTTTTGTGTCCCAAAGTTATTTAATTTGAATTTCTCTTAATGTTTAGGTTATTTCAAAAGATTTATTCTGCCTTAAGTTGAACAATATATGCGATTTCAAGGTGAATCTGTTATTCAAACTATCTCAACGTCAGAATTGTATTGCTATCCAAACGGCAAGTTCCAGTTCCAGCTCCATCTTATTTATGTGCTCGTAAAATAGCGCGCCTACTATGTTCTGGTGCCCAAGTCAATGCCGTCCTCAACACGCACTGATTTCACACTAGCAAAGATATACAGCACACACACACACACCACATACACATATGCAGATGTGTGTAGTCTACATGCGGGCTGTCACATTTACATATGCTGGAGCTGTTATGTATTGTTCTGTTTTGTATTGCATTGCATTGCTTTGAGCCCAGCAAAGTATGCAATGAAAAAGTAAATTTATACAATTTACCTAATAGAAGTTTTCAGTTAGTAAATAAAGTATTTATAGCACACACACACTACTTAAAATGCTGTGTCTCTGCAGTATTTAAGTATTTTATGCACAATTTGTGCAATATTTATGTCTTTTTCCGGCTTTGTATTGCGAATTATTAAAAATATGCAAATCCAATTGTCTTAAATGCAGGCATAAGTGCAAATAACACAATTAAATCAATAGAATTTAAAGCACATAACTGACGTTATTCTAGTTTCAATTTTACAAATTCCGTTTGATTGTGAATTAAATTGCTTTAAAGCTATGCATTGTGTGTCCCAAAACTTCCACTTGAAATGTTTTTATACACTTCACACAACTTTAATAGCATGAGATTTCATTCTCTATCCTGGTGTTTGTCTCTTTCCCCGATCTCGGTTTCCTTCACGTTTGGATACCACAATAAATAGTTTATTTAAGTATTGTTCTTTGCTGACGAATAACTGCCTCAGAGTTCGCTGACGCAGAAGCTGAATCAGAATCACCAGTGCCATGAAAGCGAGAAAGAGGAAAAAGGGCGTAAGAAAGAGCGAGCGAGTCAAAGAACTAAACAGACATCCAATGTGCGTCGAAATGAAGAAATGAAATTTTCATTGTTTTTGTGCCCCAAGTGTTTGAAAAAGTGTCGCATTTTGATTACGTTTTTCCTAACATTAAACAGCGCCTGAGCTTCTGGTCACGCTTGTGTGGCAAGGTATCAAGCCACGCCCATTTTATGCCCGCCCGCGTCTCTTGACTGCTGACTCTTTTTGCTTTGAAGTAATACCTCGCGTTGTAGTTGATATTGCCACGCCCACTGTTGTGGCACAGCCCTAAAACAGCCTGAGCATCGGAGCATCACCAAGTCATCTTTAATTCATGATGTGAAAATTTAAGCCTCCATCACCACTTGCATTTTCGCATTCACTTCGACCCACAGAAGATTTTACAAGCTGCTCATTCCAGTTGACTCCGGTAAGAGAAGCAAAAACCATTAAGTTGGGGTTTAGTTATGGTTTAAGTCCCTGGTATTAGATTAATAGAGACGTTGGGTCAAAAGACTGCAGTAATATACCACAAAATTGAGCAAATTATTTGAAATAGCTCTGAAAAAGTATTCAAAGGAGTCAAAAAAATGTTTGAAAGCCTTAAAGATTTAAATGGTTGTGTTAAACTTCATATTTAATCCTCTCCAATGTAATTTTATACAGCTTAAACCAGTGCAATACTTGACTTGCAGTTTGTTTATAAAATTTATAAGTAGTTTGTTCTGTTTTGTTTAAACCTCTTATGCAACATAATCAGCCATCCAATTTTCTAAAATTAAGTACGTAAGCAACACCAAGAGCTCATCCCGGTGCTTCAGAGTTTTCATTTAACGCTTAGACCAATGTCAGGGAAACCTCCTTCCATCTGTTACCTGTAAAGCCATCAACTTCATGGCAGACCCTCGAAAAACTGACAATGAGTTTGCATTGTTAACGCGCCAACCGCCAAGGTGTTCAAGCATCATCGCAGACTCGCACAGCTCGCAGCCCACATTTCTCAGCTCTCAGCTCACAGCTCGCAGTTCACAGCTGGCAGGTCCTTGAACGCTCCAACACCGGCAACCACGGGCTCTGGTATAGTTTGGTGCAGCCACTGTTTTAGCCTTGGCAGCTTAGTTTGCTTTTGGTTGCGGCAAACGAGTTGTAAATATTTATTTATACGCGCACGCGGTTTATCCATGGCCACGTTAACGGACTGCCAACACCAATCTGGGAACGAGATAGAGATAGAACAAGAGCCAGTACCTCAGCACCGACCCGTACCCGTACCCGAACCAGAGCCTGATCCAGTCTGAATTCCTGTCAGCGTCTGATGGCATGCTGGTCCGGTTGAAATTTTGATTTACATTTTGCCAACTAACCAACTGCAGCTCTAGTTGCCAGCAACTAGTTTTTCTAAGCTTTTTTGGTTGCCCCATCAAAATTCGACTGCCTATTCTATCGCATTGTTGAGGCTAAAGTCTCTGATTCAGGCTTATATCACAATCGAGTTCGTCACGTCACTGCCAGCATTTTTATTTGGCTTTTGCGGTGAGCTTTCATACCCGTTAGCCTTAAATCAAGGGCTTACTGCAGTCGTTTCCAGATAAGAGAACTCTTAACGAACTAGGATAAGCTTTTGGTATCAACCTACAATTCGATGCCAACCTTAAATTTAAAATTTCGCCCTAAAGTATGCAGAAGTTTTGTAACGCTTGAATTTAAATTCAAACAGAACAAATGTTACGGGTATTCCCCAGTCGAAAGTCAAGTGCTGGGTTCTAACATGTTTTATTTGCCCCTTACTTTCTTTAGCTGTCAGCAAATTTTCAATGCTAGTTTCCAAAAGGCAGCAAGGTTGACGTTGCTTCTGAATTTTATTTTCTTTTCATTCACGTTTTTTTCCGCGCTCTTGTTGGCAACTGCAGCAGCTGCTGCTGCCACTGTTGGAGCTGCTGCTGCTGGTGTTGGTGTTGGAGCCGCCTGGCTGCAAAATCATCATCAGCCAAAAGCAGCAGTAACAGCAGCATCAGCAGTCGCAGCATTTTTTCCATCAAAACATAATCTAAAAATCTAAACGAGCAAAAAAGCGCTCACCGCATTCGCCTGATGCTCGTGTGCTAAATGTGTGACAAGTCGCGCACTTTTATTATAAACATTGACAGCACAAGCTCTCACACAAACACACACATGTACATCCACACATTCACACACACACTCAAACACACACAGTCTGCTGCTCAAGTTCAGCAGTTTTTGGCCCTTTTTATATAGTCGCTTTTCAGTTCGCGCCCGTCATTCAAATGCAGTTTTACAGTTCGTTGAATGAAAACTTAAGCGGTTTTATGTATTGTGGTTGAAGCAACCACTTTATAGCCCCTTCTGAAGCACCGCCCTTTCCTGCACAGGTGTTTGAATATTTTGACTGCATGTGCGCGTCCATTTTTATGTTGTGACAGCAATTTTTCCATCGTGCAGTTGCTGTTTTTGGTCAGTTTGTCATCAAATAAATGCAGTTCTAAGCTAAACTTATATAGCTTTTTTTTATTCACAATATGCAAAACCAGGCAAGCATTGTGACTAGCTCGGGTTGTTGAGCATTTTTTCCATTTTTTTTTTTCAATTTTTTGCTTTTGATGCAGTTTATTTTGGCGTTTTCACTTTTTCATTTTTCATATCAATTTTGTATCCAAGCATCAACAATTTGCAGCTGAATTTTAATGGAAAATATACAATACCGCAAACAAATTTAATTTAATTTTTTCCATCGAATTGTGTGTGTGACACACTGTTTATATGTGTGCCCGTGTGTTCACATTTAGCTCGTCTTTTGATCTAATATTCGCTTTTTATACTCTAGTTCAAAGGGTTGCCTATCTATCAGAATTTGGACAAGTGACAAATATAAAAATACACTAGTAATTTGTATTCAAAAGGGATTTACACTTATATTTGTTTAACGGATTTAATTTTAGTGAATTAAAAACAATAATAATGCAGGATTATCAAACAAAACATGCATAAATAAATTAGAATTTTGATTGAAACTTTTTGATAATCCTATACAAATGTTTCGATTTGTGTAATTTAAAGCAAACGTTGTTTTTTGCATAATTTGTTGATTTACCAATTTTATTTCCATTTATATATTTACTTGTCAAAGTTTTTTATGGCATTTGTCTTACTCAAACTACGTCATGCTATGCTAATTTATATCTTGCCGACAGCTTCTAGGTTGGACTGAAACCTCACATGCCAGCGAATGTTCAGCTATAAATCTATATTCAGCCAAATTTCCGCCAAAAAAAAAAGTGGGGAAAACTAGCAGTTAAGTGGGAGTGACTGGAGGTGGGTGTGTAAAAAATGGTAAGCCAAAGAAGCATGAAACTTGCATACACTACTACGTATATTTATAATATGGAAACAGCCGTTTTTGTTGTCTGCCGGAAGTCGGAAACCATTTAATTTGCTCATGTGCAACTGCGGCGCGTCCTGGGCCCAGGACCCGTGTGCGCTCCATATCCTCTGGCAGGCTATTTCGATGTCGTTGTTGTTGTTGTTGTTGCTGTTGCTGTTACTGGCGCAGCTGACATGTTTTTTTCGGCAAATTTTTGGCCAACATTTAATTCGGGCAAACGAGTTAAGAGTAAAGTTGTGTTAAGTTTTCGTGAGCTCGCTGCAAAGAAAAACAAAAGCACAAAGTGCACTCATACACGTACACACACACTGGCACACACAGTTACACACAAACACAGCGAGGCATTGAAAGCAGCAATGGCATTGGGAGCTGAGCCCTGCGCCCCAAAAGCGGCAACATTTATTTATTTTGCTGCATCAACCCTAAAGGACTTGGGGACTTGACTCTGCCTCTTGCAATCTTTGTCTATGGCTGTATGTGTGTGTGTGTGTAAGTCCTTCGGTCTGTTCGCCAGTCTGTCTGTCAGCCCTTTGCATACAAAGTCTTGAGCGCAGAATTTTAATTTGCAATTAAATGCAACCCACAAGTAGCAGCTTTGCATCAAAATGCGAAACAGGCGCAACTGCAACGCTGCAGGGTAGATATGTATATATGTATAAGTATATAGACGAAAGTAACAAGGCCCTGGGTTTTATAGGGTATGAGGGATACGGCTGCCAACTCAGGTATATGGCAGAGGGCTCAAGAAAAAAGTGGGACTGCAGCTGCACGAAGGCGGCAGTTCAAAAGTAAAACATTTCGTTTAGTTTCAGAGAAATATCTCCATGCACTTTACCTGCACACTTTATCTCCGGATTGCCCCTGCTGCTGAAGCAGCCCTTCAGTGGTACTAGGGCAGCAGCTTAAGTATTTGCCAACGAATGCGAATGTTTGAATTAAAACTTTGTAATTTCCCTTGTTTCATTTCATTTCGTTTACTTGAAATTCATTTCCACAGTTTTGTTTTGTAGCTTTCGATTCCCTCTCGTGCTTTTCATCCCATCTATTCTATTGCATACATTTTCTTGGCCCGTTCTTGTTGTTTTGCTGCCAGGACAGAGCACAGAGACAGACACACTTACAACTGGCTACCACCAATGTGGCTGCCACTCATCCATCTCAGCTGGGCGCATCCTCATCTGTTCTCTTTGTCTCTTGCCCATTTTTTGACTCTTTCCCACTCTGACTCTGACTCGTTCTCTGGTTGTGCTGGTCGCTAGGGACAACCGTTGAATGCGCGGGGAAAAGAGAAGCACTTTGTGCAAATGCTCGAAAGCATCCAAAAGTCGAGGTCGGGCACTAAACTTGCCATACCAGTCAAAGTGCAATTTGTTGCAAGTTGCCAGTTGCCAGTTGCCAGTTACCAGTTGCCAGTTACCAGTTGCTAGATACCCGGTTGCATTGGATGACTTTAATTTGTTTACACTCTTGCCGTTTGCCGTTGCCATTTTGCCGATTGCTTATTGCCATTTGCTCCACAATTGCCCTACTAAGTAGTCAAAACTGCACTAAAAGCATACTCTCGTTCTATTATATAAACCAAGGAATTTAATCGAACTACAATTCACCAATCACTACAACAGCAGCCATTTACTCCTCTTAATATTAATATTAATGAATTGGAACTTTTGAACAGCCTGACACTTGCCCCACCAACTCAACCCAGTTTGTATTTACAAATGTTCACTTAATTTTCGTTTGGCACATTGACTTGTCAGAAATATGGAAATTTAATTATGTCAAAGTTCATCAGGACTCCCATTTCAATGCGTATTTCTAATCAAACGTCTCTGTCTATAATGACGTAAATTCTTCATTTATATATACATAAATAATATATATACTGTAATTATAATCTTTGCAATTAATTTATGGTATTCTCATATAATCGAATTGCACCTTTGGCAATTCAAACGAAACGTACGACACCGATATCTTCATCATTAGCCGCATTGTACATTTGCAGGAAAATCAGAATTAATTAACATTTATATTACATACACTGAAATATATTCATAATAATTGTGGAGCGTTATGAAGGTGTAGTCTATTTTAAGAAAAGGTTGGTTGACGACTGCCAGCACTGGTCTATATAAAATGCTCCCTGACCTATTACAGGCAAGAGCTTACTATGCTCATGTGCGACTGAAAAGGCACAACTTCGATCATGGAAGACCTGTGATCGACAGAGAGAGGGAGGGGAGGGAGAGAAAGCTAACTAAGATAGAGAGGGATAACTATATAATGCATTGGCGTGCAGCAAGAGAGAGTGAGGGGTCTCGAGAGCCTGAAACATGAATAAAACCACAAAATTATTACTAAGCTCAAAATGCTGCTACTCGTAAGTGAACTGGTGTAATTTTATTCCAGTGATTAAATGAAACTGAGTTTTAAAGTAAACAATCCTATTAAGTAACTATTATTGGCTTAGCAAATTTCAGTTTTATTTTTGATGTGTATATTTTCTTTTAATTAACTATGGAAAATTATATAAATCCTTTTGTTATGATAAACTAATCATTTCATAGTTTGCATGTAATAAATCTGCAGACTTCTCTGTTTTCTCAGCATAAGTATGTTGGCTGAAGCAATGTCAAAGCCATATCTCTTAAGCGGCATTTCCCATGTGTAAATTGCCAGTTGTTTAATTTTACAAATGCTCAATTTGAAGTTGCATTTGAAGCTGATGCTGATGGTGATGCTGCTGCACGTGGCGTAAGTAGTTTGGGGGCGTGTCAGTCACATGGCCACAATGTCGGCATCTTGCTGTGCATGCGACAGGCTTTGACATTAGCGCCAAAGTTAACATGTTTCTACCCAGGCGACTAGACCAGACCAAATCCAGAAAGCCAAAGCTAAGGCTGAAGCCAACTGCAGACAGTCGTCGCTGCATGTAAGCTGACATGTGTCCTGCCCTATTGGCCACTGTCCTCTGCACTCTGTCCTCGCTGCTTCTGGCCCTCCTTCTGCTATTGGCTCTTTCTGCTTTTGCAATTCCAGTCACTTGGTCAGGGTTGGACTCGTACTGTCTGTGTGTACGTGTGTGTGTGTGTGTGTGTTTAAGTTTTATGTCTACATTTGCTGAGCCTGTGGCGCTTTAGTGCACAACTAAGTAAATTTCGGCACAAATGAGCAGCAAGAGCTCACAGATGAGCAGTAATAGTTAGCAGCAAACGGCATCAGCATAAGCATAATCATAATTAAATAACTTTTGTCACAATGCCAAGCATGCCTCTATGGTACACACACGTCTAAACACACACACATCCATGTGTATGTATTTATATACAAGTGTGTGTCTACACATAATTTGGGCAAATTTACGTACATCTAGCAGGACTTTCATTAGGCATTCCAATGCCCGCATGGCAACTATAACCAAATAAACACACTTCCACACATACACACAACAAAAAATAAAAAAGGGCAAAAGAAAAGCAGAAAAAAGTGAGCGTAAACGTGCCAAAATAATCCGCTTAAATAAAATGGCAAGAGAAATACTCACAATCGCACCCAAAATGAGTGCAGCTAGCATCCTTTTTGCAGTCCTTGTGCCAGTTTTTTCTACGCTACCCTGCAGCCATTAGGCTAGCAAAACGAGTATGCTCAACTGAAGATATTTTGTTCTTCAAAAATTTGTTATAATGAGCCTTAAGTAGGTAGAGGGTATCTGCTGGTCGTTCACTCACTCTAGTATGTATTGCATGTGAGGCAAAAGCCACTAAAATGCCATCACAATAACAGCAACAACAACAAGTGAAGCAACAACAAGAAATACTAAAGCATAACCAAAAAATGGCAAATATTTTTTACGGTTGTCAGTTTTTTTGTTGTTGTTTATATAAACTTTAAGCAAGTTGGGCCAACTAACAGCGCCTCAAACAACTACAACAAACAGAGCAGCCAGAATAAATGCAGCAGTTAAGGTAAGAGCATCAAATTCCACAAATGACCCAAAGCGGACAGGGACTGACATTCAGAATTGGTCCAACTTTTAGCCCATTGCCAGTTGACACAACTGAGTGTGTGCGTGTGTGTATGGTGTCACAGCAGACTTTAATTAATCATATAAAAGAAGCGTCGAGCAGGAATCTTAAGTAGGCCTATTTAATAAGAATGCGTTAACTGAAACTGAAGCTATTGAAGCCTAAATAATTTGTCAAGCTCTAAGTACTCTATAAATATTCAAGAATTTATGCAGCCTAAGAGTATCTGCATAAATTTTAAGCAGAGCTTCTCTCTTAAAATGTTTATTTAAACAATTTCAAATATAATATTGTGTGACTTAACAATTTTAAAAATGCTAATAAATTCAGTTTCTTTTAAAACAAAACCATTTCTGTCTAAGATAGAAAACACTTATAAATACAAATACAGTATAAATTCATGACTGTAGGTTTGCAATAAATACTAATTATATACTCGAAATTAAAAACATATAGTTTTAATCCAATATCATAAAATCAATTTAAGTTATTTTAACCAATAACAACTTAAATTTAATACAGGAAAATCTAAAAAGCTAATTTCAGCTAATTTTACAATTTCCTGTTGGCTTTGGCCTGGCTTTAAAGTCATTTCCAGCTTGATTAAGCTTACATCAAATGCTTAGCAGAGCTTACCGAATACTGTTCGGGATATATCGATTATTTTGTAGCTGTCCAAAATTTGATGGTTCAATGAGTTTGTTTAGCGCTCAGGCTGAAACTGAGCAACGAAAATGGCATCTTGGCCGCAGACTCAGCGTCATAATGTGGGCTCTTTTATTATTTATAATGGACACACCTTGTGGGTTAACAAACAGGCCCAACAAACAGACGTGGTAGCTCAATTGGAGCAGAAGCACTCTGTACTAATTACGCGATGGCAGAAATCACTGAGGAAAAAAAATGGCGAACAGGTGTTACACCGAGTTTGATTAAAGTTGAGTTGTTCGCATATTCACTGAACAACATAATTACCCAAAAAGGTGTCGCTATCAACATACTCTCGTATGAGCGATGTGTGAAATTTGGCCTCATAGTAATTAGTCTTCTGTTAAGCGCTTAAGTCATTAGCAGGAGCTCATAATAAGTATACGCAGCGTTTAACTCTAGTTTCCGGACTTTAAGAAGCAAACTCTTAAGCGAAGCACTTTGAAAATCTTTTTAAAAACTTGGCAAAGATTTGCTGATTGACATTCCTGTCTCTCTGCCCTTTTTGCTGTCCGTCAGTTAGCATTGTTTGTTGTCTAATGATTAACCCGATGATTGAATATAATTCTGCTGAAAGGCAACGCAGACAAGGCAAAGAGACCAGGCAGCAAAATAAAGTGCAGCATAATTTCTGTAAACAGTTGAATTTTGGAGTGAATCGACCATTAGATACCCTGCTAAAAAATGGTGTTAAAATTAAATATTAAATTGATTTATTTATTATTGCTTAGCATAAACTACTAAGCAAACTTTAATAGTTTTATATTCTGTAAAGGTAATTAATTTTGAAATTTCCAAAATAAGTTTACCCAATAAATACTCAACTTAAACTAAGAGTAAACGAGCTTTCAAAAGCTACTGGACAGAAGGCAGTTTGACTCACTGCTCATAATGATGTTGGGTTGGACTTAGGACAAAGGCAACGCAATGAAGTTACCAACAACATTTTTCAGCCAAATAGCTGCATGGAGACGGGCGGTCTGGCTTGTTGCTATTGTGGGCGTGTTTTTACAACTACAACTACAAAAACAAAGATGAAAATAAAATCCACTTGAGGCAGGGTCGAGAAGCAAAAGGGGGGAATTGGTGTAAATATGGCAAGTGGCTGGCAAAAATGTTGGCCTGGTCCAGAGCAACGTTCAGTGCTCTGGCTAGACATTGACTCCAAAGGGGCATACTTTTTATAGGCACTGTGGCTGCTCTGCGCTGCCAAGTTTAGATATTTTCATTGAGTTTCCTGTGTACCTTAGAGCCAAGCCAAAGCGAAGGCAATAGCAGACAACAGACAAGGGCCAAAGACTGAGCCAGAAACGAGTCGAGTCGAGTCGAGTGGAAGTATCAAAGTTAGTGAAGTAGCAGCTCCAACATTGCTGATGCCACTCAAATGCTTAACTATGCAAAATAAGTTGCATTTAAGATGCTCCATTATGCATGTTTATTCTATGTCGATGATAATGTTTGCTCTGCTCCCGTTGCCGTTACCGTTGCCAGACCAAACGATATTAGCGGCAAGTGGGCGTGTCAGCCACAATGCCAGCCAAGTTGAATAAAGTCTTCAGATGCCTTTACTCTGGCTGCATATGACCAAGGTATCAAAGGTATTTGTCGGTTACTTTAATTTAAAGTAAGCTGATCACCGACAGCCATACAAATGGTGAATGCCATGGAATTCGCACCCTTATAAAAAATGAATTCAATAACACTTTCCGTTTTGCCAAGCAATTGGATTCTGAGGTAAGAACCTTTAAAAATTGTAAGTGATTTCCATTGAAATTTCTATAAGTTCTGCTTTAAACTGGTAACTTTTTTATGTCGAATGCATTTTACCCTAATTACATGTCACACTCAGTTATTTTACAGTATTAAATTTCCCTCTATATGTTTTGAAGACCTCTCATCGAACTCTGGTCGTATAACTCCTACATGCACTTTCGGAAAGTGTTGCATGCCAAACTAAATCGAGGGCAACTACTTGAGCAGAGTCTTCTACGAGACACAAACCGTCTTATGGACACTTTGTCAGAGAGTGTTTAATGGGAGTCCATTAGCATCTTGCCCCAACTTGGTTGCCTGCTTGTTGGGTCTGATACTGCCACTTGACAACGCATGTATCCACAGATCTGTGGGCTACCAACGTATCCGATGCTGACGTAACCGGGACTGATTGACGACGCACATTACGGTTTGGAGGCAGTTAAGTGGATGGCAAAGTGGAGAGCGCAGTGTGCAATGTGTCTGCAGGTGCCACATGGTTTCCGTGGTGCAGTTAATCATTGTTGATGAGAGCGAGAGTGTGTAAACAATGCTTGACCGTGTAAAGGCTACCGCATCGCAACTTCCAATTACATATACTGTTTGGTGCTTCCCCCATTTGATGCCTTTGGCGATACGAGCTAGGTGTACAGAACTTTTCCACTTGGCAGACACTGACCGCATACATCATCCGTTCCATTTGCACAGCCATCGATTTTCGGTTAACGCCCCCGGGTCAGAAACCACAGAATACACGGAAGACAAGTAACACTGGCTACAAAGGTAGCATAAGCAATACAAGTAGCACCGCCATTTAAGGACACGGTATCGAGAGAGACAAAGAGAGAGAGAGAGAGACAGCGAGAGGGACAGCGTCGCGGTTAAGCGGTTCCACGCCTTACGGGCAGATAAAGCCACTGAATGCAATTCCAAAATGGACAAAGAGCAAAAGAGACAAGTCAGCATTTACCTATATAAATACATTTTAATGCCTGACTGCAGGTAAACTACTGGTGACAACTGGCCAACTCCAGCTGGACACTCTATTTGACCCAGAAAAAAAGTTGCCCGAAAGCTTTGCAAGTCTTTTGCGGTCAAGCGGAATCTATATCTATAAACTGTAACCAAACTTAAATTCGTAATGGCTTACAGACTGAAAGCAACTGATTAATGACTTTTGTGTGACTTGAGATGCAGCCCAAGGATTATCAGAGTTGAGACTTGACTTTAAGTGAAGGCCACACTGGAGCAGAAAATTCCTGGACATTTCAGGGAAAAACGAATAAAACTTTTAAAATTATATCAAGCTGTATATTACAAGATATATCCTTAAAGGGTAATTTATAGATTTCAAAACGAAAAACTTAAACTAAAAGTTCTGGCCTAAGACCTCAATTGTTTAAGATACAATTATTATGTTGCTTTTAAAATTGTAGCTAAGTTTAAAAACTCTTTTTGGACAGTGCAGTGTTGTTCCCTAGCACTTGCTCTTTCTGCTCCCTTGACGGCACCTTTAGTTTAACTATGTGCAAAGCCGCAACATCCATCACTATTTCACGGTTGCCCTTTAGGGTTAAACCATTTCCTTTGGTATGCAGCTGCCACATCCTTCGACTCGACGATACTACGATATGGCGATATAGCGATCCACCGATAGCACCACCCCATGCCAGTCAACTGGCTTGTGGTGTGGTGTGGTGTGGTGTGTGGTAAAAAACACTTGGACTGCATTGGACATTGTTTAAATTGCTGTGGTTCGCGTACGTTGAATTTTCGTCTCTTATTTATTTGTGCGCTTTATTTTGGTTGCTTTCTGGCTCACGCTCTTTTACAGTTTCTGTTGATCTTTTTGGCTTTTTATTGCCTTTTGCACTGGCAGCATATAAAACATAACATATCCGCACAGCCAAAGGGAGACAGAGTAAGTGAAAAAGTAAGAGCAAGAGAGACGGCGCAAAAAAGTTAATGTAATTGAATTCATTTATGGTTTTGTTTGTAGTTCCTTTCGTTTTGGATTGCTTTTTTTTTCCATTTATTTATTTTTTTTTTTTGGCTTTCACTTACGCGCGCGCAAATCTGCCAAGAATGTCGACGGTTTGTTAATAAATATTTCATTTATTTTAGGCCCACAACGAGCGTGTGCCAACTCGTTCCTGTTCCTGCCATCACCCACAATTGCCCCGAGTATGCTTTGTTTTTCGGCTTTTGTGCTTTAATTAAAAATATGCACGAGCAAGGGCAAAATCACATTGTTCTAGTATCCCTTTTAGCCAAACTTGGCCCAAAGCACTCAACTAAATACAAAACTAGCGTCGATGGACTCGCTCTCTCTTTCTCTGCCTCTTTGTCTCTTTCTTCTTTACTAGTTTTGTGTCCTTTTTTTGACTTCAGCACAGCAGGACAGACTGAAGCTGTAGCTGAAAGCGCCTTTGTAGCTGAAAAGGATATTGGGTTATTAGTAAATATGCTTTCATACACTAACATACATGAAAGATTTATGCCTTGGCACAAGGCATCCTTAGCCTGAATTTCCCCCCCTCTACACCTGCTGTATCCTCTTCCCTCTAAAGCGTTTTGCATATTTCATAATAATCGCTACCGGTTATAAAACCGTCCACGTAAACAATGCCTGACACACCTCATCCACCTGAAGTTTATAGTCACCGAGTTATCCCTTTTTTGTGTTCACGGGAAGCCTTACACCACGTGGCTAATAAAATAATTGAAATTCTTGAAGCATCTAAAGACTACTGTCCTTTATAAAATAGATACATATAAATTGCGGTGCACTTGTGGTTGCCCAACAGATTTACAGGAATTCGAATTCCTTGTTCCGTTTTTCGTAAGAATTCCATGTTGATATATTCCAAGAAGTTTAGAAAACAGAGGAAAGATCATTTAAGCATGCCTAATTCCAATCGAAGGACTAGAATGTGATGGAATCATTCATATTAACCCAAATTTAATAAAAATAGGCTTAAAGGCAACTTAAGCAGCACATTTAATCCACTTGAGTTGCATCCTCTTGGGAGTATCACGCCCATTTTAGCTTCATTTTTTGCCTGGTGATTTAAGATTTCAATAATGAAATTTGTTTTCCAATTTTATGGCAAGCTGAACAGCAGATGACTGTGTTTGCATCCACATGGCAAGACGGGTAGCTGATGGAATGAATATATCTTTAAGGCATATTTTATATTCAAGCACTTGGACCTGAAAACTCATTTCACATGCATTTTATGGACTACTGCAAATCTGTTGTCAAAAATCTATTTTGCATATGGGAAAATTTTAAATTGCATTTAGATTTCTCGTTCTCTCTCACCTCTGTTCGGGTGTCTCTGTTGAGATTTCAAGCAATGCTTAACTTTATTTTAACATTTAAAGTTTTGTTTCCGGAATGAGTTTTCATTTGTGTTTCGCCCAGCGGAAAATTCTATTGGGATTTAGCCAGCCAGAATGTAGGTCATTTTGCTTTAATTTCACATTTTACTTTATTTTGCATCAATTGTATAGCATTTGCGGTTAACAACAGAGATTATAAAAAAATTGTATTAAGATTCCCACAGACACAACGCCCATTATGCAGTTTTTCATTTTCAAATCATCAGCATTTGATATTTTACATTGCATTCGCAATCAGAATTGAAATCAATATCCAATCAACTTCCAACTGCCAAATACAGCAAAAATTGTATGCTGTTGTGCGCTGCAGTTTAAACCAATCCAAATTTAAATTATTTTTATTTATGCCAATTTGGATTCGAAAATGAGTTTTAATAATCCAACGGCCACTGTTTAGGTCATTGATTAAAACCAGTAATAAGCCAATAATGCTGCCAAAACAGTGATTTATATTTTGATTGTTAGTGTTTTCTATTTTTAGTGAACTCTGCTCAAGTCTTTAATTTTCTTTTATTTCTAAATCAGTAATTATATTGATGAGCAATATTATGTTTATACAGATGAGCATATGGAGCACATGGAGCATATGGCTGCTCATGGCTATACCTGTGTTCATACCAGCGTATTACTCAACAGGAGCACTTATCGTAGCCTTTGGTTGGCACTTGCACGGCAAATAGAGCGTCATTAATTTAACTAAAATAGTCACGGCAAAGCAAAGGCTTCCGTTTGCCCCGCATATGTTGCTGTCTTGCTCCTTGTTGTTGTTGTTGTTGTTGTTGCTGATGTTCCCGTTGTTTTTGTAGCTAGCAGCGTCTAAATGCAATCATTTTATACTGCACATTGCCGACGCTGCTGTTATAAATGTGCAACAACTACACGGCGACAAGTAAAGAGCTTGAAAAATGACGCATCAAAGGACAACGACGATGGCAAAAGCAGAAGCAAAAGCGACGAATGCCATTTAACTTTCCTGTCTTCAGTAACACTGCATAAGAAAGGGCAATGTACCATTTATGCGTTCCCGTATACGTTATTAAACCAACCCAATGCAAGCTCCAAGTCGTCAGAGCAACGGAAATGTATTTAGTTTAGAGACACAAACGGAAATGGACACGCATGAATGAATTTGATTTGCCGAATGGC
Source organism: Drosophila dunni (assembly GCA_018152125.1). Taxonomy (NCBI): domain Eukaryota; kingdom Metazoa; phylum Arthropoda; class Insecta; order Diptera; family Drosophilidae; genus Drosophila; species Drosophila dunni. The sequence continues at coordinate 625,502 of JAECXC010001197.1, read as the reverse complement.
ACAGAACGTGTACATAAATGAAGGTTTATGATTTGCTCAAGAGACATGTTTTCATGCAAATAAATAAATGAATTTATAGATACTATACACATAAAAACCATACATAAAGATAATGATAAATTTTATTTTAAACCCCAAGCAAATATTGCTATATTGAATTTTTGTGCGGAAATGTGAAAATAAATCATTTCGGATAGTTCAGGTTGCTGCGTGTAGTAGGAGTGTATCAGAAACCCTTTTAGATGATATTTCATGTGATATGAGTTACCTTTTGCCTTCCGTTCCAGCAAACATATGCATATCGATATTGGAAAGCATATGGAAATAAGTTTTTGTGTATTTTATTCTGTTTACTTTATGAAAAGGAAAAACTTGATATATTTTACAAGATATTCAAAGTAATACTTTCCTAAATTTAAGCAGTTTTATTCCTACAGTTTAATACTATTTGATTTCGTGTTTTTGATAAGTTTCTCTTAAAGTTTTATACCAGTAGAAAACTTAGTAAGAGTTAAACCACAATATACGTTCCGCATAATTTCAAAATCCAATTTGGCAAACACAAAAAGTAATGCTAAAAATTGCCTTCGATTTCTTTTGCGATGGTCCATAAATGTGTGCTACATTTAATTCAAACACAGTCCTTTATGTGCATGTACGAGCGCGCGACCGTGCGCTTAACCCACACAAATAGTTGGCTAATTTTTCCATATAAATGAAAAGAAAATACGCGACGACCTCAGCACCAACAGCTGTCGGGGCTCCATACCTCTCCCAAAAACACTCAGGCACTCACATACACACCCACACACATACAAATAAGACGAAAAATTACGCCAAAAAAATAAATTGAATTTATCAACCGTTGACGTTGGTCTCAACACACACACACACGCCGAGTGCTTTGGGTAAAAGAGGAAAAAATTAGTTTTTCACATAATTTCCGTTGAGCTTAGGGCAATGTCACGCCCATCTTCCACATTACTCGTGCATATTGAATAAACAAATGCACCAGCAATGACAAGCAGCTTTCACATTACGTATACGTAATGTACTTGGGAACGGAATCGTATGCTTAAAAATGTTACACGAGTTGTTGCTTAAAGTGAGCATATTGATTGCTCGACAATTTCGCAAGGCTACCAAATTATTAAAATAAAGGCGATGCTAAGTGGAAGCTATTTGAATCATAATTATAATAATTATCATAATATAAAGCTGCCAAATACATATGGCTTAAACATAATTGGGCCAGCTGTTGGAGCACTTGGAATACGTTACAAACACACAGGCACACAGGCGCACAGACACAGATGTTTGTCCCTTTATGATATCAGGGAAAATAAACAATAAAATGCCGGCTCACATACGAGTAAATGTTGCCCTTGAGAAGTAGATACGCTTGAGCGGGCACAACGCCAAGTTGTGTAGTGTGTGTGTATCAAACTGATGACAATCAAATACACAAATACAATTACAAATGTGGACACACAATCACCCTCACACTCATACTCACTCAAGTCATACAAATAAGCAAGGCAAATAGTGAGCCGAAGAGCCTGAGCCTGAGCCTCAGCCCGAGAGTGAGACTGAAACCCAGAGCCAGACAACAGGACTGTGCAAATATTTTGCCAGCGACAGAAACAAAGACATATTACTATCACAAGCTATCAATGTATGCGCGTGTGTGTGTGTCAGTAAGTGTGCGTGTGTGTGTGTATGCCCAAATTGAATTTGATTTATTGAAATTTGATATTTTCCGTGATACGAGCACTGCAAATCAAGCAAACATGAGCAGGGACAAGACAAGAGTCTGACAGACACAGGAACAATCAACAATGGCATCAAGGCAGCAGGAGCAGTGGGGCTGTAGGGGCACTGTGGACAGGATAGAGTTAGGGGTTGAGCCAAAGCAGTTGGCACACATTCACCAAAATTGTCATTTGTCTGTCACAATGCTCAGGAGAAGAGAACTGATGCGAAAATGTCAATATTGAATTGCAAAAATAATTAAACCTTTTGATTTTACACGCACGGAAATCGATACAACAAATATTTGGCAAACAAATGCAAAGCCAGCAAATTAAAATTAATAATAATTATGTTTTGTATTTGTGTAAATCTATTCTGGTATCTAAAATATCGACGAGTCAGATAACAGAGCATAATATTTATTTAGTTATTAGAAGCTTCGCATAAGCATTTGTTAGAGGTCAGACAGGAAATAAACGACAGCCGGAAGTGCGTAGAATAGTCTATAATGTACTGTATTGGGACAGATATCTGGATTGCTCACAGCCAAGTTGACCCAATTTGTGATGCGTTTAGCACATAGAAGCTAAAGATACAGTCAAGTTGGTCAAATCAAATCGAATCAAACAAATAAATTCGCTTACTGTCAGTAGGACTCGAAGAGAGAGCGAAGAAAGGGGAAACCCATGAAACGAAGAAATGGAATGTAAGACAAACATGTGACGCCAGCTTGGCACTGACTGCACTCAAGCACAGCAGCTACAATATTTATTACTTTTGATTATGTTGAAAGTCAACTTTATCAATTTTACAGCAGTTAGCCAATAAACCACAACAGACAGGCGGACAGTCCGAGCCAGAGGGCTGGATAATTGGGTGTTGGTCAAATAACCGCAAGGCACAACAAACACAACACAAACAGGATGTTGTGGAATGAGCCGAATGTTGCATATAAATCCTAAATGGACAATGAATGTCAAGCAAAATAAATTAGAAATGACAATAAATGAGCAAGTGTCAAAGTCACTGGAGAGTGGGTAGTAGGGGGGCATCGAGAGGAATATACAGGATGGAGGCAAGTGGCATACAGCTGGAATGAGACATGTATTTGGGCATTGACATTTGGTTCGATTTGGTTCACCGTTCTGATGACAGCCAACGACAAGACAAACAGACATTGTGTCACTTTAATTGGCAGTCAAGAAATCAGATGAGCGATGACTGCATAACACAACAACAACAGAGCAGCAACACAACAGCAACAGCAGCAGCAACAACAACGCAGACAACAGCAACTTTAACAATAACTCTGGCAGAAATAACAACAACAAACACGAACAACAGCATTTCACGATGCAATTGCATCAGACAATGTCCTCTTACGAGCGAGTGGACAATTGGTCGAACTGGACAAACAGGCAGAGTTGGACAGCTGGACAGTTGGACAGACGGACAGACGGACAGACTGATAGAGGTCACCAACAATGCTGCTGAACTTATGCATATTTGTTGCATGCATGTCGAGGTTTTTGTTACATTTGCCCCGTAATTTATGCAATGATTTTTTGCTCTACTTGCCTCGTGGGTTAAAACAACACAAAAGCACAAGCGATGCAATCATCTGCAGAGCTGAGTACAGTGGGGCAAAACGAACATGTAAGCAACCAAAAAAAAATATAAATTCAATATTAAAATTAAATTTAAATAGATAAAGTATTTGTCTTGATATTGGTTAAATTTTAAAGAATAAAAAAATGTAAACCAGGCACTGTCTACTTTAAGAAGTAGGCCAAGAAAATTCAATTAAAAACCAAACGTTTAACTACTTCTTTTTGACCACTGTGATTGCAATCAAAATGCATTCATTGCCTTATACAATGCTCTTACACTCTTCTTCAGGCTCAAACCTACCAGAGTAAAAACCGTATAGCACTCACACTACAACACTCTGACACATACGCAGAACTACTAAGCCAAAACACGTGTTGTCCTCCGCCTGTTGGATGAAAATTCTCGTCACACTGCCTGTGGCTGTTTAGATGCTTATTAGACTTTGGACCGAACAAACTTTCTTTACACACCCAGTCGCAACACACAACTGTGCAGACAGTTTTCACTTTTTGGAACAGAATTCAATTCGTACTTACATACCTGCTAGAAGTTAGTACCCATTGTTAGCCAATTCATTTGTTATAGGCGTCTGTCTATCAGTCTATCTATTTGCTGGGAAATTCGAATATGATCAGCTTTTTTCCTATTTTATGAGTTCCTGAAACTGTACAGCTCTGAAATCTGTTAGTTAAATCGCTCCAACTAATTATGTACACTGAATTCAGCTAGCATAATACGACTTTGGTTTACTTGGCAATTGAGCGACAGTGACCACTTAGATTTCCCACGAAACTGAAGAAAATCAGAGCACTATAAATAATCGACTTGGTTCAGTATCAAAAGGACCAAGTACCTGGCAGAGCCAAGGCTGGAGTAGCAACGCCCACTCTTTGGATAGCATTTGGGTCCTTGATGCTGGACAAATGCAATCGTGCAATATTTGGTGGCTGGGTTCGGTCATTTTATGACTGCATTGGGAGCAATAATTTATGAAAGAATTCATGAATGTCGAAGCTGGCTTTTGCCCACTCCTTTCAACATTTGTTTGGAAAGTTACCAGTACTTGTCTTATGTGAAGCTTGTCGGGTTCGTAAATCGAAAGCGTCAGGTTATATAACCTTATATATGTATGGGAACATGGTCAGAGGTTGGCTTCAACCCAAGGGACTTGACAGTTGATGCTTACGAAAATTTAGTTTTTGATTATTTGGATGTCCATTAATGTGCTGATCCCTCGTGTGTGCTATAATCGTGCTCTGTGTTTTGAGGGTATATGTGTGTGTGTGTAAGTGTTTGTGAATAAGGTCCGAGTGCCCAGTGTCGAGTTTTGATGACTTGACCTCAGAGAGGTTACTGTAGCCGTGGCCGTGTCCTCTTTGCATAGCTGCCTAGTATGCGCAATCAACCCAAAGAGGTGCGAATGTGTTCAATTAGTAAAATAAATTAGATATGTATGGCAAATGAGCTGCAGATGACCGCAAACGTACCGAAAACTTGAACCCGTGCTACAAAATGGCAGCATTCAGAATTACCTCCAGGGACTGACACCTAATTACATAGCTTTAGTTATTATTAGTTTTCAAATTCATAAGTATGTGCATTCGTGTGTATGGGAGTGTGGGACCGTGTGATTGAGCTATGAATTTTAATGGAATAATTAAATGAACTTCACACCCAAACATGCACTTAATTTTTGGGGCCACGCTCAACCATAATTTATATGTTTACTTGCATATTTTGATAGCACTAATGGGCATAATTTTGCTTGTAATTCTCTGGTCCATTTGACAACGGTTGCTGCAATTAGGACACTTTATCTATTAGAAAAGTAAACAAATTTAAATACTATCTGTTCCATAAGCAGACATATCATCGTTTGTTTATTGATATACATTTAAGCATAAACATTATTTTAATATACTTTGCACATCTAAACATTCTCTTGAAGTTGCTCATGCTGAAGCATTAGTACAAGTCAAGTATTATTCAAATCCTCAACACAAGTACGTAAATTCAAAATGTACACATTATTCGAGTTACTGTTTGCATTTTTATATGCTTGACAAATCCAATTCAGTTCAGTTCAGAGCTTGTGTTTAACATGAGAACGGTATGTCAATGCAACAGTATCCACTGAATGCATCCGAATAGCATCGATTCTATATCCATTTGATGCCAACTGGCATAAGGCTGTTCAATGAGTGTCAAATCCCGCTAACAACGTACACACACACATATCTTCAATGCCAACTGACGTTCAAAAATGTGCTCTCGGCTGCAAAAGCCATATTTGTATATACATATATATATATAATATATATGTTTGTACATGCCACTTGTACCGAGATACATTTGTGTATTCGTTTGCGCTTGACTGAATTGGTATCGTCAGAGGCAACGTTTCGTATACGCAATATGAAATGTCCTATCGCAAACCGTTAAATAAATCGTACAGCAAAGGCGCACTGTAATTTTGGCACATAGCAAAGCAACCATTCATCGTTTGGGACTTCAGTTCAGCGGATGGAATGTGCCTCATCTCGTGCATTCTGTGCTTTCGACGTGTACCGACTTGCATCGACGTGCCCATTGGTAAATTATGCGTGTCCTTTTAGCTGCTGCCGTTGCTCTTTCTCATGGAGAATGATATTTGTTTGCCTTGATGCCTTTAGCGAGTGGTGGCATTATCTCTGCAGCTGCAGCAGAATGCAGCACAAAAATATTTATTTAAATAGACCAGCATGCAACGCGCTTGCAAACTGCTCGGCAAAGTCAGCATGCGAAACAGACACATGTTTGTGGCACGTGGACACCCCAGTGCTCAATCATATTGCCCCAACAACATGCTACCACTGCAGCCAATGCAGGCACTTGCAAGTAAAAATACAAAACAAAAATAAAGAAATGGAAAACAAACAAAAATGATGGCAGTCAAGTCGAATGCAAATAGAAGATGAAGATAAATATGTGAAAGGAGAAAGAAGATGAGGTCTAGAGCAAAGATTCCACTCAGGAAATATTTTCAAACCAAATGTGAAGCAGCTTTAAAAGCTTACAGAAATTCTGTATCAAAACTAGTAATTAGTTTAAGAAACACTGACTAAAGACTTAATTTAAAAGTTAATTGCAAACATGCTGACAAAGTAGTGTGACCCGTGAAAAAGATTCCAGCGATTTAAGCTTGTTGCTAGCATTTTTGCAAACATCATCGATAACAGAATCGATTACTTGGGCTACTTTTCGGAGCACAAGCAGAAGCAACGAAAAGACTGTCATGATAGACAATTTTTTGTAATATTTGCAAGTATGTACGTTAGAGCATTGCTGTCGCACAGAATGATAGACAAACAGGCGATGTGCTGACAAAGGATGTTCGCTCTGAAAACGGACACGGACTCAGACATGGACACGGACATGGTAAAGGACATGTGGACGTGTGTAGAACAACTCGTTACTGTCAGCAGCTGCCAATGTAAACACAAGTGGCCAGCCGCAAAAAGGAAAGTCAGTCCAGTAAATAGCTCACAAGGAAAATGATGGAAGAAAAGCAGCGAAAGCGCAGCATGCTCTAGGGTGCCAAAGATGGAGAGGGAGGGAAGGAGGGGAAGGGCGGGTAATGCTCAAAAGGCATTGCCGGCGATTGGCGCGGAAATCAATTGTTGTTTTGACAGCGACACGGAAATTGGTTTAATGAAGCAAAAATATCTATATATATAGAGTGTATATATAGAAAGTATATAGAAAGAGAGCTGACAAAGCTAACAAGCCAAAGGATGGCCAAGGCAACAGCTAATTAGAGCGCTGTCCAGATTGAAGCTGCCTCCATCGATACAGCCACTGCAAGTTCTCCCTTTCCCCGCTCCCCTTTCTGTTCCGTTCCGTTCACGCTGGATGCTGATGATCAAAAGGCTGTTTGATTTATGATAGCGAGCATGAAAATTAGCCAACCAAGTGCGGCAGACGAGCGTAAAGAGCTGTGTGCGAAAAACTTTAGCGTAAATGTGAAAATTATGCTCAGCAAATGGCGATACTCATTTTAAATGCCAGCAGAGAGCTTTCATAGTAACAGGTATAAAGAAAAAGATAAATGCATTTGTGCCAGAAAACAGTTTCTATGATTATACATTTAAGATTTATACTTCAGTTCGTGCACTTAATGGCATAATTAATCGAATCTGAAACCAAAGAGAAAATGAAATCACGTTGATATTGTTTGTGTAACGTTTTCGAGAACACGATGTTGGGAGACAAAGTTGCAACTGGGTGAGGGAAATGGGGTAAAGAAAGTGCGCTAAGTGCAGCGACGCCCAAAACTATGTTCATTACTTAAACTAATTACATTTTAAATTAACATTACGCCGGCCTGGTCAGTTAGACAGCGTCAAAGGTAATAAAAAGCCACATAAAAGACCAGAAAAAGTGAAGATGGGGGAAATGTAAGGAGTCGGAAGGAAGGAAGTTACAATATCGTATGTATGCAGGACACGCAGTGAAAAAATGGTTATGGCAACGGGGAGTGAATGTCAGTCAGGCGGCGACAGTCGAAATGTATTGAAGTCATTAAGAATATGGCCACAAGACGAGGGTTAACAACAGCACCAGCCAGTCAGCCAGCCAGTCATTCCAGTGGGGTAATGACAGAAATTATGTAATAAAAAGTTACAATTTACGATTGCCACTGCAAGGTGTGCAGAGTGTAGAGTAAAGGAGGAGTGAGAGCAGTGTGAGGGGCATAGGGTGTTGTTGGCCACGTGACCCAAAGTGAAAGAGACAAAATCAGAGTCAGAAACAGAAACAGAAACTGAATCAGTGGCAGAAACAAAGGCACAGTAGCTACAGGTGTAAATTACATAGACAAAGGGGGAGGACTAGCAGTCAGGTGCAAGCTGGGCGACAACGTACAATGAACCGTCATAGATAAAAGACATAACAATGAAGCCAAAGCAGACGTGCGAGGCAGGTTAGTTGGTTGGCAAGAACCGACAAGACGCCACGAACATTTGCACCTGCCCCGCAAAATAAGTTATAAAACTTAGACAAAGGCAAATGGCAAGAAAAGAAGCCAAAAGAATAGCAGAAAAAGCCAAGGAACAGTAGAAGAGAAATGAAAAAAAATTACAAAATGGCAATAAATTCAAAACTAAAACAAGGCTCAAACCAAGGAGGCAGAAGGAGGGTTAGAAAGAAACACGGACAAACTCACTAAAGTGGTTGAGTTGGAGGCTTAGTGAAGCGTATAAGTGGCGCGGCCATATGATAAAAAGCGTAGAAGCGCGAATTGGAGTAAAGATGGGTAAATAGGAGTACACTGCAAAAAATATGAAAAATTTCAGATTGAATTAACTATTGAACCTTCTTCGTACTTTTATTATTCCGTGTGTTACTAGAAAAACACTTTTTATTTAGTTTTTAGAAGTGTTTTTTAATTTTTACTACTTTTTTAAAAGTGTACAGTAGAACAGTGGAGTGATGGCAGTTGGGTTGTCGCTTGCCACTCGTAATAAAGGTGTCATGCCAGGAGAAAGTTGCAGACAAACACACGCACACGCACACACACAGGCACACCGACATAATGGGGTTGTCCCTCGATTCGGGGACTGTTTGTGTCTGTGAGGGCAAAACGTGATTGCAAATTGTAACCGCCAATGGGCCGTAAATTGAAACGTGACTAAGGCAGATAATAAAATGCATAAAATCAGAGTACTGACGGTCTAAACACAAGCGCAGACACAAGAGGGAGGGTGGGTTTAAAGGAAGGTAGAGTGTGTGCAGAGGTTTGTTTTGTGTATTGTGCTTTGTTGGTTTGCATTTGGTTTCTCTCTTTCTCTCTCTGTCTCCTGTTTTCGTTTTTTTGTGTCTAAAAATTGTCATTAAACGGATGTGAGCTGGCATAGAATTGTTGTAAAATATTTGTACGAACACGACTCCATAGATACAAGGCATGCAACAAATTTGACAAAGCTCTGATAGCAACAGGAAATGATAAGCCAGTCGACAGCATATAAAGGAAATGCTCATTATTACGTGTAATTTTGCATTTCTTTGTCGAATCCCAAATTTGTATGCCATTGTATCAATTTGAACAAAGGCTGCTAATTCTAGACAAATTCATGTGGGATAAGTTCTTTGAAACACCTCCAGTATCGAGCTTTACATAATGTTGTTTGATATACATAGATTTCTCCGAAATGTAACTCGATTCAGTGGAAAATTGTTTAAGACATTTTTGCTGTCAAAGCTATTATTTAAACATAAACTTTAATCGAGCTTTGATTATGGTTTGAGGCGTTGTTTACCCAAGTTCAATATTCTTTGTTGCTTTTTATGAAATTGATTGCAATTGTGGTAGCTTTGAAATTTGAAGCAGCCCAAACATGAATTAGAGATGTTTTTCGTTTGTGTCTTTTTTTTTGGCTCCTGCAAATGAGCAGAGAGCAGAAAGTTTTAATTAATTCCGTAAAAACATGCACAAGCCGCAAGCAAACAAAGCAACGACAGACAAGCGAACAGGTTCACAACGAACGACTGAAAGATGTAAAACAGAAAATGTGGGACCAAAATACATAAAATAAAAAAGAGGACGAACTGAATTATTAGCAGTTACGGGAAAGTCCTTTGAACTCTGTGTATGGACTCTGTTTTGCTTGGCATTTGATGGGTAACTGGGTTCACAACATGCTCGTTGTCGTTGTCGTTGTCTTACTCGATGTCGTTGTCAAAGTCGTTGTCATGCTAAATACTGCGGCATTTATAAACAGCAAAAACAACGGACAACAAGCAAATGTAAACAGAAAGTTGCAAAACATACAGAGTAAAGTGAAAGGGCAAATGAAATGAATAGTGAAAAAAAATAATGTGAAAAGGAAACGAGAAACGAGAGTAAGCCAAATGAATTGGCAAAGTACAAAAGGACTCGGGACTCCTTCTTACCTCAGGGCCACAAATGAAAGGACCCTGCAGCCTGCGGTGGGTGGCATTAAAATGTAAATACCAACAAATGCCAATAACAAGCAGAGACTTAGTGCAACATTTTTTGGGCTCTTAACGAATGAGAATTTTGTATGGTTTTGTATGGTAGGGTTGGGTTCAATTGCTCACAGTAATTTAAAGATTTATACCAATTTATAGCTACGATATTCAAATGTTGAATACTACCACATATATATTAATAAATATTAATTACTTCTAAAGAAAAGTAAACCATTTTGTGGCTATTAATTAATTTTAAGCAGCTGGCAAGTCAAATGTTTATAAAAGAATAAAAAATATATTTTAAACATAAATGATGATGAACTTTTCAATGTTTTAGAATTCTTCTATTGGTATATCAGATTGTCTTTATAGACAACTTGCGTTGCCGGAAGCGTGTTTCCACAGTATTTTGCAGTCAACAAAATGGCGCAGTAAGCGGTTACTTGGTTACACGCCAAGCCGGAAACGCAAATTTGAACGAAATTAAAAGCTTAGTTCCAGGCGCAAATACGAACTATGAATACAAAGGCAGCACAGTTGTAAGTCAACGCAACAATGGGAGTACGTCAGAGATAGCGAAAGAGCGAGAACGTGATAGAAGTAGGAAAAAAAGAGAGAAGTGAAGAGCAGTTACAACATTGTCGGTAACTAAGACGTTGTGCAAAAATAGAATTGAAGATGCCGCACAGCCAACCCAAAGCGAGCAAAACAAATAAAGTAAATAAAAAAAGTTTATAAACATTTTAAGTGCAGTTGGCGCTCTCAACAATGGCAGACAATAGTACAGAATTTCATGGAAATCCATGGGTGCAATGAAATTGAAATCTCACAGAGACAAATGCAATCAAAGTTCCGCGGAAACCGGATGCCGACTAACAAAGCGAAACGGATGCGGAAATGCCAACTGCTAAGCGCGTGTCTCTAACTTGCTGAGGAGCAAACGCAAAAATTGGGTGAAAGTGTAATTCGTATGGGGTTTGCTAATTGCCAACTGCAAATGCTATTTCCTAATTGCAAATGCCATAAGTTGGCTGCCTTTGCCGCATGCAAATCAACACAAATTATATTCAAATTTCAGCAGTCGTGAAATAGTTTGAGTATTTATCAAAATGCTAACTTTGTGCTGGCTAATTATTTACCTTGGAGCAAAAGGCAGAGCAACCTTAAGCCCCAAAGTCCCAGTAAAACTCACTTGACATTGCGTATACGTAACGTTGACAATCTGTGCACTTGAATCCTTTTACTCTCATGTCACAGTCACTTAACCTTTAAGCAAATCAAATGCCAGGCAAGTAATTTACTCGAAACACGTGACACAGAGGGACGAGTACACCCTTTTCACTGCCTTAAATCACAACTGTGCCTTGGGTGTGACATATATTTTGCGCATGTGTCAAGCCCGAGGCTCGTCTTGGTAGTCGACCATTCCACAGTTTCTCTTTTATAAATTAAAATTAAATGTTAAAATATTTGCACTCGTAAAGCAGTCGTAGAAATCAGCTCAGCACCTTATCACGACGGCACCGGCTGTACCAAAGTGTTGAATTGCCACTTTCAGCATCGAAACATCGATTGAAACAAACGCTATCCGTGGACACTACTAATGAAAGCCAAGGGCAGTCCATGTCCATGTCCATTCCATCCACTTTACTCGCCATTTAACCGATGATTGGATCACAGCGGGCCCTAGGCTCATGGTCCCCATGGGGCACAACACACAGTGGGCATCGAAAAGGGCAGCAAAAAATCTAAATGAAGCTGGTTGGCTGTTCACTAGCACATTTGTGTACTCTTTAAAATTGATAAGGATTAAATTTTAAATACGGTTTGGTTTAATGCCATTCAAATATATATGAAACAGTTAAAGTTTTTGAATCATAGTATAAATTATCTCCAATAAAAATTATAAAGAGCATTCAAATAAAGAACATACTTATATGATTGCATATAAAAACAAATTAAAAGCACTTTTTTAATATTTAAAATTCACAGTGTAGATCAAGTCTCAAAGCGACTACTGTATAAAATGATTTTAGCTAAACGAACAAACTGAATAATAAATGTGTTGTACACTTTTCTGATAAGTGAAAGTCAGTGGCAAATGAGTGTGAAAAATCGCCATTAAAATGGAGAACCCTCTTAAGGGGTGGCTGGGGTAACATATTCAATAGCTTTTCAAAAGCATGCTTAACACACGACAACAACACAAACAACAGCATCAGCAACGTCAACAGCAAAAAGCAGGCAGCTTGGAAAAAAAAGGCTCGAGCAGCAATCACACTCACACACACACACATACGTGCACATGTATGGGGACAGTGACACATATACACTCACAGTTATTTGCATGTCAAGTCGACAGAAGCTGTCCGTGGCAACACCCCGATGCCCCGTTGCCCCGTTGTCCTCTCTCCACATTTCCTCGCTGTCCCGTTGCCTGCTGGCATTAAAAACGACCATGAATAAATTTTAACGGCGCTTGTGTGTTAAAGTATTTAATGCTTAACGGCTCAGAGCTGAGCGACCAGCCGTATGCCTTAAGCTCTGCCACATGCCACATGCGAGAGTCTTCGGTACAGAAATCGTAAGCGTTACGCACATGTGACTCAAATACATGCTTCAAGTGGGTGTGTGCGGCACTTTCTATGACCAGTATTGTCAGCGACTCCTTTTATTGGCCGCACAAAACGTTCTTCTCTCCCTTTCTCGCCTGCGTTCGTTGTCCCTGTCGCACTTGGTGATTAAGCACATAATTGGATTCATTCCAGCGAAGAGCCGCTTACAAGCAACATCAACACATGTAGCGGTTCTGGGCTCTGATTCTGGGTGCGAGTAACTTGAAAACTTTCTTTCTTATACGTAAGAGAAGATTTTAAGGAGCTGCCGCAAGGATTTGTGGTGCTTAGCGTTAATTGCCTTGCGGTTGTCAACAACCGAAGCTGAAGACGTTGAGAAATAAGTTCTTGAATAGTAGCAAGTGGGGTATTCAGACAACGAAAGGTAAAATCAAATCGATATTAAAATACTCTAAAAAACTTTAACATGTATTAAAGTTGAATTAATTTATAAAATGTTAATTAATAGGCAGTCGGAAATTGAGCATTTTTAGAAACTATGTTATATTAAGCTGTATATTAAAATAAATCATATTTTATTGTATAGTATTACTTTCCGCTGAATCATTCTATATAAAGCTGTCCAATTAGTCGACTTTTTTCCTTGTGACTATTGTTTCTAACCTATTTGCTAGGTCCTACGACCGTGGTCAAACAATCCGTTAACAGGAAGTGTGTCATCACACACATCAGGTTTTTGGGGTAGTCTGCGGCAGCTGTGAGGATTTGTAAGGCTTAACTAAATTCCTGATTGGGTGAAATATGAAGCGTCATTCAGCAGCTGTCGCTGAATATAATCGTCTATAATAAATGCGACTAGGTTGACTTATTTTATAATGCTGTCTGAATGCCTCATAAATAATTCAATTTAGTTAATACAAAATCAATTTCTGTAAATTCAAATGGGTGCCTATTTCTGCTTCAGTCCATATGTCGGAGATAAAAAATCATCATATGATTATAATAAACTCAATGTGTTGGTATTTGGAAGAGCGTGGGTGTGTGGGTGGGTAGGCGTGTGGGCGTGTATCTGTGTGTATGGTTGAGTACATTATACAATAAACATCATCATTAAATATAATTGCATGTTACAGCTATACACAGTGTGTTAAAAGCTGCTGCCAGTTGAAAGGTCGTTGTGTGGTTTTGCTCTGCTTTTTGGGGGCTTGTTGGGGCGTGGCATCGGCATAACGGTTTTTGCGAAAAACCGCGTTTGTTATGCAAACGCTCATTAAAATGTTTGCCGCCGCCGTTACGCATACGCATAGTTGGCCAAAGCGAAACGAAATCGGTTTACAACCGTGTGGCATTTCTACCCGCTGACCTCCATTTACCCGCACCCAACTATATCGATGGCATTTGCTTTTAACATCTCAAAGTGTGTGGGATTGGCCAGGCCTTTGATTCCCAGCTATTTTGCGGGTGAAAAAGTTTAACATTGTTAAAGACGTGGCCACTGAGTCCATAAACTATCAGTTAAATGTTGGAAAAAAAAAATATTTAAGATAAATTAAGCATTTAAATTTAAAATCTGCGTATCTCTTTTCAGCGTACAATCTGCATTCCGTGACCTTCAACTGTGCTGTGTTCATCTGTTCAAGGTCTTCTGACTACGCGTTCCACACACTTGTATAAAGTTGCATTCTGAAGCTGCATCCCTGCTGTCATTTTCCTTGAACGTATGAACATGTACATACACTGGAAAAATGGCTTTGGTTTTACAAATTTATTTAATAAATGTTATTCGGCTGAAAGGGTTAAACTTCCCTTCACTTCAAGAGTAACAGGTATCTAAAGTAATCGTAGTGTAGTTTATTTTAAAATAATTTAAATACCTGCACAGTTGCAGCTGGCAGTGTAACTCGTACACTTGAGTTGAATAATGGGTGTGCTCTCATACAGTAGTTGTACGAGTATAGCCGTTGGCCATGGCAGGAGTACTATCAAACGCAGCTTGGACTTGGTGGAAAAGAAAAAGAGTTCTGTTACATTGGGTTAAGATGTTATTGTCCTGCGACATGCTGAATATTTCAGGAATTTCTTAATTGTTAAAACAAGCGCTCACACACACGGGGTCGGCAATTGTTTTTGTTGCTTTTATTTCAGTTGCCATTCTTGTGGGCCGTCATTTAATAATTCAACTTTGTTGCCGTTGTTTTTGTAAGAAAACGTTTGCCGTTTGTATATGTTTGTATATGTCTATGTGTAACTGTTTGTGTGATTGTAAGTTTTTTCTTTCTCTTTTTTTTATGTTTAAAAAACAATTTTCCGACAAACGACAATGGGAATGACGGCCAAGTTGGTCCAATGTTGTTCACGAGGCCGGCAGAAACTCCATCCCCCCTTCGGCTAGATCACGAACCCAGCATGTGCCACAAAGTGCCCAACAACAACAACAACAAGAACAGCAACGACGACAACCAGAAAGAAAGCAAAAAGAAATCAGAAGAAAGCAAAACAGTAGATGAAGCATAAGCAACAGCAGAACGCAACGCGAAAAATAACCCAAAAATATAATAAAAAGAAATTGGACAATAAAATACAACAATTTATGGCGTACAACAATCCTTTTTGGTGGCACTTTACGGCGGACTGGGACATCGTCTGGGTTCGACTTCAAATACCCGGCACTATCACACTGCCGCTGAGTACGATGCGGGGGCGAGGGCAAGGTCAGTTCGGCAAGTTGGACACCAAAAGTCGCTAACAGTGAAGGGGGAGTAAGGGAGGGAAAGAAAGGAGTGGGAGTGTGGGAAACTGCGACCAGGGATGTGCCGAATATGGCAGTAACATTGTTTGCGGCGAAGGCGGTGTAAACGGGACAGCTTGGGGCGTGGCATGACCAACAAATCGCCATTGGAAACTAAACGAAAATGTTTAGTATTTGTGCTTCTATTTTATTTCTTTTCTTTTTTTATGTTTCGTTACTTGTGCGATTTTTATATTTATTTATTACTGCCGAGCTTCGTATTACGCTGCCATGCTATATTTATTTATTTGCTCGTCAGGGTTGCAGAGCGGATTTTCCAACCGATATTGAATCAAAACACCAAGTAAAACTTTTAATAAATTATGTAAAAAATGAAATATATCCTCACTTAAATTGCAGAGATTTTAAGATAGATTTTGAAACAACTAGGGAGAAATTTAGATAAATATTCATACCAGTGATTTATTGTTAAAGTGGTGTAGTCGGTGTATTTAAAAACTTAGATAAATAAAATAAAATATAATATTTTCAATATGGGAGTGTAAACAAAATAAGTGGTATTTGCTGCAATTATGCATTAAAATTAAAGCTTAAAAAATAATATTAAATTTTGTGATTTTAATAATAATTTTAAGTTTGTACGAAAATTTCTGTATACATTGCGTTTACTTACTCTATCCATTATTTATTCTTATGTCGAATTTCAATGTATAAGTATTTTTGTTCAATATTCTTGTACATCTGTTGTGATCGACCGCAGAGTTCCAAAAGTTCCCGATTTCTGTTAGTTTTGCGCTATGCTTTAGTTCGGCTTCGATACTGTTGTGTTTTTTATTGCTTTTGGCTAAATGATGGCCTTTTGCCAGAGTGCCAGAAGCAAATGTTTAACAAAAGTTGTTGCCATATCCAGTTTAATTTCAACTGCCAGCAAAATGATTTAGGAAAGACGCACGTTAGAGGAAAAACTAACTGTTTGCTGGTTCCTGCCAAGGACATTGCCTCATGGTGGAAACTTTATTTCATTTAATTGAAATTTTATGTAAAACATACATTTTATTTGATGCATAGTTCTTTTCTCTTGTCTCTAGCTCAGTCTTATTTTATTATTTTGGTGCTCTTGTGTCGCTCGTGGCACCACACAAAAATGCGAAATGCCAAATATTTGCAAGTTTTATGAGCGTTTGAATTATATGTTTTCGGGGCATACAAAGCAGTGGAAAGGGTGATGTGGAGTATGGATAACGAGTAACTGGTAAAGGGTAAACGGGAAGTGGGTTACGGGAATGGGCAACGCAGCTTGACCTTTGCACAAAATGAGATAAATTTCATGATTTTTCAATGTTTGAACTTTTGGCCACAGTGCACACATAAATTAAACGACCAGGGGACCGCGGGCGATAGCAGACGCTTTTTTATTGCAACTGAACTCTCTTGGACTTTTATCTTTAGCTGGGCGAATAAAATGAAATGAAATAAAATGCTTGCTTTTTACCAAAATGCACGCAGATAAGCACAACGATGTTGCCGAATCGATTTATATATAAATACCACATGGTCAGCGACTGGAAGGGTATACACACTGCGTTCTCTTAAACTGAGCTTAAAAAGTTAACAATAATTTGTTATAACAGGGTAACCCTAAGTAGAGTGGCCTTATTTCGCTGTAGAGTAGCTGAAAACTGTTATTTTGCTTTGTTTTCAACAAATTGACAAGCGAACTCTGTGCGCAGATCTGAGCTAACAGGATACGACAGACAGATAGACGGACGGACCGACAGACAGACAGGCAGCTGAGTCGGAAAGTAAAGAGCCAGATGCAGGATGTATATGCGGTACTGAAGTGTTTGTTGAGTGTGTGTGTTTCGAGTGCAATCAGCACGACAACAACAGCAACATCAACAGCAACAACGACTACAACAATAACCACAACAACAGCAAAAAACAATGAATTGAAGTTCCAGGAAGTATTTCAGTGTTGATGGCTCTTGAGAAGTCTTCCTCATGCAAACAGACAGCAGCAACAAGGACAATAACACCAACAACAGGCGCCTCTGAAAGTCAAGCCAACAAATGTAAGCCAAAAAGAGTTATTGGTATCTGTAAATCAGTCTAGAAGTCATGCAGAAAAGCTGTGAAGTAAGTTGAAAGCACACTTTCAATTTGAGAGCCATTCCTGAGAGCGTAAATAAACTCACCTTTCGTGTGAAGACTGACATAATCAAAGTATGATGGTTAAATGTGTTTCATTTCATACATATTTATTTTTTATTACTTTTGTTTTCACTTTCCACTTATGGCATATGCCGTAATACACATACATATCCATTTGAAGTTGTTTCATCATATTTTTATTTTGGTTATTATCCACAACGTTTATTGTTAAATTTTATTTCTTACATTTAATCGTACAGCTCCTTATTCATACAAATATTTACAAGTTTACTCCCACCATAAGTCCTTTGGCTTCTTACAGAGTTCAGCTGTAATTTATGATCTTTTTAATGTTTTTTTAATTTTATATAGGATTACTTTTATTAAATATTACAATTATTTTCAGTAATTTGATTAAATCAATAAATTTATTTTCTTTATGTGGCAAATTTTACAACTGTTTCTGTTTTGCTTCAAATCCAGTAAAATTACTTTAGATATTCATATTTTTAATACTAACTAGTTCGATTTTCTTATTATTTTGCTCTGTAGTTGTGTGTTTCTTGTTATTCTGTAAACCTTTTTAGTTTTAAATAATCGTAATATTTATAATTATATATTTAATTTAATTTTTGATCACATGTGTTTTTGTCTATCTTTTGTTTTATATGTTTTAACTTCACCTTGCTTCGCCCTTTTAAATCTGTAAATATTTTATGGTCTTTATTTATCTGGTATTCATTTCAGTAAGGAAACTTAAATGAGTTGTAAAGTAAATAAGAAATGGCTTATAAAATGCTATTTTTGAGGAGTATATTAACAAATTTCCAAACAAGAAAATGGCTAGACTCGTATTGGCCAAGTTTTTCTTAGAGAATTTAGCTGTTGAAGGGGCATCTGGTTCTTTAAGAATTGATGTATGAATATGTTTTGTTCATTTCAAGGATTTACCATAATTATTCATAATTTGTTGTGTGGTCTTTTACAGTTTCTTGTTTTGTTTTAAATCAATTTTATTATGCTTTTAATTAGTTTGCGAAGTTAATTGCGATGTTTACTTTGGCGGGTTTGACATTGTTTGAATTTATTAATTATAGAGGAATATTTAGTTGAATATTGATTAAAAGTTAGAACAAAAACTTTGTACAAGTTTCCAACTGATGTGAACTCTGTGCTAATGTTGAATTTGTCCATATTGAATACGTGCACGTGAATTAGTCTGGCTAATAAATAGTTTAATTTTAATTAACTAATTAAATGAAATATATTTTGGTTCAATTGGCAACGAAATTAAATATTTGTACGTGTTTGTAATTAAAAAACAGTTTGCCTATTATGAAACTATATTGAATTAACTATTGAATAATGAAGGGCGCATATTCTAATGCTGTTTAATGCAGATTGAATTGAATATTTCAACCCAAACTAAGAACAAAACTCATAAATTGTGGAGCTTTGAATAGCCATTTAAATATAACTTTAACATACATTTTTTGGTAGTATTTAAATAACTGTTATCATAACTTTTTCATAGAAAAAATACGCAATGAAAAACTATTTATTCAATTTCCTTAAACAGGACTTAATCCAACGATCGCACTATTCTTCTTCTGCTCTTTTGTTTGTTTATTAATTCGAGACTTAGGAGCGATTCACTTTTCTTATTAAGCTGTTTGCTTTGTCAGCTTTTGTCTGTTTTATTTTTTGTGTGTATTTTCCATTTCTTTTTTCTTCTTTGTCTTACTTGCGCGTTTCTATCTTTTTTCTTGCTTTTGAAGTTTGCTTTACTCTTTTCCGGTTTTGTCTAGTTTCCTTCCCTTTTTTTTTGTGCGGATCCCGTTGCCTTACTAAGTGCTTAAGATGAAAATAAACATGGCAATGATATTTACACAATGTTGGCTGAGCTATGGTAACCTCAGCTTTGTAGATACTACAAATGAACGAGGGGATATGGTGGGTGTCTTGTCTGCCTGCCTGAATGTATGTGTGAGGGTGTGTGTATAATATAGGGCTCTATGCCACTATGTGTTTGTTTATGTGCACTGCCAGCTGCGAACAATGTTGCCAGACATCAGCTGCCGCCACGTGGAGTCTGAGCGATTGAGAAAATGCGTATGCACACACGTATGGATACAACAACATACTCGTACTTCCATGGCACACATTCCTATGCACAAACGCAAGCATACAATGAAAACAAATGCTCACATGTAAGGACGAAAAAAGTTTGTCAATTAACCTAAAACAAGTTTCACTTTACAACACGTACGCTTGACATCATTTCTTGTATCTTAACTGGCAAGTGAGTTTGGATGTTTATCTATGTGTGTGTGGGTGGGGGTGTGGGTTGAGTGTGTTGGTTTTAATTTGTACATATAAAGAAATTATCACGTTCTTGGTCCTTGATAACGACAGTAGGATCTGCCCATAATGTCCTCGGCTGGAATCGACTGATCAATTGGTTGAACTCGCAATAATTCCATTTGATCACGCACCTGCAAAGATAACACCAAAATAAAGTAAATCTTTAATATCATGCCGATTTTGAGTACAACTCGTCGTATGCGTAATATTTGCCACGTGTCAAGTGTGAATTTTAAATGAATTAGCTTGAAGTCGAAACTAATGAAAATTAATTACATATGCGAGCATAATTTCTGTCTAAACAATTCATGGCTTCAAAGTTTTGAGCTCGTCAAAGTTTGACTCAATATTCAAATGAAATTTGTGTTTAGTTTTGACTGTGTTTGATTTCGCGATAGTAATTACTTATATACGCTGTATAATTCCAGATTCTCCTAGGAATTTCTTGCATTACTTTGATCGAAAAGCAAGAGTTGGTAGATAAATTTAAAAGGGGCATTAAACTGGCTCTAAGTCTTGAATATTTTCCACTTATTTTACTTTCTTCACAGAAATTATAAGTAAATTTCCGTTAGTGACTTCTAAGAAACACTTTCAACTCATTATTTATTCAAGTGTCCCAAACAATAATAGCGTATTTTTTTACACTTATTTCTTTTGAAAATATGGGTCCATCATTCAGTTCGCACATGCTTGATTTAACGGAAATCACAACTCCTTTTTGTTACTAGCTACTTATAAAGTAATCATATTCGCATTAAATTATTCATATGTAAATTCTATAACATAATGGCATTCAAAGACCTTATTGGCAACGCATTGCAGCCAGCAGTCGGCCCTTAAAGGCCTTCTAAGCCCTCTGTTAGGCTCATTTTAGCCGTTATTGTTTGGCCAACTGAACGCTGGTGTGTGTGTGTGTGTGTGGGCTTTGCACAAAGTTTGAAGCACATTTTGTGCCGCGCAAAAAGTAAAAAGAACGAGACTTACAATAAAACAAAATATATTATATATGCAAAAAAAAAAAAAAAAAACACAAAAAAATGTTTTGTTTTCAACACCAAACACCTTTTGAGGCCGCACAGCTGCGACGAAAGAGCGAGAGAGAAACAAGGAGCGTAGCAGAGTGACAGAGAGGGAGTTAGTTTGTTAGACTTGGGTACAAGGGTGCGTTGTGTGCGGGGAGGCAGACAGGCAAAGGCGGCTCACTCGGCCCATTTCCGGTGCTTTGTTTGCCATATAACAATCGAATTTACGACTTTTTTATGAGGCTTTATGTGAGCGCCCAACAACAACAACAATAAAACGTCAGCTTGGCTTAGTCTGTGGGCCCAGTCATTGCACTTTTGTGCCACGCCCACCCGCTTCCACAAGTTCTTTTGTGGCTTTTGCCTTTGGCAACGCTTTTCCGGCCTTTGAGCTGCCGTTGCTCCTGCTGCTGCTCCTGCTCCTGTTGGTTAAATGAAAAGCACATTTCACAGTTACATTTGAGTCAGAAAAGTTCAAAGCGAACCAAAATGACTGTTAAAGTGCTGCGCCACTTTTATGCTAACCAAATCAATTGTAAGAAGGTCAGTCCCTAATACCAACAGGGACTGCTTCACCCACACCCACACTAACACACACACATACATACACACGCATATCGTATAGAGGACATCATAGGATATTTAAATGAATTTGTCTCGCACAAATTGCTGCCATTTGCCGAGGACTTTTGCCCAATGCCGCCACTTGGGCTATGTGTCGTGCCAAATGCCTTTGCCATGCTCGCATGTAAGGCGTATAAAAGGCTAAAATAAAAGATACATTTACACAAACACAACAAGCAGCCTTCATCCTCCAGCCTACAGCCATCCTCCAACCATGAATAGCCTGAAAAGGCCTGAACTGCCACAACGGCCTCTGCTATTGTCTAGATAAAAACTGGCGTCAAGAAAATTATCATGTTCATGGCAATGGCTGCTGGTTGGTCCTGTAATATCCTCTTTCCGCCCCAACCTACTCCTATAACCCAGTCATTTGTGGTTGTTGTTGTTGCTATTATTTCGGAACGCATTGAAAAGGCGCCACAGCATGAGCAGTGAGCAGTGAACAGTGTGACATTCCCATGAGCAGCCTCGAAATCTCTATTGCCTCCATTTCGCTTATTTTATACGACACACTTATGGGCTAATGGCAGCCGCCGGACGTTAGATTAAATTTGTTGTACTAAGCATTAAGGCAAGTCAATCATAAACAGTTTTAAATGCCATCAAAATTAGTGCTTGCGTTGCTTATTAAAATTAACTACAAAAATGTTAAAACTTAAAATTTCGGAAGCATAGCGAAATTTTGGTTAATTTTTATGCTGGAACGTCTTCAAAATGATTTTGATTCCCAGTGCGTGTTTAGCATTAAAGGGTATTTAATGACTGTGCGTGTGTGAGCAGAGAAGAGATGACAATCATCAAAATAGCCTTTTGCCTAATTTCTATGACTTGCTTAATTATCGCAATGATAGCACCACCAAACTCAGACCCCTGAGAGATACCCCAGCTGACCTACAAGGCCTTGAGTCCCCAGAGAAGGAGCATTAAGCGTCTAATAATTGAACACTTGAACTGGTTTTTGTGTACATTTAATTGTATTACAGGCGACGCAGACTGCCAGATAATATATATTTCATTTCAAAGTCAGGACAATAACCCTGATAAATGAGGCGTGCATAAGAATAGCTCTGATTTGTTAACGCCTCTCACTTTGGAGTGAGTGAAAACCAAAGCAAAAAAATAAAAATTAAATAAAGTGAAATAAATAATCATAAAAGTACACTGGGCAAGCATTTTTAATTACTTTTGTGGCAGAGTTAACCAAAATGGAGAGAATTACAATTTAACAGTACTTAATGAGCATTATGCCATGTAATAAACAGCAGTAAAAATTTTAATATATAAATTTACCATGTGGCTGCATACCCTGTGCTAAAAAGTTATGCTGTGAAGGTATGCCAGTTCTTTAAGCCACTAGGTAAAATCACGCTATGTATACTGGGTGTTGCTCAGTCGATGCCACTTCATTACAGTCAGCTTTCTTGCAATTGCTTTGTTTGGATTTTTTCTAGCGCTGCTGAGTGCAAAATGCAATAAAAACAAAGCGATTTTAATCACTCGCCCAGCAAAGTAGGCAACGCTTTTTTTAATGCCATATCCACTTTCATTCGCATTCCCACTCCCATTCCACTTCGCTTACATATTACTAAGTAAGCGTGCATATTCTCGCACAAATGCGCATTGTAATCACATAGACAGCCATTGTCGGCTGTAGTTTGCTTTTTGTATAATGCACATGAAAAGAGAAGTGCAAAGGCAAAACTAATTACAACGTAGCACAGGCAGATAAGGCGCCAGAGAGTCACAGTCCGAGTCTGAGCCCGAGATCGAGTCCGTCTCCGAGGCAGTGTCAGAGTCAGGGAACTGTAGAGAATATGATTAAAGTTGTTGAGCTCGAGACAAGCGCTAAATTAAAAATGCTGTGGCATCTCTTTTTTTTATTTTTGGAGGGACGAAACTTATGGGCGGCTTTTATAATGAGTAAAAGCAATAAAATGTGCGCCAGAGTAGCAGCGGCTCAAGGGGGCATATGATTTATATTTGTTATTAAATCTTTAAATGACCATAGACGCTGAGCTAAAGAGAGTGGATGGTCACAACTCTAACTAATATACATGCCGCATTTTAAATGAGTTTTTAACTAAAGCAATTTAAAAAGTAGAAATAACAAGCTCGTCGTAAGAACATTAGTTGGCTTTAGATATCCTTTCGCTGTAGTTTATGAGACTCGACAAATAATTGCCATGAAGTCGATCCAATTCCTATCAAAGTCATTTAATCATGGTTATAGCAATTAAAGTTTGGCTTATCCCTTTATCTACTTTTGCTCTTACATAATTAAGATAGTCTAACTGAAAGTTGTCTGTCACATTCACTGGATTTGAAGCATACTCTCTGCAGTTGCGCAAGAAGAACTTGAGCCGACGTTTAGTCAAGCACCCAATCGACTGCAAAACAAACCCACTTGGAATCCTTCAATGGTGCTATGCCATCGAGTGGCATTCAAAGTGAATAGAGTAACTGCCTTACAAAGCGTGGCAGGCAGTCATTGCGTATTGATTTAAATTGAATGCTGCTTGAGTGTATCCATCGAAGCAGTCTCATCGCACAGCAGCCCAGTGACAGCAACAGAGCTACCAAAAGCAACAAATAGCTCAGCAAACAGTGTGATCTCGGCCAGCAAAGCAGACAGCAAACAACCTGACCACATCCGCAAACAAAGTGCAGCGGCTTCTGTAGCTGTTCTAATGCTGGTTGCCAGGATGTTTTTTTGGTCCATGCTCATGTATAAATATCGGAATAACCATTTGGAAATCCTTTTAAAATTATTTTACAACTTGCGTCTTTTCGACGCCAGACACACTCCACAGAGAGAGAAAGCACAAAAAAATAAAGACTGAGCGAGGGAACGAAAGAAAGGCAGACGGAGAGAGTTCTAGATAGTTCTTGTCGTTTGGTTTTGTCCAGCTTTTCTTCCTGCACGAAGTATGTGCAAATTCCATTGCAAAGCCACATTATTCTCTTTATCCTTTGAAAGGAATTTTCCAAGTGCAATAACAAGCGAGCCAGAGAGTCCACATCTCGACCCACTATCGAGTTATCTTTGGGTATGCTGCATCGCCTCAACGTGTTTTTTGTTTGAAATGTGCTTTTGTTTGGTGCTACGACTTAGCCCTAATCTGCAGGTAGTACTATATACACAGCTTGTCGAAACCCAGTCAGAAATGTTGCCAATGTGTGTGCACAGTGAACAATGGAAAATAGAAAATGGAAAATTGTATTTGTTACTCACCGCTTCGACTTCCTTGAAGACGCGTATTAAATTATTGCCAGCCAGTTTCGCAATATCCCCTTCTGACCATTTATCCGACTCAAGCAGTGTGGCAAAAAGATGCGGATATTTGGACACATCCTCCAAGCCTTTGGGCACACTAAAGAAACAAAGAAATGCAGCTCAGTTGCAGCTCAAAAGTGCTGTGAAGTAAATACTTACAGATTGACGCCATCGTAACCAGCTCCAATGCCCACATGATCAATGCCAGCAACCTCTCGAATATGATTTATATGAGCTGCACAGAAAGTAGAAAAAATTCTAAAATTTAACAAATTTCTTAACAGTTTACTTTTAAATGTACCTACCCACAACGTCGTGCAGCGTCGCCTGTCCAGAGCAGCTGACAAAGTGCGGATAAAACGCCACCATAACGAGACCGCCATTAATGGCCTATTAAGTAGAAAAAGTCATTAGTTTAATGCCAAGTTAATTGACCAATCAGCAGACATAATACGTACAATTCGCTGTAGCACATGATCCGGCACATTTCGGGAACTATTACAGATGGCATGAGCGGAGGAGTGTGAAAATATCAGCGGGGCACGGGATGCGGCAAGTGCATCCAGCATTGTAGGCACCGACACATGCGACAAATCAACAATCATGCCCAGGCGATTCATTTCCTTCACCACAAGCTAAACAAAGGTTCAGTAAATAAGCAGAAGAAAAAACATTTCAATCAATACAAAGTTAGTTCTTTATGTTTACTTTGTATTTATAAACAATGATAAAACAAATTGTAGTAAGTATGTTTCACACAATTGCCTTTCTTGTTAATAAATTAATTGATTCAAAACGATTTCATTTAACAAAAAATTGTAGTTGTATGTGGTAAAACAATAAATCAATTAGAGTAAACAAGTGACCATTTGAAGTCATGTAACAATATAGAAATGTTTTTTTTTTGAAAAGACAAAATAGTTTTATTAAATCGTTTCATTCCTGAGAACTTTAAATGCTTAAAAGTGTTTTGTATAAATTATTTTTTTCCACAAAAATTGTTTACTAAATTTTATTGATTTGTTTAAGCTCTCAACTTTCTTTTTTCTATGTTTTGGCAAATTTATGTTTTCTAGAATTGTTAATGGAACCCATAAGTTACCATTGACCTGTTGACCACCCTTAAAATAAATTCTTTTAAAGCCATTTTTCTTTAGCTCACCTTGCCGAACAGTGAAAGTCCACCGATGTGTGGATATTTTCCCGGTTCGTCAACTTTGCAGCAGTCCGCCCTGTAAGAACACCATAAATCTCTGACTTTATCTTTGCCAATATCTAGCTGCACTCACCAAGGTGTATTGCAGGTGTGTGTAAGTGTGAGATAACGAGCGCCCAGTTGATAGAACATACGGAGCACACTTAGACTGGTGCCAATGGCATGACCTCCCTCGACTCCAATCAGACTGGCTATTTTTCCGGTGCGATGGGTTTGCTCTATGCCCGCTGCCGTGGTTACCAACGCCATGTGGTGGGGATAGAGCTGCACCAGACGACGTATTAAGTCGATTTGTTCCAGTGTCAGTTGCACTGCATCCAGATGCTGTGAGGAGCAGGGCGCGTAGGCGGACCAGAATTGGGCAGAGACCATGCCCTCTTTGAGACGACGCAGATCGGTGTGACTCCAGGCACTGGATGACCAGGGAGCCAATTCTCGTAGATCGCCACCAAAGTGAAAGTCTTTCAATTGATTCTTGAGAAACTTGCGTATATTCCATGGCAAATCGTTGTGACCATCGATCAGAGGTACTTCTTTCAATACATTTCGTACACGTTGCATCCGATAGTCGAAGTCTCCGTTGGCATTGCTGTTGCTCCCGGTGTTGCTGTTGCTGCCAGTGCTGCTGCCAGCTGCAGCAACAACGGAGCATTTTAAGATGGGCAAGACCAGCACCGGAAAGTAGACGAGCGTCAAGAAGTTGAGGCCACAAACCTTTGGAAGCTTCCTCGATTTCATTGCCCCCAGGAGCTAGCAGCACAGCAAAAGCCACGCAGCACTCACATTGATGATGTTCGTCGTCTTTCTAGCTGAAAATTACAATAAAAAATGAACTATTACAATCACAATCACAATCAGAATCAAAATTTAAGTGGTATTGAGTTGAAAGTGCTGAGCCGTATTACAACAAGAATATTGCATGTGCTACTGGTTTGTTTGTTGGCTTAGACGCCCTTTGGCTGCATGCCGTGATTGAGCTATTGAAAGTTGTTGGCAAACAAATGCCATAAATATAACGCCCATGGACTTCCAAAGCTCTGCTTCTAGTTTCGGTGCTGGTTCTATTTCTGATACCGGTTTTGGTCTAGTCCATGCCAAACATAAATAAAACTTTTCATATTTATTTGCAGAGCCAACTTCGATATCGAATGCATAAAAATGCACAATAAAAATGCAAAAATTATTTATAGCAAACTTTTTGCTATAGGATCAACATCCACACAAAAATGAAATCAAAAGAAACCCAAAAAGAAAAAGAAAAATGAAAGAAAAGTCCAACACCGAATTTAAATAGTTTGCACAGTGGGACAAAGTTCACACAGCGACACCAAACTGAATGCCAGACAGGGACAGCAAACTACTTTCCATGCATTTGGGTGAGTTTTTCCTCTTGGCTGCGACTTTACGGGCACAAAGTTTTTTCTCGAACTGCAGGTGGGCCAACAGTAAGAGGAGGGAGGAGGGGAGAGAAGAGAAACGCTAAATGTTGAAAAGAAACTAAAGCTAAGTTTGGGGATTGAGCACAGGCTGCAAGTGGCATATGAGTAAGCCGCAGTTGCTGACAGCCGATGAAAGGGTATTGACCGGGTCTACACCACTTCTCTCCCTCCTCACCTCTTCCACTCTTAAATCATTTGTATATGTGTAAATGTGCGGATTTCTTCTTTTTCGCACAGCAAAAGCCATTTCGTTTTCACAAATTTTCTTTGCTAAACTCAAATTAAAGTTTCAACCCAACAACAACAGAACGGAATCAAAAGAACTAAACTCAACTCTACTAAACTAAAGTAAAGTAAACTACTCTAATAGTTTTTAATGCATAAGTCGGCTCCTTAGAGAGCTTAGGTAAACAACGAAATAAAAAATCAACTCAAGTACCACAGACAATAAAGTTTACGTCTTGAATGGCGGCGAAAGGGTTTAAATGCGGTTAAGTCTGAATCACATTCTATTGTCAAGCCCTAATAGGTTATTAAAATATATGGTAGGTTGAACTACTCGTAACTCTGTAGACTCGTTGGAAGTAAACACTGTTGTCCTAAGACTCAACTTGTAATTGTTAGTTAAAGACAGAAAAATAAGAATGGAAATTAATAAATTCGTAAATATAGCAGATACAGTACCAGATTCCATATGGTACTTGAAGTAGATTTAGTAGGTCAAATTAAAATATAAAACCAGTCAAAATTGGGAACTGAATAAATGAAATAATGTTTATATATTTAAATATCAGTTTACCCACCAAAAATTTGCGGTCATATTCGAGTCTTTTGTGAGTCCTATTTCTGATTATAATAGTCATAAATGAGCTCATTTTCTGATCATAAATGATCTATTCGACGGGAGAAAAAACTGCCCTAGTATAATGCTCTTCTTGATGAGTCGCTTATGACCCGTTTTTATAATCAGTTTCGAGTCATGTTCGAGACATATTTTTCTTTATTACTGCAAAGCAGAAGTAAAACCAATCGCATTTCAATCCCCTGAATGATCTATTGTCGATTGCTTTGCGTTTTGTTGCTATGCTTTGAGTAAATCATATGAGAAATCATTTTTTAATAGCCATGGGGACTCAAAAAAGACTCGCCAAATTCATTTCTTACAAAACAGTCTTCCAAATGCTAGGTGGGATTAAACATTGAATTCAAAATAAATCGTTTATAGGCTATTTTTGAAACTGCATTGCCTTATTTGCTACTACTGCCTTGTTATGCAAATAATTGATGTTTAAATTTGTGACTATAGACAAAATCACAACAATTTTATCCACAAACTTGCTCTGTTAAGCAGCTCTTTAAACAGAAGCCAGTTTGTCAATTTAGTTTATTAGTTTGATCTGAAGACCACAGATAAGCACTTTGTCGACTCACTGTTATTTTCGACTCTGTTTAAAAATAATCGAAATTCTTAAATGGCAATAACTGCCGGCAAATACTTTGCTATTATTGTGGCATCGTCTCTCTGACTGCACATTTTCAAGATTTGGCATTTGCCACATTTTTTCGTGCAATATACAAATTTTCATTTGCACAGACTTCATGTGAGAACTGTTGGTATGCACTTTGTAGAGCAGACAAATAAACAAACTGAGAACCGAGAGAAGATTTCCACGAAGAAAATGAAAAAAGAGAGAGAGAATAGAAAGAAGGGATATGCGGGGCAAGAGGAATATGAGGAAAGGACACAACTAGTACGTATGTTGATTTTCATGGTCTGCTGCTTGGGAACAAAATGGAAACATTCCACTCTACAAAGTTTGAAAGATATCTTATCTGCTCTGTTTGCTCTCCTTTATTTGCATATTCTGGTGCCCATTTTGAAGTTTTATGCTTAAGCAAAAATTGTATTTGTGGTGCTCGACCAAATCTTTAATACTTATGTATCTCGAAAAGAAATATTGACAACGACAAGGATAACGGCATTGACAAGGACAACGCGTTGCGAATATTTCGTTGCTTAAAACGTGACACAAACGCAACGCACGAATTATTAACACAACAACACGACAGAGGGCTAAATGAAGGCCTATTGGGTTAACAACAACAACAACAACAACAACAAGAATATTAACATTGGCAACAACACTGAAAGCCAGACAAACAACAAGCGACTGCAAAATCGAAAACGTTTGACGCTTCGTTAAACATTTATGCCATTGGCAGGAGCAAGGTCAAAGGTCGAAGGACGAGGGTAGCTGTACCAGCATTTGATCTTTAATTAAATTGCCATACTGTTTCATTTCTTTGTTAACAAATGCAAAGAGCAGAACAAAAGGAATAATTGAACACAATCGAAGGGCTCCCGCAATTAAAATATCAGAGAACAATGCGAAAAGTTGCTGAAGTTCCTCAGATATTTCTCATTTCATTATGTTTCGTTAATTACTTCAGGGGTAATTTAAATCAGAGGAATGTCTGTGTCTGTGTCAGTGTCTTCTATAGATAGAACTGAAAAAGGTTTTCGTAAGTCAACACTTTAGTTGATTTACTGGAGTATTTTCGGGCAAATTCAATTTTAAAAGTAAGTTTACACAATAAATTTATATTTTGCTAAAAGCTAATGCAAAACGAAACGGAAGTAACAAAATTGTTGTTAGCCTTTTTTATTGCAATTACGGAGTATTTACTTGGGGGAACATGCGAGTACGCGAGTTTAGCGAGTACTTGGAACAACAAAAAAGTTGGTAGCTTGTCAGTTGGCAACTGGGCAAGTACACACACTCACACACACACTCACTCGCACACTCAGTCGCAGCCAGACAAAATGGGCGCAAGGATAACTGCGTACTACATTGCGTATGCGCGTTCTCGTGCAACGATAGGAGCAGCGTGTGGGCAGAACGGCTGGGAAGTGGGACGACTCATACATTTATTGCAACATATAAAACATTATTTTGCATGGCCTCAAAAAGGAACGGCGCATAACCGACACACATAAAAATGAAGAAGCAGAATAATAATAAAAAAAGAAAGGAGGAAAGGAGGAAAGGAGGAAAGGAGGAAAAAGGAGTGGAGGGAACGCTGGAAAATTGCAGCTAGGAAATGCGACGTCGTTGTCGTTGACATTGTCGGTGCTGAGTTGCTATTTTCCTACAAAGTAGCAAGCAAATAAATAAAAAAAAAATATAATAAAATAAAATAATACAAAAATACTTTTCTTTCAACATTAGCGTTGCATTTAAGGAAGTGGCGCTGCCAAACGAGACTCGCCCAAAAGACTCCACGAAACATTCCGAGTCACCCGCTGGCTAGTGAGTCTTCCGTTCTGGATTTCCATGCCGGGAGTCAGGCAAGGAAACGTGCCGTAAACTACGCCAGACAATCAAAATGCATTCATGTGCGCTTACTTAATGTTATTTATAATCAACCCGCTGTCTCCCCCAAGTCCCCTCCAAGTCCCCTCCAAGTCCCCTCACAGTTGATTCCCTTTGCCACTAAAGCTGCTACTTATTTTATTTGCCGTTCGCCGTTCGTTCTCGTCCTTCGTATTCGAATTCATTCATTGGCATTCACTTCATTCAATACGAATTGAAGCAAGCCATCAGTTGCTTTTACATTTGCTCACAATAGCCATGCCTTGAATTCATTGGGGCTGCAGAAGCACTGCCCCCTTTGTTAGCCTGGCCATAATAAAAATAATAATAATAATAATAATAACAAGGCGTGGCATTGCTTGACGAGCCACCAGCTCGCTGCTGTAAGTACCGCCATCTGCCCGACTTTCAACAATTTTCCATTTTAATGGGCATCATAAAATATTTAAGAATTATTGCATGCCAACAACTTAAGCTGATCCTGTGGCCTGAGACGTACGCAGGAATACTTCAAGCAGATTAACGGAATATAATAAAAATAATTAATAGCTGCATTTAAAAGTAAAAAGCTTAAATCAAAGCAAAATTTAACTACTAATTAATTACTTAATAAATACTATTTTAGACAGAACAAAACAATTATAATCTACTATACATAACACATCGATTATAAACAACTTTAACTCTAAATTTATTAAAAATTACATTTAAAAGTGCTTTTAAATATAATATACTCCCAAACAAGTTTTAAATTATAGTGTTTAAACTGATAACTTAATATGTATGTTAAATTCTGTTCAGAAAATTAATCTACACAATTAATCAGACCTTAAACAGCTTTAAGCAATTAAGTAAAACTCTGCGAAATATTTATAATTCCGTAAGGTTCACACACTGAAATATATAGCAGCAGGTTCAACGCACTTATTTCCATAAGCCATAAATTCTAATTTCAGTCCAATTTCAATAAGAACTCATGAGAAAAATGAGAGTAAGCATTCGGCATAAATTAATTTAACGCTGGTGCAAAAAAAGGCATCAAAGTACAAAAACGGGGCGCAAAAAATATAGAAACTTATGGGGGGAAAACACACACACACACACGCCACCTGATGTTGTGTTTTCATTTGGATTTTTATTATATATTCGGTTGTTGTTGTTGTTGTGATTTTGATTATTTTGTACTTATTTCATTTTATTTTTGCTGGCAGTAAACAACCGAAGCTGAGCACAAAACTGTGCGCATGTGAAAATCCTTGTACTACACATACTTCCCAGTGTAGCATACTTTTTGGGGCTGCCCCAATACAATGACAAACTGGAACAGAAACTACAACAACAAACATAACGGTAAGGGTCCTTAAGGCATGCGTGCGTAAGAAAGAATTGAAATTATTTTACAACATTTTCATGTTTTCTGCTGTTGTTTGATTTGCCTTTGCTTTTGGCTTCCTTCACTTGTTTGTTTATTTTCCTTTCCTACTTTTGCTTTTCTTGCTTTGACGCTTTGTTCGTTTTTGTTTTGTTGTTTTGTGTTTTTATTTCCTTTTTGTGTGCATAATTTATGCACGAGTTGAAAACCAATTGCAAACTAGTGCTAAAAGGTTTAAATGTTTACCCCAAAATGGCCTCAAAAATAGACTAGCCCCAGCAAAGGAAAATACACCACAAAAATAGTTGGAATTAAATATCCTGAGGCAGCACAACGATTGCTATATAATTCACATTCAGCACAAATAAAAAACAATAAAATTTAGAAATTTTTTCAATAGATTGGAGTACAAATTATTGAATAGAATTTCATTGAACTTTGGACATAAATATAATTTTATTAGAGTAGCAGTAACAAAAAGTTGAAAGAACTCTTCTGTCCAGTATACAAATTTATATAAATATTTATACCAGTATATAAAAAAGTCTTATTTATTTACTCATTAAAAATGTGTAACAATTTGAATTTTATGTAAAAGAAATTGATCAATTGCAATTATTTAAATTTAAATTTGCATTTATCCACGTTATCAACACATTATTAATAGTTTACACATATAATTACCAATTAAATTAAAATGATTTATTTCAAATACAGTTTTGAGTTACAAACAGTGCAAATATAGATCTTTTATAAAAACAAACATGGCCATTTAAATTTATTCACTAAAGTGGGATGAATAAATTTGTTGACTTTAATAGTTATATTCCCTCTTAAAGCCACAACCTTTCACCAGGGAAACTGCCCCAATGTCAATTTTGTGCAAGAATCAAAATGAAACAAAAAGTCAAAGCTCAACAACTGTTCAGAGACTTGACCATAGCTCATAAACACCTGCTGAAAGGTAACAAGCGCTTATGAAAGCAACAAACACAATAATAGCGACACAAGGGGTTGCCACAGCTGGGCTAAAAAAGTACGAAGAGAAGGGGAGAGGAGAGGGAGGGAGTGTAAGGAGATAAGCTCAAAGTTCAAAGCAAATTGTTGCGGAAGGCAAAAATCAACATTATCATCAGCAGGCAGGATGATACTCAAGCACCAGCTATAGGATACTCATTTTAACAAATGCAGACGAGTCGGCAGCGACGAGGAGAAGAAGGGAAAAAAGCCCACAATACACACACCCACACACACACACACGCAGTGCCATTTAATGGCATTGTCTGTGTGTGTGTGTGCTGTTGGTTGGGTATTTGGGTGAAATTGGGTGACTTGACAACGCACAGCATTCGCATGTCGCCTGCTGCATATTAATGAAGTGGCAGCCAGTCGCTCCGCTTGGTCTCGGGCTGGGGCTGAACTGACTCCCCAGCTAGTAGCACTCATCAATTTCTCAATATTACGAATTTGGCTGCCAAAAATCTGCATATGAACCGCAAGGGTACACACAATGTGGCATGTACCAATTTATATAGAAATAAATGTACATAAATACATATACATATACTAGATGTATGTTTGCTAAAGTTCTTTGCTTACCCAAATTGTGCAAACTATTTAACATGCTCTCCGGCTTTTTGCAAATGCTTTAAGCTCTATGATTTTATTGAAATTTTGTTTTTTCTTCAATTTTCTTGTTTATTAAATTTTTACTTTCTTTCTTTTCAAATATTTAATCTGCTTTGTGTTTCACTTCACTTGGAATTCACATAATTTGTATGCTTTAATTCGCTTGCACGCCAAGAAAGTCGCGTAATTGTTGTCGCAGTCAATGCTCGAGGGCAATGACAGACATGGCGTATACGTAACGTAATTTGCGCGTTTATACGTATGCGTGTGTGCGCGTGAGACGACACAGAAGGCGAATGCAACACGTGTGGCTGATGAATAAAGTAGCACGTTTTGCCACACAACCAAACCGGTCGACGCACGAATTTCAACTGAAACTCAAATGGCGACAAAATGCGAGACAGGACTCGCCGCAGTCCTTGCTGTGACCCACGAAGCCCACAAACGCCGAACGAACCAAACAACGAACTGTGCGCATTAAGAGCAAGGACAACGGCAACAAAGAGCACCACATTCGTGTAAGTATAGATGGGAATCTCGAAGCGGAAGTTGCTCTGGCTATCGCCATCGCTTTGGATGTGATTGTGATTGTGCTTCTGATTGTGGCAGCATTAGATAAGCAGCAACGTACCACAAAAAACTAATTACAAGAAGCTCAAGTAGATGTCTTGTCAAAAGACTAGACTCCATTTAATAACTATATCCAATAACTAACTTAACAAGTTTCTATCTTGTCATTTTAACTCTAACTCCTTCTAACTCTACTTTCCACAAGTTTAATAATTTTATATCCTAGGTTAAGGCTATGTAAAATAAAGAGCGAGCTACAGAGAGTTACTAACAAAGGGAAATTTTTCTCTTTGGTTTACAATTCACTCAATTCAATTGAAAAATATTGGGAACTTTTTTCGTTTCTCTCAGTCAGCTGCGTCCTCCTTTTGTCCTATTAGATTGAGTACTTTTACATTGCATGAGGTCAGGCATGTGCTCAAGTGCTTTTCTTGTGTACGAAATAAATATGTATTAATAAATAAAATAAAAAATAAATTTAATTTGTATTTACTTGATTAATTTTGAATGTAAAATTGATTTAAATAATTTATGACATAGGGTAATATTAGTAGTTAAGATACACTATGTAATTTAGCATAGTATGTAGAGTAATGAAATCTTTCACTACCTTAATAAGTAATAGTATTTTAATTTAATTCTTGAAAATATAGATATTTTATTAAAAGTGTACACAATTTTATAGAATTAATTCCTAAACGGTGGTATAAAGGGTACAAATTTTTACATTAATATAAATTTATTAACTTTCTGGAAATATAGATTATTTTATATTTGTTATTTATAACTATTTTAATAGTAAACAACTCAATAACACACACAACTTGTTTAAATCATGTTTATTAAAATCCCAACAGCAGCAAGCAGTGTCGAACATGGCAAGCAGTGCAAAGCTTTCGCAGCTTTTATGCAGCTGCTCAAGCAGTGCCCAAAGCTGGCTGCCAGCTGACAAGCTTAGTCGTTGCGCGAACCGCAAGCTTTAAGATACCAAGAGCTTTTGGTATTTTACATTTAGCCACAAGAGTGCAGTAGATTTATCAACACCGAACGACCTCCAAACAACCTTTTGACGTTTCGCTTGCCTACATTCGCGGCCGCCTTTTGCTTATTTCACTTTGGAATTTCACGTCGACGTCGCCGTCGCCGCCGCAGTCGCAGTCGATAGCCGAAAATAATAAAAGCGCCGAACATTTAACTCCAGTGCAGCAGCAGCAGCAGAGCCAGCCGGTAGCCAGCAGCAGAGCAGCGCAATTAGCAAAACACCCACACAGTCACATTTTCCAGATCGGTGAGTGTGTGTGCAAGTGTATTCGAGAGTGTACAAAAAAATAAATAAATTAAATAGTAATCTACAAAAAAAATACCAAGCAATCATAACAGTTTCTTATCTCGTAACAATATTAAGTGCATTGCCCGTTTTTTTCCTACGTATTCTCATCTCAAGACTGTTTCGTAATCGTTATAAAAGTTACAGAACTTTCTAGGCGAATGCGGACGTGCATGTATAAATGTGTGCGTATATCAGTGTGTGTGTGTGTGCCTGTGTGAGTGTTTGTCGGTACGAGAGTGACTGAGACTGGAACTAGAAGCTTTTTATGAGGCTCCATGTGCACTGCTTCTCGACGTGATTAGCCCATGCAACCAAACCCAAGCTGATAAGAAACTTGAGCTTTTCGACAAGAACTACTACTATATATATGTACATGTATATATAATAGTAGTAATGCCGGCTTAACCAGCTGCTTCAGACAGTGTTCCCTTTATGCCCTCGCCGCTTCCAACTCCTCTGTCTGTTTTGCAGCATTTTCACTTTTCGGTTCGTTTGCTTCTTGGCACAGTCTCAACTGCAATTTGCGGCCGTCGTCGTCGTTGTTTTTGCTTCTTTTCTTTATAAATAGTACTTAAATGCTAGCATATTATGTCTTTTAAAAACAAACAGTATATGTATTCCTAATTATCTATATGCATGCATTTTAATTAGCTTTCGTTAATTTCTCAATTAAAATACGTCATAGCTGAGCGTTTGTTGACTTCAGGAAAATTGCTTCTCTGAGAAAAGTGTAAACTTTAAGAGAACATAAAAGGTTAAAAAGAGAAAGTAATAGATTCGTGTCTACTTTTCTCGGGTGTGGTTGTTACCCAGGCAGCTTAATTGTGCTTACATTTGAGCTTTACATAAGCAAGTGATCCACAAGAGAGGAAGAGAGGTTGTCACAAAATGAGAATCAGGTAGATAGAGAGAAAATGTTATACAGAAATACGATTTAGGGGTGACAAGAGGCACAACACAACATAAATAATGAATTTAGTAAACTGTAAGACGCAAAACAAGTTTGTGAATGAAACCAGTTTCTTTTACACTCAATCTCTCTCTCTTTTAGTTAAGGGGTTTTCAACTACAGGTAGCAATACAGCAAAAAAATCGGCAAAAGTTATTTATATTTATGTGTTTTAATCATTTTAAAACTTTAAGCAAAACAAGAACACTTTAAATATTCACATCGGAATTATGGTAATCTTTATAACTACTTTTATAATGATTTTAATGGCTTTATATGGCAGTTTAAAGTTCACTGTAGAGAAAAAGGTTTTTTTATGGGGTTTGCCAATTTGCTGTTTAGCTATGCGCTTTAAGTAAGTTAGTTTGAATTTCAAGATTAGCCTAAAGGGAAAACTGATATGGAATAACTTAGTTTATATATATTTATTTTTTGTTGATTTAAATACGTAATGCAAATCTTTCTACAGCTTGAAAAAATTGTTATCCCTTCTCCATTCATTATTCCTTATGACGTCAGCTGAGCCGTAGAATCACTACCTCCCCCCACAATACTACAATATACTACACTATAATATACTACACTAAAATATAACATAGTATATTTGCCCGTGGCTCGTCTTATTCATTTGACCTATTGCTAATGACGATAGAGGCGGGACCTGCTGCTGCTGATACAACAACATCCTGAACAAGTCGCATAATGATAACATTTCCAAAGACTTTGGAATCACGGAATATATTGACTGTCTCTTTGAAGGGGGCTCGTTTATTTCTTGTTTTTAATGTTGTTGCTGAAGGTTAAAAATGATAACTGCTTGACAACAGCCATCCAGCAAAGTTAATTGTTGTTGTTTTCATAATTTTCGATTCAAAAATTACTATATATTCGTTTTTTATCAACTTGTTTTTTAGCAGCAGCAGCGCCATCAGCTCTTCACAAACACATTTCAACTTATTTATACACATGTGTCTATTTTATTTTTATATAGCATTTGTATGTATAGCCTCTTGATAGGAGCAGTAAATTAGTGTTGTTGTTTTCCTATGTTGTCGTTTTTTGTTGTTGTCGTTGTTGTTGTTGTTGTCATGCGTCGCTTCGTGGTGTTCGTTTTTTTATATTTATTCGTCGAGTATGTTGGTCTACATTTCAGTCTTCGATCAATTGCCGGCTCGTGTAGGTGTGTGTCAACCAAGTGAATCATATTAATACTATATAGTATATATATTTAAGTACTATATATACTTGTTTGTGAAAACCTTTTTTTCTTTTTGGGACCAACGATTAAAGTTCATTAATTAGTTATCTTTGCGCTGAAGTAAACAAATATTATAGTTTCCAGAGTTATCAGTTGTAATTGAGCTAATCAGTTTTGGAATACTCAAAACATATATATACATTTTATATATATATTTATATATGTATGTAGTTCCTTGTAGTATTGGCAGTGCGTGCTTTTCAATGTCAAACAAGTCAAGCAATCGCTTTGCAACTTTGTTGTATCTAAAACTTTTCTCTACAAGTCGCACGACTACTTCCCGTTCTCCTTTCTCCTCTCCCTCTTCTTCTCTTGCTCTCGCTCCACACATATTTTGTATAACCGTTTCGTAAGCAACACGTCACAAATTTCACACTTTGTCAACATGTGACCGCAACATGTTGCTTGACCTTGTTCAATGTCACCGCGACGAGCATGCGCCGCTTGAGGCACGTCATCACGCAGCCCAGCAGCTTCTGCTTGAAAGTGAAAGTAAATTTGTACGTCACAAATGCGAGGGTG
This sequence comes from Drosophila dunni, assembly GCA_018152125.1. Taxonomy (NCBI): domain Eukaryota; kingdom Metazoa; phylum Arthropoda; class Insecta; order Diptera; family Drosophilidae; genus Drosophila; species Drosophila dunni. Next base: position 586,745 of record JAECXC010001197.1, on the reverse strand, counting down.
CTACGTGCCCTCCCTCCTCCTTGACCCTACGCATGACAGTAATATTTCGATGCCTACCGGTTTGATTACATCAGGCGGACGAGGTTGTTTCACGATTCGCACATCCGACTTGGCTCAGTAGCTAGCAAAGCATTGTCGAGGTTGGTTCATCAGTTCTCTGGAAACATTTGAAAACTTAATAGAAACTTGGAGCAATGAGTAACATTTAATTAGAGCGTTGTAATTAGTGAACATGTGAGAAATAATTAGAGTTTGTGAAATGTAATAAAATTAAAAGCAGTGAATAAGTAACTGAAGAAACACACATAACATAAGTCTGTTTCATTTGTGGTTTGACTATAAAAAAATAATTTTACTCTCCACATTTTGGCAACATTTCAACGACAACATTTCATTGTTGGCAACATTTTTGTGTATTCAAATGTTACGCTCTTTCAATTGTGCTCTATTCAATTCCCTCTCTTCCATTCTCTCTCTCTCTCTCTGTTTCTATTTCCAACTAGAAACAGCTGTGCGTTTGATAAGCTTTCAAAATGTTAACCCCTTATGATAGATAGCTCTTGAATCAAATTAGTTTTAAATTTTTTGTGTAACATTGCCAGTAACCCAGAAACACCTATTACATTCTATGGCATAGGGATTAATTATAATTAGCAGTTTTAAATTAAATTTATTGTACTACACATTTCCAATTATTAATATGCAATTCATTCAAGCAATATTAGTTAATCATGTTTTACCCACAAAATGGATACGTATTTTACAGAACTATACGCGAATCTCAAACATGACCACATACTTCAACTATCCCAGCAAGGAGCTGCAGGAGGAGCTCAAGACCATCGCCCAGGCGATCGTCGCTCCTGGCAAGGGTATCCTCGCCGCCGATGAGTCCGTCTCGACCATGGGCAAGCGTCTTAAGGACATTGGCGTGGAGAACACCGATGAGAACCGTCGTGCATACCGCCAGCTCCTGTTCACCACCGACGATAAGTTGGCCGAGAACATTTCGGGCGTGATCCTGTTCGACGAGACTCTGTACCAGAAGGCCGATGACGGTACTCCCTTCGTTCAGCTGCTGAAGAAGAAGGGCATCATTCCCGGCATCAAGGTCGACAAGGGTGTTGTGCCACTGTTCGGCTCTGAGGATGAGTCCACCACCCAGGGATTGGATGATTTGGCTGCCCGTTGCGCCAAGTACAAGAAGGAGGGATGCGATTTCGCCAAGTGGCGTTGCGTTCTGAAGATCGGCAAGAACACCCCATCTTACCAGTCGATTCTGGAGAACGCCAATGTGTTGGCCCGTTATGCCTCCATCTGCCAGTCGGAGCGCATTGTCCCAATTGTTGAGCCTGAGGTTCTGCCCGATGGTGATCACGATCTGGATCGCGCCCAGAAGGTTACCGAGACTGTTCTCGCCGCCGTCTACAAGGCCCTGAACGATCATCATGTCTACCTGGAGGGTACTCTGCTCAAGCCCAACATGGTGACTGCCGGTCAGTCTGCCAAGGTTAAGAACACCCCCGAGGAGATCGGCTTGGCCACCGTCCAGGCTCTCCGTCGCACCGTGCCCGCTGCCGTTCCCGGTAAGCAATCATCCAATTAATATGTGATATTTATCTTTGAGCATCTACTAAATCTTTAAATTTGTACGTATTTAGGCGTTACCTTCCTGTCTGGTGGACAGTCTGAGGAGGAGGCCTCTGTCAACTTGAGCGCCATCAACAAAGTTCCTCTGGGACGCCCATGGGCTCTGACCTTCTCGTACGGTCGTGCTCTGCAAGCTTCCGTGCTCCGTGCCTGGGGTGGCAAGAAGGAGAACATTGGTGCTGGCCAGAACGAGCTGCTCAAGCGCGCCAGGGTAAGTTGACAGTGGACAAAATGTAGTATTTAAGTGTATGGGCTTAGCTTAGGATTGGGTGTTAGACATAAGTGGTTAAATCTCTGGTTCCTACACTCGGGTGCTTACCTGCTTACCTCAAGCAATCCTTCTTTTTCCCACCAATACCTCCATTTGTCATAACTCATCACTTAACCCACCTCATCCATTTAGGCTAATAGCAAAGCCACTTGTGGCTGCTATGAAGCAGGCTCAGTTCAAGGCTTTGCTGGCGATACTGGACTGCATGTTAAGGATCATAAATACTAATACAGCCCATAGATTGCAACTAAATTAATAAATTCCACTCAATAAATCAAGAAAATTGCAAGTAACTAACAATCGGAATGGAATCTCAAGATCGTATCCAAATTTTGTATGAGAAACTAACAAATTAAAAAAAAAAAATTGTTTTACTATTTGAATTGTTGCCGACTTCACATGATAAATGATTTGTCACTCTTGTCGTTAATTTGTATCATTAAATTAAAGTTGAAACAGTCTACTATCTTGTCATAAAATTAAACTAATTACTAACATAATATAATTTATATTTCGTTAACTCACTCAGCATTTTGCATTTGTACTAAATTTATAATTTTCTATACATATTAATTTTTAATAATTCCCAACCATTTACTGCATTATTTTCTGCAAGTACAATAATCATTAATTTCATTTTAATTAACACCATAAAGAACTAATCTAAAATTTAATTTGCATTACATTACAAACTCACATTACTTTGCTTTTATTTTAATCCTTTCGCATGTTTTTTTATTTTATTAATCCCAACCAATTCCTGCTTCCTCTTCTGTTTTATATATATTTACCCACACCACGCACAATCAGGCTAACAGCCAAGCTTGCCAAGCCAAATATGTTCCCGGCTCGATTCCGTCGTTTGCGGCTAATGCGAGTCTGTTCGTTGCCGGCCACAAGTACTAAAACAAAACACTTGGCTACTATCCCGCTGACCTTACCACAAATTGGCCAAAACTGTGCTGAGATCAGACCACAAAAACATTCCACAGAGCAACACGCACTCACACACACAGAAATGGAGATACCGAAATTTCTATTACGCACTTTTATATATTTTTATAAATACATCATTTAGCTGTACTACTATAACTTAAAAAAATAAAAACAAAGACAAAAAATCAAAACAAAATTATAGAGAGTTTATACACATCTATTTTATTTCAATTTATAATGAATAAGAATATTTTTAGTTAGCATCTTAAGTTTATTTTCTAACCTACGGCAAATAATTTTTTCCCGCCTACAGTTTTAGCAATTTTAATTATTTCTTCTTAGTTACAAAGGCATCTTTAATTATAATCTCTTATATTATAAGGTTTAAATTTTATTTTTAATATAGAGTGACAGAAATAGGTTTAAGTTATTATTATAAATTTTTAACTTCCGGCTAAAAACGTAATTGCTTACACACAAACACCCACACACACCTAAATACCGATTACCGAAGCACAAAAGTCTAAAAAAGGAACAGAATCAGGGATCAGGGATCAGTCTTAACTTTTGCTGTGGCGCAAAAAAGGAGCGAAAACCTTTTCGTCCTTTTGTGCAAAGTTCGTCACAGCTTCGCAGCGCAATTACCCGTAATCGAATAAACTTTTTGCTTAAAAACTTTTGTAAATTTAATTTACAAAAAACTTGACTACGTGTGGGTGAATGTATACGTCGTTGTTTGTGTGAACTGGAAAATGTTGCCGCAGGTGAAAAGTTGGTAGATGTGAGCAGCTACAAGTTTGCAGTTCACTGAGCCATGCCAGAAATCACAGAAAACTTTGAAAAATGAGACGTTAGGCATTTTTGAGGGCTTTAAGTTATTTATAAGAAGAATTTTTAGGGTTTAACGATTATACTAATTAAATTAACGAATTTTCTCTTACCTTCCTACCTCCTTCGCAGGCTAACGGCGAGGCTTCTCTGGGCAAATACGTTGCCGGCAGCGCTGGTGAAGGTTCCGGTTCCCTGTTCATTGCCAACCACGCCTACTAAGGCACTGACAGCAAAAACAGATAATAAAAAAGCGAGTTGCTGGAAATTAATTTTTCGGCAATTTTCATTATTTATTTTCTAAGTTACAAGCAAGCAAAAAGCTATTAAAAAGCATGTAGAAAAAAAAACACAAAAAAAATATTGAAGGGAAGAATCAGAAGAATTGTTGAGAAAAAAAAAGGAAAAATATGTTTATGAGACGCAAATTTATTTTTAGTTGTAAGCACAAAAAATGTTGAAGTTACGCAAATTATATGAATATTATTAATATTATAATTATGATGAATTTTTTGTAATTTTAAATTTCATTGTTTAAAATGCACTTGTTTAAACATGTCGTAAATCGTAAAAGGATAACAAACAAACATTAAAGAACAACAATTAAAGTGTTAAACATTGAAATCGCATGTGTTTCTTACGTTTCTACTTATATTAGATATTTTTTCAACGTTTGTATACAAAACCCATGAGAAAACGTTTTTTATAATTATTATTATTATTACACTTTATATTTATGATTATGATTATAATTATAAGTGAAGAAAATGACGCAAATAAACAATACACAAACAATACTAATAAACAAAACAACAAACCAAATAATTATCAACTTATACATACATAAATACGTTTATTCAAATTGTTATTGCTGAAAAGGCATGAACTATAATGAAATATGATAATAATAATAATACTTTGGTGACTCCAAAACTGTAGTTGACAACCTATTATTATTGTTATTGTACCCTGTATTGATAGCCACCGAGGTTTTCCCAACGTTCAACCACAACGGTCAGGGAATATCGCAGGAAACAAACAATTAACCCCATTTATAAATACAAACATATATTTATGATTCATATTATTATGTGTTACTCAATTTTATTACTATATATATGTATATTTCTGCATATCGTTGTTAATCAAACAGTTTTTAGATGCAAGCAAAGCAAGTAATTAATAAGCGAAACTTTATGATTTTTAAAAGAGAAAATAATACGAAAAAGAAGGTATAACTCATTTATTAAATCCTGAAATCCTGAAAGCGAAACGTACAATAACAACATGATAATAAATAACAACAACATGTTTCACAAACATTAACCAAAATACAGAAAGAGAAAACATAAACAACAACAACGGAATTTAATTGTAATAAGGGCCTTGAACGAACATCCTTCAATAAAGAAAACCTTATAAAAGAGCAGTCGACCGATAAGACTTTTAATTAATCGGGTTTCCCGGTAACTTTGATTTATTTCTGTTGCATACCTTCGGGCGCAATTTACGAGGCTTACAGTTTGACATTCACTATGCTTGTGAGGCTTATAGTTGTGAGAGCAAACAGGATACTTTAAATTGATTCAAATCAGCAGAATAAATAAAATGCTTACCAAAAATTTGTTTTAACTGATTGGCTTGGGTCTAAATTCACATATTTCAGCCACGTGGCAAATATTGCTCAAGTACTTGATGACTTTTATTTAACTTAGACAAACAACTCCCATTGCTTTTCTATCAATTTCTGAAAACTTTTTGTTTCTCTTCAAGCTCTTAAATAACTTACCTGGCAAACAAGGTTAACGTAATTGTTTAGCTTTGAAAGTATTTCGCAACACGTTTAAAAAGTTGTTTCTGAGTGGGCAAAGTGTTTGATTGGTTACAAGAAATACAAGCACCAAACATTATGTAATTCCCACTCGAAGCATAGAACTCTTAGTGAAAGAAATTGAAGGCAAAAGTTCAGCTGGCTGCTAACTTTTAGCCAGTTATAAATGTAAATGCTTTTAAAAACCGATAACAATGTGCCATTTCCTTTCACACTTGACAATGGTTGATAAGAACTCTTTTCTTCCATTCGTTTCCGAGAATTATTATATTACCATTTGTGTTCAGTCTGTGCTTGCAATCAAATTTGAAATTTCATTTTATTAAAATGTTATGAGTGCACGAGCACTTTATTGAGTAACAGTTGCAGGCTCCATCTGAGAGTTATCATCGTTGTATCATTGGGTTGTTTAAATTAAGATAACCGAATTCAATGTTGATATTTGTATTGTATTGAGTGCAGTGACTTTACGAAAAAATCATCAGAGGCAGTGAATGCTTGTCAATCACTTCAATAGAGTTTCGACAGAGAGACAAACAGAGAGTCAAACAGAAATACACACATCTAAAAGTAGCCACTTCTCTTTTTTTTCGGATATATCTCCACGCTTTTTCAATTAACAATTTCCTTCATTGAAATTGCAAATAAAATCAGACAAAACGACTGTGTAATCCGAGCAATGATTCGCTGCCAGTTGCCGTGTCTGCAGCTGCATCGAGTGCAAAGTTCCCTTAATCAGAATCAAATAAAATGCACAGCAGAACGAACAGACAGACTGGCAGACAGACAGAGACAGAGACAGAGAGAGCGGGAGAGCGAGATAGAGAGTGAGCATGTCGGGCATGGCGTCGACACTGAAAACCACGACAAAGGCATCATGAATGTAGACATCCCATATTTGACCATCCAACTGGGTCGATTTAATTGCCAATTGTAAATACACTCTAAGCAAAGTATTACAAAGTATTACCCAATATATCATTTATGTTAAAAAGTGCATAAAAATTATTATTTATTCAAGACAAAACAACGCTTTAGACCGCAGTTGGATAGCAAATTTATTAGTATATACATTACAAGTGTAAGTTTGCAGCGAGAGTATCTGAATGTCGCCAAAGCAACTAAAAGATTTTCCATTTGTTGTTTGACTTATTCTTGATTAACAGCATTCAACAGAGTTTTTTGGACGTTTATTGCAAGTAAGTACATTAAATTATTGAAATGATATTATACTTGTATGCCATTGTACTGCAATTGAAATTGAGTTATTTCATCTGCCAAATTTATATTAACTTTACTCTGCTCAATCAGGTCAATGCATTGCAGAAACTGCCATATTTGGATCAACTTGAGTTGAGTAAGCAAAGCTACAGAAATAAAAAAAAACACTTTTAAATTATAAAAACTTTTAAAAAAAAAAGGGAAAATTCGAAGCGTGTTTAACATTAAAACTAAAAGAACTCTCAATTGGTTTCCGGATTAATGATACTATTACCGCTTGAATTGCCGCCAAAGTCATCAATAGTATTATAAGCCACTGAGTTCTATTTTTGGTTTATTTACTTTTATTTAAGCTGTAGAATAAAAATACTTTAGCAGCTTTAACCAATTTCTTTGAGTCGCAGTTGAAACGTTTTCAAAATTGCTTTCTTTTGATAGTTGTCACCTGTGTGGTAAGTGAAAAGGTTTCAACTCTTTTGATACATTATCACAAAGCGGACTCCTTGAATGCCTTCAATCGGATGTCAGTTCCTGGTTGCGCACTGACTGACAGAAAAATAGACAGTCGTGAGGCAATGTCAACATTTCCGTTAACATTGCTATCTAACGCATGGTTTCACCTAGTTTCTGCAGGACAGAAACTGTCCACAAAGTGGAATTAATTGTATTTGCATAGCATGTAAACATCATCACGTTGCTAGTTGTTGCTCGTGGGTTGTTGGTTGTTTGTTGTTTGTTGCCTGCTTGCCATAGAGACCTTTGGTGTATGGTTGGCATTGTCATTGTTCGAGGCGTTTGGACCATTTCCATCTAAGCTGCAGCCTCGGCATCCGCTTTGCATTGTATCCATTGGCTTCCTGGGGCGCAATTGTGATGCGGGCGTGTATTTTGAGCTGCCACGTTACTGATTACGCCTCAGTTTTCCTCTCACACACAGACGTAAAAAGCAGACAACGACATGTCAAAGAGGAAGTGGAAATGGATGTGAACTTGAAGGTAAAGTCGCTTCAAAATGTTGCGACATCAACGTGTTGAGGCGGAAATTGACACGCCTTGTAATAAGCATCAGTCAGAACACAAACATATTTCTGTAGCGCTCTGCAGTTGATGGAATTTTGCATAATTTGGCCACCGATTTGTGGTGCCAATTAAGGGAACTGCAGCCAAATCAATCGAAAATCATTTCATGCCTTAATCTACTACGGCTCATTACGTACTCACTCAGTTACGTGACGTGACTGTCCACACTGTCAGTTAAATGCGTAAACACCGAACAGTCTGCGACTGTGCATCTTCAATTGTCACTATAATTACAAATTGCTTTCAGAACCCTTTTCTCTGTATGTGTGTTTGTGTGTGTCTGTGTATATGTTCACAAGCAATTTCTAATTAGCAACAAACGTCACTCGGGGGCCTAATAACAGAGCTGACTGCGTGCTGACCCGCCAACGCAGCGAAAATTGACAGCTGAAGATATGCGGCAGAGAGCTCTACAGCTGCACTTATACTGACCACAGTGCAAAGCAAAGCACAGTGTCCCCAAGGCAATACAAAGGGCATTAAAAGTCATGAATATGGATTGGAAATTATGCACTGAACTATCGACCTATAACTACACAAAGCTAACAGAAATAAAGACTCCCTTTACTTGCTTTCAAAGTTGGCAAAACATCTTAAAGATTTGTATCTTTTCTTTTCAATAATAATTTAAGTTGTGAATCTTACAGTAACACAGATATTTATGCTATAATAAAATAATACAATTAAAGCTTATTTCTTGTTTGATCACTAAACAAAATTAATTACATTTATTTTAAATTTAATTTAATTGATAAATGAGTTTCTTTTTATGCAAATTTTTTATTTAATTTTAACATTTAAATATTGTTTTATTATAGAGCAAACTTTTTTGATTTCCTGTTCTGTTACTCCTGAATTTTCCTACCAGTAATGTAAATTATATAAGATTCAAGTTCTTAAATCAATTTAACAGCCTTAGGGTAAAATGTTCGTAATACAATCCACTCGTTCACTGTGCAAGTAAAGTGCAAAGTCCTGGCAGTACTTAAATGTATACCGTGATTTTAAGTGTGTACATTTGAGAGTGTGTTGCCACTTTTTTTTTGGGGGACAAAGTGCGTTGTTGGCATCATGTCATCGCCGTCGTCGGTGGCGGCGTCTCTGTCACAGTCGCCATGGCGGCCAATGTGAAGGCCAATCGATCCAGTTGGCATCCGTCTCCATCTCCATTTCCATTTGCAATGCCACATAGCATGGGCCATTTATGTTCATTGGGCTGATGTTGATTTGTTCGTAGCGGCATGACTTTTTAATGGAATGCAATTTTATTTTTGGGCGTGGACTGTGCAATTTGTAGACTTGTAGAACAATCGAGCAGCCAATGCCTGACTGACTAAATGGATGATTGACTGAAATGAGTGAATGGCCAACTGGTGTGCATTCGATTGCATTTTGAATGTTTTAACATTGGCCGTGTGCCAGAAATCGAAGCCGGAAAGACAGCCAGAACGAAAAATCAAATTAAAGAAAGAAAGCAATTTTCAATTTTTTTTGGCTCTGCACTCGCTGTTTGTGGCGCATGCTGCGTATGCGTAATATCGTAAGCATTCAAAGCTCAATTTGTGGCAAGATAAAACGGAAATGGGATACAAATTTAATTTTGAACCATGGACACTCGCTAACGGTATAATGATTTTAATTACGACCCGAAATTAAAAGTATTTGATGATACTCAAATGCAGCAGTAACTCAGTGGGAATTTACTGAGAGAACATGAATGTTTAATGAACTAAAACTCTAGTTGAAATGCATATGCAGCCGAGTGACAATCAAATGCAGTGACAGACAGCCAATTACTCGCATAATGATGGAGTCGTGGGATTTACTGTTTGGAAACAAGTTGACTTTTGTGAACAGCAGACAAAACAAGAGTTTGACAAATCCATTTATCTTATTTGCGGACATTAACTGCCACAATTGACACCATGCACAAATCGCTGTTCAAATAATGCGGTCTGCTCTGGCGTTATTTAAAAAAAAAGTAATAATAATAACAACACCCGCTGATAAATACGTTTTATTATATGTTGTGGGTTGGAGATTACGAGTTGCAGAGGTCGGGCAGTATAAGAAACTTGTACTTGTCGTACTTTAAATGGAGCTCAAAAATTGTAAAAACTTTTCAATCAGATGATTGAAAGGTGAGACGGAACAAAAGCTTAAATTACAACTCGTTCATGGCTCTAGAACTTGTATTTTATTAAACTTTCTGTAGAACTTTCCAACGCCTTGACATTTCTCAGTCTCATTTGCTCAATTAACATGCCTTTGAAATGGAATCTGAATCTGCGTTGCTTGAAATTGTGCAGTTACTAGTGGAAATAAGAGGGAATGGAATTGCTGTTACTTAAGAGAGCTGTGCACACGTAATTATATGCACAAATATTTTGTAATGAGCAGTGCAATGAATGCCTTTTAATTACAGCTCACTTAAGAGTCGGAGATCGGAAGGAACAGTATTCACTCATGAAAACGTAATGAGATTTATTTTTAATTTTGTGTTAAATGTGTTCTCAAAGATTTGAATGGAACAAAACAAAGTCTTTTACAAGTGCAATTTATACACTTTAACTTAATTTAATATACAGTCAAGAGGCTCAACATCTTTAAAAGGGCTTCAAATATTGACACATTTATTTAAATTGAAATAAACTGCTGTACTTCCCCTTTATCTGCGTCATTCGCTTAACAATTATTGCAAAAACATAAAAAATCAATTTCCATTTGTGGACTGTAAGTCAACAATGAAAATCGTTATCAAATAGTTTTGTCTAGACAGAAATCGGTTTTACTTAAGCAATAAAACGTAAAAGATACTTTATTTTATTTGCGTTTAAGGGAAAAGAATAATAAAAATACAAAGTGACCCATATGGCATACACGTAACATTGACTTGTCACATCGATAAATTGCGTATACGTGTCGTGCCGCTTTATATTTAGCACTTGTGTCCCACTCAGCGGGTAATTAAAATGTCCCAAAAGATTTCTGTTATGAAAAGTGTGTCAATGAGCAAGAAAAAATCAACAGCTGATAAAAAATTAAAACAATTCGCCAAAACTAACAAGAGTGTGTACCAAAACAATTTAGCTAAACAAATAGGCGACGCCAAAAAGTGTGCTACGCATTTACGACGGGATCAGGAAACTAAGCCACAGGCATTTCACCCCACTGTGCAGTGATTTGACAATAACAGACGTGATAACAACAGCAACAACATAACGCCAACGAAAGCAGCTTAATGGCCTTCAAGGGTGGAAAATCCGACAAACGCGACTCCACGTTGTCCTGGCTCGTTTCGCACGTGAAGCTGACAAAATATTTGGGCATAATTATCTCAGCTCTAAGCTGAGCATCTGCATGGCTGAACAGCAGTGGGGAAATTACTGTTTTAGTACGAAAATTGCCACATACTTTTGCAATTAAAGTTTTAGCAATGCCAAGAGAGACAATAGCACAACGCCATTTAGATTTTTCATTACTGATAGCGACACAGACAGAGAAAAGTGTTGGAAAATGCATTGCGCTAGCACTGGCAGACGAATTTGGCTGAGGATTAAACATTTTCGGCTGAGAGAGCTCAGAATGTATGTCTTTGACTCTGTGAATTTTTGAAATTAATTGAAATTGTTTGACGTTAGGATAAGACTGAAGCCGGATAAGGCTGCCAACTGGCGCTGACGTCAATTGAATGCGTAGTTCCATAGAGAGCTGCTGTACGTTGCTCTACAGACTGATTAAGTTCCTTTGGTGACTCGAGAATTTAGTTGGCTTTGGCTTAAGATTTTAAAATAGCATAAACTTCATTCCACTCTAAACGCAACAATTTGTAACATATTTAGAATTCCTTTTAAACAAAAAACACCTTTAAGAAGAGTACACTTGATTTTGATCTTTTTATCAGCATTCTCAAGTGTTTCCTTATAAAATCTCATTATAACATTGTAGGCGAACTGCTTGCCAGTTTGTGCATTGCCTCTTGAGGCGACATCGTCGGAATCTCAATTGAAATAAATGCAGCAGCGACATTTGCGTAGACATGAAAAGAACTAAGTACACACTCAAGCTGGCTGCACTTTACACTGGGTAAGAGCTTCACTGTTTTACTTTTCCATAGACACGCCGACTCGATGTCTCGCCATGACACCGTCGTACCGTGCGTATGCTTAATACGCGAATAGAATCAGCAATGGGACACGTGAATGCGGTAACAATAACAAATGCAATCGTCTCATTTCCGTTTCATTTTATATACGATACTAGACAAAATGACAACAATAAAAGTAAAAACCAAATAAACACAACGAATTTCATTGCCATTGTCAATGGGGCTCACAGTTTGGGATGCATTGTGCCTTGTTGTGAATTGCATTCACCTTCAATCGAAGCTTTGAACCTTTCACTGAGTGACCGACTAGCCAACTGGCCAACTGGCTGACTGACTGACTAACTCAGTGACTGACTGGCCTTTTGATTGATATGCGTCGATCAATATATATATTAAACTATTTGCATAAAGTGCGAAAATTGTACATAATAAAACGTCTCGACAATTGCTCAAGCTTCAACCGAGCTGTCGTTGAACGAAGCAATTAAAGCAGACAGCGCAAATCGAAGTGAATCGGAATCAGAATGGAAATCAGAATCGAAATCAGTATCAGACAGACAACAAATGAATTCCATTAAATTCCATTCCGAGCAGTCGCTTAGCAAATTCAAGCAACTCGCGCGCTTCACATAGTCGCAGTCGTAGAACTTGGGATATGGAATTATTGTAGTGCTCAGAAATCTCGTTTCTCGTTTCTCGACTATCATTTTATCAATTCTATTTCTTATAGAGATTTATTGCATTAACCGGAATGCATTTCCATTTCAAAAGCTCGCTATGAATAGAAAAGCTATTGTTACCGTCGGAGCATTGTCATCTTGCTACCGCCTTGATTGCTGCTCCTACGGTTACTATTGTAGTTGTTGCTTTACTTTTTGCTTTCGTTCTGTATGTCAACGGTTTGACAATGTCCAAGTTTCTGGAATGTAGCACAGTTTACCTGACGGCCTTTGTCAGCTCCAGCTACTTTCCGTGCCATTTTGTGTGATGGGACTTTTTCAGCTTTTACTTTCACTCCTTGAACTCTCTTCCACGCTCAAGTGCATGTTCATCTGGGAAACGCGGAAATTGTTTTACCAGCAAATAAATTTTGTTGGGAACAAACTTTTTTAACCCAATGAACGTGGGGACAAAAATTTCGCAAAATTTGTGGCGCACGTGGCAGATGAATATAAAAAAGTTAACTTTGCCGGCAAAAGTCCAAAACAAAAAGTAGCCGTAACAAAATTACGCTAAATTTTCGACCATAATCGCTAAAAAAGATACTCCCATAATATTTAATACAAAGTTAAAGTTGCCTATAAAGAAGCTCAACTACTAAACTATGCAGTGCATATAATTAGAAAGAACTTAAAAAGATAAGATTTAATGGTATATTCTTGATCTGGCCTTAATTCTTTACAGTTGGTTCCTTAGACTTTGCTTGAAAGAAAGTCGTCTAAGCTTCATTAAAACCATTTGTATTGATTGACATTTGCTGTCATTAAGAATGTCGATTAAGCATGCACTAATTTATAGTTCTCCATAAATTAATTCGCACTGCTTTACTCTATATTCTCTACACTGTCAGCACAATCTTTCACTTTCAGCTGTTCGAGTCGAGACAACTTTCTAGTTGTCAAGTATTTTAATCGGTTCTACTTTCTCATAACGCTACTCTGCTCCGATTGTTCATTCAGTTGCTATTCTTTCGTTCTTTCTGCGTTTACATTATGCAATTTCATTTGCTTGTGAGCGTGTCTGAAATACATTTCAATGACGTGACATTTTTGCAAATTTTAATTCTAAAGCCGGCATAAAGTCAATCAGTGCGAAATCAAGGGCTGAATTAATATTAAATATTTCAAAATAAACTATTCTATTTATAGAGCGCACTTTAAATCATGTGTGTGACTTACCACGCTACAAATCCAAAAACGTTCGATATCAATAAATGTCAAGGACATCACAAGCAATGGCCTCGCTTTGATAGTGCACGGAAATTAGTTTGTTCCAATTACTTTTCGAATGTGCACATTTCCCTTAGATTGCCCATATAGTCCACTACCTATCTATCATGCCTAGTTGAGCTTATCCAAAGGTCATAAAGCCTGTCCATTTCTCCTCATTCCCTGTCTCTTTCTCTTCCACCTCTTGTTCCTATCGTTTGCCATTGCTAATTGAATTGTTGAAATTGACTTTTGGCCAATTTGGGTCTCAGTTTACATCGATTCTTCCCCCAGGAGGCTGACTCAGCGCCAATTCAACTCAAGTTGTCAATTGAATGTGCGATTTTCAACTGCCAACAACAAGAAAAACATCGACAAGCTTGTATAAATATTGATGAATGGCCTGTACAACATGCATTTAATTAACAACATGTTTTTTTCATTCTCTTTATTAATGTTTACTTTGATTTTTTCACCATTAAAAAAGTGCTTGACTTGCATTTTATGTAACTTCTGGGTATTCTCCGTGTGCGTCATTGCTTTGCTCGAATTTGGCCTACATATATATGTATATATTTTATAGCACGCGTTGAATTTATGCAACTCAAATGCGTTCAACTTGAACTGTGAAATAATGCAGTAAATTTCCAGACGGGGATTTCCATAGTCACTTCTTAAATTTTACAAACGGGTCCACATTGTCTGCTGCTGTTATAAAGCCCACAGAAATCAACTGCTACCAAATTTGGCTAGTTGCTCTTCGGGCCAATAAGTCTGGCTGTGTCTGGGCGGCTTTTGTTTTGTAGTTTCTGCGTTAATTTCAGCTTCAGAGCATGACATCAGCTGGCTGTGGAATCACAGTCCGGAGGCTACGAGAGCAACTCAGTTGATGTGGGTGACATTATAAAGAAGAAAGCAGTTATCGTAAAACTTGTCGAACATACTACCACAAGAAGTTGTACTGTTAAGCTAGCAGCGTGGGCATCGATTAATAATATAGTTTTTTATTAAAACGCTTACAAAATTAAGTGCCTTTTATATAAAGTCAGTTAGTAAAATAAATGTTAAAATGTTAAAGAGGCAGTATATGCCTCCAAAGCGTATTCGAAATTCGGTTTAGTCAAACCAAAAGTTCGTTGGCACACATTCAACCGCTGTTGGTTTCATTCTTATTTTCACTATGCCGCCGGCTTGGCTAATAACCGAAATAAAAACTAAGTCAAAATTTGTCAAGCAAAATGAAGCAACGAGCAGAACAACAAAGTAGTTGTGGGGATTGGGAGAAATCAATAGTGTACCCCATGGGTATTGAGGAAAGACAGAAGCTCTACAAATGCCAACAGTAAGTAGAAAAGTCAAAGAGAGTCTCTCTATTTATGATGCTATAAACAACGTTAGTTTCTTCACAGCGCCGCACGTGCCACAAATTATTTTTCTTTTTTTCCGTTCTGATTTTCATTGGAATTTGTGAATGGGTAAATTGAGTTGCATTAATCAGCAAATATGTAGAATTATTTCGCTCATTGTTGATTATTATGCAAATGTAAATAAATAAAAAATATTTATTATTATTTAAAATGGCGCCAGCGTATGCAGGTCAAGCTCAAGGCAAAACAATTGACGGCATTTAATATAATTTTAACTGGCAGACTGCCTGGGTGACAAAATGATTGACACTTGCAAATCAGATGACGTTTTTAGCACGAGCCCAGCATAAAATGTTAAAATATAGTAAACAACAGCATTAACTGCTTACGAACTTTAATTCACGCCTGATTTCACTACACCTTCGTCATCGTTGTCGTCATTGTAACACAGCATCAGAATTAGTTGTGATATTTTTGGATTATATACTCAGTCAAACAGCTGTTTTTGATTTTGGCACAAGCCAACTCACTTGAGTTGTTTATCACACACATTTGAAATGCTCGTGCTTTGCTGCTGTTGCAGTGCAGCACACTGCGTATACGCGATAAATAAGGCATGCTAAAAGTAGTGTCACTGTCAGATAACAAAATTTAGAGGACAGACTCTCTTTCTCTCTATCTCTTTCTCGTTCTTCCCCCATTGTCACTATCTTGCTCAGCGCGTGTTGCAACAAACATGCGACTGACCCACAAAAATAGTCTGCATATATTACGCATACGACGCGTTCTACACCAGAAATAGTCTCCACACTCTTAGTTTACTGTTCTCTTTTGAAAGGCTTTTTTCATGTGTCTTAGTCTTTTGATTAATATTGAACTTGACTTATTTTAAATGGCATTGAGAATGATTACAAATATCAACTAAACTGTGCATAGCAACTAAACGTCAAGTTTTGTATAGACTACTATATAATTATATTATTTTAAAAGGCTTAAATAGAACTATGAATGCAGATGTCCATGTCAATTTTAGTTCGACATGAATACAGTGAATATTACTTCTAGCACATTACATGATTTCAAAGAAAGCATTTAAAAAATCTCAAAGATGAATGATTTGTTAGTTTTATTTTATGAATTAATAATATTCCCAGCTATCTCTATATTATAACTACAAATCACTGATGTAATTCAATAAAATCAGCTGATGTAGTTTTATTGATAAGAACTCATGTAAATGATTCAATAAGCACTCTTAATAGCAATTAAAGTGCTTAGGCGGCTTATTTAAACTAGCGCTAAAATCATTAAGCAGATGATGATGTTCCTCTGGTTTAATTTTTGATTCATCACAGATGTGGCCCACGTTGGTATCTTGTCTGAAATGTGCTTTGGCTCATTCTCACATAATTTTTTTGCTTTTCTTGTGTACCCACAATAAAAGTCTGAAGAAAGGAAGTGGACTTTTAAATAGAAATTACCCAAGCAACATACTCATTTGATTTTGTTTAGTTAAAACGAGGCACAGGGTATAATTAAGTCGTACGCATTCTCTGGCTACTTTTTGTCTGACACTGTCCAGTACTGTGAATCAGTCTTCTTAATTAGATTTAATTTCGGCTCGTGAAAATTCATTGTATTGAGAGCGACACTTTGTGGCTGGAAATTTTTTATGGCTCTTAGGCGTGGCAATGAATGGAAAATGAAGCTTAAAACAAAGGCAAGCCCAACCAGCAATTAAGTAGACCAAACAGAACAGCTGAAGCTGAGCTGAGCTGAGCCAAATCAAGCATGAGCAGACAGTTAAGTGTTTGCCGATGGCTATGGCATCGTCATCACTAGTAATTAATCGAGCAGTCAACTAACAGACTGCCAACAATAATACTTTTTTTCGCCTATGGCTTAGCCGGCAACTTAAAGAGTTTTGATAGAACTTTCAAGCCCTTCTACAGTTTTGAAAGATCAAACAAAGTCTGGATTGAAGCGACGCCAGTATGTCTAGCCGTATGTTAAACTAAAACTCGAATTTGTTTCTGGATGTTAAACACAACTCGTATTGTGGTTTTTTTCTTTATCAATCCATTGTTTTCTAAGGTTTTTTCATTTTATTATTATGTATTTTTAGCCGCCGCAACAGCCGCCACACAATCCAATGAATATAATTATATTTATTGTATATGTTTAATTTTTTTTTTCTCTTTCGATTTGATAAATATTTATGTGCTCGTTCGATATATTTTATGCACACACATGCTTGGCTGCGAGGGCTGCAAGAAAGATTTAAGGCATCTACTAAGAAAATGTTATTAAGTAGAAATAACAAAACAGAACTTTTCCAATTAGTGCTAGCCAAAAGGCAACATTTTCTACGAAAAAAAAGGGAAACACATTTAGTAGTGTAAACAGCGAACCCTTTGGTTTCACATGAACATTTCTGTAGAAAAATAAAACGACTTCTTTATAGTAAGTGCTTTTTCGGAGCTCTTTAGCTACTAGCTAAAACATCAACTTGAAACTGGTTTTAATACGAACCAGCTTGAAGATCGAACAAATCAATTTTAAAGGTCATAATTTCGTAATCGTAGCAAGACCTGAACTTCAACCAAAACCGACAACCACTCAATAAGGTGTTAATGTTGCATTTTCTTCAGTAAAACATAAATCCAACACACTCTAGTTGAAAAAGATCTTACATACTAAGTTATGCTAATTAAATGTATGCTATTTTTAGCTGTAGCAGTTAATTCTTTAAAATAGAAGACTACTGGAAATGTCTAGATTTCTATGCAAAAAGAATTCTCTTTTTTAATTTACTATATTGTTTCAGCCCTGATTTTGTTTAATTTAAAGAGATTCAGATATCAGCAGATGGACCTGTTCAGGTTGTACCGAGTGTTATAGCACTCGTAAACATGTTTCTGCTTATTGCGGTTTTGGCTTTAACATTCACAACACAAATTTAAAGTCAATACCAAAAATTTGGCCATTTATCGGTAGTTTTGTAGCGATTTTTTCCATTTTGCTTCTATTATAATTTTTTAGTTTTTTGGGAAATTTTTTTGGTTGAATCACTAAACATAGCACATAATCCATACAAACTTAATTTATGCAAAAACATTTAAATTTTTAAAAATACTAAACTCAAACAAGTCAAGTAAGTTGTAATTACAAGAGGTCGTCGCTGAAATACCCTAGAAATTAGATTTAAAGCATTTTAAAGGGTATAACTCTGTATGGAGTGGGTGTATGTTAATAAAAACAATGAAATTGGTTTCCAAACTGTGCAAAGCTATCGACAACGTTAAATTTAATTGTGCTGTGCATAAAGAACAAAATCCCAGAGGTAAACTGACCATCGATACGCAAATGTAAATTTTAATTAAATAGTTTAGTAACAAAATGTGGCGGTCTGCCGGTAAGTAAAGCCCAAACCACATAATTAGCACACAGCTTGTGTGTCATAAATAAACCAACAGAAAAATAAACAAAAACTCAGAAGCAAAAAAAAACTAAAATAAAAGCATACTAAACTAGCGCACATTATTGTATAGAAGTCCAAAAAGTCATTTTATGAGACTTGGCCATTGATTTCGCTATTTATGCGAGCGTTTCGTGTGTGTCTCGTATGTGAAATGAAATCATTACGGCATTTATTATTTGTGTGTGACCGAGACCGACACCGAAATGGAGACGTAACTGGGGGCTAGGGCTCCCAACTCAACTGGGGAGCCCTGCACGCGCAGCATCTCATTTGGCATGCCAATCAGTTGTCGCGCTTATTGACTCTGACTCTCTCTGTGTATGTGTGTACACAACACATGCCCATGTTCAGCCCCAGCTCAGCTCGCAGCTCAGTCCCAGCTGATCTGCTAAACTGGGGGGTGCTTAAGGGGGCGAAGTGAATGTGGCAAGTTTAAGCGGAAGTATTTTTTTGCATCACTTTAGCAATTCGTTTGGCATTCTGCGTAACATTCGCGTGCCGCATCTCGCAGCTCTATTGTTCCGTTGTTATTGATGGCAGCCCACGAAATTCGGCATGGAAATGCATGAGCTTCAGGCACATCTTTTGCATTTTTAATCCCACTTTCACAAAGCCTCTGCAAATACCAGACTGACAGACAGTTGGACAGCCCGGCTGATGCCCGTGAGTGCGGAAGTCAAGCTTATGCCTTTCGCATGATGACACATCAGAAATGCTCTATGGAAATGGCAAAAGATAACACTGCCAAACGGTAAGGAAATAAGAAAATGTAAATAAACGGGTTATCAACCTAAAAATAGACCATGGTTTGTAATTAAAATACTTGAAATGTAAGGAAATGTAAAGGAAATGTAAGGAACATTTGTTCATACATTTAATATTAATTTTCTTAGGTTTAATGTCACAATGTCTTAAAGCTCAGCCGCTGTAAAACAGCATTATGTTATTAAAAATTTACATAATTAATCTACATTCAGTTTCAGATACAGTTTTCAATTAAAATAGTGAATTTATAGTGACACAGTCAAATGTAAGCCATGTAATTAAACAAATCAATTATTTCAGCTGATAAAATATTGAAAGCTGTCCAGACAGATTTGCCAAGCGTAGAACAAAATGAAAATTTAATGCACAATTTTTTTGATTTGTATCGAATCAGCTATACATAAATGTCAAACAGTTAACTAGATAATATTTACTTCAAAAATGAAAATAAATTAAAACTAATGACTTAAAATGCGGAATGCCCTTTACCCACATTTCAGCTGGCACGCTTAACGAGAATTTCAGATGTGAGCCGAAGGCATTCGTCAGACAAACTAAAGCTAAGCAAAAGCTATAAAAACAGACAGCAAGACAGATAGACAGACATATAGCAGACGCTGTGAACAATTAAATAACTCTCTCGGCCAGAGTCCATTGTGGTCGAGGAGACGGCTTGACGCCGTTTACCAAAGCCGGACCTAAAGCGCTGTTAGTTTTTTCTAACATCTTTTTTTTTGCCAATGGAAATGACAGTGCCCCGTTGCCAGTTGCCGGTAGTTGCCAGGTTATGTGTCTGTCTCATCTGCTAGGTACAAAGTTCACAGAGAGACGTCGTTAGGTAGCACTGGATAATGACATCACGTAACCAGCTAGAGATGGTAAGTGGGAACGTCACATTGAACCACTTGAAACGTGTGTTGAGTGCTTTTTTGAATGGGCCAAGTAAATTGCATTTCCAGGTGCACTGAACTTTGCGATGAACCAAAGTGACTTTGGTCTAAAGTCTATAGAACGTTTATGTGCGTTCTATACTAGCACACATTTCATTTAGAATCTATTCATAGCAGCCACCGGATGTTGGTCTAAAAGACCGTAATTCAAAGCCGTCATTGCCAAATTTGTTTAATTTGGAAATTTTATGTTCTTTGTGCAATTAAATGCTGACTAAAAGCAGAAACAAACGAGTAAAAAGCAAGTTCACCCACACAAAATACACACACAAACACAAGTCTTCTCTTAAGTCACTCAACTGTTTCGGGCAGGTCAACACCAAGCTTCAAGTTTGAGCCTGGTTGACCCCGTCAGTGCATTGTCATCTGTCTGCCTGATTATTTATTTTGTTCTTCATTTTTGTTTTTCTTGTTTTGCAAATTGCCAATTGTTTAGACTTTTCTGAAAGAAAAACAGAAGTATAAACTCTGCCGTGCGGTATAAATGAGATTTAAATTTGTTTAAACACACATACACACACACACACGTACGCACACTAACACCCACAGCTTGTTTCTTTTTACCTCTGTCGGTCGATTTGTCACTTTAATGGCACGATTGTTATCATTGGCCGTAAGCTGAAGCTGAAACTGAAACTAATTTGGCACAGCTCCAAAACCGACGCCCACAAATACAGTTTCAATTTTAATCTCCAGTCGAAGATTCTCATTTGTTGATAAGACCGCCAAACGATATTAAAAAACCATAAATATTTAATCGTTTTGAATGCGAACTACTTAAAAACGAGCAACAATTGTATTTTAACAGCTCAACATGATTAGCTATTAGTTCATTAAAATCATTAATTAATTCTCAAACAAGTTTCGGGTTTTACGCTTTTTATTCGCACTTTGACCTGTAGTCAGCTGCACAGTGTATCCAATCGACTCTTGGCTCTGCAACAAGCGTATTTTAAATTCAAAATTTGCTTACTCATATTTACATATATTACATGAGCTTAAGTTTATAACTAAAACTGTTGGATAATTTAGCATTTAAAGTTCTCTTAGGCTAAGTTACACAATATGTTAAATATTATGCAACTGTACGGCATTTCTTTTTAAATTATATATTTTTCTTATGAATTCTAATTTTATTTATTGCCCACTGTACAGCCGTTTTTAAGTGGTTTTCGATCGCCTCAACTGCGCATTCCATGCAGCTTACAATCATTTGTTATGCTCTTGGGACGGTCTGTGTGTGTGTTTTTTTTTTTAGTTTGGGTTTTTTCCCGTAAATAAAAGAAGTAAACAAATCTCAAAACGCCAATCGGATATAACCCGAAAAGTACGGAAAATTTTGTATTATTTGTCTTATGCGTAACATAAACAAAACAAAGCAAAACGGAGGCAAAATAAAAGGCCTAAAAAACAATTCAATTGTATGGTATACATATTCAAAATCCAAGCTAAGCGAATAAACATTTAAGCGAATGCTTTGAATGCATAATTGCCAGCTAATCGGGCTAACTGTGGAAGGGCAAAGATCACGCAGAGTAGCGTCAAATTAACAAACAATTTATTAAATGAAAATCATTAATCAATTTTAATTTCAAGTATTTTTTTGCTCGTTTATTTCTTTTTTTTTAAATTGTAATTTTTTTAAGTGCGGAAAACTTTTGCTAATTGAAAATATTTGACAGCAGCGGAAATATCTTTCAACGAATTCAAATTTCCTAGGAAAAAGTGGGCAGCTGTCATACCTATTTTTCATATGGAAAACTCACAGTGGGCCATGCGAACATATAGACAAATTGAGTCTGTGGCACGTGTCGTACGCTTGACCACAAAATGTTGCATGTTTTGCAGCTGCTGTAAATTCAATTGCAGCCACATGACAATGCAATAAAATTACAAAAAAAAATTCAGCCATTTTTCGAGGGTAAAATGCAACCGCACGCAAACGTCAGAGGCCCATTCTCTCAAAATGCAAACGGCAAGCGGTAAATTGCAAACAGCTGCAAAGTTACACAGGCCTGGCTCGACCTTGACTTTGCCACTGCCAATGGCCGACTTGGCTATGACTCTGACTCTCGACTCTTGGCTGTCGACTCTCTCGACTCTGTCGACTCTGTGCCCATTGCCTCATTCGATTTTATAACTGCACAATGTGCGACGTTTGTTTGTTTGTTGACTGCTTTCGTTGTTTGGTCGGTTTTCTGTTGTTGCCCATCCTTTACTGGGGTTTTTTGTGGGCCTGGCACGGCCGAGCTCAACTTAACTGAAGTGAGAATTGGTTAAACCGCACTCGCTTGCATATCGATTGCCATGACGCCATTCGCATTTCAATTGTGCCACGAGCTATCAAAGAAGTAAGCAGGTAAATATAACCGCAAAAACCTCAATTTTCCCATCGCAACGTATTCACGTCTAACTATAGTTCACTCCATGTACAGTGTGCACCAGTATATCATGTTTCATTCTTATTCTTAAAAAAGACTCTATGTTTACCATCGTATTACCATCCACAGGTCGGCAAGCGTTGTTGCATAATCGATGCCGTTTTTCATTTCCACACGCCAGTCCATCCACTTTGCCGGAGCAAACCGTCTGCACCAGTAAAAAGCAAACAAAATACGATTTTTGCCTCACTGCATTCTGCCCACAGGGATCTAGTGCAGGAAAGTGCTTTTTAGTGCTGTAATAAACTGTGACTTTTCTCGCTAAAATCACGACAAAATATGCTTAAAATAACAAATTTGCAATTTTTACCAATAAATATTTGCTATTAATTTATGTTGTGGTTATTTAAATGCGTCATTCAAGATAAGGCAAATAATAAATAAATCAGTTAAATATTTTTAGCTCTTGCGCAACGAGTTTTGGGATTTTTTTAGTTTAATCGCATGTTTATGTATTAATCACTATGCTGGTAAGTAACTGGGGAAATCACAGGGAACAATCACAGTTATGGGATTATATTGCCTTTACTAGGGTTCGAGAACGATGACGCCTGCCAGGCAAAAGGACGAGAAAATGCTCTGAAGTATGAAGCAATCGCAAAAGGCAAACGTAAAAGCTTGGCACTTCATTGGATACACATATGTGTAGGTGGGTGTGTGTGTGTTTGAGTGTGTGACTGTGTATGTGTGCATGTGGTTGCTGTGGCACGGGCTGCTTGGTGGTTTTTGTGGCTGATGGTTAACCCTAAGTGTTGTCTAGCGCCTGCTGCACTCGGTTCACTTCATTGCCACTTTGTTGGATGCCGCTTGGCGTCAACTGCAAAACTCTGCAATTTTTAGCAGCTGACGTGAGCAGAGAGCAAAGCTTACAACACACAACAACAACAACTACAAAAGTGTGAATTCAAGTTGTTTAGTTTGGGCCCTTTGTGCCACTTGTGTCCCTTTTGGCTCCAGCAAGTTACAAAGAATGCATCTTTAAACAGTTTTTCAGCGGACTTTCATGCAACTTTAATTGTAGCTACTGTAGTTTATATAAATATTTATCAATTTATTTTTCTTAGTATGTGCAAAACAAAATCTTAAAAAAAAAAATAAATTTCAAAACAAATTTCAGTTTCAAAAGTCGATAGAACTTTACATTGTATCAGATTTATATATGTGTCTCAGCTATTTTAATGCATGTAACCTTATAAAGATAGTAGACTTGCTCTATCACTATAAAAGTCTTTCATTAAAGGCAGATTTATTAGACTGCAGGGCAATAAAATAATGCAATCTGGCATGTCGGTCATTAAGTTATTTATGCAAATGAAGTGTACTTTCAGCTTCAGTGATATCTTAATCCAACTAAAGCTTATTTTAGGTTTATAAAATAGTTATTTACTCACCAGCATCAAACGTTTTCAAGTTTGTACTACTCTCATACAGTTGTAAATTGCTTTTAAAGAGTTTACACACATTACGTATACGCAGCATTTGCCACATGACCAGAGCACGTTTGTTCAATGTTTTAAGAGAAAACAGTTTCACACACACAAACACATATATAACTTTATATATAGTATATTTATAGGTTTTGTAATTCTTCTCTCGTTCTGCGTATTCTCGCCATTGCGGCGCCCAAACGAAATAAACGTAAAATAAGTAAAAAACAAAAAAAAACAAAAAATTAGAAAAAAATGGGAAACAAAGAGAAAGAAAAAGGCAAAACTGTCGAAAAACTTATTTGCTACTTTGTATAAAGAAATGTTATTGTGTACAAGTATTTTCTTAACGGTTATAATGCGCTCTCTTATGGCGCCTGATGCTGACAAGCCATGAAGCTAACTCTGTAGCTTGTCATTGTTGTAGTTATTTCCCCGGGTATACTATGCACTGAGCTGTACAAATATTTGCTTAGCTGTATGTGAGTGATGCCTGTTAAAGTTTCTCAACAAAATAAGTTCAACTCTGCTCGCTTGTGTGCAAACAAACAAATCAAACAGCAGTTTGAGAGCTACGGTTATGATATTTCCAAGTAAAAGCAAGCAGCACCAGCAGGTTGTAATCTCGAAAAAAAAAACAACCGAAAAATAACAAAATTTATGTTAAAAAAGAAAATATAAAATGGCATTATTTGGCCCTTGGCCAATGTACAGAAAAGCGCAGTCAACTGTAGGCAATAATCTCAGAGCTTCGAGCTGAGAGTACCACAAAAAAAAACTCCCAACTGCAAGCTGACGGCAAATTTGCCGCAAATTCAATAATATTGGCAAATACCTGCAGACGGTTTCCAAACCATTTTTCAACTGTTTACCCAACCATAAGCAATCGCTCTCTCACTCTCTGTTTCTCGTTAATAAATATTTAAACAGCAACCAAATTTGCCGTTCTGCAAACTTAAAAGATGCGGAAATAATTCATTTCTATGCTGTGTTCAGACACCCACACTAGGGGGTGTGTGGTGGGGTAATGAGTTGATTTTATCCACCAACAAAATACACATCTTGCAGCCTGCATTCTGTGCACTTTTACACAGCCCAGAGCCAAGTGCCAAGAGCCAAGAGCCAAGTATATATTTTGGCAGCAAGAATAACAAAACGACCAGATGGCCGGCAAATCGTAAGGTTGACAAGAGAACTGTCAGATGTCGTTAGGAAATAAACTAAAGGTGAAATGGCTAAGATTCAGATAAATTCGACTGCAAACGACTCTGTATTTACTTGAAAAATTCACAAAATTTCCATTGGGAATATTGTTTTGGAATGCCTGAAGTGAATTAAGGGTACCAAAATACGTACTTTGTTAGCGAAACTGCCCGCCACTCAAGCAAACCTTTTTAACTATTTTGATACTGGGTCAATAAGCAAATATATTTTATTTTTAGCGTAGGCCGAACTGATCAAATTAGTATAACCAGAATTATATATCTGATTTTTATAATAAATATGTGTGCTTACCCTTACTTATGTTGACAAATAAACAATTATGGAAAATTTGTATACACTTACGTTAAGAAAAATAAAATACTTAAAAATAATATTTGCCCATGTCAAGTTAATAATTGAAATGTCGTTTATTAGTCTGACAACAATAATAAACAAGTATATATTGTTCAAAATACTTAGAGACTTATGAGTTCAAATAAATGGTGCTTTTAAAACGAAATAAATTTTGTTAATTCCCAAGCAAACAGTTTTGGACTTTTGTTGTTTATTTACTTAGACACGCCCTGTTTACAAGTAAATGTACTAAAAACAGAACAAAAACTATATTTAGTTAGTCAATTTATTGCAGTACATTTGAAGTTCTCATTAAAGAAATGTAAATTACTCTCGAATTTGTTTATTTGAGAGCATCTTCATTAGAATTCGTTGCCATTTGATTCCTGGAATCACTTTGCAGCTCTGTTCAGTTGAAATCAGCGTAGGATATGGAAAATAGCATTCAATGTTTGATGACTGCCAGCGGAAGTTGGTACTTGAGCACGATCTGTCTCTTAACAGCGACAATTTCCACGAAATTGCGATAAAAATATTTGCCGGTCGTATAATAATAAATTTAATTTTTAGCGGTGCCAAAAAGATCTTGTAGTTTTTGCTGCCACTTAATGAACGCATTTATGGCGTGTCTGCACTTGCATTCACTTTATGGCACTTGGCTGCATCTTGGAAAATTTTTTAAGGAGCCCTTAAAATAAAATGAAATGCAGATGAAAGCGACAAAACCACTTAATTGAAATGTGTCAAAATACATTCCATATTTCTCCACATTCCGGCCAATTCCAGTTGGCAGACCTGTCGTCCTGATAAGCATGTTTTCAGTTGCTTGGAAAACTTACACACAGCACCTCTGCCATCTTGGATGGTCTGGTAAACATTTTGATACTAAGATTCCACTCTTTGCTTGTGTTGTGATAATATTTGAAACGTGTCACGGAATATTCCAGCAACCGAGCATCGAAATCAGAGTCAAATGCCAGGGCACAGCTGACAGTATTAAC
Organism: Drosophila dunni; assembly: GCA_018152125.1. NCBI lineage: Eukaryota > Metazoa > Arthropoda > Insecta > Diptera > Drosophilidae > Drosophila > Drosophila dunni. The sequence goes on along the minus strand of JAECXC010001197.1, from coordinate 559,903 downwards.
GCGTCAAAGCATCAGAGAGTTTATATCCCTTGCTCTCTTAGAGGGAGTAAGTTCAAATATTGTTAGGGCCCTCTATAGATGTTCCCTACATTACAAAATATATACATATGTTGCTATTTCAGTTGTGACGTCACGACCGTAAACAGTAGACAACTCAAGAGTCAACTCAAAAGTTGCGATAAGACCCAGTCACCCAGTCACTCAGTTAGGCATTCAAGCAGTCAGTCAGTCAGATAGTCAGTCGGCATATTTATGAGACAATTTCTACTGCAAAATTGCAGAAAGATATAATTTTAAGCTGCGTGAGAATGGCACAGTTATCTGCAAAGTTATGGTGCCAAAAATATGCGAAAATATCAGTAGCTCTGTGTACTTAAGATTTAAGTTTTGTTGTACTAATTTTAAGCTGCTCGACTTGCTAATACGCTGTGCTTGAAGTACTTATTTTTAAAAAATTAAAAGTAGAACTACGCACATTAGAATATCAACTATAAAATATGTATAACCTAGAGAAAAGAATACTTATACACAGATTTTTCTACGCGCAGCTATAAAAAATAATAACAATAATGAAAACAAGAAAGAACAGTACAGTCGAGCACGCCCGACCGTATAATACTCTCTGCATTTTAATCCCGATATTATTATTAAAATCGGTATCAAGATATTACAATATCTAGTACTTGCATTAAAACACATTGAAAAGAGTATAACAAAAACAATCTAAACATTATCACACATACATATGTTTGTATGTATGCGAATACACATACGTTTAAAAATATATGATGCATATATGTATGTATGTGTGTATTCGGCGTGGCCAGCGACTGCGGCCAGAGCTGTCGCCACACAAGCAGCGAAAACGTTTCTGTCTCGCTTGCACTCATTAGTGATATTGCGTTCAATTATCAATATTGTAACGCTTCTAGTTTTGTTGTTTGTAGTCCGATTTTAATGCACCTTTCAGGAATAGTTTTATATAGTTAGCCTCCACTCGAATTATACAATTACAATGCTGTACTACATGAACAAATGCGTAAAAAATTCAGAATTATTTGTATGAATTGTGGGAAAAAGGGGCGTGGCAGTCCAAAATTTCAAATGCCAATGCATTTGCGCTGTCGCTAGGAACCTCCATACCAGAATTGGTGATCCTAGGTGCCATGGTTACTGAGATATTCGCCGAAAACAACGATTTTTTCCGAGGTGTGTCTAGTTTTTTGCTCATTGTGGGCGAATGGGGCGTGGCATCGAAAAAAAAAAAGATTCTTGTATTGACTGACTAAATATGTGATCGATTGACACCAAGCTCGAACTTGTAGCTCTTACCATCTCTGAAATCTGTTTGTTCATACGGACAGACGGACAGACAGACAGACGGACAGACGGACAGACGGACATGGCTATATCGACTCGGCTTGTGATGCTGATCAAGAATATATATACTTTATGGGGTCTGCCACGCCTCCTTCTGCCTGTTACATACTTTTGCACAAACCCAATATACTCTTGCAGAGAGTATAAAAACAACATCAGCCGACTTTTGTTTGTAAGCAAATATACTAAATCAAGTTGTTGTTAGATTTGCAGCCAGATAGGCAGACCAGACCGACCAGCTGATAAGCTCGACCATATATTTGCATATTACTCGCCAATGAGCCAGTAGTATCACAAGTACTTACCCCCTCTACAATATATATATATATACGGTAGATTCATAGAACCTAACCACATCTGCTAAATGTTGAGCCAGGAACTTAACTTACGGCTTGGCAACCAAAATGTTATTTTGGGCACAGCTGTCGTAAATTTTCGGTTTTGAGTTGAATGCGGAAAACAATGTAATTGTAATATGTATAGCACAAAGATACATAACATAGATATATCAATCTTCTGGTTGGGTGCCGAGATAGCAAGCCAAGGGAGGCAGTGCAACAACCGACAAAAGAGCTACAACACTCAAGGCTTTTCCAGGTGTGTGTGTTTGCAGCAAAGTCAATGCACTCTGTTCTCACTTTTCAAGTTCACATGCAAATTGAAAGAAGCAGAAAAAACATACAACAAAAATCCAGAATTGGCAATATTAGATTTATGATAATGATATTGCCGCACAGAGGTGTCTCATCAGTGATTTATGTCATACGATTCTATGCTGAACGCTTTGACAGCTGCCGAAACTTCCATGCGGTTCAATGACACATTGACGGATCGAAACGCTTATACTTGTAGGCTGGCAAAGGCAATAGCTGATTTTTATCAGTTAATCTACATATACATAAGTCTGCCTCCACATATATAGCATTCAACAATTTATCGTGCACATCAATGTGTCAGTTGTCAGCTACTAACTGCCACACACATCCTTACCTCCACCTTTGACGCAGTTTTATCCTCGAGTTGCTCGCAATTTGTTTCCTCGTGCCTAATCGACAAATTTGCTTAACTTGACAGCAGCTTGTCCACCCACAAGTCTCAAGAAGCTGTCGTTGCCGTACTTCCCTCACCTGCCTGTCGAAATTTTGCTCTTTTGCTCAACTCATTCAAGCATTTAAATTGAATTTATTTTTTTTTCGACAGATTAAAACAAAAAAAAAAAAAAAAAAAAAAAAAAAAACAAAAACTGTGTCGCTGTGCCAACAAACAGTTTTGTTCTAATGACTTTTGATATATGTTTTCACCCAAATATATTTAAATCTGTATACCAATTTTGCTTTTGTTAGCCCAGTGAGTCAAAAATTCTTTGCTAATATTTATAAATTTATATTTAATTATGCAGTTATGCAAATGAGGTATGTCTCTCAAAAGCGTTGTCATTACGGAAGCAAGTTTACTTTTAAGGCAATGTATTGTGGGCTCCTAAAATGCAAGAATAATCGACTGATTTTATTAAAGTGAAGCTTAACCGTTAAATTGCGCCCATAAATTATCGAAATATTTTCCATTAATTATTTGTACTTATTATTTTAAATTACCGCGCAAACAAACAATTATTAAATTATTTAAATTAGTTTGAAGCCACAAAACCCCACCGTGGAAACTACACCCACTGAATAGTTTATAATAAATTTACCTAAAAAATCACATCCAACGTGAATGCAAGCATTACTACATTCAAAAAGACCTAGGTAGAACAAAGGGCTCTCAACTGACAATAGAATCTGTATGAAGAGCCAGTGGGTAAAGAAAAGTGAACGTAAAAATCCTGAGCTGATGGAAAACTTCAATATTTATGATCTCATTCACATTTTGAACTCGGTTCAGCTACAGAGAATACAAAATTAAAGCAAACTAAAAGTTATTACTGTATCTCATTTAAAATGGCAACATTGTAAATTCAATATTGAGATACTTTCTGTTTTATATAGAAAATCAATACTGTCTTCAAAGCTTAGCAGAAATCACATTAAAATGCAGATTAAATCACTGTTGTTTTTTGAATTTCTGTTTTTGAGCAATTTTGCGCAACAATTGGCAAATGCGAGAGCACCAACTTTTGATTGTTGATTGTTGTGTACATGTCGAATACGTGTGTTTATTAAATTACTAGAGACATTTTTTGTGTGTGACATTCTTCACGCACAGTTGGTTGCAGTGAATCACAAAATAAACAAAGTGTGTAGAGTGTGTGTCGGTTTCTGTTTTGATTTCTGTTCGAGTCTGTGGTTCCGCTGCCGGTTAGGGTGACCGTTTGTCTGAGTGACAATTACGCATCCGCCGGAGCAGACAGCCGCGAACAGGGTGCTGATAGGGTGCCGCACTTTGAGGTTACTCGGGGCATGCTGATGTTTGCTTATTAGCTTTCGCCCCATTGCAGTAAGATATGAGGCTTTGGCGCCGGTTGGCTGATAAGTGAGTCACCAGCTGGTGAGTTAAAGAGTTAACAGTACTTGTCATATGCCAGAATGATTAGTCACGCCCACAATCATTATCACTGGACACGCGTTTGGCTACTATACAAAAACTTGAATTCGATCACCAAATCACTGACATGTTGTCAAACATTTACGGAACGCCCATACGCCCCGTTGACACCAAATGTGATTCAATATTCCGAGTGCTAAACTTCTAATAAGCAAGCAACCCGTACACGTTGACAGTGGTTCTACTTGTCATACTTACTTGTGATGGTGCTGGAACTCGTCACCACTCGGCCACCACTTTAAGCTACATGTGCCGGCTTATGGTACTGGCAGCCCATGCCACCATCACCATTTCTGACATTCAAGTTGTGTTATACAATATTTCATTTATTTTATTCTATATGAACAGAATCTTATTCATTAAGAGACGAACTGTAACTGCTTTTTTTTCTCTCTTCGTTGAGCTCAAACGAAATGAATCAATTAATATGGTCACGAAATATGAAAAAGTATTTTGCAACAGTAAATGAAATGTTGAACTCATGCGGCTCAAAGTCAACACTCTCCCCAAGTGTTTGTTCGTGTTCTAGAGCTCTTGTTCTGTATTCAAGTCGGAGAGTTGAAAAGAGTTTTTTTTTCGATTTGTGTAAGAGAGGTGTGATTGATAAATAAGCGAGTGGAAATGTAAGAGCAAACCAGCGTCATAGTTGTGCTGGTGCTTATATAACTGTCTGTGAAAAAACACGTCCCCATATCTAGAAGGTTTAGTAAATTGGACTCTTTGATTTTTATGTAAGTATTAAAAGTACTGGTCTTTGCCATTTAGAAATATTATATACATGTAAGTATTGAAAGTACTTGTCTTTGCCATTTAGAAAGATTATATACATAATTTCTCAATAATAAAAAACTTTATTTTCACATAATTTCACAATTAACCAAAATATTTTCTTTTTTCTCTTTACACCCTTTTAATTTTATAATCTTTTTTATGTCGCAACACGCTTATCCCTCTATAATATTTCCCATTGCTATCTGAGAGATTTTCCTTAACATCTAAAATCGTATAAATTATTTCTTGCACTCGCGTAACACAATAAATTTGTTACCAACATATACGTATTTCACTTTTATGTGAGCTATTGCTAAACTCTTGAATCGCATCTCTGTCATGCAGATATATGTGTGGCACATACTTATATCTTTGCTTTATATATCAGCGTATGAAGATTGCGTGGGCAATCGCTAAGCAAACAAGTTTGGCTGCAACAAAAAATAAATTAAAGTTCAGGCAATAAAAAGTCGTAATAATTAATGGTTTTTAAGACACATATTCTTTTATTTTAATAGTTGTTTCTGTTGGAATAGCTTTTTTTCTTTTCTTTTTTTTGTCATTTTTTTTTTATACTTAGCAGCATAACTAGAAAATACTCGGTTAAATTGTTGTCTGTGGTTAGCTACCAATTATAATTGTACTGTAGTTAATAAGTGTTTGTGTGTTTATCCTGTTGTATTTGTTTAATTTTATTTTGCTCTTTGTTTGGTTTCTTTTTATATCGTTTCGGTGTCTGGTTCTGTTTTTCTTTCACTTTATAAGCTAATTTGTCACATCGAATTTGTGTTTTGTGTTTTTGGTTTACATTAATTGTATATAGCATTTGACAGTTGCATTAATTAGAAAATAAAATAGTGCTATTTATACACACATATATATTTATATGGAATATACATATGTCTTGGTATGTAATATTAATCTATTAATACATGTTTTAGTTAGTGTTTAATGCATTCTCTTTTTCTGTCTGCTTAACATCACATAAATTTGTATTCATTTTTTTAATGTCTGGGAACTGTTCCTGTTTTTTGTTGTTTTCTACACACATAGATATTTAGTATATTAATAATTTATACATATAAATTTCTCATGTAAATTTTTAGAAATATAAATTCGAGGTTTTTTCTCTTTTGTTGTGTTGTGTTTAATTTTTACCATTAATTACAAAAGGCTTCTCTAGTTATAAGCAAGTCGAATGGCGGCAAATTAAATGAATAAGTGGAACTGAATTGAACTTAGGTATTATAAAGCTTTTCGTTTGAGTAGACATATTGATAAGGTGCAACAAATGCCACACACAAATTGTGGCACGTACTTTCAAAAACCCGTTAACGCATCACTTAACGTTCTTTTTGTGTTTTTGTGCTTAAATTAAAACTAATGAGGTATTTAGCTGCACGCAAAGACTGAAATTCTAGATACAAAATTGACTATATAAATTATAAAAAAAAAATTAACAAAGTTGCGCTCATTGACCACCTGACACACTGGCAAACTAATCAATTTGACATTGCACAGGCCGGCGATAAAAGTTTTCAATATGAAAACTGCCGCTTGCAATGCCAAAGAGTAGATTCCAGTGGCTTTCCTTTACATTTAAATAGCACTAGGTGCCAAATTGTAGAAGTTACATTCTATATATAAATATATGGTATAATTAAAACACATTTATATGCTTTGCACATTTACTTAATATTAAACTTATGAATTGAATGCTTCGCGTTGGGTTTTTAGCCAGAATGTTGTTTGTGTTTTTTCTTCATTTTGTTTTTTTTGTTCTCCTTTTTTTTTTTTTTGTTAAAGCTTGTCGTGTTTGATTAATAAATATTTAATATTAACTTAAATGATAATAAATTAAAAGATGTCGTGCTTGTAGTGTTTGTCTGTGTGCATTGTGTCTGTGTTTGTGTCTTTGAGTGTCTCAAGCAATTGACGGTTTTTTTTTTCATATGTTTCGACAGTTTTTTCTTTAGGTACTCGAAATTGGCTGCTTGGTTCCCGTTTTACAGTTTTGATATTTGTTATAATTATTTACTTTTTAAAATATGTTTTCAACATTTGACTTTTCTTCATGCTATTTTTCAAGCGAGTTGTACAGTTTTTTGCATACTTGTTTGACAATAGGTACGTTTTGTATCAATCGCCTGTGCATTTTGCAACACTTTTAGTTTGACAAGCACAGGCATGTTTGTTTTGTGTTTGGTGTTTGTGAGAGTTTTCATAAAATTGTTAACCACTTATCTTACATTTTCATTTTTGGCATGAGAAGCTTCTAGCACAGCATTAAATTTATAATAAGTTTCTTTTGTTTTTTCATCTGTTCTGTTTTTTTTTTTTTGGCTTAATTTTCTACACTTAAATCATTACGAATACTGTTCTGCGAATTCTTCAGCAAGCAATCAACAATTAGTTAGTTACTTAACACTAGTTTATCGACTTTAGACCTCCGTTGGCGCTGACTGTGTGCAGCTGGACTGCAGCTTCTTCGAGCCGCGAAAGAACATATCGAAGAGGCCACGTCGAGTCTGGAACTTGGGCGGTGAACCGGCAATATGAATGTGCTCCACAATCGTTATGCCACGCTGCAGTTTAGGGCGTGCGGCACGCTGCTGTGGCGGCGGTGTGGCCTCCAATGAGGGCACATCATCCGAGTCGGCAGATCCCTTGGTGTGTCCACCAAAATTAATGATCGTGCTGCAGCTGCTGTTGGGACGCAATGTCAGTGTTGTATGCAATGGCGTCGTCTGACATTGACTGATCACAGAACTCTGCGGCGTGAGATAGCGACAACTGTTGCTGCTGTACTGCGACAATTTGCTGCTATTGCGCTGGAGTTGAGCGCCGGCAGACGCCCCACCACCACCGGCAGCACCATTGCCATTGGTCCTCATGCTGCTGCTGTGTTGACGCTGCAGCACACTGGCTGCATCTAGTCCAAACAAACGCTTGACACCGCGTCGCACACGTTTATTGCGATAAGCAAAGATGAACGGTGAACTGAGATTGGCCAAGAGTATCATGAAGATGGCCAATTGCGTGGAACCGCCAAAGTTAGCAGCCGAGAGGCGGGATTGAAGTAGCACTAACAGACCATACGGTAAGTAGGAGACCACAAACATCACCACCACCAGAATACTGATCCGCGCTGCACGTGATTCCTCACGATACTTGAACAACGAACTGGCATTGCTTAGACGATGACGGAGTGAGCTCATGTAGCTGAGAGCCTTGGGCGAGGCATGAATGGCGGGTATTTGCAGGGCATGTCCCGACGCCTGTTGGCGATGGGAGTTGAAGTGTGTGTGCAGGTGTTGTTGCTGCTGGGACGACTGTTGCTGCTGCAGCTGGTGCTGTGAGTGTTGCTGCTGTCGCTGGGCGTGCAGCAAATGCGGTGAATTGCACTCCTCCGGCAGCAGCTCTGTGTATTTGTGCAAATTGGGTGAGCTGTGCACCTGACGAATACCCTGCAGACGATGCAGTTCCCGCAGATCCTGCGACGAAGTGCCCAATAGAGGCAGCTGCCGAGCGGAATAGTTGCGCTTAATTTCTCCACTCGCTGTTTGAAGTGTGAGCAGAATGTTTTGATTGCGATCCGCTAGAGATGATTCCGGCACGCTCATTAGCTGCTGTCCAACGCCAGTGCCGCAATCCACATCACCGTCGGAGCCATCATCAGAGATGGTTGGCAGCAGAACTTTGGCTGCCGAATCACGACGCAGACAACTCGGCGAACTGCGAGGTGCACGCTGATCGATTTGCATCTGTAGGCCACCAGTGATGACACCACCACCATGCGAGCTAGCCGATGATATGGAATGTCTGTGAACGCACAAACTATTGGAGAACGGTGTGGCAGTTGTTGTCTGTGCATGATTGGTCAAGTTGAGTGCACTCTGCAACAAGGGCGATGAACCATTCTGTCGCATACGCAAACCATTGCCACGTGCCTCGCTAAAGATGCGCCAATACATGCCACAAACGAAGCCAAACGGCAGCAGTATGATGACAATGAAATACACACTCGCATACACCACACCAAAGATACTGTTTGTGCTGCTAATGTTGAAATAAGTCGCTGCCAAGCGTCTCTGCCGGCTGAAGAGTGTATCGGCCTCAAAGTCCAGCACACGGAATGCGGAAAGGGCGCCAAAGAGTATGCCCACCGCCCAGGTGAGTGTTATAAATATCCAGGTCTTAACACCCGATATGCGACTGTGATAACGCAATGGATCTGTGACCGCACACCAGGTATCCCCGACCACAAGTAGCACTGCCAGAGCGCCCAGTGCGGCGGCCATATCAATGGACCAACAACGCAGCTGCACCACTGGCAAATGTATGTTACTTGGCATTGTCATCGGCACACTTAGATTATCCTCCTGGGTTTCCGTTTCCGTAATGATAATGCCACCATCACCGCGCTCATCGATGGTCAACTCGCGGCAATTTCCGGTCGCATTGCACTTGTAGAACATCTCAATGGTATCACCCGTACTAATGTTGCCACCCTCACTGCCCGTGGTGACATTATGTCGCACCACAATGCCCTCCTGCTCCACCAATTGGCCATGATGACGTATGGTTACCTGATGATTGCCAGGCTTTGAATAAAACTGAATGCTATCGCCGGTAGCTGCGAGTGCCTCTGTCTGATTCGACCAACTCTTAAAGCCGCTCAGAAATAAGGTAGGTGCCAAAATGCAGCAGCCAATGAGATTGATGATTAGCAGATTGATGGTAAAACGATTCGCTGTGGTGCGCAGTCCCGGTGTAATCCAGAATGCACATAATGCCAGCAGGTTGATGATGAACGAGATGAGCAGCAGGGCCAATATAAGAAAATCTATGGCCATTTCTTTAAACGCTTAATAGTGTCTCAATTGTTACTTCCTTTTCTTTGTCGAATTGTCTTTGTTGTTGTTTTGGTTTTGGTTTTTGTTGTTTTTGTTGTTGTGCTTTTGGCACGCACATCACTTTACAGTTTCAGAGCCACTTTATTACGATCAACTCATGTATTTGCTCTGTTGCTTTTGTTGTTTTATTTTCTCTGTTTGGTTTGCTGAGCACTCACATAAAATTTCACTTGGTTTACACGTTGCACAATTCAGTTTTTAGCTTGATAACTTTTTTAATTTATTGAGTGTTTGATTAGCTGTATGTTATTCTGATTAGTTTATAAATTTTCTTTTTATTAGTTTTGTAGGCTTGTTTCTTGCAAACGCTTGCTAATTTCCGCGCGAAGCTCGTCGTCGATATTTGAACAAAAATTTCTAAACAAAAATTTCTTTTTCTCTCATTCGGTTTTCTGCTTCACATGTAACGCCAATTTGTTTGGTGTTGTTAACAAAGTTTTGTTTTGTTTTGCTTTGCTTATTTCTTATTTTGGATTTCTTCTTTTCTTCTACTTTTTGGTTTTTTTCTTTTTCTTTTTCCGCGCCTCGATCGAGCACGAACTTCACTACGAAGCGTTTCAAGCACAACTGTCGTGTGTGCTTGCCGAAACGCCTCAAATTATATGAGAAATGAGAATTAACGAATGTTGCTCTCAGCGCGCGCCAGCAACTGCTGTCAATGTTGTTGTTCACTCAGTGCGAGCGATGTGAGAGCTAAGAGCGAACTGAGCAACAATTGTTAATGCTTCTGCTGCTGCTGCTGCTGCTGCTGCTGTAGGTATTGTTGTTGTTGCTGCTGCTGCTGTGATTTAGAGTTCCCACGCTCCGCTCAATTAATACCGTAGCGACTTTGAATTTATGCTGCTGTTAGTGTTGTTGTTGGTGCTGTGTCTGCTGTTGTTATTGCACTCTACAATGTTGCTAGTTGCTCATTTCTTGTTGCCAGCCGGTATTTATCAGTTCAAGACTTTGTCTGAGTTGCTGCCGTTGCTGCTGCTGCTGTTGTCCTAGTTTGTTGCAAACTCACAAATTGTATAATCTTTTTGCAATTGCAATTGCATTGCGGCTTCACTTTTGTTGTGCTCTCATTACATCACAATCTATTACTGCTGCTGGCGTCTCTGTCGCTGCCCCTGCAGCTGTTACTACTGTTGCTATTTCTATTGCTGCTGGCACATTTTCCGAACCTCATTTTCATTTGGGTTCTGTACAACATCCAATGCAATGGCCACGCTCTATTTTCTTTGCCATAAAAATTGAATTTTTATTAGGCGCAAGTAAACAATTTCCACTTTTGCTCCTGCTACTACTGATTGCTGCTGCTGTTGTTCAGCGGCAAGCAAACAGCTGATGAAATTCACAGCCCAGCAACTGCAAGAGAGAAAGAGATGGGGTTACACATAAATTGAGATAAGAGTCTCCCTAGCTTTATTCAAATAATAAAAAACACAAACAAATATATATGTACACATACAACAAATTATGAAATAAAATTAAAAATAAATATGGACCATGACAGTGCATATAACAAAATTTTGTTTTCTTTTTTGTGTGTACGAGGGAATTTCGTGTGATTCAGAAATAAAAGTCAGTTTTGTAATAGCAATTTGCAAGTGTCTTATGAGGTATGAGGCTCGGCACGCTCCATTAGCTGGCTGAGTCTTTTCTTATCTGGCTATTAAACACAATGACCAGTAAATAACATTTTAAATCTACACGTTCAACTGACTAATTCTGTGGCGAAATCATATGTTCACACGCCAAAATCACATGTAAAACTCACTCAACTATCATCAATTATTCGTAGTACGCATGGAACAATCAGTTACTTTTAACATGACCACTCTAAACTCTGCCCAGCGGAGGCATGAGCTCATCAGAGTTCCAAATTATAGGTTCGATCAGCTTATACAATGAATAAGATCAGAGAGTTCTCTTCCACTCTCTTTTTATTTTAATTTGTTATGAGAAGCATTAAACACGCGACCGGAGACTGTGAAATGTAAACAAATATCGTTTCGGTGTCGATCTGAGCGCAGTTTGCATGCCCTACTTAATGAGTCGAGAAGCCGATCTATTAATACATGACAATGGAGCTCTATTAATGGCAGCACAGTAACTCCTGACTTTTGCAGACATATGGATGAAACAAATGCAATATTGTTCATGCAAACTTAAACATAAATAATCAATAAAAAACATTGTAATTTTAAAAGGAATCTGAATGCCATATACAAACTACTCTACACTTTTCAGTACAATTAAACTCACATCATAGCAAAATACACAAAAATTACGAGCTAATCGTCAAGCGATATCGAGTAACGCCCCAAACAAATTACACACACGAGTCCAAAGTATCGGATTTTCTAGCGATCTTATGTCAATATTAGACACAACAATCAATGAAATATTTGAGACTTTAGTATGTTTTTAGGCAATTTATTAGCAGCACTTTAAGATGTGTGAAGTTTACGCTCGTTTCGTACACATTATTACACACTACTGTGTGTGTTTGTGGGAACGTGTGACAAATATTGACGCGGAAAGTGAATCAAGGCAAGAACGGACGCACTTACTTATGTACAATTTGTACTTATAAACAAGTATAATCGCATATATCTCTATCTGTGGTTGACTTTGCTTGAAATCTAAAATGTTATTCCCTACGCCTTATCAGCGGCAAGCTAACGATTGCCTTAATATATGGACAGATAATACCACAAAACAAAGACAATTAGTATAGAATTGTATTATCAGTGCCTAATGCATATACATTTCACAGATCAAATAACGTATTTACTTTATTCAGTAAATTGAAGCATCCGTTCGCGTGGCATTACGCAGTGATTTCCAAAAAATTGCATGCAAAGAAATGACAATAATATTTAACAAAAGGCCGCTAGATCAAAGCAGAGTAGCCGCATACAAAAAAAGTGCACAAAAATGCAGGAAAAGTTTAAACTAACAAGTGTCTGGACTCGCAGTTTGTTTACTTGTCTGTCGAGGGCAGAGTACGTTGTGGTTTTTTTTTCTAGTGAAACTGCAAAGGCTACGCCGCCTTCTAGCAGAGAGTGTAAACAAGTTAAAGAGAATGCGCTCATTTGCATGACTTGGCAAGAAACAGCAAGACGTACACATTAAGATAAACATGTGGTGTGAGTAAGCGACTCGTTAGCGCCTGCACTGCGCTGCCTAACATTGCGCATACGCAATGTGGTGGCAAAAACAAAAATGCAAAACAGCCAGACTGACTTTAACGACAACAATATATAGCATCGGCTTAAAGCATGAGCCATCCGATCGAAACCAAGTCCATTAAGGAAAGAGAGGCACGGCATTAAATATGTTATCTTCAAATTTTGCATTTTTTTTACTGGGGATTTACTTAGCACGTGATACACTTAATGAGCCGATCTAGATGTATCAATGTGAACCTGTTGTAAGCAACTGTTCAGGCTGTGATTCCCAGCTCACAAAGAACTCAAACTATGGCTCACACACACACACACATACAACAGCTACAGTGACAACAAAGAGAACAGCAACCAAACGGTGACCAGTCAATGTTCAATGTACGATCAAAGCCGGTTTTATTTTCGTTTTGCTCTTTTGTTTTGTGGCAAGCGCCTCTTAAAATGTGACGTCACTTTTGACGTTCGACATATCAAGCTTTGGTTAAATTTAAATATTCAGTTTAGTAAAAACGTACTCTTGATCAGACGCCCTGCAGTCACTCGCGGGCTTCACTGTACGGTCCGTACTGTCCCGCTATCGTACAAATTGAGGCACTTAAGCCTCATAAGTCCATAAATAAATTTGATATAAATGATATTTAACCCATATTTGTAGCCGACGGTAATTTTCAGTATGTTCGCTACCCAAAAATGGGACTGAAATTACCATTCTCCCTGTGTCCCTTTTGTCTACTTGCGCTGTTACCAGCCCAATATTTACACACAATGAGTTGCACTCAGAGTCCCCTAACCTTAAATGGGCAGACAACTGTCATTAAGGAATATATTGATGTACTTTGTCTTTTCTTTAGGCCATGTTATGCATGTACGTATGTCCTTGAGTTCGTTGGTGGTAACCGAGCGAGTCACGATGACTTGGGACTTCACCTGAAAGTTGATTGCAATATGATCTACATTCTCGAGCCCACCTCAGTAAGCCGTCAGCAATTGCAGAGTACTTAACCACTTTTCATACAACTGGCATTGAAAAATTTCTGTTTAATTATCGGTCACCAAGTGATTTGCATTTTCAGTTTGTTCCAATAACTGTGTAGAATAACGTTTCACTTCTCGAGAACTTTTCAAAGTGTGTAAAGTTGTTCTAAATAAATGTAGATATAGAAAACCCCCAGTTAAAATGTAGAGCAACATTTCTTTAATAACTCAAAGATTTGATTACTGATTGCTGTCTACGAGCAAAAAGTTTTAAAAATAACTCAAGGCAGTAAAATCATAAAACTACTGAAACACGCAATTAGCAATAAGTGTTCAATGCATTTAGGGATTAACGGGATTATAGTCTATATAATTACATAGTCGGTTACGACTTGTGAAGAGCGTGTATGAAGCGATTAGAAAATATTTGTTACACCTTTAACAAGGTCTTACTGTGTAACATTTCCTTAACGGATTTGCTAATTGGTTTAACACGTTGTTATATTCTAGTGACAGAAATATGAGCACATACGATATTTAGTCTAAGCCTTGACAGCGACACCTGTAAAGGTGTGAGGCACACACCTTACTGCAAGTCAGACGAATGTCAGACACTATGACGAATGTCCGAATAAATTCACGAATGTTTATGTCGAATTGTGTGAACATATGACAGTTCCGTTACATCAGCTGTTTCAGTATTGTGAGTCTGATAAGATTGCGTTGGCGCTATGCAGCTGATAATGCGAATACTAATAATAATCACCACATTGAATGATGGTCAATCAAAAACTAAGCCAAGCTTATCCCAATGCCATTAACATAAATCCAATTTAATTAACTCTGGACCTTCTTTTTCATCGGCGAATGTCCAGCCAAAGTTTGTTCTTTCTATTAAATTGATACAAGCATGCGGTCCGCCCTCTTTATCCGCCTATAATTGAATAAAAGGCGGCTTTATCAAAAGCAAACGCAAAGGCAAAAGCAAATGGAAGAAAGGCAAATATTGACGCAACTTTTTATCTGAGCTTAGGAACTTTTTTATCGTTGAGAAAAATACAGAAAAATAAAAGTTGCAATGGCCATTAAACTAGCGAATGCCCTAACTTAATGTAACCCTTAGTAAGTAACCCTTGGAAAGTAATATTTTAAAAATATAAAAAATACCTTAAAGGTCACAGATAATTATTATGTGAAAACTGTCGAAGAAATATCTGGAAAATGAAGTTAATTGTAGTGAGCAACACATGAAAGTTCACTTATTAAAGGCAACAAATATTTCTTAATTTAATAGGTACCTAGTACAAAACATAACTGTGTCAACTGGAAACATGGAAAATATTGAGCTCGTCAAACACAACTCTTGTTCACAGTACAGATTACAAGTAAGCTTATAATAGGTTCATGAAAGTCAACTCTTATTTATTAATTTAATAGGAACATAGTACAAGGTATTTCAAAAAAGAAAAACAAAAAACTGATGCAAGTGTGACAGCTGAACAAATTTAGTTCAGAGAAACATGAAGCCTACATGTAAGCTCCAACTAGGATCGGTGGGATCAACTCTTATTTATAAATTTAATAGGAACCTAGTACAAACAAAACACGTGTAATTGTGTCAACTGACTTCAGAAATACACGAAAACTGAAAGCTTCAGTTGTGCGTAGTATAGAATACGTGTAAGCTCGGAGCAGGATCAAGTGGGTCAATTTTATTTATTAATTTAATAGGAACCTAGTACAAAAAAAGAACACGTGTAAGTGTGTCAGTTTGACTGACTTTAAAACTACATAAAATCTCAAAACTTCAGTTGTGCGTAGTATAGAATGCGTGTAATCCCCGACTAGGGTCAAGTGGGTCAATTTTATTTATTAATTTAATAGGAACCTAGTACAAAAAAAGAACACGTGTTAATGTGTCAGCTGGGAACATGAAGATGGAAACCGATTACAATAACTCGAGATTTTAGTTGCTCATAATTAAAAATACATATATGCACCAGCTAGGATCGTTGTAAGCAACTCTTATTTATTAATTTAATAGGAACCTAGTACAAAATATTCCAGATAAAGATGGTGACAAACACATGTAAGTGTGCCAGCTTGGGAAATGGATATGTAACATGGAAACTTACAAGGCCATTACATTCTGTACATGTGTTTCCAACATACGTAGTAGATGAAAGTTGTGTGCATATGTGGAGTCTTTTTAAACATTCTGTAGAAATAAAAACTTTTCCATTAGCTCGTTAGCTGGCCGGCACGACAATAGATACAAAATAAAAGTAAAAATAAAAACAATCACATTAGCATCGTTATCCAAGTTTATTGTTGTTGTCGTCTGTCTGCCATCAATTCGCATTTATCGTCTAGCGGGTAGCTCGGTGACGTTTTTTTTTTTGGCTAGTGGAAAAATATTTTGCAACGAAATGTGTACAAGTGTAAACACGAATCAAATATGCAAATGACCGGTAATCGTTTACCTGTTGTGACGCGTTTTGTTGTGATTACTAGTTACCTGTTATTTGGTTCTATACACCCTGCAAACAATCAAGCTTCGAATATGTAGACAATAGGTATCCAAAAGAGTTAACACGCAAATAAGCCTGTGTAAGTCTAAGTTCTGAACTACGCAACTGATTAGAGGGTATCGCTCAGTCGCTTAGTCTTTGTTGTAACTGTGATAACTGCTGTTATTTTACAACTGAGTTAAAGAGGCACGTTTCTTATACCATGATAAATAAATTTATTCAAAATTTTGCATATTTCCGATTTTTAATTCTAGATTTAAAGTCTCGTCTACAGTTTTCTTACATAATATGTCTGAAGTTCATCTTGAGAGTTATAAAAATGTCAAACTTACGTCGCGTGTGCTTAATTTTATATACAGTCGGTTAATGTGGTCAGAGATACAATTTTATAATGCTAGACAAATTCTGCATTGTATATTTATGCATCAGACACGCTAATGAGATTGAGAATGACTTGCTCCATTACAAAATCTTCCCAGCTGGCGACTACGCAGCGTAACGGTTAAAATGCATGAACAAATGCGACCTCGACGTGTTATGCGACTGGAACTATATGCCAAAGCCTACAAGTCGAGGTGATCTGTAATCACAATCACTAACTCTGACTATAACCAGTACTGAATACGATTCATTTCATGATTGCAATTAGACTGGTAGCTGAAAGAAGATGGAAATGAACAAAGGAAACAAAGCAGAAGTTGAGACGGAGAGTCAGTAGAATGCAATTTCAACTTCACAAGCATAAACAATTATATCAATACCAAACTGTAGACATAAATGATATGCTGTACAAATATGAGCTAGAAATACGAGTACTTCAGATACGGGGATGTTTTATGAATTCCACGAATACTCTATAAATTCTAGTAACAGTTTACATTTCCTCAATACTTACTTGTTTTTTAATGGAATTAAAAGTTTGGTTTAATTGTGTAAATCTTGGCAGCTGTGCGACCCGTTTGACCTACATTGAGAAAACCTTTACTAACTTGCTTGCATTTTCAAGCAGTAGCCCAACAAACTCTGGCCCAATCAATTTTGTGACCCTCAACGGCAGTAATTAGTTAACTTGCCTTGCAGTATCAATTACAACTTCTGATAAACTTGCAATGGAACTTGCACCAGTAGTTTGAAACACTGTTGCAGCTGTCAATTGCTGGCTAAAAGGGCCGATAGGGTCGATAGTCTGGCCTTCAAAAGACCCTGTACTTATTTTGTACTTATTTTAGTAATCAAAAAATAATAACCTTTTATTGATTTCGTTATTCACTTTTAGCATATGGTCTTAAAATGAGTCCACTAATGTGTGCTTGTGTGAGCGGTGAACCTAAAATCCAACCTGCAGTGATTCTATACTTAAATGACGCTATCTGACTGAGTGTGTCAAACAGAAACAAGGTGTTGTAATGTGATGGCTCTCAAATTTATGCAAATCGTACAAATTTCAGCTAACGAGTTCACTGCACTTAGCTGGGGCCATTGTCTGATTTCAATTTGTGCTGCATCAAATTACCCATCCAAAAAAAAAAAAACTAAATACACAAATAAAAAACGAGAGTTGGTGCCACAAGTTGAGGTCAAAGTGCTTGCCACAAAATGTTGGTAGACAACAGAGGAAAAGCCTGCGGACAACACGCTCTTATAGTAAAATATCATATGAGCTTTACTTTCTGCTGCATAGGAATTGATAGGACTTGAGTTTTGTCGGGGTTATGGTCAGGGTTGTTGTGCCACCGAATCAACAAGAAGGTCCAACACGTCCATCTCCAAATTGAACAATAAAGATGCGCTCAGCTTCAGTTTGAGCTGCAGTCGTGACATTTGTCATCTGAAGCCAAAGGCCATTGGCTGGGGACCCATTAACGCATATGGACATGCCCCTGTTTTTATATTGTTTGTTGTATCTGTTTTCTTTTTTAATTTTCCTGCAAGGTCAGCGACATTAGTGTCGTCCCAATGGAATATTTTGCCTACGGTTCTATCTGTTCAGTTCAGTTCTGTTTCGCTCTTTGTTTATTTACTAGGCAATGCTGAAATGAAAACAAAAATGCATTTATTTATAGCTGGAGAGACTTTGGCATGCAGGCAAACTGACCTACATTGCGTTCCGTGTTTCCATATTTCCATATCTCATCGTTGAGTCGAGAACATGTTAAAAATATTATTAAACGTAATATTCATATATATTTTGAGCATGTATGACCTTAGCCAAGAACTAGTAGCCCAAAAATCTGTCTGATTTATGGTGATTGACAAGTTTACACTAAATAAAAAAGCATTTTTGGACTAATGTGTCCAAATTAAAAAGTTATTGAACATTAATTATAAATTCCAATATCAAACCAATACTGATAACTGTCCTTGCCTGTCTAACCAACGACTGTTCACCCTAGATAAGAACAGTTATGAGACTAGGCACGTGCTCGGTGGTTAAAGTATTCAAAATATATGATATATCACACATACTCTTTGTACTTTCAACTTGATTGATGTGCCTGGGCTTAAAAGCACCACCAACAGACGGAGAAATTTTGGTATTTGCATAAAAACAATCAATGAATCATTTCAAATTCATTGGAATTCACAATTTTGTGTTGATAATTACATTAGCAAAAATATTCAAATTAACTTGAGTAAAGCAAACATAGGAATTAAAAAATCAGAATGAAACACACATGATTTTTAAATCATATTTATTTTATCTAATACAGAAAAGTTAGTCAGTTTTTTTTTTAAATAGAAACAACACTTATTTTCGCAATGTGGAATTCTTAGAATCCGTTTTCACCATGGAACTAGAAGAAGCGATTAATTTCGCCAACTCCCTGGACGCGTTCTCCCGCAATTTATACCAACACTTGGTCAAATCCAATCCCAATAGAAATCTAATATTCTCTCCACTCTCTATACAAACATGCGCTGCTATGCTGCGAGTGGGAGCCGAGGATAACAGTGAGACGGCCAAGGAACTCGACGAAGGTCTCAATTTCAGCTCCAATTATGGCAAAGAGATTGCAAATGGTTTCCATAATGTGCTAACGTCCTACGAACAGTGCATGGCATTGAAAATGGTCAACAAACTATATCTCATGAAGGACTATCAAACACGCGTGGAATTCAAAGATATATTGACACAGAAGTTTCACTCGGAAGCTGAGAATATTGATTTCTCAGCTAGCATTGAGGCAGCAAACACCATCAATGGCTGGATTGAGTCTAGAACAAACAAGTTAATCAAGAATCTGGTGAATCCTCGAGTGTTAAATGAGGACACTCGATTGGTACTTGTCAATGCCATTCACTTCAAAGGCGAGTGGAGATTTAAGTTTGAGCCGAGTGAGACACGAAATGAGGATTTCTTCTTGGCCAACGAAAACAAAGTAACAGTCCCGATGATGAATGCACACAGAAAATATGAATATGCCGATTTATCAGAATTAGATGCTAAAGCTTTGCGCTTGCCATATTATAATAATAATCTATCTATGCTGATCATATTGCCAAATTTAATGACGGGATTAAGCCAACTAGAAACTAAGCTTAAAACAACTTTGCTAGAGGACATACTAGCTGATCTTGATCTTCGTAAAGTGTCGGTTAAGTTGCCCAAATTTAGAGCCGAATTCGAGCAGGAAATGTCTCCTGTATTTAAGGAACTGGGCATTCATGGTATCTTCTCTGGTGCAGCTAAATTTGGGAATATGTTGGAATCAAATGAAAGTTTAGACGTGTCAAAGATATTACACAAAGCCTTCATTGAAGTCAACGAAGAGGGCACAGAGGCAGCCGCAGCAACTGCAATGATTGTGCAATTAAGAAACTTGCCAGCTGCTGAAAGGGAACCCAAAGTATTCCATGCCGATCATCCCTTTTACTACACCATCTATGATGAAAACCATGGCTGTCTATTTGTGGGTAATTACAATGGACCTGATGTCGGCACACAGAACGTGGACAAAGTTCGGGTAATTTGCCACTGCAGTAGACAATTCTTTCCAGATTAAAGTAAAAAAAACTTATTCTCAGCAGGAAGATCCAGAAAGCGAAGAAGTCAGTTAAAATCAAGTGTGTAATTATCAAATAAAAAAACTTATTAACATGCGATGTTATCTTTAGTCTAAATCTTGGGCTTACTGCTAGACTTAATTCCATAGTTACATGCACCTTTATCTACATTTAAATAAAGATGCAACCATTATCAAACTCGGCCAGCAAAGCACTGTCTGGGCACTGAGTGATAACAATAAAAATGTAACCCTTCAGCGGCACCAAACGTGACAGACAAATAACTTTCGATAATATCTATCAGATATTAGAATTCTGTTCACATTATCAACTGAATTGTAGCTGATAAGCAAAGACCATAAGTTAGTCACAACTTGAGATTAAATATTTGCCTTTTGTTTGCGAATCACTACTGGGCCACTAGTGTTAGCGGTCTTTATTAATGCCCTTCAGATAGCAAACAGTGGCCTAGATGTATTTGGTTATCTAGACCAGGTTGCTTATCTTAAAAGCATAAACAAAAAAAAAATCTGAAACTTCTGTGTTGCCTAAAGCATTGCAGTGTGTAGCTGACCTTTTCATGTAAATGGCCAACTAAATGAGCCGCTTAATTTTATTGGCCTAAATAATGAAAATGGTTAAACTATACATTCCAATTCTGGCGGTCACAGCTGGCCATACATCCGACCACATTGTTGGGCTTTAAATACAATTTTATTTTTAAATTTTTTTTGTTTGTTTTTGATTGTTGCCCTTTTATGTTGGATGTGCTTGTTGCTGTTGTTTTTATTGTATTCAGGCACTTAAAAAGTTTTACCTGCCCTGTAAAACAATTTAGCAAACAACTTTTTGTTTTTATTTTTTTTATAATTTACAGCTGTTTAATGGTGTGTGCCTGTGTGCGAGTTGCAATTGCTGTGACCTCTTGGAGGTTGCTAGTGCTATTTATAGCCAGTATGGAACAAGAAAGAAAACATTATCCAAGGTCTTCAAGTGGCATAAATATTTCATAAGTATGATAAAAACGATGCAAGAAAGAACACCGAAAATTGAATACACTTGCAGCTACAATTATGTGCTAAATGAATAATAAAATCATCCATATGAATATAACTATTATTTAGTATGACTTCATCGCTTTCCTAACGAATGCAAATGTTGATTAGTTTATTCCCCTATATAAAAGTTGATATAAGTTTTACAAACTTTAAAGATAAATGAAGTATGGAATAATTATCAAGTCACAACCATGACTTTCAGATAGTCATGATGAAATAGAATGTACGCATGAATATTTATAGAGAATAAACATTACTCAAGTGCAATTGTGTCAGACATCATTATAGATATTAACTCCACTTAAATATCATTACAAGTTTTAAACTTTTAATTCTTTTTTACCAGCCATGAACGACCAACTAGCCAAGAAACCAAGCAAGAAACTTGTTGCAAGTCGTTACCAAAGTTCTACTTTTATTCGCGAATGTTTTGCGGCTTTTAGTGCTCGTAAACTTGTTCCCAACATTGTTATAACTGGCGTTGACTGAGTTCTGTTGTCTGCATTGGTAATCACACATTAAATGTGTGACTATTTTGCTCTGTGCTCTATAATTATTTCCGTTAAAAACGATTGAATGATTTGCATTCGATATTTATTTAAATTGAAGCAGTAATTGAATGACTGCAACACACAAAGGCAACAATATTGTCGTAGCTAAAACATACATATTGTACTTGTAATTAGGCAAATTACAATGTGAATGTGCATACATCAAGCTATTTTTTATCTATGGGGCTTTAAAGTAATTTCTACATTTTATATGCGGATTATGTCCCTTATTGTATATGTATTTATAAACTAGACAATTCTGTAGACAGGTAATTAAAGTAATCTGAGGAAACCTGCTATGAAAATGTCTGTTATCTAAACGAAGTTTCCAGAAGCAAGCCATTCATAATGTAATGAAACTCAGTCTACAAAAAGAACTAAAATCCAAATTTGTGAAGTTTTTTCAAAAGGGGAAAATACCCAAAAGATACCCCTTGCAAGTAATGTTTATCTTCTTTTTATTTGGATTCCTTAATTTTAAGATATAATCTTTACTGCTATGACAGCTGTACTTTCAATTATCTGTTATTTGAGTCAATTGCATGTCAACATTTCAACAGTCATCTCTTGGTATACAACAAAGCATTTGATGCTTGCCAAATTATATCCAGACGATTTTTGCATTTGTTACTTACCAACTGGGCGTGTAATCGTAGTCGTTATTGTGGCCATAATCGAATTGTGTTTTCAAACTTAACAGCTGGGTTCAATGCACCGGATTCTACGAGTTAACCAAAAGGTAAATCGAGTCAGTCAGGGCTTTGAATTACCAAACGAACTACAAACTAACCTGCGGTTACAAATGCAATGGAGTAGAAAATTGCAAGGTTGCACAAACGGAAAGTTTGAAAATAAGTTCAGTTATTCGAAAACGCATTAGAAATATTTAGAACCAAATTAATCTAAATGTTTTTCTCAACTTAACCTTTTTAACAAGTTAATAAAACAACAGGGAACAATAATTCCTTGATTTATATTTTCAAAGCTGCATTGATTTTTTTAATTGAGAGAAAAATGAATTCCCTACCGGATGTGGAAGGCCGACAGTGAGAAAATGATGATTAACAGTCAACAGATCTGCTAAACCGGTTATGAGTTAAATTAACTATAACTCATATGGATTGTAAAATAATTGTGTGAGGTAGAAATCAATGAACTAATGTTGCAAAAAATCAACAAAATGAGGGAGGTGCTAAATTCAATACAGAATGCAACGCCTCTTTTTACAAATTAATTCTAAATCATTCAGTTTAATCATTTTGCAAATGAGTACACTTTAAAACAGTTCAAATTAATTGCAATTTAATCATTCAGTAATTAATAACAACAATCTGTAAGTGTGCTTTTCAGTCTCTTTGCTAATCATAAATTTTCCAGTCATGTTTAAAAATTTCCTTCAAATAACAAACTCATAAACTAGTCTGTTAATAATTTGACTTAAATTATAAACAATAACTTGTTACTTATATGTATTGACAGACATTGATCAATTCAATTTTGATATATAACTTTCCACTTGACTTTAAACTGTGTGTTTCTATTCAAGTGGAACGTGCCAAATGCTAATACAAGGGAATTATATTTCTTAAATTGAAAAATTGTCATTTAAAACAACTTACAATTTTATATAGAAGATTATTTTTCGCATATCAACAAATTTTGTATTCTTGTGAAATTGAAAAGGCAAAAAATTGTGAACAAAGTGTTTACAATTGAAAGTGACCACTGACAAAGCCGTATGATAAAGTTAACACCTTTAAGCCGAAAAGGAAATCGACAAAAAAGATACAAAAACCAATACCACAACAAGAAACAACAACAAGAACATGTACGAAAACGAGGCAAACACAAGTAGCGACGGTTTGCCAAAACACGAGTTCTGACAGACGAAAGTGAGCACTGACACTTGGATACGAGGTCCAATTCGGCTTTGCGAAAACTTGAAAATCGATATGACATGAAGGAAAACAAGGGCAATTCGGCCGGCAAGTGTCAACGTCACAGGCCAGGCCACATGCCACAAGGCATCTAGCCACATTGCCCATTCACGTCAAACTGTGATGTATGGGGCCAACTTTGACTTTTTGACTACCAAAAAGAGGGAGAGAGAGAAAGGGAGGGCGAGAGGAAATGAAAGCGTCAACAATAATGACACACAAATGTAAGTAATTGCCAAACCTTTGACAAACAACCACAAGTCAAGTAGTCAAGCATCAAGGGTTGAGGCTGTAAGGGTCGTAGGTAAGGCCACATCATTGGAGGTCATATTCTGCCCTAACCACATAGGTCTGACAACTTTGAACTGCCCCAACAATCCAGCCGATAACGTCATTAAATGACTTGCTGTTCAGAATTTGATATCAGAGCTACACGTAACAAAAAAAGTCTTGAAGCATTTCAGTATTTTTTTGTGTGTTGGCTGGCAGCCAAAATTGTACGGCTAACATATTTTTTCCTTTCTTTACTTTTTGCCTAGAATGAAATGTATGTATTTTTCTAATGAATGGACGCTACTCGCTGTGTACCTGTCTCTGAATGAATACTGTACGCACTGGCAGTGCCAGCGAAATACTGTTCTCGCACACAACGTGAGTTAATAACACAGACTGGAAGCAATACGCGCACACGCAGCGTATGCGTAATGTAACATACGCGGTCGTATGGTAAATACTTCTGAATGCGTTGCATGTTTATTTTTGTAGGCTTTTGTTGTAGAAGCTGTTCCAATAATAGAAATGGCAATATTGCTTTACTGTCTAGATTGTGAATTATTGCTTTTATATATTTTATTTAGACATGGAAATAGAATAAAGTTTGGTAGGTGTATAAAAATTCAAATAAATACCATATAAATAGGTCGACAAAAGTCCAAATTAAATATTTAAAGGTGGCTGACGAAATGAACACATTTCAATTTTAATTGAATTAATTATTTATAACGATTTGATGGTTTGATTTGACTTATTAAAGCACAAAAAAATCTATATGCTAGCACACTTATCTGCACCCAGCAACTGATCGATGACACAGTTTTTAAATTCCTTTATATATGCATGACTTAAACGTACAATTTAGTCAGGCAACTCTTGGCTGCTCATAAACCTAAATACGCCAAGCATTGCTCATGATTCGTGTACCCTGTAGATAAAGCCAATGTGCTAATGAGTGTTATATAGTTTGGTTTTAAAGAGTATGCCCATTTGCTAAAATGTGTATACGATGTGCTGGCGTTATCAGAAACCGTTTCAAACCATAACAATGGGTAAATTTCAGTCGAACCTCTTAAAGTTGTATGCTTTTTGCTCATTTCCCCCCACATGCTTAGCTTCATAGTTAACGACTGTTTATCTAACAAACTCATAACGTCATTTGCCTTGTCCCTTTACTCAAAGCTATCCAAATCTAACCCAAGTGTATCTGTGTTTGTCTGAGTGAGTGTTTGTTAGTGTATTGAGAGTGCGGTGTCTGTGTGTGTGTGTAAGCGTCGCATGATTAGCCATTTCAAAAAGTTGACACTTAGCTGACGCATGAATTTTGATATTAAGCACTTAACACAAGACTGTCGTCGAACGAACAGAACAGAATAAAGTCGATTTTACTGACAATAGACGGTTCTGCCCTCAGAATGAGCATCGCAAAATATTTACACAGCTGCTCGATGCGCTTGCGTATTATTTGGGGGAAAAAAAAACTGTTTTTGGCTATTGCTTAAAAAGCAATGAAAATTTCAGTTTTCATATGAATTTCCACTACAATTGGCGCCACAAGTGCAATGCATTGCGGGGATGATTTAGCTGTTTACTTGTTTGCCTCACTTAAGTGGCTAAAAGATTAGAATTTCTTCTCTTTTTTTTTGGCAGCAATAACGTAAGAGCCAAATTTATGTGGCAGCTAACCATCAAAATTTATTGGTATAAAAATAAACATTTAATGCGCCAAACATAATAAATATGAGCAGAAGAAGTGTTAAGTACTACACATACACATGTTTAATGTATATATGAATTTGTGTGTGTGTGTGTGTTTCATACTTGTAGTATTATTAGCTAGTCATAGTCAGTGCCAGTCAGCCGGATACGATAGCAACGTTGCTATTGTTGTTGCTGTTCATGTGGCCTGGGTGGGTGCCTCAGTTTTCGAGTGGCTTCAGTTTATGGCACCTCATGGCTGCAGCATTAATATATCATCATAAAAGAACAACACTGAGACAGTAAAAGCAGCTCAGCTAACAGATACGCTGTATAATCAATAGATTAACAAAAATTCTTTCTAAATATGCTATTTCAAACACCCTTTTATACAGCTTTAGGTCGACAGGGTATTATGTTTATAAAATACTAAGAATCGCTTGAAGTGCAGCAATAGCATCAAGTTTTCTTCTGAATGAGTTGCACTCCATAAAATATGCTAATCGGGCGTAAAATGCAAGAGATGTAATTTGACATTTAATGCTTATTAAAAGAGATAAATATCAAGTTGAGACTATAATTGCCAGTCATTGGGCAAGACACTGAGTTTGTAGTACCTTTAACTTAAGTTCTAGCCTCTATCTACTCAAAAGTTATGACAGGAAGTGCAGTTTAAATGTAGGTTAAGCCTATCAGACGACTTATCTATTGTCTGTAGTGTATAGAACCTTAAGACATTCCATAACTAATTTGATAGTTTATTTTGTTACATGCTCATGGGCATTCAAAAGCTCTTAACTCGAAAGCTTCTTATATTAAATTTAATCTACAACAGTAGTTAGCTTTATACTCTATGTAAATATATTGATCATATAACAAGAGTTTTATAGCCTGCTACGTAAGCAAGTCAGTCAGACTATTGGCTTACATTTAAGTTGAGTGAATACTTCCCTGTACTTCATACACAAGAGCACTTACACATAACCACTTTCGAGTCAGATGCGTAGTTCCTTGAATTCACATATGGCTGAGACTTGGGAAATCTCAGCTAAGTGTTCACTGAGTAGCGGAAATCTTTCAAGAAACTTAACTACAATGATAACAACCAATAGAAATAGTTAAGCTATTTTCACAGAAAAGCCACTCACAACTCAGAGACAGACAGAGCAAATACTTTTCACAGACCCCCAACAACAGAATGTGGGACTCAATAAATGGACTCAAGTGCCCAGTGGCATTCGAAAAGGCCGACAAATAAATACTGGTAATAATAATAAGAGAAATACATGAAACCAAATCGATCTGGTCTCATCAATCAGCCAAATATTTATAACTGGCTCTTGAAGCAACACAACTTGATTATTACATAAATGTGCTAATCAAAATGCCAATTTTGATTGGCCAACTTATTGTCCATCCATTTATCCTTTTAGAAAAATAAAGCAAAGCAGTAACCAGCAATATTACTTACCTACGAATAATACTCTTGAAATTGCTGTCAGGAGAATTTCATGTGTTTTGACAGAACCAAAATGTCGATAAATACATAAACATATGAGTGTGTGTGTGTGTGTGTGTGGTTTGTTTATGGGCTTGTGCTTACATACACGTGCCAGCAAAAATAACTATTATTTCCTGTAAGGACGCACACAAGCAATGAATTTCAGACAAAATAACTGATTGAAATTTTCATCAAGATACGAAAAACAAAAGGAAAACTTTGTCTGCCAGTTCCGCAGCAAAAACATTCTTAACAAAGTCGTTAAGTTGGATTCAGTATAGTATAAATGGCTACTTATGGATTTCGCTACCGACTTAGTTCAATGAGTCAATGTTAGAACAACAGATTGTTATAATTGGCAAATATAAATTTATGCGCTGAGTAATTATAACACAAATAGATTAAGAATTAAAGAGGCTTTAGAGAAGCAGTTCAATATATATATTTTTCTATGGTTTTGCCTGTAGTTCAGCTATACCACAACAAGCCTAACCCAAAATAAGGGTATTACCACAATTCGACTCCCGCAAAACTAGCTATTAGCATTGCGAATTTACTACAAAATGTAAACTTACTCTTCTTTCCGAGATGAAGCACATTCTCAGCCTAGATGAAAACATTTACTAGCTACAACTCAACATTAATGTGGCATTGGCATCAGCAACATTAGCCCAGCGGGCAAAACTGCAAAATAAGCAAGAAAAATCTGCTGAAAGTGAGAGGAACAGCATAAGAAATGGCAATCGGCTTTTGATATTTTTCTTGCTTATTAGCATATTCTGAACAGAATTCAAAACTGAAATATCACAATAAATAAATGCCACAAACAGAATAAACATAGTTCAACGAAATATAGTGGAAAATATTAAAGTAAGACAACCTTTGGCTGCAGCAATTTCTCAGGACAAAGCTCATAAATAACAAAAACTTATGTACTACTCTTGAGTTCACGGAGGTCAGGTAGGCAGTCCGTTCCCTTACCAAAAACCAACAAAATATGCCGAATAACAATGACTTCTTTGATAACTGCGTCATAAATCAATAAATATCAGTTTAGTCTGCCAAAAAGGGTTGACATTAAACCATTTGAAGAGGATCGCCGTCTAGGCTCCATTCAAAATGTCAACTTCAGTGACTTTTTGGATATATTTTTTATTATCTCATATTTTAAAGTATCTTATCTTATTATCATATTTGAAGATGTTGTGGTATTGACTGCAGAGTAGCTAAAGTTTCTTTATCTTAAATTTGAAATATATGAATCAAATAACCAAATGTTCACTCACTTCATAAAAATGTATATTTCCATTTTCATTTGCATTTCAAACAAACGTGAATATACTTATTAAATATTGGATTGTGGGGTAGGTAGGCTCAGAGGGGTTTAATGCACGGTCAAGGCCAAGTAAACGTATATGAAATAAAATTGTATTTACTAATGATGGATGGAGACGATTTCCATTAGTTTTCCTCACATTTTTTTCCTTTGTTTTGAACTGTTTGTTCAGCCTTACATAAACATTAATCGACTACGAAAACTGCTCAACCCTTAGCGCTGTCAAGTCAATAAAACGCTGTAATTGTGATGAGCTTGCACACTACTTTTACTCGCATATATAATATGTATCTGATAAACATTAGCTACCCAAAAATGTGTGAAAGTGGGAGCAAAGGCAAAAAGAAAAAAAAAACAAATTTGAATAGCTACATTTAAGAGAATTTATGGGTCGAACATTAAGGTAATTTCAGTTGCCCTTTTTCGCGCAGCAGACTGACAGTTAACGAGGGTCGGAGGCAGTGTGGAAAAGAAACTGACTCTCTGTCTCTCAGTCTGTCTGTCTGTCTGCATCAACAGAAATCAATTGAAGCAGAGCAACGTCAGCGACAGTCAAAGTTCAAAAGTGCCACTCAACGATATTGTGGCATCTGTACTCCCCCTTCGAATGCCAAGAGTCTCCAAAGACACGCCTTCTTCGTCACTCTGACCCTTAAGCATTTGCCAAAATATTTTCAGTGCCTGACACTTGATGGTTAGTCTGTGTGTGTGTGCCAGTGTGTGTGAGTTTGTGTTTTGTGTGCGGAATGAAGATTGACAGCTTAATGTATTTTCGCTTACATCAAACCGCTGCTTTTTGTTGACTAATTTCCCGACGGTGCCAAAGACGAAGCCACTCCTTGATGTAGATTTAAGTGGCAACACGCAAATTTTGCATCAAGTGCAACAATTAGCAAATTAAATAAACTGTTCTTTCAATTCGATAAACTTTAAATGATGCTACTTTTATTTCAATATGAGCATATTTAGAATATATAAATCTCCGAATCTTTGCATGTGACATTGAAAAGCAATCAAGATAAATCTGCCAATTGATTTGCCAGTTTATTTTATTTAGGAAAACTTTTTATCAGTATCTTTTACAGGCAAACATTCGTATTGAATTGACTTTCAGTTAATGCCAATCGAAAATCACAAATTTCCAAATTTTACTATCAACCAATCATATAAAATAATGGCAGTCTGTTAATAAAAATTCAATTAAATTTATTCGTATCAAACACGCTATCGCAACGTGATAGTTAGATCATAAATACAGTCAGGAATCACAATCTCAAGTCACGCATCTCAAAATTATACTGTTTATGATGTGCGAAGCTGCGAATTACGTATATAAGTATTTTTTAAAAATATACAAAATTGGCGCAAGGGTGAAATCTTAAAAAACTCCGTAATGCCCTATACAAAGTGCATACTTATCTTGAACTCGGGTTGACTACGGCTTGATTAAAAAAATTTCTGTGATTTTTGACTGATCTTTATTTTGTTAAATAAACTTTGTTGCTGATTTGTTAATTAAAGCTTTTTATAGTATTCCAGTTTTTGAAGGCCATAATAATATCTGCAAATAAAGCATCACACCTACAACGGCTTTCTCTGGCTTTTAGAAATAGTATAGGAATTTTTAAACAGGCAAAACAATTGTTGATCTTCAAAATTTATTGAACAAAATTTAAAATGTGATAGAATCGCAGCAGCAAATCGTAGCTTGTAAAATTTGTGAGAAAAAAAAACTAATCAAGCGTACGAGAATCCAGTTTCTTTGTGATACAATTTGCTCGAGAGTGTTAAAGGTGTTAATGGCTAATGGTTTCAATAGCGAAATATGACGCTGGCCAGAGCGGTCAAGGAATGTAAAGAAAAGAGTAAGATTGAGAGGGTGGATAGAGAATAGAGAGGGAAAGACAGCTTCTAAATACTGCACACGTGCTGTGTAGGTGATTGATTAATGTGAGAAGCGAGAGAGAGAGACAGAGAGAGAGCGAGAGAGAGAGAGAGAGAGAGAGAGTGAAAAACAACACTCGCTGGACTGTTGATACCGATATTGTGTTATGACTATGTTTGGCTTTTATGATGCCATCGTTTGACACGTGGCGCTTATTGAATTTAATACCCATATTTTTTTTAATTTTCTCTTTTTTGTTGCCCATTAATCTTTATGGCCAAGCGATCGACCGCAAGATGCTGTGAAAAGGAAAGGATTAAATTACGAAAGCAGAGAGCTGCAGCTTCAAGCATATACATAATGCTTAAAAGTGTTTGCCTGAGTGTCGTCTAAGTAGGTTAATGTCCTGGCGTACTTTAACCTCTAACACACAAACATATACACGGCTTAGGGTCTTAACTGGGTTAGTAGCACAAACCAATTGAGCCTTTGACCCAATCAGACACTTTGCCAGCACAATACATTGGGGCAAGGCTTCACTTTCATCTCGTCCCGCATTGTTGCAACTTGTACTAACTATTGGCAGCTAATATGGTATGAGCAATTTTATGGATTTAAACCTATCGAATTGTGCAGTTTTTCGTGCATGTTGGTCATATCAATCATACGCCACGCATGACAAGCGTAAAAAAAACACTGCATTATGCATGCAAATTTGATTTATTAACTGAAGTGCAGCTGGCCAAAAGCGTCCTTAGCCTTAAAAGCATTTAAATAAAATTAAAATCGACACACACACACACCCATAATAAAGCAGGAATCACTGAAGGGCAGGTACACCGTAAAATAAGTGGTATATAGTTGTTATAAATAAATAAAGTATTTAAATATTTATTTATGATTTAAAATAGGTTAACCTTGAAACTATTTTTTGATATTTTCTAATATGTTTTCATTAATCTCCTTAAATGTTTTTTCAACAACAAACCGGTTCAGAGAATCACTTTGTGATGGCATTAACATACACTTACCGCACACGTACATCCAATTTTCTCGCCGAGTTAATTTATTTACTATTGAATTTCATTTTCATTAAGTTTTACTGGATTATCGCATTAACCGTTCGCCCAGTTTTATTATATTTACATGTGAGTGAGAGCACGAACCTGCAAGTCCAAGTATCTACAGTGAAACTGTGAGAATTAAACGAACGATACGCTTCTCGACTATTTGTTTTTGATATATGGCCGAACTGAGTGGATCGAGGGACTGTAGGTGAACACATATTTGCAATGGTGCAGTTCGTTAAACTCGTTTATGTAAATAATATGTTCATATTATTAATACGTAATAATACAATAAATTAAATACATGCATGTAATTTGCCACCACATTCGATGCTCATTCTTTAGAATTGCTCCAAGAATTGCATTTACCCCATAGACCGTTCTCTGACCCTCGGCGTGCTTCGTGCATTGGCTTTTCACAGATTTTATTTTGGGTTGAAGGGCGACACACGAGTTCTGTTTTTCTTCAATTGTCAGCGCATTGACAAGCTGATGGCTGGTCGAACTGAGTTCAAGGTGGAAAAATATACTACCAGTGAGCACATCAAATAGTTGAGATGAGCAATCAACAGGCAAGGCATCTGGCGTTTCACAAAAAATCAAAAATCTCAAGAAAAAATTAAACAACTCCAAAGTTGTACAACTTTATGGTAATCAGACAGGAAGATAGAGAGAAAAGAATAAAGAGAAAAAGTCCTATTAAATCTTGAGACTTGTGTCCAGAGTCTTTTTCTAGATCAGCTTCAGGATTATTTAAGACTTTATATTATGAAATTAAGTGAATTGACGCAGAAGCCTAACTATTCAAATGCCCATCAAACCCACAAATTTTTGATACAGTGAACTCTAAGCTTACTTGCGTATATTTTCATCAACAATTCACACTTTGCTGTTGTCCAAGGTGAAATCAGCCATTAGGCTAATGGCCCAACTACAAACCCAACCAATAACTTGCCATATCTTTCCGCTCGGACCCCTAATCCATACACGGCCACGCGTCAAAGTTTGCGGACCATTTTCACACACCATAATCATTAAGGCTCTACCTCCCAATATATAATTTATATAAGCTGACATGTGATTGCGGGTGTTGTGCTGCTGTTGTTGTGTTTATTGTTGTTATTCATTTAATCAATTTAGGCGATAAATGTTCGAGAAAAGCAAAGAAAACAGTGCCAGTGGCAAATGTTTATCCAGCCTTTTAACACACTCTCTCATACACAGAGATTTCTACGCATGTTGGTAAATTCTCTACGATAATTGTTATTGCATTGCCGGGTTGTTGTTGTTATTATTATTGTATTTTGTTGTGGTTCGTTATAAGGCGGCATATGCATTGTTTAATTTTTGTTGCCAAAAATAAAACACGTCAATTAAATGTGTAAACATTTCGAGAGCGGCGAACACGACGCGTGCACACAAAGTGAACCCGTTTCTGGTTTTATATGGGTAGGCGAATTGAGAGCAAGATAAGAGTAGAGTATAAGCTGACCAGTCGCTTTTATACCCTTTAACTTAGATTTGTTAAAAGATAATAATCCTTTTATGTGCATAACACAGCATACCCTAATAAACTGATTAACTACAGGATATTCTATGTAGAACACAACTCAATTTGCTGCGTATCTAAATAGCTTGTTGTTTTGTTGTGCATGAAGTGATTTTCCAAATGATTGATTAGCCGTGCGTCCATGCACATTACGCATACGCACAGTTGCACACACAGTTCTCTCGTTTGATTTGTAATTGTATGCAAAGTGTTTGTTGCCCATTGACTTTATGATATTGACTTTATTTGCCCAATCCTCAAATGCATCTAAACCATTGAAATAATTTAAATTGTAAATTCGACAGCGATTCTGTCAATAATTTAAGCATTGCCAGAGGTTAGTCAACCGCAACGACAAATGACTGGATTTTCAATGACACTTGAAAATGACTTTGAATGATATTAAATATCCTGGTGACAGCAGGTGCCGGGTAGCTTGCGGTTTATCATATTTGATTGCCTTATAACCGCCTGTAGTCGACAGTGACAGAAAGCGGGTTCACGTCATTTCTTTTTCCCTCTTGTATTTCTATAGTATTCTGTTTTCTTGGCACGTGCAAAAATGTGACAAACAATTTTAATTTAAAATTGCTTAGCTCGAAGCAGCAAGAGAAAAGCCAATCAAGCTTGGCCAACAATAGACACAAGCAGACATCTTTGAAAGGGCTGACTGACTGGAAGCCGCATCAATGATGCGATTAGACTCTTTCAGCTTAAACTTTTGCCATTGGCCACGCACTCAACTGAAACAATGTTGCCAAAGTGTCTCCCTTTTTTGACCAAATAAATTGAAATGACAAATGCTAGCAATCCCGTTCAGTTTAAACAAAGAATGCAGCACAATTGGGCATCAATCATGCGAAAAATTGATTAGTTCAACTTTGATATGCGATGAGTTTTGGGGTCCATCATGCAGCATATAGCAGGCAAACTTTTACTGCACATTTCCAGCGCTTCAATGTGATTAATGACTGCAGCGCCAAGTAGCTGACTGCAGTCAGCTTATGTTGTAATAAAGCAGAAAGGCTAAAAGTCAAGTCACGTATCCTCAGAATGTCAAATAACCTTTTTCGTGTCATTAGTTTACGTAACGCGACTTTGAACCTGATGCTGATGCTGCTGCTGCTCGTTCCCAAGGGCTAACGGTTCATTTATGTAACCCAAATGGCTTCAAAGCATATAAAAAAGATAGCCAATAAGTAGAATCACAAAAATATTCTCAAGGAAATCGATTCAAAGTTGCTAGAATCAAAAAAAAGTTGCTTGAAAGTGTTACTACTAAAATAAAAAACTTTAGTGCTGAATAATATTACATTTTATTGTTTAAATATATTTTAATATTCATATTTTTTTGTAGGTTTAGTGAATTTTATTACAGTCAAAAAATTTTATTAGTATTTTATATTTTTAAAACATTTTTGGAACTATCCCGGAACCCTAACTTAACTCGATTTGGTATCACACATAAACTTAAAAGAAAACTTTGGCAGATGTTCCCCAAATAAACATTTCTTTCTGATTAGGTTTGGTATAGAGAGTGTCAAACTAAAATGCTTAGCATACATTCAAGAGTTACTTGACACTACACACGTGCCTGTACTTTGGCAATCAATGGAATGACAGTAACAACAACACGTTACCATTTCCGGCATGTCACGCATTTTTCCGTATGTTTCGTAAAGATGACAATTTCATTTCCGTACTTGCTGCAATTTGTGCCAGCATCTGCAGCCAAATGGCGCCGCAAGCGTCAAGTGTTCACATTTTCTTCGACTACGTTTTCTGCTTTGGCACTTAGTTGTAGCAGCTGTGGTTGTTGTAGCGGAAATGCATTTGAAAGTGCGCACGGATTTCCGGCTTGGCATACTTCCCTCAATTGCACTTGCACAGCAACTGTAAAAGTTGCAGACGCACGAATTGTTTAATGCACTAACGATTGCGAATTGTGAACTCGAACTCGACTTGAGTGGCTTTAATGGCCAAAGATGCCAGGCGGAAGGGTGCAAAAAGTCATATTTCCCGTCACGTGGCCGCACAATAAATGAACACAATTAGCAGCTGCATTGTGTGGGGCTTTAAGAAACGACAGCACTGAGATTTCAACTGAGCCAAGATGATATCAGAGGGAAAGAGACCGACATTAGGATATCTTAGTTTATGGCTTTGTTTACAGCATCCCAGCTGAATGACAGGGTGTGTCGTGTCGTGTCGGTTGCGTAATTTATGATCCTAGCACAAAATACCCATTGACATTTTCCCCAAGCTGTTGAAGCTCACGCCCGTTTTGAGCATCTAGATTGTGTTGCTGCCCGTGGCATGGGCGTTGGGTAAAAACCAACAAAAAATTATTCACATAAAAGTATGCATTAAAGTTTTATATGTCACTCATACGCCATGTTGCACTCCAGCTCAGCCACAAACATTTTACGAACTGTTTTCAGTGCGACTCCTACGAGATTGTGCAACAAGCGTAGTGGGGCGACCAACAGGGAGCTTTATTGCCCGTTTTTATAATTTGTGTTTGTGTCTGTGTGTACGGGGAAAAAATAGAGAAAAACTACTTGGAAAATTGTGTTTGCCAGCCACTTGACAGCAAATGCGCATATCAGAAAACTTTTTTGTTAATTTAGTGGAAAATAGCATGTCGTTATGAGCATTTATCTTGAGCCAACCAGATGCTGAAAAGCAATCAAGAATGCAAAGGGTCAGAAGAGCTCTTTACCGCAACACGTGATGACTAAACACAAAAAAAACACCGTCGCGCTCTGGAATAATGTGAGTGTGGTGGATATGGATCATATTTTAATGCCTCATCAGAATGCATTTAGTGTTTTAGACGAGGGTCATGACATGAGCTTTATTTAGACAGCTATGACAGGTATTAGCGTATAAAAACAAAAGAAGTGATAATGCTAGTGAGTTGACGGGAGGTGAACTAAACTATGAATGGAATCAAGTTCAACACTGAACAACAGAATATATTAATATAATATATAAATATAATTTAAGCAAAAATAGAATAGAAGGAATGTTGGTAGACTTCTTATTGAAACCATAAATGAGCATAAAGAGAGAAAAGGAATTTAAAAAGGTGAGCGAAACAATGAAAAGAAAAGCATTTAAAGGAGTAACAATGCGGTTCAATAAACCTGAAAAATAATAAGAGCTGCGGAAAATTAACTTGGAAGAAAACTAAAAAGAATTATGCACACTAAAGTTAGCAAATCGCACTAATTAAAATATAACAGCAAAATAAAGCAGCTGCTAATTAGCGGCAGAATAGAGTAAAATAAGAAAACTTCTGCCAGAATATAGTAAAACAAATTGTTTGCATACGTCACCCACAAACCACCAACTAAGTATCAACTGCAAGTTTTATTGGTGAGGTTAAGCCAATTAATCTGGCCGTAAGCTATTGCAGCATCTCTAAGCCAATATTTCATGGCCTGTATTCGATTACGCTATGTACACTTTCAGTGTGTTAATCTACTAACAGCTACTGTGGCTGTCTAGACAGACATTGTTTTCTACCTGAAGAGTACAGTGTTGTGTGAGTCGGAGGTGAAGCATAAAAAATGCTGCTGTATAATATATTTATAACATGTTTGCTTCATTTTTTGAGCAACCATATTAGTATGAGCACTAACTAGATTTTTGCTTCTCAGGTTGCTGTTGGTGATGGATGCTGCTATTACTCATCCTGCATTTCATTTGTCTACTTTTCACAGTGCTCATACGCACCGTTTGCCGTCGCTTTAGCTGTCAATGCCAAAGCTGATTAACGGGATACGTAAAATGTTGCCGTTAGCAAACAATGCAAAATACGCCACTTTAACAGCAATAACAACAACAGCAACAAGAACAACAACTAGCATTTATTGTGTGGCGCTGTGGTTGACAGTTGTGAGGGAGAGCTTACCTATACTGTTTATTTTATCGTATAAACGTTTACATATGATTACGAGTTTCAAGCCCTTAAAAACCAGCAAGAAGCCACGCCCCTATTTCAACAAAATACCACCCACATGCAACTGTCGCGTTTCCTGGCACATGAGCGTGCTACCCACGCCCTGTTTCGCCCTACACTGACGCAGCTAGTATGTTTGCTCCATGTTTTTCCCTTATTTTCATATATTTTCATTTTCAATTTTTCTATCATCGCACGTTTCGTGTAACGTTTTACACGTGAGTTGGAACAACACGCTTAGTTAGTTGACGTTTATATGTGTGTATGCTGGTACTACCATAAAGTTTGCCAAATAAAAAGCCCTGAAAATTAATGTGCATATTTTCATGACAGGCAACAATTTGCATATCAAGTGCCTCGAGCAGGCACAAAAGGAATATTTAAGAAAGATTGCCTTTTCAGGTACAACAGCAAAACGATTTTTTTTTTTTTTTAAATAAAATAAAAACAATCAAGTATTACAATTTATTTTATTGTTTTTTATCATATTCATAAATGTTGATTGCTGTCTAACAAACTGAAAAAGCTGCAGGGCAACTTGAAACGTAAATAAATTTGCAAATATGTGTAAATAAAATCAAAACTGTTGTTTTCATTTGTATAAAGTTGGATTTATGATTGTACAGGAGTTAATTCAGAGACTGCTCTGAGAGCATACAAGAAGTGTCAGATAATTTCAAAAGATACTAGTCTTTTATATTGTAAATTTATTGCCAAAAATACATGTCCTTTTTTAGGAGCTTAGCACACTGCTTGGATTTCATTCATTTGGAAACTTTTCATTCACTGTGTCTTTACGAAACCCACGCTTTAATTATTATGATAAGTTCACCTGCCTTTGACCTAACAACTCACTGGAAAACTCCTTAATACTTATAAGGAAAATGTTAAAAAAAAAAAAAGTCTGTCGTACCCACACAACATACCAAGCAGCCTCGTGTCTACACGCTTTAGGGCAATTATTTAATGAAAAACAAATACCACAGAATTTGATTATACATTTTGTTTTTGTTTTCCGCTCATTTCTTTCTTCACACACACACAAACACACATAGAGTGTCCAGCTGACCAAAAAGCACAGTCGGAAAAGTTGAACAAAAGTCAACGCAGTGCACGCAAATATTTCCATAACAAAAAGTTTCAAAACAAAACAACACAATAAAATTGCTCAAAATGTTCTTCAAGCAGATATCCTGTTAAATTATTTGTCAGAATTTGCATTACAAGCGAAGTCAACATTTTTATAGTTCCCACATTTTACAGGGTATAATCATAATACTGCCGGCAGTCATGCAAACGTTTTGTTGACTGAGTTTTGTGTTTTGCACAAAAAACCGAGCTGCAACATTGGCCGAGTTAAGGCCACAGAGCAACCACTTGGCAAGTTAAACTTTATGTATTTCACTCATACAACAGCAGCGCCAGCAGAAAATGGGAATGGAAATCATGAAAATAACAACAAATAAGTCAAGTTGAGCTTGACAAGCGGCTAAGGAATTACTGTGTACTCCTGCCAGCCACAGAAAGTATTCTTCTGATTTTGGCATCATAATTTTGTGTTGCATAATTTCAGGCGTATTGTTCGCAAACGAATCAAAAAATTTGTTTAGTATTGTTGTTTCTTTGGTTCTGGCTTAATTTGTACGCCATTGTGTTTGTGCCACGTCCTCTTGAACCCACTTAGTCCTGGCCATGCATGTCAAGCGTTTTATTTAAGCAATTATGCGTGGCAATAATTCTAAAACATAAACTAAGTACATCAAGTGTATCTTCTTCACACATGTTTGTTTACACACACTGACGGCCACACTTGTAAATGCTACTGTGTCTCTCTGTGTGATTGTTTCACAAGTGCTTATGTCTGTTGAGTGTCCACTACAGCGTCAGTGCTCTCAACTTGGCCGTTTTATGGTCATGGTTGTTATAATT
This sequence comes from Drosophila dunni, assembly GCA_018152125.1. NCBI lineage: Eukaryota > Metazoa > Arthropoda > Insecta > Diptera > Drosophilidae > Drosophila > Drosophila dunni. Next base: position 520,854 of record JAECXC010001197.1, on the reverse strand, counting down.
TTTAATCCTTGCAGGAAATTAAATATTTAATACATTACCACTGATACTTATTTTTACAATGCAAACACATTTTATAAATTATACCTATTTAAGTATAAATAATTAATAACTGTTGCATATTCATATTCAATTTATAAGGCTGAAATAGCATGAGAACAAATGCATGTTAGAAAATCTAAAAATTAGATTTAAAAGTATCTCTGTCCTCGTTTCTGGTTTATACAAAAATACTATTTTTTTAACACGCAATAGTGTTAAACATTAAATGGTGTTAAGACTTGAAAACAATTCAATTGCAAAACAATTCAGCAGAAAACAATGCATAAAATATTTTTTAATATTTAATGCTTTTTTGTGCTCTGTTTTAAACACATCTGTCATCACTGGCACTCCACATGAATTACATGCAAACGTAAAAAATGCTTCAAACGTTGAGCAGCAAAAAATGTAAAAAACATTTGCCAGCGACAAGTGTTTTGCTGTTCTGTGGTCGGTTGGTCTGGGGTCACACAACTGCCAGCAAGCACTGTGGTTAAGCCGCTGGCCGATTCTAACTGTGCAAACCGCTTAGAAGGCAAGAGACAAAAAACAGCTAGAACGCTACAGTGGCAACGGTCAACTAAGGGATACCCGTCACTTGACATAAGTTTAAAATAGAATAAATAAAAACCATTGCACTAATTAAAGTAAATTTCTTTGCTTTAAAATTGAAACAGCTTTAGTTTTCCTTCAATATGAATTTACTATCGTTGTATGGTAATTGTTGACTAAGAAAACATATACAACTACCCCAACTCAAGGACTAACAGGTATTAAAACCTTCAGGGATCCTTTTGTGTTGTCCCTCGACGACATCGTTGCTGTTGTTATCTTCGTACAGGGACAAAGGCATTTGCTTGTAGTGTGACAGTAGCATATTTTATTTTAGTACCAGTTTAGCTAAACAAAAAGGAAGAAAAAAAGTCATCAGCAGCTGGCAGCCACTTTAACGGACAGTTCACCTTCGCAGGAAAGTGGAAAATGGAAAATAGTGGACAACAGCAAAGGATTTAAAGTCAATCCGCCGCTTGACTTTAAAAGAACAATGGAAAATTGTCTGTGGAAATGAGAGAATAGCACGCGCCAAAACCAAATCACTGTTCTTCAATTCAGATGCCGGTCATTATCATGGGGCAACCTCAACACGAATGAACAGCAATAACAACAACAATAGCATTAAGAAGATGAAGATAACGAAGAAGCGAAGAAGCGAAGAAGACGAAGAAGATGTTGAAACGCTGCTGAGCTGATAAACCAGCAAGTGTTCAAATGCAATTTGGCTTGGCATTGGAGGACTCGCCTGCACGCTTGCAGATAATTGCATTTAGACGCCATTCCATGTCAGCATCGTCAACAGGACCACCCAAGACCAACCCCCTTAAGCGCTACACACTGTGCACACTCCGCACTTAATCAAATTGAGCACTTGAGCAAATGTCACTGAACCTTGAAAGTGAATGTAGGCGAAAAAAAAATGAGGGGTGAAAGTGTATTATTAGCCACAGTTTGTGCACAGTTGTGTGTGTGGCATTAGGTTCAAGAACAACACAACCAAATGAACTTGACGATTGCCAGGACATTCGCCTGTCCAGCACAAGCACAATCACAAATACAAACAACAAATGAACAAAATACAAGAAACACAATGAGCAGAGCACGTACAACTAGTACTACGACTAGTGCATTAGCAACTGGCCAATTTGGTGTTGTGCCAGGTGGCAATAGCATCTAGTAATTGCAACAAATGCCAGTAAAGGGAGTGTCCACTCAGCTGCTGTGTCACGCGCTGGAAATTTACATTTCCTGCTGCTCTCACAGAGACCATAAAATAATTTGTTTAATTCCATTAGTTGCCAGAACTACGTGCTTTGCATTAAAAAATCCTAAAGCCAGTGCACAGCATGCGACGGGGCAGCGTGTGTCATGTGGCGTATGGCGTGCGGCAGGCGGCATGCGGCGTGCGGCGTGTGGTACTAGCAACAGTGCAACATTTGTGCCAATTAGATGGCGTCTTGTCCTGCACCATGGGGCATCTTGTCAACGCCAGACGCAACAAAATGCCTTGCATCAAACTGCGTAAATCAAATGTTTTGTTTTCCTTACCATTTTCCTATTTTTCCTTATTTCTCCACTTTGATTTTCTTTTTTTTGTTATTAAAGTTTTCTTTGCTGTGGCGCAGTTTGTGCCTGATAACCATATTTATGTACAAGTTATATATAAATATATGTATGCACATAAATAATGAATTTTTAATGCCTTTTGACCTTGCACTTTTGAGTGCGCTGCGTTGGCCAACTTGTCAAGTTGTAGAGACACTCGCTGAGGGTCAGACCGACCGACAGACAGACAGCATTGGGTGTGTCTTAGCCATTATAATCAACGGAGAAGAGATAGAATTGCATTAAAATGCGCATACGCAATGTAGTACGCAGCAGGGTCAGGTCACAGGTATTTTCAGCTTCAAACGATTGGTTGTATCTTAAGCCTGATTAATGTTATTCTATTTTGCCAGACTTGTAAGAATATATATAGTTTCTAGTGTATATTTCCATAACAAGGAGTTCTGTTGAGAATCAATATGATTAACTTAAATAGTTTTCAGCATGTTGTGTTTACTAGTCCCGCAGCTTAGATAATTTTGTGTATTAAATGTTTATTTTCTAAAGATTTATTAAATATAGTGAATTTTTAGTGCGTGTAGTTTAGTTTGTAGTTAAATAACAGGCAAATAAATACTTAGTTTTACTTTTCCAGGTAAGATTCCACTAACCCTAACGGTGTTTAATGTATGTCTGGGAAATGGAAATAGATACTGTTGTATGCTTATTGGGTTGACCAATTATTTTGCACCAACGGGCAATAACAATGCACCACATGCAATAGCAAATTGCAACACACTCGTGGCCCAGGGCAGGACTATATAAATGGTGCGTCTATATACGAGCATTTTTCTAAAAGTCCTTCCGTGGCACGTTATATGAATTATAGTAGAGCGTAGATGACAAGCCCTGCTTTGCCATTCACTTCCACGTATGGAGTACGAGAGCTAACAATAAAAAATTGCTGACTCGAAGTCATGACCAGGTCACACATTGCCAACGTGTGTGTGTGTGTGTGTTGGCATTTCACATTTTATCAGTTTTCACTTTTGACGTCTTTCGTGGTAACATTTTTCCTTTACCTCTATCGATTTTCCACGAGTTAACCGCCGCCATTTTTAATAGCTTTCATTACTTGCGCTTGTCTTATCCTTGGCCCCCCTTCCCAAATCTGCAGCTGTGTGCGAGCTATGTCAGTTGATTAACAGTCGCGACGTTGTCCTTTAGACAACTCCTTCATGCCACGCCATCATGAATTTAATTACAAGTGTTGTGCGCGTTGTGCATAATTTGTATTAATTATTAAATATTTATATACACAACGTGATATTTTGAGTAATTTTGAACTTAATAAAGACTGCTTTATGACCCACAGGTTGTTCCCCAAAAGGTTAACAACTGACCTTAGACAGGTGCACCAGTTAATAAGTTGTCGCTCTCTGTGCCATCTCTAATTCTCTGGTCTAGCACTTTATTTGATCGCTAAAACAATCGATCAAATGGCGTGCAGCTAATTTATAATAATTGGTTTGGCTTGATATTGTCTGGTATGAGATTGTAGCGAAAATTTTAAGGCACTTAAAGCAAAACGACCACAATTAGGAAATGGACAAAACAAATTAAATGCGAAGTTAAACACAACGTAGGTAACGAACCACTTTAACTGTAAATTTAAAATAAATTACGTAAACAATTTTCCAGCAGCCCTCGACTGAGCGAGCTTGATCTTTAATTATTCATTTCAAATCATTTGTCATGCACAAAGGCGAGAAGATTCAACATATTACGCATACGCCGCATATTACAATAAACCACCAACCACCAATATGAGAATTCCGTCTAGAAATAGACTAGAATGTTCTAACGTTAATATGCAACTAATGGCTGTTCGGTTGGCCGATTTGGCTGACTGACTAACGTTTTGACGAGGTGGAGCAAACGGCATTCATCATTAAATATTTACACTTTCATAAATGTGTGAGTGCATTCAGGTTGTTAAATATTTTACGATGATTCCGACTTTGTAGACACTCAAAGACGACAAAAGGCAGGGCAGCGCAAAGCTTAAAACGAAGGAACGCACAAAAAAAAACGAAAGTAAAAAACAACGTTGATTGTACAGCGTGAAAAATCCAAGAAAGCGTGAAAATCGCTTGCAACGCACTCACAACCTGTATTTCGCATTTTAACAGGTGCTCTCCATTGGCTTTCCATTATATTCATCTTGGCCAAATGATTATTTTTGTTCCATTACACATAAAGACGGGAGAAAGCTGCCTTAAATGACAAATAATTCGCTGAAGCATTCTTAAAGCTGTCCCAAAAAGGAATAAGTAATTATTGTGTACCGATGAGTTCAAATATAATCCAAATGGACATGGGTTTCGCTTTAACCAGAAGTACTTTTTCTTAAGTTTTTTCTTTTCTTGATAAATTAGAGAGACAAGTTCATTGAACCAGCTAAAAATGCGGTACTTTAAAAATTATACATTTTTATTATCAATTTAAGCAAACCAAAAATTTTGATTAGTTCCCAAATTAATTCTCTTTAACCAGAAGTCCTTTTTCATAGGTTGTCATAATAAATTAGAAATGCAAGTTCATTGAACTAGATAAAACGGCGAATCAAATCTTTAGATTTAATCCCAAATTAAATATGAAATTTTTTTTAAATTTATGTTGATAACAAAGTATAACTTTAAATGTAAATTCACATTTTCCCATTTAAGTGTAGTGTAAATTAAAACATAAATGAAGTAAAAAAATAAACCATTTACTGACACGTTGCACTATAAATGAAATCTATGCTTCACCTAACAACTAAAGGGATATTCCACAAATATTGGGAATAAAATATAACTGAATTGCCAATAATAGGCAAGAGACGTGATAAATGCATATGAATTTATTGTCGTTTGGCCTATTAAATGCCAGCAATCATTAGCCACAATTTTTGTGCCATTTGCTTGATCATAAATTTCGCACTCGCATGTTTGACAATTTATCATTTATAATGTGGCCATTGCAATTCATTTAAACTGGCGCAATTAGTCGAAGGCCGTAAAAGAACAAAACAATTTTGGGCAAACACCAGGCAATGAATTGGGTAGTTACTGTCAGCTATACCCTGTAATCAAGTATCAAGTATTGAACTTTTAGTAGTGAAAGGTATTATCAATTGTTCTATGATTTTTGGAGGATTTGGAAGGCAGTGAAGAAAGCATAAACCCCATTTAACATTAAGGGGTATGCTAACTGAGCAATTTCAGCTTAGGCTAAGTAAACACAACAATTTACTGCGCAAATGTGTAGAGGGTGATATATGTACATCTATATATTCTGCTATATATGTATTTGGATTGTCACATGTGCTAATTAAAATATACTCGTACATGCCACAGAACACAACACAACAACCGCCAAATGGGGCGGTGTAGACAGCGGACTTGGGGCACCCACAATGCGTCAAATGTGGCGTATACGTAATATACAATTAAACACACATTGCGGCAGGACTTGGTCGAAAGCTAAAAGCACACACATCTGTGTGCCTGTGTGTTGCCGTGTGCTCCAGTAAGTGTCAGTATGCGTGTGTGTGTGTCTGTCTGTCTGTCTGTCTGTGTTGTGCTAACCCTCAGTGTAAACCTTTGTCCCTTTTGTTATCGTGTCATTCTTTCATTGACTTGTAATGTCCGAGGAGCCGTTCGCTCGTGCGTTCGCCTAATTGAATGTAAGCAAACCAATATAAAAGAGCGCTAAAAGGCAACATTAAGCAGCAGGACCAACACGTCTCATTGGCAAATTACCGCTGCGACTTTGCCTACACGGACCTGGCATTACTCTTACCCTTGCGAAAACCTCAAACTAAGCCACACACACACACGAACAGACAAACAGACACACAGACGTACACAGCTCCACAAATCCATCGCAAGACGTTGTTGCTGGGAAATTGCGCAATAAAATTGCATTGTCTTTATATTTAGTTCCAGTTTCATGTCATGGCATATAATGTTAATGTTTGACTTTCCCAGAAACACACCCACACACACACACGTATACGGGGACATTCAGACCGGAGAAAGTTAAATTAAAATTTCATGGCTGCTCACATTCAGTTGATGCCCAGATCCCCTTTGGCTCCCCTATCCCCAGTGACACGGCCAATACACGGCAGTGCTAATCAAATCAGCAACCATCCGGATCCTAGGAGGCTACGTCTGTAACTTCGCAAATCTTTACGTGCAGTTTCACGTAGTCTACGGCTTAGAATGTCACCGAAGCGTTGATTGCGAGCTTATTTAAAAGGCTTCAATTACCAATTGACTTGGCTTCAAAATACATTTTAGAAACCTTTGAATTGGGTTATTTATATGGCAGGTGTAACTATTTAAATTGAAAATCAAATACACTTAACTTAAGTATGATAAATAATAAACACATTTTTATAAATTAGTATATTATTGTCATTAAATTTCCCTGTCAATTTATCAAATTTAAAAGATATTAAGTTCCGAGAAAATAGTTTAAGCAAATGACTTTTAATAAATCACAAGACTGAAATCACTTTTAATTTAAATAAAATACCAAAAAATCTTTGGTTTTATTAATTGTAATCGACTTTCACCACAGTTAGAAGTGGACTTCCTGTTAACTTATAATCAAACACGTACAACTTTTTGACCACAAAGTAGAATAAGCTTCATAAAAGCGTCACACAATTGAATTAAAAGCAATTTACGAATGGCTTGATATCAAAGCAAACAGTCAGTAATTTAATTATATTTTGATATTCATTGAAAATGCAACTCACTTAGTTTGAATTCAGCGCCAAATTCGAAGCAATTAAAATTTCACTCATGCAACGCGTGACAATTTGTTGGTAATAATTGGGCAAAACGTTGTGTTAATTATGCATTTTAAACGACACTTAAAAATTTAATGCATTTTTTAATTATTATTTATATTACGATCATTATTGATATTTAGTGCTCTTAGAGTTTTGTATTATTTTTGGTAGTTCTCTTTTTGTTTTGGCACTTGATGCCTCTTGTCGATAATATGCAAATGATACAACAAGTCGGCAGCGACTGATTGGAAAGTGCGGCAAGTGAAACTTCAAAACTTGAACACAACGAGTGTTGCAACGTCGGAAACGAGCACGAAACGAGCAGACTGAAGACACAAGTTACGAGAAGCTCTTTGAAACGTTGATGACAGGATGACACGGACCTGCATGGACATGCATGGACCTGAACCTGCGCGCTGCCGCTGCGTCTGCTGCGAGCTGCGTTCGTTGCGAAACTGTTCTAACTGTTTTTTCTTTCCTTTTCATTTCGTGCTTTTCTTTCGTTCGCCGCACAACTGACTTCCTGCGTACAAGTTCGAGTTGGATCGTGTTTAACTTGATTCAGTTCAGTTCGATGCGAGGGGATGGTGTTGTGGTGGCTCTAAGGGCGGTAAACACAACATGAGTGCGGTTACTTTGACGACGCAACTTTTAGAACAGGATTATAATGACGTAAGACTCTTGCCACTTGTTGGTAAGTTGTTGTTGTTGTTGTTGCCGTTGGTAGTAGTTGGTGAAGAGTCAGAGTTCTTCATAAGAATGTTGCAAAACAAACCAAGCGCACAACATTCTCTAACTTTGTTTAATAATTAACCAAGTGGTTGTTCAGTAGGTTTATAAATTAAGAATATGTTTTTCTTTAGTTCGAACTACATTTCCGGTTCTTCTCCACATCGCACGTGGCGCTCCCTAAAATTTGAATGGCCAACCAATCGAATCGAACCAAACACAACACAACACAAAAACGGAATCGAACTGTGTGTCCTTTTGCAACAAGTTTCATTTAGTTGGAATACATGTTCGAAGTCGGAAATGCGTTTTGTGGTTAGCCACATTATTTATGCCGGCTTGCAAGAGTGTGACCAGTTCATTGCGACTTTTGTATGCATTAATTAAGCAAGTATTCACACAGTTGTTCTAGAAGTTTTGCAACCAAAGAGGTTGCAATTAAGGTGGCGTATACTTAACTCAATTGGGGGAATAAAGTCGGTTGAATTGGGGTAAAGAGCATCCTAAATAGACACTTTCACAAGTTTCAATTACAGTTTGCCTGATTTTAATATTTGCCCAAAATGTATTCAACTAAGACTGAGAGTCTGTGTGAGTTTGGGTCAAGCACCTCGCAAGATGTGGACTTGTATGCACATATCGGGTTACACCGCAGCACATCAAGTTATTAACCTCGACACCAAAAAAAAAGGGAACAGAACGAGAAGAGAAGCTGTGCTCAGACGTCATCTAACCATTAATACATTCAAATTTGGAACACCCACAATAGTGAGAGAGTAAAGAAATTTGAGTACTCATGTCTCTAAACAATAGTTTCAGTCTACAATGTAATTCAAGATCAAAGGAAGATTATTACACTGATCAATGGACAGCGAATATAACATAAACGCTGCTTCCGATCAAAATGTCAAGTTTTTTCTTAGCTTCCTGACAAGCGGCAGGAAGAATCAATTACACATTGAGCTGCATCTCCTGTATCGAGGCGAGCGAGAGCAACAGATGGGACTCAGTTGAGATCACTAACCATCTCAGGTTACTCCAGACTGCAGCTCAGCACCTCTGCATCTCATTTTTTTTCGTTTTTTAATCTTGTTTTAATCTACACCAAGCTGCTAGGCTGCGGGGGCTGTGGTGCTGTCAGGTGGACAAAGCCCCAACGAAGGAGGAATATTAAATAAAGGCTGGGAAACGATGAACAAGATAAACACAATTAATTGAAACTGAGTCACAGTTCACATAAAAAAGAGAACATAACAATAGGTAAAGTCCCAGTTCTGTGGTTTCCATTTATGCGTATATTGCTTTAGAAGGAAGTTCTAAATAATTGAAACAAAGGCAATTTATGTTAACAATGTTTTCAAGTTGTTTAGAATTAAAACGCGATTTGTATGCCAAACGAAAAGGGGAACTTATAAAGCAGTTTTAACACTAGAAAGCCCTGAGTAGTCTCATTTTCTACTTCGTCTCAAGGACTACGAAAATTCAGTGTTTTTTTCGTAATGTGTAGAAAACTCCTGTATATTAAACTACATTAAGCCATACAAACATTTAAAAATAAAGTAGTCTTTGTGGTGTTAAATTAGCCACATTTAGCCGAAATAGGAAAATAGGCTAAACATAAAAAACTGATAAGTGGACTGCGCACGCGTTCCCAACTCATTTTGAATGCATTCCAGGTGTGCTATGACGACAATACTCCGAATTTATGCTGTGTATGTGACCAAATTGATGTGAAGTATGAAGTGAGCTTGAACTGAGCTGGGCGTGCGAACCACGACGCTCTGAACATGTTGGGCATGTCAATTGTATGTCGCGAATCTCTGACGAGTTATGATGGACAAATAGAACTGCGTTGATGGACTGTCAATTAGATGCCATTAAGTGGTTGCCAACGGCTACCAGTAGGTGCCAGGTGGCTAGCAATAGGTGCCTACGTGCACTTCTGACTGTTTGCCATGCCGGAAGATTGGCGGTGTCGAGCAAGGCAAGCCCTTTGGTCACAAAGCGGAGTAGGTAACGCGAGTATCAGGAAGTCTTATTGTTATTGTTGTCGAGTTCAGCGTCCAGTTTTTGCACTTGAAACCCAAATTGCGCAATTCCCGAAATAACTGCGCACACATCTTGTTTCAAATTTTAGGATTTTTTTCTTGATTGTGGGGGGGTGGGGGTCTGATTTTATTTTTGGGGTTGTTGCTTGGCTGTCAAGTAAAAAGTACCGCTAAACGCACAAAGTGCGCAAGTGGGACGCTTGGACCCAACCCCATGATGTCATCTCAGCCTCAGATGCGGCGTATTAACTGTTTCATACCGTATGCCAAAAATACTCGTTTTGAGTTGATCTTTAAACACCCGCTCCATATGATTAAGTTATGCCGACGTCAAGCGTCTTAACACGTGAGTAAAAATAAGTTGAATTTTATATAAACAAATCTGTCTGGTGTAATGATCAGTCAACTTGCTATTGAGAAAGCTTTAGTGGTATTAAACGATAATAAAAACAAAACTGGAAATTCTGAAGTTTAAGCACATCATGTTATAAAATAATTCTAAAAAAAATGAGAAAACAAAACTTTAAACTGTAACCAGTTTAAAGAAATTCCAAGCTCACGTTTTAAGCTGGGAATAACCGCTTTCTATCTGACTAAGTGTTTTGATAACTTCCGAGTTTGTTTCACTGTTTAAATACAAGTATTAACTACTCAAAATAATTACTGCAATTTATTGAATTTTACTTAGATAAGAAACTTTAGTTTGCTATTTTATATAAATCCGACTCACACGCAAAGTTATCAGAATGTTGCAAAATATTTAGTCAAACTGTAATAAATATTATATTATATCCGTTAATAGGTATTAGTATGGTTTGAAAATGGAATTGAAAGCATGCAAGCCCAATATGATATGCCATTTGTAAGTCAGTTGGCCTAAACGAATTTAAGTGGTAGCAAGCAATATGAACGCCTGCTATTTTTTAATATTTCTATTGTTAACAACAGCGGAAAGCAGAAGCCGATTGTACAAGTTTAATATTACGGCAAAAACGAATCCAGCTATGCGTCTATGGCGACCATTATCCCAAAGCGATATGGGTGGTTGGCTGGTAAGGATCATGAATGGAAACGGCGATTTTGCCTGTTGTGGATCGTACATAGCGCCGCTGATTGTCATCACATCTGGAAATTGCATCGAACCATATCGGAATAATCTTCATGGCGCCTCCGTTGAAAGCATAGCGAGACTGAACAATAACGAGGATAATTTTTCATTTATTGAGACCGTTTATACGCCGGAAAATTTTACAGAGCATCAGAATTACATGGATATCGCAGTGGTGATGCTGAAGCGGCCCATCAGAGGTAAATTAACAGAGTTTATAAAGCTTTGCGATACCAAGATACTGAATAACATGACAATGACATCTTTTGGCTGGGGCTACAGTAGTTTCTCCTTACAAGATCCCTCCATAGATCCGAGGAATTTCTCTGTGCCCGTTCAAAGTCTGAGCCAATGCAAAAACAAATGGGCCAAAAATAGACGAGTTAAAATATCGAATTCTGTGTTTTGTGTCACCCATCCCAAGGATGATCGTCGGCAATGTGTTTACGATCCCGGCTGTCCCTTGGTTTATAATAATGAACTCTGCGGCATTGTGTCCATAGACTCGACCTGCGTTGATCCAAGCAAACCGGGAATTTACACAAATATTAACGACGTCAAGGAATTTATTTTACAGATTCAAGATGATATCAAATCCGGTTTACTGCCCTAAAATATATGAAAATAAAGATCGTATATGTGGATTTCCCTGCTTTTAAACCAAATATTTTCAGATAAAAATTTATATATTGTTTTTAAAGTAGGCTAACACAAGAAAATGTTAACCGCAACAAATCGCTGAATCTCAAACGATTCGACAAGCAAACGAGTCTAATGCAATTTAGCTTCACTTTATATAGAACTCTATAGGGATTTATGGATATTATTGTTCAGTTCACGATATAAATTTGACGAAATGGGGAAACGTATGCTGATTTTATGGCTATTGCCAGTCCTTACGCCATTAGTGTGGAACAAAGTATATCATGGTTCAATCACAAAAAGAGTGAAAATAACATCGCGTCAATGGGGAGGAATGCAATCCAATACCGGATCAAATATGGGTGGTTGGCTGTTACGGATCACGAATGTTGATGGAGGATTTGCTTGTTGTGGTGCATACTTTTCACCACTGTTAGTCATCACGTCCGCCAATTGTATAGAACCATATCGATGGAATCTAGCGGGCACAACTGCCGATGGTACCGCTTTGACCAGAGATGAAGACGATAATTATGCCGATATAGAAACGGTATACGTTCCGGATGATTTCGTAGCTGGGCAGACACATATGGATATTGCAATGATTAAGCTCCGAAAACCCATCAAAGGTAAAATGACTGAGTTCATCAAATTGTGTCACGCTTATCCCGATACTGGCATCTTCTACAATGCATTCGCCTGGGGCTACAACAGCTATGTGGTACAGAAGCCATCATCGAACCCAAGGACATCGATTGTGCCCTTTCAGGAAAAATCTGAATGTGAATCAAAATTTTTGCCCGGATTCCTGTCGGAAACAGTTTTTTGCGTAACCCAACCCAAGGATCGGAGTGAGTGCCTCTATGACGGTGGCTCTCCATTGACCTATAAAAATGAACTCTGCGGTATCGCCTCAATTGGCTCCAGTTGCCAGAACACCACGATGCCCGGCGTCTACACGAGCATTATGAAGGTCAAATCGTTTATACACAAAATTGAAAAGGGAGTGAAAACTGGAAAATTAATGCGTCGCAAACGGTACATACGCGAGGATTCAGAACGTAGAGAAAAAGAAAATGGACTTGACTACTATGGAAAGGATTCAGGAAGAACAGATAAAGACTACTATGAACAACGATGATTTCATAAAATACATACAGAAAGTACCATATTCTAAATTCACAAAAGAAATAATTAAATTTCAAACTAATTGGAAATTGTCTATTTGTGTTAAATAGGGTTATTTGCGCAGTTTACTTAATTATTTAAAAAGATATTTACTACGAACATAATAATCGTTGCACGAATAAGCAACAACATTTTTTTCAATTCAAATTCAAAATGTTTACAACGAGTTGGCATCCCTTTATTGTAATTGGAATTATCGAATGACCGCCACACTTTTATGCGACATCGATACTTTCAACTCAGCTGATCTAGTTTTCGATACATTTTGCGGTTAGTCAGTCTCTTGTGGAATAATTTGTTAAATTACATTTGCTTTAGAATATAATTTAATGTTAACAATATAAAATAATAAAATAACTGTTTTCCCCATTTGTTCTAATGCATAGTTTGGACAAGAGTACAGCAAACGCCAATGTTATCGCGATTTAAAGTTAGCTTACACACACAAACGCACGAACTAAAGTAAAAATAATTAAACAAGCAGCGCAGCAGCTTCGACTAATTCTGGACCAAAAGATTTAATCAGGTTTGCGATGGCACAGTTAAAAAAGCTACATATGGGCAACAAGCTGGAAGATCTGGAGAAGTTAACCATAATTCCAGATGCACGCAACAAAAGCATGAAAATGTAAGTGGACACCACAGACGTCTGCCCAAGGCCCGCATCTGTGATTCTGTTCATACAATTAATGCTGATGTCGACAACTTACGCTTGTTTTTCAGCTTACTGAGCACTGCGCATAAACTGTTCCTGACCGCTGAGGATTATCATCTAAAGGGTGACCAAGAATTGGCTTACATCAGCTACATGAAGTATTTTAATATGCTCTCAGTTATACATAAGAAATCCGACTATGCCAAGCACAAGACAACGGTGCGCAATGTACTCGGTGACACAGACACAAATCGTCGCATTATGGATACGCTGGAGTTGATAAGCGATTCGTTAACCAAACGCTACGAAGTGCTGCATCCGGTAAACACAAACTCAAGTCCACCCTTCATTAGCCCGCCAGCAGCAGTAGGAGAATTACTTCCTAGTGACGAAATCAGCTCTCGTGCAGCAACTGAGGCATTTGCAACACTCGGTGTCATTAGCTGTACGGCGTTATTCCAGCGTATGCAAGAGAAATCCGTACTCATCATGGACTGTCGCTGTAGCAGCGACTATGAAAGATCACATTTGACCTACTATTGTGCATTTAATGTGCCTGAAGAGTTAATAATGCCAGGGTAACAAAGACTTTATTATTTCCCTAAAACTTAAAATAATCAATGTTTCAATTTTTCAGCATGTCCGCAGGGAAATTGCAGGCCCGCTTGAGCAGTAGCGCTAAGGCGTCGTGGGCCTCTCGCTCCGTTAAAGAGTCGGTGGTTCTTATGGACTGGGTCAGCAAGGATGCGCAACCGGCAGATGGCACAGCCATCGCAACATTACTGGATATTCTAAAAAATGTAAGTAAACATATTTTAATTTTATAATCATTACTTAAACGATTTGTCTCTATAGTGGGATCCGGATGTGACCTACCGCTCACCCATTCAAATACTGGAAGGTGGCTACCAGCAGTTTATTATGATGTATCCAACGCACTGCACCAATCCCAGTGTGCAGGGACCACAACAGACCAACAACGTGATCGACACCATCGATGATATTGAATATCCATCCATAAGTGATATTACCATGAAGGAGGACATCCTCTACACCGACGATACAAAGATTAAACAACGACCCAGCATTAATCGCGCCAATAAACCGACCACGTTGCGCAACTACGAACCAGTCCAGCAAAATCATCAGCTGCCAGAACCGCCAATTAATCCAATTAACGAGATAATCACTCATCAAACAGAACTGCTTAAGAAGGCTGAACAAAATGATGTGCTCCTTGAAAATGCCTCCAAAAAATGGCGGAGTTTACAAGCACAGGGCGGTACTCGCACTGCCGTGGAGCAGGAGTTACTCTATAACTTAATGCAATTGGAGAGTAAAGCGGAGGACTATGTGAGTATGCGATCAATGTACATAACGAAATTACCTTTAAAGTGCATCCATTTCTTTTCATAGAAAACTGAAAATAGCCGTCTGCGTGATATGTTAAATCAATACAAGAATGAAGCACATCACAAAGATTTGGAGACTACCAAACAAATTGAGTCTAAGATTGAGGAGCGACAAAAGCTGGATGAACTGCATGCACTCGAAAGAATGGAACGTGAGCATCAGCTGGCCATTGCACGGGAAACAAAACGATTTTACAAGCCACCAACCGATCCGGCTCTATCACCCGCCCCCACACCCAGTGAGGAATCATCGCCAAGTTCATTAAATGAGCCACAACAAACGATTCCATTTGATCAGCCGGCAATTAACTCTCGTCCTCTCTACGATCGTGCTACAAAGCCACGAAATGAAAGAACAACACCAACATCTACGGTGGAGGCAAGCACGCCACGAGTCCGAGACTTTTCGCCTGTTGTTGGTCAGAATGTGGTGAGTGGTTGCTTTAGATTATAAATAGTCTGAGGGAAATCAATATCTATGGTCGTCACGTTTAGTGGTTGTGGGTTTTGCAATATATTTGGTTTTTGCCCTAATACGATTCAGTCGCTCGTTGTCCGAACTCAAAGCATGATTGATCAGAAGCTACGTACAATTCTAAATGTGATTTAGTGCATCAAATGCCACAAATGGCAACTTCCTGTGTCCCGGGCATCAAGCTACAACTGCCACCGACGTATAATATATACACCTCCATCTTTCCACTCAGACGTGTAAACTTGACAAAAACCATTTATACTTATTGTCATTAAATTTAACTCCACTTGGTTATACTTTTGCAGGGACGTGGTCTAACTGGCCTTAAGAATCTGGGCAACACTTGTTACATGAACAGCATTCTGCAGTGCTTAAGCAATACACCTCAACTGATGGAATTTTGTGTAACTGACAAATATAAGAAGTTCATTAGTCGACAGAACAAAACGAATGGGCAGGTAATCGAGGAGGTTGCCGCTCTCCTCAAGGAGCTCTGGAAGGGCCAATACAAGTGTGTCGCCAGTCGGGACTTACGCGTAAGTTATTAATTGCTTAGCTAAGAATTGTAAATACTAACGATACTCTTCTTTGTAGTACGTTGTGGGACAGTATCAGAAGATATTTCGAGGCGTTGATCAACAAGATTCGCATGAGTTTCTTACCATATTGATGGACTGGCTGCACTCTGATTTGCAGACACTTAATGTTCCGCCCAAGGAGGTCAAGAGAGCTTCGGAGAAGGCCTGGCTGGAGTTTACCAAGTCCCAGGAGAGTCTCATATTGCATTTATTTTATGGGCAAATTAAGAGCACTGTCAAGTGTGTGACCTGCAACATGGAGTCAGCCACATATGAGTGCTTCTCGAATCTCAGCATGGAATTGCCGCCTAATACAAATTTTTGTCATTTGAGCCAATGCATGGACATGTATTTCAGTGGTGAGAAAATTCACGGATGGAATTGCCCCAATTGCAAAACGAAACGTGATGCAATTAAAAAACTGGACATTTCTAAGCTGCCACCAGTGCTCGTGGTGCATCTTAAACGGTGAGAGACTATTAGTCTACATTTAGTAAATTGGCTAATGTTTATTTGGAAATTTCAGCTTCTATGCGGATCCTGGTAACACAAGTGCCTACATTAAGAAACAAAACTACTTGCAATTTCCGTTGGAGAACATGGACATGAAACCATACATTGCACGTGCCGAGTCGCGTACACAAACACCGAAGGTATATCAATTGTATGCGGTATCCAACCACTATGGCACCATGGAGGGCGGTCATTATACGGCATTCTGCAAGAGTGCCAATTATGGTCGCTGGTATAAGTTCGATGATCAGGTTGTTTCGACGCTGGACTCGTCGAATGTTGTCTCAAGTGCAGCATATATACTATTCTATACTTGGCTGCCGCCTATGCATCAGTTAGCGTAAAAGTTGTAAATCAAATATGTTCTTACTTTTTTCTTTTTTTTTTTTGTATTTTTTAATTTCATTAGTTTTGGCTTTCTTACATCAAAATTCCAACGCATTTGCACATATACATAACTATTTAAGCTCTAGTCGCTTTTACCACTTTACTGCAGTGTTGTCTATTATAAATTAATGCTTGTTTGTTGTTGTTCAGTTTTGAACATATATGTAAACATAACTTAAAAGAAAACATTACCACTACCAGTTAATTTCGGGAATATGTAGAAAAGTTGAATATCGTTTAGGTTTTTAAACGTGTTGAATATGTGAAAAGTTAAGTGCATTACAAGTATAACGAGAGAAATAGAGAGCGAAATAATATAGTTCATTATATTTTACACGCATATATTAAAACCAAATAAACGAAATATAATTTCTGAACAATTAATTGAAGTTTAAATCAACCGCCCCAATGCAATAATTATCGATACGATAGTTATCGAACTCGGTGTGGCTAATAAGACCAATCGATAAACTGTCGATACAATCAGTTAGTGGCAACAACCATCCCTAAAATCCACGTAGTAGAATTTAACAAAATTAGCGGATTTAACACGTCTGTATACAATGTCGGGTGTCTAAATCTAGCGGTTTTAGTTGTATAAGCGGAAAGTGCAAATACTGTAGCCTAGGAAGAACAAATCGGAGCCATGAACATACCCGAACAAAGCCGCTTCGCTATCTACGCGTTAGGCATATTTTTCGCCTACTTTCTGTATGGGATTGTGCAGGAGAAACTAACGCGCGGCCGGTATGGAGATCAGGTGCAGTCTGATGGCAATATTGGCGAACGTTTCACCTATACTCTGGCCCTTGTATGGGTGCAGTGCTTCTGCAACTATCTGTTTGCCAAAGGTAAGTTGTTGTGTAAACACATTTACTTGTATGTAACGCCCACTTGTTTGCTCCAGGCATGCTAGCGGTAAAGCCACAAAAAGATGACACTACACACACGGGCTATTATGCGGCCAGTTCGTTGACATATCTTTTGGCTATGGTATCGACGAACATGGCACTGCGTTGGGTGCCTTATCCAACAGCTGTTGTTGGCAAATCGGCCAAGCCCATTCCCGTGATGATTCTAGGTGTTCTGATTGGACGCAAATCATATAGCTGGACGCGTTATGCTTGTGTGCTCACCATTGTTCTTGGTGTTATTCTGTTTATGTTTAAGGAGAGTAAGGTTTCCAATTTACCCGCTGACACGATAGGACTGGGAGAGCTGCTCTTGTTCTTGAGTCTTTCCATGGATGGCCTGACTGGCGCCATTCAGGAGCGTATGCGTGCCGCCAGTGCTCCATCCGGTCAGCAAATGATGCTGTCTATGAATTACTGGAGCACATTAATGCTTGGAGTTGCCATGGTTATTACAGGTAAATACGTATGGTTTCCATTGAAGGAGTTACTAATTCTATTGTTTTTCTAGGCGAAGGAATGGCGTTTATACAGTTTGCCCTACGTCATTCAGAGGTTTGGTTGCATCTATCCATGATTGCGCTATGTGGCGCTCTGGGTCAGCTCTTCATATTCCTCATGGTGGCGAGTTTTGGACCTTTGGCGTGCTCCGTGGTCACCACCACCAGAAAATTCTTCACAGTTCTTTGCTCTGTGCTTCTGTTTGGAAACGTGTTGATTGCACGCCAATGGTTCGGCGCTTTCTTAGTGTTTCTTGCTTTGTTTGTTGACATGCTTTATGGAAAGAACCAGCATTCGTCAGCCAATAAGAAGCCGCCCGGCGATGGCAAGCTAAAGGAAGAGCAAAAGAAACTGACTTCATAGAATTTATTAGAAATATTGTAAATGCGATACAATAATGGCTCCAACTTAGTTTAGTTCGTGCTGCAGGTCGTACAAAAAACAAACTATTGTATATGTGTATTTAAGGGCAACATTTCATTCAATATTGATCTGAAAACTTTTTAATTATAAACATTACTAGTTTTATTAGTAAACAATAGAAATTTCTTTTATTTTGAAAAGACTTGGCGTTGCCACTTGAAAATAGTGTGGCAGCACTATTTAGTGCTGGTAAATACGTTACGATCTGACGATATATCGGTATTTTGCATACGACAACTCTGATTTTATTAATAATTTCTATAGTTTTAATGTATTGTTGACATAAAGTACACTAGACTATAAACTATGGCTTTCTAGAATGGTTAGGTATATGAAGAGATATTTAAAAACATCGTGAATAACGGCAATCTTCGCACATGAGTACTCGCTGTTAATTAACATTAAGCAAAATGTTAAGCCTTGTTGATTTATTGTTGTCTCTGTATGTGTGTGTGCTAACGAATTGTCCGCTATTCGATATGCATAGTTAGTGTTAAACGCTCGCGGTTTGGATTTGTTTTTTGTTACATTTGACGCAGCCTTTAAATTTAAATTGTGTGCTAATTCAAAAAATAAATTTTTGTTCGTTGGAAGCAGCGACGCGCTTGGCAGCTGTACAAAAAGGATTATGCACTAGAGAGTTGCAAACAAGTGTAAATCAAAATATATTACCATACAACTAATTAAAAATATGTACAAAAAGTGGTGAAGTGTTCAAAAGTGTTAACAGTGCAAATACGACACATTTTCTAAAATACAAATAATATATTTTCCTATTCGGTAAGTTGCTATTGTTGTTGTTGCTGCTTCTGCCAGCTGTTTGCTTGTATGTACTTGTGTACTGCAAGGGTCGCGCCGCAACTGTGCGTGTGTGTTTGTGTATATTCTGTGTCCGTGTGAGATTAATTTTAGCAACAAAATAAATGGAAAGTGATTGACTCAAGCGATAGCAACAGCAGCGTTATTTAAAAATAATCATTTTTGGTTTGTGACGATTTTAATCTTTTTGTTAAAGCAGGATCTAAGACATATTCTGCCAAAAGCAATTGACTAAATTGGCACCCTCTCAACACTGACACAAGCACACACACACACACATACGAGCATGCTTACATTGAGAGAGATACACGTGAGTGACGGTTGCGTTATGTTGCTCTCACTCTCGCTCTCGCTCTCTCAGCAGGGCAAGATGGTGGTGGTTACCGTTAACATTTTGCCGGTTGCCATTGTTGTTATGTGTGACGTAAACTTTTTCTAGCCGTTTCCCCAAAAACCTTCTGCTTTTCATTATGTAAATATGTATTTCAACAATTTTCACGTCCAACTTAACTAAAAATATGATAATTATGATGATTTATGCTTCAACTTTCCAGTCAGTTGTCTATAGATAGCAAAAATGGCATTTGCTGGGCCGTCTTATCAGACAGTTATAAAAAATACGTATATGAACATACTACATATAAATCTAAAAGCAAAACAAAGAATTATTCTCGTCACTCACAATTCACACACACACAGTGGCAGATTCATATGAATGACTTTTCACGCTGATTATTATAAATGTAGTATACAAACCATAAAATAAAAAAAACAACAATAATAAGCAACGCCAATCATTCGATTTCTGCTTGAACCACATTTGTTTGGCGAGACGCTAACGAATCTTAGCGTTGACATTGATTATTGCCAATATATCTGTAAATTTACCTATGTAAACTTCTTCAATATTCAATAAATTCTAAAATATCAAAGGGATCTTAAAGGTATTTCACTAAAATTATGCTAAAAGAAAAATTAATAACTGATGTCTCATTTTGTTTGGGCAAACATGCAACAAGTAGCCCTAAAACTAAGCTAAAGATGCTTTTGGTTGGAATCTGCACGTGTTTCTAGTTGTCGTTGCTTTCTAAGGTTCAATTGAGGCCATTTGACATTTACAGATCGAAATTACAGTAGAGTCTCTTAAAATAGGCAGCCAGTACTAGCAGTTCCTTGAGCATTTTAATTAAACTTAAAGTTAAAGTGAATAATAGCTTACAAATGGAAGTAAAAATATAAAAATAATAAATGAACATAGAACAAAACTTGTGATCCGTTATTAGAGCATTCACTGTACACACATACACACACAAAGCCTAAATTGTGGGGCAACGAAATATCGAGCGGTTGTTTTACTATTTATAAACACAAGTCTATTTTTCATATTTCACTTTTGGTGTGCCCAACTGTCTGCTCGTTGTGGTTTCTGCATTTTTTTGGGGTTTCTTTTGTCTAAACTGTCCACTTTCATCGGCATCATCGCTTCCCTTTTTCACTGTTCACCCACACCAATGATGTCATCCAACCGACTTGGTCACATGTTTGGACTTACGCCCAAAAAACGAATCCGTTTTCTGTCGTTTGCAGCAACAATTCTGATGTTCAATCGCAAAAAGTGAACTAAATAGATTAGACTATTGATTGAGCTGTTGAATGATACAAATTATCGCAAATACATCTGGAAATAATCGTATATTTTTTATAAACAATATTTCAACATTTATATGTTGATAATGCGTTTCTTTCGGGGTTTAATATACAAATAAGGTATTTTAGATTACTCTCAGCACTTTAATATATTACATATATGTAGATTTTTGAAATCAACTCTCACCCATTCGATTAACTGAATATCAGTTACCCCCATTAAAATAAATTAATGATTAATGCAATTATTATACCCATATATGTTTATAATGTGGCTTGTGGGGGTTTAAAGTGTATATAAAACAGTTCAAATGTTAAGCACACTTAGTTTGCATTACAGTAAATATGATCCATAATGCCACACGCTTTTCCACAAAGCCCATGTGCCTTATTTCACCCTATTTCGTTGGAAATCGTAGTTAAGATAAGTCTGTAGTCTCTAAATTTAAACATGTACTGAGACTTATAAAAGGCGCTACACTCGACCGTAAAGCTCACTGTTTAACTCTTTCAAGATGTATAAGCAAGTGGCATTTCTTGTGCTCTTAGCAGTGATCGGTAAATATGAAGAACTCAAACTTTCTACCAGAATTAAATGAAATTAACTCATATCTACTACATAGGGTTTTCTGGTCAAGTGAACGCTGAGTGTCGTTTCAACCGAAATTATGTTCAAAATTCGCTGGGCACTTTAGCCAAGCGTGAAAATGGCAAGTTGCATTTACAGCGATTCAATTGGATTGATAACAATGCAGTTCTTGAGTTGTACTGTATTCAAGATAATGGAAAGATCGTCACAAGCAACATTAAATGCGATAAAGGGAAGCTCAATCCATCGAATCCGGTGACATGTAAAGACACAATTGTTGCGAAAGTACAGAAAGTACACGATTCTGAATGTCCTGCTGAATTGTATCGTGTTGGAATTGAAATTCAAGGTGAATTTATGGAATTATATCGTGCCTGTTACGATAAAAAGCAAGTTCGATCATATTATTCGGAGGCAGTGGTCTATTGGAAGCCAATTCGTAAGTTGTATATTAGGACTGGGAATTAATCAGAGAATTAATTGAATTGTTTATTATATCAGATCCCACGAGTCCACGTCCCTTTTTCGCAACTGACGAACTCATAACTCCTCTACAGGCCTCATCATTTCAATCGAAAAACATCTACGAAGCCTTTGTTAAGATCTATGATAAACACCAGAATTATATCAAGAGAGATAAGTTTAAGAGAGCGGAGCTAGTGCTTAACCGTGGCCACTTGACTGCTGCAGGGGATATGCTCTTCTATGACCAAATGACCAGCACTTTTAAATATTTAAACGTTGTACCACAATTCGAGAGCATTAATAGCGGCAACTGGTTGCAAATTGAGCACTGGGTTGGCAACAACATACCCAAAAATGGTGTGTTGCACGTTCGAACCGGTGCGTTGGGAGTTCTTAGCCTCCTCGACTTTAAGCCGACTCGCCGTCTGCGACCGGCTTACCTAATTCCAGAGAAGCAGCAAAATCCTGTGCCTGAGTGGATGTATAAAATTGTTCGAAATGCAAATAATCAACTACTTCATGTCTTTCTTACATACAATAACATATTTAACCCAACGAAACCAACAGCTCACCAATGTTGCTACGTAATAGGGTGTCCTCCAAGATTCCCTATAGTAGATTCAGCCATTCTTGGATTCTCTTATTGCTGTAAGCCCGATTATTTTGTGCAATGCTTGTCTAAACATTAATAAGCCAAAAAGTATCAGTAGAAAGGACGAATATTCAAATGGCATTCGAATCAATAAAAAATATCATTATTATATAATATATTCTTATTATTTCATAAAATAAAAATGCTAATACAAATTAAATAGTTTTCTTAGTAGATCAGATTTTTCAAACGAGACTTTTTCTGTTGAATTTCGTTAGTCAGAATAGTTTTCAGAAAAATTAGATCACACAGAAACTGAACAGCTGACAGACATTTAGTGTTTGTGTTTGTTGTTGTTTCAAAAGCTTTTTTAAAGCACAACAGACGCTTTGTTTTTCCTTGCTTTGCTCTCTCTTTCTCTTTCTCTACTTGTTTTTGTATGCAATGTGTTTTATGAATTAATATTGCACATGTATGCGCCCACATTGCCTCACCCGTGAGTGGCAAGCAAAAAAAAGTGGGTGCAAGGGAGAACGCGAGAAAGAGAGAGACACTGCCTGAGGACGCTCTTCGTCTCTGGTTGAATTTTAATGCAGTTACGTTGTTTTTGCCAATTTGTTTTCATTTCTGCAGCAACCACACATACACACACGTGTACTCTCTGGAGCTGCTTGACTCTCTTGTTGTGAGTGTAGTTAAGATTACATATGCCTACGCTCACGCGGGTGTTTAAGTGGGAGAGTCTTTGGCATGTGCATAATGTACGCTCTCTCTCTTGCATCTGCATTGTTTTTGCCAATTTGTTTTCGTTTTTACATGTAATGAACCACAAGCTATGGCACGCTTCAGCCTCTCTTGCTCTTACTCTCTCTATCTTTCTCTTGTTGTCTGCCTGCCATTCGGGCGCTCTCTCCTTTACATCACACTCTCTCTATCTCTCCGCTTTCCGCTCTCCGCTCTGTCTGCCAATTAGTGCTCGAAGTTGCGAGCTGTGGCGACTGCATTTGGCTTTTGACTCGTTTCGTTTTCTTTGTCGCTTTGGCTTCGGTTTATTTTGGTGCTGCATTCTTTTTTGGCCGCATTTTCGGCGTTTTTTTTTTCGACGTTGTTTTCATTGTTGTTGTTATTATTACTGGCCATGTCAATTGCAGTGTGCAGCTGCTCAGTTGCATAAAACAACATCGCGAAATCGCATTGGAAATTCGGCTTCGCCTGCTTTAAGTTTTCAAAAACGTTTTAAAACAATAATAAAAATCAATAATATCAAACGGAAATTATAAGTTGTTCACTAATTTATTTGCTGATGTAAATAAATTTCGAGAAATGTATCAATAAATTATAATTGATGTGTTTAATTCATTTGTTTGTTTGTGCGTGTTATGCAAACGTTTCGAATTGAAAATGAAACGAATTCGAAATTGTCTCGAGAGTGAACAACAACCAGAGGAAAATGAAGAAGAAAATAACGCTAAAGAGCGCGTAAAAGTAGCGAAAAGTGCTTAAAGTAAAACGCAAAGAAATGTTTATATTTTTTATCGTTCTTATAAACATAAATGTCGAGTGCTAAAAATAAATAATAACAACAAAAATTGTAGAATGTATATCTATAAATATTGTGCCTAACTTAATGAAAAATATAATTTGTACTAAAAACAATAAACAAAATGAATGTTAATCGCTTAATTTCATAATTGTAAAATTTAAATTAAAGTGTTTTTCCTAATAAATTTAGGTAATAAAATAGTTCTATTCTTGCTCTATACAGGGTGTCTCCTAGTTGATAACTGTCGCTGCCGAACTGCCAATCAATCAAATATTCATTCAACTAAATATTATTAATTATTTTCCTAATGATTCACACGAATAAGTCGGTTGACAAAAACTTTCCATTCTATTTTCGTGTCAAGTATTTCACAAGCTCGAGTGAGTAAAAACTATGACATATTAGTCACTAACTAAATTCAGCCCCCCACGCAAAGTGAGAAACATTAAATTAAAATGCTTTTAATTTAAAAACAAAAGCTGCGATGACGCAGCACAAATATTGCCAACGAAATTTATTTTAATTAAAATGTTCATAGAGTTTTAATTGTTTTAAATGCTTCAAGGAAAGGAAAATGATTTTAAATTATTCGAAGTAGAAATACTCTACTTGAAAGTTTTCCTTAAATTTGTATATTACTCTACCAGTTTCTGAATTCATCTTGGTATAATTGGGTTCTCCATGAGGTTCAGAAATCCGCTTACTTTTGCGTGCTGTCAGCAGCACATAAAATTGTCATACCCTGGGAATTGAACGTCATATAAATATATTACGCATACGTCGCATAGTCTGCCGGCAAAATTCTTTCACTCATTCTAATTTGCATTCACATTCTCTCGTTCGGTTAGACTACTCACACTCTTGCTAGCGGTCTCATGGGATAACTGTATAACACACTCACACACACACACACACACACACACACACTCATGACTGTTTCAGTTTAGTTTTTTGGCATTTTCCGATAATTACTGTATGTGTGTTAAAATTGCAGCATACTTTGTGGCCCTAAAGAAATGCTACTCTCTTTGCCTCTCTCTCGCTCTCTCTCACTCTGTTTCTTGGCGCTTATTTGGTCAGCATAGCATGTAGCTTGGCCATAACTGCACAAACTGAAGTTGACCTATCGATTTTAATTCCCACTCTTTCGCTCTCACCAACTCACACTTTCTTTCTCACTCTGTCTCTGTTTTGTTTACAGCAGTTGGACCATCACTAAGCTTTAAATAGAAAATGCACAGCGGCGCTGGAGGAGCCGCTGCCAGCGGAGGTGGTGGGGAATATGAGGAGTTGACAGCCGCACGCCGGGGTCGCTTTCGTGTCACATCGTCGACGCCGGCGGGTCCGCCAGAGACGACGTTAGGACGCTTTCGTCTTATGCCCACATGTAAGCGCATTTACCTCACACTTTCCACTCCTGCTAACTGATTTTTCCATATTTTGCAGCTAATTATGGCGCCATTTCACCCATTCTGCAACGAGGCAGATTTGCCGTCATCCCGGAAGAGCCACAGGCAGGCTCCCCGGCATTGAGCACCCCACCACCAGGTGGGCAATCAGCCAGACGTTCACCTTCCCCGGAATGGGATTTTGACATAGAGCAGGTGAGCAGTCAGTAGAGACTAAGCTACCCATGATGATAATCTCAACACAAAATATGCCGTCATTGCCATCGACTTTACCTATGTCGTCATTGCAATGCGCCATTTTTATTGATTCGACGGTTTTCATGGAGTTTTCCCTTTGCAATCGGCTCCACAGGCAGCACAAAATGGCGTGTCATTACCAAAACTCAAATGCCTACAATAACAAACGCAAGAGCATGGTCTTCTTGCGCTACATTTTGCCAAGCGCAAAAATATTTGACCCTTGAAGTGAGAAAAATCATAGCTAAGCAAAAATATTTATTTTTGCCATTTGAAACCGCGTTTAAGTACGCGCCAAAGTTGGTATGTGGACTTAGAGTTGGCTGCTATGTAACTCGAGCGCCCATCTGGCAGCACAAAAACGTTGCCAGATAGCCAATATACAATGTGTTATGTTTGATGGAGTCATTGCACGTTCAAGCAAAAAGTAATATTATTACTGTGCATGTGTATACTTATTTTATTGAAAACTTGCTGCACCTCGATTTTGTTATCAACTTTTACGATAATGTAATGAACAATCTATCTGATAAGGTAAATTATCAGATATTTTATGTTAATGCGCAATATGTGTACAACTCTTTCAACTGCTCTTATAAAGTTACAGCCTAATCTGGTATATTTTCTAAAATGGTCTGGTTAGCATTTTATCGCTTGTCGCGACTGGTCACACAGCGCACAAAAACAATTTAGTACCAATAATTTTTTTGTCGTGTTAAGTTGTTTTTCTTCTGTGTCGTTTTAATTTGTCACACACGTTACGTTTTTATCGGTCCCCCGCTTAGACAATCTACTGTTTGCGGTTTTACAATCATCCACATCAAGTTAAATGTAGTGCAAGAGAGGCAATTGTGCGTAAATCTTAATAATTCTGTGGCCACATCAAACCTGCAGGCAACGCGCGCGCGCCAACGCTGCCTGGTAGTGTATGTGTGTGTGTGCAGGGTACTCGCTTGTGTGTGTTTACCTGTTGCGCGTTTTTGGCAAATAATAAGAGAAGAAAATAAAACGAGAAAACTCGCAGCAAAAACAAAGTTGTTTGCTAAAGTTTTAACAAATTGAAAATTCAATTGCATTATGTGTAAATATTCTTTGTGATAAGCTTTTAATTGTGTGTTCGTGTATTATTGCGCCGACGTCGACGCTGACTGCGCAAAGAAATTATTACCAAACAAAAGCAACAATAACAACAAGCACTTGTAAGTTGTTGTGCTTTGCTATAATGCGCAAAATAAATAAAATGTTACTAAACAAAAAAAGAAATAAATAAAAATAAAATTTATTAAAATAATAAAAATCAATAAGCGGCATCAGCACAGCTGCACTGCTGCGTACTGTGATCAGCTGTTATACGCATACAGCAAAAGCAACAACTACAGCAACTAATGGAAATTTCCCATAGCAGCGAGTCTCTGTTGTAATACAATTGCAGTGTGATATTAATTGTGCCTGTCATGCAGGCGTCAGGCTAACTCCCTCCTCTCTGTTTCTCTTGCGCGCTCTCGCTCTCTTTTGCTTTTGTTGCTTTTGCTGATCAGTTTCTGATGCGTGTTCCAATTGGAAAGTCCAAAGTGGAAGTGCGCGCGTCTGCATAAAATCGATTGTTGTTGTTGTTGTTTCTACAATATTTGTGGTCTTTATTGTTGTTGGTGCGTGTGTGATTTATTTGGTTGTCGAACAGAATGCCTGATAATTGGTAACAACATCGAAAAACAACAAAAGCAACAAGTCGCAGCTAGTGATATTAGTTAAATGCTGTTGTGCTATTAATTAATCTAATCAGACGTCAACACTTCAAGTGTTGCCAAACAAAAGCAGCAACAACGACAACAACGCTGCAAAAGCAAAAGAAATTTAAGAAAACATAATAATAATTTAATTTTAATCTTTTAATTGTGCCTTAACAACAAACTTGTGCTTTTATTTCAGTGTAATCTTAAATTGTTTACAAAAAAAATCAAATGTATAAAATATATGTACACGTTTGTGCGTGCGTGTGAGTGTGTGATTTTGTACACAATTCAATTAAATTCTACTTCAAATTCAAATGAAAAAGAAATTGTTATAACAACAATACAACACAAGAGAATACAAATACATAATCGAAATATCCAGTTAGTTATCCATATCAGGTTTGTTCACAATTTGCTAATTTTTAACAACTTGATTTATATTATTTAATTTGCCATACTTTCTTTGTGTTGATATGAGAACGCGCGTTTCGGGTTTTGCAGTTTTTTAATTATTCTCCATAACAAAATCAAGAGAAATACACGTGTGTTTTGGAAATAAATATTCATTTTATCGCTTTGTCTTAACCCATGAAATATTTTTTATTAGCTCTGGAAAAGAGAAAGCGAGATAACAGACAGAAAAGTAATTGGTTTTTATGCTTATCAGCTTATTTTTTATCATCCAAACTCGTAGAATATCATATTTATCCACACTTCTGCGATACTTTCAGTTCTCAACTGCTTTGAGATATTTTTGTTTTGTTCGTAGAGCAAAGGCGATTTGAAATGCTTTATGATAATACAAATTGTTTACATTTAACGTTTGCGCATTGGGCACGAGTCGAGTGCGCCAATTACCGTTAAATACGAAAACTTATTTGCAGTTACTCTACACATGTGTATGTGTTCCAGATCGTATATTTCAGTCACATGTTTATACGAAACTGCACGAACCGACACGAACTGCCAATCAGATTTGCCGATCTCAAAGTTCTCAGAAAGTTTGACCCTCAATAATATTTTAAGTTTACATATTTTTGTTGTTTTTTGTTTATCTGAACAATTAGTATAGTAGTTTATAAATTGTTATTGAAATTATGAAAGCACACGAACAACAAATTCTTTACCAAATATTAAAAAACAAAAGTTGCTTATAAAAGATGTATTCATTAATATTTAGTTTTTATCCAATTAAGTTTGAGTGAATTGAAAACTAAGTCGTGTTCCTTTTTTAAAAAATAAACTACCCATGCTGCTAATTTATGTAGGGTAATGTACATATGTTATATAAATAAACAATTGCTTTTTGTTTAGCTTTAAAAAACAAAAAACATATTCAGTTTCGTGTGTTCGGCATTTTTTAGTAATTACGTAATTATTCATGTACTGCACTTCAGTTTATTTTGGCCCCTTTTAAACCTTATTGTTCTCTTGGGTTTTGTCTTCTACAATTTTTGTTTTTTGTTTCAAGTTGAATGACCTTTACTTTGGCCCTCTCTGCTTAAGTCGTAAATCAATATTTTTGCTGTAAATATTTGGTTTAGCATGTGCAAATTATCTCAGCCTGCGTTAAAGCCATAAATTTTATGCCAGTTTATATTTTGTAATACCCTGTAAGAATTGCAAAAGAGGCTCCAAGAAGTGTTCTTTTTTGTAAATTAAGTAAGAAATCTTCCAACAACTTTATTAAATGAAAGTATAAAAAGAAGAGGAGTTTAAACCCTGATGGACACCTGGTTCCACATGCCGCTATTCATACGCTCTAGGTATTCCATTTTGGCAGATAGACTCTCGAATTGTTTGGTGACCTCATCAAGTCTCGCCTCAAAATGCTGCACCACCGACTTTATTTCATTGCGCAGTTGTTCTACTTCATTCGGCTCCAAAAGTTTTGAGTTTTCGACGCTTGCTGAGGATTCGGACATTGAGTCCGTCTCTTTCACAGCATCCTGCTCCTGCAAGCGGTACATGCAGGCAATGTCTCTGATATATGCACCTGGAAAGTCAGCATCAAATTTATCCGTAGAGTATGTCATGCCGTTCGACAGTATAAGCAGATCCATCACCAGTCTAAGGTTGAAGCAGTTCCAGTCGTTTGCGTGTATATAAAAGTGTGTGAGCTGTTTCAACTGACCAAATGACTGTGAACAATTTATATAAAAAGCTAATTAAATATTGGAAAATAACAGAAAATATTCTAGTCGTTAACAAAATCGAGTCAAATGAGCCTATTTCCAAATTACTTTTTAATTGAAAAATTTGTAGAACATCTGCGTTGATTTAAAGCTAATAATACTTACTTGTGGATCAATTTCGCTTATTTTATTGGCAGACACATTGAGCTTCCGCAGTTGTGGCATGCCGTTGAGTGCTTCTAGTGGCAACTGCAATAAGCCAGTATTACTCAAATCCAATCGCTGCAGTTGCGGCGTTTTCCAATCTTTGGGAAGATCACCCAATTGTGGATTGTCGGCAACATTGAGATCTATTAAATTTGGCACCTTTGTCAGTGTTGCAAGTTGCATTAAAGAGTTGTTGCGCAACACTAGATGCTCGAGTGCTTCTGATGTTGAAAAGTACAATTCCTGCACATGATTATTTTCGAGATTAACATTCACTACAGCACCATATATATTAACACGATTCAATGAGCAATTTTTAGCCAACAGGTGTCCAACATTGAGACTAAGTAAAAGCACCTGCAATTCTTCGTTATTAGATAAATCCAGAACCATCAGATTATTCGGCGAACGGAAGGCATACTCGCCAATCATTTGCAAGCGATTTGTATGCAAGAGTAAGGTCTGAAGCCCGAAATTGTGTATGAACAGATCGTTGCTAATAATGCTCAATTGGTTTTCTGCTAATAATAGTCCCTCCAATTTAGCGAGGTCCTCAAAGAGTCGCTCTGGCAGCACCTTCAACTGATTTGCACTAAGATCAAGGTGACGCAATTGTTGCAATCCCTTGAACGTATCTGGATGTAAACTCGTAAGTTTGTTATTGTTCAGGAATAAATATTGCAGTTTGCTGGCATAGGAAAAGGTTCTCTCGCCCAGCTCAACAATCGAGTTATCAGCGAGCAAGAGAATTACCAATTTGTTGGCAGCCAGAAAGCATTCCCAGCTGATGTGACTTATACTGGAACGTCGCATGTCCAATTCACTTAACTGCGGCAACTCATAAAACAAATGCAGTGGAAAGTTAAAAAATGTCGAGTTTTCTATTATCAAAGCATCTAGATGCTGTTCATCGCCCAATTCATAGGTGGCACCATCGGGGGCTATTTCCACCTTCGTGGGCAGCTCAAAGAATGCCGTCTCTTCCGGTTGATCAAAGTTAAAGCCGCTACAGCGACTGGTTCTTGGCTCAAATTTGCAATTCTCCTGTAGACTTTCTATATTCACCAATCGGTTTTTGGCACTTTGCTCTGTTGTTGTGGTGTCCTCAAGCGTTGCTTGAGTTGTGGTTCCTTCAATCGATGCCTCCTCCAGAATCTCTACATCATCATCAACCACTCTGCCATCGGCATTTGGCGCAAACAGTAGCAGTATTCCAATAAATATATGGACTGCAATACGGAGTAAAACTCGGGCTCTCATGGCGTATGCGTGTTTCAGGTTACGCGTTTCACTGGCAACTGAAAATGCGATCATCATCGATAAGCAGCGCCAGCTTCACATGGCAGCAAATTATATTTCCACTGTTGTTGCTCATCAGTTCTATATAATCATTTGTTCTATTCATGGTGTTTTGATTTTGCAAAAAAAAAAAAAGAATTATAACAAAAAAACGGAAAGAAAATGATGAAAAACGCAAATTGCTATAAAAATAAATCGATCGGGCGACTGTATAGTAAACTGATCTATACTCTTTCTGTATTTGGTTGTATGGAGATACAAGTAAACATATTTGGCCTTAATTGAGCTGTACGAAATGGCTTACTAGTTCGAGTAAACTAATTAAAGGTAGAGTATTTTTAGCGTTTGTTTTAAGTAAGCAAAAGTTGAAAGCATATGGTTGCGGATTTTCTTTGTTTACACAAACTTTTCTTCAATTTTCAATACGTGTAGGTTGCCAAGAATTATTTAATGACACCAACTTTGTGACACATTTAATATGCCATTTTTAATGGAGGGCATAAAACTGTACAATAATATAGGAAAAACTTTATTATTTTGATTACATATACAGATGCTTTGAAGCTACTCGTTTATATGTATAATCAGTTTTGTTTTATTTTTTGCTGTCATCATTTTGACATATCTATAATAATTTTTTTTTGTTTTGTTGTTTTGTTCTTGTCAGCTAATTGAAGCCGCACATCCGCACTGACTCGTTGTATGTACCTTTAACGCGGCTATTTTTATATAATGCCAATGAAATATTTGCACAGTTTGTGACTTTTTTTTTGTTAATAATAATTTCACTCCCTCCAGTTTCCATTATGCTTAGTCAGCTTTTCATATGCTAATGCAAATGCGGGCAATACAGCTTGGAGTAATACAGTAAACCAAAATATAATTATCGTTAGCTTTTATTGTACATACGTAAACCTGTTGGCTTATCAGAGTCACAGTTATACAGTATAGTTTACCCACAGACTTGTGTTCTCGCGGCATGTGTTTACCTTGAGAGAAACAAATTTATTTTGTTTTGTATGGCTTTAGCTGATAACGCTGATATAACACCAGACTGCGGGACGATGTGTGTAAAGACTTAAGTAGCCTCTTTGTTTGGGAGAAAGAATAGGAAGAAAGAAATATTTAATCTAAACTGGAACTCAATCAAATGAGTTGAAAATTCAATTTAAATTTGTTTTATATTATTGTAAAAACCTTGACAATTACATCCCACTTAATTTTGTTGCCTTTTACTATGTAGCAAAAATATTTGAAGATAAATCACCAATTACACCCATGACTGACAAAAATAATAACGTGACACGTTTTACTCTTTAAAAGAAAATAAGCAAGACAGCTAATTAAGCAGAATAAAACGAATTTTAGACACTCTTCCTAAGTGATATCTATAGAAGTATATTCACAATTTTATTTGAAAGCAGTAATTTACCTCAGTAAAATTTGAAGTCAACTATATTTAAATTTAATAGTTCTTTAAACATTGGTATATATTCCCAAATAGTTTTGTAGAGTAACTAGAATTCTGTGTGATGAAGAAATTTGTGCTTAACAATTTGACGCTTTGTTTGCGTATGTAAATATTGTTTACGAATGAATGTATATTATTTATTTATATCAGTGTACGTATATGTAGTAGTTTGGCATTTGTTCAACAAGTTATGAGCGACAGTCGGCCAAATCGAAAGCTTCTTGGCCCTCCTTACATCAGCAAATGTTGTTGTTGTTCTTGTATGTGTCTACAGGTGGCACAAACGTAGAAAAAATTTCCATTCAGTAGAAATTAGCTGGCACTACGATATGAATTAATTGAACGACATTAGAACTTTTATGCAAGAAGTAAACAAATAAATAAGAATTATAATAGATTTAAGAAACACGTTCAACCTGCTTTCAAGCTTAGGAAAGTCCAACAAATTTGGGCTTTTACAGTGCTTAACAAAAGTTAAACAAACCGAACAAACGACAAAGTAAATCACAATTAATTTATATGCAAACAAATAAAATTTCTGTGGCCGCAACCAATTAACATTTGGCAGCCGTTTCCTAGCTAAAATATAAGCACAACAAATAAACAAAAAAAAAGTTTAAATCTAAAGGAAAAAGCCTCGAAAAGCTAATGTTTGTTTTAGGCGCATAAATTATCGATCGATCTATTTATTGGGCAATTACTGGTCACATTCTCGAATTGCCTTTGTTTGTAGCTGCAAGTATCTTTGCATGTTCATGCTATACAGATAAGATATTGGATAGATATAGAAGCTGAAGCGATTGTTGCTTTTTGCCCTTTTGTTGTCAGTCAATTGAAACGGCATGACTTCGTTTAGCGATCAATTTTCGTCGTCATTCTTTCAATTCAATTTGCCGCCAATTACTTTGCATACCAGCACAACCTCCTAAATTCTCCACTCTCTCTTTCTCACTCTTTCTCCCTATAGAGAACCCTCTCTTTATTCAGTCGGGACTTTGTGCTCGTATTGTTGTCAGTCTTCGCAGTGAAAATTGTTTGTTGCGTTTAATTTAAATCAAATTTTCTTCAATAGTTTTGCTGTTCAAACAAATTTACGTACTATATGTATATAATATATAAATTTCATTGTATTTGTAAATGTTTTTTTATATAGACTATATATGACAAACAATCAGTCAGTCAGTGTGCACAACAAGCGATTGTGACGTTTTATGGCGCTTTCATATATGGAGACATTAAGTATTTTATTGGCTTCGTTGCTGGGTTTTATCATCATGGTGCAAAATCTAATTTGGAAAATATCGTAATGGAGCTTCAATAAGGACAGGCCATTTCGAATTGCTATTACTAGCACTAAAATATATGCGACCATTTGTGTAAATCAATAAATAATTTGTGAATTTATTGTTTTACATATATTAATAATTTTCCCATTTATCAAACTTTTACACACGCAACTTTCAGCGGTTTGTGTTTAATACTCTTATAAATATTTCTATTTTCTTCAGTTCAAAACTCTTACTATCAAGTAAAGCATTTCAAATTAGCTTAAATTGCACTTAAAACGCAAATCTTACACTGCACAGCCCCAACATACAATGAGTAGCTCTCTTTAGAAGTCTTATCAGCTACAGTAGCCATATTGACCAGTGAACTTGGCCCACATACACTCTTTACACACCCTGTTTTATGTGTCCTCGAAATGTTGTGATACTCATATCACAACAGCTGATATACTCATATATATTGTGTGCATATGTATACACATATATGTATGTATCACAAGTTGCCCAACAACTACATAAAATTGTATGCATACGCTTTGGGGGAACTGTATTCAGAACGTGCTTATCGCTGTGGTCTGTGTCCAAAAATTAGTTATTATACAGAAAAGAAACTTGGCGAATATTTATCGTGCACATACATAAAATCAAATGAAATATAATATTTCTATTAGCATTTAGCTCTTCGACCACTGCTCGAAGTTGTCGATAAAATATGATCCGTAAAAGGGTAAAAGGCAACTTAATTAAAAACGAAAAGTAGACACACTACAGTCGAGCTGTTACTTATTAAAAGCATTTAGTAAGTTGATGATAAGAAGTATTCTTAATGGCTCCATCTTTATATTAATTTCATACTAAATGTTTACGATTTAAGCGTAGCAAACTTGCTTGAAATTTGGTTATACTCAACTTTCGATTGTTCCATAAATTTTAGAAGACCAGTTTTTGTTAGTTTTGTTAAATCCTGACTTGACTTGGCTTTGAATGATGCCGATGCGGATTGATTCCGAGTGTTGTTTTGTTTAAATAGTCTGATCTAAGCGGTGACACATTTCAGTTGCGGAAATTCAAGTCGACTGTTAAGATGTCATCGGTGTGTTATTATCTGTATCTGTTCTGGATGATGCTAGGGCTACGTAATTGCGAGCCCAGCCCAAAACAAGTGTCGGTGCATAGTTTGGAATGTAATGAAAATCTGTGCGCAGAGTTAAACTATCCACTCGATTCGCAAGTGGCATATTTTACAAGTGAAATCACCAAAGAACTGGGCAATTATACAACTTTGGTGTTACACAATTCCCAGCTGACTAATTTGCCATTAAATGTGTTCAAAACACTCAAACAATTGGAGAACTTTGATGTTTATGGCTGTGGAGTGCAACATGTGGCACGCGAATGCTTTCAAGCAGCTCACAATCTTAAGAAACTACAGTTGGGTGGAAATTTAATTAGAACACTCGATGGAAATGCATTTTCCTTGGCCACACAACTCGAGGAATTGAGTTTGGCCGACAATGAACTCGAGCAACTGCCAGCCAAATTATTCTCGAGCCTCAGGAAGCTTAGAATACTCTCACTACAGGGTAATCGCTTGCAAGTTGTGCCCACGGATGCATTTAATCAGTTGAAACAATTGCGTTATCTCAACTTGGACTACAATCAGTTGACAAAGTTACCTGCCGGCCTGTTTGGCCATCAACAAGAGTTGGATGAATTCTCAGCACGTGGCAATAATCTCCAGCAAATTGCCGACAATACGTTTTCAACTGTACATGTGCTGATTCTGTCCGATAATCCACAACTTCACACACTCCAGTTAAAGGGTGAAATACGACAGCTGCAGGCAAATAACTGTGATTTAAAGAGTCTTAAACTTGAGCAACCTCAACGACTGGAACAACTGCTGTTAAGTAATTCAAAGTTACGCAATTTGGACTTTTTACGCAATGCCAACAATCTACTTGAACTCGATCTAACAGGGCTAGAAGAGCTGCCAACTTTGCCGCGTCCCTGGCCAGCAAAGAAACTGGAACGTCTGAGCATTTCGCGTAACAAAAGTGGCGACTGGCCTGAAAAGATGATGTCCAAGTTAACTCAACTGAGATATCTATATATTGAACAAAATGGTGAACGGGAAGTGTTCATTAAAGATGAAGATAACGTTGAATCGTTAGAGGATAACGATTGGTTGTGTGATGAGAAAATGGGATGTCCAACCGTCGAGTTGGGTGAGGCCGACGAGTTGCTTTGGACTGGAGATGGATTTGAAAAATTATCATAGTTGTAATTATGTTATGAATTTAATGATGTTAATAAAGTCAGTTTTATAGTAAACTAATAGATTTCATATCTTGATCACTTAACGGTCAACGATCATCTTAGGTACGATCGTCGAACAACAATCATTGTGCATTATTATTGATGTCATGAGTATGGGAGAGATCTTGTCTGGTCTAAGTGATCACCGACCGATCATTGTCGTTCATCAGAGACGCATTTCAAGTGCAGCGATCTAGGCCTAAACCAGTTAGACGGCTCGATCAAACAGCTGATAAGCTTTGTCACATTCATACTGTGACCATTTTATTAGCGCGTGATTAGACTACAGGTGCTTTGAACTACACAATAACAGCAGCAACAACAACAACGACAACACTAGTGATGACAATGACTAGTAACGCTCTCTGGCTTCCACTTTTGGATTGGATAGATTCAGGCCTGGTATAGGGTGATTTTGATGTCCAACTTGTTCTTGCTTCTCAATTGGCGTAATGTTAGCCACCTTATTCTGCTCTTTAATTATCTTGGGTGGCAATGTTATGTCCAGACTATCCGATTTCTGGTAGAACAAATAGGCAGCCGACATAAGACCCACCAGGGAGAGTGTGATTAGAGTCCAGCGCAACGCCAAGTTGAATTTGAGACCACTAGAAAATTAAAATATTAAATTAAATGTCTGTCAAAACATAAACTGAATAATACTCACAGAAACAGCGTGTATTTGACCATATTGGTGTAGGTTTTGTTCAAGTGCACACCCTCTTCTATCCAAAATAAGGGCATAATGAGCTTTCGCAGGTGTTTCATTGATTCAATACCCTCGACTGGTTCCACATCCAAATTGAATTGCAGTCGCTTGGCGGCGCGAAACGGCGTGCCCGACATCTGTCAAAAAGTAGTGGACTTAACAACAGTGTCTTACAGTGTTGGTAAACACTTCATACTGACCAGCTCAAAGTCTATGTAGACCTCATGATCCTTTTCATTGGGATGCAAACCATCCACGTCCTGCAGCAGCTTAGGATCACCCTTGTAGAAATGCGGCATTGATGCCATCAATGGTGCACCCACGCATGGACTTAAATTCATTGTTCCCTTGGGTGGACAAGAATCTAAATCCTCTGGATCATCGCAGAAGCAATGCAGTTTCTCGTCCGCTCGAATATCGCCCAGGTCTAGGGTATATCGCGATGCGGGCATGCCGTGATACGAGCTTTTGCGTTGATATACAGCGCCAAGAGATCGACAAATGTCCGGTGTGAAGGCCCATAGACCCACCTCTCGTTTCATGCCCGGCGCAAAGACTGTAGAGTCAGTGCCAATGAATCGATTACACTCGTCGCCCTGCCACACATCCATTTCCGGTTCATCGGCGAATTTTATAATCATGCCCAGTTTCTTGTTATTCTTGACGCCACGACAAGCTGTGAATCGACCCGCATCTGAATGATTTGACTGCAGGGAAATTAAAGGAATGGAAGGAGGGACATTTCTTTAAAAATCGTTTAGACTATTTAACAGTGATAATAGTGTGTGTGAGCTTTAATAAGCTTTGTTTGAAAGGTCTTTAAGGTCCAAGAAAAGTTTCCAATGTAACGCTTACCTGTCCCAACAGTGAGAACAGAAAGTGCGTCTGATTGACCTGTTTGGCCTGTTTAACCTCCCCTGTGTAGAACACTGTGCACAGTGCCTTGGCTGCAAACTCCTCCGAGGAGCAATCGACATCGATGCCACGGAAAAACAAGTCCATAAACTTGACAGTCAAAAAGGGTTTAGTATTTGGAAAGACAATCGTTAGGGCCTTTGCAATGAGTTCCATCATCGGTGCGCGTTCACGTTGCACGGTTATGCCAACAGACTGTTAAATTAAATAAAAAGATAAGTAGAATGATTACGGGGTATTGAGGAAAATTGAAGTACCTCAGCTGCACTCACCGTGTCCGTGTTCAGCTCGGACAGACATGACGAATAGTTGCTACTTACGTTTATGATAAATTGCAAGCTAATTGCATCCCATTTACGATTCACAAAGGCAAATGGACTCGGTAAAAAAAACTTGAGAAATTCTGACAGCAACGCGTCATGTGATTGGTTTATATCTTTACTACATTATTTTTTTTTCGTCGGTAGCCTCACGTTCAAACTGCTGTCTAAATCGAGTTTGTTTTATTTGTTTTGCGATAAATTAATTTTGACTTACTGGGAACTTAAGTTAGGTGATTTGCATAATTTACAAGGGCTTTGTAGCCTAACAATAGATTACGTGGTTATTCTAAATAGTTTTTTAATGTGATTTTTTTGGGTTTTGTACGCTTTGTCAAGAAGTTTTGCATCTGTTTGTAACAAAAGAATGAATTCTAACTATTGCTAAATAATTTCTAAATAAAACTTCAAAATAACATTACTCTTTTTATACAAACTAACAATAAAAATAGTTTATTAATATTTATTTAAAAATTTTATTGAACTTCTTAAGTAAAATGCTGTAAATTCTGTTCATAAACTTTTTTTCCTACATACCTGTATTAATGGATGTGGAATTGTAATTACTTCCTCCCCTGTCAAAGGACTCGAAGCCTTCTCATTGAAGATGAAAGTATTCCTCATGTTGTAGGATATTGTGTCCTCTACGGCATCATCTTCTAAGTCGAATTTGTCTTTCCACTCGCTGTTTTGTGATTACAAGACATTGATGTATAGATTTTAAAAATCTTTTCTTAAATACGCACTCAAAGACAAAGGGCCCAACTTCTTGCACTCTCGGTTTACCGCCTTCGGCTACTTCGTCGGGATTGGTAACATTGAAAACATAAATGTAGAAATGCAACGGAAACGGAGTGTTCGACCAAAGATCGCGTATATCCGTGCCCTGTTTGAGCGTAACTTGCTGGAAATTTGTATGTTAAGAAATAAAGCACCAAATATTGAACAGTCACTGTAACACACACACACACCTTTGATATCATAAATTTGAGAATGCTGGGAAACAAAACCCAGCCAAAAATGATAGCAAATATTAAAGTGCCAACGGATGCAACTAGTAATTTGATACGATGCACCTGCATTTCTTTAACTTTGTTTTTAAATTAATTTTAGTCGTTAGAGAATTTTAGGTATGCGGTTTTATTGTCAGTTTGCCGCAGTTCTAAGAAATCCGATTTGAATCGTCCAACGTCCGGCTAATGTCTGAGGCCTCAGGTCGGATTCAAAAGGCTTACGTGCTAAATTCACTCTCAACGCATATGGCGAATGTCGTTATAAGTTGCACACACTCCCGCACCTTTTGTCTCGGCCATTTAATAATATTTTTTATATGCTCGACACTGCAAAACAATTGGAGAATCAAATACATTTTATATATGTAAGGCCCATGTGAGAATATTGCAAGCTGCCTCGTGTACGATAGATACTCCCATCCCACAACAACCCCAACACAACCCGATAGAACTTCGCAACAATCGGAGAAAAAAGCGTGTGAGAATAGTGCAGTCTGTGTGTTTTCCAATTCCCCTTTAAAGAATGATGAACTAGCAGATACCTACAGCATCTTACATCTACTTATATTTTATAATAAAATCTTTGTAAAATGTCAAGCAAATTGTCTGTACTTAAAAGGCCACTTAACAAAGTGCTTACCATGTGGCACAAAATCATCAAAACGATTAAGTTTTTATGGTGATACTATATTGTATACCCAGCACAACTGGTTCAACTGGCGCTACGGGAAATATATATAATTTTAAGATGCATTTAAACAGCTTCGCGATGCATAAAACAGATCATAATTGAGCAATAGATGTGCAAAAACCAGTTGAATGAACTGCGTCTTAGCAAAACGACGAGTCGAAACAACACTTTATGAATACATATCAGTTGTTTCAATTTTAGACAACGTCAGTGACATTATTTAATGCTAGCCATAACGACAAGAAGCCAAAAAGTGGCAACTAGTAGCCAATAATCGAGATTCATTCGTGTGTAACGACCGCTATTATTATCTATAGGGTGTACCATTATTTTTATATTTATCTGTGCTTATTTGATGGGCTGTCACTCTGGATTTTAATGGGCCAAACTGCGTGGAGATCGCATGTCTTTACACCCACTGCAAGGCCAAGGTTGAGACTACGGCTCAAAACATACAAAACATTTGCCATTTGATAGTGTAAATCGAATTGACCCCAGCGACACCTGACAAAGATTACATGATTACAACACTTGCAATTGAATCAATTAATTAAATTGCAATAGTAAAGCAATGAAAAAGAATGTATATATAGGCTTCAAATGCAGAATTGAGCTGGGGAACTTATAATTCCTTTTAAAGTGCATGTCAGCATTTAAGGAAAAAAACTGCAGCTGATAACAAATTATTGATAGCAGTCACACTTGTGTGACTTTTTTCAGAATGCAATTGAAAGAGTAAGAAGAAAAATGCAGTTGTTATATCTAAATTTTATTAGTATTACT
Source organism: Drosophila dunni (assembly GCA_018152125.1). Classification (NCBI taxonomy): domain Eukaryota; kingdom Metazoa; phylum Arthropoda; class Insecta; order Diptera; family Drosophilidae; genus Drosophila; species Drosophila dunni. The sequence goes on along the minus strand of JAECXC010001197.1, from coordinate 480,114 downwards.
TTGTTTTGATTTCATTTCTTTATTCATACATTATATCATAGAAAAGGTGAAAGAAAAGACACAGTAGTAGTCATAAAACTGCATAAAAGACAGAAAACGAAACTCGAAAAATGACAAAAGACAAAACACGTGACGCTGACGACGCGATTCAACTAAAATATTGAACAATTGAGCAACTGAACAACTGAGGGACACACATATCTTGAAAAGTGACACAGTAAATCGCGTTGTATGAAAATAACACGACAATATTTAAATAAATATATTGTATATATTCGCAAATTTGCTTGACAACAACAGAGCCAATGTTATTAACACTGCCAAGTCTTTCCAGCCAGAGAATCGGCCTCTAAACTCATTCAGTTTTGTGCTGAGCAAATTGTTATTTGCATTCAACTACTGGAGCTGTTATTTGTGTACCAGTTACACACGATTTAGACATTGCAATGCGTTTATTTATACACTTATTACATGAATAAATCTAGGAAACAGTCGAAAAGTGTTGAACAATTTAAGTAAATGTTTCCAACAATTCGACAAATCGTTTACGTTTATAATAAAGTACTTAGAGGTGTTACATAGAACTGTTTTTGTAAAACATATACTTAAAGCTCATTTGTCAACCTATGTGCTAGTTAAAGTAATTAATAATGAAAGCCCAGCTGGAATTATAGGTAAATTTAATCATTTACAACCCAGTTCAAGTTTTGCTTACTTCCTTGGAACATCCTTGCTAACAGCAAGACAATATCTTAACTGTGTCTGATAAACAGCTAAAAATTTACCTCAACTCCTCCAAATTAGTCAAACTCCTACACGCGTTTGCTGGGCTGTCGGCACTTTTAAGTCAATTAACGATCATTCAACGGATTCCACAATCTTCACCTCCCACTAATTTCCACACTGTAGCGTTAATTTCTACATTAATTTATGAACAAAGACAACTCTTTGTTAACAGTATCGTTGGATCTATACGAGATAAAGACAAAACGCTTCTGGCTAAAAGTCTGACCCCGCCACCCCCCTAGCCCGTTGGTAAAATTAATTGGTTGATTTTTCGTGGCACATATCGTGTGACAGCCATTAATTGATTATTTCCACTCGTGGCATTTTCAAAGTGCCATGGAATCTGGTATCAAGTATTCGAGTGAATCACGTGTGTGTGTGTGTGTGTGTGTTCGCTTGTGGTTTCCCATCGACTTAGTTGCATAAACCTTGTATCTTACATCACATAATAGTCGCAATTACAAGCTACCCACACCTAAACGGAATATTTATCTCATACTTGCATCAAACAGTCAAAGCCAACCACAATTGACTTTCTCATTTGTAATTAATTATTATTTACATGCCTTACCAATTCAACTGGCTTTAATTTATTGTTTATAGTAATCAAGACGAGTCCGATGCATTCTGCTCTGGAGAACTCATCCATTTATATCGTTTTTATTTTGTTTGTTTACTTTCAATTGTTGGAATACTACACACAAAAATTATTTAAATTTTTCGAATGCCATTTGTTTGCTTGCGAATTAATTTTTAACAATTAATGAATTATTTTTATAACGTGACTGCAATAATTTATTTGTCAACTGCTCAGTATTAGACATGTATAAGATTCGTTTAATTATGCATAGCCTTTAGATCGAGCTAAAAATATTTTTACAAACAATATTAAGGAAACTCATAAAGGTCAGACAACACGTACAATTTATCATAATATTCACTTAAAGTGATTTATTTAATTAGTGATTTTGTTACAGGAATGTTAACTTTTTTGAAACTAAAACAACTATAGAAAGGTTTTAATATTTTTATTGAAAAAAATAAGTTAGTTTTTAAAACAAAGTAATTTAATTAAAAATTTGATAATTTGCTCAATATTTTTAAGAGTTTAAGACTTGTTAAAGAGGAAACCTATTCACAGATATTAATATTTTTAAGAGTTAAAGACTAGTTAGAGAAGAAACCTATTCACAGATTTTATAGCAAGTAAATCCAGCGACTCCATGAAAGAATCTAAAATTAAATGGTTACAATATTTTAGTAAAAGTTAAAGATAATCCCCAGATTGATTACAGTTGAAAAGCTTTAACAATTTAATTGCATTCCCAGAAAAGACGAATGCAGCATGAAAAGCGCATGTAAAATTGATTCGAGCTAAGACGCCAGTTTGTCTGGTCTAGAGTCGGTTTATATATATGTACATACATACATATATACGAGACATGCCACTGCAGTTGATACTCGTCATTGATTAATAGGTACAACTGCCTGATGTTCGATTTGCCAGTAATTATTTATGGTTGTTGCAATCGTTAATGGCTTGCAATTAAAAGACAAAAGAAATAGTTGCACAGTGAGTTAAATAAGTAATAGCTACACACACATACATTTTATATATGCACCTAGTTGCAAGTTGCCATTGAATTGAGTTACAGAGTTCTATTTACAGTATTACTATTCGCTTTTGTGTGTGTAATTAATGTCAGAAAAGTATCTGACGCATTGCCTTACTGCCAGTTCAAAAATGTTATGTTTTAATTATTCACATCACTTGGACTGACTCATACCCCTCTTCCACTCCGCCTGCTGAAACTGTTTTGAAAAACCACAAAACTTGAGCACTTCAAATGCCTCTCCTAACTCCCCGCTCTGGACGGATATACGAGAACTGTACTCATATGTATCTAATTGTTATTAATTGCTGGGTGTATCGTTTTGCCTTCATATTTCTCAATTGCGGTTTGCTTTACAAAACTATACGAAATACAACGCCTCTGCGGTTGTAAACTGTCTTTAACTGAATATCTACAGGTAGCTACCTATGAGCTACTTTAAAGGTACAGCTAGAAAAGGCTAAACGGTTGATAGGTTATATACACTTGTATTGACTTTTAACTCTTTAAGAGCAGACTAGAAGTAACAGAAGCTCTGTCGATTCAGCTTGTTAGTTCAGCTGTTGATTATGTTTACTCTTATTGTGATCAATCATTGGGAAGCTCTGAAAATGCACAGCCCAAATTCTGCCAAATTCTGACTCATAATTTTAGTCGTAGAGGGTGTGATTGCCATATGTTTGCATTTTCATGCTTCCCCTTTGTTGCTCACTTTTGGCGTTTGTTTGGCTTTCAATATCCTGTAATAGATGTGGCTAAAAAGGGTATATTGAAGTGACTATGCTGATTTAAATTTGGCATAAAGGTTTGCCCTTTAATATGATTAAAAATAGTTCACTACAAGTTGATCAGTCATCAATTATCAGACTAGTAAGGGAAGCTATCGTTTGCTGTTGAATCTCTTCAAAATATATTTGAAAATCCTTTAGTAGTTCCTTTACAGAGTATCTGTTAGTCCATCAGTATTCCTCATACGTTTTTTCTTCGTTTTGACGACGCGTAAATAATTGAATTAGCTTTGTTAGCGCTTTGTTTTGCTCTTTCTGCTCATACACAAATATACACACCAAATTTGTTGTTGTCTTCTCTTTTTTGTCTATTTTTCACTTCTCTTCGGTTTTGTTGATTTTTGTGTGTTTTCTTTTCGCTGCTTCTGTTTCGGATGAATGACGATTGTGTTCGGTTCAAAAATACAAAATACAGAATACAGAAATTGCCATTTTCTAAATGCTTCACTCCGTTCGTTTGTTTGTCGACCTTCACCTCGTGCTACAAATTCGTTTTCTGATTTTTCGATTTTTTTCTTAGTTTTTTATTTGAAATTCCAATTACTCTGCTGGCAGCTACAAAAGTATCTTAAGACCGACAACATGTTAATGTTGCTTGTTTTGTGGTTTTTGTGCGCCGAAACGTGAGAATTCTTGAGATGTACAAAAAAAAATGTTGAGTGAAATACTTGTCGTTTTAGACATTTGTTTATTTCCAACTTGTTGGTTAGCTGGATTTAGGTAGTTAACAAGAGTGTTGCTAAAATTCACTTACTAACTTGTGACTGCTAGATAAGCTTGAATATCATCAGGGAAATTACCAAGAAACTAAAGGTTATCAAAGGTTTTGAAATCAATGAAATTCCAACTAAAGTCCAACTTTATTTTACACCTAAAGTATAAGCAAGTATCTGAGGATAAACCAAGAACTTTTGAAATCTCTGGTCTCAAATTTTCAAATCGATTTCTGCGTTCTCTCTCATATCAACACAAGCGAAAGGTGCAGTCTAAAAAAACGTATGACAGATGAAACAACCAAAAAACACAAATCAAATTTTATTGCAGATTCGAGAAACCAACAAACTTTTGGTGCGAATCCAATGTCGCTTCCAAACAGTTCATTTGCATAGCGAACTGTACAAACCTAAAGAGTTGAGCATTCAATTAAAACTCTAGAAGATTCGAGCCGTAGGGGAATCATTTAAAGCGTCATTCAAAGAGCAAACTGCAAATGGCCACAAACTGTGACTACATTGAGGATAATGTGAAACAGCAGCAGATCACAAAATCAGCAACAGCAAACAGATCCAGCGACGGTTCCAATGCATCATCATTGATGAGTGAGCACGAGGAGAAGCAGGATGGCCGGGAGAAGGAGAACGAAAGGGAGCGGGAAAGGCAAATGATGTGTCACAACAATCAAATGGATAGCTTTGAGTGCGCCTTTGAGTCCACTATGGATGATCTGGAGCAGGCGGTGGCCGATGGCTACGAATCCGACTCGGAGGCCAGTGCCAATGGCCAGGCTACGACCGAATCGTCGGCCTCCAGTCTGAGTCAGCTGGCTGGTATCGGTGGACTGCAGTACAGTCAGCAGCTGACACCGGAAATGGAGCTGCAGCTGCAGTCCATGCCGCGTGTGAATTCCTTTGACTTCCAGAGCAGCAGCGGCAGCAGCAGTGACGATGAGAACGATGATGATGCCGATGATGGTGTCGAGGACATGGGGTCTGTGGGTGCACTCAATTTGAGTGCGAAATTTGCCAAAGCCAGCGATGCACGCTACGATCTCTATCATCAAAGGCCAGCGTATCTCTTACCACCTTTTATCGAGCGTCGTCGTCTCTCCCAGTGCAAGGAGGAGGACGATGAGGATGATGGCGATAAGTCGCCACCGGTGAATGCCAATGGTGGTGAGGCACCACGCTTTGAGCGCGTGTCAAAGGCCCCACCACGTCCTCCCACCCCACAGGATGCTGCATCCAAGGAGAAATTCAAGGATTTGGAACGTTTGCGTCAGCAATTTATGCACAAAATCGATCGAATTAATACACGCAGCATTGAGGATCAGTATACATCGTTGCCACCACCGCCGCCGCCACCACCGCCACCAATACCGGCCACAATATTGCCCAAAGCTCTAAAGGAGCTGCTCCAATCGAGTGAATCCCCGTCAGCGCCGCTTACGCCCCTAAAGATAGCCAAGCAAGTGGCCACTCTAGAGCTGCCCAAATCGCCGTCACCAGTGTCTCCTCTCGAGCTGCCGCTGACTGCAGAGACACCGATCGTTATCAAGGGCAAGTTCACAGTGTCGCGGGCTCAGGAGACGCCGGAGCTGCGCTTGGAGGCGCAACAGCTGCGCCAATTGAAGCCCAGCGCCAATGCGCAAACCATTAGCTTCCCCTCCAGCTTTGGGGGATACTCCTCCGTGCAGGGACTGTTCTCGCAGCGCTATGGCAGCAATCGGTTTCCCACAGCTGCGCCACATCTGTCCAAACAGTTCTTTGACTCGTCGCTGGTCGAGATACGTGCACCATCGCAGAGCAATCTCTCGCTCAATGCGAATAGCCAGAACCAAAGTCTCAATTGTGATACCAACTCCAGCAGTTTGGCCAACAAGCCGCGTACGCCTAGTGAACGTGAACTGGACGAGATCTGGATACGACGTGGACCGGCAACAGCAACGCCAAACGAGGCACTGGATGCTGCCTCAACCACAGCGGCTGTGACGCGTCCAGTTTTCTTGGGTGGTGTGGCCACAATGCCACGCCTACTGCCTCGCAATGAGAGCAGTCACTCGGCCACGAGTCCTTCACGTCAGTTGACTACATCCGGTTCCGTGTCGGTGTCGGTATCTGAAGACGTAAGTGTCGTGTTGATCGCTGCCTCTGTCTCTCTTTCTCTTCCTCTCTTCTTCTCTTTCTCTATTATTAAACAGTTTTTTAAGCTTTCTCAGAAAGCCTTTAGTATTCGATAGTTAGGGATTCCCTGGCCGATCTAATTGGGTTCGTGTCAATTTTAAGCTGCTCCGCAACTTGTTTTCGTGTCTTTCGGGAAACCACCTCAACTGGTTGTGACGTATCTCGTCAGTCGTTCTCAAAACGAAATCTACCTGCCAAAAAGTAGCACAAATCAAATTAACAGTTAATGTAAACTTTAATTTGAAGAAGCGACGATAAGGCAAACAACTTTATAGCGAATTGCAAAGTGTCGTCAAAGTTTTGAAAAGACACCGACAGACTGAAGATGATTATCACTAAATTCACACATTGCCCGCTGACGTCATAGCTACAATCAGAATTCTGTGAAAATTTAAAATGAAGCAATGAAACGACTGCAAAGTCATGAGCAAACAAAGTACACAAATAAATGTTGATAGGAAATCAGAAATTAGTTAAAGTCAAGTGCGGTGCAACTCTTGTGCAGATCTCAAATCTATAGATAAATATTTTTATAGCAATTTTCAATTGAATTCCGTTTATTTTTAAGCATTGTTGTGATCGACTTTCATTATCAACTTTTGTATTCGTTGTGGAATCTTCCGCGCAGCTGCTTCAAAACTGTCTGAAGCACCAAAACTCAAGAGTTTTGTCTGGCGTTTTTCCTTGACCATAATAACTTTTATCAGACTACTCTTACGGCAGGGGTATAAGCCATTTATAATTAAGTCTGAAGAGTATTCAGAGGCAGTATAAATTATTTTTAGCTTTCCCCAGTTGCGTTTCCTTTGTTGTTTTGTGGCCCGAACTGTAAACAGGGCAGAAGTTTGACATGGGGATGTTTATTATTTTGGACTTTATGCTCGGTGTCTTCTATAATTTTATCGTCTGTTGATTTTGGGGAGGGACAGAAACCTTATCAACTGTCAAATGACACAATTTGTCAACAAAACCGCATAGAATATTTATTTTTTTTTCACGAAACCTGAACAATCAGCAATCAGCGGGTATCATATATAGACGGTATATATGCATGAACTAGTTCATTTTGTATATTTCGATATAAGCCGCTATTTACATAGACTGTTGTTTCCCATATTGTTTTTTAGTCTGAGCAAACAATTACGTCAATGCAGCGCTCACCACACCCAATTATAGATACTTACCGGGATGCACACAGATCTATATATCTGAACACTCTATACACACAAGTAGCTGTTTTTCCTGCCTTGCAAATCATTTAAACACTCTAAACGCTCTGCCCTAATCTCCCTGGCTCTACATTTCCCTATCTCTCGTATTACGCGATGCAAATATTGAACTACCTACAATGTCCAACAGCTGATCCCAAGCACTACTACTGCTACTACTACTCTTCCGCCCACAGTCCTCATTCCGCGATACACAAACAAAAGCGTGGAGAGCTTCTGGTTTTTATTTTCATACTCTATCTATAAAGTGAGGGATTACACAGAGTCTATATTAGCTAAGGAATTAAAGAAGATGCAAAGCTAGCTGATGAACTAGAAAAAGATACCAGATATGAAATGAGCTATAGAGCAAAACTTTGTCTAACTTAAAACTTTATTTAAATCGAAACTGAATCAAATTTTTAACCCAACCCACTTTAAAGAGCATCTGCACTTCGTTGACTCTGTTCATAGATTTTCCCAGTTTGTTGTTTTTCTCCGTCGCCTCGCCCATTTAACCCACTTTGCACATTGGAATCAACGGAATCATCGCAATACTCGATTACTTGAATGCTTTTAATGCGTCCATTAATTCGACGCTGTTGTTAGCTCATCGCACAACAACAACAGCAATCGAATATTGACAGGCCCCGGGGCACGTGACTTGGCATTCCGGCAAAGTGCAAAAACCAAAAAAGAAGCAGCTAAATAGTTGAGCCAAAAAAAAATACTAAAAACAAATATAATTTTGTTGACCTGTTGACTGTGAAGCTGTCGACTCACAATTTTTGGCTAAAAATAAATCCGTAGCCGCATTTAGGTGTCTGCTCTGTCTGCTTTGTGAAAGTTGTCGGAAAGGTCGAGTAATTGCATTGGAGGCTAAACCATTAGTTTGTATTTTGGGCGGCCTACTAAAGGCATTCCAACAAATGAAAATAAAAAGCGGATGTTGGGACTAAAGTAACAACACTACGAACTTTAAGAGCTAGTGCAACAATTTAAGCCAAATTAAGTATAATTAAAAGAGTAGAAATCTCTCGTTATACCCCTAACCAATCACACAACCACTTTAAGTAGTTATAACATTTGTACGCTAACATTTTTGAGTAACTGTTCTAAAAATAAAGCGACAGCAACTTACAAGTGATGAGTGAATTCCCTTTCGTTGACAGTTTCGCAGCTGAGTTTTTGTTTGTTTTCCTTTTGGCTGCTTAGTCAGCTGAGCCCGTAACTGTAACTTGATCTCTTTCTCTCTCGCTTGCTCTCCCTTGCAAAGCTAAGCTCCGTGTGCTAGCTGTTGCTCTGCTTGTCAGTCTAGACACAAACCAACAGTGTGCGTTGCTTTGGTAACTCACCACTTGCAAGTAGCCAATTGCCGAACCCCTGCTACCAACGGTTCGAATTTGGCGTAATCCATAAATAAATTGATTAAATTCGATTAAAGGTCGCCGCAGGAATCGACGAGTGGCCGTTCAATTAATAAAACACATTCGATACTTAATATGTTTCTCTTGTTGTTTTTGTTAATTCCTGTGCCTTGTTGCGCCATTGCAAATTGCGTATTGTGTTGATTCTTCGTTGTGTTGTGTTTTGTAGGTGTGGGTTTGTGTATGGCAATTGTATTTGTAGATAATTCGGCATAATTGCAGCACAGTTCACAGGACAAACAGGCAGCAGAATAATCGCTGTGCGTTAATCTACTTTTTTCCATTTTTTGTCTCTGGTCCTGTTCAGTTGGTCTTTGGCAACGCGGCGGGAAACATGCAGGAAACACAAGATCACAATATTTTAAACGATTCTAGCACAAACTCTAAGCCAAATCAAACTCAAAAACGTCATGTTCGCTTTCAGGAACAAGATGGCTTGCCAAGAGTGCCCGGTTCTCGACCCTCAAGTGCCCCGGCGGAGCCCAACGCCAAAGCCGCCAAGAAGGCCTACAAGAAGATGGAAAAGGAGCAACGGTGAGTGCTCAACAAGTTTGTCTCTTAATCATATTAATTCACACTTTTCCCACAGCCGCCAGGAGAAGGAGCAATCACGTAGGGAGAAGGAGGCTCGCAAAGTGGAGAGGGAAACGGCGCGTCGCATTGAACGCGAGGCGGCGAAGCTGGAGAAACTCAATCGACACAGCGAGAAGATCTCACGTAGCACCGAGCGCATGGTGGGCAGTGGTGGCTCACGTTCAGGTTCGCTGGAACGGCGACGCAGTGGCGAAGACTCACCTGTGCTCAATCAGTCGACGGTGCACGGCATTGCGTCACCAAATCGACGTCCCACAATCTTTGATGTGTTTCGACCGCGTGCTAAGTCAGATGCCAAGCGGCATAAGGATAAACATTTGCTGGATCCATCGTCAGCGGATAGTAGCGCCACTAGCAGCACATATTCCGTATCCGGCGGAACACCCGCAGCAGCAACAGCAACTGGAGCAACAACAACAACAGCAGCAGCAGCAACAACGTCTGCTGGCAGCGCTGCAAGCGGCGCTGGTGGCATCATGAATTCCATGAAAGTTGCCATGCAACATTTTGGCCATCGACAGCATCCCGCCGTTACGATAACCAATGCCGATGGCACCGTTTCCGCCAAAAGCAAGTACAAAGATGGCAGTGCTCATTTGCATCAAGGCAGCGATGCGCAGGTGCGATAAAATCAATTCAGTTTGCTTTAAAAATAGGGTTACTATATCATAGTGTATTCCCTACAGTATTACCATACGGTGACTGCAGTACGACCTCATGCAAGTGCCAATCAGCGATCGCCGATGACCAAAGTAATGGATCTGTTTCGACATCGTTCGAATTCGGCGGTCAGTGAAGCGGATAAACGAAAAGCGGTAAGTGTCTTAGCTAACTTAACAGCGGAGTGGTGAATTCAACTGAATTGCTTAGCGAGCACACAAACCCATGTTGTTAACAGTAGGCTGTTAGCTAGCACTGCAGACTTAAATGTTAAGTGTTGGCGCAAAATTTAAAAACGTGATAAGATCATTTACTTAGATTAGATAAACAGTGAGCTTCAGGTTTGATTTCCATAAATTCTATGTTTGTACTTCAGTAAAGATTCAAGGGTAAATCGAACTAACTCAGTGCACAAATCGCTTACATTATTACTACATTAATCACAATTGCAATTCAAATCGATAGCAGATTAGCTGCTGCTTATCGTTCGAAAAACCCAAACAGTCTGCAAAAAGCTATGAAAATGTTCGATTATCAGCAAATGTGTATCGTCATTTCGTTGAACAATTTCCATTATAAATATAGTCATGAGCCATTTATATTCTGATAAACGAAAACAAGTAAAGCGATTTGCTTGATAAGGCAGTTACATTTGACAATTGGGTAATCAGAGGAGCTTATCAATGCGAAAACAATAACAATTTAACAATAAACTGTATGGAGTCATGTTCTGCGTGCATTAAACGTAACTTGTCCAGTCACTCTGATCAAAACAAGTCCTTAAGCGAGGCAGAGAGTAAGAGAGTGAGAGTGGGAGAGCGCGAGCAACAACAGGTGATCGTCTTAACAGCTGTGCAAGCGACGCTCTCTTGGAAACAAAAAGCGCTCACACTAGTTCAACTTTCTCTCCCTCTCTCTCGCGCTCTCACTGGTCTGACAGTTTTTGGGCTTTGCGGAAAAGTGCCACAATATTAATACACAGACAAACAGCAACAGAAACACACACACACACGGGTAGACTTGTAGACGAGTGACACTCATACTACGTACATATTACGTATACGTCGGCGTTGTTGTCGTTGATGGCGTCGCCGTCATTTCAATTTTGCCGTTTTCTTCTTTCGCACGCTGCGTTTTTCTCTCTGTTTTATTTTCAATTGCATTTCCAATTGAACGGCAGCTGATAGAACTGAAACGCGCGCGTCTTTCTTGACCAAACTGATAAACAACAATAATAAAAGTAACAAAATAAACACAAATTCTTGGGCAAAAAATTAATTATATTTTCCATTTTGATAAATCTGTGCGCGTGTGTGATTTGGTCAGCAAATGGAAATTAAATAAGTAAAAAGCAAGCGAGGATAAATTTAATTTATTGCTTTATTTTGTGTTTAAATGCAAATAGAAATGTTTAAAATTCAAAGTTAAATTGGATGAGTGGAAGTTAAAAAAAAAGTGCAAAGTGCAAAAATAATATTCAAAGTCTACAGATTACATAAACAACTTAATCAACACAAACCAATAAATATTTTAAAATAAAAATGTTGTTGAAGACTCTGTAATACAAAGCAAACCAAGGAAGTTCTCCAGTCAAAAAGTGTCTTTAAACATTGTTTGAGTGTTCTATTTGATAAATAAAAATTAAAAACTTAATTTATATGCTAATTGTGGCCATTTAGAACAATAATTTTGTTTGTTTTCCGCGTGTGCGCAATTCAATTTTGCATAACATAAATTATAAAAAATAATTTTTAATTTTCAAGTTCATTGACGGCAGCAAGCAACGCACACCCACGCGATATGCTCAAATCTGTATCTATATAGTAGACGTATTAATTTGTGCTTTAAATCTGCATTTTCATTTGTTTAATTGAAAATTTAAAGCATTTGAAGCGGCGCATGGAAATGAGCTAAACCCCAAAAAAAAAAGGAAAAAAAAAAAAAAAACTGTCAGCAAAACAAATGGCAAACATGTGATGTGCCACAACATACACACAGCACTGTGTGTGTGTCGGTGTGTGCCTTGTGCTTCCCTACTTATTAACGTACTCGTGAAATTTGTTAAATATTTTGTTTTGTTTTTCGCTTTCGTTGGCCTTTTGTTAATATTCTAAGCCATTTTCTTAGTTGCTAATTTGTCAAGTGTCTAACTGGGCTCATAGGCTGTTTGTATATTGTTAGAACCGTTTTATAATCAGTCAATTGAACAAGTTTGCACACGCCTACAGATTCGATTTGTTTTCATTTTTGATTTATTTCCATTAGCCAAAGGTGTAAAATTTGTATTAATTGTTTGAAGGCATTAAAAAACGTGTTAATTCAATTAGCAGTTAAAACTCACTCCTGACTGCTCAATAATTTGAATTGCTTTCAAAATTGAATTTTAAATTTGCTTGTACTACACAAAATTCCACTGGCATCTATTATATTTTAGTGTTTATATTTAGTTTGGCCAGCTATTTTTTAGTTTTTTGCACCGTCTGTCAAAATAGTTCGTCATTTTCTTGGACAACTCGCAGCTGTTGGGAAAATTGCCACCAACGCGGGAGGAAAAGCCAAACAACCCGATAAACTCAATGAACTTGAGACCTGCCAAAAGTTAGTCAGTTACTTTCCGTCTATTTTGTGCACATTCGCAAAAGTCTTATCAGTTTTTGAGTTTTTATCTTTCGGCAAATGGAAATACTTGAAAAGACAAAATTTAATTTAGAGTACAACGGCCCAGCCCAGCGATAAGATATGACTAGCTAATAAGTGCTATAGAATATATAATACTTAGGGAACAAATAGATAGAGAACTTAACTGTCTGGCTTGATTTATATATTTTAAAGGACGCAAATCGGTTCGAATTTGATTACAATTTGAGTTCTCCAGATGTTAACCCCTCTATCTGCTCGATTGAAAGCTTATTTTAAATTGATTTTTAATGTCGAGTTGTAGAAAACTTCTACATTGTCACTATCTGTTCATCTCGTTTGCCCTTATCACTGTAAATAAATCAAAGCATTATACGTTCCGTTAACAACTATATATAATGTTTAATAGTTAGATTACAGCTAGGCAAAAACAACGCAAAATACCCTGTAAAGTGCTTCCAAAGAGTTTGTTTCCCTTTGTCTCTGTTTATTTCTTTTGTAAACTAAAATATCCTGTTTCGTTTGCTTTCTAGGGTATTTGGCAGCGTTTCTTTTTGGGCACGCCCACTTGCACACGTTAACGCCTCAATTTAGTAGTATAGGAAGCGAAATTGCCCAAAAGAAAATACATTCTCATTACTTTCTTTGGGCAAACCAAGCGAATTTTCTTTGTTTTTGGTTTGCTAATTAATCATTTCTGAGCACAACTAAGTTTGTAACGCTGTTTGAGTATTTGAAATCTGTACACAGATTTATTTATTTATTTTTATTGCACACGTTTAAAGGTCAACCACTTGACGCTGTGGCAGCTGCCTCTAAATCCTCTCCAACTCTCAGCTACCCTGTAACTGAAAGTGCTGATTTGAAGCTTAGTCATGGATCTATAAAAAGTTAAACCAAGAAGCAGTCGATTAACTAAACTTTTGGTAGTTTATAGAAACCAATTACAGGGTATTTAGCTGTCGATATGTGTGCTCTCAGTCTGACTTCCATGTAGGCTTCTTATGGCATTAAATATCATAACAAAATCGGAATTGACGCAACTTTTGATGTTTGTTTTGGACTCAACTTTTAATTGAATATGCCAAGTTATTGTTTTTAGTTTTGTTATTGTTTTTCTGTTTGTTTTTTGGTAATGACCAATTACGAAATGTTTTAAAAATGTGGCTTAAACAAAAACAAACACAAACTAGCTACTGTAAGTTATTTATTAGCTGTATTAAGCAAACAAAGCGAGAGGATTAAAGTGAGAAGCTTAGCTGTCCCATTCTTCTGTTGAAAGCACCTGATTGACGCTTGAAAGCTCATCAATAAAGCTTTTCCCACAACTTTCCATGCTGACAGCTTCTACAGTTGTCCAATTAGCGTTAACTAACTGTTTAACTTTACATTGTTATTCTTGGTATTTTGTTTACCTCTTACATTGCATTCTTTTATTGCCGTATTTAAATATAAATATTTTCCATTTCTACACTTGAACGTCAAGCACATTGTGCAAATATTGACAGGAACAACACAGTTATACTAGAAACTAAAGGCTGTCGCTTAACTTGTTGATCGCTGGGCAAACACAGAAACAGACAGCCCCAGAAACCCCAACAACAACAAGAACATCGAAAGAAAAATTAGAACTAAAATAAAAACAAAACAATTCCCAAATGGACAAATAGTGTAAGCCTAAAAATACCAAATTGCTGCTCGTGATTTTATTTATTAAACGTGTTTGCGCCTAAATTACACAACTTTTATTTTTATGAGCGTCTTTTCAATGTATTATTTTAGAGAAAACTACTGTAGTGACTAAACAGATACCCTGGACAGCGATTTTTATTAGAAGCAACAAAATACTGCCCTATATAAGTCGACACAAAGGTGTATACTTTTGTTCTAACTCAAGCACAACCCTAAAACTAACTTACCCCTTTCAGTACTTAGTGCACAGGGTATACAAAGCCAAGTACATAGACATACAAGCATAGCTCGCAAATAACAATTGAGTGTTTTTTTCTTAACGCTCAATCTCTGAGCAGAAGCGAAACAAATGAAAAAATTTGCTCCCACTCTGAGCAAGAGAGTTTTTTCTATTTTGCTTCGGTCTTCGCTTGAGTTCTTGCTGTTGAGTTCTTCGTGTTGAACTCTTTTAACGATTCTCTTTTCGGGAGTAATATAATTGTCGCTCGCGAGTTGAGACTCAGTGAGTGAGTGAATGACTGAATAAGTCAATTCAAAAAGTCTTGCAAACACTCTTTAAGTATTTTTCTTAATAAATAATATTTACTTTATTTTTATTTTGTGTTTTTTTTTTGTTTATTTTTCTTAATGTAAGTAATAAGTCAAAAATATTTAATTTTTCTCCGATTATTCTTTTTTTTCTAGCTTCAATCGAATACTTGATTAACAATAGAAAAAATATTTGTTTGTTTACTTATTTAGTTTAGGATATAATTGTAAACTATTAACTTTACAATTTTTACAAGCACTAGCTTCTACGGCCATCGGCTTATACGATAACCACATCCATACACAGCCTGGGATTCGAACTCGGATCCCCGTTGTTCAGTTGCCTTTATGACAGGGCCACTTGGACAAAATAGAAAAAATAAAAACAAAACTATATAAACGAATTCAATGAATATTTCTTATTTATTTTGACTAATTGTTTAGCTTAATTAATAACAGGGAGTTTAAATTGTCTGCTCCTATTGAACTCCGACGTTCACTCAGTATGAAATGCAGGGCTGAAAATGCCCGCTCTACTGACACGTCGCAATTTAATAAGCACCACTCGCTTAAAGACGTTTTGCTTCATTTCACTCATGCAAATACTCGCGGTCTAAGTGAGACGAAAAAGAAACGAAAATAAACGATTGTTGTCCGAGCGCGTGTGAGACAAACGAAGAGATTACCGATACTCTGCTCGCGAGTATTCTTTTCATATACTCAGTAGAGAGACTTATTTGAAGACGTCGCAAAACACTCAATTGTTATTTGCGAGCTATGCATACAAGACATATCTTTCTCTTTAACAGTCTGATATTAATGCGTTTTACTAGAATGATTAATTTAAATTATAGCTAAATTTCATATATTTTATATAGTAGAAATTGTGGCTGTAGTTTTGACAGACAAATGGGTAGACTCAACTATGTTTCACTTCTACCTACTACACAATATTTAACAAATTGAAACTACCCGAATTCTATAAACACCGGGTATAAGCTGCTAATGAAACTCCTACTTTCTTTATACTTTCATTTTTAACGCACTTCGCACTTGCCACCTCCACGTGGTGTCAAACTTCTTAGCCTGACTGTTCACCTCGCTTACGCTTTGTGTCTGTTAATTTCACTGTTGTCTACGATCGCTTAGCAGCAAACTGTTATAGATTAACAGAAATCGGCCAGCTTAACAGTACCGCGCACGCTCTCTTTATCTGCTGCTCAAACTCAACTCTTCAGCTGTTACTCGCTCTCTTTTCGCTACTATCTCTTGCTGCCCTTTGTTCCGGCTGTCTAAGAATTGTAGTTTATTGGGTCATAAGAGAATTTGTTCTGCCTTTCAATCAATTTTTCTTATTTTTTTGTCAATTTCAATTATGAACGGCACACACCACAGACAATCAATGAAGAGTGCCACGCCCTTTAAATGCACAATCGCCCATTTGACGTTAATGCGTCACATGAACTGCAGTAGTCAAGTTGAGTTTCTTCTTGTTTTGATCTCTTAATTAAAAGCTTGCGAGAGGGTCAAGGATTAATTTGTGGGCTGCTTTGACCCCAAAGAGTGTGTACCCGCACACATGTAAATGCACTCATGCATATAATTATGTATCTGTATCTGTATCTGTAGCTAGTGTATTTTGTTTTCCATCTGCTCCATTTGAGGATTGCTGTAAATCAGCAACGTCCGACAAAAATTTAAACAAAGACGTTGGCGTTTTCATGGTCAGGGCGATGGATTTTTTCATTTTTTATTATACACCTTGTGGCAATTATTTCATTTACTTGTTGCTTCCTTGAATGAGCCGCAATAAAACATGGAAAATTATACGTAAATACATTTTTGTGCAGCCAGAAAACACCAGAATTTACATAAGTAATATGCCAATTTATTTCGAGTAAGAGAAAAACAATTAAACATGAAAAATTCTTAAAAATTATCAGGTGATAAAAAAAAACAAAAGCAAAACAACAACAAATTGAATACGAGAAAAACAAAAAAGCTGACAGCGATCAGCTAGCGCCATCTAGCGTGCGGCAGCAATAACAGTATACCTGCTGTTTAGTTAACAGTACAATGTAAAGCATTTTAACAGAAACTCAAGACATTCAAAACGGCTGTGCTTACTTTAAATAGTTATAAACAAAACAAAAAAACTACATAACACAATGTCTGCAGTTAAGCGTTGGCTTTACCGCCACACCCACTCAACGAACTCATCGAGCACCACCGGTCCACCGCCCACATCGCCAACAACAAAAACACAACGCGGTCGCAGTCATTCGCTGGACGTGCAGTCGCTGCAAAGTCATGGGCTGCGAAATATGTTAGCGAATGCCAATGTAAGCAAAAGTTCTCATAACACAACATAAGGGTTAAGCGTAACAGAATGATTCTAAAAAAAATTATGGTTCGTGTGCCCGCTAAGCTCTGTACTGTGTGCTGTTAATACTGCTAACAGTGCGCGATATTTAAAAAACAAAATTATATTATATAAATAATAAAATAAGTAAATTAATAAAATATGTATATTTCTATTTGCAGCGCGTTGCGGCTCATCAGCAACAATTGGCTGTACAAAGTGAGTATAGAACATTTTCATAATTCTAATTTATTCATTATTGAAGAAGTGAAAAACAGCAAGTACCAGGTACATGTTAATTAAATGTTAAATTAACATTTCATTTTGACTTACAGCAATTTATGATCATATGTGTAAATTTCGTATTAAATCGAAGCTTATGCAAATCATGAAAACCAAATTAACCTTGACTTTGAAAATTAAAACAACAACACACATACATGCTATGTATGTATGTATTTAAATAAAACAAACAGCGCAAAGTAAAGCAAACAAACGGCGAAAATACGTTAAAAACAAAATGACTAAACGCTGTGTAAAACCTGAAGTTTTGAACGCTAACTAAGGGGAGTGAGGGAGGGAAAGGGAGTGGGGCATCGGAGGGTGTAAAAAAGTATCTAAAGGTGGCTCATGTGCTGGTTAGAAGCAGATAAGCACTTTTTATGTTCTGCTTGTTTGTCATGCATTTTACATAAGTACAAAAATACACATGTAAACGCGCATTGAGTAAACAATACAAAATTTGTTAAGTTTTGTTTTGGGAGATACGAGTTATTTACTTAAATAAAGTGTGCAAAGTTGAATCGAATTTGTGGAAATTTTTTGATGTAAACAACAACAATTACTTTAAATACCATAGGTAACAAAACAATTGTATAAGTATGGATCAAGCGACCACTCATAAAAATTTCGAGTCGTAATCGCATAAACAACAACTTTTTGATGAAGTGAAAACAACTCAAACATATTCCACACATGTATCAACGTATGCAGATGGGGACGGGAAAGAGAGAAAAGACCGGCTCGCATTTCCATTTCTTAAATTCTTAAGAGTTGTTATTGCGAAGAACGGCATAAAAGAGATCAACAGAGAAATACGACTCCACAACAACACAGCCAAAGCAAAAAGGAGTTAGAGCGAGAGGCAAAAATATGCTCTCATTTACACAATCACAGATGTACTCTTCACACTCACACGTAGAGAGCGCGAGTAATGAGTGAGAGTGCGTTTCAGAACTAACTGTTGCTGTATTTTGGGTCTTCATGTGCTTACCCTTTATCTGACCTTGAAAACTTTTGTTTTTTTTATTCTTTTGCAAAGACGAGACTTGTTTATGTACAGACTGCAGTTGCTGTTGTTGTAGCCTCCTGCTTATGTTGTCGCTGCCTGCATTTTCAATGTCATGCAAGAACGACAAAAACAAACTCGCACCTGGTTTCTGCTGCAAGCGCTGAACAAAATAATCTCAACTGTTGCTCTCACACTCGCTCTCTTTTCTACCTTCCCCTCTTCGTTTCACTCACGGGAGTTTTGTCTTTGTCGTGCACTTTATCATACTCTTTTGAGCCTTTGCTTTTGTGAGTTGTTTTGTTATTATTCGTCGCCGGCTTTATATCATGTGTCTGACCATGACGTAATCTTGAAACATGTGCAGATCGCTGAATTTAGAAGAGGAAGGGGTAAAAGGAGGCGCGTCTACTTGTAGGTGCTGGTGTATAAGTGAGTGTTTTCAAGACACTCTCGCATATTTGTTGATTTGAAAAGCAATTGCATCACTACATACATAATTCACAACCCACGACAATAAACCGACATTGATTTTGAAGGCAGCCAGACGGTGTTGATGTAGCTGTAAATGTGAATATGTAAGTGTGTGTGAGTCTACGTGGGTGTGAGCTGTTGTCCGTTTTCTATTGTCAGATTCCATTCATAAGCGAAAGTCTGTTAAACGTATGTAGAAGCAAAGCATCTAACAGTCTGTTAAGCTAGCATAGCCCAGTGGCAAAGAGAATCTGAGAATGAGAGCGAGAGCGAGAGCAATTACAGCAGCAGAGCATAGACAATGTTAAGGGCGCTTTTTGGTTACCACCACCTAGACATGGCTGCCTACGTGACGCAGTGCACACAACCAAGAACCGCATTAGAATCGCACAATTGTAAATACAACAAAGAATGAATGCAAAGCAGCCATGTATTTTATAATGTATACAACAACAAATTTATTAAATGCTGACAACAAAGAGCAAATTCTTAATGTACCGCAACACTTGTAAGTCTGCACGCACACACATACCCACGTGTACAAATACAAACAAATCCACGCCCGCCAACACTTTTTTCGGCTTCTGGAAAGTGCGTGAATGCCGTCAATTGAAGACCTCTGTAAGTTTACAGTGACGACGTAGAGAAGGCTAGAGCATGCTGTTTGTTAACATTTAAGGTCGTAGCAGTTCATAACAGAGCAGAACTAAAGAATTCAGATTAGGTAAAAAACGATTAGCAGCGACGCAACCACGCCTACTTTATCACGCTTATCTAACAGCAGAGTGTTACTCGTATTTTTGGCTTTCTACGTTCGCTTTGCTTGCTTGATTTTTGTTGTGCTCACCTTTTTCTGCCATTACATATACTCTTCCACACAGTCACACGCACACTCTGCCATGCCGGTTTGGCACACGCACACAATTGCAGTTGCAGTATATACCACGTAGTACGTGTACGTGTACGCGTGCATGGGTGTGTGTGTATTTATATACTCACACGCACACATGGCTATCGGACTGGGTTGGCCACATGGCGGCTACGTTGTCGCCTTTCAGTTAAATTTGAAGCGCCGGCCGCGACAGACGTTAACAGAGCCACGTGAATTTGAGCATTAATGCAGTTAATTGAATACTACAAAACAATTTAACAAAGAAACCAAGAAAAAAACGATTGGAAGAATTTACTTTTTCCCCCCCAAAAAAAAAAGGTTGAACACCATTCATTAATAAATACCAAAAGCATATAATAATATTATTTAAATATTTGAAATCATAATTAGCAAAAATTGCTTTTTTGTTTATAACAAAGAAAACGTTTAACGTACAAACTTGATTTTCTAAAGCGGTTTTTTTCGAACAAATACACAAAACAAAAAATACTCTTTCGTCTTTAGCTATAAATATGCATGAGCGAGCATATTAATCTGGCATTTTATTGTTAATAAACAAACGAAAAATATCATACTAGTGTATTATAAATTTGAGTGCGTGAAGTGGAAATTCATTAAAACATTTTTGTGGAAAGTTTGTGAAAAGTTTGCGGTGGGAAATGGAAAATACCACAAATAAATAAATAATTCATGACATATGAAACTCGCTATAAACATTGAAAAACTCAAAGAAATTGCGCAAATCTTAAAATAAACAAAATGTAATTTCATTAATTATATTTCATTAAATTTTGTACACACAAAAATACCGCTAAGCATTGAAAATCGTGAGTCGCCGTAAAGTCGAGAGCATGTGATAATAAAATTTGTTTAAAAATATAAATAAAATCCACACAATTTGCGCAAACAGCCGGCATAAGGAACCGTTAGTTTTTGTTGTTGCACCCCCACTAAAGTTTGCTTAATTGTTTATATAATTATGAGAATGAAAAATTCAGGAATTGATTTGATTTATAGCATTTTTTGCGACACTTGTGACGCACAAACGGCACAAGTCAAATTTTTGTTTTCATCTGACCAAAGAGCGTGTGAGATAATGAATACATATAGATATATGTATATATATATATATGTATTAGCATACAAGCGACAAACCAAATGTTCTGGAATTGCCTTGATTAGTTTATTTATAGCGCTCGCAAATCAAGACAAATTTTAGTTAGTTTTAAGTGCGGCATGTGATTAAGTTTGTAAATTGTAGTAAAAAATAGTTTACACTTAAAATACTGAATTTAGTATATTTATTATGTAACCTTTACTTCGCCTACTGATAATTTTGCACCCACAAACCCCCTTTTGACTCAACTACGTTTTACTTTTATGTGTACAGTGAACATGTATGATAACCACTTGGTATATAGAACCCCGTAGTGTTTTGATGCTACTGCTGATACGCTTTATACATTATTACAATCATCCAGTTTTAGAAATAATAAACAAGTGGCAAAATACATACGGACAAACATACACATGTCTGGCAATTGAAATTCGCTTGGAATAGGTCAGTTCTATGGGGCACAACTACAAAATCCCACCCCGGGGAAGCTATAAACAATATGAATATGAATACATACGCATGTATGTGTCTAAATGTACGTGTTAGTATGAGATTAGAGCAGCGCAATAAGTTTTATTTATAATATTTCCAAAAGTGTTATTTACGCTGATTGAAAACGATTTTATGTTTGAATTTATGGCAAAAACATCTCGGAAAATCGTAGATAATATCAGAAAGCACATGCATTAGGAATTTAATGAAATTTCCAAAGCATATTTAATTTATTTTAATGCCCAGCCTCCCAGTTGGCAATTGTTTATGCCACATATAAACAACAACAACAAAATCATTATTTAATTGCCCAAGAGCCGGCTTCAAACAATAACAAAAACATGAAAACAAGTGTGAAATTTAAAGCAAACAAAGCTGAGCTAACAGCTACCCTGTACTACGATGATGTGTACCATTTATGGAATCAACACTACAGGGTATAACAAGAACATTTCCCACAGACTCACAGAATTTATCAGAGAAAACCGAACAAAAGGGAAAAGCAAAAAACGAAAACAACAGCAAAAAGCACAAAAAAAATCGTCCAAAATCAAAAACAAGTCAAAGAAATTGCGCAGCACAAAAATCGTCTATTGCTCGGCAATTTCGTTTTGGTCGTTTGCTTTATTTTCGTTTTCTTTTGCTCCGGTTACGTTTTGTGTCTCTCTTTCTGCACCGGCAAAAAAGAAAAGCAAAAAGAAGCAGAACAGAAAAAGTATTCTAACATCTTCCACGGGCAATCTGTGCATATCGGCAAACACACACACACACACTGAGTCAAAACAATCACCGGCTGGAGGTAAAAATTTCATTTGCGACGCAGAAAATCTCCACAACACAAAGTTTTTGATACTTTTTGTTATATAAGCGGGTTGTGCGTGTGTTGGGTGTACTGCGTGTGTGTGTGTGTGTGAGTTGTGTGCAAAAGTTTGAGCATCGAGTGCGCATAATTTTTACTCACAGCTCAGAGCTTATCAGCCAAGTGAAAGGCTTTGTAACAGAGCTCCCTCGCAGCAAATAAAAGGAGATCATTAAATTTACATGCGTAAATACAGAAAGAAATGGAAACCAATTTGAGAACCAGTTGATTCTCTTCCCATCTACTTTTGTTTGTGCTTTTCCAAACTCCCTTAAGCTCCAGTTTTGTCTTTCTACATGTGTGATTTCCTTATCTGATACTTCAAAAGTTGATTGGATGCAATTAGCTAATTTGTTTCATGTTTTTAACAGTAATTAAAATACAAAATTGTTTAAAAATTCAAGGAAATTTAGTCTGGCATGTGCTTGAATTTGGTTTCTAACTCTAACTTTTCCAGCTTGTTGTCATTAAAAAGTTAACAATTTACTGGAAACCGAAATTGACTAAACTTTTAATAGACTTTGTTTAATTGGTTTCGCAACTTTGTAACAATCAATTTTAATATTTTTACTTTGATATTAAATTTCCTATCCAATATACCCGCTCTTAGCGATTCCAGTTGACAGATTTATACAGAGACAGCTGTCTATATAGCCTTGATTTGGTCTATTTCTATATCAAATCTTCTGCTTAGTTGCACTAAGTATTCACAATTTGCCGAGGTATCTCATGATTTGAACACTTGCGCTGCATAAATCACAGCTAAATTGTTGGATTAATTTGAATTAAGTTAAAAACTGCGTATAAACGCTAATACAGATGCAGATAATAAAAAAAAACTGAACTTATAGATATGGAAATAAAACCAGTTACAAGCTGCTGATCAACATTTGCTGTCATTTGTGGCTAACAGAAAGGTCAATAGAAACAGCTGGAAAGTGTTGTTGTTTTTAGTGCCGCCCTTTGCTAGAGTTCGATAAACTTTTTTTTTTTTTTTTTTTTTTTTGAAAGTTTTCTAGCATTTTCCATAGACTTGCACTTGAAACGATGCGTCAGATTCATTTAATATTTCCAGTTTTTGAAAATTTCAAGCGCATAAATTTGATTCAACACGCTTTTTAAACATCAATCAAATTCCGTTTGGAGAAACATTTGACGTTGCATTATTTGATTGCTGATTGTTGATCGCTGATTGTTGATTGTTGATTGTCGATTGTTGTTACAAAAGATTAGAGAACAGAAACTCGCAGCTTGTTTATTTGTCTCTGGGGTCGAACTGAGAATTGGGTCAAGTGAAGGAACTTACTAAAAACGGCAATTAAATTTCTGTTCAATTAAATTCCGAACAGCATTTTGTTTGTTCATATTTCTCGCAGTAGTTGTTTTTGTTGTTATTAATTGTGTTGTTACCTAGCTGAATGCTGTAATTGCAAAATGCATAAATTTATGCCAGTACTTGGAAAACAGGGTGTTTAATTAGCTTAATTCGCGCCGAGAGTTGTCAGCTGTAAATGGAATAAAAGGTAGTAAAAGTTGTTTGAAAGTGAAGTTTATGGTTCAATTAAAACAAGCTAATTAAAGTAGTCAACTAAAGCAAGTAAAGAAGGCTATTTACAAGCTGTTTAAACTTAATCCCAACCGAATGGGCAATAGAGTATATAATTTTAGACATTTGAGAGCGAGACCCTAGTAAGCAATTAACTTATCATTTTCCTCATCTTACCAAATATTACGCACTACGAACATGTTCTCTACGCGTTTCTTTGTTCCCTGTTTAAGCCATTGCATGCGGCATGCCACAAATTAAACTACGGTCTCTCCAGGCGGTCCCGTTGCTGTTCTTGGTTTTGTTGTAGTCTTTGTCTCCTTCTGCTTCAATTTCTTAACGAGCTTTTGTCACAGTCTCTCCTACGTCGGTTTCAGCCTGACCACGCCCAATTAAAAGTCGTAAACAACAAGCCATTCGAACGAGTGAGAAAAGTCGAATGTCCTTGAGTTCTTTTTGGCCTTTCGCAACTTAATCCTGTCTCATGTGACTGCTCGCAAGCTATGTATCTGAAACTGAGCCAGCCAGCGATTAGAGGAACAATAAGCCAACATATGAGCACAAGAACAGCGATAACAATGGCAAGAGCCCTTGGCAGATAGAATTGGTACCATTCCATAAAGTTAAACAGCTTAGAAATACGAAAGGGATTGAAAGCTCTAAAGGACGAGGGACTCTAAGATATATATTTAGTAGATATATTAGTTACTTTAAGGAAGCCAAGTAACTAACTTTAGTGTGTCTGCAAACTAAACAGTTTAAACAAAGAAAATTTCTAATTAGAATATATCAATGCTGTAGAAAATGTATCTTCTAAAGATCCCATAAATTATCTGTTATTATTTTTAATAAATTCTACATTTCTGCATTAAATAATTAATAATAATATTTCATAATTTAACAGTTTTCTTTTGTAAGAAAAGTAATCTCACAAAAAAGTGATGATTATAGGAATATATCCTGTAATTTGAGCTTTGTTTTCTATCACCATTATTTTCGATTGAACGTGTGAACGTGACTTTGGGTCCATTCTCAACTTATCGCTCCATAAATTAAATACAAAAACAAAAACCAAAACCAGACAAAATACATGTGAGCGTATACTTAATGTGCACTTGGCAAATTTCGACACGCAGTCAAATGATACGATTTTAAGATTGTTTATACTTGTGTGTGTATTTCATATAATTATATATATAGATATATATTTTAAAATGGAATATAAAGGAAGCAACAGAGCAAAGTAAACACACCCACTTTCCGAGGCGTTAATTAGCATGCACGATTTGATATATCCCACTTATAAACAGATATATATTTGTGTGTGGATCTAATAACTCTTGACCTTGAACACTGTTAGCCGAGTGCCAGAAAAAAAGGGAAACAAATCAAGCAACTTTTGAGTGTCCGCAAAGTGGGAATAGTTGGGGTTGGTCAACATAGAAATTTGTTGTTTTTTGTTTTGCTCGACTTTGCGACGCACTTGAATGGGTAAACACGACTCAACGTGGCAAAGTCTAAGCGAACCAACAGCGCTAGTCAATAAGAGGGTATATCATGGGCTTGTACTCGTATTTGCTTGGGCTATAAACGAACAAGTTGAATATTTATATTATACTATTTGCATATCGTATCCATATCGTACCATATCCCCAGTCCCCTGTCCCATACATCCCATGTTTCTCCAGATGCAATGCCACATCTTTATTATTGCTATTTCTATGACTGTTGTTGCTCTTGTTGTTGTTGTTGTTTCCTGATAACAACAGCATTATTAATACTTAGAGCCTAGTATTTGTTGACTTTATTTGTTTGTTGATCGTCGAGCAAATAAATTCAACTTGTCGACGACTTTTACATGCAAACAACAAGATGAACAACGACATGAAATTAATTAACCTAGCGCCTGAATAGAGCAAAGGAAAGGAAATCTGGCAGGGAGTGGGAGTGGCAGTGGGTGTGGAGGAGCTGGAAGACATTCATAACCGGAAAGGGCATTTGATTGATGTTGCTTAGTTGTGCTGTGTAATTGAACGAGTTTGTTGACGATTTGCTAAATGAAAATTGAAGAATTTTACTTGAGTGATTTTGCAATTCTTATTTGCCATGTGACTAAGAAATCAGTCATTAAATGAAGCACTCTCAAAACAAGCAGTCTTAAAGCTAACTCAATATTGTAGACTCCTCTGTTAAATAATGTTTAATATTTGCTTTGCTTTGTATGCAGATTTTTCCATTTTTCCCCACAGGGAGGTATTTCCATCATTATGCCCATGCAGGCTCCAGTGTCGGCTTTCATTTGACATGAGCTTGTATGAAGAATGTGTTTTCATTTCCCTCAACTGCTGCTGGCCATTGTTTGGCTCTTGATGAATATGTTGACAGCGTTTCTTCCAATGAAAATGAAAATAGAAAAATTGCCAGTGTTTTTTTTTGCAATTTGCTAATAGCTTGTAGCTTCTACTATCTGTTTTTATATGCCCACTTATTAGTTGCTATCTTTTCCTTGTTGTGATTGCCAACTCGGTTTCAGTAACGTGTCTTACACGCCCCTAAGTAAATGGAAACCCATCAAATCTAATTAGCACCTGCGTAATACGAGTATCTTAAAAGTTAATTTCGGCTCAAAAACAGCAAAAAACACAACAAAATAGTTAGATACTTTGTCCTCATTTACATAAACCTCCATTGACGTCAATGCCGCGCAGCTAGAAACTTGCTAAAACATATATTCTGTGCATATTTATGTAAAGTGATCTAATAAATTAGATATGCTCAGGACATTGCGTGTCCCTAGCATGTCCTTCAAAGCCGTACAGCTGTCATGGCTAATAAAATGACGGTGGAAAAATAAACAATAGCAAAGTAGAGCCAACTGTATCTAAACTTATCCTTTTTTCTTTGCTTCAGTTACTTTTGCTTACATTGTTCAGCAAGTAGAGTGTAATCGAAATGCGTAAGAAGAGGCACATAAACATAAATACACTATCTGCTTCTTTAAAATATTCGTAACTCGTAGATAATTTGATAAATCGTTTGTTAATGTCAGCGTCAGCAGGTTGACAATATTTCTGGGTTTCGGGTGCAAACAGCGCGTGAATCGCATTTGTTATGGCGCCATTAATACTACAAATAAAGTTATAGATACAGCTAGATATACCCCACAATACTATAACAAATTACTCGCTATTTGGACTGACGTGTCCGGCAACAACACAGCTAAAAGTTTAAGTCGTGCCCCTTTTTGTGAGAATTTTGTAAGCAATGAAAACATTGGGCAGATGTCAGTACCATTAGAGGTGTGTAAACACGAAAGATAGGTGACTAAAAGGAACCATATGAGTAACTCAGTTGGTAGACTTGACTTGAGTAGCCAATAACCACTGTACCGAGTATTTATAGTGAAACAATCCAATCAGAAGTGAACACAACCGGCTCATTTTGAATGCAAATGTTTTGCCGGCTCATACGACAGCTAATGCAAATAAATATATATTATGGTCTTGGCTGTTATATAAGCACGGGAATGAATTTTTTTCGCTTTCAAGAATAATTAGCCCAGGGGGCGTCTCAAAGGTCTGCGCTTTAATGCATTTCGGGTTTTCGGGAAGCACTTTGTGAAATTCACTAATGAATCATGCAATGAATTAGCTTAGGTGCGTGTCTCAGCTAAATCCACTATAAACTCCTGGGAATTTTATTAAAGTTTATTAGTATAAAGCATTAGAACTTCAATGGGCTAAAAGGTCAAGGTGTAATTAAGAACTCCCCCAATTTAAGAGGTGTTTTATTGTATGTATAACAGTTGGTATAACAGTTTGTATAACAACTTGTATAACAGTTGTTTATGAACTCAATTATATGCCAAAGTAATAATTAATTACTGTTCAATCGCTATGCCGTATGACAGTTTGTATAACAGTTGTGTTTTTCAGTTCATCGAACATCGTCGCTAGTGTGAGCATTACGAATTGGCAACAGTTCAAACTGCACAACAATTAAACATATTGCATAAAAGATCTTCAATGACTTTTCGCTGCATTTTCCTTGCCCGAAGGTTTTCTATCTTTTGTTCTACTCTCACGCCTGTCGTCCCACACAGCTCTTGACTAATTATCGAAATACAACACACAAAATATCCACAAATACGACAAAATGT
This sequence comes from Drosophila dunni, assembly GCA_018152125.1. Classification (NCBI taxonomy): domain Eukaryota; kingdom Metazoa; phylum Arthropoda; class Insecta; order Diptera; family Drosophilidae; genus Drosophila; species Drosophila dunni. Next base: position 452,092 of record JAECXC010001197.1, on the reverse strand, counting down.
TTCTGTATGTGTGTGTGTGTGTGTTTAACTTTTTCTGTTGTCTTGCTTCCGGTCGCATTTGTTGTGCATTTGTCTAATTGCATGCTTTCCAACGATGCGGAAATATCAATAGAATGGGAGTGAGGTGGAAAGGGGGGAAGCGGTCTAGATAGTGGGGAGAAAGCAACGCCTACAACAATAGTCGCATATTAAAGTGACAGACTTACTTAATACATCATTAACGAATACATTTCAAGATTGTAACGACAGTTTTATGGGCTTGTACTTTTAGTCTGAAACCTTTAGTCTACAGATGTTCGAGGATAACCCTCGCACTCGACCCAAGGTGATAGCTGTCGACTGTAAAATCGTAATTCGGTAGCAGGCAAGTGAGTGGAAAGTTCAAAGTTTTCGTCTCAAGGTTGCAAGGGCTCGCTGTATAGAAAATGTCTTAAAAATAGGTGGGGTCAGTTGAAAGGTTAACAACCTTAACGGCCTCAAATTCCACTTGTATCATTTTGCACACAACATTTTTTAATTTTCGTAATATCAATTTTCTCAGTCGCAAAACAAATCAATAACAGTTATCGCCTTTCCGAAATTCAGCGCTACGTCATCGAACTCGGGATTGAAAATATATATAAATATATATTTGTTTTCAATCATATCGTCAGCAAAAAATTCGTGTAATTGGAGTGCTCTTCAATCCCAAGAAACTAAAATCCGTTTGCGATTCTCAGCAAATTATTTGAACTCGTTGAGTACTTACAACTTTGGGGCTATTGGACGCGTGTTTAATGCATGACAATTGGCCAGAAAACTAACCGAAAAGCCAACTTCTACTAACTGATAAATTTGCTTATGTATTGTATATCCAATTCCCAATCACGTTCAAGGTGAATGCTATACACTTTAGTGTGGCAACAACAAGAAAACTGCCAACTAAGCGGCATTTAAATGGTTTCATATTTATGGCTATAAAATAAGCAAACAAAAACAATATAAAAATTTGCTTAGCTCCAAAGTTTTTGATCACTATAAATGCTGGTTATACTATAAACAATAATGTAGAACGTAAACATTTTTAAATATTATTTATAGTTTGTGTGTGGCCCAATCAATTTGCTGATAACTTAAGCTCAAATAACAACAATGACTACCTTTCTTAGACCCCTTATCGCTATTTGTTTAATGTCTCCTGGGTCTACGGTCTATATGGTCTATGGGGTCTATGGTATACTAAGTGTATGTCTAGTGGGGGTCTATCAAAAACGACAACGAGTCCGACTGCTCTGAGTTGATAAGCTTATCAGCTACTATTTTGGCATTTTCAAGTTTTGAATATTTCACAAACTTGACCTAAATGCGCAGTTTGGTTTCCATACCTTTTTCCATATCAGCTAATATACTATATGTCTACATATACATATAGGCATATAGTATATTCCCGTTTATATACTTTCACTTTCATCTGACGCATGCGTCGTTTTTCGGCGGAATTTTCCCTTTCATTCGATGCCTCTTGGAGCAGGTCACGTTCGTGTCGTTTGCATGCTTTGCTGTGTTTTTTTTTTAGGACTATGAAAGATGTTCCAACTTAAGCATTTGTATCTGCTGGGGGTGGCATAATTCCCTAAGGGTTCTCCATACAAAATTATTTAATGCGTAGCTCGTTCACATTTTTGCTGCTAATGTTGTTCCGAGTGTAATGAGCGCAAACCACCGCATAGGAAATTGCTGTTCAATTGCAATATGCTTGCCCGCATTCGTTGTCCAAGGTCATTTTGTTAATGAAGTGCTTTCCATTACGCCGCTGAACGGTTACAGGTCTTCCCCATTATCAACCCAACGTTCTGTACTGTTAAGCACATAACAGAGCGCTGTTAATAGACAGCAGCATCAACATTAACAGTCAGTCGCACACAGAATGTTATGTCTTTTGCTCTCCCACGCGCTGACTCTCTTGCTCTCGGTGGTTATGCTCTCTGTCACTTGTTTACACATTGCACGTGCATATTTGTCTTCTTTTCCTTTCATTCTCAGTCTGTGCTGACATTTATAGGCAAACGGTTGTGTTTGTGTGCATACGTGTTTATGTGTCTTAATATTTCGCATTAATTTACACATATTTTGATTACGTTTGTGGACGAAACGATTGGAGGACTGTTTAGGTGCAACTTAACCTCAATTGAACTTAGGCTCGATTGCGCAAACATTTTATCAGCTTTCGAGTTTCTCCAAAACGTCTTTAATCAATAATCGTAATTTCATGTCTTGGTTCAAAATGTCTGAAATACTTCACATTTATATTTATCAATGTCTTTTAGCTCTTTTGCTTTTATATTAGCCTCTCGCTTTTTTCTCCTCTCAATCTTTTATTTATTTATTTTTTTTTTTCAACTGGTTAGTGGCGATGTGATAATATAAATAGAACTTTGCCTGCGCCGCTTGCTGATTCTGGTCTTGCCTCTCGTCGTTCACGTTGTTTTGCCTTTTTTCTTAACGTAGCGATAAAGTTTATTTAAATCCAAGCAAACCATTTGCATACATTTCTATAAAGCTATCAGCTTTTTACAAAGAGTTACTGTTTGACATGTGTTTACAAATAGACACTCATACACATACACATACATAAATGCATACATTTAATATTGCATTATTCAATCATTTAATTGCTCAAGTGGGACTTTGAGCAGAGCTTTGAGCCTAGACGAAGAGTGATAGGAAGAGAAAGAGAGTGAGAGAGTGGCACGGTGTGTGCAGGCGACAAAGCTTGTCGCAATTAATGTTGTACTAGTGAGAAACTTTGCGCTAATATATATTTGAGGATCAGGTGACCAAGGTGTCACACGCAATTGATTTGTTTTTGTTTTTTTCTGTGTACCTAGAGAATTTACATCACAACGCGAGCGCATCAATAATAATAAAAAACCACAAAAGCAGAGCAGCTGCTGCAACAATAACAAAACAATAAAAAATAAATAAACAAATAAAATAATAAAAATAAAAGCTGATCGCGCATTGACACTTGACCATGTGGGTGGTGAACTTACTCAAGTGCAAATTGAAGCGCTGTCACTGTGCTCTTCAATGACGTCGACTTTTTCTTACTGTTAACTTTATTAACAGTTTAGGCAAATGTTACTCTTTGCAGCTGTGGCTTTTGCAAGAGACAGAATATAAAAATGTTAAGAGCTTGCTCTGGTTGTGACAAAAGTGTTTAAAAATACATGTGCACACAAACATATGTGCATACGTACATATATAGGCATGTTATGGATATGTTTGTGTGCACTTGTACCTATAAAAATAATAACGCGGCAAACAAAAAACAAAACACACACGCACGGGCGTAAATGGTGACGTTGGCGTCGACAGTGGCGGTAACGACGAAGTCGCCGTCGACGTCGTCTGCAGCTTTGACTTAATTTGAGTGCATTCAACTTGCAGCGACTACAGCGACGATTTTCAATGCAATAGAGAGCAAAAGCAAAAAGCTTTGACAAGTGCAAGTGCAAACAACAAAAACAACAGTTACAGAAACCACAACAGCAGCAACAACAACAACATCAACTGATGTGCTTTTCATTTACAGTGCAAGGATTATGTGACTTTTGTAAAGAGAGCCCCCAAACAAAGGGAAAGAAAGAAACAAGAAAAGATTGTGACAGTGGTCTAATTATACAAATACTATACTATAAAAAACTATATGCATAAGTAAAAAAAACATTGACAAACGCAGTTGCTGCAATTGACAACAAAAAAAATCAACTCTAACAAAAACAACACTTGTTTTACACTACGTTATAAAAGTGTAACAACAACAACAACAACGGCTACGCAATGCATGGAATTTCGCATCTCTATCGGCAACATGCCGTCGAGAAGCAACTGAGCGCTGGAAGCAGCACCGACAGCTGGTCCCAGCACAACAACGGCAGAAATGCCTATGGCTATGGCAGCAATGAGCCATCCTCGCTACAGGGTCATCACATGTACAGTGCGGACTCGTCGAGCAGCTCCAGCAGTAACTCAAACAACTCGGGCGGTATGGGCGGAGTAACGGCCAGTTCCTATGCCCAATGGCAGTCAGAGCGGCACTCGCAGCCACAGGCTGTACCGGATGCCCTTAAATCCTTAGCCAATCATCACTACAACAATTCACCTACACATCAGGCCACTGGTGGACAGAGCTCCACTAGTTGTGGCCCTCGGAACTCCTATGACAGCTGCTATACCAATGGATCTGGCATCAGTAGCAGCTTGAAGCGCACTCCATCCTCAAAGCGCAGCTTCCTTGAACGATCTCACAGTCCAGCTATCTATGGCGTAAGCATCGGAACTATCAAGTCAAACCAGTTGCATATGGCTCCGTTTCCACTACAGCACTCAGAAATTTCAATAGATCAGAAAGTCAAATCAACAGAGCTTTAGTAATATCGTATTACACTGAGAATATATCTAAAATCAGTAGTATTATAGGTGAAATTTGCGCATCTATCTCATAACTAATTGTTTTTCAACTTCAAGTCATTTAGTATTTATTAGTTAGTTAGTTTTGTTAGTTAGTTTTGCTTAAAATCAACTTGCTGTTGCGTGTTTCTGTAGTGCTGCAGTGTGTTCTTGGAGCTTTATTCAACCGGTCTCTGTGAAATCAGCTCATAATCCCGACAAATTGCTTGCAGAGTATGCGACGTGGTGCTCCGGACTTTGGTTCACCACCGCCGCAACCATCGGGCGGATTCTTTCCACACGATCTCGACGACATCTATGAGAGTCAGGCGGATCATCAGTATTTCACACACACGGGCGCCAGTGGACAACAGCGTAGCTGCGAGCGACCCACTGCCGTATCCATATTTAATAGGGTAAATGCAGCTGCAACATCAATGGATGATTACAGCACTGGAGGATCGCGTCAGTCGGTAAACAGCACTGACAGCGGATGTCTTCCGGTGCCTGGCGGCGGTCCATTTGGGCGGCATCGTTTCGATAATACATCTTTTGCCAAAAGTCTCAGTGTTGATGAATCTGGACATGAAAGTGGCCATGGAGCAAGTCAGTCGCCGCACAAAGATGGACACAAGCATAAGCATCATAATCATCACCATCATCATCACTCCATTCAGGAGATGTTGAAGCATTTTGGCAAGAAAATCCATGTCTGGCCACGCAAACATCATGATGCACAGAGTGTCTGCACCTCGCCACAGAATGATCCCCAGGAGAATTTCCGTACACGTTCCAAGAGTTTGGACGTGAACACGCTTAGTCGTCCCAATCGCATATTGGACGATTGCGGTGCCACCTATAAGATTTATGATCGAATTGTACAAGAAGGTAAAATGCGTCTCTGAAACTGGTACTTGCTGTGCTTCTTATACGCTAGGAACTTATTAATTTCCTCGACTCCTTTACATCAAAACTTACTAATGTATATAAATTACTTTCTATCTTAATAGGTGCTCACATGCGTCGTGCGTCAGCGGATTTGGAGAAAAGACGCGCTTCAGTTGGTGCGGCAGGTCGTAGCTTTCGAGGGGATGGCACCCTTGATCCACATCATGCAGCTATTCTATTCAGAGACTCCAGAGGGGTAAGTTCATATTAAATCAGTTTTAAACTTGTGTACTTTTATAAGTAATAGCGACAGTTACACTCATCCATCAGTTTATGCCCTCAAAATCTTTGTAAAACTTTCTTACACCCTTCCTCCTAAACGTGTCCTTCAGTCGAGTTGGCTTTTACCGCTTTGCGCAGTAGGTTAGCTGGCATTGAGGAATGATTTTAAGCAGCATCTTTAGTCAGTACCTACTTGCGGTGCTACCATCCCCTTTCCTATTTTCTTTTCAACCACTTTAAGCATGTTTTAACATAATTTCCTTTCAATGCCGTTTCCCTAGCACTTGTTGCCTCTCTGAGCTTTTTCTAAGCAGCTTAAGTTTTCCGATTTTCGTTCGCCACCTAAAAGTGTGCAACAACATTTTGTGCATCGAACACTAAAGTTTAACAGCTTTTTAATCTATTAATATTATTTATTTCATGATTGTTGTGGCTTTCCTTGGTTAATTGAATTAGTCACAGAGAGTTAATATTAAATTGGTGATAGGCTGATAACTCCCAAATTGGTTTTGTATTGTCATCACGTTGACCATTATCTATAAGCACTTTGTTGTTGTAGACTATGTTGGCGTAATCGCAAGGTCAACCTAATTGGCTATAACGTTCTTACAATGTTGTTTACAATTTTTTGTTTTCACACTCTGCAATATGGTCATTAAGGCGGAACTTGTTTTTATCATTACTATTAAATACTACGTACATTTTGTACTAGTACTACTATAGTTACTACCAGTTTTACTACTACTACTACTACCATACATAGTATGCGCTGGTGTTAAGAATGTTGGGGGCTTATTCCTGACGTCAGTCGCGGTGAAAGCCCCGCAGAAATACCTACGAAATCGATTGGCAATGAACATTCATACGTGTGTATGGTATGAATGAACGAATACATTTTTGCTGATGATGATTAATTAGCGCGGACATTTCACATAATCTACAGTTCATTGCCTAATGCCCAAATAATTTCAAATTGAATTCGTTTCTGTCTCGGCCACTCGACATTTATTAAAGGCCTCCACAATCTCATGTCACAGTTTATTTTGTTTATCAGCCTCAGCCGCCCCTAAGTAAATTTACGAAGAAGCTTTCCACAGTGAGTGTGTGTTTATTCCATTTCGACTGCTCTCTGTAATGCCACTGTGAAGAGTCACCCACTGCTTATCCTACTAGTGGGTGTGCACCACTCTCTCTCTTGCTGTTGCTCTCTCACGCTCTTTAAATTGTTGGCTCTTCGTGTATTTGTTTTAAGAAGAAGCTTCAAGAATGCGAACAAACGAACGCCATGCTTTTTAGGTTTTTTATTTATACAGTGTATGAACATACACTTCGCATAAGAAAAGTATGTACTTGCAGTGATGCACTTGGTTACATTTCTGATGTTTACGATTCATTTTAATAGAACTCACTCTGTTTATACAGTGAGTCGCACTTGCAGTATCTATTTATACGCGACGACATGGAAACTTTTTGCCTAGAGTGTTTAAACTTCGATACGCCATAGATTGGCCTCTCTTTCCTGTGTGTTTGCTTAAGCTTTAGCACTCACAACAACGCACACACATGTGACGATCATATGGCGGCAACGCTCAACAAAACTGTTAACCAGTTTACGTTTACATTTGGGAGCGCGCAGACGTGCCCGGAACAGAAGCAGAAAAACAGAAACAGACAAATCGAAACAGAAACTGAAACAGAAACAGAAGCAGTGAATAGCAAACACAAAAGGCAACGGGCGATTGCAAATTTTTTCATCATCTACGCATTGTTCATTACAAGGGAGAGTGTTAATCAGTGCATGCGTGTGTATGTGTGATTGTGAGTTTATGTGCGAGTGGCTATATTTCTATATATACCACAATACTTGTGCTTTATACATACATATACTAAGTATAAAATTTTAAGTGCGTGCGTATTTGTGTTTGCACATGTATCGTCGTCGGTATTCCGCCTTCGAGTCGAGCGCGCCGCGCATTGGCGTTCTGCCCTCAGCAGCAGTAGTCGCAGCAGCAGCGACGTCTGCGTCAGGTGTGTCACAGCAGACAGCTTCTAAATTACCTCATGGCAACAATAACAAATTAAGCGTGCGCTTTGACCCAAATCTGCCCGATAATGATAATGATAGCAATAACAACAACAAAAAGAGCGGCAGCAAGAAAGAGAAATACAGTGAGAACTTCAGTTATGACAGTTTGCGTGCAAAGGTTTCGCGAAAAGCGCGCTCTCTTAGCAATTCGCCATTGAACAGAAAGAAGGGTTTAAGTCATTTGCCAACGCTCATGTCAAACAATGGGCCCACGGCCAGTGCCAACTATCAGCTGCTGAATAGCGCGAATCTCTCGGATTTTATAGACGGTCAACATTACGCGCAGCACGTAAGCCGACGCGATGACAGCATCAGTTCCAACAACAATAGCACCAGCAAAACAAAAACTAAGCAAAAAGATGGCAAAAAATTGTCAGCGACTTTAACTGCTGCTATGCCGGCAGTGCTGCTGCGTCGCAAGACATCGACAACAACGGCAAATAATAATATTCAACAACAGCAACAACAACAGCAACGCGAGCAGCTACAACAACAACAGCAACAAAAGCAGCAACAACGCAGTAATAATAGCAACAACATTGCAAATGGTTTAGTACCGGGCAAACGTCTGTCCACGGGTCATTCACCGGCCGGAGCAGCAGCGCCCATTGAACTGGGCATAACTGGACTGCAACAGTCGCTGGTCTATCAGCGACGCAGCAACAGCAACAGCCACAGTGCCCACAATTCCCCCCGCCATTCCTCGCCAGCTTCAGTGCATCAGTGTCTTTTGTTGCGTCGACGCAGCGACTACAGCGTCGAGCAGATCGAGCAATGGAAGCGTCAGCAGCAGCAAATGCAACATATGCACGCTGGTCGCAAAATTAGCGTAAGTCAAGAGAGCCAGAGCGAGAGTCAATCAGTGTACACAAAGAGAGTACAACGAAAGAGAGAGAGGGAGCTTTTAGGTTTTGCGTATTTGCAATGCAATTTCAGGCTTTTTATCTTGCATTTACCATATTTTGCCTAACAGCTTTTTTGCACTCATCGTCGGTTCATTTGCCTTGACGTCTGTTCCATTTGGTCATATTTAGCTTTGAGAGTAAGTTGAAAAGAGAGCAAAAAGCTCACTTGCTCTCCCACAGTCTCGTATTCTATCAGAGCAATTGTTTACTGAGATTACAATTATTCAATTGTCTGTTTATCTATGGCATTTGTATCTCCTACTTGTTTCACAATTGCACATTTTAATGCTAATTTCAAAACTATTATTTCATCAACGTAGGAGCGAGAGAGAGAGAGAGAGAGAGAGAGAGCGAGAGAGAGTAAACGAGCTAGATACAAATATTTCAATGAAGTTTGCATTCTTTTATCTGCGATTACGTCGGTAGTTTTATGATTAAGCGATTACGCTAGAGAGCACTGCTTACGTGCAAACATATGTAGTCATGCATTTATTTATGTACGTAAATGCAAACATTTATATTAGCTAAATTCTACTTGTTATGGAAACGTGACCAATCGTCGCTTGACCCAAATCTACGTACAAAATACAATTTGGGATTTAAGCGGACCTTGTAAATGATATGGGAGCGACTGTTGAAATGTATTTTATGATATTTGTTAATGTAAATGTGTGTTTAGTGAGCTTAACTTGTTTATCTAAAAGTTTGTTTTTTTTTCAGCTAACTATATAAACAAACAATTGCTACACTTGTAGCTGTAAATGACACTTTTTTATTAGCACAGATTATTTTAATTGCTACGTTACTGATTCACGTGGCGTTCGCCCTAATACGTTATTTTTAGACTTTAGTCTATGATTATCATGGTTACTAATCAACTTTTTTAAAATTCTTTTCATTGCAGTTACCTGTCGCCGATCCTTTCCTCGAGAAAGTCAATCTATCTGATTTTGGTGAGTAAACTCTTTAACAGAGGGCGTTCCGAGAAACAAATGCGAATATATTTGAAATAAATTAGCAGCTACCTTTTTGGCAGATTGTCAAGAGGCTGACACTTGGTTTTTTCTGGGTCTAGAGGCACACGACGATTTAGGATCGACGTACATACATATATGTACATATATGTTTAGAAACCTCAAAAACGAATATATATTAATGTTGCCATTTAATTTAATCAAAATCATATATTAGAGGGATTAGGAATACAGAATTTGTGTAGGCGCCCAGTGAGAAGAACATAGTATGTACACATACCTACATAAAGCATTCCATCCCTTTCTTTGTGCCACTCTCTTCTCTATCTTTCACATTCTCGCTTTCTATTCATATACTATGGATGTGGTCCGTTAGTGATGCGTAACTAGTTGACGTAAACATTGAACACACCTCCCTAATTTGACTTCTTTGAGGCTAATTATAAGTTCCCAGTACAACCAAATTTATCTATATAATTTATATTATTTTCTGTCTATCTCTTTCGATCTTTCTATGTTGTTTTTTTTCTTGCATTTCAATTGCATTTAGATGCCAATTTAAGGCATTTCATGAACATCATTAGCGTCATATTCAATATGATGGCTCTCCCGATCGGCCGATCTTTATGTTCCGCTGTTTTTGAGTTGTTTATTTCGGCAGGCGAGAAAACGAGTAATTTAGAAATTGATTTGAAATACGTCTACGCGTTTCTCTCATTCTACATATATTCTTGTCTATAGCTTTTTGTTGTTGTCTTTTGCTGTTTTGTTTTGCGCATTGCTTTTGGCGAAAAAAAAAACTTTTCGCTTTTCCGACCGAGTGGGGGAAAAGCAAGAAAATACAAACAGACAGAACAGAAACAGACTAGAGGATCAGTTTATGATAAAATCTCGAAACGTTTAGACGGGCGACAAACAAATAAATAGAAAAGGCGCCGTCGTGACCATCAAATAATTAAATTGCCCTAACGCAACACCCCCGCAACTCTAAGCCGTAACAAATCCGTCAAGAAGAGTATCTGTTACTCGACATAAAAAGAATATTCGTTACTTGGAGTATCCAAAGTGCCGTTGAAGGTCCACCGACTTCCCCCGTGAACGTCGGACGACCCTTAAAAAAATCAAAGACATTAGTCACTCGTGAAGAATTCAAAGAACAAAAGAATCACTTAAATACGAATACGAAAACGAATACAAATGCGAATTCGAATATTCGTCCACTAACTTGAATACACCTACAATGTATATATACATATATTATTTGTTCGAGGCGCCGAGACGCCAATTTGCAACAAGCTACAATTAAAATTGTTTTGCAATTGTTCAAAATAAAAGCAAATACAACAAAAACAACATAATGAACGAAACAAAATCAAAGCATTTTAATTAACTTGAGCACAGAAGCAACAACAAAATCCAAATAAAAAACACTAATCGAAAATCCAACAACAAATGCTAAACAATGACACCCAAGAGATACACACGCACACACACACCAACACACGTGGATATTAATGGTGTACGTGTGTGTGTAGGTGTGTGTGTGGGGACCTTCACCTTTTTTCAATCTGCTTCCATTGTTATTGTTTTATTTTTTTTTTTTAATTTTTATCTGACCGATAAAGAGTCTTGTTTTAAACTTTTGCCCGACAACAAATCTTAAAATTGAAAAACACAAACAACTTTTTATAGTTTTTAATTTTTTTAAAATTTAAACTATATATAAAAGCGTGCTATTTAAAATACTTAGTTTAGCCTTCAGTTATTTTTTTCCTTTCCTTTTTTTTTTGGCAGCTTTGTCAACGCAGACAGCGTATAATTTGTTTTAAAACAAATGCGTGTAGGAGCTAAAATTATTAAGATATGTGAGCAAATATTCTGGCATATGTTTATGTTTAATCTCAGGGGAAATATTTCACATAACTTCAGATAGGATTATGGGAACAGTGCAAATGATCTTGAAAGAATTTCAAAAAATGTTCGGGAGTATTATTAGGCAAAATAAATCAAATCAAGCCGCGGTAAATCATAAATTTATACTAGGAGAACTAACAACTATTCCGACAAATTTACTCAACTGAATTTGATGAATACGCATATTCAAAATTTTGAATTAGCCAAATAGACTTTCCGAATGTTTTAGATTTCAAAAAGAAGTGTATCATAGATTCAAATATCGTATAGCCAAAGGCGGCGTACGTTTAGAATAATTTGTGAGGTCTGCTGAACGCGTGTCGCGCGGGGACTAATTAATTTCTTGGCACAATAATAATATTTAGCTAATCGTAAGGCACTGGGACAATGCAAGAGTATTATCAATCTTTAGGTGTAAATTTGGCAAAACACTCTGATTCACACTCTTCGAAAACGGCTCAGTATTAATTGGTTTTCATAGTGTGTCGCCTTTTGTCGCTATGATTCTCAGTTAGCCAAGTTTACATTGGGGGTAATTGCGGTATTTGTTTCTGTTGATTATATTTATGGCTGAATAAATTTATAAACTATTTTCGGCTTTGTCTATCAATCTTTTCTATTTGCTTTTGGCTCTTGCCACACACTTTTATTTCTACGCTAAATTTATGTTAATTAAAATGTCTAAATGTAATTTATTGAAATGCAGACAAAGCGCGCGTCCAAGAAGAAAAAAACAAAACAAAAATTAACAAAGAAAATATAAATAAAAATTTATTTCAAATGCTTTCTGTGGTTTTTGTTGATTGCTTTAAATTGAAAAGCAAATTGAATAATAAATAGAACAAATATTTAGTTGGTGCACTTGTCGGTTGTTGTTCGTCGCCCGACAACAGTGAGAAGCGCGTGGAGAGGCGTGCTGCTAAAGGCGTCGCTGTTAAGCCGCTGTTATGCCACTGTTAGCCTAGATAGTGGCTTAATTAGTTGCTCAATTAGCGGTGCGAAATAGAATATCGAGTGTGTGTGTGACAGTTAATTGACAGCAGCCACTGACAATCGGAGTGACAGAACTAATGGTGAAACGCTGTGGCTAATTTTAACCTACCCCCGATTCCCCTGTCCCATTCCATTCCCAATCCAAACGGGAAATTTAAACGCATGTTACAACTGCACTTCTATTCAAATCATGCGGGTCGCTTGGTCCTCGGCGGCAGCGGTCGACCCACCGATGTGCTCTACTATCCCTTGGAGAGCATCAAGGAGTTTGAGCAAATATCTGAGGCATGGAAGCGTCTGCTTGCCCAGTTGCTCAATAAAGGTGCCGGACCTGGTACATAAATACATATACCCAAAAGCAATCTCTAGTTAGGTGGAACAGGATCTGGAACTAACTTTTACTTTTGTTTTTCTATTTGCAGAGGAGGACGACTCACAGATCTTTGTGAAGTTCTTCCGTTTTCACAAGTGCTATGATCTGATACCCACCTCCGCCAAACTGGTTGTCTTTGATACCCAATTGCTGGTGAAGAAGGCCTTCTATGCGCTGGTCTATAATGGTGTACGTGCCGCGCCTCTGTGGGACTCGGAGAAGCAACAGTTTGTGGGCATGCTAACCATAACAGACTTTATCAAGATCTTGCAAATGTATTACAAGTCACCCAATGCGTCCATGGAGCAGCTGGAAGAGCACAAACTGGACACGTGGCGCAGTGAGTTCTATAAATATATTTAGTTTGAAATGTATTTAAATTGTTTATGTTTCTTTTAAGGTGTGCTACATAACCAGGTGATGCCATTGGTTAGCATCGGACCAGACGCTTCCCTCTACGATGCCATTAAAATTCTCATACACAGCCGCATTCATCGACTGCCGGTGATCGATCCAGCGACTGGAAATGTCCTGTACATATTGACACATAAACGCATACTGAGGTTCCTGTTTTTATATGTGAGTACAGAAAACATGGAATAATCAAAAGTTGGTCAATAAACTAATATTATTACTCTTTTCACAGATTAATGAATTACCAAAGCCCGCATATATGCAAAGAAGTTTGCGCGATCTGAAGATCGGCACCTACGACAACATCGAGACAGCGGACGAGACCACAAGCATTATCACAGCGCTCAAGAAGTTTGTGGAACGTCGCGTCTCCGCGCTGCCGCTGGTGGATGGCGAAGGACGCCTTGTTGACATTTATGCCAAGTTTGATGTGATTGTGAGTATCCCTAGGGAATTCAGCAATAACTTAACACAAATTAAACTTACAATCTTTATTTACTTGTAGAATCTCGCTGCTGAGAAGACCTACAACGATCTCGATGTTTCGCTGCGTAAGGCGAACGAACATCGCAACGAGTGGTTCGAGGGTGTGCAAAAGTGCAATTTGGATGAATCACTCTACACGATAATGGAGCGAATTGTGCGTGCCGAGGTGCATCGTCTGGTTGTTGTCGATGAGCATCGCAAGGTTATTGGCATTATTTCGCTATCGGACATATTGCTTTACCTGGTCCTGCGGCCAAGTGGCGAAGGTGTCGGTGGCTCTGAGAGTTCGCTGCGTGCCTCTGATCCCGTGCTGTTGCGCAAAGTGGCCGAAATGGAGGCTGAAGCGCCGCCACGTAGTCCATCTGCTGCCAGTTCTGGTAATCGTAGCCTTATCGAGGACATACCTGAGGAAGAGACAACAACGACAGCGACGCCAGCGAGCAAGGAAGATGCTGATAGTGATAATAATAAATCCGCCAGTGAAGATAAAGCTAATAATAATAATCAGCACGAGCTGACGCCCAATGGTGATAGCAATAACAGTCCAACCGAAGTGTCCTTTGCCGATGAGGCGCAAGAAAATGCCGACGAGCAGGTCGCGCCCAGTAATTGTGATGAGGATGATGATGATGATGTGGATGAGGATGAGGAATTGGAGCGCAAAAAGGCATCCGCTGTCGGAAATGCAAATACGACGGCGCGAACGGCAGATGATAACGATGATGGTGGCCTAAACAGCGCTGTATCAGCCGCCTCGGCACTTGGCCAGTCGCTGGCCACGCCCACGGCGCGAGAGATGGCGCTGGTTAGTGAATAAATAATTAATTTAAACAAAACACAACACAACCACAAAAGAAACAAACCCAAATACAATATAAAGAATAAAGAAAACAAAAACAAATACAAAAATAAATAATTGCGATAAATAAAAAAGGAAAGAAAACAAACAACAATAATAATTAAATAATAAAAACCTAAAACTAAAAGAAAAATTATATTTGAATATTATTAGTTGTTAGGAGCAAAAGTTATTATTATATACAAGTAAATATGATTACAACTATTAAATATTATTACGATTATGTATTTTACAAAAGCAACTAAAAACACACAACAAACACACACCTGTTAACAACAAATGTTTATATATATTATATTTAAAAAAGAAACAAAAAAAAAAAACAACTACAAAATCAACAAATTACATTAGCATGTCTTTAAATTTTAAATTATGTAATTGATTATTATATAATAGTATAGTACAAGTCAAAAACAAAGTCTTTTCTGTTTGAAATTCAGTTGAGCATGCAAAACCAGGTCTGATTTTGTCACTACCGGGGGTAGCCGTGGATTATCAAAAAAAAGAAGATTATGGATATGTAGAAGCTATGATTTTGATTAAATTCCAATGCCTAGAAATCCAATAAATGGTATTAGAGCCATCTTACAATTCAAGAATGTCTGCCAACATTTAGAATTTCAATAATCTAATTCGTAGAGCCAATGTTACTGCAGTTTTTGAAAAGTAACGTATTAATTCAATATATCGATAAGTTAGTGTTCGTGCGCAAGTATCGCATAGCATTATCGTGATGTCATCGTGCAGACCAGTTCCGTTATCGGTATCGATTAACATCAACAACACGAATTGCACGTGCATGTTCAAAGAACATTTCATTTGTTTATGTGCAAACGACAAAATGAATAGTTTTGAAATACGCGAGATACCCGGCAAGGGTCGGGCAATGGTAGCGTTAAAAAACTTTGCAGCCGATGAAATCATCTTCGAGGAGGAACCATTTGTGTCCCATCAGTACTCATGGAATGCAGCCTATGGCTACGCAGCCTGTGATCATTGTATGCGACCGGTAAGTGGATGACTCGAATTACCAATCATTTACTCATAGTGCACTTAAATAAATAGCTGGAGACATTGTTGGAAAACGTGCGACGTCTGGCCAATAACAATGCAGTGGCAGTGCCGCTTGTGGAACACGATCCCACAGCACAATGGTTGCCACAGTTCACAAAGTGTGCACGCTGCAAGGTACGCTATTGCTCGAAGGACTGCTTGGTGGAGGCGCAGAAACGATACCATCGTGTGGCCTGCATGGGCGCTTTCCGTGCTGACGATACGCACCCAATCAATGTGCTGAACGAGACATGGAAGAAGATGCACTATCCCCCAGAGACAGGCACAATAATGCTAATTGTCCGCTTGATGGCCATGTATCAGCAGAGCAACAACAAGCCAGAATTCCTAGAGCAACTGCAATCGTTTCATGCTCTGATTGTGAACCGTGAACAGAAAATCTATCACAAGATGCTGGGAGAGAACTTTGAGCAACAAATGGAGCAGCTATATGCAGCCTTCTGTAATGCTTTCAAAGGCGAGGAGTTTGCTATGGTGAGCGCTATTGAAATGTCAATACATACAGCTCTAATATGTTGTCTTTCGTGTATAGTTCACTACAACTGATGCGTTCAAGACACTGATGGGCATATTGGGTACTAATAGCCAGGGCATTGCCACCAGCGTGTTGGCCCAATGGGTTACCAAAGTATCCGACTTAAAGCTGTCAGATGCAGACAAAGAACAACTGGACACCGTGATCGACGAGCTATATACAAAAGTCGGCGATTGTAAGTAGCTTCAGTTGTTTGTAAATCATATATATCTGACGCGTTCAATTAATTCCACAGTTGCTGGCGAATTTCTGAACAACGAGGGTTCCGGCTTGTACATACTGCAGAGTAAAGTCAATCACAGTTGTGTACCAAACGCACAGTCCACGTTTCCCTACTCAAACGACATAGTCGTACTCAAGGCAGTGGCGCCCATTCAACAAGGGGATGAGATATGTATTTCCTATTTGGATGAGTGTCAATTGGAACGAAGTCGCCACTCGCGGCATAAAATATTGTGTGAGAATTACATATTTGTTTGCCAGTGTCCCAAGTGCATAGCACAAGCCTCCGATCCCGATGTGACTAGTGACGAAGAAGAGGATGATGAGGAAATGGACGACTGCGATGATGATGATATGGATTAATTTTAAGTATCTGTAACTTGATTCATTTTGTTAATGCCTGCTTCTTTAAATGTACGGATCTGATACTGACATTCTTTGTTCTTATCATTCACATATATATTTTGTATAATATATCAACATACTTTAACTATATGTATTTGTAGTTTAAAAATGGCTAACAAGACTTATTAGGCGCTGCCTTCACTGGCAGCAACGGGCGTTAAATTGATCAGATTATTGCTACTCTCCGCTAGCTCGGCTATGGAAACACGACCACGCTGCTTGATGAACTTGGCCACAGCAGCCAGTTCTGCTTCGGATACGTAGATGAACTTGCCACGATCATCAATGACACCGGTGATGGTTCCATTTGCTTGGAGCTCCTGAATGCGTTCGATTGCCTGCTGTGTCTTCAGTTTGAAGGCTGTGGCCAAATCTTCCAGTAGCACTACCTTGTTGTCCTTGATGTACTGAATGAAATCGGCCAAAAGATTTTCTTTGTCATCGGCATCTCCCTCCTCGAAGCCCTCTTCTTCGATGCTAAATGCAGCTTTCATTTTTAGATACTCCTCGTGCTCCTTGCGCTCACGCTCCTCCTTGGCTAAACGTTCGGCCTCAGCTTGCTTACGTTCAGCTTCCGCTTCGATGTCATCTTGTTGCTTGCGTTCTGCTTCTTCTTGTGCCTCTTTGGCCTTTCGCTGCTCGCGATCGTGTAATTCTTGTTCGCGTTGCAGCCGTTTCTGCTCCTTAGCCTCCATTTTGGCGCGTTTCTTGGCACCCATCTTCTCGTCTAGTACAGCACCTTGTGGCACCCGCTGTGCATTCTCATCACCCGCCTGGGCATCATCATCATCCGAATCTGCTGCATGTGCTGCTGCGGCAGGTGCTGCTGCCGGAGCGTTTTGATTCTGCCTTAAACGATTACGTTGATTGCGTGCGATTTGAGCACGTCTGGGTACGCCCTCTTGAGCCCGCTGTGGGACGCCACGTTGTGGTTGCGCAGCTACCTTTGTTTCTGTTTGGGATTTGATTTGCGTGGTATTGTGAAATGAAGCTACTGAATGACTGCAATGCCTTACCAGTCTTTGCATTTTTGTTCTGCAAAAAGTAAAGTGTGAGCAGAATAACCAGTAAGGCCGTGGCAATGCCTATAAGTAATATCAGGTCCATTATTTACTTAAGATTGCACTATTTCAGGTATGCCAAAAAGTTAAACGTCAACAAATATCACAGCTGTTTCGTGCAGTGCTGCCACCCCTTTCCAATAATTGCTTGCTTTTGTGTGCGTGTTTCTGTCAGGTGGCAACTCTCGTAGTTGTCAAATGAGATTTTGTCAATGTAGCCACTTTGTCAGTTTTTCTCATGACGTGTCGGCGAGCTTAATTTTTATAAAACAAATAAGCGCAGCTCAAGTGGAATCTATTGAAAAATGGGTAACCAAATCATCTTCCTGACAGTGGTGCTATGCGCCCTACACAGCGCCTGCGGCTTGTACTTTCACATATCGGAAACGGAGCGCAAATGCTTCATCGAGGAGGTACCCGATGAGACAACTGTGATTGGTAAGCAAACACAACTCAAAGTGCATGGTTGGCCAAAGATTTGACAAGCCACTTGCTTCTTCCAGTCAACTACAAGGTGGAGTTATATGATCCCCGCTCCAATGGCTTTATGCCATCCTCACCCGGCATTGGCATGCATGTTGAAGTGCGCGACAGTGATGACAAGGTGATCCTATCCCGCGTCTACAGCTCACAAGGTCGCATCTCATTCACATCGCATACTCCTGGCGAGCATGTGATCTGTATGTACTCGAACAGCACGGCGTGGTTCAATGGCGCCCAGCTGCGTGTGCATCTGGACATTCAGGTAGGCGAGCACGCCATCGACTATGCCAATGTGGCACAGAAGGAAAAACTATCCGACCTGCAGATGCGCATTGTTCAGCTGCTGCGTCAGGTCGAACAAATAACGAAGGAACAGAATTATCAGCGCTATCGCGAGGAGCGTTTCCGTCACACCAGCGAGAGCACCAATTCCCGTGTCTTATGGTGGTCTCTGGCCCAGACTGTGGTCCTGGTGTGTATGGGCTTCTGGCAAATGCGTCATCTCAAGAGTTTCTTTGAGGCCAAGAAGCTGGTGTGAGCCATGTCGACTACTACATGGTTGTTGTTGGCCTTCAAATCGTTCTACACGCCACCAAATTGCGAACGCGAATTTCATCGATGCATCATCCAGATCCGTGTTTAGTTTAAATAATCTAGTTGGTTTCGATTGCCGCGCTAAATACTTTGTCTGCCTAATTTAATAAAAATCCATTGTAAAATATAATACATGTCCGCATATTGTTATTAGATCATGGACTCAAATAGAGTAAGCGGTTATTGTCCTCTCTTAGGATTAATATGAGGACCAGTTCGTCGAAAGTAGTAGTAGCTGGTAGGGAAATGTCTTGATAAACATCTCCTACCTTTAACTACCTCTTATTGTCAAGTTCAGAAAAGTACTGGGTCTATCACAGTCGACTCGCTTGACTATAGCCTCTCCTACCAGTTGTTGATATTGTCGCAGTTGCAGCATCTTTATCATCGGTGCAGTCAGTCCCGTGACTTGATGTCTCCGACTAAGCGCGACTTTGTCCTATCAGTGTTGGCCAAGCACATGACTCTCAGCGAGACGGAGAGGCTGAGAGAGAGATAACCTGCCCGTGCTTTCCACGATGGACTTGCTTTGTTGTCGTCTTTATCGCAATGTTTGCTCTTGAGCCCGCGCACACAGTCAACAAAACAAGGCACACGATGCCGGCGTCGGCAGCGGCGTCTACATTTACGTCGTATTCGTCATCAATGTCTCGCCCGCTCTTGGGCAAGACGAGACTCTCAGTAGCTTTAGTACCGTGCTGCGCAGCAGACGTTGTCGTGGGTGCACGCTCCTCAGCGACAAGCAACAGTATCGCTTAACAGTGAGTGACAGAAAACCACAGACGACCCATAAAAGCCACAAGGTTGGTAACTTGAGATACCGTAGGAGACAACAGAGAGACAAGTTGTTGGACGACAAGATCGTATTTCGTTAAGTACATTTGATTGCGGCTCAAACACCTGGAAAATGTTTCGCGCCACGGAAATTGGCAGCGAAGAAAGTGAGTTTCGGTTTTATGGCCCTTCAGATAAAGATAGTTTTCTTATCTATCTACATATATCTCCACTCTGTACACACATGTAGCATTGCCTGCTCTCGCGGAACTCACACAGGCAGCGTTGGGAGATGAGGAAACGACGCAGTTGAGGAAAACTCGCAACTCCCTGCCCAACTATGGATATGCACCCATATCCAACATACACATCGAGTACCGATATCCACGTGCCGTCTACTTCATACTGGCCACCAAGTTCTTTGAGGCATTTGCGGCCAACGGCATGCGCAGTAAGTGGAAACTGGGATGCTGACCCAATTAATAACAGTACAAGGCTATTCTCCCTTCGCTCACAGTAATCTTCTATTGTACCGTCGAATTAATCCAGTGCTCTGCTTATCAGTAAACACACAGCGTTAGGTCTTCTTTGATAACTAAGGTCTGCTCTGGATTTCACGGCATTTCAATAAAGCAGGTTACAAACTGATAACTTTACACACAAATGGACTCTAGTAAACCTAAGCCAGTGATAGCTTTTATTTCCATGAGGTACATTTTCTTAGTATTATTAACCTTAGGAAAATTAACGATCGAACTAATAAATAAAGCGATTGTTCCTGAACCTCCAGAAACACTCCAGCAATTTTGTCGTTTTTCCATTCTTATAATTTTCTCCAGGCTATAAATAATCCATGATTAAGTTACTTAAATAAATTTTCTCCAGGTTATAAATAATCCATGATTAAGTTACTTAAATAAAATTTCTCCAGGTTATAAATAATCCATGATTAATAAATAATTTATATTTCCGCTTACTCACAGCTATTTTGGTTCTCTTTCTACGCGATGATCTTAACTTTACGGAAAGCTTTGCCACAATTGTCTTACACGTATTCAACTTCTTTGGCCAATTCTGTCCAATCATTGGTGCCGTTTTAGCGGATAGCTATATAGGTAATGTACGCACGATCTCTGGATTTTGCTTTCTCTATGCTTTCGGATGGCTGCTGCTGATCATGACATCGCTACCATCTGTGGGCATGCCAGTCGTAGCCTTGTGAGTACAACTAATTGCAGTATAGCAGCAGATATTAATATTAAACAATCCACAGTTTGCTGGTGTCCATCTCCTTCATAGCTGTTGGCAATGGATCTGTGCGTGCGTGCATCACATCTCTTGGCGCACTGCAGTTCAAGTTGCCGGAGCAGGCCATCCATTTGGCCGAGTATTTTTCATTGTATTATTTTGTTTATTATTCTGGAATATTTGTGAGCAAGATTCTGCCTCCGATGGTGCGAGCGAACACTCAGTGCTTTGATAAGACCACCTGCTATCCTGCTGTCTTTGGCACACTTGGCAGTTCCTTCATGATGGCCTGGGGTAAGTAGCTTTAATATCCGCTCCAGATGACTGTGTAACTGTTTTATTTTGCAGCCATATTTTTGATTGGTAAATACTTTTACAAGCCGGAGAAGCAAGCCGGCGACAATATACTCTTTAAGTTCTGTGGCTGCATCAAGACGGCTCTCGTGGGAAAGTGGCGTCGACGAAGGTCCAACAAACAGTATCCACATTGGCTTCATAATGCCATCGGTGCCTATGATCAGGAGTTTGTAAACGATGTGTCCAAAGTGCTACGCGTGAGTTAAGGTCCCAACTAGAAGCAATGTCCATACCAAGTTGAATTTTCTTGCAGATTAGCAAACTGTTTATTCCACTGCCCATATATTTTGCATTGCTGGCTCAGCAGGACTCCAGCTGGACATTCCAAGCAGCCATGATGAATACCACAGTGATGGGTGTTAAAATACAGCCCGATCAGGCTAAGGCCGTCGGACCTATTCTGCTGTTTATCCTAATTCCCCTCTGGCAATATATCACTGCTCCTCTGCTACGCCGGCTCTTTAATTGGGAACTTCAGCCGCTGCATAGTGTCACAATTGGAGGCATTTGTTCTGCTGCAGCCTTCTTTTGTGCTGGTGCTCTGCAGGATCGAATTATGGTTAGTCAACGAAGGCTTCTTTGAGGGTATTAAACTTACGGTAACTTTTATTTTCTAGGACTCTCCTAGTAATAGCATCAATATTGGCTGGCAAGTGCCGCAGTTCCTGCTGCTTATGTTGGGCGAATTGTTGCTCTCCATTCCAGGATTACAGTTTGCCTTTACGCAGGCGCCGGCGTCTATGAAATCGGTGGTAACAGCCGCCTGGTTCCTGAACAATGCCTTTGGCAATCTCATTGTAGTTTTAGTCACTGAACTGAATATTTTGAGTTCCCAAAAGGCCGAGTATTTCTTCTATGCGGTGCTGATGTTAGTAAGCATCATTATGTTCACTCTGTTGGCCTTCGACTATGCGCTCCAGGATCGCAAAAACTATTTCCAGGCGAGGGATCTGGTTGTACTGCTTCCTAATGATCCGGATGGAGTGCCTACGTCCAGCAGTCGTAGTGCCAGTGTATAGAGTTTATGTCTGTTATCAGTTCAATGTTAATGTTTAGCAACTAATTCACGTATATAAATATTTAAGTTACGCTAGCACTTAATTATAATTAAAGTAATCGACAAACATGAAATGAAAAGATCTCCAAGAAGTTCTTAGAAGTAATTATACTCTTAATTTATGGGCTTATTCATGCACAGACGTACAGTAATTTGCAAAATTTAAGGAACATAGAAAATCATTCGAGAATCTTAAACATATATTGCAGCTCCAAATTGGTATCATCTGGCAAATCCGTGCAGTGAACGGCATTTAGTACCTTAGAGATGCCAAATTTCGAGCGCAGTGTGTGTGGACGTAAAAGTTTGGCTATTTCAGGATCCATTGGTCCGCAAAAACTTCGAAATTCCGCATGCGAGTTCTTGTTGGGGTCCTCACACGAAATCTCCAGACACATGCACACTCCGCTGGCCAACTGAGCCACCATGGGTATAAAATCAGGCAAGATGCCCCGGTAGACCTCGTAGAACTCCTCGCAGTTAACTCGTGCCATGAGGAGCATGCGCATGGCTTCTATCTTGAAGCCTGATGTTAAGATTTCGTTTAGGATCTGTCCCAGATAACCATCCTTTATGCAGTGCGGCTTTATAATGGCCAGTGTGCTGTTCTTGAATCGGCAGTCTTTGATTATGTTGTGACGCTCCTCGAAGAAGAACTTCAAGTCATTGGTAACATTCGCTTCCTTTTCTGGACAATAGAAACCATATCGAATTTCCTCGCGCTCAAATAACTGTTGCATGCTGGGCGACAATTCTACGGTGGTGGAGGCATTCTCCGTGTTGTACTTGGAGCAGGCTGATATTATCTCAGCCACATTGTCGCCAATGAGCTCCAAACTGATAGCTGGACCCGCCAGTAGCTCATTCATGAGTACTCTGTGAAGTTGGTAAGAGGGAAGATAACAAACCTGGTCTGTACTCGACGATTGCGGTTACTTACGAGGTGTGTACATCATCGTCTTGCATTCTAGACAGAAACTGTGTAACTGTTTTTGGTGAAAACTGAACCATTAAAGCATTGTTTATGTTTATCTTGTTGTCAATTAGCGTTGTTAGAAATTCACCCAGATTCTTTGGCCACATGCTGCTCTTGAGTAGTACAAATGCGCTGTGAAAAGGAATTTACAATTAAATGATGGCATAAATAATAGTATAGGAAAACTCCCACTCTCTTACCGTTTACGGTACTTGGCCAAAGTGTTACGGGTTATCTCATCAGCATAGTCGACAATATCGAATTGTCGTCCGAATACATTGATCTTTGAGCCCACAAAGAAATCGCGTGAAGTCAGTTCGGGGATTTTAGTACGTCGCAAAAATGTCTTTTTGCTGCGCTGATCAAACTGTAAGTCTGAAGTGGTTAATACTCTGCAGTCTTACACTATCAATTCAAACTTACTACTTCGACTGCTCCGTCGCTGGTGTAAAATGTTAACAAATATTTGTGCGTAATTCCCGCCTCGACGTGAAACCATTCGGCTACAAAGGCGAGCCTTCCAGTATTTGTGGGCGGCATTTGGGCTCTCATTATTTTAATTTTTACTTTATACTCTTTTTAAATTGTGTGTTTTTGTTGCTAATGGCAGCTTTGGAATGATTGCTATAACTTTCCATGTTTTGTTTGGGAAACATTTTGAAGCCTGCTTCTTCTTCCCCGCGTTGTCTAAGCGACAGTCAAACGGAGTTGCCAGATGTTTTTAATTAACTTACGCTTGAACCACTGTATTCACATTTACGTGGGGTGCTTAGCAAATAATTGAATTAAGCAAAGCAGCTGTAACAATACATTAGTAGACCGAAATGTATGGTTCAATCTGTAAAATAAACATTTTTTTTTGACTCCTTACACCATCTAGTTTTTTACGGCGCTGTTTATTAATGCATATTTTTTTATGAAATAATTATACATATTTCGAGTTTTAATTTTAATTTCCTTTATTTACAGGAAACAAAAAATTAATAAATTGCAAATGAAACTTCGCAATAAATTGGTTGTAGCTTTCTTTAAGTTGATGTTATTATGTCGAAAATTCAGCGAAAAAATGGTGCATTTCTTGTTCGTTTTGTTTTCGCTGTCTTTTCGTGTCCTCAAAATTAATAAATTGCAAATGAAACTTCGCAATAAATTGGTTGTAGCTTTCTTTAAGTTGATGTTGTTATTGTGTCGAAAATTCAGCGAAAAAATGGTGCATTTCTTGTTCGTTTTGTTTTCGCTGTCTTTTCGTGTCCTCAGCTCAAAGTTAAATCGGCTTTTGGAATTTTGCGTCTTTGTCTCCCTCTCCTCCCTCATCGTCATCCTCATCGTTTTGCGACAGGCTAGGGATATTATCATCAGAGTCGTCATCTTCGTCCACATTGAAGTCGTCGAACTTGTTGTTCCAATCTCCGCCAGGGCTGTTAAGCAAGTTGCCGAACATGTTGTTCTCCGCTGGATCTAAATTGAAAAAATATTATGTATTAGTGGCTGGGTAAAAAATTTATCACATATACACTTATACCTAGCGTACCTTCTTCATCGTCAGACTCGTCGCGCCACTTGGCGAAATTGGCTTTCAGGAAATGCAATTTGGTTTTGTCCGTGGTCAGAGTTGGCCAGAAAGGACCGCTCTCTTTCTTAGGTATTGTGAATTCAAGGCAACGTCCAATATTCTTGCTAGTCACTTTCTCCGGATCAACCGAGTGCAAAAAGTTCAATGTGACTTCGTATTTCTTCGATGCATCCAGTGCATTAACACCCTTGAAAGTGAAGCTGTTTTCTGTCACTCTGCAAATTAAACACGAATCGTTAAAGATTTTCTCATATTTGTTTTCAAAATAAGTCATACTTCTGTTCAATATCCTTGCATTCGACATCGATGATAACGTAAACCAAATCGCTGCGCTGAGCCCACGATACTGGTGGGGGAATAGAACTGAAATGGGAGAAAGAATTCATAAAGTAAATAAACAATGTAATTTGAAGCGCGGCTTGGGAACGACTTCATATTGTTATTATTATTATATCCAATGAATTCCTTTTGATGCCATGGAAACAGCGTTATCGTTGTTTCGAGAACATATGCTTAAGTTCTGGCCTATGTTAAATTATATTGCATTTGCATAGATTGAAGTCCATGCTGTACAATATTTCATGGGGCAAACAAAATTAAACAAAATTAGCGCCAATCTTAACATAACCTCAAATGTTCGCGACTTTGATATCACCGAGTACTGTCCAAAAATACAACAATGCAGTTGCGAATGGGACACGCCCACCGTTAGAACTGGGAGCAACACACTTTTAAAGTGTATAGTGCAATGTAATTAACACAAACTAAAGCACTTTGTGCGGAGCGGTCACTGCAAAAAATAGACGCCGCCGTCGACGAACCCGCAGTGAAAAGCACGCGTCGCACAAAGAAGCCACAAAAAGAAGAGTCGCCGACAGCTGAGAAACAAATTAAGCGTTCTTACTAACGTTAAGTGTTAACTTACCCTGCGGCCGACATTTTATTGTTGTTACGTTGGCTATGTATAAATTATTTAGCCCACAATCACTGCTTGCAAGTTTATTTTCAGCAGAAAATGGGATTTTCAGCCGTTTAGTCGGACACAAAATGAGAATGACTGCTTAGTAACTCATCCAGTGTTCGAGAACGTTCGTACGAACGATTGACAGTTTACGCATTGCACATCACTGTAAATAAAAATATACTAGTCGATTATATACATTCGATACATTTCTCTTTTGTTGCCTAACACTTGCAGCTCTGTCATCTGTGTGAAAAAATAGCAAGAGCAAGAGCTAAAAAGTGAGTCGAAGCTGTTACTTAACCAAATTTTAACATTAATAAAATATTGTTTAACCAATTCGTGTTTTAGCAGCCATGTTGCGCATTTCTGCCGGTAAATTCGCCTCCGCCATGCGCGGCACCATTGGTGCTACATCCTCGCGTGTCGCTGCCGTGCGTTGTCTGCACGGCGCTGAGGAGTCTGCTGAGGAGTTCGATAAGCGCTACGAGAAATTCTTTTCTCGTGAGGGCATTGACGGCTGGGAGGTCCGCAAGGGCATGAACGATTTGCTCGGCATGGATTTGGTGCCCAGCCCAAAAGTGATCGAGTCTGGACTGCGCGCTTGTCGCCGCGTGAACGACATTGCCCTGGCTATCAGGTGGCTGGAGGGCTGCAAGGACAAGTGTGGTGACCAGCAGGCTACCCTCTACCCCTATTTGTTGGAGAATATCACACCAACCCTAAAGGAGCTCGGTGTGCCGACCATTGAGGAGTTGGGCTATGACAAGCCAGAATTGGCTCTGAAGTCCGTATTCGATATGTAAAGCGTTTACGTTTCCTTTAGTTTAATTAACACACACATACAAGTTACACATACACAAAGAAATCCAATGTACTTGGTGCGGATGAACATGTTATTGGATTGCAAATAAAAGGAGATTGGAGTAAGGCTACTACACGAAACTCCTTCAAATGTTTTCCCATTTTGTTTGTTGGTTATGTAATGCCGCTGTGCGCAGGTTATGCGTCTACATACACGTTCAGACTAGTATGTCATGCGATTAAAACTTTTCGCGACATTTATACCAAATTCAAACCAATTCGTATCGTTTATTAATATTCTACAAAAGTAACAAAATGTATGTTATACAATTTCCAGTTCCAGAACTATTTCATACTATTTCCAGTTCTTGAGCAACTCAGCTGCCTTGTCTAGGTTTTCCTGCTTTTTGATAAAACAGTAGCGCACAAAGTCCTCTCCTAAATGCTTGTTGGGTTCGCTGTAAAATGCGCTTGGCGGTATTCCCTGCAAGCCCATATTCTTGGTCATCCACTTCGTGAACTTGTAGTCCCGATATTTATCTGGCTCCGACTCTAGGTTCACCTTTGATGCCAGTGGCGTCCAATCGGCAACCATGAAGTAACCGCCTTCTGGAATTGTTGGGCGCATGCCTGCTTCTCGAAGAAACTTTGCCATAAAATCACGTTTTGGCTGCAATTCTCGGGGCAAGCTTAGGAAGTAGCTCTCTGGGCTACCCAAACGTGCGAGTTCCACTTCAAAGCTCCTTGCCACACCCTCCTGTATTGGCGTCGGACATGTGTACACACAGTTCTGATGCACCATTTGCAAGTTTCTAATCAGATGATCAGGTCCGTAGGCCCATCCGTTCTTCCAGCCTGTTACCGAAAAGGTTTTGCCAGCTGAGCCAATGGTAATGGTACGATCCCACATACCGGGAAGTGTGCAAATACGCACATGCTCCACACCATCGAAGACAAGCCACTCGTAGACCTCATCCGAAACACAAAGCACATTCCACTTGCGACACAAGTCAGCAATAATTTCCAGCTCCTTACGATGGAAGACTTTACCGGTTGGATTATGTGGAGTGTTTAGTATGATCATTTTCGTTTTCTCATTGAAGAGCTTCTCCAACTCGGCTTCGTCTAGAACCCAATCAGCAGAGCTAATGGCTCCTTCGTTCTTGGTCTAAGGGAATGTGAAGGAATTTAATTTGCAGCTAAAGATTAATATATATGAATTATTTGTTTTTACCAATTTCAAAGGAATAAAGCGTGGCACACCGTTGGCCATCTTCACCATGGGCTCATAGCAGTCGAAGAATGGTTCAATAATAATGACCTCATCACCATTATCGACGTGACCCAAGATGGTGGAGTAGAGTGCCTCATATGCACCACATGTTACAAGAATTTCGCTCAGCGGATTTACCTCTCGTCCAACGAGGCCGCTATAGAGCTTCGATAGAGCCTGCACCAAACGCACATGACCCTACATACACAAAGAGATGTCTTGAATCAGAAATGTGCATATTTCAGAGATCTTCTAAATGCTTTTGCTGCACTTGATCACCTACATTGCCTCTGGTGTACTGATGAAACAAAGGATTTGCGTCCTTGGCAATATCAGCTAGCGAATCGGTAACATATGCGGGAGCAGCATCATCTGGAAATCCCTGACCGAGATTCAATGGCTTATATTGCATGGCTAGAGCAATATATTCATTCCACACGCTTGGCGTGCTGCCTTGGAGGCGTTTAGGCAAATCAAACTTTTCCATGCTCTTGCTGCTAAATGCTGCCCTCGACTGAGATTGGTTTAAAAGTTGCTGGTTTAACAAGCAACTTATGCGAGGAAAGGAGTACAAACGGCGACAGGTTTTGAGCATCTGAAATGTGATGAGAAAAGTTTGTGTTTAATAATTACTTTTTATACAAACAAAACGGCACGCGTACCATGCGTGTGTTTTGTATTGGTATGTGTGCTATCACAGATGAATAAATGCAATCGTAAATATTGAGTATGGGTATTAAATTCGGCAATTCCACTGGAGCTAAACAGCTGGGTGACGTTGCATAATTGGAACTAAAAAAATTAATACCGAAACAGAACGCAATTCGTTTAACCGCTCACAAATACATACAAACACCTGAACTAAACAACAATCGTTGCTCTCATTCGCACGGCTCTCTTTACACTGAGGATCGGCTTAGCGATCTCGTCGCTTTTCTGCTTACTTGACAAGGTTACCGCTGATAAAGCAGTCAAATAAGGTGGCGGTTAGCCTAAATATACTGAAACTATCATAATTAATAACATTTAACACATATGCATGAGCGCCATATAAACACATATCTTCTTTGAATTTTGCCATTCACAGTGACTAAACAGCTGTTATCAGTGTTACCAGTGTTGGCTTGCATCAAATCTTTTAAAATGCGCGCGCAACGGCATTAATTCAAAAATTTTTTTCCTGCTATGACGACCTTCAAGCGAATTGTCCATTTGCACGTCTATTTTGTAGCTGCGTTTAATCAGTTCACCCTAACGGTATTTCTAAAATCTTTCGCTCTACTTTGCTCAATAAATTCATTAAGTATCAAATTTTCTGTCTTCCAAAATAAAACGCTTGTCATCATTTTAAAGTTTATTTATAAAAACTGTGTTAATTACATAAAATTATAATGAAATCATTTAAACAGTACAATTGACAAATGATTAATAGCATTTATAAGTATTTTAACGTAAGAATATGCTGAGTTCATGCACATATGTATGTAAGTACGTTATATGTTATACAGGGTGAGTTTTTATATGCATCAATATTTGTTTGCTGGTGTTTTTGCAGAGTTTTAACAAATTAAAGCTACTAAACTTAAATCACAGATAACACTAAAGTGTTTGTTACAGTATATATGTAATTGTGTTTAATGTAAGTACATTTTCGTCGTAATTGTATGTAAGTAATTGGGTCTTTTGTCGAAATCATAAAAAGTATAACAAGATGGACTTAATGCTACATAGAAAATCGCTAACATTATTGCTGTATTTGTTTTTTTGAGTTTGTGTTTTTTTGTTTTAATTTTATTTTGTTTGTTCGCAATCAACTTTGTCACATTTGTGTCAATATTTTAAATGCAACAATTCCCTTATCAACTCTCAAACAATAAGTTTGTAAAAAGGGATTTTTTATCTGAAATGATTCTTCAAATGATATGCGCTTGTTGAACCCTCTCGATATATTGATCGTTTCTTGTTTCTTGTTCCTTGTGAATGGCACACATTTTGCGCTATGCGAATGGCAAAAACGAATCCGTATTTAGCTCTGCTTCTTCTCCCTACGATATGGACGCTTGGACGACTTAAACATGCACCTCCGGACAATCCTCGTCCTTGATGGATGTGTACTGCACTTTCTTGGCCACATTATCAAACACCGGAGTCATCATATACTTCAATTTGTCCCGACTGACATAGACCAGTGCTACCAATAGCCCCAGTAGGATCATGCTCAGCACGATCAGCAGAAAGATTAATGTGGCCGTGTGGCCACTGATATGGGGTGGCAGCTGTCCATAGAGCTGCTCGTCTTCAGCAATGTTGAGGAATGAAGCAGCCGCGTCCATCTCGGCGGCACACTCACCCATATCCAGCTGCAGGATGTGGGCTGGCGCTGGATCCACATGCTGCGCGCCATGGAAACACATCAGACTTTCTTCATTGCGGACAGTCACCCGTGTGGCCTGCAGCCACGTTCGGAACGATGATATCTTGCAATCGCACTCAAAGGGATTCAGATTAAAGTCGACGATCAGATCGCCGGTATGATTCTCTCGCTGCTGCAGCTCGTTGAGCACACGCATGTCGCTGGGCTTGACAAATGCAAACTTATTGCGCTCCAGATCGAGGAAGCGCAGGTTGTTCAGGCAACGCACCTCAAAGTTGATATCCCTGAGGAGATTATCCCCCAAATGCAAATCGCGTAGTGCGGGCAAGTCACAGAATACGTTGCGATCCTTGAAATGCGTAATCTCGTTCTGCTCCAAATGCAGTTTTTCCAGCTTCACCAGCTGACTGTATACGAAGATATCATGTAGATCTGAACTTAACTGCGACGAGCTGTGATCCTCGAAGGCATCAGTCAAATGGAGGCTCTGCAGGTTGCCAAAGTTGGAGAAGACACGCGGATGATGATGATTGACCTCGTCGTCGTTGCGTGAAATGCTCAAATTGTTGTGATTTAAGATGAGGCGCTCCACCCGAGGCACATGGTGATAGCTCTTGCCACGGATTTCCCGAATGTGGTTGCTGCTCATGTCGACTATCTTCAGCTGCTTGTAATTGTTGATGCTACCAAACACGTTCCACGGCAGTTCGGTAATGAAGTTACCCGTAAAAATCAGTATTTCCACCTGCTCAGGCATGTGCTCCAGCACACTGGTGTTGTTTAGTCCCGCATTTGTGCAATTCACTATGTATTGGGACGAACCCTCGTACATCTGATGGCCACAGGAGCATACTGACGGGAAATAGGGTCCACAGCTGGACGAACTCTCAGCACTGCCCAGCGACAGCGCTGCGTTAATGGCGAGCAAAGCCACGAGCAGCATTTGTGGCTGAAGCTGCGGTTCGATGGCCATCTCACTGCTTCTGCTTCGGATCCTGTTACGGTCCGGCTCGGGCTTGGATAGTACTGAAATTAATAGCAGAGCAGAATGTTTTATTAGTTGCGAATGCATTTTAAACTAACCAAAAGCCAGCAAGGCCACAGAATGCACCAGTCTGCCACTTGGCAGCCATTCAGTCGTCTAACAGACGCGAATGGACGCAAATTTATGCTAGCCAACTTGCAGATTTATGGGTTTATGAAAGGCTAAGCATTGCCGAGCAGCAAGTGAGCACACCTCAACCATATGGACTCCTACTACAGCCCCACTTCCAAGTTTGTATCGTCTGTTTACCACACACCCTCGTAAGGCCAATCAACGGCACCCACGGCGTATGGGTAATTTTTGTTTAGTGCCAAACTTTGTGTTTTTTTTCTTGGTAGCGCCAGCCACAATAAACGCCAAAAGGGCACTCAAGCGAGCTGACGAGGTATCCACATAAAGTTATCCCCCGGCCACATCTCCATCCCCTCCACCCTTCTCTCTACCCAACACCCTCAGCTCCTGAGCTAAGTTCAACCGCAGGCAGCAGTGAACCTTATTATTTTTTTTCTTCGCCTTTTATTGCTATTTGTTTAGCATCGACTGAAGACCAGAAACCAGGCTGCTTTTAAAGCTTAAGCAGCAAAATCAAAGTGCTTCAAAGATAAGCGGATCTTAAAGATTGAAGCGTGCTTTAATCAAATATTGTATACAAGAAATTGCGAAGAACTACAAATTCAGCTGGTTAATGAACATTTTACTTCCCATAAAGATTTTTAATATTATTTAAAATAAAACGAGCACTTGGTGAAAAGTCTTTAAAATTGTTGTATTTTATACATTCATTAAAATTGTTGCAAGGCATAAAAAGCACATACAATTGTTGAGTAATTTAAGCGAATTTCAAGTGTATGTGCCAAAACTTGAACTTGCGTGCTATTTGGCTTTCAAATATTAACAAGTTTATGGCGCTGACGTGTGTCTGCTATAAACCTGCCGACTATAAAGCTCAAATCTTCTTCCCTTGCTCATTGATTACCACGTTTTGTGGCTGTTGGCTCTGCGGCTCAATTAGTCGCCGTATGTCTCGTACCTCGTGCCTCGTTTCTCCAGCCTGATTGCCGGCTGTCTGCTGTTTGATGGCTAGTCCTTGTCCTTGTTACTCACAACTGTTGTTGCTCTGGTTGTCTGTGTCTCTTCCAATGCTAATGAGCGCATCGAATACCTGTCGCTAAATTGAAAGCTAACGGCAATTTAATGGCCTCGAACTCTCGTTACATTTTCCAATTATCATAGCTGCCAAATTTATTGTAGCTCGAAAATCGCGTCGGATTTTTAGCCTGACCAGTTGACACTTTAATACGGCTCAGTGTAAAGAACGTGTGTAGGAGATGTGTATGTGTGTGTGTTTGGGGGGTGGGGTAACGCGTGTCAATTTGACGTTAACCAGCACTGAACTGGACACACAAGCAGCTGTCGGTTTTAGTTTCTTTCTTTTTATATTTTTGCTGTAGTTTAAGCTCTTGTGCACTTTTCACACGTTGTGCACCTGCAGTTGGTGATTGTTGCTGTTGTTGTTGTTGAGGAACAAGCAAAGCATAAACGCCATTTTATGCCCCAAAACAAAGCAACAAAGGAAAGCGCAAAGCAGTTTGTAAAGCCAAACAAAATGGCGGACGGCGGCGCACTTGAACTCAAACTCAACGTTTATTTTGTGCTTGCCAGTGTTTCTAAGTGTGTGTGTTGGTATGTGTCACTTCCTGTTTGGCTGCCACACAGGCCAAAACACTAACAGCTATACTTACACACACCTCTACACTCCCACACACACACACACACACACATGCAGTTGCACATACTTAAAATTTAACTCGTTTGTGCTTACTTTTTATTCCCTCTGTCGTGTGTATTTGTGCGTACGTTTGTGTGTATAAACTGTTGCAATAATATTCCACTTCCCCACATTTCACTCTATTGTTTTATACATATGTACATTCCTCCCGCATCCTAAAGCAACAACAAATGTTTACCTTTCACCTACGTCGGTTTTTTTGTGTTCTTTATTATATGCATACATTTTTTCTCTAATCTTTTGCAGGCCTTAGCCAAACATTGCTCAGTTTTAGTGGGCATTAATTTTCTAATGTCAAACTATAAACATATTTGGACTTTTTAGTTTCAGTTTATTCTCGAATGTAACATATTTTCCAAGTTGCCGTAGAGTATTTACAATTCGCCGTAATGAATCGCCTTTTTCGTTTCTTGCTCGTTTTGTTTTGCTTTTTGGGCTCCAATTTATGCATGCGCGTAAAATAATAATAATAACAAGAGCAAGCGTAATAATAAAAGTGAGTTTTGTATTTTGCATTCGCATTTTGTTGCCTTTTTTGTACATACCCTGTATTTTTTTTAATTTGTTAGTCGTAAAGTGGCGGGCACTTAACAGTTGCATTTGCCAAGCGTCGTCTCGAAAAATAAACGGAAACAGGGCGTAGTCGTGTGAGTGTTCGTGTGTGTGTGTGGAGGAGTTAGTGGATGGAATTGAGGAAAAACCGGTAGATGGCATGGGGAAAAACGCAAATACGAAACGGAACACGGTTAATGAAAGGTGGGCACTCAATTTGTTACACACGCAGCAAACTGAGCATTTTCTGCATATGTTAGTTAGTGTGTGTGCGGTCTAATTAGAGCATAAACGTCGAGTGCTTAAAGCGATGACGGTACACGCTTGACAATACACAGTGGAAGGCAAAAGAACATTTGCAGATAAAGCACAAACTTATTGCATCATTAAGCACAGGCTGTCTGGTTTACAGTCGCTCAAAGAAATGTAATTAATTCTTAACGTATTGCATAAAAAACGCTAAAATTGCTCATTTCTAAGCATAAAGAACTTAACTTGACACAATTTAAATGCAAACGCGTTGCCTACTTTTGGGCGCAGATTGGTTTGGTTCCAAGTCTCGAGTGCCAGTGTTGCATATTGCATTAAAGCTAAGTAATTTAGTTTGCAAGTGAAGCTGAGAAAATCCGTTTGGCAACAGCGGCGGCATCGCGTTGCCAACTGCATTACGGAAATGGGTGAAATAGGGAAATGCTAATGCGGCCAACAAGCGTTTAATGTCTTGGCACTGCAGTCATTAAGCAAGAAAAGTTTAAAAGCTTTTTGGCCACGAGAAAAGAATGAAATGGAGTTTGAAGTGGCAAGCAACAGCAACAGAAATAGCAAGTAGACAGGGGGGCAGAAAGCAGGCGGTAAGTGGTAAAGTGGCAAAGTGGCAGCTAACTGTTGTTGGCTAACCATAAATTATGCGGTTGTGGGATCCTCATACTCTACGGCTCTGTTAGCGAGCATATTTGTGGTTGTTGGACGCATGCGTACGTGTGAAATACATTCCCTCCCTCTCACCCCTCCCATCACTCCCTTTCTCTCATGCTGTCTTTGTCACGCTGCTCAATGAATTTATTGGCTGTGCGACTATTGTTAGTGCTGGCAGAATAAATGCAATAAGGACAGCTCTTTTGATATGCAATTAAGTGTGACTGCAGTCGCCGAGCCTCTCGAAACTCAATTAGCAAAGTTGCGCACTGGCACAAGGGACACGACCGTGTACAGGATACACTATATACTGTACACTCTGCACGGAACACTGAACAGTATGCTCACTCTTAGTGTGAAACAGCTTCGAGGCGTATCTCTGGCACGTCCATGTCCCACGGCACTGGCCACAATGCCAAATTGGCGCACGTTGGCTTCATAATTTCATTATGAATGCACCGCGTGAAACAAAAATTACCCAGTGCACGGTTGTCTGGAGTTGTCCGTGGTGTTAAGTTCTGACTCACGTAGTCGAGGGCGTTGTCCGGCCACCGACCAGAGTTTGGTCCGTTTAGACTAATTAGCAGACTGCTAATTGCACTTGAACGTCAGAGTAAAAAGTAAGTGGTAACTGGTTTCGGGTTACTCGGATCTGCCACTTGCCACTGGACTTCCAAGTGCTTTTTGGAAAATACTTTGCTTTTTGTGTCTGCTAACTTTTCGCACGCAACTCGCGCCACGGAAGTTGTGAAAAATTATCTGACGTGCTGTAAGTGTGTGTGTGTGTGTGTTGCAGTGGCTTTTGGCTTGGTAAAGAAATGACCACAAAGCGACAGAGGAAAAGTTTTTAGTTTAGAATACGTGTCTATGAAATTCGGCGCAGATTTAACAAGCTAAAGGCGAATTTAGCTCTGTTTCTTGTCGTTAACAACACAAAATGCACTAAAGACACTTTCGTAGCCATACTTGTACCGGTTTTGGGCAATACAATCGAAAATCAAGTGCTTGCAATCATCCAATGCACGTGCAATGTATTGAGCCATAAAAATAGTCGTTTAGTACACTTACCTAAACGTTGAGCATTCAACGAAATGCAATCTGCTGATTTTCGATATATCCCTTAGCTGCTCAATCAACTGCCTACCTGCCATGGTTGCCATGTCCCTCACTGCCGCTGCCTGCTTCAATTTCAGTTTACCTTGTCCTGATCCCCATCTGGCAATCGGAATGAAACGCCTCACGCTTTTAAAGCGTAAATCGAATTCAAATTGGTAATTGGAATAAAGCGTAACAACGGCTCTCAATGCCAACACCCACACAACTGGCAACACGCCCACACACACACACACAGCCTGGAAACACGTAGTAACATTCACTATATATGCACGTGTGTGTGTGTGTGTGTGTGTTTGTGTGTGCACGTGTTGCCCAACAAGCGGAAAAAAGAAATAAAATGAAATCGAAAAAAAGAAAGGAAAAAATGCAGAATGAAGCGCCATTCACAATCCGTTTTTGAACAGCATTTATAGCTGAAGCTGGCAGACAGGTGTCAGCTCGGATCCATGACGAGTTCTCCCAGACTCTACAGCGTTGCGAGGATTGTAGTCAAAAATGCAATGCTGGTCAGCGCGAGAAATGGTGATGGGATTGCCGTCTGTTGTGGGCGACAATTTCAAATTTGCTTGGCCAGGCCAAACAGCATTCCCAGATCGAATCAAAACACGCAAACATGCAGTTGCCTTGCAGCTCACTTACTGCCCCTCCCTCTCCCTGCCCCTATTTCTCTCTAGCGTTGTGGCGCCCTTTTTGTTTGTGAAAATTTATGCCTGAAACGCGGCCAGCACGCGCGACACTTACAAATTGCATTAAAAGCGACCGCGATGAATTAAAAACTCGCGCCATGAATTCGCTTTAGGGGAGTGACGTTTCTAGGGGAGGGGTGAGGCGGACTACCCCATTTAGCCCTCTGCATGTTGCATTATTTGCTTTTGTTGCACTGTTGTTTTGGCCAACAAATGTTTTCGTTTTGCATATTTTGCGGGGTCTCTTTCCAGCAGGGAATTGCCTCTAAATGAAATTGAAAAGCTGAAAACTTTTACAAGGATCGTAAGCTGAACGAAACTACCAATAAAGTTAAATAATGAAAACTAGTTGGATTGAGATTGACTAAAAGCTTTCAGTGCAAGTATATGAATAACAAATGAGATTGCCCAAAGTCCGGGCTTTCGGGCTCTTGGGCTTTATATGGCGCCCATGTTGTTAAAAGCAATATAATTAGTTGTAATTAATTCTGATTGAAGTTGTTGCATTGAATTTCATAATCACTTTTTGGTCGGCGGATTCAGAACCAATTAAATTAATTAGTTATGCTTTCCATAGAACACAGTGAGTCTCATTCAACTTGTAAAACTTCCAAAGTCCCTTTAAGAGCATCACAACTGTTCTCGCTTTTAATGGAAACTTTACATTCTGTTCATTTTTTTATGCGTTCTTTCGCTTAGCCTAAAAACCACTAGAAATGTAAACAGTTTTGGCGTTCTTCTCGCCCTTTTTTTTACTGCTGCTCTACAGCATAGGGGGTCAGCACTCAAATACAATATTTTCGATTTCATCGTTGACAGGAAATGGTTTTTTGCGTTTTGGCTGCCCAAGCTTGGGCATCAATTTGGCCACCATAAAAACTCTGAATGAATGAATTTTTAATAAACGCCAGCATGGAGAAAAAAGCGAGTGCGAGTCTGTTAAAGCAACTACAGTAAAGAGGGTTCTCAGTTGGGTTTTTTTTTAATATTTTTTTTTTTTTTATATTCACTTGGCATATTTTGCATTTGAAATTTTGTGCAGCAGCTCGAGCTACACTTCCATCTGCTGAATTTGCTTTTAAGCTGCAGATAAAAAATAGTAAAGTAAAGAGAGGAAAAAAAAAACAATATAAAAAGTACAAAACTCGTTGCTTGTTTGAGAAATGTAAATCTGACAAATGGTTTTTTATGCTGGCGCTTTCGACTTTTGACTCTCAGCTGTTTGTTTCCAATTAGAGAGTCTACCACGGGGCGTATGATAATTGGATAGCCATGCATGGCACGTCGTCTTCTACCCCGTCTATTACTTGCCGTGCAGCCTGTCCAAGGCTCTTTTTACTGTTTGCTATTCGCCGCTTGCCGTACGCCTTTGCTCTTTGTCCAGCAGATAAATGGACAGCACCCGTGGGGCCAGCACCGGGCCAGTGGAGCAGTGGAGGTGAACAGTTGAACAGGTGAACAGGTGAAGAGGTGAAGAGGCAATGAAAAGTCAACAGCAACGACAACAAACATAGCTAGAAGTAGGACAAGAAATGGAGGTAAAAGCAACAAAGCCGCGTCAACAGCTGACAAGTGGCTCTAAGAAGCTAGCGACTGAGCAAGTGGCATTCAAGCAGCACAATTCCCTGTAAAATAATATATAGTAAGCCATATTCCTCAATTAAACTAATTAACACACTCTAATTAATTATAAATATTTCACAATCAATAAAATTTCACGTAACTAAACCGACAAATTAATTATATTCCAAACTATTTAAATATATGCCAAATAAACATGTTGCTCCCTTTTTAAATTTAATTAATTTGTAGGTAATCAATTTTATTAATTAATAATAAATAGTCACGTATTTACACACGCTTAAATGTAAACATTGCAAAAAAAAGTGTTTACCTTCAGTTTGTCAATAATTAAATTGAATTTTATGTGTTTAAATTAAAAACCAACAAATAATGGACTTTATATTATGTTTTCAACCCACTTTTGTAGATAGGGATTTATAGCCATACACACTTATACATAATCAACTCTTTGAAATAAATCAAATACGACTTCAGACAAGGTATACCCCTTAGCGCTAGACCCTACCAAGGGTATGGAAGTTAAGCATACCTTTGAGCAACACTGCAATAAGGTAGCAAAATGTGTGCAAGAAGTGAGATGGCTATAAATAGTAGCAGACGCCTTGGGAATGTCGTCGTCTGACAGTTGCTAAAACTATGCCAACGGCACTTAAGGTTAAAGCAGCAGCCAGTAGAGACCCGGAGGTTGGGGTCAGTGGGGCTTGCTAGGGGAGGCCAGACAGGAGATATACATAAAACTGGGGTCAGTGTGGCAGTCGGTTGTTAGTCAATGGACGACGCAACAGTTGGTTGGCCACTCGTTTTGGCTTTTTTTGGAGCTGCAGCAGCAACAGCAACAAAATGACAACCGCGGCGACACGGCAATTTGGCCAGGCTCGCAGCACATAAACAAAGTGACCAACACTCTGTTGTTTTCCCATTTGTTGTTGCTTTAGTAGTTGTAAAAATGTTTTACATTTATTGTGGCGCCTTTTTGCATGCACATCTGTACAACATTGCGTATACGCAATGTGGGTAGTCACTGTTTTGTGTGAATTAAATTAACAGCAGTTTAAATAAAGAGGAATTGAGTTTACTAATGATAAATTAGCTTATTTGGTAAAGGCTTTAAGTATTACCATTCAACTTTTACGCTCTTTAAGCTTACTGAAGCGGCGAAACTATTAATATTTTCGCTCTTAACAATGCTGACAAATTCTTACAATTAGAGCAGGCGCCACTTTGCAAATATTTGGCGCAATTTTTCATATTAAATGACAGGCGAGAGCTTGAGCGGGGGCAGTGGTGCAGTGGTGGTCGGTGTGGCAGAGCAAAGCAAATGGCCAGCAGAAGGTCGCCGGAAAGTGGCACAAATAAAAATTGCAGTCGAGGCTGTAAAAACGGCGCTCAACTGTGCGCCAACTGTGATCAATCTTCATTGTTGGACCAGCGAACTGAAGGCAACATAGGTAAGGAAAGGGGTAAGGCGATGCGAGGGGATCTACAGTCAGTGAACATAGTATATAGTCAGTTGCAGCATATTTCGGGCGCTGCAGGCAACGGAACTCAAGCATGACTTGTCCTCAGGCGCTTGCATGTCCTTGTCAGTGGAAACAAACAAGCAACAGGGAACCAAATCCTCCATCCAACATGGAAATGCAAAGCGAACGAAGAAAAAATAGCAAACAGAAGATGAGAAAGAGAAGAGAAATGCATTGAAAAAGAGACACAAAAATGGGCAACAAGCGAAAATAGGAAAATTGCAAAATATTTGCAACTGTCGCCATAGTCGAAATACACACATTCAAAGAGGAGAAAACAAATGGGCAGTGATTACGAGTGACTAGTGAATACCCTGTATTAATCCCAGTTTAACCAAAAGTCATTAAACTGCTAATTTTTGATGATTACTAAGTTGACTTTCAAATATTAGTTTATGCGTTGACAGCACTTTATTATGCCCTGCTTATACTGTACAGGGTATTGCAATAAAAAAGCCAAGCAAATGAATGAAGATGAAGTAGCAGCCGGCATAACGAAACTTGAATGTGGAAATGGACATGGACATGGAAATGGTCAAGAAAATGGACATGGTCAAGCTGCAAATGTTGGCTTAGTTGCCAAGCTGGCAGTTGGCCTGATTGCCGAGATCTGGTCACAAGATTGATTGGCCACTGTTGGTGCCAAGAGTCCATTTCGTTCAATCTAAAATCAGTACGTTGTGCAAAATATCATTACGGAACTATAGATCGTAAACGACTTCAGATAACTTCACTTAAACTTTATAAAGCTAAGGTTTAAAAGTGTTTCGCTTAACTTTTAATCCCTGACATTCTCACTCTCCAATTTTATATACCTTTTGTTCTAACGCCTATTAACGCCTGTTTATTGTTTGCTGCTTGTTATTCAACTCTCGTTACTTTAGACTCGTTACACGCCGTTTTGTTACTCGTTACTCGCTGCTCGTTGCTCGCCT
This sequence comes from Drosophila dunni, assembly GCA_018152125.1. Classification (NCBI taxonomy): domain Eukaryota; kingdom Metazoa; phylum Arthropoda; class Insecta; order Diptera; family Drosophilidae; genus Drosophila; species Drosophila dunni. The sequence continues at coordinate 411,574 of JAECXC010001197.1, read as the reverse complement.
CGACTTTGCAAAATCTTTTCATTTCTTGATGGCCTTTGTTGTTATTGTTTTGTTGCTGACTTTCTGTTTGCTTCGAGTATTTGCAGTCATTTGTATTACTTTTGTTATCGTTCTTTTTTCTTTCTCTCACTTTTGTTTTTACTGTTTTGCTCTGCTTCTATGAGTTGGCATTGCATTTGTGCATTGGATTTCCAACGGAGTCCTCGTCGAGGTCTCTCATTGTAAATTGCTTTTGTTTCACAAGTGTTTCGAGGGGCCTGCAAAGGGTGTGAAGGCTTTGGACATTACCAGGTATGCGGCCGGGTTAGAAAAGCAGGTGTTTATGCAGGTAACTGAGCCGTGAATTATTTCTTTATTTTCATCTTCTAGTTTTTGTGCTTTTTTTGCCACTAACCAACATCAATTTTGTGGCATAAACTGCAGAATGTAGCAGAGCAATTTGTTAAACATTTCTGCACTTTAATTAATGAAATTTTGTAGTAAAAAGTTAAGGCCAAAGTGATTTCTGATAAGATAACACAAAATTCACTCAACGCAATCTGCTCATATCCATCTATCACTCTGCTAATCCTCTACGGGATTGTTCCATTCCGTTTAACAAAGTACTGAGAACTTTAAATAACAAAAGCTTTCAATACTACGAAAAAGGGAGAAGAGAAGATATAAAAAGGAAGATTAACATTAAGTTTAGTGTTATTTAAATGCACTTGCAACTCAGCAAGCTCATTGGCAACTGCTTGCTGGACTTTAAATACTTTTGCGAGCTCCTAACTAACTGTCAAGTTGAAAGTCTTTGGGCAATGCCAACGGAAAGAGAAACCAATTCAGAGAAATCCATAAAAACCAACATTAATGCCTTAATTTTGAGCTTAGCAGCGAAAGTTGTAAGCGCACAAGGGCAACTACTCGACAGAGATGTAGAAAGGGAGAGAGAGAAAGGGATAACCATAACGATAAAGAGCGAGAGATACAGAGTGGGAGTGGGTTGGAGGGTAGGAGAGTGGTGGCTAACAAGCAAACTTTAGCGAGAAAAAAAAAAAATATATATATATATATAATCTTGCACAAAAACTTTTCGCACGATTTTAACGCATTGCAAAGCGCTGCTTAAGCCATAAAAGTGCTGCCTTGGGAAAGGGGTGTAAGGGTGAGAGACTGAGAAAGCATACCAGGCAGGTCACAAGAGAACTAACGCCAACTGCAATTTGCCTTAAGGTGCGGGGCACGCAGAGCTGAGGGACTGTAAGCAAAAAATTGGCAGTAGACCTGCGGAATGATAAAAATTTTTAGCGCGACAAGTTTGCTTTTTCAATTTGATGTAAAGCAGCCCCGCGCATCGAGGCGGGGATGGACAAGGGGGGTGGTTAAAGGGACGACTGTTAAATAGGGAAAGGGAGTGAAAAGGGAACGGGATGGCCTGGGATGGGATGGGAGTTATGTGCAACTTGTGCCTTGAGATGCAGCTACAACGAAAATTGAAAATTGCTTGAATTGCATTTTTCGCTGAAGACGGCAACTGATGAAGGGTCGCAAAGGCCCTGGAACGGAGCAGATGTCGGTGCGGGGATGCAGTGGGCGGGAGGTAGGTTGATGACTGAATTCACTGAGGCATTTTGGCGGAAGACATACAGACAGATAGACAAACCGACTGAGAGACAGACAGAGAAAGAGAGGAAACAGCTGTTGAGAATTCAGGAATGCCTTGCAGGCTGGAAACGCGGCGTATGAGCAACTTTCCACTCAAGTACTACAACTTGCAATTTTATGTTTGTTATGACATATTCCCAACTTGCCACACTCACACCCCGCCATACTCCAGCCCTTTTCGTACTCCTCTCGCTCTCCCAGCCCTCCATGCAGTTCAGCATGTTTGCGTAATTAAATCATTGAGATTCTGACTTTGCTTTATTTGTGTGCAATGTGGGTGAAGGTTGTGCCTCCAAACTGACTGACGGACTGATAGAATGACAGACTAGGGATGCCTGTAAGCCAGATTGAAGTAATGAGAAGATTCAGCGAACACTTCGCGACCACAAAACGTAATTGGAATTGCGGATGTGGAATCCAAACAGTGCAACTGACTTTGACTTGCATTTCTTATATATCTTTACATCCTCCTTTTGATTTATCATTTGTACCTCTCTGCTTTGCAGTTTTTCGTAGTTCCATTTGGAACACCATACACCGGTAATATGATTGCGAAAAGGCACAAGAGACTGCGAAACTGAGTCAGAACGGACTGTCAGTCAAAGGTTAAATTATATTAGTGAGGACTGTAGTGTGTTTTCGTTTGGCGAATGGAAAAAAATGACTGGTTTTTCTAAGAACGAAGTCCCTTTGATGTGTTTAAAATACTGCTCCAACTCACCTTTTAAATAGGATATGGCAATCAAGTGAGGTCCTTTAGTCAGCTTTGCTATCCAGACAAGTGCTAAAATGATCAAAATATGCAAAAAACATAAGTAAACTTTAAAGTTAAATGTAATATAAATTTTAAAGTCAAATTTTACATTAGAATATATTAAAGTTTAATGCTGTTTGTCCTTGTAAAGCAATTAGTTTGTCTGCTCAGTTGTCAACTGCAAACTTGATTGCTGTCTACCATTCATAAATAATGAAAAAGTTTTAAACAATTAATGTCTACGGTTTATTTGCATTTCTAACTTGTTTGAAATAACTTTCAGTCTTGCATTTGACTTTGCCATTTAGACTTGTATATATTTATTTCTCCAGCTGTCATCTGTTTAATCTCTGGGGAGTTCTCTGCTTCTGCTGCTGCTCTTATACCCGTCAACTAATCAAGGCAAATGAAACTTTTGTCATTTAATGGTTATAGTTATTGTTGTTGCTGTCACATAAAAATCTAGCATCAAAACAAACAAAATTGTGATAAATATCCAAACTGACCTACGACCCCAAGGCCAGCAACATTTGCCCAGTTAAAGTCCTTTTCAGCTCAAGGGTTCTTTTAGGGCGCAACCAAATAATATGCTGTGTAAGATGGCAACAACTTGGACTTATCTTGAGCCAGACAACAATGTATAGAAATTGCACAAGAGAAATACGTTTGAAATAAAAGAGTAGAAGACACTGGCAATTGATAAGCAGCAAGGCAGCAAGAGAAAGACAGACAAGAGCAATAAATGAAAGGATATACCAAACACTGGCTGGCATTAGAGATGTGTAAAATGAACACCAACCCAAATACAGAAATAGAATGAAACAAGCCCCCAATGTGCCTGGAACTTGCTTAATATAACAGCCGTTAGTAAACGTAAAAGAAAAGTGAAATATTCGCATAGACACATGAATATCTGACAGAAAAATGGAAAAAAACCAAAAAGAAATTGGTTGAAACTTTGTTTTCTGTTGTGTTGTGAGCGAGTATGCTGTCGTTCATTTCATATTGTGCAAATATTTATGTAAACAAGCAAAATGCATTATGTGCCCAGTGCTGTCTTTATTATATTTCCAAAAGGCACACAACAAACGGCCAAAGTTGAGCAAGGAGCGAACAGCAGGCTGAATGCAGCATGCAGAAGACAACAGAGAAGTAGATGCAAGGATGAAGGAAACAGACAAGCAGGCAACTAGGCAGACAGAAGCCAGAAGCAACAGCTCTCCAATTGAAAGTCAAAACAAACGAGCTGCAGTTTGCCACGCCCACTGCACAGCAGTTCCCTAGACTCCCTCTCTCTTTCTTTCTCTCGGTTCTCCTACCCCTTCGACTGCATTGTCTTTGGACATAAAGTTTTGGCTTTCGGCACGTTTGCCATTATGCATATGCTTTCATATTCTCGTATAGTCTGCCGCTTCTTGGCCTTTGACTTGCTGGCAGTCTGTCTGTGTGTGTGTTTGTGCATGTGTGCAGTCGGAAACGGAAATGAAGCACAAAAGTTTCATAGCATAAGCTGGCCCTGGGCATTGCCATTATAGTTAACTACTGTACACACACATGTGTCTGGGCTATAGAAGCTGCTTTCTCCTATTAGTTGTTGGAGATTCTTTTTTGACCCGGTACTCAACCTGTAGAATGGTGCACATTTAAGACAACAAACAGAGGAGGCTTCTTAGACACCTTAACAAACACATTATTCTACTAAGCTTTAATATAGATCTAATAACATTTTGTTTAACCGGTCAACGATAAATCAAAATTTAATTTTCAGTATTCAGTCTTTTCTACAGTATTTCCATATGATTGTACAGGGTCGTAAACAGCATCGTTCGCTTCGCCTTGTTGCCTTTACTACAAGTTTCATTTGTTTTTGGTTCCGGCTGCTTTGCTGCTATTATTTTAAATTATTTTATGACCTGCACTGACCATGATTTACTTATAAAAGCCAAGTCATAATTCATGGTCGGAACTAATTGTCTGAACATTTTTCGAGAAGCTGCAGCTTAATTGAAATGTGAGCTCTGGATCCGGGATAGAAGTAGCAACAGGAGCAGCTATTAGTCCTTTTCGCAACATGTTTGCATCCTGTTTATGAAAGCGCCTTTAAATTAAGTGCTTTAGCCACTCTGCTGGCACATTGCGCATACGTCACGTCGACTGGCAACATATTCCTACTCTTGTGGCTTTGTGCGGTAACCATTTTGAAGTTCAAACTGCCCCACAGATTTATGAGCCACTGAGAAATGTGGTACTCCACTCCAGATTTCTGACAAAGATTTAGAGAGGTGCACAGTCAAGTTCAAGTCAAGTTGCCTTGAGAGAGATTCAGTTTATTTGAACAGAATGCAACTGATGGTTGCTACTAGACAAACACTTTGAGGACTTTAGTTCTTTAGTGCGTCAGCTCTTACATTTCTCCTGTTTCGAGTATGACAAACGGTATTCATACGAGTAGTTACTCCGATTGACTGTCTAAAGCAAGAGAATAAAGAAAACTTTGAAGTACTGAAGGTCGTAGATTTACCCTTTATCAGTGCTTCAACTAATTGAAAACTCAAAGTTGATATTAGGTCACAAGAGCTTTTAAATGTTTACCTCAGCTTATTAACTTTATACTGAACAACTTATTCCATATATTTATATATATCAGCTTATCAAAATGTTTGTAATTCTTTTGTCAGACGCTTAAAGGCAGCTTTTCATTAAATCTAATCAGCTCTTGATTAGCTGCTAATGAATTAATCCTCCAGACGCCTCAAAGCATGCTACACATTTTGTTATTGTTACATTTTTCTTTTCGTTTCTTTTCTTGTTTCTCTTTGTTTTCGGTTTGATTTTGATCATTTAATGACAACAAAGAAATGGCAAAAAATTAATGAAAAAGAAGCGAACAAAGTTTGCCTGCTTGACTTCGATATGTTGTTGCTTCTGCCTAACACAAAATAAATCGAGTTCATTCTTAAGATGTCTCTAATGTTGTTGCTGTTGTTGTTGTTAGCCTGTCTAGGCCTTTCTTTTGTTGTGCTTTGCATATGGTTTGTGGGCTGATTCATGCCATGTCTCATGCATTATCTATTGTTCCTCTCGCCAGCATTGTTATGCTCGGCTTTATGGTGGATTTAGGTCTGCTTTTGACAATCCCCTTAGACCTACCACATACTCCTGCACTAAATACATACGGTGTATACTTGTAAATCATTTTACGTTCCAATTTCATCAAGAGCTCATGCATCGTAATACTGCAATCCTTGTGAACAAGAGAAGACGAGAAATTGATTTTCCGATTGTGTCTACGCATAGCAAAGACCTGTCTGTCTCCCTGTCCGTCTGTCTAACTGTCTCTTCACATCCTTTATTCATATTTTATTCACTTAAATTGCCAGCTCAGCTTCCATTTTCCAATCACCCGTTGAAGTAGAAGTAGAAGTAGTGTGGCTATCCTTCAATTTAGTTTGCTTGTCTGGCCAACATTACAAAATTTAACACATGACCGAATGTTAAACCATAGTCTATTCTTGTTGTTGTACTTGTTAAAGCCATGTTAAATTGTCAACAATAATGCGACTGTCGAACATGATGAATAACTGTTTGTGGCAGTTTGCTAGCAGCTCTTGTCGCATACAAACCCATCCATTCCTTTTGCTTTAGTTTCTGTTGCATTAGTTCATTTCACTTTTTACACATTCTACAGAGTTCTGCGGTTCTAGTTCCGTTTAACATATATCTTTCCCACAGCTGGCAGAAGTTGATGTCGCGTTAATTTGGAGCCAGCTTCCAAATGTCAAAATGTCAAGTGAACAAAATTTTGCATCATGAGAAATGCATGTCAGAACGTAGCCGCGAACCGATTTGTCACTGTATAAGTGTATCTATTCCACAGTGTATGTGAGTGTGTGTGTGTGTGTGCGTGCATGCGGGTGGGTGTGTAACCGAAACCCAAGCCCAAGTGCTGAGCACTCTGCTGGCACACTCCGCTGTAACCACCAAGCCAGCTGTCTGTCTGAAATAGTTATCGGGCATTTCCCCTAACAGCACGCCTCGTCAGCATAATGATAATGCCTATTATTAGCAGTTGCAAGCATTTGCATGCATTTGAATTTGCATTTCGTTTCCACGATTCACAACACTCTGCTACAGAGCAAACGTCAGTCATGCAGTTACAAGACAAGTCGGATTGGGACTTATTTTTAGTACAAGAGTGCGAAAATCGAATCGGAAGTTTGGCTCAATGATATCAGCTACCAAATTTCTTTGATAACTGTTCACTTTCAGTGTGTTTTATAGTAGATTGAACTCATAACTTGTTGAGCAAACTATAGCAATTACCCACTTTAATTATGTTTAAGTCAATCATAATTATATCTCTTATATTTTCTCAGCCTTACAGCACTTTGTACAACTTAATTCTGTTAGATAGTGTAATAAGTGCTAGTGCTCCGACATGCGTTGGGTGGAGATAACTACAGTAGCTGGCTCTCACAGGCCCTTTCGGTCTTGATTTATGCACGCATTATAACCAATTACACGAACCGTCGGCAACTTTGGGTGGATAGAGGAAAATGCTCGAGGCATTTATAACTCGAAACCAAATACTTTGACTTCGTGTGTGTGTGGGTGGGTGTATGTGTGTGTGTGCGTGTGGGTTACATTCGTAGGCGCTAATTGAATTAGCGGCTGTTCAGTTTCTCAGTTGATCTCTTGGGTTTGCGGTTGTGATTTGATGATTAGTTTTGTTCCATTAAAGCGCTTTTAACCCGAAGGTGCGTCAGTCCAATTGTTTGCCCGTGGGATTTATTCAGTTGCCAATTGCACTAAAGTCTGGCAGATGTAAATGGACTGAGCTACTTACTACAGTTAAGCCATGAATGTAATTAAATTGCAAGTGCCATTGGCAGGATTAGCTGATAAAGTGCTCGGTAGTTGGTTTATTGGGTGGCCAACAGCCCAACTTAGATACTTAATCGAGCCAAAGCTCCATGAAATTGTTAATCAAATGATTTAAAGCCTGCTGCAGTTGAAAGCCTATGTCAAAGTCTTAAATTAGCTCTGGTCCATGCAGCCACGACCTCACCTGGCTTCTTAAGGTAATTGCATTGCCAGATTATGGCTTGTTATGGGGAAATATTTCCATAAAGCTGCAGTTGATGTAATTTTACATGCCGAATGCTTTCCATATTCGCATCAATCAATGTCAAGAAAATGGAAAATATCTTCAACACTAAATGGGATAAATTAAAGTTTAATAAACTCACAGTTGTCAACTAAAGAATAAAAATGAAAACTGATTGAATACCTGAATTTATAAAGCTTTTATGCAAAGGTTATAAATTAAGAGATTATTAATATACTTATGAGAATATCTTATCCGCTCATCTTTAAGCAAACTCTTCATTTAAGTTTTTACGTTCAATGCAATCTTTTAAATCAAAGAAAATGAGATTTTCTGAACTGACAGCTTGTCCGCTGTTGGCAGCTTAATTAATTTCTTAAGCTTTGTCTCAGTGATTTTTGCTTTTTCTTGACTTGAAAATGAAGGCGACTCGATTACTGGCTGACTGCCTGAGGTAGTAAGCCAGAGTGGGGGGTGAGTGAGTGAGTGACGAAGCGGGAAAGCTAAAGGTTGCGGGAATAATCAAGGTATTCATTGAAAAATGCAACGCGACATTTCCGTTGTGACAGCGACTGTTGCACTGAAATGAAAATGAGAACGAATTGCGTTGGCGTTCCTCCCACTCCACTCACTCCCACCTCCTCTTTCGCTTTCTACCACCCACCCACTCATCCCTTTCTGCTGTGGTTCGGCACATTTCTCTTTAGTGCCTTGGGCCTTCCTCGCATCGTGCTGTGTTCTGTTGTGTCGTGTGCGTGATTTATGTCACACGGAATGCAAATACATGGGTAAACATGCAAAACATTTCACAGACCATAATATGTACATACATTTCTCACATACAAATGCAAATACAGAAGTATATAGTGAAAGAGTGAGAGGGAAACAGAAATAGCAAGAGAGCTACGGAGATTGAAAGGTATACTTATTTGGAGTTTTGCGACTGCCATCTACTGAGCTCTAATACAGAGTGCAAAGCCTAGAGGTTCTTTAAATAAACCAAGTAACCTTTGACATTTTTCCGATTAGAGCAAAATGGTTTCTCAACTGTCTGACAAATATGAAAAGTATTTTAATAGTTTCAAAATCTATTTATTTTTCCATTAAGCAAACAACTCTCTCTTGTTATTGCGTTTATATAAGTGCTATTCAGTTCTTTGTTAAATCGCGTTTTATATAATATAAATTCATTGACTGCCAATCAATTTGACACGTCTCGTTAACGCATTTAATCGATTGTCCATGTCACATATTTGACGTTCCGCATTTTAAACAGTCAAACAAAAAAAGGAAGTGCTTTAAGCAAATAAGAGCACAAATATGCAGCTAGAACACACTCTGTAGTATGCTGTGACTTATATGATAAGTTCCAGTTTTAGAGTAAAGTAAATATTTAAGTTAAACAAGAAATCTATAACAAATTAAACAAGTTTTTATTGTCTTAAATATTTATTTTTTTAGTAGTGCATACCATCCACGCACTCGTTTTGTTTTTTTACGTGGTATTATAATGTATTGCATAATATAAATCAGATTTATTGTGAATAATTAATTAAATTTAATGAAATAATAAAGTGTATGATAAAAAGGTACGATAACAGTTATTGTTTATGCATACACCCATAAAAACATAAGTTAATTTCCATACCTACGTATCACAATATCAACAGATAAAATGCACTCGTATTAGCCAAGTTATCTTCTTGCTGTAAATTACAGTACTAAATCGATAGTTAGCTATAAATTACATGTGTGATTAATAGCATAATTGTTTTCAATTAGCATATATATACTTTGTGGTAATCTTTAGCCACTTGTTAGCAGCACAGACTTGAGAAGAGACTTGAGAATGTGGCAACAAATAAATTCTTTGGGGCTTTGTTAAAGTATGCAATTTATTGTGTAAATATATGTGGAGTTAACGGCGTGTAAATGGTTAAATAAATTCAATGTACATTTTTGCAGTTGTTAAATAGTTTTGGGGCAACGACAACAAAACAAATGAATCGATAGTGCCACAGGGAACAAATGCACAGAATTGCATAGACCGTAAAATGCAAATCAAATATTTAGTTTTAATTTGCTTGAGGCAGACGTATGACTCAATGCCTGACTAATTTCGACTGACTGACTGAGTGACCCGATTGATTGATTGATTGCATATATAATTTGCATTTCACCTATGGCAGATTTGATTCCATTCATTTGCTGCTGCTGCATTTCATGCTAATTAGCCAATGCAACGGTACGCAAAATGTGGTTCAATTATTTGGACAAAGCTGTCCCCAAATTTAGTATTATAGCAATTTCCATTAATGTGAACGTGTGTGTGTGTGTGTCATGTGCGTGTGTGTCGGCGCTTTGCTCAACACTGATAACAATCTACATGCATGTCGTTTCCCAACTTTTCACCGCTTTCGTCTACACGCTTTTCCGACTTTGCTCGCTGCCATCTTTGAATGGGGGAAAAACACACACACACACACACACACACACGAAACTCAAACACTGAGAAATAAAAACGCTGAGGTGGCCCAGCACAAAGTAAACGGTGTGTAAAGCGTCGGCACAGATATAGTCAGATATATATATAAATGTTGTTGTTGTTGTTGTAGCTCTTCTTGCTGTTGTGGTTGCCCCATTGCTTTGTGGTGATGGTAGAAGAAATGCAGCATAAAGCAAATCGTGTCAATGACATTTGGTGACATACGCCGCTAAAGCAACACACTAATACACACGCACACCAACACACTCTCACACATGTACACCGTACGGAAGATGTGCTTGAAGTTGGAGCTGATGAAGTGAGGATTTCCGCACACTAACAAAAGTCTGGTAAGTTAAATTTCTACTTTTATGTGGAATTAAAAAAATTGCCATTAATCTAAAATAATTAAAGCGCTGTTTATCGTTAACAGCAGTTCAGAATTTACACATAATTATAAACTGTTAAATGTTTTAATAATATACTATAGACTTATATACTGTAGATTAGATAATATAAGCAGTTTGAACATGTATCTTATTTAACTTTTAGTTAAGTTTTTTTTTAATATTTGCTGAAGAAATCGAACTTGCTTTTTCCAGTGTAGTCTAGAACGAGCCAAGAAAAACGCTCGACAACTTGGGCTAGAAAAAATCCAATACAGATAGCAGAAAATTGCTGCGAAACAAGATGCACAACGGCAACAGCACTTACAACGACAACAACGGGTTTTTCTTTGGCTAAACGGCCAAGTGGGCGTAGAGGGGCACAGGGGAGCAGTAAGTGGGCAACGGTGAGGAGGCAGGGGTGTCACACTAACAATTTACCGCTATACTTTGTAAGCGCCTATTAATAGAAACGCTACTTTTTTTTCTTCTCTTTTTTTTTGGGTCATTATGTTGATGCTGATGGGAACTTTGAGATGGCATCGATTCCAAATTTGATTGAGGTGAGTTAAGTAGCTGAGATGTGGGTGAGAGTTGTGTAAGTAGCAACGAAAGTTTTTCATCTTATTTCGTTCTGGATTTTGCAATTTGATTAGGGATAATCTTTAAAGATTCATTGTGTCAGTTGATGAATCAAATTGTTTCTGGTTTGTTTTTATGTGACAGTTGGGAATGCTATTTAAGTTTGGTGTTGGAAATGTGATGAAACTGTAATAAATTTCCAAAGCTTTAAAAATAATGTACAGCAAATTGTTTTCTATATTTTAGTTTTAGACAAATAATTTACCATTATCTGTAACCACAAGGCTAATTAATGGCAACTGTACAAAGTCATTCCACACACACATCGCTGTGAATAATTAGCTCTAGTGCCAACTAACTGTTATTTAAATTCTTTGCCATCCTAATTTGGCCTTAATTTCAGTTCATTTTATTTGCATTTACATTTTGTTGATTTAAGTTCGATTTATTTGCTGTTCAATGGCCGACCCAACAATTTATTTGCTTCCATTCAAATTCAGATATCAATTTCGATTTGTTTTTTTCTCTCCTCTTTTATTTAGTTAGTATACGGATTTTTTGTTCTGTTTTAACGCCATATAATTTTATTTGCATTGTAGTTTTTTCGGTGGCCGTTTAGCTGACCGCAGCGCATTTTTTGCACCACCTGAAAATTCGAATTTATTTTAAGTTGAAAAGTCCATGAAAATCAGCAGAGTACGAGCCGAAAATTGAAATGATCAAAGAAATTAAAATGTAAAATGTTTTGCCAGTTTTTGTGGCTTTTTGTCAGCCAGCGGAAATTGTAATTTAAAACTTTGCCACTCCGCACACTGTTTGTGTGTTCATATTTGCCTTTGTTCCTATTGTGTTTTGTTTGTGATGACACGAGAATGTATTTAATTTCATTAAAAATATATATTTAATACTGTCAACTACATTTAAATGAAATGCTAACTGCCGTCAAACACAATTATTACAAGCAACACAAACAAACTGGATTCAAACATTGTTTGAAATGGCTCTTAAGCGTATCGCGTAACATAACTGTACAAATGTCATCAATTGATGGGAAGTGTTAACATGCCACCTGTTATTCTATGTAGGGTATATTATTATTACCTTTCAAGGCTTTAAGTTGTCAGCTATGAGTACTTGTTGACAGTTTACGGCTTACTTTAAAGTTAATAGAAATGTGCAAATAATGCTGATATGAAGTATACGCAACGTGTGACCGCTTTAATACTCTGCCGTTTGATGTGCGACAAACGATTTAAAAATTGTTGCCACCAATTACCAATGTCATTTGTCACACATGTCAGAGACAAAAAAACCAGAGCTTGACAATGAACTGGAGTTTTCCGACAAGAAACATTCACCGTCACATTTGACAAAGCACAAAAAAATGTTTAAAGGAAAGCGCAGAGCGAAAAAGTTTTCATTTTAGTCTTTAACTTTAACAGAACTTGAAGTAAAGTTACAAATTTATTCTTGTTGTGAGCTGACTTCGTAAATGCTATAAAAACCTAAGAATATTGTGCAAATATACAAAGTTTAAAACGGCAACTATTTGTGTAATAATTTTAGGGGCACAAAATAGGGAGCAACGGCAAACAGTACCAGTAATTGGCTGCAGTAAATATTTGTAAAGTCACTTAAATTTTGTTTGCACCTGACACTCAGTGCGTATACGTTATACTTATCGTATCTGGTACTTTGCATCTCTTTATGGCACATATTATTTATTTACATATTGCCCTCTTGCTATTTATCTCTTTATTACAACAGGACTGCAGTCTGTTCTCCCATATTATTTGCAATAATTTACATTTGCATATTCCAACTGCCAACTGCAATGTTGCCACACGCAAAGCAAACAACAATGGCAAGAACTGGGAGTACAGGGCAGAGATCCGAGCAAGAAATTGAAGCTACTAGTGTTTCGAATGCCGAAAGTCAAATAAGGTTCCAAGGCAGCACGAGCAGAGGTTGCAAGGGTTCTCGAATTATGATTCATAAATATGAACGTTTTTGCATTCACTTCATAAACAAATCGTATTTAACTAGGTATGCATAAGTAAGAGCTGGAAATCTTGGCTATATAAACAGTATTTAAATGGGCTAAAGATTAAGTTTTGCATAATAATTGGTAGCTGCTGGCGAAGGAAAAAACGAGTACTGTCTTTGCACTGTCTTCCTTTTGGCGCTTTTAGCGGTTTACAAAAATGCAAACAATTTGGAAACACTCGGAAATAGAATGGAATTAAATTTAAGAACACATCTAAATTTGTTTTATTTTTTGTGCTTACTTGGAAATGAATTTATTCAACTGTTAATCTGAGCTTTAATATTTGTTCACTGCTTTTAACATCATCCACCTCGACAGCTGTATGACCTTCGTTCTTTAAAAGTATTAGTATTCTATTGAAAATTATCCGCGCATATCTAAAAATTCTGCTCATTAGTTTTAATATTATTTGCTGGCATTGATTTGATCTGATTTATATCAGCGCTTAGTGCTCTAATCACATTACAGTGCGTCGCATGACTTGCCATGATGATAAATCATTAAAATATGTGATACAACAGTGTGCTCTACAGTACGCCAGTATATTATCGACAGCTCTTGTACCCTGTATACCCCTGGGTAGTGCTAGCCTGCCTTAGCCATTCAGTTGTTGGCTGGAAAATGAGCTCGAACTTCATATGGTGCATGCATAATTAATTAGTGTACACATGCATAATTATAATTACGGGCAGCAACTAACGGCTGTTCGGTTTGCCCCTAAACCAGAGTCAAACCAAAAACGGTCGCATAGCAATAACAGCAGTAGCAGAAACAACAACAACTATGGGAATAATAACAACGGCAACAACAATGTCATCAAAATTCAAAAGAATTGGCAATTTGTGCGTGTTGTGATGCTCGCGCTGCCAGCCAATGCGGCTATTTGTCTTTTATAAGCACAACAACAACAGCACCAACAACAACAACAACAACAACAACAACAACAGCAACAAATAAGCAATGTTAATTAGCTGCGTGAACCAGAAACTGCAACAATTTGTTAACATTTCTAAAATGCGCACAACAACAACAACAACAAATTGGGTTTACGCCGGTTTGCGGGGGAAATGTGACGTAGCAATCGACATTGATGGCTGCTTCGTGCTAGCTAACCCCTACTCCCCTACCCCCTGCCCACCCCACTCTGCTCCTAAGCCCCTTAGCCTCGTCCTGCTGTGTCGCAACTAGATTACTGAATAATTGAGTGCTGCGTATAATGAAATTCGTATTCAAAATTCGTCGTCATTCAACGTCATCGCCGGGTTCTCTCTGAGCCAACCTAACCCCACCACCCACTCCCCTCTCTTCACCCCTAAATGGAGTGTGGGGTGGAGCGTTGGTTGACTAAATGTTTGCGCCTCGTGATTCAAGTTGAGGCCCCGCACAAAAACGGAAATGGGGAATGATGTAGTATGCCGTGTACTGGGCCCGGCTAAGCCCTCTATAAGTACGTGTATAGCGTGTTCGCTCTCTACTCTCCTTCTACCCCTCTCCGTCTCCCCCCCTCTCTTTCTCACTCACACTCCCTCTGTGTGCGTGTGTACGGCGTGTGTCTGTATTTGTTTTTGTGTAGCCGACTTGCATACATAATACGCAGAGTGCCAAGCCTCAAGCCCTCCCAATTCCTTTCCAGCACACTCCTCGTGTCCCTCATGGCACCTGTGTGACCAACGCTTGACTGCCATCGGGTCACAACATCATTCAACGCTTTTATAGCCATTCAACTTGACGCATCCGTTTTGGCCAACTTTTTGGTATGCGCTTATCCATAGACGAGAGTGGTTGTATACGTTTTTTGTTCCAGCGCATTACAAACTTCCATGGAAACCACCAAAAAATAAATCTCATTTGAATTGCATTGTTATCAAATGTCGAAATTTCATAAAACTGAAAAAACAGCTTTTTCAGTTACCAAACTTAATTATGTTCAATTTAAGCAGTTTAAATTAAAATCCCAGGAAATTTTCTATAGTTCAACATTATCTTTGAGCAACCCACGCAACCCCTTTATAAAAATCTATAAATTGTAAAGTTTCAATATATATTTTTTGTAGGAACACGTTGCTAGATTTACTTTTTTTCATAAAGTTTTTGTCCACTCGTGAATCTATTTCTCTTTCTATATATAGTACACTATTTTCCTCCCGTTCTCTTTAGGCAACCCTCGCGAAGGGCTTGTGTTAGGGGCGTGGCATGGTAGGTAACCTATTTTGCAACAACTTCACTAGTGTTGCTTCATTACACGAACATGGCCTCTTAGTATTACCAAGTTTATGTCACTTTTCTCTGCTCTGAATTTGTTTACTTGTTCTCGTTGTTGTTGTTGTTAATTCTCTTATTATTATTGCTGTTTATTGTTGTTGTTGTTGGCGTGCCGTTTCGCTTGGTTCATATAAATTGTTTTGGGATTTTGTCGCACAATTTTTATGCCAACTCCTGCAGCCTTTACATGTCTCTCACTCCCTCTCTCTCTCTCCTTTTCTCTTTTCTGTCATGGCATTTGTCGTCCTGCACCGATGCGTCGGTTTCCGGCAGCTCGGGCTCATTATTGTCGTCAGTTCGTTACTGTTCTTTGTTTAATGACATCATTTCGTATGAAAAATCGTAGCTGCATATACAACCAGGAAGGTGGGGAGTCGGGATGGCTCGTGAAAGTTCGGGGTGTGCTACAAAGCCTTGCCGAAAATTATAAAGTTGAGCGTCAGGCTAAAGAAATGATTAATGTCAGTGCGTAGCATTATCATCATGCACGTAGTATTGTAAAGCAAACCGTGTGCTATATATATACATATAACACAGTCCCCTATAGACGTAATCTTTCTTATGAAATTTGACATAATGAGAACGGAAACACGAAAAAGAATAAAGTATATATGAGTATACAGATACTGTTGCCAGGCTGCGAAAGTTTGTAATTTACTTTCGCACTATGAGGGAATGCTTAGGTCACGTTCGCAGCGTTGAGAAAGTGAATAAGATGACAAAGAGATGACAGGAAATGAGATTGAAAGAAAGCGTCTCAAAGCGTATCTAAATAAATCATTAAAGTAATTTAAACAACGAAGCAGAGTTTACACTCAAAAGACAGGTAAAAGATAGTTGAAAGTAGAATAGCTGTAGAATAACAGAAAACAGAGTAGAACGGGCATATTGTAATGTCTAAAGGAACTTCTGACAAGTGGAGGAACTAAACAAAGGATAGAATTACAAGTAAAAAACGAAGCGTAAGCAGATAGACTGACTCCGACTATGAACCACTTATGGTCTGGCTTAAAAGGTAAAGGAGAAAGAGAGCATACTCGAAAGTGACAGATGAATGAAGAAAAAGCACAACTATTAATATGAAACGAGACTAAAGCAGATAGATTAGAGTATTTGTGATGATAGAGCACAATTTCCATTAAGCCTAATGAATACTTGGGCAGCTTAGATGGCAAAACGAGTGTGATATATGAGTGCG
Source organism: Drosophila dunni (assembly GCA_018152125.1). Classification (NCBI taxonomy): domain Eukaryota; kingdom Metazoa; phylum Arthropoda; class Insecta; order Diptera; family Drosophilidae; genus Drosophila; species Drosophila dunni. The sequence continues at coordinate 395,106 of JAECXC010001197.1, read as the reverse complement.
CATTTAACTATTCATAAGAAAATGAATGAGAGCTCGTGTGTTGTTCCCCAAGGATGGTGTTAAGACGATCCTTGTGAATCTCCATAGTGTCATTTAGACGTGTCATAAAGTTAATTTTGTCATATCCACAATATTACGTGCACGGTGCACCTACGTTAAAGTTATGACTTCAAGTGACGAGGGAAATTCTTACGAACCACATAGAGCATACAGCAGTTGAGTGTGTGCGTGAGAATGGGTGGCAATTAAGAGTGCCCTTAAAGGGCAAATTAAACAGCATGTAAATTAAATTAATTGGCAAAGTTTAATTTTTTATTGCCAGGAAAGTCGGCCAGATGTGAGACGGTGATGAGACTGATACAAAAAGGGAGAGTAATTAAAATTTTGGGGCACAAATCTTTGCACAATCTCGGTCAAAAGTTTTCCACACTTTTGCAGGCACAGAGACACATGCTCGGCTCATGTCTGTGTGTGTGAGTGAGTGTGTAAGTGGGTTTGTGTGTGTTATGGCTGTGGCTGCTCATGTAAAATTTAAATGAAATGCTCGTATCTAATGCTTTTTTCGTTTGTTCTCTAATATGGCGGCGTCTGTCGAGCAAAACCACAAACGGTTAACAGTTTAATACAAATGTCAGAGACATGACAGCTGTGTGTGTGTATATTTGTGTGTGTCTGTTTGTTTGCTTCTAATTATACTGCAAACGATGTTCACAATAATTTTAAATGTACAAACAAAATGGCGTGTGAAACACGTGGCGTATGCGTAATAATTGTCAGACTCGCTTAAGGACGCAACGGAACTGAACTCAACTCCACTCTACTGAACTCCACTGTTCATCTAGTGCCTCGATTATCCATGCAGCTGTAACGAGTCCGTCGCGTGCAATTAAAAATTATGTTTATTCTTGCAAAATGTTAATTTAAATTATTGAAGCGTCATTTTACGCCATGACGCCGAAAGGATATATATTTAAATGCAAAATGGCAGCCAAGTTGAATGGAGAGTTGGAGTGCCTGGCAACCCTGCCTGTAACCCTAAACTAGCTGCAAGAAAGCCACTAACTTCGTTTCAATGGAACTTCATCAGTTTTGTTTTACTTTCACTACACCTTTGTGGGTATTCTTGGAATACTTTTCAAAAAGCTTGATAATTAAATGCTTTTACAAATAAATTTGCTGAAAAGGGATTTTTATACTACACTTGGCTGTAGTAGAGTGAAATTTGTGTAAATTTTATAAAGCTACATACTCTATATAACCAAAAGTTAAACGTAAACCACAAAAACCCTTTTATTTCCTCAAGCAACGTTTACTGCTAGCCATTTACTATACACACACTCGCAAATGGAATTATAATCAAATATAATGTGCAATAAAATGAAAAGGATGATAACACCCTTCGATTCCAATCAGTTGAAACCAAAAATGCATTTACCATACGAAATTTTAAGGGCACTTCAACATCGGTCAGTCATTACGACGAGTTGTCGGATTCGATTTTAATGCATTCCTGTTTGATTCCTGTTTCACTTTTGTTTTGTTTTCTTTATTTTTAATTTTTCTACGAAAAATCGGCGATGCTGACATGAAAAACGACTGAACGACTGAGTGACTGTTGTTGTAGTTATTGTTATTGTTGTGGTTATTTTCGTTGTTGTTGTTTCTGCACTGTTCATTTCGTGTTGTGTTTGCACAGTGACTGGTCTTATGGCACGCCAATATGCATTTATTATATGAGCGTACGAGGGCGTGGCAGATGCGAAAACATCGACCCAACAACGAGACTGAAAAAAGCGAGGAACAGAAACTGAAACTGAAACCGAAATCAGGTCCCAAAATGAAAAGATTTTCAAGCAGCGAAGGAAAAAAGAGGAACTGACAAAAGTGGTAGCTGCTGGAGCTGCATATTGGTTTATATATACATTAAATTAAGAATCGGAATAAAACTGATGGAATGCAAACAAATAAACACTGGTTGATTGTTAAGCTTTTTCTTTTTGTAGAGTATTTAGCAGTCGTTTGCTTACTTCTGTGTGTATTCTGTTTAGTGAATTCTGCTTTCCGACACGTTTGCCCATATCGAGTGGCTTTGGCGCGCACTAAACAAGAACACAACAAAAAATGCTGTAGAACAAGTTTTATTCAGAGCCTGTCTCCGGGAGGGAGTAGTTAGGAGCAGAGAGGAGGTAAAAAAAGGCTAAAATGCGTGGCTTATGCCGAGCATGGGAATGGAATTGTTTGCAGATTCATTCTGGTGACCATGTTCACAGGCACTTAATAAGTGTTTGCCATGTTGCTGCTGCTCTGGCTGCTGCTGCAGACGGAAGACAGCAGACAGGAGTCAGAAGACAACGGCGAGCAGCGCTTATATATTTGAAAAGTTATGTGCTGTTATGAATCTGCTGTAGAAAGTTGCTTTATTAAAAGTCCAGAAATGAAAAAGAAGAAAAGTCAATTGCAAAGGATTTTGTGAACATATTTAATGTTCTTGTCATATCGTCAAAACATAGCAAAAACTTTTATATCCCAAAACGACACTAAATTGAAATTGGGCCGCGAACCGCAGGAATAACAACAAAAACAACAACAGCAATAGAAAACACAAGACTAATAAGTTACCCCAGGGCTGAGTTTAGCTAAGATCCTCCAGTCGAGTATAGAAAGAGCCAAGAGCCAAGAGCCCACCATTCATTTCAGATGGGTTTAAAGCTGCTTCCAAAAGTTTCAGCCTCGGCATGTGTGTGTGGGGGTTGCTGTGTTGGCAGTTATAAATTATGTTACGTATACGCAATGTGGTTAAGCGCTCAAAACGCTCGCTTATGAATAAGTACGCGACTCACACAGACGTGTGCACGCATACATACAAATTATATAATAACGAAGTAAATTAGCCGAGAAATTCTATAATTTCGGAATTGGGTTTCCAAGGGTTTGGCTTTCTAAGGATGGTTTCAACTTGAATTGCTTACAAAAATAAACTTTTTCGCATACAAAATGTATTAAGAAGATAGCAGCTTATTAACGTTAAACAAAGAGCGAGCAATTAAAATAGAAATTTAAATTTAAGGCAGCAAAGCAGATGATGAAATACCGGGTTAAACAATTCACGAACTAAATAACTAACTGATATAACTAAATGATCACGTTATTAGAGCATATCATTTGATGGCCAAAACACAAAGCCATCAATGCGCATTAAAAGCCAAACTGTAATCCATATCTATCATTAAAATTAATCTAGACACGCCCAAGAGGCACACCCACTTGGAGCTCAACAAGCCTCTTAATCTGCCAGAATGTCTCGAACGGATTCCCATGGCCAGTTGCGAAATATATGTTTGTGGCCAAGCGGTAACAGGCAACTGGCAAACGGGCAAAAAACAAAAGGGGCTAAGAGTCCATTTGATGATCTTAAGGGCCATAAACGCATTGGTGCATGAACCTGAAATGTGGCCTTCCATTATGGTTCTTTGAAATTGACCCGGCCAACACCAAACTAAATTACACAATTAATAAGTTCAGCTCACCGCATAATAACCGCAACGTTTAAGGCCGAAATATGCAATTAGGGACTTGGCCAAAAAAAAGGGAAACCGGAAGGGAGAATTGAAGAGAACGTATCGTCTTCTTTTCGTGCTGCTTCCCTGCCTCCATCTCCCTGCTTGTCTGCCTTCCAGACTTTGCCGTCTCTTTAAGTTTGAATCGAATTTGAAAATTAATCAGGCGAAAATAATGCAGCCAACGATGAGGCAGCGGAATGCGATAAAAAACGTAAATTTTTAATGTGCAACTCATATATATATATATAAACACGCATATTAAAAGGCAACAGGACTGGAGAAAAAGGATGTCAGTAACCCCTGCGGATAGCAAACGCAATAAACGAATTCCAGTGACCATGGTCAAGAAAGGGCATCGTTAACGAATTATGGAGAGTGGAAGGAAAGATTGAACTTTTGAGCACCAGCTGAGAATGCTCTTTCCACACAGATTAACTCCACGGTTCGAAAACTTATTTACATTAAATCACTGTATTTATTTTCTTTAGTCAACTTAAATTTAATAATATTTGAAGCTAATCGAAACAACATTTGAATTTCCATCAGCTTAAAGATGCTTTCGATTATTTACTGGTCGTAAGCTGCAATTGAATTCATGAGATTTCTATGAAACGTTGGACCAGGTGAAGTCCTAACATGTTCGATGATTCAGCAAACCGTAGACTACTCCAGTTCGAGAACTATTTGTAGCATGACAAAGTTGCCATTCCCACTCACAATATGTCTCCTGTCTGCTGTCGGCTGTCTACCGTTGGGGAGTCACAATGATACAGCAGGGAAGGACAACAAGCATAAAGCTCATAACTGAGATTATGGAGGAGCAGCAGATGCCACACAATGGCCATGGCCCTAAAGGAAAACACAGCTGAGTATGTGTGTGTGTGTTGTGCGTATGTGTGTGTGTGATATGGTTAAGCAGCAGTGGGAAGTACTCTATATATTGCCATGGTACAACGCACACGAACAACACTCGATGGGCCAAGTTAGCTGGCTGACTTGGGCAGGGTCTAAAGGTAGAAAGAGAAGGAAAGTGAAAAAGAAAATAAAAACTTCAGTTTCTTATCAGAGACTGAGAAGAGGAGACGTGGCCTTTGGTATGGCATGGGCCAACCTAAATGGGAAAAAGATACTCATATTTCTCTGTGCTTGGCATTTGTGTTATTCCTTATTTTTTTTGGCTTTTTTACAGCTGAAGCTTTGTAAACATTTTGCAGCTTAAAGTTAAAGTTCTCACAATGCCAAACACTCGAACGAAGCCACAGAAACACCAAAGTGCTCATTAGATTTGTGCAAATATTTACGCTGCATCGACAGGCATAATCTCAGTCACGGTCCCAGTCTCTGCCCCTGCCACTCCCCCTTGTTGGCGGCAAGAGCTTCGCTAATGACGCCCACAAAAATGTAATTTCATTGCTTGTGCAATTTTTCATTTCGCGTTCAGCGCTCAAATAAATAAGAAATGATTTTTTACGAGTTTCGTTTGGGTTTATATACATTTTTTTTTTACTATTGACTTTTAGGTTTGTTTTATGGCAAATGCAGGATGGGGAATTGAAGGGAGTTGGGTGGAGTGGAAAGGGAGGTATACCATGTTAAAGCAAATAAATCGCTCAAGTTGGAAAAACAGCTTTCAATGGAGCAAAGAACGTAGCAAGGCCCGGAAGTACTCAAATATGTTTGCCATTAGGAGGGGGAAGGTACTTAGAAGAAGACCAAGACCAAGACCAATCTGAAGAAGAAGAAGAAGTAGAAGCTGTCCAAGATATTGATGAAGCTCAACTGGATTGCCAAAGGGGAGGAGACAAGAGTCAGAAAACAGAAAGCAGATGGAAGTCAAAGGGGAACTTTACGGACTCGGAGAAGTGCAATACTGAGTGGTGACTTGCAAGTAATTGCATTTTTGATGCCAGCGAACGACGATCAAATAATTCAATGTATAAATGATTTAACAGCCAAGTGAGTGGGAGAAATAAATACTGCACTTATTTAATATATAACTAAACAATAAATTATTGTTATTAAGAATGAAAAGTTGTTATGAATTACTAATGACATTGGATGAGACACTAAAACACAGACAAAGTTTATTGATGGAGTTGAGTAACTGTGTGAATTCTTTACTAATTTTATTTCATTTTTAGTGCTTTACAAACAATAAACTGTCTACTTTATATAATAATTGATCAGTTATAGCAATCCCAATTTAAGATGCTACTTAACAATAGCTAAATGCATTACTATTCTACCCCAACTCAGTCTTTACTGCTTATCACACACCCACATACAAACACACTTGCAGTAAACACACATACAGAGTGCAAACACACACACACACACATTCATTTGGCCTCTGGTATTTGGCATTGGCAATCAGTTGGCATTTTGCAGCCCCGCATGACAGGTAATCAAATATTAAATTGCAGCTTTCCAAATGCCACCGTATCGTTCTTCTTCTTCTACTCCCACACCGCCCTGCCACTCCCACTTCCACTGCTCGGGCATTACGCGTACTGTCACAACAATTTCAAGGATAACTGGCCCAAAATAAAAAATGTTTAGCGTTGCAAGCATCGAGTACTTCAGCCAACTATAGAAAGCACTCGGCTGAAAAGTGATGCAAACAAACTTAGGCTTAAAGTGGAAAAACAACGACTTTATGATACTCTATGGGAATTTCTCATACAACACAACTCATGTAAGAAGACGTGAATTTCAAAATCTGAAACAACTTTGGAACCATTAGCGCTTATCTGCCCAAAGATGCCTAGGTTCATATGAAGGATGTGGCTAGCCAAGTATTATATACTCTTGGCGAGGTCTCTTCCTATACTGTTACCTATTGTTTTGCAGTTTTGTGCCTACAAATTTTATTTAAAACTCAAATCGAAATGTAATTAAATGCAATCAAAGTAGATAAAAGGGAGGGCAGGTGAAAAGTGGGAGGATACAGGTGGACGATCGTTTTGAGTACCTTAATTTGGACTACATTGCGGTTGCAGTTTTTACTGCAACTGATGTTGTTGTAGTGCCTGTTACCTTCGTGTAAGACCAAAAGTTCAGCATCGAGAAAAAGTTTTCTAGGAAATTAGTTTGGACAAGTCGATATGGGGCAGAGTGGAGTAGAGAGCAGAAAGGAGAGAGTGGGAAAATCTCTAATGATGTACAATCTTGTATGTGTGTGTGTGTCGGTGTAAGCACAGACAAACTTTAATGAATAATGGGCCTGCAGTTGGTAAAGTGCAAAAGGTAAAAAGGGCTCACTTACAGACTCGAGGTCAGCAGCAACTTCTGGGCTAAAACAAAAGTAAAGAGTCAGCCAAAAACAATAATATTGTAAATTTATGAAATTAAAGAGATAAGCTTTAAGTGAAGAGCAGAGAAAGATAGAGAAAAGTTATTGAATTGTCGAGTTTATTTAACCAAATTCGGCACAATCAATTAAATGCCTTAAAAAGGGAAATATACGTAACAGCAAATAATAAAGTTTTATATTTGCCAAATAGAAAATAACTGAATTGATATTCAAACGGAAATTGTAATTTTCCTTAGGTATTTTCAAGCTATTTTCCAGCAATTTTCAATTTCTGTGCATTAGAATGGCATTTGAAATCAGGGCATAAAATACGCTCCAATGAATCACTTTAAAGTACGTATTTGCCACAACAGCAACAACAACAACGACAACAGCGAAAAACTACAACAAATTGTCGTATAAATTGCTACAATTATGTCTAATTAAATGTAAATTTCGAAGCTCTTGCAATTGTCGAGCACTCTCGACTTCTCCACTAGCACATTCACAGTATAGCATTGACCTTAGCCCAGAGTAAAGTCAAGTCCCCGTAACGTCTCAGCCCCTGACACGCCCACTACACATTACATTATAAGGTTTCGCCTCCACACACACAGCTGACAATCGTAATCCTCCCGCTTATTTCTCCATTGTGAACGCCGTACTTAAACCTCCTCCTCGAAAGTCCGTGCCGTAATTTACAAAATAAGCCGCAGACAGGCAACAACAACAGGATCAACACAACACAATGGTGAAAGAACTTTCATTATGTTGAGGTTAACCGACTTTCAAATACCCACACGATAATACCCTGTTGTTTTAGGCATAATTAATTAATTGCTGACAGTAAGAGCACTTGTGATATTTAAAAGTAATTGACGTGACAGAAATACCTTTAATTAGCTCTTTTATTGGAGAGCATCTAGGGGGAGTAACTTTGACTTTTAAATAGGGAGACATATTTTATATAGTTTCAGAATCGATCATATTACATGATTGGATCCATATCCAATATCCACTGTCTGCTCATATTTTAATCATTTTAGAAATGTTCTAAGTTATTTAAGTTCTTAGTAAGAACTTTGGGTGATTATTTGATATATATTATACAATAAAATATTGCCTTGAGATTTAAAAGACATTTAAGCAGATAATTTGTATGCCTTTGCTTTTGATTAAAAACTGTTATCTGCTCTTATCTTGGTATACCTCTTGAGTGCAGGGTATAATTGAAAAAGTAAGAAAATTGCCAGGCTTTGCCAACGGATGCTGACACGTTCTGCCCACACCTGACGTCATACACAACAACAACATCAAACAACTGCTAATCTTGTTGTTATTTTTGTAGTTGTTGTTGTTTTTGCTAGCCACTTGTGGCATGCCCCATAGTCAAATTGCAGCTAGACATTCAACTCGAGCCGTCATTCAACTCACGAGATTTGTAGCAATTTTATATAATTTTGTTTCTTTTCTTTCCTTTCTTGTACCTTCAAGGGCTGCTCTATAGCTCACCTCTTCGAAACGCGCGCCAATTAAGTTGCTGTTACTTTAATGGTTGTTGTAGCTGTTGTTGTTGCTGTTATTGTGCTGTTACTGAATTGCATTGCTGTAAGCTGCAAGAGACAATGAAAAACTCGCTGTGAGTCATACAAAATAAACTCGCTTCAACGCCTCGTTTAAAGCTGAATTTTAACTTTTATTTATATAGATACGATATATATACTCCATGACTGCGCCGCGAAACAGATAAAAATGTGAAAATTATAAAATATGCACATAAAAACCGCGGGGAGACAGCAACAACAACAACAACAGGAGCAGAAATGGAAAAACACGTGATGCCGCCATTTACATTGTATCTTAAAGATACCTACAGAACGATTAAATGGCAGGTAATTGATATTTTATGGAAATCACTCGGGCAAGCCAACGAAAAGAAGCACCTCGAATTTATTAATTTATTTAAATTAAATTTTCATACTGCTCTGCAATTTATAAAATATTTACTCAGTTCTCTTTTATTAAATTCGGATTGCTTTGGTGACTGCCACACCTCGACTGCAGCAGTGATTCATTAAGGTTTACTTTTAGATACTGTATCTCATGTATTTGTGGACGCGAGAATGTCTCGTGCTCTTCGCACCGGTTGGGACTTCTATATATAAACATAAAGGTATGTATATATCAGTATATTTGCTGTCGTTGTGTTTGTGCAAGTAAGTTGCTTTGTTGCAGGTTTCCCCCCCTCGGCCACAGTTTCCCCCTGAAGCAGACTCTGCTCCCATGTGCAGTTGCTGCTTTTCATTTGTTCGCCTGCAATTTGGTTGAGATTGTTTTCAAAGCATGAAAATATGACAACTTTAGGGGAGTGTATCTTAAAATAGCAAATACGCACTGCAACTCTGTACATGATTATGGAATCTGTGGGACTTTAAACTTTAAACTGTTTATTGGACAAGTTTATAAACTGCTGCTCAATTGATGTAGATTTTTTCTTCTTAAATTTCGCCTATTGTTTTAAAAGTCCAAAAAATAACGTTAACTAATAAAAACTGCTCTTTAATCTAAGCCGTTGTGAGCTTCTTACTCTTGTTGCCAACTGTTGCAAGTTTTGCATAATTCCAAAAATGATTTCAACACAAATACGTCAGATAACAAAATTGAATACCCGAAAAAGCAGAAGCCACAAGTCTCACAAATACTTGCACAAATTTTCAAAACGAGTCTCTATTTACATTTCAATCTGCATCTTTATGGTTTGGGCACAGAATATTTATTCAAGTCAGTTAAAGGGGGTCGAAAGGGGCATAGAAGCTGAAGAATCAAAGCCAAAAACCGAGTTGACTCAGTGTTGTTGTAGTTTCATTTACGGTTGAGCTCACCTGGATAACTTTCTCAAAGAGTTTACGCAGTAATTTATGAAAATATTTTTGCACATTTCCTTGAGGGAAATAATTAAAGAAAACATTTTGCTGTAAGCTTTTGTTTACGTATTGACTTTCCAATTAAAGCAAGTTTGCTTGCCACCAGTGCCCACTGCAGTGGGCCAACTGTGGAATTTTCATTTGTCTTGTCTTTGGTCAAAATACTAAAATGCTACAGTATTTAATGAAATTCCTTGCAATTAAAGGATGTCTTCTGCTCTGGGGAAAATAAAGAGCAATAAAACTTATCCTGCTGTCAGTTGCTGTGACACTGATTGAAAATATAAACAGGAGGCGGCTCGAGATGCCAAGAGGTGAGATAAGATAAAATAAATAGAGGAGAGTGAGGTGAGTTGAGGTGAGTCACATTGAGTGATGGCCTCGCATGTTATTAACATTTTTGCACACATAAATTATGCAAAACTCTGTGTCAGAGTCTACATGAAAATGTATTTCAAATATTTGGCTGGTGAAAGTGTTGAATATTTGCCGAGATCCTCCAGGCATCGTTAGCAAGGATGTGTGAGTAAGTGTATGAAAGTGCTAGGATGAGTCTGAGCAACAACATCAAATATTCTACAACGACAAAGTTTTCACTTCTTGTTTGCTCCTATCTAACGCTAGTCAAATACGACTTTGTATATTTCCGAAATGTTCTCTTTTATTTTTGTAATTTCATTAAGACTAGTTGCCAGTTCAAATACGTCGACTATATAGTTGACCATTAAAATAAAGTTTGTTGTCCGCAGTACACAAAGTTTTCATTTTCAAAGTGCTAAAGCAAATGGCAGAGATGTCAGTTGAATTTTGCTATAAATAATGCAAAAAGTACTCTCTGCTAACGTGACTCTCAAATAAAGTGTCACTTGATGATTCTATGAGCATCAATTCCATATTGTTCTACCTTAGGAAATCTTAGTAATATATTAACCCATTTTAATCAGTAGCATGGAGTACAAATTGTGCTTATCATTGCACTCTTTAAATGATGAGAGTACAAAGCTTTCGTGTATTCGATACTTGTTTGTACTCAGCGGAGTGTATGTTAAAAATTTAACTGTAAAATTTCAATTAGTGAGAGTATGCAAAAAAAAGAACGCAAACTCAATAAAACAAGCAAGAAACAATGCAAAAAAAAAAAAAAAACAACAAGTGCTGTTGAAATCCGTCCTTTTGCTCAAACACGAACTTTGAGCCTAAACTCGTCTCGTCTCGACTCGACTCGATTCGACTCAACTAAAAGTTGACAATTAAAAAGTTTGGTGCTGTGATTTTGTTGCTGCTCTTCTTGCTGTTGTCTGTTTTACTAAATGAGTATTTTTTTTCTGTCAACAAAAAACAGCGCAGACAAAGTTCTGCCGAAACTGCAAAACTGTGCAAATTAGTTTTGTTTTTAATTTAGCATGATTTAAATTATTTTCTTCTTGCAATGTCCTTTAGTAAGTTCTACTTTTGTACGCCATGTGTTTGACTAGTTAGTAAATGAAAATTCTTTCAACAAGTTGTCGCTAAGCAGCAAGCGCATAAGAGAATCAAAGAGTGAAAGGTAGAGAGGGACACAGAAAAACATAAAGGGAGTTTGGGGGAGGAGGACGGGGAGAGAGGCGAGAGTCCATTCTTCAATAAAATTAAAGTTACATATCATGTACGTTGTGGGCAAAGCTGAAGCCAGTTTCGTATCACAAGAGGCGCTGGCGACGAAGACGTGTGGGCGACACTGGCGGCAGCGACGGCGACGCCGACGACGTCAGCGACAACGACAACAGACGGACGGACGGACAAAGCCAACAGTTCTCATATTCATGTGCACACACCAATACAAATACGCTTACCTTAGTAGCCGCTGCGACTGCGCTGCTTGCAGCGTTGACAAAACTGGTTTTTTTCTTCTTTGTTGTTGTTGTCTTTGCTGCTGCTTCGTCTGGTGCTTATTGCTTGTATGTGTGTTAGTTGAGTGAGAAGCAAGCACTTTTTTCCAATACGTTGCGAAATACACTCGTTAGAGTTATTGTTGTTGTTGTTGTTGCTGTGGCTGGCGTTGTTAAGCCATATGCTACTTGCAATTAATTAAGCCCAACAATTGGTCAGCAAACAAAAGAAATCAACGCGACACACGGCAAACACGATACACAAATACAAATAGAGGCATAACACTCAAACATGCACACACGCACACATGCGTACAAACATACATAGAAATTATATATGTATAACCTGTGTGCTTCACTTGTCGCGCCTTACTCCGGCGTAGGCAGCAGAACGTGGTGGAGCGGGAGTGAAGCGGAGTAAGCAGTAAACGCGCGACACTGTTGATAATAAGACAACGAACGACGACAAATCAGAATGTGTATGCGAGTGCGAGACAAAGATGCGCAGACGTCCGCACAGCACGAAGTTTATAAACAAACTGAGCTTCGACGTTGGCATTGGCGACGCCAACAGCAGCGACGTCTGCGTCGACGTTGGCGTCATCGCTGCTATTGCCGGCAGCCAACGACAACCAGGTTGCGTTTGAACTTTAAACGAGAACTTGTTTGCTGCTCCAACGAGTGTCTGTGTGTGTGCGTGTCTGTGTGAGTGGGTGGTTTGAGGAGCCAGCAAGCACAGTGTGATGAGAACTATTTGCTTATAGATTTAAGTATTTAACTGTATGCCTAGAATTAATGCCATTTTAGCCTGACAGCAAATCACAAATTCTTTTTAGTTACTCGTTCGTACAATTTCACTCAGATGTCAACCACTGTGGCCTAACTGTTGTGCCGACTCTCGCATGCTCACTTGCCAGTTGCAACATGTTTGAGTTCGATGCGCTGCATTAGTGACTTAACGTTCACAAGTTGCCCAAGTTGGCAGCAACAACAAACACACTACGCAACACATGCTACTCTCAAATAGGGAGTATCGATCTTCTGGGTAGCTACTTAATAAGCAAGGACTGTAATGCTTTAGTGTTAAATAAATTTATAACTTCAAGAAGATACTAGTTTAAATAATATAGTTTAGTAAGCATATCAAAGGGTATCTTGCTGTCTACTTATTAATTCTACTTTAGTTTTTGCAGCTTTAGCTTTGATGGAGTAGAGTCTGTCGTTTTCGCTTTAGCATTTTTGCTATATTCTTTTTTTTTTATATGTGTTTTGATTTTGTGTTAATTTCTTGCGCTGCCGGCTGTCACGAAGCTGCGCGTCGCAGTCGTCGCTGACGTCGCTGCTGTCGCTAAGTCAATTTTAAGGTTTATTTGAATTTCATTTTTTCTGTAGTTTTTCCTCTCAGCGCTCTGCTGCGTATTTTTTTCATTTCGTATTTTTTTTTCTTTCCCATTTTTCCATTTATTTTCTTGCCTCGTTGCTGTCGCTGGTGCTTGGTAATATTTATGTTATTTTTAGTGTTGTATGTAAATTTGTGAGGCATCTACGCTGCGGCGTGTCGTCTGGTTACACTATGCTAATGAGACGTCTTTTATGCCTGGCCAGATCTGGGAGCGGACTGTACTAAATTCATTCAATTGCCAGTTGTGCAGTGTTGTGCCTGTTGCGCAAACTAATAACAATTTAATTTTCAATCGAATTATGCAGGCTTTGATAAGCACACACAAACAGGCGAGCACACAGACACACACACAGACACACACACAGACACACATTCGTACACCTACGCATATGGAGAGAGGATTCATATTTTCGGGCTATTGAATTGAATTAGCATAAAGCGATTTTCAGCTGCCAATGAGCAAATATGGGAGATTTCTACCTACTCACACTACGGACATTGATTTCTAAGCTCCCATAAATAATTGAAATTTTGAGATTGCGCATACGCAGCGTGTGTCGCTATTGAATACTGTAAATAGAGAATTCCTCAAAAGCATTGAATTGAAACTGCATGCGAGGTCCTTTGACACCAGCTTACAATTAAAACCACAGCCTAACAATCAACAATCACAAAGACAACAACAGCAGCTAATGAAAGCATACGAAGGATGCTGGCGAAGGAATTTCGAGGAGGAGACAAGAGACCAAACGACAAGGAGACACAGAGACAAGACTCCATGCCGTTAATGATGCTGCGAGTGCGGCACATGTGTGACCAACTGAAGGTAGAACTTGAACTGGAACTGCAAGTGGAACCAAAGCCGAATTTGGATCAGGCACCAAACGCACTCATGCAGATTGATTGGCCACAGACATTTACCAATGCCTCCAAAAGGTAAAAAACTTTTAATCGCAACTACAAGGTAAAACAGGGCGAGGCAGGGAACGGTGCAAGGGACTCGGTTTGTTGGGCGCACCTAGAATGTACTACCTCTAGTTGCAGTCAACGGTCTGATGGATGTTTTGGGCCTGAATGCTGCCTGTCACAGTGTTCAAATTTGCCCGTATATTCGCCGAGTTCAGAGCTGCATTGAGGAGCTTAGTTATTTGGCAACTGTTTGGTCTTTGGTCTATTGGCTGTATTGGCTTCTGTCTGTTTAAGTGGTGGCCAGCTTGATTGTTGGCCCAAAGTCTGTAAAGTGTTGTATTTAAAACACAGTTCGGACATATAACAGAGTTAACACCTTTGCCAGACGGTACGTCTGGGTTTAAAAAGCTGCATGGACAGTGTAGTAACAAGTACCTATCAAAAACTGCAATAAATCGGCTTAAATTAAGCTAAACTAAAATTTAGCTTAACTTTAAACAAACATCTTTCTAAGTAAATTGAATTTTTTTATCTGCCTTCATTAATCATCCAAACAATTAGTCGTTCAAAGAGATTTATAATTCGATATTAAATGCATTAATTAAAATCAATTAAATAATTATGCATTATTTCCTTTTATTGTGAGTGTTTTGTTCAAATTGAGATAATGGTGCTTTCAAGTTATATTGTTGTTCATACGCTCCGTTAGCCGCAACATTAAAGACCGTAATTTACGCACTGAGCATATGGACAACACAGACACGCAGTGTCCTGCGTATGTGTAGTAGTATTAGTTATTGTTTGTTATCAAGCTTTCGGCTAATTAGTCTGCTAGTCTGGCCGCTGATAAAGTCATGGCCGAAATTCAGCGACACCGCGACGCCGGTTGCGTATTGGCGTGATTTATGAAGCGACTGTGATAAACCCCAACTATATAGGTATATATTCTATATATATATACAAAACTATGGAATACTGTGGGCTAATGAGGTCTGAGGTTGGCAGCGCGATAAAGTGCAGTGCACTCCACTGCAATGCCACCAAATAAGCGTAAATCCATTGAAAATATGCTGTGAAACACGAAAACCGCTTAACCAAGAGTCACAGCTGCTCTTCACTTTGTGTGAGTGTGTGTGTGCTGTATGTGTGTGTATGCTCCCAGCTAATGACCAAAGCGGATTTCGTCTCACTCTGCTGACATTTAATTTTTTCTCAATCATAAATTTAAATAAGCCGCTGCACAAAAACAAAACGGAAAAAAAATAAAGGACGAAAAGAGGCGTTGGAGCGTCCCTTTTTTATTTGGTATTTTTGTTTTTCGCCTAATGCGACGATATAAAATTTAATTTTGCATAATTAATGTCGCACTACAGGCCAGAAACATGGCCAGAAGAAAATTCATTAATATGATTTAGGCCAACAGCAAGAACAACAACAATCAGGCCCCTAAGGCGAAAGGGTAACATTCCCAAAAAGGAAGCTATTTATGTGTATTTGTTTGGGTCTCGAAGCCCCATGCATGACTGACTTTTCGCAGACCTTTTTCCTCCTTTTTTGACCAGGCCAAAGGTTCAGCAAAAACCAAAACGAGACCAAAAAAAAAAAAAACGACTTTAAACAGAAAGTAATTTAAATCGATGGCAAGTTTGTCACGTCGACCTTAGCTTAAAAAATGAGTGCAACAAATCAAAGTTCGAAGCGTACACTTGAAGCAAAAGATACAAAATAAATAAATAATGAAAGGAAAAGTTTTTAAGGTAATGAAAACTTAAAGTAATTAATTTAAATAAACACAATTAACTAAGAGTTCAAGTAAACATGGACTTATGTCACTATGTTAATGCAGACACATGTTTTTCGATGTTTTTATAGTGTATCTGGGCCATCTAGTAATGCTCCATTTGAGCGTAAACTTATCACGTAACGTGTAAGGACATTAAAAAGAGTTTAATCAGCACGCGTCAGGCGCAAGGATGTGGCTTTTAACACAACACTCAGAGCACTGCGGGTGTGCGTGTGTGTCTGTATTGGTGTGGTGTTGCGTATGGTTATCTGTCCAGTCAACTATCGGCGCCCCAAACAAGCAACAACACCGCCCACTTGCCAACCATTTGCCTTGTTTATTTGTATTGGCTGTAGCGATGGATTTATGGGCTAAATCGTTCAACGTGTCGCTGGTGTGTGTGTGTGTGTGTATTTGTGTGGCACACAAATATGCCAAAAGCACGCGCATTTTCTAAGCCACACACACACACACGCATACCACACGCAGCGCTGTGTGTGCCTGCCACGTGTCGTATACGCAATTTTTGACTTCTAACGCCTTTTGACCATGTGACCAACTAATGATTTTTATTTCATTTTTTATTAAAGTTTGCCGAAAAGTTTTCAATGCTTTTCCAAGCAGAAATCTTAACTATTGCTTTTCGCTTGCCATTGTTGTTGTTTCTGTTGCTGTTGCCATTTTTCATAACTTGACCTTTTTGGCCAACGTTTGTGTCGTAAAAATTGTTTGTTATTGTTACGCTTTTATGACCAAAAATGGCCGCACGTACACGATAACAACAGCAGCAACAACAACAGCAACAACAGCAAGAGCAATCGCCAAAAGGGACAACAGCAACAATTTCTTCTAATACATTCTATAACCAATATAAATGTCATTTATGTTCCGGACAGTTTTGCAACGGCTATAAGGACGAACCGTAGCTGGGGGTTAAGGGCTAAAAACTGTCATGGTCAGCGATACAAAAATAGAAGAGAGAGAGAAACAAAAAAATAAGAATAGAATGCTGGCAGTAGGAAAAACTAACATGGAATAGTAACAAACACATGTGCACTTGACACAGGCAATACAACTGAAGAGAGTGGAAAAGTTGAGGGGAATGAGGGGATGGGGGGCAGAAGGGTTTTAGTTGGAGCTCGACTTGGAGTGGGAGTGCGATAAGCACCACAAATGAAAGCAATAGCACCACTTAGTGGCACTTGAGGATATGCAAAAGCGTCAAGCACTTCCGGTTTATCCTGCTGTCTGCCTCTGTATGTGTGTGTGTGTTCGAGTGGGTGTGTGTGTGCTCTCGCCTGTCTCTTTATGGCAAAGTAAAAATAGCTGGATTGTGTTTTTGAAATGCGACTGATTGTGAGTTATTTAAAGTGCACTAGATTATACAACGATTCGAGCATCTGTCAAAGCTGAAAATCTCTCGATTGCATTTATCATACATAAATATGAGATTTGTCAACAATTTGAAATACTTAAACTGACAAAACAGACAGGCAAGATACAAACATGACTTTGCAATCATAAATCTCTTAACTGAGTTTCAAGTCAAAAAAAGCTAGAAATATGTTGAATTTTAAGTCAACTTATGTTCAATTTGAATACCTGTTAGGTAAGGAGTTGGGGTGTATTATAAGAGCAATCGTTTTATAAGAAATATGTCTACTTTCAAAAAAATATTAAGTCCAAGATTGACTTCTGTAAATTCCATATAATTTGGCGTAAAAATGTCCACGATCTGAACAGGAATTAAGATAATTTTTATACTTTAGATGAACCTTTGATGAAGAAAGCCAGCACAGTCACAAAATAATCGATGGATTTAATTTTTTATCAATTTATAGAATCCAACCAAGTATTATACGAAAATCTAGTCTACCGGGTGCTTCATAGTGCACCATGAACTTCTTTTCTCTGCCTTTATATGAATTCATATGAGTATGAATAAGAGTAAAATGTGCAGCAGCTTTTAAATAAATATACAAATATATATATATATATATATATATATATATATATATATATATATATATGTGTGTGTTCTTACATAAATCTTATTTATATGTTTAGTCTGTTTTATATGTCAGAACCTTAAGCAAGCTTTTCTGCTCGGCATTTCCGAGCGCCTGCAATATAATAAAAGCGGAAGGCGTCACTTTAAAATGGCGTCATGCTGTTTATGCCCTGTAGACTAGTGAGCACAGGGTATGCTAGTTGGAAAAGAAGAATAAAATTTTTAATAACAACATGGATTTCCCATTCAACAAATTTTTGAGTTTACAGAGTTTTATGTTCTACAGAGTATCTGACAAGTCTAACAACCTTTGAAGCATTACATCAACTTGTTGGAGCTTCGCTTGAGCTTCATATATATACGTATGTGTGTGTGTGTGTGTGTGTGTGTATGTTGATACACTCGAACCGCACTGCTGATATTCTTATTATTGCATTAGCTGCTGCTGTCGCTAAATCAGAATCAAGACTGAGTGGAAGTGACTAAGGAAAAAGAAGGCAAATCTGCGGGAGAGAGAAAGACAAGAGAGACAGAGGAGAGCGAGAGAGAGAGGGTGGCGACTGCCTGTTGTTTTTGTCAACCGAGTTTCTTGTCATACTTTTATTATTATTATTATTTGAATTGTTGGCTTCACTCGTATTTATTATTATGCATGTCGTGCGTTCACGCAAAAAGGACAAACAATATTTTAACCCTTTGTGCTTGTGGTTGATGTGGTGCTGTGGCGGTGCGAGAGCTTTGACTATCTACTTTTGTTTGGCTGTGCATTTAATGTGTCGTAAATATTGAAGAAATATAATTTTTATTTTTCATGCGTTTCTTTGTGACATATTTGCTAACAAACAAAACTTTCGCCGCAAATTCGAAAAATTCTTTTCACGTTTTATTTGTTTCGAATTGTAGACATTGTGGCACATTTTTATTATTTATTCATTTGGACATTTAATAAAATTTAACTATTAATAAAAGAGATAAAACAAAAATTCATTTGTTCACACACAAATTCGTGCAACACACAACATTTTAAATTCTTTGCTTTTTTTTTTTTGTTTTTTATTCTTTCTGTGTGTTGTCCAATTTTTGATGCCACACTTTTTGTCTCTTTTAAATTTGTATTTTTGCTTTGGCATTCTTTTTAGTATGCTTGTTGTTTATTTTTGTCTTTTTTTACGTTTGCTGTGAAGCAGTTTGGTTTATTTTTAGTGTCAACTTTAGTGACATGCAAAATATGGCGCTATTAAAAGGTTTTTATCTACGCGATATAAAGAAGAATAAACACAATTTATTGACAAACTCGTTGAAAGTCTGCAGTTGTCACAGAGTTAACTCCAACTCATAATCCTGTTAACGTTATGAGGTACAATGTTATTTTATGCACATTCAAATTAAATAGTTTTAGCCAGAGTCAGAAAATAATATTAGTCGCTTTTAATTGCTCTAAAAATAAAATAGTTAAAATTCAAGTATACTGTTCTGTAGCTTAAGCATATTTTTGAAGTCAAACTGAAGCACAAAGCTGTTGAAGATATTTTTCTTTAAGCAGCTTAAACAATCAGCTTTGATTTGCTTTAAAGTTGCTTTTCTACAGTTTGATAATTTTTAGTTTAGCCCAGACAACTTAGCGAAGACACAATGGCTCTCAAACTGCGCGCATGTCTGTGCTTTGCGCAGCTTTCAGAGTTTGCTTTAAAATACCTTAAATTCAAAGTGTTTATGAGAAACGACCAAGTTTTAAAATAAATATTAAGATAATTTAATATTTTAGCAAATATATCAGCAAAATATATAAAGCAAATAAATACTTTTCTTTTAAATATTTTAAATTTATATTTTATGTTAGTTTGATATTACATATTAAAGTAATTAATTTAGTTTGAAAATATTTTTGCAACATATTATATTTAATTTTGTAGTTCATTATATTAAATTTAATGTATTTAGAAAATTATCTTACAAATAAATAAATGTAAAATAACATTATAATTAACTATACATTTAATTATATAAATTACTTGATAACTTTTAAGCGAATCATCTAAACTAAGCATAAAATGCTAATTCGATTCAAATTTAATATTTAACTTTATGAAAAGAAATTAATTTGGTACGTTTCGCGCAACACGCTAAATTAAATTTGAAATGCGAAATAAAAGACAGCGCAACGATGCGGCTGCACTTCAGCTAATGTGACAGTATTTATAGCACGGCAACCCAATTGACAGATGCTGCAACAGTTGTTTGCCACATTTTGGCGCCAAAAATAGCAGCAAACGTAAACAAACAGCAACCTTCAGTTCAAACAGTACTCAAAGCTCTCTCTTTCTCTCAGACACGCCAGCTCTCTGCTGTTTTGTTTTGCGCTCTCTGTTCGTTTGAGTCGTTTGCAGCTGAAGCGAATGTGGGTCACACGTTGCGTATGAGTGATATTTTTGTGAGGCATTCAGTTGGTGTGCGAGACGCGTGCGATGAGCTACTGTTATCGTCCTGACGTCGGCACTTGCTACTGTTTTTACTGCTGGCAAACAAATACGCAACGCGCGGGCTTTTCTTTTGTGTAAATTCCGGTCTTCCCAGCATCGAATCAATAGACTAAGTGAAAGAACCTTAGAGAAAAAAGTGTCGCCAGCAATTGTGGCACTTGATATACTTGGTTCTCGGTTCTTGGTTCTCTTTGTTTCTGGCTACGTCTTGTGGCCAGGCTTTATTGCTCAAGTGGCGGCAGCAACAACATAAATTGGGATTGCAAAACTGTAAGAGAAATTTGCAAATCAACATTAAAAATTCAGTAGATGTAAGTGGAGGCTGGTCCGTTGGGGGATACGTCGAGCCTTTGCTTATTGCTTAACCTGCTGTTTATGGCTCTTGTCAGTATAAATTCTCTCTCACACAAGCATACTATGAATGTTACGCATACGCAACGTTGTCGCTTTGAAGTGTCGCAGCGAAACAAAACACACAAAAAGAGATGTCACACAAGCGTACAGACAAACGGACATTAAGACAGACATGCAGACAGACTGACAGTTATATATTCGGTGGATCCACACATTTGTGACGAACCCGTTGAAGGATACAAACTTTTTGTTATGGCCGCCGTTTGCACTTGACGCCAAGGATAATTAAAGTGAAACCACATTCAGGGCAACAGGAGGTCCCACCCGCCCTTACATCAAGAGGAGGTGTGGTGTACTTTTGTATGGCAGTTATTGTTATTACTGTTGTGGTTGATCACGTACGTAAGTCACTTCGTTTTTTTTGGGGGGTTTGATAAATGTACACACAGTTTTCAGCTAACAACTGTGGGGAAATCTTGCAACATATTTCACTTTCAGTCTGTGGAATGGCCAATTAAGTGTAAAGGAATTCAAGTGTCTGGTAAATCGATAACAGATGCAGATGCAGATGCAGATGCAAATGTGCAGATACACATGCAGTTTGTTTATTTCACACGTCTTCTAATTGGCATCAGTTGGAATTAAAACAAAGATTTATTCGATAGCAATTAGGACAAGAGCTAAAAGGCGTTCAATTTAATTTAAAGTGTGTGTTTCCGAGAGGAATTGAAGCAATATTTTAAGACCTGACTCAAGTCAGCTAAAAATTTTAAAAAGTGTCATAAATTACGACACCTTTTAACTAATTTTGACTCGAAGTTTTACTACTACGATAAGTTGTTTTATTTGCATACTTTTGGGAGCAGAATTATACACTTAAACTGCTGAGAAAAAGTAAGAAATAATTCATTACAGGGTATTTTGTTGTCAAAACCACAACTCGAGCAACTGCTTAATTATTTCCCTTTCTCCCTGCCAAACGATTTCCGTGCGTGCTTCCCTTTCTGTTTTTTCCTTTTTTTATATTGTGAGAATTTTTTTGGGGAAACAATTGTTTTTCTTGTTGTTTCTCTGTCTTGACCCATACCACGCTGCCTTGGCTTACCACATTGTTTGTGGCAATTTTATTGGACTTGCCAGGGCACAACTCCTGTATAATTCATAAGCAAACATTCCAATTGTACATTTAGTGTTTTTTTCCTTTTTTTTTGTACTTTTTTGTTCTTAGTGGTTTTGTGCCTTGTGCTTTGTCGACCGTCTGATTGTGGCGATAATAACAGCTATTAATAGCTCCCGTCCCGCCGCCTAATCCCAACTCAAACGAGCAGAAAAGTATCGGATTTTGGGACTAGAACTGTACATGGATATATGCTTGAGCTGAAATATTTGTTAGCTTATTTAACGACCTGTCGTTGGGCTGCATAAGTGTCTGACTCCGACTCCGCCTCCGACTCAGGTTGAGTTTCAGTTTCTGTTCTGCTTTCATTTAGCATCGAGTTTTTGCTTACTTTATATGTATCCCTGCGGCCATTTTACGGAAACATCATCAGGAAATGAGTGCCTGTACATGCCACACAGGCAGACACAAATTTTCATATGCTTTTCCGCTGCAAAAGTTTCACTTTAATGGAGCGACGACTACGACGATGAGTTTAAGGATTTGCCAGCAGACTAAACGGAGGAGCTCTGTTTAAATATTGAATGTGTAGTGAGAATGGCCAATGACATGGCTAGTTGAGGAGAGCTGAAAGGCATCAAAGGTATGGTGTTGAGTGTGCCAAGCTCCGACTGTGATTCAAGGGCAAATGAAGCTTCTTTTCTGCTGTCATAATCATGTGGAAGTTCTGAAACAAGTTTTCTGCTTGTAATCATTAAATATTAATTACCTTTTATAATTCCCAGCTGGTTGTGGAACTAATTGAGTTTTGCCTGTGCTGTGTGCTTCCAACGAAGGAATATAGCTAAGTGGGAAGCAGAAATCTAATGGCTTTTGAGACCGGCAATCAGCTATTCCACATGTGTCAAACTAATGCACTTAATTAACTCAATTTCATTTAATTTGTAAGTCTCATGCCCTGCATGCAATCAAGGCACAATTGTTGCTCTTGCCTCGAATTCTTTCACTTTCTTTCACAACAAATTTAACTGCTGACAATTTGTTACATTTACGCTTCGATTTGAATCGCTTTGGTTTACTGAATACCCATAAATCACTGACAACGGCAGCGTGACGTCACTTATCCAAGAGCAAACAATCAGGGAAGTGAGGAAAATCAGAAAAACAAACACACACAGACAGGCACACACACAGACACACAGAGGGAGCGTAGATGCCTTTAAGGACAATTTGAACTGCTTTACTTGTTTGCCATTCAACCTTATGACCCCAATTGATGTTGCAAGTTCTTGTGCCACAATTGTCGACGTGACAACGAGTAAAATCGTTTAGTTTTCATGCAGCAATCAATAAGTAAACATTCAAGTGAAATTTACTTATACATGACTTTAGTTTTCATGACGCATACGCCCCGTATGTTTGGTGCTAACTAAATTTCTATGTCAATTAAATCACAGCACACGCAATACACAATAAAAAACACATCTATATGGGCGCATGATTCGTGTGTGAACTGCAAATGGCTCAATCACAAAAGTAGTACTAAATCTTGATTAAAATAATGGTTAGAGCAGCAAACGCCAGCTCCAAGAACTGGCATTACTGTCAACTCTAATTGACGTGCTGTAATTTGAAGACTGTTGAATCAGAGCACAAAGTAAATGCTTGGCAACTTTTAAATTCTCCCGAAAGCGAAATTTCATGCAGGCATTTGGCAAGCGTTGCCTGCAGCAACAGCAATGAGTGTCCTTCAACAACATACCTCCGTTTGCCAGCACCTCCTGCGGGCAGACAATGTGCAGCAGAGTGTGGGAATGACAGTGTATATGTGTGTGTGTGGGGGAGTGGGCCTGCGTGTGCTGCAGAGGGAGTGGTAGTGTTGAAGGCCACATTAAAGTTGTCCCAGGTGTAGTTTGTTTGCGTTTGATTTGCGCTTTTTTCTCTCTGTTTACCTTTTAATCTGCTGGCAGCATAAAAAATGCATACGCCAACCATATCACTCATACGCCATGTGTTACACGCCCATTTGTTATTTATGAAAACGCACGGGTGTTACATACTATAGTTTAATCCTGCACAGTCTCGTGACTTTAATGCTTCCGGTAACTACCAACACTAGCTATCAATTGCCAAGGAGCTAGCTCCTAGCCACAAACATGACAGCCACAAATTGCGTCAATTAACAATTAACCGTTAGGCCTGCCTTTGTCTATGTAATTAGTTGCTGTTACCAGTGTACACTGAGCTGCATAATAACTATACTTGGTAATTGCTTACTTCCTCGGAAATGCCGTAAAGGTAAATGAGTTTTTTTTTAAGTTCAGGTGTTTTGGAAAGGGGTTTGAGAAAAGCGCTGAAAGTTATGGTAATTAATTCTTTAAAGGGCTGGTAGAAGTTACAATTGTTTGTTAATAAAAAATATGTTAAAAAAAAATTAGGGTAAAGGTGCCAAACTGTCTAGTTGTTTCTGAAAATAATTGAGTAAATAAAGCACTAACAAAAACCACTTTGATTCATTGAAGAAATGAATAATTGAAGCATGTAAAAAGATCATGAACTTGTTTACTACATAATAGCATTGAATTAAAATGTTCTGCATCATTACAACTGCCTTGTAGGGCAGTGTAGCTCATTGTAGCTCGATAAGGCGTCGCGTGGCGCCAAAGAATCTGCAGCTCACCACAATTGCCTGGCTGCTGTGTTGGAGCTTTTGCTCAAAGCACTCGAAGCGCGCAAAGCTTTCACTCAAAGCCTAAAATCTTCAACTTGCTCACGCTCAGAATTTCCGTTCAGTTTTCAAAACGTCGTCGACGACACAAAGTCGTCAAACGCGTCGCGCAATCGGCAAAACCAAAAAAATTAAACAAAAAAAAAAGTGTAAGACGTTTAAAAAGTAAAGTTTTACAGAGTTTTCTAGGTGCGTAGCATAATTTGTTGTTATTGTTGTTGTTGCTTTTGCTTGGTGCGTAATCGGAATCCGGTTTTTAAACTCAAACAGAATGAACGAAATATTGAAGAAGAAAACAAAATAAAGGCGTTCCGCAATACAAGCAATAAATGCGATTTGTTTACTTGTTTCGCAGTTGTTTTTTAAGCAGCGAACAAGAAATAGAACTTGATAAAAAGAAAATACACACAAATTCCATAATGGAAACATTGTGTATATATGGTGTATATACACCTCAATGTGAATTTTAGATATTCATATATTTGGGTGTGAGTTTTGTGAGTTTGTGAATGTTTGTGAATTTGAAATGAGTGCTCGGTTAAAAATACATTTTTAGATATGCAAATTGTAGCACAGACAAACACACACATAAACACACACACTTTATAGATTCCAATTGAGAATTAAAGTGGACAACAACTGCCCTACATCTATGAGCTTACACAGATAAGGTTTTTCATATACAACATTATTTTTTTACAAAAACTATTTAACAAATTATTAATCATTCATAGGCTAAGCTTAGTTGAATCACTCAGAAAAGCTGATTATTCTTTTCCAGTTTAAACACTTTTCCAGACTTTTATAATTTAAAACAATTTATTTAGTTTTTAATTGCTTTATTTAATTGCTCGTATTTCCAGTTTTGTGTTGTTTCTAATTTACACTTTTCTGTTCTTAGCGCACAGTAAACACTCGCAGCTGAAACATCAAATAAACAACAAACAAACATTGAGAAGAACATCAACAACAACCGCAGAATATGAGGTGAAGCAACAAATAAATATAAATTTATTATTTACACATGGCCACCGGATCGTGCCAATACTATATACAACACTCTAAAGCATATGAAAACCACAACAACATCAGTCAATCGACTACGTCATTCTATAAAAACGCAAAGAAAGACGAAGAAACAGAGAAACAGAGGGAGAAACAACAAAAAAATACATGTATGAATTGCTGTTAAGTGAGTTCAAGTTCTTGGATGCCAATTTAGTGTGGACAGCGTCAAAAAAGTTATGTCAGACTAGCGCTGTCTCTTATGCTCTCTCTCTCTCTCTCCGTCTCTCTTTGCCGTTTTGTTTGCTTTCAATGCCTGGCACTCAACAGGTGCTCAGAGACCTAGTTAAATTCCCAAAGTTGCCAGGGAGACTCGTCTCTGATGAATGTTGCCCGCATAAACAGAAGGAAATTAGCAACCACATTGACAACGCCTAACTACCACTTCAAACAGGGCTAAGACCAACACACCCACCTCCACCCCCCATCCCTAACTGTACTCATTACAATGTCCTCCAGACAAAAGCTCATTTTAACTTTATTGAATAACAATGAACAACTGGGAACAATGGCTAAGAGTTTTGCATGAAACGTTTAAGTCACGAAGCGATTGGCTTTTACTCCCCCCTGTCGGTGGGGGCGTGGCAGTAGTAACATAAAACGATAAGGAATTAAAGCATAAACAAAGTAATGTGTTGCTAAAGAAAGAGATGAAGAAAGACGATGACGATAATGAAGTAGATGATAATGAAGCCGACTTTAAATAATTTGTAAATTTACCCAAGAGCATTGAATTATGGATGGGGCGGGTTACTTTGTAAATTGAAACACTGCGAACACGATATAAACGAGACCTAGACTTTGAAAATAAACAAATTGTTGAGTGTATGTAAACAGCAGAAATGCCGAATAATTAAAGCGCCGACAGAGGTCAATTTCTACTGGGGAAAGCCAACAAACTTTGATGTTATATAATACTAATTAGGAGACTCTTAATACAAGTTATTTTCTCTGCTAAAATAGGAATTATGTCTACTAACATCAAAGCTGTGAACTTACTCCAACTTTCAATTAGAACTAATCAGCAAAGTAAACTTTTGGGTATGTTTCTATTTACTGCTACACAACACGGGCATAGTAAATGTGAGCTATAAAACTGAATTATAGATGCGAGATTGCTTTGGAGTATCAACAGGTGTCTTGTCTACTTCGTGTTGTTGTTGTTGTTGTTGCCACTTGTGAGACCCTGAAAGTGTGTCAATTTGGCAGACCCACGCGGCGTATGAGTAACAGTTGAAGCACATAAAAGAAATTGCTCGTTAGGCAAGCGAAAACACACACAAAATAAGTGAATATAAAAGTATAAAAAGTATACAAATTGCGCCGGTATATTTTACTGCATAGTCTATAAAAATTTGCGAGGCATCTTGGAGTGACATCATCATCAGCCAGCTATGAGAATGCCGGTGCGAGCCAAGCCGAAGCTCTCGGTGCTAATGAATCAGCTGCCGTATACGTAATATTCGAGCTGGATACATCAACGCTTTAAATTCTACTAATAAAATTGTATTTTTCCTTTACTACTTTTTGTTTTATGTTCTGTTTTTCGATTTACTTTGCAGTGATAATAATTCATTGGGCTCAAGTACGCCGTTGGCTGACTTTGTTGTGCCACCGGATACAGACCAAGAGGTGCCAATTGTGCCACTGGCAGACGTACCCAAAATGAGTGAGAAACCAGCCACGCCTACGGGCACAGAGCCCACGGGCGCTGCACAAACACCAGCGGTTGGAGGCACCAACAGCACCAGTAGCAGCGCCACACCCACAACCACAACTGTGGCCAAACCACGCACCGATGATGATAACAGCATATTCTCCGTGCTCTACTCGGTGGGCAAGAAGATAGCCATTGTGGGCTCCATTTATCTGGTTGGCTACATGGGCTGGTCGGTGGCATGGCTTATAGCACCAGTCATACTGTCCGTGGCACGTGATCAGTTGGCCAAGACGTCGGAGAAGAAACGTGACATTGCCAAGGCATCGGCCTTGGCCTCCGAGAAGGATGTGATCTTGGCACGTATCGATGAGCTGCCCGCTTGGGTCTACTTCCCGGATGTGGAGCGTGCCG
Organism: Drosophila dunni; assembly: GCA_018152125.1. NCBI lineage: Eukaryota > Metazoa > Arthropoda > Insecta > Diptera > Drosophilidae > Drosophila > Drosophila dunni. Next base: position 367,542 of record JAECXC010001197.1, on the reverse strand, counting down.
AGTGGCTGAATAAGGTAAGACGTTCTTGGCCATGTTTTGTGGAAAGCGTTTCATCTCGTCTTTCGTTGTAGATACTGAAACAAGTGTGGCCCAATGCCAATCACTTTGCTCGCACCCTGGTGAAGGAAACCATTGAGCCAAATGTCGCCTTGGCTCTATCCCAGTACAAAATGAATGGCTTCCGCTTCGATCGCATTATTCTGGGCACAATTCCACCACGAATTGGTGGCGTTAAGATCTACGATAAGAACGTGGATCGCAATGAGATCATCATGGATTTGGACTTGTTCTATGCCAGTGACTGCGACATTAACTTCTATTTGGGTGGCATGAAGGGTGGCATCAAGGACTTCCAGATCCATGGCTGGGTTCGCGTTGTCATGAAGCCACTCATTCGCTCCATGCCTCTGGTAGGCGGACTCCAAATCTTTTTCCTCAACAATCCCAACATTGACTTCAATCTGGTGGGTGTGATCGACTTTATGGACATGCCGGGTCTCTCCGATCTGTTGCGTCGCATTATTGTGGAGCAGATTGGCAATGTGATGGTGTTGCCCAACAAATTGCCCATTTCCCTCAGCGAGGAAGTGTCCGCCGTGGCGCTCAAAATGCCCGAACCGGAGGTGAGTACAAAGAAAGTACACCTACCAGCCTAATCTCTACAACCTTCTTTACAGGGTCTGCTGCGCATTCATGTGGTGGAGGCCAAGAATCTGATGAAGAAGGACATCAGTATGCTGGGCAAGGGTAAATCCGATCCCTATGCCATTATCAATGTGGGTGCTCAGGAGTTTAGAACCCAAATAATTGATAACAATGTGAATCCCAAGTGGGACTATTGGTGCGAGGTATGTTTTGCTGACTGCTATGACACTCGGAACACAGCGTTTGCCTATTTGTAGACTGTTTGTTACCGTTGCCAATCGATTGCTGCATGCTACAAAACACAAACACTCACACCCACACCCACACACACACACACACACATAAACACATACACACAGATAAAGTAAACTATTTCTTATGTAGAGTTTGCAATTTGTTTATGTTTACTTTTCTTCTGTTTATATTCTGTTTTCCATTCCATTTTGATTTCCATGCATATTTCTTGACATTATGTACTCGTATTTTGTTTGTGCGTCTCGTCGCCTTCCACTAGGCGCCAGTTTTTATTGAAATGGGTCAATGGGTCGACATACAATTGAAGGACTCGGATGATTCCAAGAAAGACGAGAGCCTTGGCAGGTAAGCTATGCATGATCAATCAATCCAAGCAACCAACCACACTGGGGGAACTGGGGGATTAATCCCATACACGATGTATTGCTCTATCCCATCCAAAAGTATTGCTCTATCCCATGCCGTATGTGAGTAATACTCGTAATCTCTGCTTAGGTTAAAATGTTTGCTTGCTTGCATGCTCTAAGATCTAACGCCTAAAAGGATAATGTGTTCTCTCTATCTCTCTCTATCTATCTTTCTCTCTCTCTCTCTCTCTGTACTTGTAACTCTTTCTCTCTCATGAAACACACACTTGTTTTTCTAGGCGAGTATTTTTACCACGATCAACCACTTGATTGGTTTTTCATTATGGGACTATGATCAGAGTATGCCAGGCGTACAGGCCGATGATTTATTGGGCAGGTTGTATTGCGGCATGAAACTGCATTATTTTAGTCTCTAACTAATTAATATTAACTGCTTTCGTATGATTTGTTGCTACAATTTGTTGTTACCAATCTCCTAACCAAACAAATTACTGACTTATAACAGTTACAAATTCAATTTGATCAAACGAAACTGATAAGGAAAACTGAAGTTTAGTCATTTTAGTGTTATACTTTCAGTTATTAAATTATTATAGAATTTAAATAGTTTGGTTTTTATAGTTAACCCCTATTTACTGAGGTTAGTGTATTAGTAACGAGTGTTACCTTGACTCAAGTAAATCAGTCACAGCTTATGACTCTTTCCAACCTTATATTTATTAAAGTACTTAACGCTTTTATTTGCCTCGCCTCAAACAGACCACCATGAACTTACACTTACTAACTTAAACGTATTACTAACATTGTTGCATGCCCTGACACACTCACAACTAGCTGGAGCACCCTGTACCGTACACTGCATGCCCAACTATATAGTGTAGATTGAAACTAAAGCTGTACATATATAAAACGTAATTAAAGCAAACACTCCGTAGAGTTGCCAAGCTCGTCACGCCAAACTAACAGTATTAATACATATGTCTTCCATATTGCCATATTAATGTTTGCCTGAATCGGATAAGGCTGTGGTTGAGGTCTCTCAGCGTGCCATACTGGTGCTTAGGCTCTTTGATTGGGATCGCACAAGTGATGACGAGTCGCTCGGCAGGTTAGGCAATCTAATCGATAACACACGAATGTTTCGATACAAAAACACAACTAAAACTACTCAAACCCAAAACTGTTCAAAAGTTTATAACTCACTCAAACTCACCTCCTCGGAAACTCCTCTTTTTGGCCCCCGAAAGAAACCCCGCTTACAACACTTAACCAATTTACTTTATTTAATTATTAAGATCAAGTCTTAGCTTTTACTAAATGGTGTTTCTTAAATCCTTAGAGCCTCCATCGATATATCCAGCGTGATCAAGAAGGGTGTGCTCGACACGGTGAGTATTCTCTCCGGTAACCTATTTCCCACTCACTAAAGTTTCCATATCTCTACAGTGGCTTACCTTGGAGGAGGCTAAGCATGGTGATCTCCATGTACGTCTACAGTGGTACAAACTTACCCCAGATCCCAATGAGCTGCAGACCATCTTACTGGAAACCCAGCTGCTTCGCGTGACCACCATGAGCTCAGCTGTGCTCAGCGTGTTTATTGATTCCGCTAGGCATCTGAAGGTGAGTCGAAGTTAAAGAAGTTGAAGATTATTTACTAATCCTTTGACTTACAGCAAGCCCGTGCCAACTCCAAGCCCGATCCCTACCTGGTCTGCAGTGTGAACAAGCAGAAGAAGCAGACTGCCATGATTCTGCGTGATGATTCACCTGTTTGGGAGCAGGGCTTTACCTTCCTGGTTACAAATCCGGATAACGAGTGTCTGAACGTGAAGATCTATGATCAGAAGACGGGCAATGATATTGGTCAATACACCTATACACTTAGCACTCTGCTCAAGCAGTTCAACATGGAGGTCATACAGCAACCCTTTCAACTGCAGAAGTCTGGACCCGAATCCAAATTATATATGTCACTATCGCTTCGAATTTTGAAGGCCGGTGAGATCGACAAGGATGCTGAGAGCCTAGAGCAAATAGGTGTCCTGGCACGCAGCAGTTCCGTAAAGACACCCGATGGCTCTTCTGCATCACTACAAGCGGCAAAGGTTGGCATTCCGGAAAGTCTAATCAATTTATTGCTAACGAGTTTCTGTTTATAGGAAACGCAAGCAAGCAGCAAACGTCTTTCGGCTGAGTCGCCTATTACCGAGGAGGAGCCCGTGAAGGTCACGTCTCAGATGCCCACATCCGCATCGATGGAGAAGCCAATCAGTGACGTGCTCTGTGGCACAGTGCTCACCCATCGCATGCCCGAGTCGACCACCTCGGCTGGAGAACATGGCCTGGGACGCATACAGCTCTCGATTATTTACTCGGCACAGCGGCAGAAACTTGACGTCACCATTCACAAGATAATGCATATACCCCTGCGTGATCCTAGCAATATACCTGATCCGTATGTCAAGCTGTATTTGCTACCTGGACGCAGCAAGGAATCGAAACGCAAAACCCACGTTGTCAAGGACAACTGCAATCCTACCTATGATGCGACCTTTGAGTACCTCATTTCCATTGCCGAACTGAGGCATACAGAGCTCGAGGTTACGGTCTGCACACAAAAGGGTTTTCTTTCAAGCGGTAGTCCCATTATTGGCATGGTAAGTAATCCACCCCTATTTAGGGACATTTTCACTACCTGAGAAGCAGCATGCATTGTCTTGTAATTCCCAAGTTGCAATTTGCCACTGGTGGAATATAAATAGCAGAATTTCTCTAGTAATTTTCGTTCTTGCTTCGGCAGAACATATACTAAAATTGGAACGATACAGAGAAGATTAGCATGGCCCCTGCGCAAGGATGACACGCAAAATCGTGAAGCGTTCCACATTTTTTTTGCCCCACCTTCATTCACAATTTTATCTCTTGCATTTCAGCTTAAGGTTTGTTTGGATGACAGTGAGATTACCACGCCCGGTGGATTGAAGGGCTGGTTCGATCTACATCCAGAACAGAAACACGAGTAAAGTCAAGGATTGGAAAATGTTGGAATCTGAATCTCCGCATATTCAGCAGCACAATCAACTGATAACTTAACACACTTTTTTACAAACTGCACTAAAGTTTATATTTGTATTTGTTATGTGTAAAAATTGTATTTATAATTTCCATTAAGAAACTCTGGTTGGCCTTTCAGGACCAAAAACTGAAACTCTCTTAGTCGTGCCTCTAAATCTCTAATCTTGATTATAGTAAAATAAAATTTAAACAACTTGTGTTTTAACTTTATATCTATTGATGCGTCATTGCTTTATAGTGTTTATTTATGGAACTATAATTTGCTGACAATAGCGTGTGTTTAAACCATGTACTCAAACAACCCACAGATGGCGCTATTAAATTTATTTTCCACAGACTCACGTATAATTCCCAAGTACCAATTTGTGTCCAGTTCTCTTTAAATAACAGAATTTCCTGAGTACATTCGTTCTTGCTTCGGCAGAACATATACTAAAATTGGAACGATACAGAGAAGATTAGCATGGCCCCTGCGCAAGGATGACACGCAAAATCGTGAAGCGTTCCACATTTTTTTGCTGCATGTCCGTTAAGTATTTTATTTATTTAATATTAAGCCTGCTGCAGAATTTATTGCTTGCACTTCAATATAAACAACATATATTCATATACATATGGGAATTGCAATTTTAGAAAATATTGAAAATCAAACACAATTTCGGCTTTATTTGTATATGTATGTATATTTAAATTTAATTGGAGTTTGAATTGTTGTCATTTAAATTAATTAGCTAACTTTAAACACTTAAATAAACGAGCGTGCATTTTTCATATATATATATTCATTCATATTTATACGTTTCGTTATGTTATCTGTATAATTGTTTGTGTATAATTGTTATTATTATATTTAATTACTCGTATTTCGAATTAAAATCACTCAAAAAATGTGCTGCTCTTTTGATTTTACGATCAATTTAAATCGTTTACCAACTAGAATAAACGATGACGACGACGACGACGATACACAGTACACGACATTTATAGCTAATAATTGTAATAAAAGTCTAATAAGGAGCAGAAGTTTTAGGAGTAGACCAACAAATACAACGGCGACAAAGAGATCAAAATGCTGTTCATATTTGGAAAGCGGCCACCGTCACAACTCGTATGTAATATTGTTCATATGATCGCGTGTTTTTCGAGCCTTAAACGGTGCCGCAAAATGCTCATAATCATAGGCAGTATCCCCATTGTAGGATGAACATCGACGCAATCGATGATGTTGTACGAATGAGCTACTATATGGTGCTTGGTTGCCATGCCCGGCGCCAAAGCAACGCATCGCCGCACAGAGTAGTGTACACCAGCGCCATGACGAGAATGTATTGAATCGTCGTGAGCTGCATCCATTGTTGCCTTTGTTGGACAGCAAATGCTGACGACTGTGATGCACATAGGAATTATAATTTGATCGAAAGCTGCTGTCACTACTGTGTCCACTGTCATCGCTGCTGCTGTCACTGCGGCGCAGTCCCAAACGAAACAGATTCCCATTGTTGTGTGCCGCGTTAGCAAAGTCCTCAAAATCCAAATGCGATTCATATTCAAAGTCACGATCAATCGAAACGGCGGGCGTTATGATCATAAATTGACTATATTTACGGACCTGTTGATGTTGATGATGATGGTTATGATGATGTTGCTGATTCTGACGCTGATTGTTGCCACGTTGATTGGCAATTGAATTGAGCAGCGTTTGATTTGTATCCACCGATGAGTAGCTGTTGCTATTCGATATCGGTGACATATCATTGTTGTTGTTGTTGTTACTGTTGCTATTGCTATTGATGTTGTTATTACTATTATAGCTATGGTTGTTGTTGTTGTGCGTAAAGACGCCCGCTGGTGTTGGCTGTGTGGTTGTTACCACAGGCGTCATTTGTTGCGGCTGATAATGTTGATACTGCAACTGCAGCGGCAGCTGTTGATGTTGGCGCTGTTGTTGTCGCGTCTGCGGTTTATGCTGCTGTTGTTGTTGCTGCTGCTGCTGTTGGTTCGTTTTGGCATGTTTATGCCGCCGCTTGGCAACTGGAGCTGTGGCTGTGACTGTGGCTGGAACTTGAACTGGAACTGAAGCCAGCGCTAGAGCTGGAGCTGGAGCAGGAGGTGCAACTATAGCTGGCGCTGGAGCTGAGGTCTGTTGTGGTTGCGGTGCTGGCGATGTTGTTGTAGGCGTCGAGCCAACCGAGGGCATCCATCATCTTGTTTCCTCGGCGCCGCTGTTACTGTCATCGGGCTTGACAATTTGGTAGGTTATCAAGTACTCTGGATAAGACTTGAATTCAAAAAGAGACCACATTAACACACATTTCATCAGATTGTCTTGTAAGCAGCACACTTACCTGTTCACCCCGATAGACAACATATTCGGCAAAGTGCAGTCCTCCGGCCGACGGTCGACCAATGACCGAGTGGTGTCCTGGCGGTGCATGTGCCATTTTCATGGCGCTATACTGCAAAAATGATTTGCCCAACGCAACGCGGCACAGGAGTAATTGTCTGTGAATAAATGAAGCTGCTAGTAACTATGTTTTTATGAATTATGGCATATAGTTTACCTGGGGCACACATAGCAAGATTTATCCTTGTGCGATGGACAACCAATGCCACCGCCAATACCATACACATACTGGTTACTCTTGGAGCTATGCTCCGCAAAGTAAATACCCGCACCGAACATTCCACCAATGTAGGCGTGACGCTCATCAAATCCACGCTGCACAATCGCATTGATAAAGGGACTGCCATGGAAGAGCATACGCTCATTTGATTGCAAGAAGTTCTCCTCAGCAATCTCCTGACGGCGATGAGCATAACGCTCCCACAACTTACGATTTTGTACCTTTTGTACCTGCAAATGTGTTAGAGTTAGTATCGTATTTAGGAGTTGTCGTAAATTATGTAATCTAGGGAGAAAGAGATCCCTTCTCACTTACTCGCACTACGTTGTACCGGGTGAAGTAGCCACCGGCCTGTCCATTATCCCGATGCTCGCGGATTGTGGCCTGCATTTCCTCTTCAACAGCGACAAACTCCTTATCATCCTGCAGCAGATCGACCAGCAGTGTACACAGATTTACATTATTGCCAATACCTGAAGAGTTAAGAAATGAGCATTAGTTTTAGCAAATGTGAGTAGTGGATTTGGGACTTACCGGTCGTGGCACGCAGCTGGGCAATGCCCTTGAGTATCTTGTGTCGAAAGCCGTAGGCGGACACGCCTACCTGCTTGAGATCATCATGACCCATCTCAGCCAATATATCGAGCGTAATCTGCTCACGCTCGAACAGCTCTATCAGATGATGCAACTGCTGACTGCTCAAGAAACCGGACACATTTGTAATGGACTCGGGATCGGAGAGCAGTTCCTCGCTGCCACTATTCTCAGCACCATGTGCTTCTGCGCCTTGAGCGGGACTGAGGCGTGTAGCGCAGCTGTTCAGTGGCAGCGGCACTGGTACACTCAGTGTCATAGACGCACCCGAAGGTAGCAACACTGTCTCCGTGGTGGGCGACAGCATTGCGGCAGATGCAGCCGCTGCTGCTGCGGCTGAGGATGAGCATGGGGCAGCTGCAGCTGCAGTGCTACAGCCAGCAGCATCTGGCGCCGGCGAGGTTCCCGTCAAGGATTGTGTTGAAGCTCTGAGCGCCTGTTGGCTAAGCGAAGTGGCCATAGCATCCTGCAACAGACATTTGACATCGTCCGCCGTTGCGAGCTCAATGGGTGTCTGTCCCTCCTGGTTCTTCATATAGGCATCTGCTCCATGGGCAAGCAGCAGTGAACACAGCTGAGTACGTCCCTTTTGAGCGGCCTCGTGCAACGGCGTGAAGCCCCATTTATCGGTGGCATTCACCACTGTCTTGTGCTTGATCAAAAGCGCAGCAATATCCAGATGTCCATAGGAGCTGGCATTGTGCAGTGGTATTAGTCCACCCTTGTCCTGCGCATTGACATCTGCTCCATTCTCCAGCAAATATTCGGCACACTCAAAGTTATTGTAGCCCGCGGCTAAATGCAGTGGCGTCGAGTTGCGTCCATTCAAATCGCGGCAATTGATCGTTTCGGGCGTGACCAGACGCTGCACACGTGCCAAGTTGCCCTTTTTGGCCGCATCCAGCAAAGCAGAGGGACCACGTAGCAGTTCGGCAACATCATGATCCGAGTCCTTCACAAGATCCGCTGGCGTGGCACCATCGCGATTCTTCTTCATGGGATCAGCGCCGTGCTTGAGTAGCAGCTTACAAATATCGTACTTGCCCTTGGCTGCTGCCTCATGAAGCGGCGTAAACTTCCACAGATCAGAGACATTCACATTGGCACCGTGCTTCACGAGCAATTCGGTTACCTCGTAATGCCCGTAGGAGCAGGCATTGTGCAACGGCACCAGGCCACCCTTGTCGGCGGCATATACCTCGGCTCCGTGTTCCAGTAAAAATTGCACGACGGGCACACGATTGAATCCAGCTGCGAAATGCAACGGCGTGGAGTGTCGTCCGTCCAGATCCCGACAATTGACTGTATGCGGATTATTAAGTACAATGCGACGCACTGCATCCAAATCACCGGCTTTGGCTGCCTCCAGTAGATTTGTTTCACTATCTGGCGGATTCTTCAGTAGCTTAAGAACATTATCCGATGCCAACTGAGCTGCGGTCAGACCTTCCAGTGAGATTATATTGCTGTCCACCGCGTAGGAGAGCAACAATCTCACCGCCTGCTCATCACGTGCACAACGATGCAGCGCTGTCTGCCCCAGACTGTCCAATGCATTGACCTTGGCGCCCTGCTTCAGCAGCGCTTCCATGGCATCATAGTGCAGCAGCTCGGCCGCCAAATGTAGCGGGGTGAGGAAGGCCTTGTTTTTCTCATTAAGCAGGGCTCCTTTGCGTGTCAGCAGCTCCACAAGCTGCTTGCGCTTGCTATCCTGGCTGACAACGGCCAAATGCAAGGGCGTATCACCCGTATACGGATGCACAAAGTTAACTATTTCGGCACAGACGAGTTTCTTCACACGCGATACATCGCACTTTCTACATGCGTCCAGCAGACAATGTCCCTTGTACTCAACTATAAAGACAAGACAAACGATTGGCATTAGGATTGCGATTTAGATTAGGAGGATAGTATAATCGTCTACTCACAGGCAATGCGCTCACGCAACTCTCGTGTGGGTGCCGCATCAATTGCCGACTTGTTGTGGCAGTTTAGGAGCGTGGGATCAGCGCCACGACTCAGTAATAGGCTGCAAACCTCCACCCGACTCTTAGAGGCAGCCTCGTGCAGCGGGGTGAATGCCCACAGATCATTGGCATTGACATTGGCACCGGCCTGGATTAGCAATTTGGTGACATCAAAGTGACCATAGGAGCAGGCATTGTGTAGCGGCACCAGACCGCCCTTATCCTTGGCATGCACATCAGCTCCATTGGCCAGCAGTATTTCTACGATGCCAATACGATTGTAGCCCGCAGCTAAATGCAATGGAGTCGAGCGACGTCCGTCGCTGGCGTGACAATTGACATTGAGAGGTGTGAGTAGGGCCAGCAAACGATCCTCGGCCCCGGAACGGGCCGCCTCTAGCAGCTCATCCTTGCGATATTCACCGGTCAGCACCGGACGTGTTGCATCGTCGGCCAGTTCCAGCGGAGTCTTTTGCTCCGAGTTGCGTATGGTGTGATTAGCACCATGCTGCAGCAGTGCCAGGCAGACATCCACCTTCCCTTTGCTGGCTGCCTCGTGGAGTGGCGTGTAGTTCCAGTTGTCGGTGGTATTCGGACTCGCTCCGGCTTTAAGCAGTAGACGCACCACTTCCGCATGGCCAAACGAGCAGCAGTTGTGCAGCGGATGCAGTCCACCCTCGTCGCAGGCCTGTATAGAGGCGCCGCTGTTCAACAGAAACTCAACCACCTCACGACGTCCATAACCTAAGGTAGAAGAGGAAAGAAGAGGAATGAGAAACAAACAAACTGTTGGGTTAGTCTCAATGCTAATAATGACATGACAGCAAGCCCTAAAAGTGGCTCACATGGTTCAGTTATCTATTCTTTGCCATTTCGCTTGTGGGATTTAGGTGCGGGAGGGTGCGGGACCTTCAATGGGATAGCGGCCAAGATAAACTTCCGGCAGTCCAACACCTTGCAGCTATTTTATTGGTTCTAATAACAGTGGACTGACCTTGTTGGCATCATTAATCCAAGTCCAAATCATTGTTTAAGCGACAAAGGCAAACAATCTATTAGACAAAACAATGGGTATCACACACAGCTAAGGAATTCAGTCAACAAAACACTGAGTTATCTCTTATCACTTGCCAGGTGTGTGATCTATTTAACATCTTACGCAACTGGATAAAGGTTAAGGTCAGACAACTTTAAGATAAGCTAACGTTAGTCAAGTGTTGTGTTAATTAAATAAAGCCAACGCAAAACTAATTAAAAAATAACCGAAAAATTTAAATAAGCTTTTTAGTGGATTCAACAAAAGTTTAAAGTCAAGATTCATCACACTTTAAAGGCAACTTTAAAATACAATTAATTAACACAAAATCTATCAACATTATGTTTATAAAATGGTTAATTTCTATACCAAAAAGCATATTAAGGATGATTAATGATCACAATGTTCATAAAATGAACATTACTTCAAGTTTGTCTTAAAGCCTTTTTTGAACCGGAAGTGTATTAATTTGAAAGACTTAATAGAGTGTTTAAAAAATAGTTCAATTTGCAAATGGTTTCTGCCTATCAATTATGTTTGAAATGCAGCCAGTAACCGTATCAAAGTTGTCATTATTGAAGTCTTCCTTAAAGTCTTCTTTTTTCGAAATCAATGAACAAATTTAAGCTTTTTATTTGCCGTTCACTTTTGGTTCAACAATTACGAAAGTTGCGTGAAAATTAATAGAATGGAAAATGTTATAAACTACTTGTTGAGCAATTGAATGTGCATTTTTATTGCCAAACCTTGTTATAACAATAAACTTAAAAACTTGGTTAATTCACGTACAGAAATAAAACAGTAACAATGCTGAAGGTTAATTAGCTCAACTGTTGTTAGCTCTCTGGTGTTAAGTGTATATATATTTTTGTTTACTTTAGTATGTACTATAAGGTCTCTAGCAAAGACTTTCGACGGAATCGGAATCGGGAAATACGTGATAAGATAAATGAGAAAGCTGCTCAGACAACAGAGATAGCCGAAACGGATAACCAAATTGGCAAATGGGAGAATGAGAATTCTTTTCGGGGTGTAAATGGGCATTGATAGGTATTGAAACGTGTTGCAATTTGCAACAGGTGATAGGACTTGGTAAGGGGTAGTGAAAGAGTAAGGGGCAGTGAAAGGTTAGCAGGGAAGCCAGTTGCTAACAACAAGGTGAAAACTCAGTCAATAACAATGCTAGCAATACCAATGGCATTGGCTCAAACAAACCTCTTGGAGATCTCACTTTTTCTCCCTGCTGTTTGGTTGTTGTTGTCTTGTTCAGAACGTGACAAAAGACATGACAAAATAGATGGCAAACCAGTTTAGAGAGACAGTAAAAAGCACAACAGCACAAAAAACAGCGCATGAATCATAGCAACTAAAAAGTCAGAGCAAATTGATATGCAAAGGGCGTGAAACCTCCGACTTCCCCAGTCAAAAGGTATTATTTTAATTAGATGCGGAGTTGGGGGAGTGTTATACGTTGGCAGTTGGCAGTTGGGCGTGTCAGCGGCCAAAGCTCAAGCAAAACATACGAAAAAAAAGTGAAATTCGTAATTGAACTTTATTTGGAACTGTCGAAAAGTTTTGTTTGACACTTATGTATGGCAAAAGTGCAGACAAGGCCAGTAAAAATAAAGAATAACAACGATGCAAATATTGTTGTCAAAGACGTCAGCAGGATACAAGCGCACGCAGCAGTCGGTACCTCACCCAGTTTCTCCACCCTGCTGCATAAACTGATGCTGACCAGGGTGAATTTTCAAAATAGAAAACATGTTGGAAATGCAACACATAGCACTTGGCAAGGTTCTTGGTTGTCGGGTCGCGGATTTGGGGTTTTTGGGCAAAAGGGGTAAGAAGGGGTCGCGGGTTCCGGAAACAAACCAAGCTGAAAAGTAGGTCAACTCTCGACGCCATCATTCGAACGAGTGTCCGACCGAGTGGCGAGTGTGAGTGTAAGAGAGTCGACCCTCGTGGCGACTTCTACCCAGCCTATTATGCTAGTCAGACCTAGGCAACAATGACGCTCGTCACACACCCAACGGTAAGTAGATCAAGGCCAGAACGAATGCATATGGCTGTGTAGTTGTGTGAGTGCGAGAGGGAAAGCGAGTGCGAAAGCGGGGTGTGTTGGGGTGCAACACAAAGTGGGTTGCAAGCGAGTCCTTCAACCTTTGTAAGACACACACATACACACTCACACCCACAAACGCACAGTGGCACTAATAGTTGTTTTGGGGGCTGGGAATTGAAATGTTAATATGATATATGTATGTATGTACGTGACTTACCCGCTGCAAAATGCAATGGAGTCGATTTGCGTCCTGCTGTGTCGCGCGCATTAACAGTCTGTGGTGTTATCAGCTTCTTCACTTTGGCTATTTCACCTGTTTTACAGGCCTCGAATAGCTCACGCAACGGATCGTTGGCCATGACCGTATCGAGATTAACATTTAGTATAGCGCGACTGCGACTGGCCATTGTGTTGTGCTGTGCTAGTTGCTTGTGTTGCTGCTGTTAATTTTGCCTTCTCTCCCCTTTGCCTATAAACTGCTCCACTTTTTAAACTTTGTTTTGTTTACACGCACGAACATACAGACACAGTCAGCAAAGACTGAGGAGCAGCTGGCGCCGCGCCCCAAAAATTGGCCACGAATTAATATGCTTGTATATATCTACAAGCTAAACAGATGTTAATCTAGTTAGACTAACTCCAGTTCATGTTTATGCAGCTGTGAAACATTTGCTAGCCATTTTTACTGCTCCACACTTACTCACTTGGGCGCAGACACACACACTGGCACGTTAGCACAAACGATGTGGAAACACTGTGGCCTAGGGAGCAACAATTGCTGGAGTTGCCCAGCAGCCAAACTTAGATGCACAAGTATTGGGTTATTGTTAATCACACAACTAGAATGCACTAAAATCAATACAAATGTGTGAAAATATTTTTTTTCCTTGAGAGCGACTGGTGCTGCTGCTGCGCCTCTTGCAATTGTTTTCTTTCAACTCGTGAATTGGATTGTTGATACTATATCGATAAATAAGCTACACCGATCATTTTAGGTCGATAGATTTTGGCGATGATTTATTTGATTGAGGACACACTGATTGCGTTTTTAATACCTATCGATACTTGTACATTGTTAAATTTAAACGTGGTTTAATGAGAGCGCAGGGGAAAATGTACTGCCGTTTAAACCAAGGAATTTAATGAATACAGTGATTTATAGCAAAAAGAAACAAAAAAAAACACAAAAGTTGAAAATTCATTTAAAGCCAAGAACTCGATTATCTTTTTAGCGATAACAACATATATCGGTTTAAAAACACCGTCCCTGGTATTGACATCAGTTGCAACCCTGTAATGGGTATCGAGTACAAGTGCATGCCAACAACAATGCGCGCATTGTGCATTTGTTTTTTGCTTTAAAACGCATAAATAATAAATATTGCTTGCTCAAAAGAAGAACAATCTGTTTAAAAAGTTAAGATAGATGTAAGTAAAACTGTGCGCGTTGGAACAGTGGAATTGATAAGCGAAAGCAAACAAAAAGTGATTCAGAACACGAACGCACACATACATACCTACGCGACACACATGCACATACCAGCACACACGTACATACACCTGCAACCCCCCTCACCCGTGCACTGTGAAACCAGAAATAAGTGCAAGTGAAACAGCAGCAACGGTCACAAACAAACAAACAAACGGCAGCAGCAGCAGCAATTGGGAAAAGCTGCAACAAAGCAGAAAGAAAGGGAACAAAGCGAGACAAGCGACAGCAACGAGAACGACAACGACAAGCAAAAGTGGAAGTGCAGCTCCACCCCCAATTTGGTGTTGCAGTGGCAGTAGCAGCAGCATTAACAGACAACATCAGCAGTCTCGCTATGGCGCAGCTCTAACAACGACAACATAACAACAACAATAATAACAAACAACCGCACGCTTCGTTGCCCTCGCGACAGCAATTTCGGTCATCGGCATCGTTGCGCTGCGTTTGAAATCATTAGCCTCCAATTTAGTAGCAATTTTCTAGCAGTGGCAGCAACAGCGAACAAAAAACCAGAAGTAAATCAAAATTTAAAATAATTAAATCATTCGTTCGGCTGTCAAAAATGGAACTCAAAGTTTGGGTCGAAGGCATACAGCGTATTGTGTGCGGCGTAACTGTGAATACTACGTGCCAGGTGTGTAAATATTGATTTTTATAGAAAGCAATAAAATATTCATATGTTTAATACCTTTTTTATCCCTCAATGTGGATTTACTATAGGATGTTGTGTTTGCCTTGGCTCATGCGACGGGCAAAGTGGGTCGATTTACGCTTATTGAACGTTGGCGAAATAATGAACGACATTTGGCTCCCAATGAAAATCCCATGAAGCTTCTGCTTAAATGGGGCGAGTATGCAAATGATGTGCAGTTTATATTGCAACGATCCGAGAACAAACAGCAGGCAGCGCAACAACTACAGCCACAACAACAACAACAGCAGAACAATAACAACAACAACACCTATGCTGTGCCAACAAAAAAGCCATTGGGACCCAGCAACAACAATATTAATGAAAGCAAATTGCCAACCCCAACACTGCAGAAGCAAAAGTCCAGCGTTGAGCTGAGTTATCGCACGAAGGAGTTGAAGAAAAGTTTTGGGTACGTAAACGTAATTAATTTTTAATTACAATCCATTACTGAAAAAGCTTATTTGATTTTTGCAGCGGATACGATGCCAAGCAATTTGATAATATTGGCATAGTCAAAGGCATTCCACAGCAGCATCAGACACAGCCCCCTCCAAGCAAGGGGGCCCCGTTGGTGCCCAAGCATGAAAAATCGCTGTCAAATCCATTGGACATGACTAGCAGCAGCAGTGCCAACTGCAATGCACCCGCTTTAAACGATTACAACGATTTTTACAACAACAACAATGCAAATAATAACAACAATGGCAACAACAATTCGAATCAGCATATCTACAGTCAACTGAGCAAATCTAGCAGTGAGCTGCGGCGCGCCAGTCCAAACGATTTATGCTACAACAATAACAACAATAGTAGCAGCAACAACAACAACATCAGCAATGAGCATTTGTGCGACATTTATGCCAATAGTAACATCAACAACAACAATAACAACAACTCTCCAGAGTTATATAAGCAAACACCAACAATTTCATCAAATGGAGCTCTGGTGCCACCACCATATCGTGATCCACCGCCACCACGTAACAGTCCCATGTGCCAGACCCAACGCTTGCCGCCCAGCAGCAATGCTGAGACCATATCAAATGCATCCTCTTCAACGAATCCATTCCTCACTGACTACGACCAACACAGCGTAAACAATAACAACAACAACAGCAACAATATTAATAATAATAGCGGCAACAACAGCGTGAATCAGTGCATGGATGAGGGTGAAAGCATTTTCCAGGCGACGCAATATAATGATCTACTGCAGTTAATTAAATTTCAACGCGAAAAAATCACCGCACAGCAATTGGAGTTGCAGAAGGTATGTAATATAAATTTGTAAATCAAGACTTGTTAATTATAGCTTTAATAATTAACAGTTTGATACGGAAATCGTTTATCTCGAGAGCAGAGAGCGAGATCATGCACATGAATTGGAGGCTATATCACGAGAAATATCCAAGGCAGATCAGATCTTTCGACAGGGCAGCGAGCAATTGCAAACACTGCAATATGTAGAGGAGGAAAATGAACTTGTTAAACAGCAGGAGAAGACACTCAAATCGGAAATTGCACTCTTGCGTTCCAAGTTAGCAAACTGTGAAACTGAATTGTTGCAGTGTAAGAATAAAATGAGACTACTGATGGACGACATTGAGCTGGAGCAGCAACAGCAGAGCAATAGGTGAGTTTATAATCAATTTATGTTTATTAGTATTTATTCGGTCAAATTCTGTTTATAGACAAACTGTGGAACGTGATTTTCTAATGGAAATGGAACGCATTCAAAGCGACATCGATCAAGCACTGCACAATACGGATTCATCCAACAAAACGGCCGATAATCTCAAAAAGGAGCTAGTCATGATTGAGCATGCTATTGCGGATAAGAAGAGACAAGTGGAGCAACTGGTCAATGAAATGAAGGAGGTGAATCTACAAAGTCTTACCGTAACCACCACCGAGGAAATCAAGCATTTGTTGGAAGGACCCAATAAACAGGGGAGCAGTCGTCGCATAATTGGTTCACCGCGTCAGCTGGAAACGGCTGTGCCAACCAGCAAAAATCCACACGGCGTTTGGGTTTAAACGAAACATATATAAAAAGCAACGAAGTATTTTTTATAATAGTTACTCTAAAATCATACAACAAACTTGGGGAACAATGACGAGGAAATGATTTACATATCTTGAATGCAATGAGCAACAGCAAATAGAACAGCAAATCGCGAATTGAGATGCCTCTATATTTACTTACAAATATATCTTAATTTTTAAACACACATACACACACAAATTTACAACAACGACACACGAATGCATATTTTATTCTTCAAAAATACTTAATGGATCTCTCAAGCAATGTTAATTGTTACAAATTTATATACACATTCCACATATACTTTTCTAACTAGATCACAAATCATTTAAAATTTTTATATTTATTCACTTTACTAGTTGAATTTTTATAATCACATTTATCAAAACCTAAGCCACAAATGCATTCCACAATTAACCAATTACTTTTATGTACTTACATTTTGTGCTATATCTATTTCAACTGAAATATGCATTAACATTAACTTAACATATTTTTTTGTTGCTAGTCTTTAAAAATGTTTTCAATTATCATTCACAAAGCGCCATTAGTTATTAAATGAAACGTAAATTGTTGCAATAATGGAATATTATGAAACTAGAACCGCCTTTTTATACATTTAAGTTGTGCTGTTAGTGATTATTTTCCACATTTCATAGGCATTATAACATACTTTTTGAATAGTAATACCTATTAATAATTAGATATATTATATTAGATTATCTTATTACTATTGTACTTAGCACATAGCGCAGCTTTAGCAAACAAATTTAGCAATGCTTTGTTGAAAATGTTTCAAATATTTTAAATGTGTTTGGAAAACACTAAACAATAGAATTCAATTGCAAACAATGTTAAACAGTTAGTTCTTATGGATATACATATTGTAGGATTTTTTTTGCAAAGTGCAGCAAAACAAACAGTTGCTTCTTTTTACAAATAATTAATTTAATATTTAATTCTAAGCAAAAGCATAGCAAACATTTTGTTGCTTAGGCCTAAAAACAAAAACAGCAATACATATATTCATATATACAATAACTATTTAATTAACTAAACTAAACAATTTTAGAACAAATTCTAATTGCATTATTATCTATTAGCTAATAAACAATAAATTTTTTATGTTTCTTTTTTCTCTGAAAATTAAAATGTTTATCGAGTTTTTAAACCTCAAAAGTTTGTTAAAATATAGTTTTATATGGTAAGCAAACGAGCTCTCTTGCCAAAGTTCTTACCACAACACGTACGAGTGCGCCGCGAAGGTCAGCATAAAAGACCGAAAAGAAACGAAGCACGGACGTCGGACTTCGGTGCAGCAGTCAAACAAAAGCATCAACAATTGCTCCTGTCAGTTTCAGTTGGCCAACGTGCTTGGGCCTGTTTAGTTCTGTCCTGACTTGTCTTTTTCTGGTTTTGTCAGCAGTCTTCAACGCGATTTTCACAGTACTGCGCGCTCGCGTTTTGTGCGCGATTTTAAACGCGTTTCAAGATTGCATTGCCTACTTTAGTGGGCGCTCAGAATATTTGCCACACAATTGACTTGTGTCGTTTGAAGGGTCTCGTGTTTTGTCCTTGTTCTTGGCCCCTATCGCGTTGACACAATCCGTAAATGTGCGTTTTGTCTTGGTCAAGAGCATTAAAGTGCCTAAAACCAAACAGAGAATAAGAAAATCGCAACAACAAGCCCAAAACACAAAAAAAAAAGAACGTTTTTACGACACTTTTGTACACCAAATTCCGTCTGTCCCGTTGTGATGATTTAGATAATGACCCACCGTTTTGGCATACTACAAATTGTGCGCCAAAGACGACCTTTTGCGGAAATTATAATACGTCTTGTGGCAATAGATAAGGCTGATTTAATTGTGTGCTTGTGAATCGTGAATTTAATCAGCCATCCAAAGGGACTTGTGGCCGATGTGAAGCATATTATGTTAAAAAGATTCTTTGAAATAATGTGTGTGAAGTTTCCCAAGCTTTAAAAATAAAAACCGGTGCTTTTTAATTAATTCAAAGCAAATGATTTGAAAAATATTAATCCAGCTCTAAGCAAAATTTTTGAAATCTTTACTTTAGCATTCTTGGCAGCGTCTTTGTTATATTTCGGCCATTAAAATTAGCTCAATGAAGTGTCAAACTTAAGCTAAAACTCAATGAGTCAGCATACAGTGAGCCTGTGGGCGTGGCAATGTCTCCGCCGGGAGAAAACAAGCCAATTCATGTACTCCGCCCCAATGCTGCCCCTCCGATGGCGGGCAAGTAATTAAACACGCCGAAAACATTCAAGATTCCACCGATAAGTATAAGATAAATCTAAGACAACTGCGGACAGAAATGGTCTATGGAAGGAGCATAGCTGTGGGCATCTGCCTCATGGCCATTATAGTGCTCTACGCTGGTCTGATCTTCTATCTAAGTTTAGGTAAGTTGATGGTGAAATTTTAAATTAGGATAAGCACCTGAGCTAAAAAAATATAGGTGACTACAATAACGTTTAAACTTTAATGTCCACAGATTACTTTTAAGAAAAAACTAAGATACACAATATTCAAAAGAAACTGAGGAGCAAAAAACTTAAAAATTTCTTTTAAATAGCACTTGAAATCAAACCGCAAAACAACCACAAATCGAGGCACTCGAGAGTATTTAAATAAACTTCTTGGTTAATTCGATATAAAACAAATGTGCTCGTAAAAAAATAATACAAACTTTGTCTAGCAAGGAAAACAATTTGAACATTTATTCCTCTGGATGGAATGCCTCGTCATGTATTTTGTGTTTTATGAGCAACACATTTTCATCTTATTTTTTTACATCTGAGTTTTGGTTTGTATGTCGATAGGCAAATTGCCTATTGATTTGCCATCGAGAGGGAAAACAGTAAGAAAAATCGACCAACGAAATACAATCTTGATGAACGCCATTTTCGGCTTAACGCGGCGTATGACGTATTTGAATGCAATAAACACGTATTATCATCACACAATGAGAAAATATATAAGTATTAAAGAAAATGTCTTTGCTTAAACCTTGGATTTAAGCGTATGCCTTAGATTGGGAGGCAACAGGCAACGTTAGCCCGGCTAGACAAATTTCAAATTGAAGTTGATGATGATGAAGTGTGAATCAGACTTGGAAATATAAGTGACTAGTGCACTAAAGGTGTTTATTATGACGCAATCAGCTTGACAGTTTCTTGAGGTACTCGGTTGTCTCATCAAATCGGTCGACGACTTATCATAAATACAATAAAGTGCCCAAATTGTGGTCAAGATGGAAAACTATTAAATTATGAACTATGTTGTGTTGGGCATTGAACCGATAGTTGCTTTAGAAATGCTAATTGATACACTGACTTTAATAAGTTTTTGAATTGAATATATATTCTATAAATAAATAAGTACTTGTGTGTACAAGTTCATTGAGAACAAAAGCGATTTAGTCAAATAAAAGCAATCAAAAGTTTTGCACGCACATTAATTTTAATTGATTTGCTCTTTTCTTCTATTTTCTTTATGCTCGAATTTCAATTGAACTCTTTCTTGTTTATTGAAATGAAATAAATGTGAGACACCAAAAGTTTTAGTTCCGCTTGATGCTAAGATTACTCATACGCCATATGTGTGTTGACAAAATTTGCCACTTCTGGCTAATGTGGCGAATGCGAAATAAAAAGTTTCCAGCTTTAAGCAAATAAAATGCAACACTTTATTGCGCTATTGAGGTCAAGTTGCTGTTGTTCTAATGTCTGTGGCCGCAACTCTTTTAATATTAATTATTTTCTTCACTTTTTCCCAAGGACCATGCCCGACGGGCAGCTTTGCCTGCAACAATGGAATTCAGTGCGTGCCGCAGCTTCAAATGTGTGACAATAATACGGACTGCAGGGATGGCAGCGATGAGCATCCGGTCGAATGTGGCAATCTCTATGGCAGCAAGGGACTTACCGACAAAATTGTGCGTAATGCGCTTGCGAAAAAGATACAGCAAAATCAACGCCTAATCGTTGGCGGAGGGTCAAATACCAGTGCCGGAGACTTGTCATTGCCAGCGGGTAGCAAGAATCAAAGCACTCCCATACCGTGTGGCAAGTATTAATAATATTATTGGTAAAACTTTAAGCTTTATTTCTTTCTCGCCTATCTCACTCAGTAATCACCACATATCCTCGCGGCCAATGCCAGTGTGGTTGGGGCACAATGATCTACTGTGGCAAGCTGGCCAAACTGCGACGTTTGCCACGCATCAGCGCTGAGGTGACTAATCTGATTATCATACGCAACAATCTGACGCTGCGAGAAAATCTGTTTGCGAATATGACACGATTGCAGAAGCTGTAAGTTATCGTACTCATACGAAGTAAAAGATATATCATTCAATGTACAGAAGACAACAAAATATTTCCTTAATTAACCACTAAAAATTAGTTGAAAGTTAGTAGATTAATTTAAGACATGGATACCACTCAGTTTTGGTTGTTTACAACATGTGGTTTTAATTGTACTGTGTCGATATTAAAGTAAATATTTAATACCAATTTTTGTATTCCAAACTTGCAGCACCCTCAAGTACAACAACATATCACGTGTGCCGGCAGGCAGTTTTGGCGGCTTGCCGCATTTGGAACGTCTCGAACTAAGCCATAACAATTTTAGCCAATTGCCACATGGCATCTTTAGGGAGTTGCTGAGTCTGCAGTGGCTATTCCTGGTTAAGAACCAACTCCGCTACTTTCCTATGAACCACTTGGCCTTTATGCTGAAACTGGATTGGCTCATTCTTAGTCACAATCGCTTGACGCTACGGAACGAGCAGCTGTCCAAGGGTCCAGAGCTACGTGAAATGTAAGTACAAGTTTTCGATGGTCTTCACTTTCCTTTTCTGTGTATTTTTTTTGTCACTGCTATTTGTTAGATTAAAAAAAAAATAGAAAAATAAGAAAAGAAATGGTCCTCTGCTCGGTGCCCCACCCACTTTATGGGTTGTGTACTAGTTCAGTTGATGTATTCAAGCGTAAAATGCTTTACAGTGTCTGTGTCTGTCTGACTGTCTGTCGCCTCTGTCTGTCTCTTCGTCTCTGTCTGACCATCAAGTGCAGTTGGGCATGTGTTCTACACATAAACGTTAAGGTGGAGAGGGCAGCAGTTAACCCCTTTACGACGTGCCTTGGATGGCATAATAACAGTTTGCTGCTAAAAGCGTTTAAAACGTTTGCAAACTTGCCAAAAAGAAGACAAACTTTGCTCTTAATATAGAAGTTAAAGTACAATTACTGACAAAGTTGACAGGAAATCAATTATTAAAGCTGCTACCAATTATTTAAAAAGCATTTAAGCTAATCCTTTAGCATTTAGCAACAACACAACCTTCATTTATCAAGTAAGCAGACAACGGTCTAAGCCCCGGATATATAGCATACCAAAACTAATTCTTAAAGTTTGTAACAGATAGTTTTACATAGTCTTAGTAAAGTCTATCATAGTGACAGCTATGATTTGCTTCACTTAATAAGCGCCACTTAATGAGATAAATACTCTCTTAAAATAAATCTAAGAATTTAATTACTTATTGAATGCTGCGTTTAAATTTATTTGATTTTTAAAGAAGTTTTCATGGCGTTGCACTTTACTTATGTTTTACAGCTACTTGGATCACAACCGAATCGAATACATTGGCGAGAAAACTTTTGCACAGTTGGATAATTTGGAACTTCTGTAAGTAAAACAATACTCGCTTCCTATTATCTATTACCCTACCCCACAACTCTATTCCCTGACAGCTTATACTGGAGCTATGCTTCAGATACCCTTTCTCATTGAGTTGTTGTTATTATATTTTTTATATTTATATTTTAAATGGTATTGTCTCCCCCCTTAACTCTGGGTACGCAAGTGTCGAAAAGTCTATTGAAATATGTTGTACTTAGGTTTTATGGCGCGTATGCGTAATTTTTACTCTTGACTGCATTTTGCTTTCGTTTTTAGCTGCGCTATCATTTCGCTCCTACAAAGATTTATATGGGTTACATTTGCTTCAATCCCAGTGGCACATTGTCAGCACAAAAAGAAAGGAGAAAAGTATCAAGAAGAAAACAAAACGACAAGAACTTCAAATAAATTACGCATACGCACAGTTGACATGATATGAACTTCAATTTTATCCGCTCCTACCGCAGTTGAAGCTTCTTAAAATAATATTGAATTCGACACCTAGACGCTTGAATTTATGCGCCAATAAGCATAAATTTGACTTTCAATTGTTTACACACATAACATATGCTAAGCAAATATTTAAACGTAAATCGAGTCATGCAAATGGCTTGAGTGTGTGCGTGTGTGGCAGTTTGAAAACATTTATCAGGAATCTTCTGCCCTTCTACCACATTCACCTCTATCCGTCTGCCCATATAATCATTAATTTATGCATCAATAGCTGACAATATAAGTCAATGGGTCGTCTGGGCACCCGGCGCGTTGGTAAGTGAAAATAAATCAACATCCCAAATTGCTAAACCTAAACAAATGTGATTGAAGAAACCGGACAGCCCAAAAGTCTAAACTGTTAAGATGACACGTTGCGTATGCGTAATATTTTGTCTGCTTTATTTATGCAAAGCTTTTCGATTGAAAAATTAATAAACGTCTGCCTTTCTACGCTAAGCAGCTTAATTTATAAGTTTTATCTTTTGTATTTTATTATAATTCATTTTATACATTTTTATTCACAGCGACCTGCAGCACAATCTTATTACCCACATACATATTAGAGCTTTTGCCAATCTTAAGTCTATTATGGATATGTGAGTATATCAGACAATTAATTATCTAACAGACACTAAGTGAAACATATTGGCAACAGCTCATTAAAATAATTCTTTATTAAATGTCGGTGTGAGCAGGCAAACTAGAAGTTGACAAAAAAAAAACAATTTTAGTTTTTGATTAATTTGCCGCAATTATCTGAATAGTTTGTGGAAGATTTCCCTTCATAACTAAATTATAATTAGTTTTCGAGTGTTCAATTATAAAACAATTATCTGCAAATAGTAAATGTTAAGGTACACCTCTCATGTAGTGCTAGCTAATATATTTCCATTTGTAGTTGCATCGCTTAAACTTTCAATTTACGCATTTATGATCGTGGTTACGCCTTCTAATTTATCTCTATTTATTGCATGGAATATTGGCTGTCTTTTATGGCTGTTGCACATAAAATGTATGCGATAACTTCAACCGAAAACAAAAAGTTAAATAAGTAAAGCAATCTATAAGCTGGCAAAAAAAGTCGCGCTGAAGTCGCTCATAAAAAAATTGTTTGATAGCTTTAACGACAACAAAAGCAACATGCGGCACGTGGCGTATACTTAATATAGCTGAGATTCTAATTTGACGCCATTGAAATGATAAACGCTTTATGATTATTCACAAAGTTGTGTACACTTTAAAGTAGTTGAGAATTTGCTCTGCATAAGATACAAATGTATCTTAAAGTTGGCAAGCGGACAATTTATGGATTCCATTTGTTAAACATGTCGTTACTTGTCGTATCTGGTCTATGCTTGCACATAAATACATATATATCAATATCATATTTAATAATGGACGACAACGACGACAACAAAGTCGAGGCATCATCTGTGCCTGTGTTATTCACAAATTCTCCAACTCCTATACAAAAGACACACACACGCATAGCTTGTTGTTATTATTGTTGTTGTCACTTGACCAAAATTGGCACACACAAAGTATTGAAGTAAATGTATTTGCTGCATTTGTATCATTGGGGACGCTGTCTGATTTCTGAATGTCTGAATCTGACTTTTGCCCTGGGAAATTGACGCCTTTAGGCGATGACAGCAGCAAATAAACTAAACAGTATTATGGCCAAATAAAAATGCAAATAAATTTGTATTTTATGTGAAAACAATTTCGACAAAGCAGCGTCTTGGTTAGCCATTCCTGATGGACAACATGAATCCGCCTTTCGCTCTGTTTGCATAATCATGATCCAGTTACTGTTGCTGGTTCTGATCCAAGTTCTCCTCCAGCTCCGTCTTCTAAAAGCGAAAGAGTTTATTGAAATTGGCGCAGCCTTTGGTCATTATTATCCCCAGAGTCATTGTTGGCTGTAAGTGAAATCCTTTGAAATCTCAACACCATGTTTTAACATAGCAGGCAAGGACTTGCCCCCTCTCGTTCCCTTTCTTTCCCTCTTTGTTACTTTCTACTATGTATGTGTGTGTGTGTGTGTGGGTGTTTGCATGCAAATAATGCGCCTGCAAGCGTGCTGTGAATTTTTGAGCAGCAACGAGCAGCGTCGAGTTCATAAAACAAATGTGACTTTTATGGCACAACGTTTTGTATCTTTCAGTAACGTTGCTTAATGCCACTTACAGTCTCTTCTCCTACATATGTACATGTGTGTGTTACTTATGCTGCTCACATTTCTGCTGAGTTGTTGTTTACTGACTTTGCTGACCAGTCAGTGCTTCGTACTTACTTTTGCACATCAAAAATCCGAGCTCTAATTTGATTTCTGTTTTCAAACACGCACTGACAGCTCACTTTAAGTATTTCATTTGCTGTTCTTCTTGCTTTATACAGGGTTCTCTGTCTGTGCAAAAGAATCAATGCAATGACGTTAATTGCGGCCAGTGATTGTAATCCTTGTGCATACAGTTCGCACGCGAGTACATTGCTCGAAGGGATTCTGAGCAGCGGAACGTGCCATTTCCATAGATTGCCTAATTCCGCCATTTGTAACTGTGCAATATGCTGGCAAGTTATTGATGCCAAGGGTAACCGAGATACATCATATGGCAGCAGTTGAAGAATTCGCCAGATGAGCTTATTAACAAGTTCATTACATTTGCTTAGTTAGTTGTTACATTTTTGTGATAAAGCAAAATTATTTCGGGTCATCTTAAAGTAGGCAAACTTATTTATAACAAACTTTTTAAACACATTCCACACATTTTGCACACAAACTCATTCAGTTAGTTTTCTTAGTGTTATGAAAAGTAGGAGAATAATAAATGAAAGTTTGGCTTTAATGCACTGATCGTAGCCCAGAATATAACAAAGCGATTTCTGTAACTTACACTACCAAATAACTGTTATTTAGTTCAGCTGTAGAGCACTCCTCTAGTCGGTGTACATTTGCGTTCGCTTTTCATTTAGAATTCTGTTTGTGACATTGCGCTAACACAACTATGATTATATATATATTTAACATGTACTTAAGTGCGCATTGACCAAAACACTCCTTCCTCATATTTAGCATTGTTTGCTTGCACGTGGGCGTGAGTTGGAGGCGTTGGTGGGGGCAAAGACGCTTTGCAGACGCATTATATTGCCTACTTTTGTGCGCTGACAACCACAGAGAGCGAGTTGAGGCATCGAGTGACACGTGTATGAGTGTGTATGAATAGGACTTAAGTAATGGACATTATTGGGTACTTATTTGGGATACTTATTGTATTTTGAAGCCTGCGAGCAGCCACTTGTTGCCCACTTTTGACCACACAAAATATGTTAATTGTCGTCTGAAATTGTCAAATGCCCAACAGATGGTCAAGTTTCTGGCCACACACACACAGTAAAGAACCGCATGAAAGCCTGCTTTGTTAAAATTAAATTCATAGCAGTTTACATAAAATTACAGCTTAAGCCTTATTTGCAAAGGCAACGATTGTGGCAGCTGTAGCGGGGCGGAAGGGAAAAAAGCGTCAGCAGTTTTGGGACATATCAAAAAGCAATTTATGCTTTAAGTAAAACATTTACTTTATGGTTAAGCTACTCCTGCTGGACCACAATGCAACTTTATAGCTAGCAAGCAATTACCAGCTAGAGAGTAACTATGGAATGGGGTGGTCCAGGGGGCGTGGCGTATTGTCTTTGTGCGCCAAGCCATAAAACCAACCGTTTTCAGTTGACGCTGGCATTGATTGACCAGACAAGTGCAACAAATGGAGCCAAACAGCATCAACATCAGCTGCTGCACTTCACATTCCAATAGGGAGCTAAGTGGGGAGAGGACGACAGAAGACAGGAGATGACTGGAGCCAACCCAAACTGTCTGTGTGCTGTCATGAATGATGCGCTTTTTCCTGTGGCTGACCAACTTACATACCCTACATATCCCTCCTCCAGCACTCTCTTCCCATACAAGCTTAATACATTTGTGTACTGCATGCACTCCAGTGATTTATATTATGCTCACTGCTATTAAATAAGAATTTTCTTGATAACTATGATGTCTGAACATTGTGTGGGAGTGCCACCTTTAAAGGCATGCGATTAGCACTAGAAGCTACATTTTTAAGGCATCCTTCTATACACATACAATTTAACACACAGACACACTTATATAGATTTAAGTGCACATACATCGTGGGTAATGTGCCTGTTGAAAGCACCACCGCCTTGGGCTTCTTTTATCAACACACAAACGTAGTGCCATTATTTGGAGCTTATGCGGCGTATGCGCAATCTCAGACACCGTACTCTACTGAATGCTTCCACACGTAACATTTATTCATGCATTTTGTTTTACAGCCGCCTCATTGGCAATCCCATTAAGGAATTATCTGGCAAAACATTTCTACATAACCAACGCCTCGACGCGCTGTAAGTAAAACGACAAAAAAAAGGTAACGAATTGGGCGAATCTGGCACATTTTGGGGTTAAAAGCTAACTTGAATTTATTATAATTATATGAACAGTGTCTTTTGCTTAGTTCTTAGTTTATTTGTAGCGTTTAATTAAAATCTGCTCTAATTTAACTTGGCAAACTTAATGCAAATTTAGTAGTTTAGTTTATGAGCGTTTAGCTTTAAAGCAGCAGGAGTAAGTTACTCATAGGCTAGTAAATTTAAATATTTTGGGCTACAAAAATATGATTGGCTTAAAAAAAGTTCTATATTTAATTTGTTATCTAAACAGATCGCTGGCGCACATGCCTCTGCCGATAGATAGCAATCTGGTGGAGTCGCTGAACATATCTTTTTTAAATCTGACTGGAATAGAGTTTGATCGCATCGACTTTTATGCCCTGAACGAGATGCGAAATCTGAAGTATGTGGTCTTTGACCGTTTCTACTACTGCTCAATGACGCCGAAAGTACAAAATTGCCGTCCCAACACTGATGGGGTTAGTTCCTTTGCGGATCTGCTCACAAAGCCCTCGCTGAGATACTCTACTTGGTTCATGGCAACGCTTGCCATCGTGGGTAATCTAATGGTTTTGTGGGGTCGTTTTATCTATCGTGATGAGAATGTGGCTGTGACAATGGTGATCAGAAATCTGGCATTGGCTGATTTACTCATGGGCGTATACCTAGCCATCATAGGCGTGCAGGACTATCGCTACAGGCACGAGTATCACAGGTCAGTGCACTGCTGAAAACCATAGTCTTTTATTTAACTTAGATTTTTTTACAGAGTGGCACATGACTGGACCAGTTCCTGGCAGTGCATAGCAACGGGAACGCTGGCGGTGAGTTCTTCGGAGGTGTCCATGCTGATACTGGCCTTCATGTCGCTGGAACGTTTCCTGCTCATAGCGGATCCATTTCGTGGTCATCGCAGCATTAGCATTCGCATCATTTATCTCTCGCTTCTCTGTATTTGGCTTACTGGCGTGGGTTTGGCTGTGACACCTGTATTGCTTTGGAGATCCTCGACATGGTTCTACGGAATGAACTCGGGCACTTGCTTTCCCCTGCACATCAATGATGCCTACTCCCTTGGGTGGCAATATTCGGCAATTGTATTTCTAGGCATTAATCTTCTGCTGCTTCTAATGATTGCTTTACTGTATACGGCGTTACTAATCTCTATATGGAGGACACGCAGTGCCACGCCCCTTTCACTGCTTGACTGTGAGTTTGCGGTGCGTTTCTTCTTCATTGTACTAACCGATGTGTTGTGCTGGGCACCCATTATTGCTATGAAGATTTGGGTATTCTTTCAATACAATATATCGAATGATATCTACGCCTGGCTAGTTGTCTTCATTCTTCCCCTAAACTCGGCTGTCAATCCCTTGCTCTATACCTTTACCACGCCAAAGTATCGCAATCAAATACTACTGCGTGGCTGGAAGAAGATTACGTCACGGAAACGCAATGATACCGGGCATGGAAATGGCGCCACCACAACAACGGGTACAGCTACGGGATCCTCGCAACAACCGGATGATTCCACTATCGCCACCACAACATCCATCAAATCGAAGCCATTGGCGATGACAATGAGCCACTAAGCGTATTATGTGTATATCTTAACCATATTTATGGATCAATATTAATGTATATATGTCTATATGTGCATCCAAGTCATTGTTAACCAAACAAAACTTACAAAACGTGAAATATATTAAATGTGATATTTGTAACCAATTTATCTCAACTAAGAAGATTTATTGTTTTTTGTATCTTGTAATCAAATTTATATGGCCTTATTTCACATTATATTTTTAAAGATTAATTGCGTTCAATTATAATTTCTCAACTGTTTTGTTTTTAGGTATTAAACAGAAATTCCATTTCATTTTGGATTTAACGATCTTATAAGTATTAAACAATATTTAGCGAAAAGTAACTTTAAAAAAATTCTTATGAATCAAACAGTCTACATGCTATTTTACTTTAGCTATAGGTTTGCCTGTACCGTAAAAATTTTAATTTGCTGTGTAACTCACATCTGATCCAATAACTGAATCAGTTTATATTTGTAACAAGAGTACAACAGATTCACTTAAAGTTAGCTTTAAGCTTAACTTTTTTAAAAATCTAATTAGTTGCTCCATTGTTATCATGCTCTTTCTTAGCCAGAATCCTATTTGACCGCTTTAAATAAATGTTTTGCATCTGCTCCGCCGTCAGTACCATGTTGTGCTCTCGTTGTGTGTGTGCTTGAAGCCTAAAAATGAAATTAAAGATACAAATTTGTAGACAAAAAACTTAGTTGCACTTAATGTGTCAACTTACTTGTAACGAGCGGTAAATCCCTGCTGGCATACGGTGCACTCGAATGGTATTTCGGTGTGAGTGCTCTCGTGCTCGTGAAGCTCCGATAAAGTCTTGAAACTTTTGCTGCACCTGGGAAACTCACAGAAGATACTGGAGCTACGGTGCCATACCCGCTGATGATCTTCCAGCTCGCGACGCGCATAAGCTTTACGATTACACTGATTGCATTCAAATTGCCGTATATCATTGTGACAAATCATATGCATTTTTAAAGCATTAGCATCGCAAAACTCTTTTTTACAAATGGTACAAGCATTGCCGCCCGATATCTTATGCTTTTTTTTCATATGAGCATTGAGTGTCCGTTTGTTGAAATAGCTGGCTGAACAGGACTGGCAGTTAAACTTTTGGCGATTCTGCTTATGGATTTGCAAGTGCTTCTTTAATTGCGATTTATTACAACACACTCTTTTGCAAAATTGACAGTCATATTTTCCAGCCTTTTCCTTTTTTGTATGAGAAAATTCCGTCGGTTCCACACTAGAACTTGGAAGGGAAGGTTCGATCTTTTCCAATTCTACAACTGGCTTATTCTCAACATCCGATTGATCATCGCTTTCGATATCGGCGTCCATTATTATTTTCATGTTATTTATTTTCTGCCGAGAAAGTTGTAATTTTTTGTAAAATGAATATGCCCATTGCAGCTCGATGCCACAATGCTTGCACAATGAATTTGGCTCAAATTCACTGCACTGCAGCAAATTTTCTTTTGCGCATACTTCGTAGCAATCGTAGTAAGAAAGTTGTGCCTCTTCGTCATATATCAAATTCATGTCCAGCATCTGATTGGGATGGGGTTCTTCTAGACATAACCGACAAGTTTTGCGTAAATTACCATCATTAACTTCATCGACAAGTTGGCTCATTGTAAGTTTTGCGGGTTCTGCCTTTAAACACAAATCAATTCTTCGTGGAGTTTCTTTACTGTCAGAAAACTTAAAACACTTTACAACACTTTTTTCCGACGAACAGCTGTTTAATCCGGAGATGTTCAAAATGCCATTATGGGCTTAATACAATTTTAATAAGCCTTCTGGCCCTCTTTCAAAACCGGCTGTTTTAATATTTACATTTTTATGGAATTAGTAATTATTAAACTTCACCGCATAAGCTATATGAAATTTAACCTTATAACTGCCCATCTCTACTTCTAGTCGATATCGATAAAATGCAATGTATTTGTGTAGTGGGGTCACACTGGCACCGGCTTATGTTTTAGCATTCAATCGACAGTTTAAATCGTCGTAAAGTCGGCAAATCGTTAAAATGGATATTAAGCCAAATACAACAGCAAAGCCAGAATTGCTGCATCCCGAGGACGCTGAATATATTTGGCTACCAATATTGGTTTTTGTGGGTGTTGTCATTCTCGCTGGTTTGGTAAAGTAGCATTTAGTTTCTTATCTGTGTTGATATTTGTACAACTGTGTTTTCCTCTACACATTTCCATATGTAAATATTAAAAACTAATTTAGGTTTATGCAATGTCACGGGCTCGTTGCACCCCCAAATGTTTTCAATTTAAACGACGAAGTGGTACGCGTAATGGCTACGTTAATGTCGATGAGGAAGATTCTGATGTTTCCATGGTCGGAGCTGAAGACGAAGATTTCGGAGAGCGAAATCCCATCACATATCTACTCGATGCACGCCTGCACATATCTCCGGTTAGTATGATACTTGTTTACGCGACCACTAATATATACAATATAATTTGATATCAGCAGCAGCGACAGGAAAATCGTCAATCGAGTCAGATACAGACAGATGCCAATGACGTTGCGGTGCGTGCTTGATATGAAAAGGGAGACATTTAAGAGAAAAGACTCAACAATAATCACTGGAATATTATAACTTTACATTACACTCCACTTTATTGTCTACGTTTTGATATCAGCTTGAAGTCAAGAGTTCTTCGACTTTTGTACGTTTATATAAATTTTATCATATGCCTTATTAAGCCATTAGTTAGCTAGTCAGCTAGCTAGTAGTCTGCACTTGCGGCACCTAAGAGACGCGTTGTCAAATCGTAAAAACCAAAGAAGAACGCACCACCAAGCGTAATCCAGAGCACGCGTGGCGCAAATCCAGCGAATAAACTAAAAAATAAAATAATGGATTATTAAAAATATTATATTATAAACTTTCGTCATTTACCCGCTTATACCACGTTCCAAGTAAATGCCTTTCAGAATGCTTGGCACATTGCGGCGTCGTGTCAAGCTGTCTCGATCCGCTAGCATAATACGTGTCTTGACTACATCTAATGGCGTGGTCAGTCCAGCTGAAATACCACCGGCAACTGCACCACAAAGGGCAACTGACAAGGGTGTGGACTCGTAGCCGGTCATTGGCGTCCATTGCCGCTTAAAGTACTCCCACAAGGGAAACTGTATTAAGCTAAACGGGATTTCGCGCATAATGGTGGAACCAAATCCACGATAAAGTCCACGTCTTAATCCTTCTGTGCGATAGGCGCGTAACAGAATCTGTAGTGCCGTCTGATGTTGTTTGTTACCCAACAAGGTCTGGGAACGTTGCTTGGCTATTTCAACGGGCACTCGTATGAGGCAGGCGAGCTGTTAACAATAAACTAGAATTAAATTGCACAGCATCTTTTGATTAATCCTGCTTACCACTTCAGCTGCTGATGCTGCAGCCATGTGAACATATGGTGAGTCTTTGGTATTGGTTGCGGAGCTGAGTAGCTGTTTCCCACACTCGTAGGCACAAAAAAATAATGCTGCTGTTGGTGCACTGCCTGCAGCTGCCGGCGCCAGACCCTTGTAGATACCACGAAAGCCGCCGGCACGCCAGAAACCATATTCACTTTGCAGTCGTGTCTTAACTGTATCGATGGGGAACAGGGCAATATCCACAACAACTCCAGCAACACCACCAGCCTAACAAAGACACAACATTAATACACCAAATTTATTTTATAACATTTTTAATTGTTTGCTACTTACGACAAGCGCATGCAAAAAATTCAATCTTGGAATCGGTTCCTGAATATCCATTTCTAATGGAATACGGGCAGGTGCCAGCTCGGCTGCCATTTGATATTCTTATTTGATAATCAATCTGTGTCTTATGACCACATGCTGCTCTGAGCGACAGATGTTTTGATTTAAAAACAAACCTTTAAATAACAAACGCGGTCGTTAACGTAATAACTGAGTGAGTTCAAATGGAAGCACACCGAAGTTGGTATACCCTTTGGTAGCACCAAAAATTATGGCTCCAAGATACACAGTTAAAATTAAAAATAATTGCATTTATAACACTATTCATTTTGAATATTTTTTAACTTAATTATGATTTTATTTTATTTATAAAGGAAACTTAACATTATTTTACCGACAGAATTCAGAATGTTTGGAAGTATTTCTGCCGCTTTTCAACACAATCAGCTGTTTAATAGAAATGGTTGGGTTGGGGCTGATAAGTTCATTAAGACGGTTGGACCTATAAAATCTTCTACATTCTTCGTGTATTTTAAATTGTTTTCTTTATTTCGATTTTAATTAAATTTAATATTACTCGGTGCTGAATCTGCAGTATCGTGTATTTGTCGGATTTTCGTAAAATGCCGGTAAACTCAAACTAAAATACGAGTCGCCGTAATAATATTGGGTTTTTAAGCAGAGTTGCTTTTCACACTTCAGTACACCTATTACATTCAATGTATTATCGATAGTTTTACACTTCGATATATATCTGTATATCTTGAACAGATTATCGATTCGCAAACATATGATTTTGCGTGTTGGCCCCACAGTCTTTGGTAACAATAAAAAGGGTTGAAACATTTTGCAAAGCAGCGAAAAAGACAAATAAATTGCAACAGGAAACATGGCGATACGATTGACCCAAAGATTACTGCAAGTCCAGGCTCCCTTCCTGACCCGCGTAAGTTTCTCGTCGGGGACCAACTGGGAAAGTGGCCAACGGAGCAACTGCAACAAAAAATTACATAATGCATTGCCTGCGGAGAGGCTAACTCGGCTTGTTTATATTTAAATTTGTGTTTACTTTGCAGGGCTATCCCTTGCTTGTGACCAAAGAGAAAACTGAGGATGTGGCTCACACCAAATCGGCTCTACAAAAGAAGCTAACGGTATTTTTTTGAGGTTATACACTTTTAAATATGCCAACGCACTAAACCTGTATTTCTCCGTTTGGTTCCTAGGGCACCAGAATCTCGGCTCAATATGGTGGTCGCCATGGTGTCACTATGCTGCCAGGTGGTGGCATTGGACCTGAACTAATGAGCTACGTGCGTGAGATCTTTCAGTATTGCGGAGCGCCAATTGACTTTGAAGTGATCGATATCGATCCTTCCACCGAGGGCAACGATGACTTGGAATACGCTATCACCTCGATCAAGCGTAACGGTGTAGCGCTTAAAGGCAACATTGAAACAAAATCGCAAAGTCTGGCCGAAGTCTCCCGTAACGTCGCAATTCGTAATGAGCTGGATCTTTACGTGAACGTGGTGCACTGCAAATCGTATCCGGGTATTCCTGCCCGTCATAAGGACATTGATATTGTGCTCATTCGCCAGAACACGGACGGTGAGTATGCCATGTTGGAGCATGAATCCGTACGCGGTGTCGTCGAGAGCATGAAGGTGGTAACGGTAGAGAATGCTGAGCGTGTTGCTCGATATGCCTTCGAGTATGCGCGCCAGAACAATCGTAAGCGTGTGACCACCATTCACAAGGCAAACATCATGAAACTGTCGGATGGTCTGTTCCTTGAAGTGGCCAACCGTGTACACAAGGACTACCCAGAGCTGGAGCACAACAACATGATCATTGACAACACCTGCATGCAAGCCGTTTCCAATCCACATCAATTTGATGTGATGAACATGACCAACTTGTATGGCACCATCGTTTCGAACGTTCTCTGCGGACTGATGGGTGGAGCTGGTCTAATCTCTGGTCGCAATTATGGCGATCACGTGAGTTTCGCAGTCAAATTAATTTTCAATTATAAATTTACTTTTTAAATAATTTAAGTACGCCGTGTTTGAGCCCGGCACCCGTAACACTGGAACTGCCATTGCCGGCAAGAACATTGCCAATCCTGTGGCGATGATAAACGCCAGCATTGATATGTTAAATCATCTGGGACACTCAGAGCACGCCCAAGTTATCTATGATGCTACCTACCAGACTCTGGTCAACGATGCCATACGCACGCCAGGTAAACTATACAATAAAGTAACTAAAATGATTCTTGATAACTTTTTTTTCCTAAAACTCTCCATTTCAGACGTGGGTGGCACTCACTCCAGCTCCGATGTTGTTGAAAACATACTGAAGATTTTGAGTACCAAACGTGTGAATTGGTAAACTAAACTTGCTTGTATTCAAAGCTATGCCTTTTTGTTTCGAGAACGTCTATTTTAAATTAGTGCTGTTAAAATTAGTCTTATTATGAATATGTATTATTCATATTCGCTTGTCCTATTTACTTCATCCGCTGCTGTTATCTGCTCCTTTATTTTGTACTATTATTTCAAACTTCATGCTCTTTTGTATTATTTACTGTTCCCACTTTAAAGTTAAAGCAAACTGTAAGTGTTTTCTAAACGTAACTATTATACCAGTTGCCGTTTTAAACAAAAATTGACTAACCAATCACAAATCAAACAATCACACAGATTACACATGTTACTAACCCTGTTTGAAAAAAATGTTATTCGCTTTTAAGTTGAAAATTGTTTATATATGTATATGTACATTGTAAGTAGTATTATTCCCGTAGTGCACACAGAAACACCCAACACCACTTCAACACAACACAAAAGTACACACATACACACGTATGTAGATGCGTCTACCATTGTCTTCCTTTTCAATGTATAACGTCTTAAAAATGTTCAAATCTAACCGATATATTTACATCTATTTTTCTACTCCCCGAATCCACGCTTAACCGTTCCACAGGCCACATGGGAAATATTTCTGCCAATCTCAGGCATAATTGTACATCCGAAATCAAGCAAAGTTAAAGCCTTACTAAACCAAAAATCAATAAGAAAGATACCATTAAATTATATTAACTCAAAACTAAGCCAATCAGAGAAAAGTGTTATACTACGGCCTTTGTTTACCCCTCAAGCCAATGCCAATGCATACCATAATTAATGTGATGTCGAAATGCAATTAAAACAACCAATCAGTTTATTTATATAATGATCAAAATTATGCGCTGCTTTACCAAAAACAAATATCCCCCCTGCCCCGGCTAAGTGTTATATGTTCTGTGCACCTCCGATGTCCAAAGTGTTTCTTCACAGGTAAAATTAACTTTAATTTTATTCCAAATATTTATATCTCCTTATCTATTTATTACCTATTAATTTGTTTATTAATTCATTTCTTTTAAACCTTCTATTCCACAGATCTTCTCGCATCGGTGCTCTTTTAATATTTTGAACCTTTGATCAACCTTGACTCTTTATTTTCAAACCCATTAGATATTCATTAATCCTAAGCCAAAAAAAAAACGAAAATTTCATCTTTTTAATCAGTAAAAATAACCGTTCCTTCTACTCAAGAACTATAATTTTCATTGTTAGCAAAGTAATGATGATGTTACTGAACAGTAAAGCCACAAACAAAAACATAAATTGTAAATTGATTTTTAAAACGATTGTAAAAGATTTAAAGTGAATTCAAACAAAATGTATTATTCTGTTCGAATATTTATTATAAAATTTGTAAACAATCAAAACTGGTCTATTTACTTTGTAGTATTTAAGCGGGAAGTTTTAAATCTGACTGGGATTTCAAATTGTGGATTAAATTTGGTGCAATTACGATTTTTTAAGGATTTGTTCTTACTTGTGTCAAATGAGAACTGCAAATTTCTGGAATTCCCAACATTAGCTCTGCTTCTCTTGGGTAAAATTACAGATAGATAAATTGAACATGCTTTTTATATTTGATCTAAAGTTTGACTAGTTTCCCTCCTACATTTTTTGTGATTGCTTTTAAAAAAATCTTCCTGACACCAATTTCATAAAATTCCACCTCATATATACATATGTATGGACTAATATCACACTCTTAATACTTTCAAAAATCGAGATTAAGAAAGATTTTTAGTTTACAATTAAACGAACTCTCTGGTTAACAGTAATTATTTATAAAAATAAGAAATGCACTTGAAAATTTCGGTCAATTTTTTATCAGAATTAATGTTTTTTTATTTAACCTTAAAAAAACGGCGACATACAAATCAAGAGAACTCCACAGACAGTTTGGTGTTTAGAAACGCAACTTCTGGAAGAACCACTTGTTCTTGCCCTCCTTGTACACAGACTCGAACTTGACGCGAGTCTGGAATCGGTGCGTCTTGCGCTTGACGGGATCCTTCAGATCCTTGGGCGACAGCTTCTCGAAGCTGATGTCGTGAGCTGTGTAGCGGGTCGGCATCAGATGGTTGTAGTTCAAGCTCTTGAGGAAAGGCTTGACCTTGGACTTCTTCTTCAGCTTGTTCTTGCCCATCTTCTTGGTCACCTTGCGTGGGTATCTGTCGATGCCAGCAACGAGCGCATGACCGAAGGGTTTCTCCGGAGTGCCATCGTCGGAGGTCTTGACGATGATGGCTTTGCGGCCAGCGTAACGTCCACTAAGGACGATTACGATCTTGCCCTGTTTCATAATTTTCCTCATTTTGGCGGCTAAACATACCAAGTGTGCAGTTCATTGTTGTTGTTTTAGCGACGGGCATGTTGACAGCGGCGTTGGTGAAAACAGCGGGGTGCATGTAAAATAATTTTAAAAATACAGATCAGATAATTAGCACAAACGCATATAAAAACAGTTCTTGACTTTAACGCTAAACACTTTGATAAGTTGACCGCCAATTACTGCACAATACCACAATTGCGACATTTTTATTTCGATTCTATTTTGATTTGTTTGGCTATTTTCACAATTGAATTATGTGCCAGAAGTACATTTTAGTTTCGAAAGATTTGTGTATGTGCATCGTTTACACTATTGTTATTCAATTTGCGCTTAAAATAATTGACGTTGCTATGCATAAACACTAGATTTTTACGATTTTATTTTGTTCACAAATATTACGCGAACTTACAGGTCTGTTCGCTGACCGGAAAAGAAAGAAAAGAGTGACAGCTAATATGACAGTTGGGCAGCACGATAAGCGTTGCCACCTGGTGCAATTTACTACATAACATACCAGTCTGGTTACTTTTGTCGTTCACAGTGCTCAACAGTTTCGAAATTAACTGTAACTCACCACAAGATTTGTCATTCACCAAATAGGTAAAATAATAGGTTGAGAATATCAAAAAATTTCAACTGAAAAATAACAACTCTCGAATAGATAATGCAAACAAAAAACAAAACATGGCGTTTATATTCGATATGGAGATACTTGTATTTCAATAAATGGTTATAACTAATATGTATAATAATAAAATATTCAAACGATTAATATTGTATTTATTTAATAACTGAACATATAACATTAGGATGTTTGTTTTGAATCGTTGAGCAATTGACTTACTTCCGGTTGATAAGCAATATACTGACTTCATCCAAACAATTTGTAATATTGTAACCGGCATCTGTAAGAATATATTAAATTAATTTGCGTGTAAGTTTAAAATATATATTTCTAGTGCTTACCCAACTTAATTTCAACTAAGTCACCTGTGTTCAAGGTATATTGATCGGTTTTCGGTCCGCTTTTCTTCGACCCATCACTGTTAACTTCAACTTTAAAATTACCATAAAGAGCCACAAATTGCTGTTGAGAAATATAACATATGTATTATATTGAAATTAAGATAAGATAAAGAGAAAACTCACCAGCTTGCGCTTAGCTCGGTTAAAGCCGCGAACTTGTAGCGGTTTGAAACGCATATAGCCCACGGAGTAGTTATCTTCTCCATTATAGAAGGCATAGTCAATGCCATTGAGATTCGAGAATTGCAAGTTTGATGCTCTTGCTGCCGAGAGTGAAAAGAGAGATGATGATTGAGATAATTAAGTTGGTACTTGAGTAACCTACATATGATTATGGAATCAGTCTCCTCTTCGGTATTGCAGACTTTGCTGGTGGCAGTTCGATCTTCGACCTCTCTCAGCCAGTTCATAAGCGGAAATGTGTTGTCCTGTTCCTGATTATTTGATTGAGTAGCAGATTCAATCTCGATTTGCGGTTCATTGGTTGCTGCTGACGTTGAATGTGGGAATGGCTCTACTTCCGGTTCCGGTAACGAATCCGGTTGAGGACCTTCTGGCGGTTCTGGAATACTGTCTGTTTTTTTCTTCCTACCTCGTTTTGTTTGCTTTTTGGGCGGACTATCCGGAGGTGGCATCGCTGGCTCCACTACCTTGACCTTGTTTTTGTTACTACGCTTCTTGGTTTTCGACTTTTGTTCAATTGGCTGCTCTGGTAGTTGTTGCTCGTCTAGTTCCTGTACTATGCTGCTTGGTGGTGACATCGCGTTGTCCTTCTTTTTGTGATTATGCTGCATTGAATTCAAAATTTCTGGGGATTGATGCTCGTGGGCCTGATCTGGAAGTTGCTGCTCCAGTTGTTCTTCTATGCTGCTTAGTGGTGTTATGCCCGATATTTGAATCTGATTATCCTTAGTCCGACTATTATGCTGTTCGCGCTTGCGTTTCCCGGATGATCCAAATTTGTTATCCTGACTATCATTGCTACATCGGGGAGTGCTGCTCGACAAAGGTGGCCTACCCATTAATAAATCGGTGTTATTTGCAGCAGATCGCTTCTTGGTTTTAGTTTTCTCGGGAACCAGATATTTCTCATAATGTGTTCGCATAAAGGAAAAGGGATCGCTTTGAGTGTGCACCCAAGTGTTGCGTAGCGGTACATGACCGCGTTTTGATTTCCGAACTCCAGCTGAAATTATAGAAATTTTCTCAAGTTGTGCATAAGATTTGTGTTGATGAATAATTACTTGCGTTGGGATCTGACTCATCCGGTGGCAGTGTTTCATTTGGCAACATAATGCGAAGGTTATTTAGTTCCCTTTTGGTTCCATTAAGGTACCGATTTCGTTTTGATCGCGGCGCTGGTGCCACGGGTTTCTTGAAAATATCATCCTCCTGGGACTTTGCTGTCTTCTCTGTTGAATCTTTTTCAAGCGCCTTGTTGCTATTTTGAACCTTGAGAGTCGTCTCCTGCGTGCTGACAATGCAAGTGTAAGGTAGCTCGTTCAAAACAGTTTCTATTAGCACGGCCGGTGATGGTTCATTAATGGGTAAGCTGATTTGATCCTCGTTGTGATTAAATTCAATATTATTGTTCCTTTGTTGCTCTTCATTTTCCACACTTGTTCGGACTGCATCAATGAACGGCAGTGGCGGAACGGTAAGTGCTGTGATTTCCGGCACTGCAGACACAAATAAATCCTGATTTCGACATGCACTGGACTGTTGCTCTCTGCTCTTGGCCATTTGAAACTCTGGCGGTGGTTCTGGTAAGGTAGTCATATCGGGCTCAATATCAGGCAAAGCTACCGGTTGATTGGACACATTAGGATGTTGAACTTCCACAGACTTCTGCTGCCTGGTTTTGGTCTTCCGAAAGTGTTTGGGTGACACATTGTGTTCAGCAACCGCCAGCGCCTGTTGCCGTTTTGTTGTCTGAAATCTTTGTGGTGATTCTGTCAATGGTGTTCCAATAAAGTCTCCCTCGTCATTAGCCAAGGACTGCTTGGACTCATCAGCCTTTTTGTTCCACTCTTGCTGCCTAGTCTTCGATCTGCGATACTGTTCTGGTGGGTTAGGCAATACCTCGGGCTCCAAAACGGCAAATGATGTTCGCATAACGTCTCCGTCAACATTGGCCAAGGACTGTTGCTGCTTGGGCTCATCAGCCTTTTTGTTCCACTCTTGCTGCCTGGTCTTCGATTTGCGATACTGATCTGGTGGATCAGGCAATACCTCTGGCTCCAAACCGGCCAATGATGTTCCACTAAAGTCTCCCTCATCATTAGCCAAGGAATGATGATGATTGGACTCATCAGCCTTTTTGTTCCACTCTTGCTGCCTAGTCTTCGATCTGCGATACTGTTCTGGTGGATCAGGCAATACCTCCGGCTCCAAAACGGTCTGCCCTGAATTGGATCGTCTGAACTGTGACGGAGGTGTACATACTGCTAAAAGTTCGTCTTCACCCTGTTTAGAATTTTTTGGTTTTTAATATGCAATTTTGGATTTTGAATTTAAACTTACCAGCGTAGGTTCATGGTATCTGCGCCGCTCCCTTAGTGTCTTTGGTGTCTTCTGGTGTTGTACGGACCTATCCCTGAAATCATCCGGCGAAGGTGCTGATGGCACGTACAATGAGCTTTTCTCCAGACGTGAGGCATTTCTGGATCTAAGACGTGACCGACGCTGTTGTGGTTCCTGTTGTTTTGGAGATGCATGCGACATCACTGAAGATTGTATCTGCAAAGATGCATCCCTGAAGCCCGCAGGCGGTACAGCTGGTGATCCCATAGACGATGAATTCGATAGTGTTTCATCCTCTGGCCCAGTTGGCGAAATTGCCCTTGGAGAAGCTGATGGCACTGAAACTCGGAATGAGGAACGCTTTGGACTGGTCGTTTCCAGATTTCGACGCATTATTTCCCACTCTATGCGTTCCTCTATAGCCTGCTGTTCCTTAAGCATTGAACGATGTCCGTTAACTGGACACACCATGCCCCGAGAATGGCGTTTACGTAAATCGAGTATCTCATAGTTGCTCATACGCGCCAGTTCCTGGGCAAACTGTTCACCATTAATAGCCGGCTTGGATGGCTTATTGAGCACAGTCTGACGCGTCACTCGATTACGTGGACGAACCGAATCCATTGAACGTGAATAGTGCAGGTCCAGTAGTTGGTTAGGACTCTTTAC
This sequence comes from Drosophila dunni, assembly GCA_018152125.1. Taxonomy (NCBI): domain Eukaryota; kingdom Metazoa; phylum Arthropoda; class Insecta; order Diptera; family Drosophilidae; genus Drosophila; species Drosophila dunni. Next base: position 325,707 of record JAECXC010001197.1, on the reverse strand, counting down.
ACGCTGGCTACGTTTGCGTAAACGACGCTGGCGAGTTGTGTTGCCACCGGAAGGGGCCAGGTTTAATGGAACCGAGCTGGATTCCCTCTGATTCTCATCACTATCGTCATCCGTCATGATCTCAGACACGTTTTGCACAAATCGTGGACTACCGGATGCTTTTGAACTTGGACTGGCAGTTGTGGCCACTGGTGCAGTTGGTGTTGGATGCGTTTTGACGGGCGTTTGCTTCGGCTTCGGACTGACGCAAGAGATTGGCACGACTACAAATGGAGTTACCGCTGGACTGCCTGACAACGTCTGTAGAACTTTCTGTATAGTTTGTTCGTGCGGTGCCGGCTGCGTTTCAGGCACCGTGAACTCCGGCTCTCTTAGAGTTTGAGACGCCAAACGAGGGGGAGTATTTATCGCAAAAGTTTCATGCCTAACTACCGGTGAACTCGGTATATGCAACGATGATCTCTGACGTAACGAAGACTGTCTGTTGTCAAATGACCGGGAAGGCGATAACTGTGAAACCCGCTGCTGTTGACGGCTCCTTTCCTGTGGGTCTGAGGGTGAGAGCAGAAGCTGACCTGGCTGCGGACCCATTTCCACAGTGAAAGTGCGTTGTATTGCTCCAGTTGTTGATGCTGAAGCAAGGGACCGTTGTGGTGTAGAAATAAGAGGCACTTCCTCTCGTCGTTGAGTGAATACCATACTTGTTTCGACTTGCTCCTGGACCAGTGAACTACCAGCCACTGGTACTGACACAGGAGCAACGACCTGCTGGTCCAATTGCTTAAATCCTGCCGGTGTACTGCTGGTCTTAGGCAGCTAACAAAGTGTTTTATTTTAGTTACTGGTACAGTTAAACAAAAAACAATAATACTCACAAAATTCAAGGTATTCGTTGATGAGTTGCTCGTCTCTTTTGGAGCCGAAGAAGTCTACAAATTAATGATATCGGTATTGAAAGACAAGTTCTTAACAAAAAATACATTTAACTTACAGAGTCCGAAGTATTGGGGGCTGCATCATTAAATTCCCGAAGCAAAGAGCGTCGTCCAAGACTTCGGGAACGCCTTTGAATGGCCACGCGACGTAGGCGATCTGAGCCAGGCACACAAGCTCCTCCACTGCGTCGGAGATACCTAAGAGAGCTGGATCTCGATTGCTCTGCATTTTCACGAGTTGGTGAAGTGGGTGGATCGACCAAAGATTGTTGTATTGCTTTCAAGGGACTAGGCTTGGTTGTATTGGTTTCTTCATTGGGTTTCGAAAGCGACTGCTTTGCTGGAATTTCTGTGTTTTTCAATTGAGGCAAAGGCTTTGGGGGTAATTTGACCAGATCGACGTCGACGTCAAACGAAACATCGAATCCGCCTAAAACAAACGGGGTGGTGGTGGTCTGTGGCTTCGCAGCCGTCTTTAGCTTAAGAAAAGCAGTCAAACGATCTGCGTAGGTTTCGCTGTCATTCCAAATATCATCCAACTCGCGCAGAGCCTTATCTCTTGTTTTGCTCCTGTAAACAACAATACACAAGAACAAATTCCATTTGGTTAACTCGACACTTCGACTTTTGTCTCAAAATCACTCACATTTTAATAAACTGATTCTTTAAATTGGTTTACTGCAAGCCTTTAACATTTATTTTTAGAAGCGTTGGTACATTTCGTTTGAGCATAGACAAAAACTGACGCGCCGCTTTATATCGTCGTTGTGCAACACTACAAACGTATCGATAAAAATGCCCTAAGCTTCGATAACTATCATCCGAGCGAAAATATTGTATTTATTATATTTTAAATTCAAAATAAATATTCATTAATGCGTCAAAATTAAAATGTATTTAGAAATAGTTCGATTTTTAAATCCTTAACTACTACGAGATCCGAGTAGTCAAAATTATGAGCACCGTTTACCACGCAAAGCATACGCGTTCGCTAAGCTCAACAGTTGAGTACGCAAAAAAATAAAACCTTTTATAACAAATATATAATTTATATTCTAAGCAAATGTTTACAAAAAGACTACATACTAATCATTGCAATTGGTGATCTATTACTCATGTTCCTTGTAATAGCAATAAGGTATCAGTTCTACGCTTTTTTCTTTATAATTTTAAAAGTATTGCGACGATTGATAACATAGCTGAGCGCAGCAGCAACTGTTGTAACGCCCGTTAGGTACCAAAGTCCATGAAGGGCCGGGTGATCTGTTGATAATTGAGAATGGTTTATAATTTTACCATGGCTAATATTGCGGCATATCTACCAATGTAGTTCCATATAGGAGCCCCCAGACTGATTCCAATTGTTGCTAATTGGACGCCAGTATTGACTTTGCTGATAAAAGTCGGTTCCAATTGGGCGGTAACATGGGTGGCATCAAAGTACCGTGAAAACGTTTTCTACAATTACGAATTTAATAATTATTTGTAGGCTTTGTTTTTTTACAAAAAGTACTACTTACTGGTGGTGGCAGACTTATGTAGCGTATGACAAATCCAGCGGCAATTAAGAATACATCACGAAAGACAACAACTCCAGTCAGCCACATCGGCAGAAGTTCGCTGTAACACATTGATATGACCAACGATCCCATCAGCACCTTGTCTGCCATGGGATCCAGAAAGGAGCCAGCCTTACTGGCCTGCGAGGGCCAACGACGAGCAATCTGTCCATCTAACTGAAGTGAGAAAATACGCAACTAAATAAGCAAACCTCATTAGCGTTAATTAGCATAAACTTACCAGATCAGAAATGCCGGCGACAACGAGCAGACTCATGCCTAGCGTAAAGTCACCTTGGACAATAACATATCCGATATATGGCGAGAGTATGGCTCGGCTAATGGTAAGCATATTTGGAATTGTCATTATGTTCTCGCGCTCCTCTCGTATCTCAACAATTTTCTCTCGCACTCGCTCCTGCACCTTATGCTTCGCTTCGCGAATGTCATCAACCAGAAAGTTTTTACGCTCAATAAAATCGGCACGTTGTTTGTCAATGACATTCTGCAATAGATCTCGTCCTTGCAGGGTGCGCATATGCAACGATTGCTTCTTTGCGTCTGCATACAGGCGCAGGTGTGCGACATCCCAATTGCGACGTTGGTTGATGTCCAGGAAGGATATGCGAATGAACCCGGTGGCAGCGGCATATCGATTAAGGCAGTTAACAAAGCTGTTACCGCCTACACCTAGCACGTGCTTTAATGTTGTTGCGGCTCCTTGCTGCAGGCCACCGGCAGTCGGTGGTCGGTGCAATTGACGGAATACAATGGCGGGTAGCATTTTGATAATAATAATCAGCTGCTCACTCGGATCTAAATTAACCAAAATTGAAGTTGCAACGTTTGTTTACGCACTACAAATAAACAAATTGAATTTATTTTTGTCACTATGTAGCCTTGATGAGGTGGTTATTGACACCTTTGAGCATGTTATTGTTTTTATCGTACCATTTGTTGTCTGCTAGCTGCTTTTGTGGTTGGGCAGTACAAACACTGTCTGTGTGTACTGCGTCTAGTCTTTAATTACATTAATTACAATTTTTACTATAATTTAAAGTCGAATGCTGTATTTATTATTACACAAGTTAACCACAAGAAGTTGCCACCTTATTGAACGAAGTGCTGCCAGATGGTTGTTGCACAAGTTGGTGGCAACTACATAGATCAGCTGTAGTCTGATAATTGGCGCGCTCATTTCAAATTGAAATTTTTTTTGTAATGTAACGCTTGGGCCTTGAAACACCCCATACTTTTGTTTTATTTAATTATGCTACTTATAAATGAACTTTCTTTTAATAATAAAGAAGCAATTTAAGCCATGTAGGGCAAGGACAGTGGACACGCATATTTAAAGTATTCTTTATTAATGAGCCAGGCAACCGCAAAGGACAACGCCGCTGGCCGCAAGTTGTCTGTACTTGTCAGTCATTAAATTGGATTAAATTTAATTATGCGCTCACTTGCCAAAAGAAGCCACTGAAAGCCGCCTTGGATATGCAAATGAATACGCTGTAACCGTTTATTACTTTATATAAACTTTGCCAGCTGGTCGTCAATGGTCACGGCCATATCCTTATCAACACAGTCTCAGTCCCAGCTAATTAAATAAAAGCCATTTGTATGTATAAAAATCTGTAAAACGTGTCTCTGCTCATTTATTTAAATGCCGTCAAGTGTTTATTTTGATCAATCAATTGAGGCAATCAAATGTAGTTTACGTTTATAATCATACAATACAAACATATTTTCGTACACACGTGTCGATAAAAGTTTTTCATGTGTATAATTCACTACCCTACAAACAGAGAAAACAGAGAAATTCAAGAGTAAATAAATAATACTGCACTGTGCACATTTGCTCAATTAAAAATCAGTGCGCGTCGCTGGATGACGTACATTAAATATTAATACAATATGTCAGTGCTGTTGGTCCCTTTGGCGTTGATGGCGCTACTTCCGGAGGCGAAATGCCCGGGATGCCTGTTAAGCTCATAATTACAAGGACAAGGCGACAAAAGTAGCATACCAAAGAAATTGCACGCCTTGGGCGTGTTACACTGCCCTTCCCGGTGTCGCCCCTACGTCGCCCTTACCACCCTTCCCTCTTTTTCATTGTCGCTGCTTTCCATCAGCATTAAAAATAAAGTGCAGTAAAAAACAAAAAGGACAGAACAGCAACAATGATAATGTCATGGCATGTCTGTCGTCGTTTTGTATGGACAAAAGCATGTTAATTTTTGACGTCCTGTGATTCCAGCTACTTCCATTGCCGCTAAGTGGCTGCATGTAATCAGCACAAATTTTATCAGCTACGATAGTTTGAGAGCGTGGCCAGATAGAAAATGTAGCGAAGAAAGGCTGTAGAAATTATTAAATACTTGCTATTTGAAAGAATATTTAAAATTTAAAAAATATGCGAACAGGTTGATAAATATTTTGTTTTAATCTTGCTCAACATTTCAATATGCCACTAATTGTAAGTGTATTTAAATTACGGCTTGCCATCAGTTTATTTGTACGCTGATTGATTCCTTTTATTTTATACACATTTTTTTGTTGCACACGCCTCATTGCACTTGATTTATCAAAAGCAATTTTCCGCCATTTCGGTAGGCAGGAAGACGCCACCTGCCGGCCAAGATGACAAAAATGTCAGAGGCAGTAAAAATGGCGGCCATTTTGCATGGTCACCGGACTTTATAAGCCTCTCGCTCACTCCTACACGTTGTAGGCGTGTGTGTATGTGTTAATGAGTATATATGTGTATGTGTGTGGGAGTGTAGCTGCTAATTAACTGTTTTACATTAAGTGGCCATAAAGACAGAGGCTGCTGCACATTTTAGTCAATTTTAATGTGGCCGCACAAATGGCAGGCGTGATCGGCTTGGACAATGAGCCAAAGCAGAGACAGAGGCTGAATCTGGAACAGAAGTAGAAGCAGAACCAGAAGCACAAGATGAATAAAAAGTGTATGAGCAGCGTAGAGTGTTGGCCATTAGCTGGTCGCTGGTTAAGTGTTTGGGGTTGGAGTCTGGGACTTAAATGATTTACGAACGTTTTAAAGACCGGCCATAAAAGCCATAACCAAGGACTAGCTGTTTTGTATTTAATTTAATTAAATACTTGGATCTTGGCTCTGCTGAATGGTTAATGCGGTCTGCATAAATTTGAGGCAAACTCATTTGCTGTAAATTATTTGCGGTCATTTCTGACTTCTGGGTCAAATGTCTGTAGCATAAGTTAACTGAGAGTTAGTTTGGTCAAGGAGAAAAGCCACATTAGAACACTTTGCAGAACTCACTAACTAACAGCTACTATTGGCCAACGATTTATGACGCTGACCATTGTCTTAGCCAAGAAGTAAATCAAAATCTGAACAAAATTACTGCTGCAATTTTGTGGCATTCGCAGAAACTTTTGAAAAGCAAAATTAGTTTTTTTTTTGGTTTTAGCAGGTGTGGCATCCGTTGAAGCGGTCTCACTCCATGTCCACAAATCACAAACCAATGACGGCTAATTAGAGTGAAAAATAACAGCAGCACCGCAAGTGTAACAATGACTTTTGCACAAAGAATTCTCAACTATTTCAAGCTGTGATCCTTCGGCTTCGCCAGCTTTAGCTCCAGCATCTAGCTCGAGTTCCATTTCCACACCCTGCGCCTGCTGCTGCTGCTGCTGCTGCTCCTATTCCTGCTTCTCTTGATGCGGCTTCACTTCTGTTCACTTTTGTTCTAAGTTATCAAGCGCAAGTGGCGGCAAACTTTTAGCTCATGATGTTGTACTGCTCTGAGGCTGCTTTCTGGGACCGGGGGGACAATTTAAAAGAAGATTAAACCGCAGCTGCCTTGGTCGCCATGTGCGCTTCAGTTCAGTTTTGCCTTCTCCCAGCCTCCATCACTGCCACTAACAGTGGCAACATCAAAAGGCGCCATTGCAAAACTTTGCAGCCGCTCCAGGGACACGAAGGACTGGCGATTTTCAGGCGACACTTGTCGAAAGTTGAGCGTAATTACGACTATGTGCGGGCCCAGCGTGTGAGCGGAGTTGAACTAGAAGTGGTCGAGATGGCAATAGGGCGTAAGGACGAGGTGACAATGGGGACGAGGCAGAAGGGACACATAGTCAAAGCGACACCATGCTGCGGGCCTTGGTATAGTTTATATATTGAATACCCTACGCTCAAGTTTAATGAGTACATAAATAATTTGAAACTGTTGAAGACTTATAAACCAATCAAATTCAAATACTCAAATAATTATACATTTATTTATAAATCATTATTCCTGTTTTCCACTTGCTAGTCGTTAATTTACCTAGAGTTTCCATTCTTGGATTTTTAATGTGTTTGTGTAGCTCATACAGAGCACGGCTTAACTAACAGATTTCTAAACAAACCAAAGACAATTACAAAAGTGTCCTTGCACAAAACTTTCCTGGGGTTTTGCTCTGATTTTTAGTCTCGCATTGTTTGGCCGCCTGTTTGACGTTTCGGCTTTGGTTCATGGGCCTTGTTGGGACTGTTGTTGGCCATTGACAGGGGAGATTATTTTTTTACTTTAAAAAATTTATATATATTGTGAAACGATATGTTAATGGGCTTTTAATATAATGAAGGCACACTTAAATGTCGACTCACTTGAGTAGACAATGAATGAAAGCGAAATGATAGACAATGATTCACAGCCCTGAAAGTAGCGTTTAACCATCAATCATAACCAAAAGCCGAATGTGTATGAGAACTATAATAAAATCATTAGACGGGTAATCCCCAAACGTTTGCTGGCGAAATCAAAATAAAATCATCAGGCTGAAATGATGATGAATGGTTTTGGTTTGGCCGTTTTGGGCCATCCACAGGATATCTTTTTGGTCATGACAAAATCTTTGTGAGTTCGCCAATCTCTTTTTAATAAACAAAATACACACCAACTACAATATATGGGCCAAATGATTGTGTTGGCCATGGTCCACTAGCCAACACTCAACAGCCACTGGGAGTAAAACAACAACATCAACAGAGTAGATGACCCCACGGCATCATTATCAGACAAAACAACTTGCATTGCGAACTGAAATGGTTTTTCCTTTTTATTTTTATTTTGGTTAGCTAGCTGGCTAGCTGGTTGGCCGGCTGGCAAGAAAAATGAAAATGTTTAACGGGAAAAATAAAATACTCACGTTTCTCTCCCAAGCGAACGTGATTCAATTTGTTTTGTTGGTTAGAAAACTAAAATAGCAAAAAGTATATATGTAAGTAAAGCCAGTAAAGCAAAGCAGAGCAAAAGTAAAGCACAACAAGCCAAGGCAAGCCAAAGGCAAGCAAAGCAATGCGAAAGCAAAGCAAAGCGATACCATGGCCAAAAAGCCAGAATTATAGCAATGAAATGGCTGCAAAAACATTAAATGTGGACCATCTCTGTCATTTGGCCATTCGCCTGGCCCAAAACGTTAAAAGAGCCCCTCGCAGGTCACAGCACCCCTGGCGCTTATGCGGTCATCCGAATGTGCCCTAAAGCTAAGATCAAGGCGGCTAAACTATGAATGAGAACTACACCGAATGCAGTGCTAGAATGTTGCCCAAAAGTAGGCAACGAAAATGCGCGCGAAGCAAGCTAGAGGGTTGATTGATCGGTTCGCTAAGCTTAGCTTATTATTAATAAAAGATTTAATAGAATAAGTATTTTTATATGAAATAAAAAATATAAATTGATTGTTTGGCAGTGATTAAAATATATTTATGTGTATGTTTTTACAAATAGATTTTAAAAATTCCCATTCGAAATTAAATTAAGGACTCTCATTTGACACACTTCTGACAGTACTATCGTTTGCACCCTCGTGTTATCAAATGAAGTTAAGTATGTGTGTGGCGAGCAAATATAACAAAACAAACACACATACACACAGAAACTCCCATACACCCACACAACCGCACATGTAATGCGGCTTGTTCATTGTGCAGACTGAGAAGGTCATTTTAAATTAGTTTTTGGTTTTTATTTTGTGTTGCTTAGGAACGCTTTTCAGCTCCTACAACAGTATCTTTTCTCATTTTATTGGTGTTGCTTTGGCGACTGTTGAGGCTTCAGGACCTTTGGTTTGCTCTTTGCCAATGTTTATCAAGGGATTTGTTCTCACCCTCTCCCCCTCTTTTACACCACCATTCTTCCTCTTCGTTTCTCTTTGGTACCTTATTGCTTATGCGTTGAGTGTGGCTGTTATGACAATTACGTAACACATTTGCGTCACGTAAGTGTAGCAAGAAGCAAAGCTTATACACAATACTAAAGTAATCTCAACTCATGCAGCTCTCAACTGGCCACACTCAAGTCAGAACAGCTTACTCATGCCAGATTCGATTTCCATTTTGGCCTGAATGACATGCCAATATGTATAATAGTATTTGTAACAGTTGGGCCAACAGGGAAAGGGGTTCAGGTAGCACAGGGGGGTACCACGTGCTCGAGTGTCTGACAATATCAACAACTTCATTTTCGGGCCAAGAGCCGTCCGAAATGCGAAAATTAATGGCTGTTGAGTTTGAGTCAGAGTCTCTTGTCCAATTGTTGACAATTGTTGTGCATGTCACAAAAAGTAATAATAAAATAACATTGGCAAAGTGCGTAACACACTTTGGCCACCTGTCAGTCGGTACCCAGTACTGTGTGCAGTGTGACCAGAATTGGATAGTTTTGGAATCGATTGAGCATTTCTAGGGAATGTGAACTAGTTTCTTATATTGTAATAATGTTAAAAATTAAATTAGATTTTTTAAAAAAAAAATTTTATATATAATAAGATTGTTTAGACTTAAGTTCTTTATATAAAAAAATTACTTTTTTCTTTCTTTTGAAAATATATTTTTACTTTTTAAATATTTCTTAGGAATACTTATTTTTTAGAACAACTATGGCCAACATTTTTCTTAAGAAATTTAATACACTCATCATTTTATGGCATTTAGCCTGCGGTCACACTATTTTCTTGACGCCCACGCACTTATGGCTGCAATAGAAATCTTTCAATAATTTGCCCAAAAGTCGTTTTGTCATTTTGAGGACACGTTCCACATCCCCACACCCCACACCCCTCTGCCCATGCCCCTCCGTCTAAGCACTGCTTCGCGGACTGCACAATGTCACCGGCAGACGGTGGAGTGTATATCGTCTGGGCTGTTTCTTTATTGGAATTGTCGTAAAAGTCGATAACAGAGGCAGCAGATGGAGCACTTGGAGCTGTTGGAGCTGTTGGAGCAGCAACGCCGTTGGGTGCAGGTCACAAGCAATTTAATGTCAATTTTGGTATTAAACGTGCTGTCCGGCAATTCACCTGCTGTTCCGCCTGTCACCTACAGCACTGATCCAACGGTAGATAGAACGGAAGGAGGTGGAAGTGTATGTAAGGAAGAGGAAGAAGCTCTGCCTTTATGTTTGCCCAGATGTTACACGCACTCATATGTACTATATACATATATGTATAAGGTGTGGACTATTGTCAAGTCTGTCGTAGTTTCACTTGTAGCAGATTTGGTCCAATAACTTTACCAAATTAATATTGACATTGACCGTTGGCAGTTGATTAAATGTAATTAATTTCTGTAGGAAAGCAGGTGTGGGTTATTTGCCAGCTACGTACAAAAGTTTATTTGCACATTTAGTTATTGTGTTTAGCATTTAATTAGTTTTTAGTGCAATTATTTTATGAAGTGGCTGCCAAATGGCAAAAGTGTAGCAACACAAAAGTTTACAAGCTGTTGGCTTTAGCCAGTGTAAATCGTGTCACGCATACATGTTAATATACCCTAATACACACACACACACACACACACATACATACAATGACAACTGCAAGCTGATGCCAAGCACAGAAAACTTTTACTTTTGAAGCTGCAAAAAATAAAGAAAATAAAAGAATATAAAGAAAATTGCGACCGCTGCGCTTGCCTTTCAGTCTGGCGCTGGCGTTTCAAGTTGAAAATTTGCAAACAAGACGAAAGACGCAACAAAATTATAGAGTGAGTGAGTGAGTGAGTGTGTGTGTGTGAGTGTATGTGTGTGCGTGAGTTTGCTTAAGGTTATGTCGGTGCCAGCTTGGGGTACATGAAAGAGAATGAAATGCACAAATTTGATGCTCTTTCCTTAGAGTTGTTGGCATGCAAAACTCAAAGAATTAATTTTTGATTTTTCAGCCAACAATGATGAATGTTAATAGCATAAATTGAATACCAAGTGCATATGTATATTCGTATGAAAATTGGGCTTTTGAGTATGAAAAACTATCAGAAATGTATGGCCTCAAAATAACTAGAGTATTTTAAATGGTAAACTTTAAAAACAACATATTAAAAGAAGAATTTAAAAGTCACAGGCAGCAGATAGCAGTTGTAGGGGGAGGACAGCGGTAAAGAGGGAAAGGGTCACAAATGAAAAGATGGGGAAAGAGGAAAGGAAGAGGCAGAGTGAGCAAGAGCAAGAGCAAGCGCGAGAAGCAAAGAGTCAAAGACGACAGTTTGCAACAAGGCCAATACAAGAACACATACACACACACACACACGCGCTCGCACGCATTGGCATGCATGTGTTTGTTAAGTCATCTGCCGCCATTTTGTAGCAATTTTTTCATGTCACACACAAAGTGCCCTCCGCATGCCCCTTGAAAAGAATTCTCGATTTAGTTGGTTCGTTCGTTCGTACGTTGGTTCGTTCATTGCCTTTGGGCTGATGAATTTGCCGCACGCTCTGCTCTTGTCTGCAAAGTTATTTTATACAGTGTGTGAAAATGAAGAAAAACTCGTCACTTGATTAGAAAATGTACATGGTCCCGCTGCTGTTGCTTCTTCTGCTGTTGACGCTGATGTGATGGGTTTGGGATGGAATGTGATGTGTCTCTGTCAAATAGGAGTCCAAAAAACAGCAATTAGGCAAATTGCCAACATGCACTCCAATAACTGTGTGAATTTAAGTTTAAACTCTCTCACTCACACACACACACACACACACAGATACGCAATGCCCACACAAATACACACGACATGACTTCGAATTGATTAACCTGGTTGATTACCGGCTATAGCTTATGGTAAGATTGTGAAATTGGCCCAGACCCTGGCCCAAGAAAGGCTTTCAGGCGTAATTACATTAACAATTCCACAAAACATTTGCAAGCATGTGCGCCGCATGGCCGCTTGGCCGCATAGCGGGCCAAAACTCGTGTAATGTCACTCACTGCTGGGCATTGAATGCGGCACGAAACGTATCCATTATTCAGAACGTGGTGCAAACAACTCGACCGACAAGCCAACAACTTGGATACGTGTAAGTCGCAGCAGGACTGTCCAGCCACCCACTCTCTATACTCTTCCGCTGTCTCGCAAGCCTTCTACTCAACCTTTCATGCCCGCTAATCCACTGATTCACACACACACACAAACACACATACACTCACACACGTACACAGACCACGTTGGTCATTCTGTGGCCTCAGCATATTTGGTGTATGAGCTTGCATAACCTTGTGATTGTGTGCAAGGGCCATGCAACTAGCTTCAGGCTCAACATCGACAAAAACAAAAAATAACAAGCCGCACACAGCATACAGTATTCACTGTGCTCACAGTACTTACTAGAGCCACTGTACCCACTACCAGTGCTCAAACTAGTGCGTTTGAAAGGACCTTACGAACATGTCCCATGTAAAAGATTCCGAAAGCTTCGGCGGTTTGGTCTTTAGTCCGTGATATTTGCTGCTTCGACCATGTGGACACCAAAGGCAACAGACTGGCCATTTACTAATTAGGCCGTGTCCAGTTAGTGCTCAGTTAATCGACCAAAATTGCAGCCGTGTTGCCATCGGGCACAAAGCAGGCCAAGTTGCGATAACAAAGCTTAATTTCATGAGGAGATGCATATGTTATGACTAAGATGATGCTTAGCCGATTACAGGCGGACATAACAGCGCCTACTGTCATCAATCTGTAGCACTGATTTATGAGTAAAGTGCAGTATTAATACGTTTAGCATAGAACTTCTTGAAAATTTCATTTAAATATTATTTTAGAGTTGCCGGCGGCTCAGCAATTATTTATAGCCAAAGCTAGCTATATATTTTGATGCAATAAATCTGGCTATAAAAAAATGATTCCCAAAGTTTAATGTTTCCAAACTTTTCCATATTTTTCCATACTTTTATTTGTTTCTTTTACGTTTTAGATTTTAAAAGTTTGTTATAACTTAATTAAATAAATAATTCTAATTCGATTTTGGATTGAAAACAAAATTGATTCTGCTTTAAATTCAATATTCATTTTTAACATTTTAAGCTGGCAATATTGCTGTTCGTAGTTCTGGCTGCAGTTCACCAAATGTTAGTGGCAAATGAACCGATTTCAGACTGGTGCATGACATGAATTTGAGTACAATCTTTTGGCATCTATAACGTTGTAAACACACGCTATCTTCATTACTTGATCATTCTTTGAAGCATTGATAAATGCTATAAATGGCCTCTACACGACTTTTCAACTGTCAGTTAACTTGTTATCACTGAGTGTCCATCACTAAACTATGTGCATTCCAAATGCCACGGGCACTCATAAGTCACAGAGAGTTGCAAGCGTGGTTCACAAAGCTCAACCACACACATTCGTTGCCACATTCTTTGCCACACAGTCACACAAGTGCCAGATGTTTTGCCTCATTGGCGAGTGGGGGGATGGGTGCTGTGGGCTGTGAGTGGTGGACGGTGGTTTGTGGGCGAAACGAGAGTGTTCTGCCCTGTTGTTGTGCCTGGCTTGCGGCAGGAAAACGACCAAAATGTATGTTGTTCCGGTTGAATTGCAGATTTAGTCAAATGAGTCGAGGCGCAGTGCACACGTGAGCCTAGCCTGTAGATGTATCACTGCAATTCGTTGAATTGGACATTTTCTCACTTGCACCCACACAAAGCCTAAGCTGATAAGCAGCCTCAACAGTCGAAGTGTGTGTCGAAATCGATATAATTGGAAACGCTTAACAAAGTGGCGCTAAGCAGCTTATGCTAATGCAAAATACTTAACTTGTCGATGACAGTTGCTTGTCGTTTGGTAAATAATAAACAAAAATTATGTTGCATGCTTCCAGGCTCGACACATAAATTATGACTATAAAGACACTGAAAGGCATAAAAAAAAGACATTTATTCGCCATTTGGGCACAAAAATCGCTGCGTTTGACTTTGCTCGAAGGCTGCCTGATAATTTGCGTCCATAAATTAACCAAAGTTTCGGCCCGCACACCACACAACCACACACACACACACAATCACAAACAGAGAGACAAGCATATATGCGTGAGGTCAAATATGGCCGCTATTCAATGGCCAGCGAATTGGCTTCCGATTGGTTGCTCTGAGGCCACACGGGTAAAATTAAAAATACCACTCCCACTCTTTCTCTCTCTCTCACTCTTGCTGGCTGTGTGTTTCTGCATGTGTGGGCATACCAAAATTGCTTTGTGTGTTATGGCCATTAGTGAGTGCGGGTTCAGTTTCAGTTCCATTTTCCTACTATGCAATCTGTTAATTTCGGCCTCCAATGTGCGAACTTTGCCATGGTTATTGATAGCCAAACGTTCTCCACAATCCATAGTCCAGTGCAATGTTGTCTTCTTTACGAATTGATGTGCCCTCATGTGAAATAATTGGCGCAGTTGTCCAATGGCGTTTAATAATTCATGTCTCCCTGTGCGTGTGTGTGTATGTGTGGGGGGGAGTGAGTGTACCGATGCCAAGAATTCTGTTCGTGTTGCTTTTGGTGTTACTGTCGATGCTATTAAGTTGTGAACTCAATTGCGAGCTTGGATTAGCGCTGGCTAGCTGTTGCTGTTTTGCTGGCTATGCCTGTAATCTGGATTCACTGGTAAATCACAGAGTATGACTCAGCTATTAAATATCCCAAGGCTAATTCAGATCGCAGTGGTGTGGGTTTAATGCCTCAATCCGGCTTGGGCATTTATGGACAGGCAAGGGAGAATACATAGTGTAATATGTTTTGGTTGAAAAATGTCCTATAAACTGAATAAGTGCTTCTATAAGGCCATAGCCAAACCGATTGATGGCAATTTATTTAAAAAAAAACATGCTTAGGTATTTTAAAATTCACTTTATTTATGAATAAACTTTTTTTTACAATATTAGCATTAATATTAATAATAATATTAATTAATTAGTTGTTGACATGTACCATTTCTGTGTTAGGTAGTTTTTTATAAAGCCTTGACACAAATGCATTGAATTGTTGAATAATTTAAACACTTTTAGTTTCCCTCAAATTATAAAAATGTTTGACGATTCAGTTTTGACACTAAAATGATAAAACTAAATAAATGTTGAAATAAATTTAAAAAGATTAAAAATAATTTAAAATTAATTTCATAATAAACATATGATTTAATGTTTTTTATTTAACTGATCACAGCATATTGTTCTGAATACCCAAAGAACGAGCGTAAAAATAAATTTAAATTATAGTTAAAAAACGTTGATTTTCATTTGTTAAATATATTCGACCTTTTGTGTATTTTCAATGTTTTCTTTTTTCTTTTTCCAAAAATGTATTTACATGTAAATTTTTCATTAAATATTTTCTATATTTGATCTAAATATTTAGACTAAGTTTATGTTTTTTTTGCTCTTACTTTAATTCCGTTTTTCAATTTATTTTAAATTACTAACAAAGGATATCTAAATTACTACGATGCGTAATAATATTTTAATTTATTATTACATATATACTAAAATTCAAATATTATTTCTTTTTACCATTTTTTTTGTCTAAATTTTTGTTTACATTTCAACAAATTTTCATCTTTTTACATATTTGTTTCATTTACTTAAAGCAAAAGGTTGAATTTTACTATGGATGTGTCCTTGTGGCTCGCTCCCTGCGCATATGTGTGAATTTAAATGAGAATGAATGTGTGTGTGTGTGTGTGAGGTTACATACATATGTGTGGGTGAATGAGTGTGTGTGTGTGGCATGTTTTATGTTAAATTTAAATGAAGTTTTAAACTAGGCAACAAATTAAATTTGTTGAGTATTTTCTTTCCCCATGATAATATTTAATTGTTGTGGTTCTTTTTGTAGTTCTCTTAGCTGTTGTGATTGAATTTACTTTCTCTTGTGGTTTCTGTGTTGTTATGTTCAATGTTCTTGTTGTTGTTGATGTTCTTTTGCTGTTGTCTTTTTATTGAATTTCTTTTTGGCATGATTCTTTCTACTTGCTAAACAAAAGTTTTACTCTTTGTTTCTTTGAGTGAGGTGCCTTAAACTTAAAGGACTTCATAATAGGAGTTTTCTTCTTGTTGCTGCTGCTGTTTCTGCTGCTGCTGCTGATAAACCACAGTATGCTTGGATATGTCTCTATATAAATATGGCTTACTTATGCTCTCACTTTTCACACACACTCTGAGTCCTGAACACGCAGCGGTTGCTGTTAAAAAGAGAAACAAAAAAAACAAATGTTAAAAACTGTGCAAAGTAGCTTATCAAATTATGTACAGAGTGTTGGCAAAATAACTTAAAACAGAAAATATGTATAAAACTATGCAAGCACCATGAGCGCTAGATGGCGCTTTACTTAAATGATAAACTATTAATTAACATAAAGTAAAATAAAATAATATAATCAGCTGTTGTGGCACTGCAGCTCTATTGATTACACAATATTCCTTATTTAAAATTATAAATGCAAACATTAAATCTTTCAATGAAAACAATAAAACAATGCTGCCATTTTCATACTACTATATTCCACTAGTTTATATTCCCGTGATTTTAAAATAAATTTCTGCGGTAGTCAGCTGCATTGAAAATCTGGTTTAATGATATTTTGCTTAAATTGGCATAATTTTTGGGCTGATTTTGTTGTCTTTCTGTTTTTCTGTTGGTTTTGGCGCAGTGCAAAATTAAGCGTGCTAATTAAAAATAGCTGTAATCATTGCGAAATACAAAATTCTATTTAATTTAAATATATTAGTAAATTATATCAGTATGCTTAGCCCCCTAATAAAAAAGGGGCAGACGTTTTGACGCTCCATTGACGCTTTTTAATTGGCCTTTTTGTTTAATTGGCCAATTGATATGCGCATTTTGATAGCATTGCATTACATCGTCACTGCAATTAGGAAGGCATGGCCCTGTGGACTCCCACTCGCCACGAAACAATAGATTTCAGCGACACTCCAAAAAAAAAATCGAATTGTATCGAATCAGGTGGCGTGCGGTGGCTTTAGGCCAATTTATAAATTGCTAATAAATTAAATCATAAAACAATAAAATGACAATTAACTTAACTGCTTAGTGTAATAATATTATTGACAGTTTCTAAAGCGATAATTTATTATGCATGACCACAACTTACCTTCAATTTGCTAATGTATTTGAGTCTATCTTTGCGTTTGGATCGCTCGCAGCGTGTTAGTTAAATAAAATTCGATAAAATTCTGTCAAATCATGTTCAAATCGTGGACGTTTACATAGACACAGTAAGCTTAACTAAATATGAGCTAAACTGGATGTTTCAGCTATGTAACAATTTGTTTGCACTGATATGTCTGCAGGTGAACTTTCGGCAAATAAGGGAATTATTTGAAATCATTTCAAGAAATCTTTCTCAACAATTCCGTTAATCTTATCAAATAAAGTAGTTTTTTTTTTATCTAAAGTGTCACAACTTTTGGTTGGCTCATTGGCTCGGTGAAATCGTTAGCAGATATAAATATTTAGCTATTATTTTTTGAAAAACAATTATGTGTTCGTTGTTCTTATTTATCTTATGATATTAACACTTATAAATGTATTACGAAATATGATAAATTTTGTCGTGGGTTTTGTTCAGTTTGAGAATAAACACTCGGATATACAAACACAAATACTCGTACGTACATAGTTCAGTGGAAACTCTTTCGGCTTAACTTACTTATAGGTCACACTTAGCCCTCAACTGATATAGCTTACAATCTAAACGAAACAGACTACATCAATATTCAGCTATTTACAACATTTAATTATTAAATCTACTTAGTTTAAGTTTAAATTATAGCTTAAAATCTCACATAGCTAAAATCGTTTGGATTTGCCGCTGAAGTCACTATATTCCCGCTTACCTCTTCATCCAATGCAGGAGCATATCTACTGTTTGCAGTGATTGTAGCATTCTTCTCCAAGCTGAACGTATCCTCTGTCGTCTTATTGTACACTGGATTCACAAAGTTCATCGAGTTTCCTCGCTTAGGATATTTCTTAATGAGCAAATAACAGCCCTAAAAATTGGTAAAAATTTAGTTAATAATTTACAAATCATAAGCAAACTTCTTCACTTACCACTATGAGAGTTACTAAGACAGGAACAACGATTACAACCACTGTAATCACTCCCGAACTCTTTTCTTCAGACTTTGTGGAGTCCGAAGTATGATCATCCTTATGAGTGGCATTTCCTTCGGATCCTTTGTCTGCTATGTCAGAACAAGTACAAAAAATCAAGTAAAATAAATTAGACATAGTTAATTAAGATTATTAGAGTTTTAGCTCTAAAATTAATGACCATAACCAATATGTTTAGAAAGCAAAGTGCTTAGATAAAGTTAGGAAAGTAGTTGGGATAGAGGCGTAGATAGAAAGTTTAAGGGGGATCAGAGAGTAGTCGCTCAGCTGCTTTGTTGCCCAATTATTCATATGCATATTTGCCAGATAGTTTTTTGTCTTCACATCAAAGAACCGCCCACAAATAGTTAATAGTTCTAAAAATATTTTTTTGTAATCAAAAGTTCATTAGAATTTTGAAGGGATTTCCTAGAATTTGTTTTTGTCTTAGGGTCCGCACAAAACATAATTAAAATATTCCATTATTTTTAGAACTTTACAAAAAAAAACGACAACATCCCGTGGAGAATATTTCCGTCCCACAAACGTTTTTCCCCCTTCTCCCCTTCTACCCCCCTCTTACTGTGCCCGTCACTGTCTATGTCCTGTGTGTCTCTATGGCTGCCGTTACGCTGTCAACTTTTTGTGTCACGCTTTTTGGTTTTCTTCTGCTTTTTTTGCTGTTGTATTTTTCTTTTCTGGTAACGTTGTCTGCGCGACAGGAAGTTGTAGGATTTTTCCGCTGTCAACATAATTCGTTTTCATATTTTCCGTTTAGAATTTGTTCAAAAGTTAAGCACAGGACGCGTTCGTCTGGCAAAGGATGTGCCGCATTTAACAGCATTGCACGAACTGTCGCCTCTTGTTTTTCCTTTTTTTTTTTTATTTTTTTTTTTTTGCACTTATTGTTCTAGAAGTTGTTCTCCTTCGACTTTGTCTTATTATTATTCTCATTCTTTTTGTTGTTGGTATTAATTTCTGGTCTACGGTCTGTCGTAATTTCCATGAACTGGACGGATCAGCATGAGAATGTGCTCCATATGGCAACGGCAGCAAACCGGAATTATCATTAAAAGTTGGCAGTGGCAACAGCTGCACAGCATCGATTGTCAGTACCAAAGAGATAGAAGAAGAGATGCCAACGGGGGTAAGTGGCAAGGGGCAGAGTAAAGGCAGAAAGCGAGCGGAGTTTTTGGCAATTTATTTGCGGCATTAACAGACAGTCAAGTGGCAAAAGAAAAGCAGTTGAAAAGCTCTACGCAGTTTTTGGCACATTAATTGCAAGCTGTTTATATGTGTGAGTGGCTGAGTGTGTGTGTGTGTGTGTCGGGAAACTGTGTTGTACAGAATAAGCTTAGCTCAAGTGGTGTTGGGAGCAGTTTACAAACCTATTTGATATTATTTAAAGGCGGTTTGAGCTACTTAGGCAGAGGAATATGTTGCACACAGTTTAATCGACTGATTTCAAATTATTTTTCGAAGCCTTTTAAATTTTATTTTATACTAGTACTATTCTATTTACTCTGCCCCATCGATTTCATTAAAGTCCAAAAGTGTCCCAAGGTATCATATACTCAAACTGTTGTAGCAGATTTGAAGAGCACCTACAGCAGAGTCTGAGCATGTTTTCCACGTGGTGTGCTATATTTTATGTACTGCCATAAATGTCATATATTATTGCGGAGCCCTAATCTATAGCAAATGCAATTTGCCTGCTCCCAGGCACACAACAAATGTAATGTTCCCCCATTTTTTGTGCTACCTTATATTGTTTTTGTTTTTGTTTATAATCCTGCACATGTGTTTTATATGCCATTCTTATATTTTTTGCTTTAAAGAGCGACACAGAGTGAGAGAGAAAGTGATAGCTAGGGAGGCAGTAAGTGTACCAGGGGTATGAGAAAATGCCATAAAAATTCGCGACATGCTCCTCTTTGCAGTTCTCCGTTCAGAGGGGATCGCAAATGAAATAAAAACGCATAAAATGTTTTACGTTTTGCCGACGGCAATGTCACCTTTCAGTATTTTTTATATATATATTCATTTTGTAACCAGATTAGATAAACAAACTTGCAAACTTTTGCCGGAAATATGTGTACATTCTGTGTGTATACTGGCATTAAAAAAACAAAAAAAAAAAAAAAAAAACAAATGGTTTGTGGCGCTCGAGGCATGTGGCATTTGGCAAGCGGCGTGTTGCCATCAACGTTGCTATTTAATGCCACACAATATGCAGTAAAGTGCGGAACAATGGCAAATTTGAGCTCAGCTGACCAAACTGCAGCCAAAGAGAAAGTCATAAAATTTGCAAACAAACTCGGTGCTTGCTCTCCTCCCATCCCATTCCAGTCCTACAATCCAACAATCCGACAATCCGTGATTCCTCCCACTGTGTTGCCCATCCCTACGCGTTAGAGTCTAGTTTATGTGTTGGCTATTAAAAATGCAATCGTTACTTCGAAGGCTCAAAGTTTATGGACGTCCAAGCTTCTTCCAAGCTTTATATATTTCTCTTTCTCTCTCTCTCTCTCTCTCTCTGTCTCTCTGTAGCTTATTTTGTCTGTTTGTCTCTAGCGTATTTGCAAAACTTTGCCTGCGCTTAATTAAGCAATTTGAAGTGCGACGAAGGGGCAATCGACGCTGGCGGGAAAGTGCGATGAGCTGTGGCAAGGCCATGGAAAAAGTAGCACAAACCGCTAATTGAAATTGCAGTTATGGCGTATTCCCGTTGCCGGTTGGTCATCTAATTGAAATAGTCCTTAACTAGTTTATAGTTATTTACTTGCCCACCCCCGCTAGGTCGCCCCCACTCCATCTTCTGCTTTCCACCCCCCCCTCGACCCATCATCGGACGTGGAACGGAACTGTGTAAACTTTTGCTCAAGCACTCAGGCTTACAGTTCTCCTACGATTCTCGTACAGCTCTCGGTACTTGGTCCATCTTGGTCATCAACAGAGTCCTTAGCGAGTTTGTCATTTTCTTCAAAATGTTTTGCAGTTCAGCTACTTGGGTCAGTTTGTCTGTCCGTCCATTCGTCTAAGGTTGTGGGCAATGAAACGCCATTTCCTTGAGCCGCTTAACGTTTTTCTTCTTCTTATTTTTATACTCATTCCTTTTATGCTTCTACTTTTTAAATTGACGTAATTAGTCGCATTTGTGTGGCCGCCCACAGCTAAGCTCTTGAAGTTCTTGATTTGGGTAGGCATAGAAACGATCCAAGTTTTGCCCAGGGTCAGCTAACGTCATCTTGTGGCACATTAACTGTGGTCGAAAGACGTTTTTAGTGTGTTTGAGTGTGTTTCTCTGTGTGTGTGTGTGTTACCCAGCAATAAAATTACAATTTATAGAAAACTTTAGAGTTCATCAAAGTGATTAAAGTGCCATTGAAGTGAACATGGTGGTTAGTGGGTTTTGAAATGCAAGTTAATTGTTAAACAGGAAAGATATAAAACTTTGATACAAGAACTTGGACTTGAACTTGTCGTACGACCACTTAAGAGGACTCTCGACCATAAAAACCCTTTAGTTTATGTTGGAACATTTACTGTCAACGAAATTAAGCAGAAATTTTCAACGAGTTCAGGCGAATCGAAAAAATAAACCAAATTGTATGTTCCCAAGAAGAGCATTGTTTGAGTAATGTGTAGGCGCGACAGAAATCTGTCAAATTTCAGATGTAAAAGTGGGCGTAAAAAATTGGCAAAAACTCACAAATGTTTTTGAGTATAATTTGCAGCTGTCTAGCCATTTTTAAGGTTTACCTTTGACTATAAAAAACGTCTGACTTTTCTTTAGAAAATTACCTGGAAAAGTGGGTTTGGCAGTAACCCAAGGCACAGTAACTTTAGTCACTAGCTAAAGCTCTACAAAATTTTAGGCATATATATTTTTAGTTACTGTCTTAAATTGTCTGCTTTGTCAGTAGGCTTCAGGGGGAAATATAAATAGTTAAATAGTAAAATAGTAAATTAGCTAATTCTATTTGGATATATTTTGCTAACAATAATTTAGTGAAAAATCTCTTGTGTTCTCAATTTCGTTCATGATTATTAACTCTACACAGAGCTAGCTCTTACTCTGAGTATCAACTTTAGTCACGAGCAGTCGCTGCTGAACAAATTTACTGCCTGCACAAAGTCTTCTACTGCCTTTGACTTAATAACAATAATTAATTCAATACAGTCGCTTCGTTTTACACAAATTGGGTAGGCGAAACGAGCAAGTGATATTTATGTGAGCTATAAATAATAAGGTTTCCCGTGAAAATAGCAAACAAGAGCAGCTATGCCATGTGAGTGGCAGTTTCTATGGTAACCCTAAGACCTTCATTTGCTTTTGTCAACTTATTTTTGCTACGTGCTCATTATCTGAGCACAAATAGGTACTTTTCGTGTTCGCTTCCCAGAAACGCTAATCTATAATTATTGTATATTTATATATTCCTGATTTGACTAGATCAAAGTGCATTTTTGCAACATTAATGTAAGAAAAAGAATAACAAATAAAATGTTATTAGCAATTATTGAACAATCAAAAAGCAACAAGCATTATTGAGGAAATATTTGGTATATTTGCTGGGGGTAGCACATTTTGTGGGAGACACTGTACACTGTTCATGGCATGAGGTGTTGACAGCGCCAATTTCCCAGCTGATGGATGTGGCTAGATGTGCGGCTCATGTGGATGATGAATTTCTGGTTAAACTATTTGCTATTTACCCCCACACTAACACACCCGCCAGTAGCCCCTTCTAGCCCCCTGCACGCCCTTCTTGCCTACACATGTGTGCTTTTGGCCATGTCGTTTTGTGAACAATTTAATTTCATGGCGATTTGTTGACGACGACGACGCTTGTTGCTGATATATATCAGCTTCTCTATTCGTCAGCTCGTCTGCTTGTCTGCTCGGCAGCTGCCTCTGTGACTGTCAGTCGTTCATCATCCGCATCCACATCCGCATTCACATCCACATCCGTATCCGCATTGTCATCGCGTGCGACAGAGTTGCGCACAAATTGCATGCAGCAGAAATTCGATGGCATAAGTGTCATAGGGTTGCCGCTTAAGCCATTGGGTGCGACAATGTGTCTGTGTGTTTGGTGGGGTGGTTTGGGGCTGTCTCTGCTACCATTGTTGCCATTAAACATGTCAGTAGTGTTTCCTCTTTGGCGGTTTTTCGCCTTTTTCCCCCTTAGCCAAAAAAAAAAACTCTTGGCACAGACACACTGCTTATATTTTACATGGAAGCCCACAAAATTGTCATGTATTCATGTGTGCGCGTGGGTGTGTATGGTCGCGTGTGTGTGTGTGTGTGAGCATTTTGAGTGATTATGTCGATATCATTGATGTTGATTTATGATGATGACATGTGTGTGCGCGTTGTATGCATGTGTAAGAAATTGGCGTGACAAATGGCACAAGAAATTAAAGAAGAAGATTCGGAGCTCAGGTAAAATAAAAACATTTACATGTGGACGCAACGATATGACAGTTAGTTATGATATGCTTAGATTAATGTTGAGTACACATAAAATTATACAGCTATTAAATCGTATAAATCTAAGACCAACACCTCTACAATTTAAAAACCTATAACCATTTTGAATATTTGTATCTCATACCAGTCACTGCACTGAGTTTGTCTTGAGGACGTTTCGAGGGTTTAATTGTTGTTCTTGTTGGTGTTGATGTTGTTGTATTTTTGTTTTCATTTGTTACGTTTGGTCGCGTTGTCGGTATAATAATGCGAGTTGTCGAATTCGCGGGGCGTTTAGTTGCCGTTTTGCCTGCAAATTTGGTTACAGCAAAATTGTGTAAAAAGCAAAAGTTTTAATTAAAATGCAAAATAAAAATTTTAAATAAATAAAAACCAATTAAAAATAAACATTAAGCAAATGCTTTCACTCTTAATCGCTGTCAATAGCTGAGACCGCGAAACGGAAATGTGTGCATGTAATTGCATTGATGGCTTTTAAGCCTTTTCCCTCCACTTAAAACGCTACGTGACGGAAAAGCTACTTACGATCCTCGATGCACATGAGACCATCGGACATCAGCCTGAGACCCGTGGGACAGGCGCAGGAGATGCGGGGACTGCGCTCATTGATGCGCGGCGCAGGAAGACAGAGATGTGAACAGTGTCCATTAACCGACTGACAGTGATTAATGCCATCTGGTTGGCGATAGGGATGATATACGTGGACTACCATGGGATGTTGCAGCTGAAAAGTATGCAGAAATAAGATGACGAACAGATTAGACCAAAGGCATGAGGAGCACTCACCATGTGAACAGCTGTAATAGGTTCAACTCCTTCGCCCGTAAACTTGTTTGCCTTGAAGACCGTCTGCTTGTCCCAGTCCGTCCAGTACATGTAGTCCTCGAACGTAGTTATCGAGAAGGGATGTCGCAGATACTCCGTGGAATACAGGATCTGTCTGCGCTGTGAGCCATCATAGTTCGCTGAGGAGATGACATTCAGTTTGCCATCCACCCAGTAGATGCGTTTCAGTACCAGATCCAAGGTGATGCCATTGGGCCACTTGACATCGTAGTTGATAATTGTGGTGCGGTGTGAGCCATCCATTCCAGCGCGTTCGATGCGGGGCGAGGCACCCCAGTCGGACCAGTACATCCAACCGTCGATGGGATCGAGGGCAATGGAGCGCGGTATGTCCAGTGAGTCCTCAATCAGTACTTTTCCCATGTTGCCATCGAAGTTTGTCAACTCGATGGTGCACTTGTGCGTGTCGGTGTAGTACACATGATTGTAGATCCAGTCCACCGCTAGTCCATCTGAAGTGACCGAGGACTGCTTCAGCACGACCGTCTTATCGTTGCCTTCATCGATGGGGGCTTTGTAGATGCTCTGTGTGGTCACATCGCTCCAGAAGATCATGCCCGTGCGGAAGACAAAGTCCAGAGCCGTCGCCGACTTTGTGCTGTTCACAATGGAGGTCATCTCCATGTGATCCAGTGCAATCTTACGTATGTCATGTCGACGGGCTAGTAGAAGAGAGGCGTGACCTTCAGTTGCCTTGCACCTCGTGTGATTTCGTGGATCTCTCATGTATCCCGATTCGCATTGGCATTTGAATCCACCAATCTCATTGATGCACAGCTGGGAACACATGCCTGGTGTCTCGCACTCATTGATGTCCACACAGGTGTGTCCGTCCGAGGACAGTTTGTATCCCTCGCGGCACTCGCACACGAAGCCAACCTTCTGATCAACGCATTTGTGCATGCAGCCACCATTCTTGGTGGAGCACTCATTCACTTCGCACTTGCCCGCGGGTTCATCCTCGCCATCGGGACAGTCCTTGTGTAGGTCGCAGACCTTGGACAGTGGAATGCACTGGCCACCTCCGCAGTCAAACTGGCTGGTGGAGTTGCAACTCACGGATGGGGCTACCAAGTGACAGTCGCGCTCATCGCTGCCATCTAGACAATCCGCCACACGGTTGCAGGTGAGATGCCCAGCAATACAGCTGCGATCTCCGCACTGGAACTGATCTGGTCTGCAGGTGATATTTCTGCAGTTCATAGAGTCTTCATCGTCGCCATCAGGACAATCTCGATCGCCGTCACACAACCAGTTTTGCCGAATGCAGGTGATGCGATCTTTGCACCTGAACTCATTTCGAGCACAGAACGTTGTTGGTGTTGTGCTTTGACAATTCTGTAAAGAATAATAAAACTGTTAGTTGCGAGAAAGGAAATTGCCTGCTAACAATATTTGAAATGCATATATGCAGTGAATGTATAAAGAATGCTGGCAAGGAAGTTTACTTCAAATATGCCGTCAAGCAGTAGCAACAACTCAGCGCGTTGCTAAGTAGCAGTCACTATGCTACCAACTAAGCTATGCTTTATGTACATACACAGTATGTATAGACAGTTTTCTGTCGCTTGTCAGACATTGCTTGCATATCTTGTTATACCCTGTACAGATGGTGTAAGCGGCAGAAAATGGCGGTGAACAACAGGGGCAGTGTATCCGAGAGTTTCTTTAGATTTTTAAACTACTCACACGGTATACAACGGTCTGGTGAACCCTGTTTTACAATTTAGTCTTTTTGGGGCTGCAAGCAAAATTTTTCACATTTCCTTCATGGTTTTTATTCTCTTTTGGGTAAACTGAAACACAGTTTTTTAGATGCTGCTTCCTACTGCTCCCATGTCTGACAACAAAAGCTGCGCGTCATACACATAAATGTTTATGGCAGCAGTTACCAACGTCGACGTCGACTTCGACTTCGACGGCAACGTCGGCGTCTACGACGCCGTCAGTTTTGAATAATGCGCGCGTGTTGCATAATTTATGCTTTTCTAGTCTGCTCATAAAACTATATTCTTCCTTCTCACCAGAATAGAACGTGAGGAATCTGGACAGTGAAGCCGACTTTCGACTGTCGACTATGAGATACCCATTAGAACGCTTGCGTTGCACTGATTACTAAAGAATACTTAGGATGTTATGTTTGAACTAATATCTACCTATCTATATCTCTGCTACCCTCTTTATACTCAAAGATCTTATAAATGTCAGGAAAAGTTTATAAGCTTGCACTTACCAGCTCATCGCTGCCATCGGCACAATCGTTATCATTATCGCAAACCCATTCCTTTATTATACACGAACCATCGTTGCAGGTAAAGCTATCACTTTGACACTCGACTTTGGGGCAGTTTTTCTCATCGCTCCTATCACCGCAATCATCATCGTGATCGCAGACCCAACGCTTCTGTATGCAGCGCTCGTTGGCGCAGGTGAATTCATCTGAGCGGCAGGTGGAATCTAAATATGTGCGTTAAAGGTGAAATTGTTTGTTTAGAGATAGAGATAGAGACTGAGAAGGTATGTTGATTGAGTGTATGTGGAGGATTTGCCACTGTTTATGAGTATGTTAGTGTTTATCCAAGTATGAGCTGTGGTTAACTATTGTAGAGTTAGACAAACAAGAGGCAGGGTAAAAGCTAGTGGAGAGCACAAAAAGCACCACAAGAAACTGAAATATGCGAGACATAACTCAACAAAACCAACACCATTATAAAAAAATTTCCAGCAAACAAAACAATGTAGCAAAAGAGGAGCGTAAAGGGATGTAAGCCAACAGAGATTTGTTGCCAGCAACAGCAACAACAACTACCATCACTACAACAAATATAGTAAGCAAGTGTATGTGTGGGTATGCGTGCGTATGCGTAAATATTTATGCTTTATTGTAGTATGTGTAATGTTTAGGTAAGTATTACACAATACTTGCAACAATGTGTAGCATACTTATGGCATACAAGTAGAAACACAACAGAAAGCACACATCGAGAGCACAAGTACAAATAACTACAAAAGCCACCGTTTCCATAACCATTACAGCAATGAGTACAATTTAGATTTAGATTTTGATGTCTTACTGCACGATGCCTCATCGCTACCATCTCTGCAATCCTTGGTCTGATCACACATCCAGGCAAGTGGAATACACTCAAAGCCGCTCTTACAGGCGAACTCATCGGGTGAGCACGTTTTCTCGATCTCTGTAAAATAAACATAAAATAGTGGTCGTTGCATTAAATTTGAAATATGATTAGCCAATTGATTGCCAATTTAATCTGCAATAATTTCAATAATTATATTTGAATTTGTTTGAAATGAAAGTCAATAAATGTTCCTTAAAATACTCGACAACAACAGTAGCTTAGAAATGTAGCCTAGATACTTTATATGCTGTGACCAGTTCGAGTCCGGATGTGGACCTGATACCCGTTGCCTCCCTTATCACTTATAACTTACGTTGTTATTCAATTTGTAAATTTTATTAACAGTTTAATTCAAGTTGTTAGAATGAATAACACAAAAATTAAGTGATAATAAGAATACCAGTTGAAACTTAAATTATTATGGATCTGAAAGAAGTAAGAAAGAAACTGCTGCCTCTTTATAAACAAAGAGTGAAGCATACTTGAATCCTCAGAAGAATCCAATTGGTGTCCATCGACGAAGCAATTCACAAATTTCTTTCAAAAGAGTTTTCTTTACCCTCTAAAACCACATGCTAGTTCTGTGTATAACTAAATACAGTTTGTGAATGAATACATAAAATATGCTTTTTAGCATATTTGCAGCGTTTGCAGGAAAATCAAAACGACCGAGAAAAATTGCCTTCAGATGTTTATCGCAACACGTAAAAGTTTTACTGCGTTACTTAGACACTTTAGCCTTGCCTTTAGATGTGTGTCGAGTAGCTTCTAACTATCTGGCTAATGGTTGTGCTTAGTTAAATCTTTGATTACTGCAGCTTTTGGAGCTCATTTAAAGGCGTTTCGGTTGACGCCTTGAAGCATGCAACAGACTCCTCTCGTCTTACTTCACGCATTGTAATTAAGTTTAGAAGGAGCATGATGTGGAGCAGAAGCACTGGCAGCGACAGCATTAGGAATTGAAGTCGAAGTCCAATTGTGCCGCACATGCCAGGCAAGTAATAAACATAGTTGTCGTGCCAACACTAAGCACACAGCGAGAGAGGGAGAGAAGGAGAAGAAGTGGGAGTGGGAATGGGTGGGAGAAATATATAGGGCAAGTCTCAAACTGCAAATGCTGCCTGAAGCTAAGCAGGCGGCATTTTATCTAGGCAGTAATTAAGACATTATCAGCCAACACTCCATAAAGTTAAAACGCACACATGCGTACGCATTAAAGCAATTATCGCACACACACACACACACACACACACACACACACACACACGCGTACATGAGGCACACACAGACGCACACTAATGGTACACAATCTTGTTGTCTGAAACTTCCATTGAAGTTTTGCAAGGCGACTATTTAGAAAGCGAGCAACGAGCGCTAAACAAAGCTGGAAACACACACAGAGCACACACACACACACACTCACACACACACGCACATGATGAACATAAAAACGCTTGTGTTTAACCCTTAATGCGTGTTATTTTTTGTTTTTTGCTTTTGTTGCGACTGAAATGAATGTTGGGCCATTGTTTGAGTCCTGGCCACGCTTGATTTTGCCTGATAAGATTATGTAAGTCGTGTTCTCCGTGTGCCTGTGTGTGTGTCTGTGTGCGCGTGTGCGTGTTGTGTCTGCCACAGGCAATAAAGGCGCATAATGTCAGGTTCACATATTTAAATATGCCCTTTGGTGTTCAGTTCCTTCATTCTAGCCTGTATTTGCCATCAAAAATGTTTGGCATTTCATTCCTATTTGCCGTGAGCAGCTTAAGCATCGTTGCAAATAAATTAATTTATTATTATGCTACGCTTTTGCATGTACAACGCGTCGTATGCGTGATATGACTTAAATTGGAATTTATTTAACAACGAGCATGGCAATAAAGCTAAATATTTATTAATCAAAATATTTATTCAGCGCTAAAGTCGCGCTTAATAATTGTGAATTTCATTAAGTATAAATTAGCTTTATTAAATTTATTTCAAAATTAAGATTAATTTTTTATTTGTGATTATAAATTTATTTAGTGCCATACGACAATTTTTAAAAACTCTATGTCAATTTTAATATTCCAGAATTTTAATATGCAAAATTAATCACAGATTAAAAAGTTAATTATGAGCAATTTTCACAATATTGCGTATACGCAACTTTTTTATGCCATCACATAATTTAATATGCTGTCCAACTAGATTCAACCAGCTTCGTCCATTTGTGAGTACCAACGCTCTTTTTACTATTTTGCTGCCCTCATAAAAGTGGACAAGCAGCGACATGTCCTGTCCTGCCAGCCTTTGCTAGGCTTCAACATGCTGCAAGCCATAGCAAAATCAATTTGTTGGCTATAAAGAATAACTCAAAGCAACACGCACTATCACAAGCAGACTCACGTACATCCACACACACACACACACTCGCTCTCACACACACACCGACAGCCACACATAAGTTTTGTGCTACATTCAATAGCATTTTCTTATTATCTGCCGTTTGTAGCTGTCGTTGGAGTGAAAGAAAGACTAGAGTGAGGGGAGGCTGCAATTTGATTTTAATTTTATTTAAAATGCTTTTAGTATACGTGACAAACGTGTAGCTAGCCAAGAAGAGTATGAGCAGCAAGGAAAACACACTGACTTGAAAGACATCAAAGCCCCTGAAGTTTGATGCTTTTGTGAAACAGTTTTTACTCCCTCATGGCACTGCCTCATAGCAAATTGTAGTTTTCTTCATAAACAAAGTCGCGATGAAACATTCAATTTTGAAATGTCTTTTCATTTAATTGGAAATGTTGTTAAATTTATGGAATTTATTAAAATGTTTATGCGTTTGCCAAATGGATAAATGGAAAGATGGAAAAATGGATATACATATGGTCTAGCGCACATTTGTCGTTTGTCTGTCAACCAATTTAGTCGTACGTTAAACTTCAATTAACTTTCTGCCTGTTTGTTGTGCATAAAAGTCGTAAAGTGTCACACGTGTTCGATGGTAAGGGCATCCTGTGAATGTTGTAAATGTAAAACTCTCTGAGCCGTGTCCTGCCAGTCGTTTGGCATGAAAATAAACCACAGTCTCAATTTGCGCGCGCTTTTTGATTACCAGTTTTTATTTCGTCGTCGTCGTCGTCCTGCTGATGAGTTACGAGTGGATAACAACATAAAAATCTCATCATTTTTGCTGCTTTTTTTGCTCTTTTTGGCCGTTTTCGCTCTTCATTTTTTCAATTACAGCAAACAAAAAAAAATCATAAAAAAATAAGCAAAAGAAATTTTGATGTGGCGTATAGTTATCCAAATGTGAAACAGACTATAAACTGCCAAATAAGTTGCCCAAAAATTGTGCGACATCAGAAAAGTGAGTGAAGCACGAACTGAGTCGACTCTCGAATACTCTGCTCCCAGATAACATTTTTTTGTGAGTTCATCTTATTGTTTGTTAAGGGTATTGAGATGTGTAACAGCTTGTGAGGGAGTCGACTTATGCATAAATACAAATTAGTTCCGCTGCTGACGGCATTTTTGATGCTCACATCGCGATACCGTTCAGAGTCCTTTTGACGTTAATTTATGGACATTGCTGCCAACTTTTAGGCGCAGGCCCACAGCATAAAGTCGTGAATGGATGTATGTTGGACAAGGGAAGGCGAAGTGTTAGGGATATGAATACAAACCCCAACATGCATTGAAATAAATACCATGCTTTATGCGACTTTATGAATCCCCTTTGTAAGTAGATGTTTCTATCTTCAGTTTATTTTATTTTTCAGATTTTTTTCTTTCTTTTGTTTTGTTTTTTTTTGTTTTTGATTTTATGTGACAGTGACAATCCTCCGGGTTAGTAAAATGCCCAAGATTTGTAACTAAAAGATGGTGCTTACTACAGTCGAATTCATCGGAACCATCGCGACAATCGGGTTCGCTGTCACAGGTCCAACTGCGTGGTATGCACTGCTCCAGGTTTTTGCATTTGAACATAAAAGTGGCGCTACAACGCGAGTCTGTTCGTTTCAAGCTAATAAATTGAGCATCTATTCGCAAAATTTATGATCAAATTAGGAAACACTTACCACATATTCCGGGAGCCTCGTCGGAGCCATCGGCACAGTCACGCTCACGATCACAACGCCATTCGTTGGGAATGCAATGGCCATTAGTACAGCGAAATTGGCCAGTTTTACAAGTTGATTCTGTAATAAAATTGAAAAAGGGAAGAAAAACGCATCAGTATTAGTATAAAGTTTAAGTTAAAGTAAATATTTGAAATCTTTTCTTCACAAATGGCAGTCAAGAATCGCCTCCGGTTGCTACACTACGACCGGAACGGAGGGAACAAATCAAAGAAGGACCTTTGGATACCCTACAAAACAAGTTTGTAGTCAGTTTGTTTAAAGTCATTTATACCACACTTAAATTGTATTGTAATTGTGACTATTATTATGTTTAAATAATTTGGGAGTACTGCCTTGCTTATGCCCTGATGATGAAAGAATTTGCAGGGTATCAAATGCTGATAATGGTTGCTAGTAAAAATATGGGAATATGGCCACTGAAAAATCTACATTTTATGCTTCAATAGTTTTCTGTGTCAAAAATAAATGTGATTTTTATGTTGTGGGCTGTGTTAAAGCTTCCGGCTACAAAAACTTGGCACTTTCTGTGTGGATTCTGTGCTGCCCTTCTCCCCTCTTCCCACTCCTCTTGCTCGCTTACTCATGGTCTCTTTTGTTTTACATGCCATCACAGTAAAAATTGTTAAGTTTTTGCTATTTTGTGGTCATTTTATTTTATGACTTTGCTCGTTTCACAAAATGAAATTTACTTTTGCAAAGCTTAAAGCCTTTGAATAATCTAGAGTTTAAGTTTGTGTAAAGTACAACTATCAATTAGTTGTCGGCTCTGGGATGTTAACGACAGTAAATGACAGTAAATAACAGACTTGGGGCTTATAATTGCTAACGAGCAAATCTTGTGCTAGTTTCTATTATATTGTGAGCGAAACTTTATTAATTTATATAAATAAGTTACAACTAAAGGTGTGTTGAGTAGTTAAATACAAAAAGTACCAGGAATTATAGGTCTCTTAGGGCTTCCTTGTATGTATCCTTTACACTCTGCCCTTTGCCATTTTGCTTGTATGTATTGTAGATGGAAAAAAACTGGCATGCTTTGCATAATTAATTCTTAGACGGCTTCTTGTTCCATTGACACAATATCCATTAGCATAAGTGATAATGCAGGCAAGAACTAGACTAAAAGTGCAACAAAGTTCTCAATGTGGTAATTTGTTGAAAGCTTTTCACTGGTAACTTAGTCAAGTTTCGAATAAAAAACACCTTCTCCATTTGCACAAATGTTACAAGTCGTTTTATAGTTGTCGTCTGACAATTTCGACAACTTGCTGCACATTTTTCTTAAGTGCTAAGTCAGTCAGTCAGTCAGTCAGTCTCAGCTGCCACAATTTGTTGCACCTTTTAACGCTGCAGTTGCACTCAATTTAACGTGTAACTCAAATGAATACATCACTGCCTGACATTTGAAATCTTGGTTGTGGGCTTTAAGTCGCTATAGTTTTCGGCAACAACTTGGGAGTCAGTCAACTTGCAGCTGCCACAATTGCCAGGGCTGCGGGAGTCGGCAAGTTGCTGCGTGTTAGATACCCCTCTGGCCATCACACAGACACGGCTCAGCCACAGTCATAAACTTTGTAGAAAGTTTTGTATGTTTTTCCATACCCCTCCCCAGTCCCCTTCCCTCTCTGTTCCCCTTGTAGTTTTGTGGTTCACAGTCCATACCCCTTGGCATAGAGCAGCCGTCGCCGCACTGCGAAAAATGCGCATCACGTTTTGCGTTTGGGGACTGGAAACGTTTCAAACATTTCGTATTTACCTAGTAGCAGCATTTAGCGCCGACATTAAACAAGACTGATTCACTAACCGGCAGCTGAAAACTAAGTTCTGAGGTCCTGGCTTGAAAAAATGGCAGCTGCATAGCTTGTGGAAGTTCAAGCAAAAGCTAAACAAACGAATCGAAAAATTTAAAAATATATACAAGAAGTTTTTTATTAAAATCTAGCTTTAAATTATACTTTCTGTTTTAAATCCTAGTTCTTAAAACACACTAAGCCTTTTTCCTTTTATTTATAAGCCTTAAAAAAATGGAAACATACAAATTAATGACAGCTAACGAGTACACAATGCTCCAGCTGTCTCTAAAGAGCACTCAGCGTGGTTCTCACTCTTTGTCTCTCTCTTTCTCTCACTCTTTGTCTCTCCCTTTCTCTCACTCTTTCTCTCACTCTTTTTTGTTCACGTGAGTGCTATAAATTCTGTTTAAATGCTGCAAACTCGCCGCTGTTCAATGTTAGAGATGGCATACCCTGTAGTTAGCTTATAAGCAGGGGTATAACTAATTTTAGTTTAATTATAGCTTGCAAGTATAGCATATCTGTTAGTCGTTCACTCTCATTGCCCACTGGCCTCATCTATGCTATTTTTCTGCATAATTATTTATTTATGACTTAATAGGCTGACAGCTGAGGCCTCAAAATGTCACATAGTCAAAATAGCATTCTGTGTGTCGTTCAATGCATAAACAAACAGTCTTCCCTCTCTCTCTTTCTACATCGCTCTTTCCCCATCTCTCTCTCTCTCTCTCTCTCCTTTCTCTTAGTATCTGTTTTCGCTCGCTTTCAGTCTGTTTACATTTGTGTCGTTTCCTTTTTTTTTGCTTAAACAAAGCTCATAAATTTGTTCTTGTTGTTTGTGCAACATTTTTGTACGCATATTTATTATGTGTCTCTTTTTTGCGGCGTGCTACAAATTCCTTGTCCCCTTCGCCCCATTGCGCCCCACGCGCTCCCGCCCTGCTGCCCGCAAATCACTGTTGCTGCGACTCCCAGGTGCAAACTTCATTATTTACAGTCTAACGCGCCGCGCCAACAACAACCACTTGGATTATGCGGCACTTGATGGCAGACACGGCGAGTGGTGTCATGTGGGGGCCAGCAAGCTTTTAATTCAAACAACAACCACGGCTAGGGTAGAGGTGATAGAAGCCAGAAGCCCAGCAACTATAATGCATTCTCATAAATTTTATGCAATTCATTTCCCGTTGGCATTTGTCTGCCACCTTTTGTGTGATAATGAATTTGCACTCTGCACTCGCTTCGAGAGGTGTTTGAGGTCGCTTATCATTTGGTTTTGATTTGCCCAAGTGCATTGCATGGCACGTTATCACTGCAACGCCTCAAGGTTAACACCAAATCCAAAAGAAGACACACAACTTGTCGACAATGTCGCAGGAAAAGTCAAACATAAAAACTAAGTACGACTAAAACATGAAAAGTTTCACACAAGCTATAAGTTAATCACAATGCAGTGCCACTATCTCTGTCCCACTCTATTTCCTTATCTCCTTCTGTCCCTTTCTCTGGAAGAGGCCTCCCTGGGCTCATTTACAGAGCCAGCTTAAAGCAAGAAAGTTATCTGGTTTTGCTCAAGTGTCCACAGGCATGAAAAACTTTTTGCGGTCATCCATCGATTTAGCGCATTAAAACTTTTCTGATATTTGCCGTTTTCAACATTTTCCATTTTCCATTTTCTATTTGCCGTTTGCCGTTTGCCATTTGTAACGATTTGTGGCATCTTTTCTTAAGCTGATAACAATTGGATTTTCTAAAATAAGTATATAAAAATTAATAGAATTGAAACTAGACATGAAAACTTCAACGAATTTTTGTCACTCTAACAAGCGAAATTTTCAAATTATAAATTTAATTTCGAAAGTATTTCATTACTTTTTCTAGAAAGAAAATCGAAAGGCTTTTCCAGCCCGTTTATTGGGCTCAAGTTTAATGTAACTTTTGGGATTTGCTTCGGTTTCCGCCCGTTTTTTTGTTGTGTATTAAAATGAGAAATGTTCATCCAATGAAATTGCTCGAATTTCTTTTTTTTTTTTTACCGGTCAACTAATGAAGTTTGTCTGCTGTTTGTTGTTGTTGTTGGGGCAGACATAAATTGAATTGTCCGTTTCATTTAAACAGCGGAAAAAGGAAGCAAACGTGCACAAATTTCACTTGCTCCTCTGTCCTTTTCGCACTTTATCCACTTTTGCTTTCGTCTCGCCTTCTTTGGTCTCAATAAATAAATGAAAAATTTGTGCCGCAGTTAGGAAGATTTTCCTTTTCATTGTTTACAATTGTTTTTTTTTTTGCGATACTTGCTGCCCTTTCCTTCAACTCTCCTTCGCTTCATCTAACGCACAGCATGCTGTCCCCTCGGTAAATGCATAAAAAATAAAGGAAAAAAACAGTGTATAAAAAGGCAACGGCAAACATCAGCCCGCTTGTTGTTTATGGCACCTTTTTCACTTTATTGGAGTTGTGGGCTCTGCTTTGTCTTTTGCTTCAAGTATTTCAATAAAAAAAGGAAGCAAATAGAAGTGGAGCGGGCAGTGGAGGTAAAAGAGGTCTCTGACCAACAGCGGGTTAAGGGCACAACATAAATCATTTCAAGAGCTGACCTCTAATGAGACAAACTTTTTACATATGCCGCTTTTTTCTCTCATTATTTCTAAGAACAGTTTGGAATGTGGGGGCAACTGTTGAATGGACAAAACAAATGGTTAGCCATTGGCAAAAGTCCGTTAAAATTGCATTTTAAATGCCAAGCAATTTATATGTTAAAATCAAGCAAATTGAAATTGAAGTAAGCTCAAAGCTGAGCTGAAAGTAATTCTGCTTCTTTTTGTTTTAAAGTCGTGCAGAAATTTGAAAAACGCTGCTGCTAAATTATTTATAGGCAATTGTTGTATATATTTTTCTTCTGGCCATTTTCAAATGAATTTGTAATTCGAAATAGGCCAAGACTAGCGAAACTGTAGTGAAGATTTGGTGATAAGGCGAGGGTGACTTGAAAAAAACGAAGAAAGCTGAAAGACATTTCCAGAAGCCAAAGCTTACCACATTTTTTTCTGACTTTCAAACCTTTAACTGCACGGCAGCGGCTGCTCAAAAGTGAGCCATGCATAATTTATGGCTTATAAGGAAACGCCGAGCCAAGCATATGTGACTAAATTTATCTAAGGTTTGCAGCCGACGCACAGACATACATGAATTTTTTCCTTATGCTTTGCAGTGTTTTCTTTTTTTTTGCATTTTTAGAATTTTTATACATTACATCCTGAAAGTAGCTGCTGTAGTCTGCCGTAGTCTGCTCAAGCTTATCAGCTGTCTTTTCATTTTTCTGCTTACTCCATATATGTATATAGATATATATATATATATATGTATTTTGCAAATGGCTGCATGAATATTTATGCGCTTGATATTGAACGAGGGCATTGTATACATATACGCTCTATATATGTACTACATATAAATATTGAGCACTTATATCAGATGTGTGAAAGCTGTTTAAAAGTCGAGCAGCGTATTGCGACGGTTTTTTTCGCTGTGGCTGTCGAAGTCGCTGTCGTTGTCGTTGTCGATGTCTTTGACTGTTTACGCGGCGTATGCGCAACGTGGCAGCCACTTAACGCAGCTTGAAGCACACTACTGCTGCTGCTCTTAATGGTCGCCCCCATTTAGTTGTCTATAAGTTATTTATTCCTATATACTGACTACTCTTCCTTTGGCAGTTGACATTATTTCTATTTTATTTTTATTTCTCTGCTTTGTGTTGTTTATTTTCTTATTTTTTTGTCGTCGTCGTCGTTGTTGTTGTTGTGCCACACCCAAGAACAAAAGATAAAAGGCAGAATAAACGTCATTGAGCAGTCAATAACAGTAAATTGAACTACACTTTAAGCAGTTCATGTGTTCTGTCTTGTTACCAATATGACTTGAAACGACTTTGGCATTTCTCTATCTAATCTTAATGGCATTAACCGAACGTTAAGCCCATTTACAGATAAGCAGGCAGAAATAACTTAAACTTCTATCAAGATATGTTAACAACCTCAACCAAAATTGACTTAATTACCCCTAAGTTAACTGAAAACAACATCATGTTGTTGTAAACTTAAAACTAACATAAAACTTTGTGATGAAAACACGACAAAGCTTTTTGACACTCCATAAGTGTTTCAAAGGTGTTTAGCATATATGATTATGGTTTTGTTATGGGACAGTGTTATAAATATATATGTATATATATTTTCATACCAGTTTCATTGAACCTACTGAATATTGTTAAGGCATGTTGTTGTTGGATGTGCTGTAATAATCCGCTGATGAGCAGCAGCTTGCAAACCGGAAAGCTGCGTATTAGTCCCATGTTGGTAACTTGTCTGTAAATTGTACGCAGGCCAACGTTAAATTGTATTATATTATAATGTGGCCTAAGTGCATGTTTAAATTATTCAATTATATTGGTGTTTTTGTTGTACTTGCTTCG
The DNA here is from genome assembly GCA_018152125.1 of Drosophila dunni. Taxonomy (NCBI): domain Eukaryota; kingdom Metazoa; phylum Arthropoda; class Insecta; order Diptera; family Drosophilidae; genus Drosophila; species Drosophila dunni. Next base: position 287,936 of record JAECXC010001197.1, on the reverse strand, counting down.
CTTGTTGCTATAATTTATTTTTTGTAATTATTTTAAATGATTTTGTTTCTCAACTTTTAGCTGGCAGCTAAAAAGTAGGCAACACTTTTTTACACTCAATTTATACGGTTAATATTACAATTGTTTAGCACCATTATATGTAAAGTATTTCCATTAATAAGAATTGATAGATTTATTGTTTAAGCTATAGATAATTTAAACATAAATTAGGTTTTTGTTTACGCTTTGCAGTTCATTTAAATAAATAATCATTGCATTGTCGTTGTCGCTGTCGATTATGGTGCACATGTCAAACTCTTATTTATCTATTGTATCCTTTGTTTATTTCATAAATTTCATTTTTATCACTTTTTACTGACAATGCCAATATAAGTGTTTTCATTATTAATTTTTTTTTTCTTGTTGTTTACCACGCAAATTTTAAGCGTTTTAATTAAGCTGCTATTTTTTTGTTGTGGTAATTATTTATCATTTATACGCTGCTGCATATTAAAATGTTGTTTTTGTTTTCATTTAATTGCAATTATATGCATTTAAATTGGAGTTATTACACTCACACTCGAGAATATTTGCACTGTTTTTGTGGTGTGTATTGTGAAATTTAATTGTTAATGATGAGAACTTAATGCGCTTTATCACAATTTGCAGGTGGTGTAAGGATTAAGCGCATCAAGTGTAATTCAAGTACTTATAAAAGTCACAGGCAATTGGCGAAGAAGCGTTTTGTGTCAAGTTCATGTAATTGGAAACCAAAAACAAAAATCCAAACACAAAATCAAATGCAGCTGCATGGGAAAATCAAATCAAATGAAAAATTCATAAATTGTGTTTTCCTTTTCCACAGTTAAGAGCAGCTTATAAGAGAAAAAGGCAAACTGACGCGCAGAAGCGTGAAAGGCAATCGGAAAACCCAGAGGAAAAAGGAAAAAACAGAAGCTGTAAAAGCTTCCGTTTTGTGAGTTTGCTTCTGTTTTTGGTTAAAGTTGGCGCCAATGCGACAGAAGGCTCACACACACACACACACGCACACACACACACACACACACACACTTTACAGCACAACAAGCAAGATTTTTATAGTTTTAATTCCATTTTCAACAAGTTCAGCAAAGTTTTTGTGAATTTATAATTTATTTTAGTTATTTTTTCAGCACTTTTAAGTTTTTTTATTGCGTCTTACTCTGAGAATAATATTTATTTTGCTTGTATTAAACACACGTCTGATTTGGACGCCTCGAGCTGTGCTCCTTTTTGAATGTTTATACGTTATTTTGATAATAGTCCTGTTGCACACACACGTCCGTTTAAATTAAAAGTTCGATGCTAACTGAGTTTTGAGTGTGTTGTGGCAAGTCTTAAAAATACTAAACGCTGACAGCATCCGAAAAGCATTCAGAAATAGCAAACATCATGTTCGAGCTTGCGCTCAAACTGATAAGAGTTTTCACTCACTTGTGTTTCATTCGCACTCATACTCTCTCTTACTCGTACTCCCTCAGCTTTGAGTGAATGTGGTTGTGAGTGAGTTTGTCTGCCTTATAAAAATACTCATACGTCAAGTAGTACAGCAGAAATTATACAGTTTCGACTATCAGTTGTAGTCAGCAAAGGCATAATCGTCTGCACTTTGTTATTTACAATGTACATCTATATAAATAAATATATACAAATATATACACATATAACCTGCTCGATCCTCAGGTGTCAAACAACACTATTATATGCAAGTGTTTTTGTTTTGCTCTAATTAGTTTTGAAACGCAGTAAAACCAACAACGAGCTGACAAATTGATAAGCCCGGAAATTCCAAGTTGATTAAAAAATAAATACACTTATAATTCTATTATATGCATGTAGATATATATTATTTAAACGCGAACTTGGCAAATGCGAGCAAAATGTCAAGTTTGAACCGCTTTGTGTGTACTTCACAAAGCCTTTCTTAAGATATTATTTTTCATTTGAAATTTTAGTCGCGGTTATTTTAATGCGATAAGTCCGAGAGCGTATACAATTAAATATAACTTCTTAAATTTTAATATCAGCAGTTGACCTTACACATAATTTGAAAGAAAAGCAGCAGCAATCTTCCCGGAATTGGGTATGATAACAAAAGTTTTTTCCTCATATTTAAACAGAATTATTCATTCAAACTCTGTGATTTGTATGAATTCATTTAATTCTAATTAAATTATTATGTACAAATGTTATCAATTTTAGAGTGTAATCTATTCTGCAGGGGAATTTTCAAACTCTCTGCAAGAGCTGGGTATTTTTTGTCGGTATAGTTCAAAAGTCTTAAATTAATTATAACAATTCCTAATCAAATAATAAATATAATAAGTTTGAGTCATTTAATTATTTTAAGTTGCATCTGATTAACTACATTTAATTGATTCCACCTACGTATTTAATATAAGCAAGATTGCACTTAAGCGACAATCAGACTAGTTGTGCTTTCGTTTGCTGTTATTTTCCCTACACTCGTATTTTTGTTGTTTTTAAGCTCCTTTGCAGTGAGCATTTTAAGCATGATGCAATGGCTTAGTTAGATTGTGCTTGACTTGCTTTAAACACTCGCTAAATAAGACTCAGCTCGTGTTTAGCTACTGCAAGTGCCCTTGGCCACACAGTTTTTAAGCTCTTGTGTCGGAAGCTCGGGCTCAATGTTCTTTATAATTACACAGTAAGTGCAAAGTTAACACAGTGTATAAAAACCAAGTAGAGCAGTTAAAGATAATTTCTGGGTTTTTTTCTTTATTAATGTTTAATGTAATTTTAGCAAAATTTAGCAGCGTGTTTGTGGTAACTTAATAGTTTGAATTATAGTGACTCAATTTAATTGAAAACAACAAGTTTTAAGTTGTCTAATCACTCCATTGAGTTGTACCTAATATTTTGGACACACACTGTAGGTTGATTTTCATTTTAAATGCCAGCCCTAAAAGTAGGCAACAGATTTTTCAAACTGTGTTCAGTGCGAATCAACAAACTTAAATTAAATGCCAGGGCTAATAAAACACACACACACAACCACACGCACACTCAGACACTCTAAGACACACTATCGCAGACACATAGAGTAAAAATTAAATTAAAATAAATTCGACAGGGCAGTTGGCATTTCGCAGAGGCTCTAACATGACACTAAATAAACAGCCAGTTGTTACTTACCCAACAACAAAGCCAAACAAATAGCCAAACACCAAAACCAATACAAACAACTCGCACACATACACATACACTCTGACACATTCAGTGAGGGTGTCAGAGAAAGAAAGAGAGACACAGAGGGAGAGTGAGAGAGTCGGAGCAACTAAGTAAATGGTTAGTTCTGTGACATTTTCTAAATTGAAAAACTACAAATGACTGACAACAGATTAGATTGAGTGAGTGAGTGAGTGGGAGAGTCCACGTAGCATAGGGAAACACAGCTGTGTCCATTCATATAAACCGAATCCCAAATCCAATACTGCAAAAACCCAGTACTCCTTGACTTTGGCCAGGCGACGGCATTTCATTCACCCACCTACACACAGTTCCAGAAACAAACTACAGATACAGTTGCAGACACATCGACAAAAGCTTTATTCAAGAGCTGAAAGGGATTCAGGATTCTACTTTTATTGTGTTAAAGCCCAGAAAAGAACCCTTTACGCAGTGCTTGAAAAGGGCGGACTGTGAACAAAACTCATTTGTAAAAAAGTGGCCACTGTTGAAGTGGCAGCCTCAAAGAGTCGAGGAGTTTGCACAAAAAAGAAAGAATACTCAACTTTTGAGTTGCACTTTTGTTATTGTCGAAATGCACTCACCTCTAAATTTGCATTGCTCCTGCAGCTCATCACTGTGATCCTTGCAATCAGCATCCCCATCACAAACATACCGTATAGGTATACATTCTCCGCTGTTACAATGGAACTGCTTCTCCTCGCAGTAAGATGGCAGTGATTTGGCTGCAAAGTAAAGTAAAGGAATGGAGGTAAGAAATCAATGAATAAAATTATCAAATGCATGTTAATTAATTATGTTAAAATTCTGCGGTTTGTTTTGTATCCCAAGACAATAATTAAACAACAAAGAGGGCTAATAAAATTCATAACTAACATTTAAGTTGAAAACTTTGGGTCGTTAATAAACTGAACCGCACAATGGAGCATTAAAGTCGGAAGTCGAACTGGAAGTCGGTAGAGTGAAGCGACATCGTTGGGCTTTCTTCTTGCCAACACGCTGTTGGCGTTGACAAGCTTTAAGCCCTTTTTAAGGCCTTGGCAAAACTGACAATAAACAAAAAGTTGTAAATAATAAAGTGTATGGGTGTGTGTTTATGTGTCTGTCTCTTTGTTTGTGTGTGTGTGTGTGTGTGGGCGAAAGGGTAAACCGCTAACGAAATATGCGACAAGGTCGTCCGCATAAACAAAAGGGTTAAATTTTTGAAATTAATAAGCAAAATTGCGAGCGTATTTCGCAGGGCATCGCGGTGGGTGTGTCAGTGTGTGTGTGTGTGTGTGTGTAAGGTATGGAAGTGTCCCCAAGTTTGGCAAAAGGGACTCATCAATCGTTTATGGCATTTGCTAAGGGCTTACTGACAAACTCACTTGTAAACAAAATGGCATCAGACGCATTTCCGCTTAGCTATAAAATGGCTTACGTTTGAGCGGATTTGGTGTAGGCTTAAGAGGTGTATCGGTGTATCCCTCTTTCGAGTGTGTGTGTGTGTGTGTGTGTGTGTTTTGTGTGCGTAAGTGTACGATACAACTTCTCAATTAGCATTAGCATGTTAGCTTGTGTGTGCATATGTTTGTGGCAGTTCAAAGTTTTGGCTAATATGCTATGATTAGACTACGACTGAGAGTTCAGAGAATCAAGTCATTTTGTGTCACATTTGTCGTTTAATTGTGCGCATTTAACACAAATTGACAATTGCTCAGACAGCATTGCAGACAAACACACTTACACACACAGGCACACGTATTCCTGTTAACGTTTAATTACAGTGGCAGACATGACACGCATTGCAATGGCCATAGTCAGACATCTTTATTAAGCATTTCATTATCGTGGCAAAGTCCTGGCATAAACGATTTATTCCATTTCACTTTCAATTATTCTGATTTATTTTTAGAAGTACGATTCTATTTAAAACCACCTTTTTAAAGTAATTAAATGAATTAATAATTACTACAGCATTCGAACAACTTTAAGTCCTGTGCTTTTCTAAATGAAATTTACAAAAATTCCATTTATTTAAAATTCGTAATGAACTTCCCTAAAATTTCAAACAATTTGATGCCAAATAATAAACTCTCTGAGGAGGTATAAATATTTATATTTGCATGCAAGACCCTTTATCATACATTCATGAATCAAGCTGCGCTTCTAAATTATTGACAAGCTACACACTGACAAGTCTACACCCTGTAGGCACCCAAAGAGGGTAGTTCCAACTCAAACAATACAGTTTTTAATACTATACTTATAATACCAGTTGTAGTTTAGGAGGAAACTGCATGACTACTTAGTATCTACAAGTCACACACTTTATTATTCCATTTTGATTTTTGTTGTGAATACAAAAAAATCACTTTAATTTGATATGAAAAGAGTTTTCCTTCGTTGTATTGTGCAGATTGCAATTTGTGTAAAAAATGTATGTGTGTACAATATTCTAACGTATTGGCACTAGTTATTGTTGTTGCTTTTGGGTGCTACACAATTTGCATTTTAAGTGAGTCGTTTAGTTGCTTAATTGAAATTGCACAACAATATCGAGATGAATATTAAAGATACAAATTTGTGTCACGTCAAGCGAAAGATATTATATTTGTAACAAAGTGGCTTAAATTGGGTTAATCGAGATAGTTGCAACCCGATTAAAGGGTTCGCAGATGAGCACATAAACAGCATTTAATGTGAAAGTGAAAGAAAGGAGGAGAAAAGTAAGTAAAATAAACTAAAGGAAATTTTAAAAATAATTGGGGATACTTGAAGAGATTTCTTATTTCACATTCAATTACTAAGCATAGCTTTAAATTCACATGAATGTGAATAAAATTCATATGTGAATAATTCTTTAATTGATTGCTTAACTTTCTTAATTAAAAGAAAAGTTTATGCTTTTTGTGAATGCCATGGTTAAATTGCTTAAGAAAATAAAGCTTATGACTTAAAATGGTTTTTGCCATTCGATTTATTCAGTTTAAAAATTGTTTAAAAAACTCACATACTTTTAGGAGCTTAGCAGAACCATTTTGACAAATTGAAGCAATCACTGGTAAGATTTATTTGCCAATTGAAATCAATTAAATTGCGATTGATAAATGCATATAGTTATAGATTCAAATACCGTTAAATTGCCAGTTTCATGCCCTTAAAACTCACTAAAACATTAATTTATCGATTCATTGGATAACATGCCGTAAGTTTCGCCCTCAGTTTAACTTGTGTCAGTTGAATAAATTAAATTACAGTGGCAATAATTTAACACAACTTACAAAAAAAAAAAAACCATAACAAACAAAAGCAAAGAAAGAAATCACTCTGAGAGAGAGAGAGAGGGAGAGAGGAAGATGAGACCACAGCATTGGCAATAGCCGACAATTTGATTGACAGAATATCTGATCAGCAAGAGCCTCAGAGGCGTTGTCGGTATTGGCCAATTAAATGCGTGTTGCTGGGTTCATTGAACAGTTTTGCCGGCTCACAAAGCTCAGAAATCAATCATTGGCCCCGAGGGCGGATCTCAGCTGGTATATGGTCCAACGATTCTCATGAAAATTCGCACCATTAATTCAATGACAGCATTGTAAGAGGACAGCAGGGGAGTGGGTAAGTATAGGTCAGACCAATAAGTTGGAATGGTTAGCAGAAAAAGGGCGAAATAATAAACAGAAATCAGCGCAAAAGTCAATCAATGGTCAAATCAATATAAATGCTTTATTAATAGATGTTGATGGCATCTCCTCAGATTTACATGTCTCCATATACTTCCCAAATAAACAACTCTCATATTCCTCAACAAGAATTTCGACATTACCTGTTAACTTTGCACATTATATGGGCATTATGAAACCTACGACGAACTTTGCACCTATCACCAGTTCAAATGTATGATAAGCTTGCAATATAATTATTTAATTATTGTGCGTAGTCGCCATTTTTATCATTTTATATTTAGCCAAAGGAATTAACTGTATTATTTATTTTAGATAGTTTGTAATTTCGAAATTAAAGATAACTGCAATTATCAGTTTTCGGCGTCTAACATTAAATCAGACTGGCTATTACTCAACCAAGGTTAAAATTGATAGTTGTTATCAAATTGGCAATGTTTACGATTAGTTTTGCTGAATCAGCAGAGGTTTCAACTAGAAGCCTTACTAAATAGTTTTGTACACGTAATAACAGGGGAAGTCACACTCTTGGAGGTATTCCTCAAGTGCTTTAATGATAACGCGTTGTTTATGTTATTTAACCTAACGACTTCCTTGCTTCTGTCTTAATTAAAAACGTCATTAGTTTCATTGAAAGTATGTCTAGACAAATGCAGTTGAAACTTTCCATATAGAGGTCAATAATTAAAATATTTGTTTATTCAACTAACGACAATTTAATGAATGGAAACATTTTACAAACGACATTAGTTAGTTTTAAAATTCTATGGAATTTTGTTGCTAGCTATTTTTCAACAATTTTCTCATGTTTTATCAGCAATCTGTTATCAGCTAATTACGTTAATTTTGCGTGTGCTTTATGTGATAATTCGCGGGACTGATAAAATTTTGCCTGCATTAGCGATAAAAAAAAACTCATTTTATACGTATACAGTTTGCATATACTACTTGAAACCTGGCTGCTCTCTAATTATTCACAGCTTGTGGTTTATTGCGGGGGGCGAATAATTTAAGAGCATCTAACGTCATAACGAACTTTAGAGCTGCTCTTAAGTTTGATCTCTCGCGAGAGTCGAGAGCTTGTATAATTACCGTTGACGCACATTTGGCAGACCTGAAAGAGAGTTATAAAAGAGAGTAGAGAGTGATCGACGAGCAGATACTTTGCAGGTGAGTTGAACGTTTTTGGTTATACGTCTAATGTTTAAAACGCTGCAGATTTCTACTTGTTTACAGCTGATCATTATACCCACACCGAAAGACTTGCAGGGTATCGAAAAATGGCCTGATCGGTGTCGTCATACAAACAACAATAAACTCAGTAATAATACACACGCAAATAAACAGTTGCTCACATGTTTCTTGCCTGTTTTTGGAATGGTCAAATGAATCACTACAAAATATATTCATCATTTATCTTATTTGTGAATGGTGATCAAAACCTACGAGTGCTTAATTCATGGGCTCCATTCTACGTCACATAAAAACAATTCAATTGAATTCATGACACACACAGCACATACAATTAGAGTGTACTTATAAATACAATTTACGGTGTTGCTTCTGTTTGTCTGTTGTTTTTTTCAGCATACAATACATATTGATAATGTTGCTAAGTCATGCGCATGTTTAAAACACTTGCCAAAAAAAAATCACGCCACAATTTTACCCAGTTTTTGTAAATGGGGCCATCGGCTAACATGGCGTATGCGTAATATTCCGTATTGAGTGCACACACATCTGCAAGCAATAAGTGTGAACAAAAATAGAAACCTAATTAAGAGAAAGTGCTCATTTACAACAAATTTTAATTAAAAACTGCTAAATCTCTTTTCAACCTCCACACTTTGAGTATAGAGGGCATAATGGGCTGCTGAAGGCACATAAGGTATCTTGTAGCCGAGTCGATTGAATGCTACGAATCTCTTTGGTTTTTATTTGAATTTTCGTGATTGCCAAATTACTATAGTAAATTTCGTCATCACAGAGATAACAGAAGTTTTCAACTATAGTTTTCGATAAGATAAAAGCTAATTTACTGGATTTTGTATACATTTCATGCCCTGTAGTAAGCAATGACGTGTAAGTCAAGACACAAAACTTAATCAATTTAATCAGTAGCAAATTATCTCTTAGCCGTGTGACTTTACATATTTGGCTGTGCATTGAAATGTGTTTGTCGTTATGAAATGACAAAATATGTCATGTACATGTTAAGAGTTAAGTTAAGTATTAGCCAGAGTGTGTATGAATGACAGTGGTTATACTCGAACTACTTTTAAGTGAGGTGCTCGAGACAATTGCAGGTTGCTGTTTCACTTTTTAGGCTTCATCACTGAAAGTTGTTTTAGGCCCTAACCAGTTTATGTACTTATAATTAAATACATAGCTCAAATTGTTATTGTAATTAAGCTCAACCTTAAACAATGCCAATGATAATTTACTGCAAAAGTATGAGTACAGTCTGTCAGGACATGTTTGCCATCAGAATCCGACGCACGTGCAAATATCCAGCATAATTAGCCAAGTTAATTACAAAAGTCTCGACTTCGATGAGTTCCGGTCGCATGCTCCTGGCCATGACAGTTTTTATGATGCCAAAACTTGTTTAATTTCGATTTTAAAATAAATCAACGTTTGCCTCGAAGTTGCCTCGTTCTCCTTTTGCTCCTAAAATCTCTACAGCATCGTCTGCTGCTCTTGCCACAGCTTGTACTCTCTGGCTCGTGGTTTGCCTCCTTTTTGGTGGCAACACTGCTCGTTGCAACTTAATTTTTATTTTTGAATCTGAATCTGAATCTGAATTTGACATTCATTAGGCTGTCGTGAACGTGCCGAGCACTTCGATTGCGACTGGGGCTGCTGCTGCGTTCCAAAATTCAAGAGAACTACCAAAAATAGCAGTTGACAATTTTCATTTGGCAATTAGTTGGCCAAAAGTTGCATTCGTTGGCAGCTGCTCACCATTACGGTGAGGCTTCCATTATGTTCAACATCAGTAAAATATTGCACAAATTTCAAATACTAATTTCATTCTGTCAGTTATTGTAGTCGAAATGATTTGCAAACAATATTGGTTCTTAATATTTATCAAATTTTATACCAATCGCATGATCTGACAATTGACTCAAATGACAGTTGACCTAATCGACTTTAAGTTGACACATTTACATAGAAAATGCATTTCGTGTGCAGTACATTAACGTAAACTAATGATATAATTTATTATTTAAGATTATTTATTGTTAACATGTACCCTAAAACTGTTTTATAATTAACTGAACTTTTTTCCTAACCTTTTGCATGTCCGTTTCATAATTTCAGTTGGTTTCGTTTTACTCTTGACATTCGTTTTAACCTTTTCGCTTTTAACTTTGGTTTTAGTTTTGTTTTTTTGACGAGTTGAAGGTTTCATTTTTTATTATACCCGTTACTCGTAGAGTAAAAGGGTATATTGTAATCGTTGGAATGTATGTAACAGGCAGAAGGAGGCGTGGCAGACCCCATAAAGTATATATATTCTTGATCAGTATCAATAGCCGAGTCGATATAGCCATGTCCGTCTGTCCGTCTGTCCGTCTGTCCGTCCGTCCGTCCGTCCGTCCGTCCGTCCGTCCGTCTGTATGAACAAAAGGATCTCAGAGACTATAAGAGCTAGAAAAATGATAGTGGTCGCAAATGAAAGGTACAATACCCAAGCAGTACAAGTTTGTTTTTGTTTTTTGACACGCCCACTTTAGGGCGTTTTATTTGCATATAAAGGTAAATGTACAGGTAAACGTAGAATGTTTTAGTATAGAAAACTTTTTTGTTAGCTATGCTATCTGAACCAAATTTACACGGAATGTACATATCTAGGAAGTACATGAATTGACCAAGTTTGATTCAAATCGGACAACTATATCGTATAGCTCCCATAGGGCCGATCGGTCAAAAATACGCTCCAAATATGAGTTAGTATGAAAAACTTTTTTGTTATCTAAGCTAGATTAACCAAACTCATACAAAATACATCCGCCAGTAATATATATATACTGACCAAGTTTGATCCAAATCGGACTACTATATCGTATAGCCCCCATAGGAACGATCGGTCGAAAATATGCTCTAAACATGAATTTGTATGAAAATGTTCTGTTTGCCAAGCTATCTTATCGATCACCATTGTTAATAACATATTGAAACTGAGTAACGGGTATCCTAAAGTCGCGAGCCGACTATAGCATTCTTTCTTGTTTTCTTTCGTTTTTCGGTTAAGCGAATTTGAATAATTAAGTGAAATCTCATAAGTTGAATTGAGACCAAGTTGTTCATTAACTATAGTTTAAACTATGTTTCTTACAAGTCTTGGTTATCAGTTAAGGGAAATCCCAAAATTGTTCAGTAGTGTACTAGATATTTGTACAATACAGAAATCGTATGATTCTCTATTAATATATTTGTCAACAATAAAATATCTGATTACTGCCTTGGAAATTTCATAACAATCGCATAATCAACACAGCTCATATTAAGTTTCAGTGGAAGACCAACGGCTAGCACTTCAGGCTGTACAGGCAGCACTATTATTATTTTCCAGCCCAGCACACTCAACTGCGTTGAGATTTCTCATACTACTTAAAAACTTTAGTTTTCAGTCCGTCTTTTTACTGTACACTCACACCACTGTGCACGCAAACGCGCTGAGAGTAACAACTTAACAGAAACTTCGAAAAAAAAAAGAAGAAAAAGAAGTAAAGACTTGAAGAAAACGGGAACTTGAGCACAAAAAGAAACCGAAACACTTGTTGCTCTCTGAAGTTGTCGCAGCCGCCGAGGTCTTCGCTCTCAAAGAGCAGAAGCCGGCCGGCAGAAGAAGAGGAAGAAGACAAAATGGAAACAGAACCAGCAAAAGATGAAGAGTATTTGGCTACGTCAGAGGAAAGTAAAAGGCAAAGAAATGTGTTTGCTTTGCTATGGAATGTGGATAGTGAGTTGTGGAATGTGGAATGTGGACTGTGTTTACCAATGTTTGCCAGTCGCATCGCCAGTTACACCGAAAGCCGAAACTCTCGTAAATAAATAAATATATGGTGGCATGATCCACAGAAATTGGAAACTACTAAACACGCAAATGCTTTTTTATTGCCAAGACTTTGATTTAAAAGTTTTGCTTAAAAATTTACGACGAAACTAATGATGCGGGTACTCACATATATCCAGTGGCGTGTTAATCTTTCCGGACACATTTAGAAATTCAAAATCCATATTTAGATTAATGTTTTTACTGCTGAATAATAGCGATCCCAATGAGTTGCCCGAGCTGCCGCCCGAGCTTAAGCTATTCGCGGCAGCGGGTGTAAAACTCTTTAGTTTGTCCAGCTGTGGACCCAGCGTTGATGTCCTAATCTTTTCCAGCAATGCCGATCCGTTCCAATTGGAGATTAGTAAACTGGGACTGGGCGCCGCAGCGGTCACTTGGGCTGCGTTCACTGCAGCAGCATTGCAGAATTTACTGATGCTCAATATGCATGTTATGAACAACAAGTGGATCGAAGATGTGAAACTGAAGCTGATCAGTTGCTGAATGCGACTTTGGTAATTGCAGCTGCTGCTGTAAAAGACGCTCACTTTGGGCACCTGTGGATCCTGATGGCTGTTGTTGTTGCTTGTGTTGGTGCTGTTATTGTGGGCTGTGTTCTGATGTGATGTGGTTGTAGCTGTGGCTGTTGGTGTTGCTGTTGTGTTTGAGTCTGAACTGCAGACTACGAGCGACGCATCCATTTTCCGTTGACTGTATTGCAATTTATGTGGACTTTATTTGGGAACTTAATATTTTGAGAACTGCAAAGTAAGAAATTTGCATTTTTATTACACTCTATTGATAAACAAATGATTTATTTGTTTGTTATTTGCAATTTTCACACACGCAATTCATAGTATTTTTAAAATGTTCTGTATTGAGTAATAGCATGATGTGAATCCCGGGCAGCGACGTCAACGTCAGCGTCAGCTGTTTTGAAGCAATGGCGAAGAAGAACAGAAGGAAATGAGAAAACCGTTATTTTTTGTGGTGCTAGCCTCAGGGATACCCTGTGCCAAATCCTTAAAACCACAACACTTTTAACCAATCCAGTTCTGAAAAGTTTTTCAAAAATGTTCCTTTACTTTATTTAACACTTCTTTGATTTCAAGTATTTTTTTTATTTCATTTTGTTTTGCTGTTTTGACGTGTTTTTTTTTTTTTTTGACGTACAGGGTACAACAACGCATATGCCTTTGACACGCGAGCGACTGAAGAAACAGCAAATTATCATAAAACTTAGAGCTCTTCAAATATGTATTTCGGCAAATGTATCGTATTGAGAATGAGCACAAGACAAAATGAAAAGAGAGTTCGTCAAGACAAGAGAAACAAGCGAAACAGTGACGATAAAAAATAAAGAAATATCATACGATGTTGCGGAAAACCGAGTAAAAGCAGACATTTAAATATGCTGTTCAAGGGCATGCCGGTCTTTGATATGCCCTGCACTTTTTGTACTTTCCAAATTACATTGCTCGAATTTAAAAATTTAAAACGCAGTTTTAGTTGCAAATTATCTAGATTTTTTTGATTTTTTTTTGCTTGGGAGAATGATTTGCTTGCATTCGTTTGACTTTTAATAATGCTAAGCACATTTCCATTAATGTTTTTCGGTATGCAGGGTATGACACATTGCATATAAACATTTATAAGGGTGTCGACATGGCAAAATATTAACGGAGTTCAACTGGAACGGTTACTTCCCCTTTTACAAGGTATTGTAAGAAATATGAGTGTTTTTAGCGAAATAAACTGAATTGATCGATTTTATAGGCACTCCAACACGGTTTGTAATTGATAATTTGCCATGTTATCTATTTTCGATTATCAAATTTGTAACTGGCGCTACTGGCACGCGAAACTGAACAATCATATGATTGTTTAACTTATCGTTCGTGTTTTTATGCGTTTTAGCCAAAATCTAGTTGGCTACAGTTCTAATTTTAGTGAGTAGAAAATAAATAAGAAAAACAAAAAAACCTGCGACGTTGACAAAAACAATTTTCGGCAAAGTCAGCATAAAACTGAAGTGACCTCGAGCTACACGTGTTGCGATTTTATATCTTCGTGTATGCGGTAATGTTGTGAAAATCGCATAACTTATCTAAATATTTTCATACATTTTCAATTAACACTTGTTTATTCGGTTTATTTGGTTTTCTTTTCGGCTTTAAGTTGCTGAGAATTTTCTTATTGGCCTTTGGGTAACTTAAATACGGCGTCTGCGTAACGGCTCGTAATATGCGGAACAACACGACTGCGCCCAATGCACGACGATTAACGACTAACCAGCCAATGCCAGCCAAAAGCCGAATGGAGCTCGTTTCCCAACAGTTGCCGACGAACGAACGATCGCCACGACAACACAACAGTGACGTAGCTTACCTACCTGAAGTCTAATCGGTTCGGCCGTTAGCTTGAAAACTGTCGAATGAGCAGCAGCGCCAATAGCTAGCAGAGAGCAACAGAGTGTGCGTGTACTGTACAACCAGCGAGAGAGAGAGTGCGAGTGGAAGGGGAGGGAGAGTGTGCGAGAGAGCGATCGATGAGAGCAACAGGTGGTTGCCATACATTTCTCTTTAACAGGTTTCTCTTAAGTGCTACATATGCGGTACTCGATTAAGTTTTAGTTGTTCTCTTTCAGCGCCCTGCATCCAATTAAAAACGAACTGAGATATCATGGAATTTTGGGGGTGTGTTCGGTCATTACACGACATAACAATTATAACTCTGTGTAGTTGACGATTTAAATTGGTTCTTGGTCTAGGTCAGAGACCCTGACATTCATATGATAATTGGTGTACTCTAAAAAGTTCTTAAAAAAATGAAACTAAAAGTTTATATTAGACATTTGTACGATAGTTTATGGCAGTTTAAGTAAAACTTATATTTGATAGACGAACTATATACTCATGACCGTGCTATGTACTAGTCAGTAGCTTTGAAAAATAATTTGCCTACAATCAAATTGGAATTATATTGTGAATTACCATATTTATATATGGAATTTCCAGAGTATACCTTTATTCTAAACTTTTTTGAACTTTGTGTTTATCTTGTTGTTTTAAATTATCATACTGAATAGCTTAAATACTGAATAGTAAAATAGTGCAGTAATATTTGACTATATGCAAAACTTCGAGTACCTGTGTCACCAGACACCTAATAGAGTATTACCAAACACACGAGGGTAATAAATTCAAATTCTTTAATTTGTAGGATTAGTTCCGAAAAGTACTTACCGCATCGATTGTTGAAATTCAAAATCTTTTTGCATACTACACATATATATATCTGCATTTATTCAATCGTCATTACTCGGAAACATATGTACACTTAATAATAGCATGTAATATTATTAATAATTATTTAATAATCATAAACGATTTGCACAATAAACAGAAATAAATTTGTCAACTCTTTTCTAATTATTACGAATATAATAAGTATAATAATTCTTTGTTTGCTTGTTTTTCTTCATTAAAATTAAATAATGCACACTTACAGCTATTTACAGTTTGGAACTATTTGAATTTTATTATTAAGAGTTTGTTTTATTGATACAGTTTAGTTCAGTTGAGTTTTTGTTTCGTTAAGTTAAGTTTAGCTTTAATTTAATTTCAATTAGTTTTAGTTTTAAGTTAGAACTCTGCGACATATTTGTACAGCAAATCCTTTAAGGATTCTCACCCGTCCCGCGCTGTCTAAAATAATTTTAAAATAATTTACACATACAATTTTGCTCAGTCTTTAGGCGTGTCTGCTGCGGGTTTCTCATTGGTTCCACGAGATTAACTCAGATTCAAAAAAAACCCCGAAAAGCTCTAATACGACGATATGCCTATGACAGGTGAGTACTGTAAAAAGAAAAGTTAAATGTAGTTAGGTTAAGATTTAAATGAAAGATTGATTCAATTACCTCCTCATCCATAACGCTGGTGTGATCATAGATACGCGATGGCAAATTCTTGCGCAAACTGAAGTGATCCTCAGTGGTCGTCTTGCGATAGATAGGATTCTCAAAGTTCATGGAGTTAATGCGTCGCTTGCTGCAGTATCGGTAGCCAATAAACAGTAGCTGTTTCGAATACAGACAAGAAAGGGCATTAGTATATGCTGAGTTCCCTACGAAGGGGTTTGCAAACTCACCACTGATAGGAGCAGGGCACAGCCACTGAGACTGGCAATTACCACGAGAGCAATAAAACCCGAATCTGGTTGAGGACTTGGAGCTGTGGTCTGATCGATGTGTGTCTGGTTCTTCACTGGACGATGGTCGGCCACTGTGGATATTTGAGATGTGAGATTATTTTGCAAATATAGTCGAACTCTCATGTAAATCAAATAAGCAAGTCGATAAGAAATACCAAAGACAAAGCCAAAGCAAGAACACAAAATGCGACAGGCATAAAAATCACAGCAATAAAAAAGCGCAAAATGAAATAAGAAACGAAACGAAACGAAACGAAAGGAACAGAAAGAATTGTGTGTAATATACGAGCTAAATCCCACGATTTCTCGCCAGACGCAGGCCATTTGGGTGGTAATTCCCCACAGCCCCGCAGTTCCCCGTTTGTGGTACTCTTTTCTTTCCCGGGCAAAAGAATTTTCAATCAAATCGTTCAAAGTGCGCATTTAGGCGCAAATAAACACTTAAACGCGCTCGCGCCTTTGATGGGCTAAACTTTTATGCCACCAAGGGATGAAGATCTAAAGATGGCGCTCAGGCCACCCCCTATGGCGGTAATGTGGTGGTGATGGTTACAGGATAGGGGATACTGTAACAGCGGGTAACTCAAATGGCGTAGGATGCGTAATGACATCGTTAACGCAACGCGTTTAATGGATTCTGATTCTGGTGCTGATTCTGGTGCTGATTCAGATGCTGAATCAGATTCAAAGTCTCAGTTCAGTTGATTCAGTTCGGCAGTCGGAACTTGTTCAACGTTTAAATCAAATCAAAACATTAAAACCTATCAACATTATCTTGAATTTCACTTTAAAGTGCCCAAGAATCAAGCAAATCAACAGCGTTTTATTAACCCCACACTTAGTGGTTAGCTGTGTGTGGGTGGTTTGCCTGCTTTAGGGGGTTTGGTTGGCGCGAGTGGTTTTTGGTTTGTCCCCGCCTCTCTAATATCAGTTGCAATTTTCGCCTCTTGGCTGCCTACTTGTGGCTGCCACTGCACTGCAAGTGGCTCTCGATGGCATTTATGAAACTGTCAAGCACCGATGGGCTGAGTTTGCCTTTGATGATGATTAATGTGAGCCATGACAAAGCAAATGTTATGCCAGAGTGTGGAAAATGAAGTGCTTGGCTGGGCTAATACACATACAAACACAGTCACACACTCTGTCTCACCCTTCCCCTCTGCACCTCTTCTTCGCTTACGTCACCGTTTCGCTTACACTTGAGAACCAACACCTTTCCGACTCCCACTAAACATTCAGAGGAACTAAGTCGAGCTCTCGACTGTCAAATACTCGGTACTTGCTCTAAGCTGTGAGATATGAGAAGCATTTCAAAATGCATTGCATACTTTTAGGCACCTCTGCTATTTAGAGCCTCTATCAACATGTTATCTGATGGAAATCGACTAAAAGAAGTTATAAAGTTATTTTAAAATATCAAAAGTACAAATTATTTAACTTAAAGTTCGCTTAAGTAAACACTGCAGTTAGGTACAACATACAAATAATGTTGGTTATATAAAATACTGCTACGGGTATAAAGACAACCAAGGATAACACAGATGTCAAGTGTGACAACAAGGTTGCAGTGCATTCGCTTTAAAAATCTTTTGATTAATTTGCTTGCTATAAATTCGAGCATCAACTTCAAATACAAACTAATGGCATACTGAAACTAAGAGCTGTGTCAACAGAACAGAGTTGACAAGCTCTTTAGAGCAATTTGAGAGCATGGTCAGCAAGCCAAAGAGTTGACACACTCATAAACATAAATCTTTACAGCGGTGACGTGGTCTAAACACTAAAACATCAACCTCGCACTTACTTGTCGCACTACCGAAGGACATAGCTAGCTAGATTGACAACTAACATATATTATAAATACAAATACATATACTGACACCACATACACACATATGTTATACAGGGTTACCAGGCATACCAATGCTTTTGTTCGGTAATTTTGTTTGTAATTCGCTATCAGCTAGTACAAGTTTTTCATTAGTTTTCGTTAGTCGTTGATGTGCTTTCGGGTTGTGCTTGGGTCTGTGAGCACGTGGAGGTTTGGTGACAACTCTATAAAGGGCTGCATGCATAATCATGTAGGAATCAAGTATAAATGTTAGTATAACAAAAGAAAAGGTTAATATAAAAAATAAAAACATTTAAAAAATAATAATAATGTAAAATCATAATAATTTCACATCATGTCGGTCTACTTACGATCCTCGACGCACATGAGACCATCGGCCATGAGCTTGAGACCCGTGGGACAGGCGCAGGAGATGCGGGGACTGCGCTCATTGATGCGCGGCGCAGGAAGACAGAGATGTGAACAGTGTCCATTAACCGACTGACAGTGATTAATGCCATCTGGTTGGCGATAGGGATGATATACGTGGACAACCATGGGATGTTGCAGCTGAAAATGATGCAGAAATAGAAGCACAATTAGGTCAGTAAAGGAGTAAAAGTTCTACAGACAAGAGATTTTTAATAAATATTGCCATATCATAGTATAATGAATAAGGTTACTCACCATGTGAACAGCTGTAATAGGCTCAACTCCTTCGCCCGTAAACTTGTTTGCCTTGAAGACCGTCTGCTTGTCCCAGTCCGTCCAGTACATGTAGTCCTCGAACGTAGTTATCGAGAAGGGGTGTCGCAGATACTCCGTGGAGTACAGGATCTGTCTGCGCTGTGAGCCATCATAGTTCGCTGAGGAGATGACATTCAGTTTGCCATCCACCCAGTAGATGCGTTTCAGTACCAGATCCAAGGTGATGCCATTGGGCCACTTGACATCGTAGTTGATAATTGTGGTGCGGTGGGAGCCATCCATTCCAGCGCGTTCGATGCGGGGCGAGGCACCCCAGTCGGACCAGTACATCCAACCGTCGATGGGATCGAGGGCAATAGAGCGTGGTATGTCCAGTGAGTCCTCAATCAGTACCTTTCCCATGTTGCCATCAAAGTTTGTCAACTCGATGGTACATTTGTGCGTGTCGGTGTAGTACACATGATTGTAGATCCAGTCCACCGCCAGTCCATCCGAAGTGACCGAGGACTGCTTCAGCACGACCGTCTTATCGTTTCCTTCATCGATGGGGGCTTTGTAGATGCTCTGTGTGGTCACATCGCTCCAGAAGATCATGCCCGTGCGGAAGACAAAGTCCAGAGCCGTCGCCGACTTTGTGCTGTTCACAATGGAGGTCATCTCCATGTGATCCAGTGCAATCTTACGTATGTCATGACGACGGGCTAGCAGAAGAGAGGCGTGACCTTCAGTGGCCTTGCACCTCGTGTGATTTCGTGGATCTCTCATGTATCCCGACTCGCATTGGCATTTGAATCCACCAATCTCATTGATGCACAGCTGGGAACACATGCCTGGTGTCTCGCACTCATTGATGTCCACACAGGTGTGTCCGTCCGAGGACAGTTTGTAGCCCTCGTGGCACTCGCAGACGTAGCCAACCATATGATCGACGCATTTGTGCATGCAGTTGCCATTCTTGGAAGAGCACTCATTCACTTCACACTTGCCCGCAGGCTCATCTTCGCCATCGGGACAGTCCTTGTGCTTGTTGCAGGTCAGGGAGAGAGCAATGCATTGTCCACCTCCACAATCGAACTGGCTGGTGGAGTTGCAACCCACGGAATGCGCTGCCAACTGACAGTCGCGTTCATCGCTGCCATCTTTACAGTCTGAATCTCCGTTGCAGGTGAGATGTCCGGCAATACAGCTGCGATCTCCGCACTGGAATTGATCGGGTCTGCAGGTGATGTTCTTGCAATGTTTTGGATCCTCGTCGTCGCCATCGGGACAGTCGCGATCAGTGTCACAGAGCCAGCTGTGGTGCAGGCAGGTGATGCGATCCTTGCACTGGTACTCGTGGGGCAGACAGGGTGTCACAAGTTTGGTGGCATTCGCACAGGCCTGCGGTGATGGAGAGGGGTTAAGTGTGAGGAGGTTTGACAAAAGTTTCGCTTAGAACGGTTTGTTAGAAGTTTGGGTAAAAGTTTTGCGTTGCATACTTTTAGTTGCTTACACACGAAATTATGTACCAGTTGAGACGCCCCAAACCGCCCCCGACACGCCCATTTGCAGCAGGGCAAAATGCAATTTTATGCGTACTATGCGTTGACAACAAAAGCCGGCAAAGCTGGCAGCGCTGAGTTATGCGCAACTTGGCTGTAATTTATATGCTTGCCGCCTATCGCTCTCTAGAACACACACACACGGACACGGACACACAGAGCCACACACACAGACGCCAAAAACTTGCATTCATGTAGCAGGAAGCCAGGGGCGGCATTGTGGGCATGGCTACAAACATTTTGCCACTTTGCCCACGACAAAATTTCAATTTATGAGCCAAACAACAGTGGGTGAGAAAAGTGCACTCCACTTTACTACGCTTTACTCACCCGCTCGTCGGAGGCATCTGGGCAATCCGGATCACCGTCGCAGACCCAACGCTTGGCAATGCAGGCGCCATTGGAGCAGGTGTGCTCGGCAATTTCATCGCACGGCACCACAGGACATTCGCGCTCATCGCTGCCATCGCCACAGTCATTGTCGTGATCGCAGACCCATCGTTTCTGTATGCAACGTCCGTTGCCGCAGGTGAATTCATCGGAGCGGCAGGTCTGGTCTGTGGAACGAGCACAAATGTACAAAAGATGAGCACCCCAAAAAATCTGGCAACAATGGCCACATAAACCAAAAGAAAATTAAGCACAAAGCGGACAGTTGATGAATGGCCGTGGCCAGTGAGTTAGCAATAGTTGGAAAATAATAGACATTTTACGGCTACAAAACGAACTGTGGCAATGGCTGATAAAAATCTAAATAAAACTCTACTCAAATGCCTGATAGCTTAAATTGTGGTATTATTGGACTTGGGAAAGTTTTGGGAAACTTGTTGAAAAATCTAAGTGTGACACTTCAAACTCGTGATACGAGTTACGGGTAAGTAAAAAGCGGTGATAAGACACGGTACAAATAACAAAATATCAAAACAAAAGTGGTGAAAAGTAGTTAAAAATAGAGTACGGGGTCTAATAATCAAAGCTAGTTTTAATCAAATTAAATTCTTTCTAAATAAATAGAAAACAAAGTGATAAAATAAATATATTTTCATAAATTTTAGTTATTATTTGCTCAACACCAAAACTTTTAGCAGAAATGTTGCAAATTAATTCAAGTTTATTTATTAAAATAAATGCGCATTAAATTGTGAAAATAAACAACAAAATAATTGAAAAATAAATCATTATTTTACAGAGCTTCTGGCTTGTAGCTATCATTAAGTAGTCTTAAATATTTTATAGCCATACTATAAACGGTATTTGTAGGCTGCTTTTTCTGTAAATAATCTGCTGCCTGGGGGCAAATATTATGGTGTTTGTTGAAGAAGCTAAGACTTGGTCAACAACATAATTGACTTTGGCAAATATTAACTGTACATATAAATAGAATGATAAATAAGTGCTGCAAGCGTAGCATTTAATGAATGAAATAAAATGTGACCCATGTGAAATCTCTAGTTGAAATCAAGAAGAAATTGAAAGTAATTACGACTACAAATTAAAATATATTTGAATGATTGAGTGGGATGTGCTTACTGCAAGCATGCTCATCGGAGCCATCGTTGCAATCCTTGCTCTGATCGCACATCCAAGCCAAAGGAACGCATTCGCCATCGCCACTTTTGCAGGCGTACTCTTCGGGCGAACAGGTGCGTGCTTCTACGATTTAAATGGAACACAATGTATATAGTTGGGTTTTGAGTGAGGGCTTTAACTGCAGGCTAATAAATTTCACAGGGAATATTATATATAAGTTTATTTAGCGCTGCCTTTACTTTAATAGTTGCTCTCCTTGTTGTTTGTTTGTTGTTTGTTTGTTTGTGGCCAGATTGCCATTATATAATCCTATCGAACAGCCAACAGCCAAGGCCAAGGGTTCTTGTTAGTACGAGTGTGTGTGTGTGAGTGTGTGTGGGTGAGTAACCATTATGGACTAAGCACTTTATGCGCTGTTGCCAGGCGTTGTCGGGCAACCAACGCTGCGTATGCGTGTTATGTCATGCGTATGTGTCTCCCCCCCGTTGCGTGTGAGTGTGCGGTATATGTGTTTATGGCTAGCTTTTATACAATACATATATATACATATATATACACTTGAATGCAACGTTGCTGCTCAACGACTTGATTAAACTGTATGCGAATATGGGACATAGATGAGCGTAGTTTTCAAATTATGCGCAACACTTTATTAAATGCAAGTTTGAAAGTGAGTTATGAGCACAGCATAGCACAGGACAGTGGGAGGATAGCAATAGAAAGAGTGTGGAGAGGAAATAGAGAGGGTTTCTTCTATTCCACGTTATTGTTGCTTACTACAATGCGTTTCATCGGATTTATCATGACAATCGTTGCTGCCATCGCAGAGCCAATTTCGTGGTATACACTGGTCAGCGGTCTTGCATTTGAATTCATTGTTGGGACAGGCATTCACTGCGTATTGACAATACATATTCATTTGTATATTCATTTGTGTGTTTAGTTTGAAATTCAAAGTATTTGTAATCGTTTTGATTATTCTTCGTGTTTTTTACTTACTGCACAGTGTGCTATTCTCGTCGGAGCCATCGGCACAATCGTTCTCCTGATCACAGCGCCATTTATTGGGTATGCAATTGCCATTCGTACAGCGGAAATGGTCTGATGAGCAAGTGGCCTCTGTAAAGAGCAAAACAGTGTAAAACCAAACATGTTAAATCGAGTGTCCTTTTGTCTACAATATGTGTGTGTGTTTGTGTGTGTGTGTTGTGCTTGTGGCTGCCTTTGAACTCTGCTCTGGACCCATATCAAAAACAAAAGCCAACTGAAGTCTGCCAACCAGTTTATACTCTCATACAAGTTACATACATGTGTATGTATGTCCATACGTTAGTGTGTTTATTTACAGGCACTTGAGCACGTGCTGTGCACAAACAAATATAAAAACAGTCGAAGAAAATTCATATAAATAAATGTCGCTGAATTTTGAATTCACTATGAAGAGCACAACAAATGCGAAGACTTTTCCGGAGTTTTAAAATAAAAACTACTCAGGTAAACGGCTCCATAATTAAGCAAAAAGCGTACAACTTTAGCGGCTTTTAGCCCATAAAAATGCAAAGTTCTTGGCTTTTTCCGCTACGCAAAGAAATAAATAAAAAATAAAGATGAAACAAGCATTAATTTTAATCAATTTTAATGCGACATGGAGCGACTAAAGGCACAAGTTGCCATACCAATAACATTTAATATGATTACTTTTCTAAACTTTTTATGGGGCACAACTCTACCGTCGAATGCCTGGCAAATGTCCTGGCTCAGTTCAGTTTGGTTCAGTTCGGTTCGGTTCGGTTCGGCTCAGTCAGATGAAATGTAGCATGAAAAACGGCAAAACTTGTGTTTCCACAGCCCAATACAAAAACGAAGCAATATTTGTTAAAAATAAAAAGAGAACAAAATAAAAAAAAAGAAAACACAAATATAAATACAAGCATTGAACAATAAAAAATGGGCACATGTGCAACAAACACTTTGAAATGTTCAATTTAATACCCTGCAAAGGAGTTATTTGATTGAACCATCAAGTGTGTAGCGTCCTCTTAGAATTTTATTGTCTAGTAAAGGCAAAGGGTATTTAAAATTCGGCTAGTTAAGCTTGTCTACCCTTTATAGAACTCTACGCAAGAGTTGCTTGATTAAACCATCAAGTGTGTAGCGTCCTCTTGGAATTTGTGCGAACCCCAAAAGGGTATTTAAAATTCGGCCAGTCACGTTTTGTCCTCTTTATAACACTTATTTGCTCTTTTTGTGCATATTTGCCAAATGCCCGCAGTTTCATTCGATTCCATTCGATTCGCCTCAATTCGATTCGATTCCATTCGATTCGCGTCGATGTGATTCGATTTATTTTTATGTAGTTTGAATAAGTCCCCGTACTCGTACATATATTGGTATTGCTAATATGTGTACTTATTTGTGTGCATACAAAATGCGTGTAAACTTTGTCCACTGGGCAATTGCTGTGCTTTTTTTCAACAATTTAAATATATAAATGTATATGCTCCTTTTTGTGTGTACTCCTGGCATCACTTGGTTCGGCAATTATGAATTAAATTAAATTTATTACATGTGGCAGTAAGTAATACAGTAAGCAGAAAAAAGAACTTGTTGCAATTAATTGGATTCACGCATGTTGCAGTGGCAATTAATAAAACGGTGCGAACATTTTCCAGCTACAATTTGTTTTTTATTTTAATTCTGATTTTAATTTTGCAGTTTTTTGTGAACTTAGTTTAAACGGCCTTTCAGTTGATTAAAAAACTTTGGCGCTTGTCAGCACTGGTGTCTGGCAATTTGTATGCAAATGTCAAGCGGCGTGTGCAAAACATTGTGTTGCATGCCACATGGCGCCCTGTTGCAGTCAGCTAACACTAGAGCCAGAGTAGCAGGACAGAGTGCCTGTTATCCTGCCACATGCTGATTGCGATTTTACCTTGTTTAATTCAACTTAAAAGGTGTTTTTCAAATAGTTTATGCAACTTTTTTAAACCACTGATTGAATGTGTCCTGTGTTGAAGAAACTCAAGTGTTTTTTTTTTTGCTTTAAGCTTTCAATTAACTTATGTGTACTTTTGTAAATATATATTCAAGTAATCATACCATTTCCCGACACAATTGCGCCCAAACTGTGACTTTGTGTGTGCAGCAAACTGGTCACAAATAGCAAACACCAGATGTGTCCCATATTTGATATATTATTAATGTCCTCAGTTGAATCTATTTATTAATATTGATTTGAATAACTTATACACTGTATATTTAGCACTGTCACTCGATGTGTCCTCGAAATGCGTCTAATCAAGTTGCTTTGGGCCAATTGTCAGCTCAATTTCGACGGCTTTTGTGCCATATTCGAATCAGTCAAGTTGCACAAATTGATTGCATAATTTCCGTTTGCATGTTCATTATGGTCAACAGCAATAATAACAACACTCCCAACAACAACTGTCAAAAGTCAACGAATTAAATATAAGTGCGAGTATATGAACAGCTACTATATACAAAGAGAGGGATTTCTAAAGGCCAAAGTGAGTGGCAAGATTTATAAGTGCCATATAAATGACTGTCAGACGACAAAATTTAGCAATTCTGTGGGAAATTGAGGAAACACACTTAATGTGGCCTACAAAACTAAATGATAAATGATAAGTGTAACGGCAGAAATCAGACGAAAGTCTATCTCAATTCTAAATTGTCCTCAGTCAGTCCCACAAACTGTCACAGATGGACATTGCCGATTAGCCTGACTTGCCCACACAACACACAAAAAAAGGTCCACAAAAAAGAAAAGAATAAAATATAAAAAATGGAAACGAAAACGAAAAGCGCACAGCAATTTCCATAGACTGTTCATATCTTGAAGGCACACGGCAAAGCTTTTCGGTTGGGTTCCTTGGCCTGATGCTGGCATTTTGTCAAAGCACTTTGCATAACATCAAAGGACTTCTAGGCAACTTCTGAAGTCAGCATTTCGAGGACATATGAATATCGTTTTGTGTTGGCAATTTATTAAATGCCTGTCAAAAAACTCTTTCATTTCACACTCATGCCACACATTCCTCCTTTGGCTTACTTTTCACACCGTTTTCTTTTCTTTTTGTATTGGTTTCTTCGATTTTTCTATATGTAGTTGATTCAACTAATATATGATTTTCACACTCAACACTCAACACGTTCACGTTTTGTTATTCGTTCCGTCTGTTGACTTGAAAAGTTCGCCGACAACTGAGTTTACAGCTGCGTAGCGCCAATCCTTAAAAACATTTGCCAAAACTCGCTTCTGCAGCATCTCTCGCCACTCAGTCAGAAGCTTTCACTCAACAGCGGCCAAACCAGCTGCGTGTGGAGTGCAAAACGGCAGACGGCAAACGGCAAGCATTGAGTGAGTTTTATCTCTTGTTCTGAGCTTTGTTGTGAGTGAATTCTGCTGAGTGAAAGGCTCAGCAGCATAGACACTCAATGGAACAACGAAAGTAATTGAGTAATACGAGCTAGTAAATTACCTTTTAAATGGATTTGGGCATAGTTTGTGTATACTCGTAAATATTTCAAGTTCTTTTAACTTGACAAATTTGCTATCGATTTCACTTTCACAGTAAATGAGTCTGCTAAAAATATGAAATGCCAAAATATGTGTAATTGAAGCTACTCCACAAGGAACAATGTGTAAAGCAAAGACATTTTTGGTATAACAAAGTCTACAAAATGGTTTCAAATTTCAGTTTTACTTAATTATCAAATAAATTTTCCAACGTCTTGTAATTATTGGAAATATTTGAGCCATTTCCCTTGAAGCGTCATATTATTTTTAGTGATCAAATAACTTGTGCATATTAAATTGAATTAATGTGCATGGCTTTGCTGTAATATTAGCCAAAGTTAAATATTTATGCTTGTTAATAATCTGATTTTCATTCCCTTTTAAATCCTTCCCTTTGCTGTTTGCCTTCTGGCGCACTCAAGTGAATTTTTCACCCCTCATGAAAATGTATCCGCTTTGGCTCATTATTTAACATGAGATTCACATGAAAACTCTTTCAGCAGGTTCAACTGCAGGTTACTTTCATCCTCCGAGGGCTCATTATCAATTTCACTGCTTGAAAATTTGGCCTTCAGCGCGATGATGTAACAATTTCACTATGCAGCAGCAACAGAAGCCACTGCATTGTGCACTTTTTTTTATATTTTAACAGTAGTTTTTTCAGTCGCTCATTCTTTTCCCTTCATTTTCATCTTTTTTCGGTGGCTGGCACAAAAATATTGTGATAAAATAAAGCAGACGACCTCACATAGTTTCCTTTTATGTCGAATAGCGACGCAAAAGTCTCGTGCGACGAAATGATAAATTGCTGATGCAACAACGTTGCATGCCGCAGTCAGCGAAATTGCGTTGCATTTACAGTTTGTGACGATGTTTAGCGACTTAATGAGCGCACTGCCATGGCACAGTTTTGGTCAGCAGTCATTGCAACTACGCACACACACTCACACACACACTGCCCAAACACCAGATAGAGGGGCTTCCCCGTGTCTGCATTCCCCACCCCCCCCAGTCTGCAGCACGCGTTAAAGTTGCAAACTAGTTTCGCGTTTTGATTGATTCTCAGCAGCGGCAGCTAACGAAGCATCACTCACCCTGATTTGATGGACGCCACTGTAAAGTGTGCATTTAAAATTACCCCCCAAAAGTATGCAGCGAAAACTTACCACGAAATTTGCACTCGGTAACCTGCTCATCGCTGTGATCCTTGCAGTCCGCATCGCCATCACAAACGAATCTAATGGGAATACAATCGCCGTTCTGACACTGAAATTGCTTCTCATCGCATTTCGGGTAACGAGATTGAGCTGCAAAGATCGTGGGAGAAGACAGTAAACAAATGATTAGAGCTAATTATGTTTCAGTTGTTTTTTGTTGTTCGTCTTAAGCTGCTAAAAGTTTTCTCATTAAAAAAGCGAAACATAAAAGAGACAAAGCAAACTGAGAAAAAAAACACACACACACACACGCACAGGGGCAGGCAAAGTGCCATTTGTAGGTGGTACAAAAGCCCAAATTGATTAGGGCTTAAAACTTCAAAACAATCAAGAGCAGACACACGCACACACATGTGAGTGTCGTGCTGTGTGTGTGTGAGGCTGCTTCAATCATTTGCATACAATACAAACATAATGTGAGACAGCTCTCATCCTCGTCATGGGGTTTTAATCAACAAAAATGCCTTGAAATAAGAAACACACACACAAACAAAATGGCGCTGAATGCCGTAAAACTTTGACGGTTCCCCCAACGACCAGCCCCAAGAAAGTGCTCGACAATTTTGTCAGACTTCCGTTTAAAGTTGCGGTTCCTAGGCTCCTAGGACTCCTCTCGTCTCCTCTGTCCCCACGTAGGGAAATTATAATAGAAATAAAACAGGGACCCAGAAAATGTCAACAGCTCTTGATACATAATAGAAAATGTGACAAGTGAAAAAGTTATGGATTGCCAATGTTCTGGGTAAACAGTCTCAAAACAAAACTCACACAGGGACACATACCCACACACACACACACACACTGGGAGATATGTACAGCTTTATAGGAAATTCACATTTGAGAAGGGTTTCCTGGTCAAGGTTCCCGCTGCATTTGACAGCTCTTTCAGGGCAATACCACAAAAAATTTGAAATTGGAATGATTCGTTTAATCAAAACTTTTACATAAATAATTTACTCAGCCCACGTATTTTGCATACTGAATTTTGTTATGCTTGTAATTGAAATTGAAACAGAAAAATTCTTTCGTTGATTTCGGAAAGGAATCAAATAAGGTCAAATCAATTTGTTGGTTGGTTGCCGTTCAGTCTGCGAATTGTTATCAATTATGAGCCATGGCGCAAATTAATCAATGCACATTCCAAATATGTAAAACTTTGACTTGCAAATTACTCATAAGTTTTTGGAGTTATGTGGGAAAATATTCTGGACAAGTGAATTTAAATCATGAAATGGGAAATGGTAGAAATATGATTGAAATTAATCAAGTTTGAGGGTTTACAGCTAAAGCTTCTTTTGTAAATTTATCAGCATTTTTCCATACAAAATGATATACTAAATATTTGTTGGCTTCCTTATCTCCACTGACTCTTTAAATCTGCAAACTTGTCCACAGTTTCCGCCTGAAATGTAAACCAACTGTCTAAAACTGATGCAGACTGCTCCAAATCAGGTTATTAAAAGTCTCCACTTCGTCTGGCCACAGTCAAGCTAATAATTATAATAAAATCAACATAATAACGCATCGAATGTAATCGTTAAGTTGACGTTAAAACATGTTTTAAGCCAAAACTGGTTGGCTGAAAAGCCGTCTCTACTATTTGCATTGATGATGACACAAAAATAGCAACTTTGTTGCTTCAATTAAATCATTTAGTTTGTTTATCTTTATGGCATTTAGTAATAGTACGTAACTATTATTCAATCAGCAAGTGGAGCCGATAAGGGACACCGACATGTCTGATAAGTGCGCCAAAAAATTGTAATCAGTATAAATCTAAAGCTTGTGATAAGCACAATGAATTAATAATGAATGCAGATTAAGTGCCCAGCAGATTAGCACTTGAAGTGAACTGCTTGACGTGCTAATTAATACTAATAAATTAAATACTCATACTATGTATATAAAAAATCGCTGCTTATCAATTGATGCTCGTAAACACAAGTTCAATGTCAACGTGAATTAAATAATTTTGATTGCATCAAGTTGCTTGGAAATTGATGTGGGCTGATCGAGACGTAGAATGCTCAATTAAAGGTACTGACCACGCCCCCACTCGTGGCAGATAAACAATCGATGGATGTATATTAATGATTGTTGTTGATTTTGTTGTTGTTTTCGTTTTGTGTTGTTATTGTTATTGTTTTTGTTATTGCATCAATTTACCAGTTTCGTGCACAAAAACAAATCAATTAAAGGCGACAGCGTCATTTGCTTTCTTTGTACATCAAGCGAAACCTACTGAGGGATGTGACACGCCCCCTATTTTGAGTTGTTGTTGTTTTTGATGTTGGCACTAAACTAGTTGAAAATACTAGAATAATTTGTTGGCAGCACAAACAAATTAAGAGCGAAATGAAACGGCAGATAAATCAAATGAGGCAACAAATTAAAAAGTATATAACTAGAGGGTGTGCTGAACCAGCGGATACCCTGTAGGAATTTTTAAAATATATACAAAACTATCGAGTTTAACTCTCCTGTTTTATATGTTATCGATAAACAATGAGTCATAGTCAGAGGTTACAGGGTATCATATAAAATATGCATAAAACCGAGTAAAAAGATTTATGTCAACTATTTATTAATTCAATTTTTATATTTAGAAACTACCCTATAAATGCTTTAGGTACAGGGTATCTTAAGCTATATGCATACAATCAAGAGAGTGTACACGTTTGCCTTGACGACCTTGCTGCGATCTACTCACACACACACTCAAACACACACACACACCGTATGTATGTTAATCTATTTGACGGGATCAATTAGAGTGTAAACGATTTCAGTGAAGTATATGAATTCAAAACAAACAGGTGATAAATCAACAGGCAGAGAGCAAGTATTGAAAATATGAAAAATGAAAATGAGCTGAAAACTTGATTGCACATGGCCAAAAAGGGGCTCGTCTCGACTGTTTTGAACATAAATAGATTTTCCTTTAATGCTTTCAGGTTGAGGTTTATTACGGTTAATGTTTGCTGTGTGGGGAAAACTGTTCGCAGGCACTGTAAGATCCATAAGCTATGTTCTTTGGACTACGTCAGTTGAATTTGTTTTCTTTTTCTATACTCCTACGTGTTTTTTGGCTCGGAAAATCGAAATGCATGACAAGAATTTTATATACGATCTTTGAGAGACGAAAGTCCAAATTGCAAGGAGCAAAGTACAAAGGGGAACTCGTGTTAAAGGCATGTTACTGCTTAAAATAAATTAAAGAATTCCTTAACTTAAATTAGTTTAAGAAAAAATAGATAAAAAATTCTAACAAAATTTATTATATAGAATCTTAGAGCTGTTAAAAACAGTCGAAAAATGTTCAAAATGTCGATGAATATAAAAAGTTTATAAAAAGAATTTTCTCTAAAACTTTTCAGCCAATTTTTTTTGATTTTTATACTTCCACCTCAAGTTTAAATCAAGTTTAAGCGATTTGCTAATATCACGCGGCCCTCAAAGCAAATCAAATGAAATTATTGAATTGCTAAATCCCAGCGAAAATGTAATAAAAACGATTTGTTTTTAAATAAATAATAAATAAAAAATAAAACCGAGCAGACGATAAGATAATCTCAATGTACTTAGGGAAATCCTACAGCCAGGTGGACTGATTTAAAGAAATTTACGACACGGAAATGCCTTCCCAAAAAGGTAGTAGACAAAAGCCGTTGGCGAAATAAACTTCTTATCAACTCAAAAGATACAGATACGTTCGCAGTTTAATAAAATGCAAACTCCGAAAATCGAAATAAAAATTGGTGTACAAATAAAAGTTGTAAATTAAATTTATAGCCAAGTTAAAAATAGATTGAGCTACAAATAAAATTTAGAAAGAGTTTAACTATATAGTTAGGCTGTAGATACTTTAGCTGTGAGTGTATCTTGTTTGAAGACTTTGTCTAAAATTAGCACAGTCTGGCTAAGAACACACTCCAGGTAGTGAGTGTGACTCTCTTTTTTTGAGCCTGTTTCTCACCTATGTCCAGCGGTGTACCGATTTTGCCAGATACATTGAGGAACTTGAAGCCCAGGCTGAGAATGCTTTTGCCATCTAGTTGCTTTGTCAATGTGGCGCCATCTACGGTCAGCATTTGTTCATTGTTTGCTGTGGCTAGAGGCGCAGTGGTGGGCGTGGCAGTGCAGCATTTGCTGAGTGTTAGCATTAATGCCAGCAGCAGCAAATTTGCGTTTACGCAGACGCAACTCAGCAGTTGTTGCAGCCGACGCTCTGAGCTGTTGTTGTTGCCGCTAGTTGTTGTTGTTGTTGTTGTGGTTTTAGAACTGATTGTTGTTGTGCTATCACTTACAGTGCTCTTAGAGCGTAACTCTATGGCCATGGTACGTACTTTATGCACTTTACTTGTGGTTTTCCCAGTCTATAACACTCTTTACTTGTTTGCTTATATTTTACTGTCTGTCTGTGTGGCCTATGGAATAGAAAGTCATGCGATCAATATATATATGCACATTTGTACATATAAGCAGGAAGCATTCGGATCTACTTTCATTATCTAATCACTTAGACGGCGACTCTTGTGCGCTCTTTTAAATTTCAAAAATAAACAACGCTACAAAATTTGCGGCGACAACATTGAAAATTGTTGCCAAAATAAACACACACACACACGCGTACACACGTACATATAGCTATGTCCGCGAGCGACTAAAAACGCGCGCGAGCATAGCACAGAAAACGCGTCGATGGCCGAAAAGCCGAAAAAATAAATGAAATGCAGCAAAAATAAACGCAAACTGGTTAAAAAAAAATAAAATAAGAGAAGAAAAAATCATGCGATACACGCACAAACACGAAGCCGAAAAAAAGACAAACGACGGCGAAAGATAAATGATAAAAGAAATAAGATGAAAACAAAAATACAAAATTTCTGTTGACGTAGCAATTATTCAAATATTTTTTAAATCGAAGGTAATAGAATCAAAATCATTCAAAATCATAAACGATTGAAATGTTCATAAAAGTTTTTTTGTCGTTTTATTATCGCGTTTCAATTAATTAATTATCTGGCTTGTGTGGCACGCGTTTTCGGGTTAGTGATAAAATTAAAACGACGCATAAAACTTAAAAACAAACACTTTGATCGTCTTATCAAGCCGCGTACGCGCGATTTCAAGGCGCGCGAGACAAATGACAATTTTCATTTGGCACGTGCTGTGCACGTTGTTGTTGTTGTTGCTTTAGTTTTAGTTGTGGCTATATTTACACTTTTAAGATGTAAGGTCTATTTGCATATAAGTAGTTTTGGTTAGGTTTTGCGCATTGAAAGTGTGAAAGAAAGAAACGCTGCCGTCTCGTACAACGCGCGTTTTTTAACTGAATTCGTCTTGAGAATTCGCCAGCACATTTAAGCAAATTGTCATCCAACAATAGCGGCTGCCTCCTCCCACCCTCAGACCATACCAGACTAACATACACACCGCTCTCCCACCGCTGTCTCTCTCCCACTAATGCTCCACATACGTGTGCTAACAAGTTGCTGAGCGAGCTGCGCATGCTGTCTGGGCAGAGGTGCTCAATTTCTACAACACACACACACACACACACGCACACAGAGAAGTTTGCACAAATTTACAAGGCAGCAAGCGGATCGCTTATCAAAGCAGCCAAGAATCGAAGCATACTCAATCGAAACGAAACTAAACGAAAAAAACGAAGAGAGAAGAGAACGTGCGGCATCTCTGTTGTGACTCACTCTCTTAAGTGATGCTCGAGTTTGCTCTTCGCCCAGATCGTTTTTATCTTACTCACACTCACACAGCTCCCTAGTGTGGTGAGTTTTGCGCCAATTGGTAAAGGTGAAGGTGAAGTTGCATCAATTAAACGCAACTCAAAGAAAGTTAATTTGCCAAATTGATAAACACTAAAGATCTGATAATAAATTTAACAAATTAGCAAACGGCTAGTGACGCAGTTTATGCGCTCTTATCAATTTATGAATGAATGGATTAAGTTGTGATAAACAAATTTTAAATGAACTGAATGTAATTTAATCATAGTAGAAATTGTGGATGGCATGGAAAGGCAGAAGACACTTGAAAGACAGAAAAACAAATTGATAACTTAATCATAAATAAATAATAGACTATTATTTACGTTATCATATATCAAATTGTTTAATCCTTAATGCCTGAAAAGGTGCTTGACGCGATCACGCTGCTTATTTATACCTGCAAATGTCTTTGATACCAACCTTGAGCACAGCAAAACACTATAAATATTAATTTTAGCACAAAAATATCACTTAAATGCATTTCAAACGATAAGCCGATATTTACAGCGTAGCTATATAAAGTACGATATATATAGAGAACGTTTACTGGGCTGGAAAAGTTTATCAAACTCGTTTGCGAAAATTATTAATTAAGCAAAACACTTTTTAGCCGGATAAGTGATAACGTTGTAGATATTTTATTTAATTTTTGCTTTTAAATATATGGAAAGTAATTCCCACGAATTCCCTAGGTGCGATCTCCAGCAACGACCGACGCGAACTGAATTGTAGTCAAATCATTAGCATTGAAAGTCGCCTTCAAATGGGCCAGTTGATTGAGAACTGCGAAAAAAGCGTTAACTAAATTGTGACGTACATTGAGAGTTTGTGATAAGAGGACAAAGTGGTGGATAAGCGTCGACTGCACGGATATTTTAACGATTATTATCATCATAGTCATCACCATCATCATCATCATCATCATCTGCATTTGTCGCGGCCACTTGAAAAGCCATAATTTATGATTTATGCGTGTAAATCATTTTTGAAGTTGAACCACTGCAACAAAGTGTGTGTTTGTGTTGCTGACAGACGCACAGCTACCCTGTCCCTGCACCACCCCCATTTTCTCGCTCTAACCGCGTTTAGTTTTCAATCTGCGGCCGTTTCTAATTGCAGGCGTTTAAAATCGCCACAAAACGCGTGTAATTATATTAATGACATTTACACCTTCCTATTCTTTGTCATTGCCATTCGCTTACCCCTCACACTGCCCCTCTTACCAACTCCCCTGGGCACACTTTGGCCAACTGCAGTTTATCGCTGCGAACGTGTGTGCAACTTGAACAGCAAAACTCATTGATACCGTTAGTCGAGTGGGTATGTCTTTGACAGATATCGAGGGTTATCTCCCGGTAAATCACTTCAGTCTACAAACAGATTGATAATCATTTTCGCACCGATAGAGCCAACAATTAGACAAGGCCTTAAACTGTCAACAGCAGTGAAAAGTGTTAACAGAATCATATAACTCAACCGGAAACCAAACAACTTTCGCTTGATTTCGCCATTCAAGTGATTGATAATGAGCTTGCGATCCACACACACTTAAGTTCAACACTTGAAAGCTTTCAGCATAAAGCTCTTGAGCTTTTTTTTGTTATTTGAATGGGCTTTTATTATCAGTTTGTTTAAATTATTTGCAGATCACTAAACGGTAGTTAGTTCCGGTTAACCTTAATCAGAGTATCATTAGTTTGTTAAATTCATTCATTTATTTTAATGTGCTTTTTATACTCTGTAGTCTAGACATCATGATCACTGATAAATTATATTTATGAGTTAAATTAAAAATGTTAATAACTTTAACTGTACAAATTTTAACGATTAAAGTGATTAAATAAATTAATTTTTAAATATTTAACAATTATACACTTTGATTCTTGCTAATTTTGCATAATAGATCAAAAGTACAGTTACACATTCAAACATTCACTTTGATCCTTTCACGACATCGACAACAACAAACGATCCGCGTTCCAAGATAAGCGAAATAACCGTTACGTCGGTAAAGACAAAAAAACGTGCAACGGACACATGCGAAATGTAAACAGCGAATGAATGAATGAAGCGTCGGCCAAGAAGTAACGGTAAATTTCACATGTGCCAAATGTGACAATAGAGAGCCAGACAACGACGCCACGTCGCTGCTGGCGTCGCGGTCACAATCGCAGCTGCGGCGCATTAGCAGTTGTGGATGCTGCCATTAACAGCGCACTGTTAAGTGCCATAACAGTGACGTCGACGCCAGCGCAAGCGTTAACGTTGGCGTCAGTGATATCGCTCATAAACGTCATTCAATGGCTCTATCTCGAAGCAGTAATAGTGTAAGTATGCGTATGTTTGAGTGTGTGTTTAAGTGTGTAAATGTGTGTGTGTGTGTTTACTGAAGCGTTGCTAAATATGAAAACATAAAAATTAATGTTATATTTATAGTGTGGCTGCCAGAACTGTAGCAAGGAGTTGGACGCGTTGCGGTCGCTTCAGGGCAGCAGCAGTAGCGGCGACTGCGCTAGTAGATGAGGGGTGGGAAGTGAGAGAGGCGGAGGGGAAGCCTTGACTGGAGTTGGAGTTAAAGACGAAGTCGAAGCAATGCTGCAAGTGCCGTTATTTGCTATGCCCGACGGCGCTGCTGCTGCTCACATGTGTTGCTGTTGTTGTACATAGTTATGTGTGTGTGGAATGGGGCATGGGTCAGGAAGGGGCGTGGCACAGCCAAAGGGGTTTACTGGCCTGCATTTCAATAAGCGGCACAAAATATTTTTTGCTATAAATCGACCAGAATCAGCAGCAGCAGTGAAACAACAACAACTCCACTGTCGTCTGCGGCATGCTGTGCCCCAAGTGCCTCCACACAGCCACACCGCCACACGGCCACACTTGCCACATGCCTCGCATGCCGCGCCGACAGCAGACAGCAGAGAAACTGCCACCGTCGACTGCGGCCAATGCGGCGTATGATGAATTTGTGCAAAGGTTTCTCGCATTTTAACTCGTTTTGCTCTGAGATTTTCTATATGCCACATGCCACAACTGTATGTGTGTGTGTGTGTGTGTGTGTATGTGCCACTAAAAGGGTTAATTCAACTGAGCAGATTTACTAAATTCAAATGCACAAATTGAAACGATATGCTCACTCTTAAAGAAGTTAGGGTATTTTGTATTTGTTTGTTGGAGTGAAAGGCGGAAAATCTTAAATTGTTTTAAGATAGAAGGAGAAACTATATGTTGCTGGCTTAATATTTAAGGTGTACTTTGATTAGGGGTGTCCGTAAAGAGAGTATTTATGAGTATTATACTCATTAAAATATGAACTAAAGTGAGAGTTAAGCTATAAATCTCTTCCCTCACGTTAAAAAAATAAATCCAATTCATTAGGGTATTTCTCAGTCGCATATACCCGCCCTCCGCTTAATTTGCAAAGATTTTGTCGAATCGTAATGCCAAAACATTATTATAAATGGTAAATTGACTTGTGTCAACGCACAATAAACACAGGACGCCGTTGGCTTAAGGACACTCCATTAATCAGCATATTGTGGCCAAGGCCCCGCAGCGATACCATAAAATATTGGCACACCAAACACCGCCCAGTCTCAGTTACGCCCCTCCACCGCAGCCCCCCCCTCTCTATCCAGGAGCAGCAATCATTTAGCTCGCGACTATTTGTCGCCTCCTGAGAAATGCGGTGTCAACACTTTGAGCCAATCAGCAGCACGAAGGAGTCCAGGAGAAACCTCCCAACTCTTCCTACTTCCCCCGTAATGCTCAAAGCCCGAAACTAAGCAGCGTTTAACTTTTATTACCGGCTTGTTCCTTATTCCGTCTGACATTTCCACTCCAACTCCTACTCCTACTTCTACTCCCACTTTCCGCTGATTGCAGCGCCGTCAATTGAGCGACTTCCGCTCGCTGCTTCCGTTGAGTCTGAAGTCAACGGTCTACGTCTAAAGTAAATACTTTTCACAGTCTTTAAAGTGGCAACAAAGAGTTGACCAACACATGGAAATAGCCACAATCTGGCCGAGAAGTGCCCTCACAATACCAGCCAAATAATCATACGCCGCATTGTTCCAGGCCTCCAGGAACGGGCAGAGGGCGGTACAGGTGGAGGGACTGTCATCCACTTTGTGTTGTGGATATTTGAATGTGCCATCAACATCATCCACGTCCAGAAATGAAAACGCTGCATATCCAAAATGAGGAAGAGAACTTTAAACTGCGGGTCTTTTGCTGTTGCCCCACAGAGGAGCACAAATCTCCCCTCTTACCTTTTATGCCTGCCCCTCCCTTTTTATATGGCAGTATGTCCACAGATAGCAAACCAGAGTATGCCAGGATATGCCAGCCTCCTTTAGGGTTCGCTTTGGGTTTGGTTCAGTTCGGTTTGGATTTTCAGTGCAAAATTTACAGCTAAGCATTTGCCAAGAGCGCCAACTGCACAAAGGGCATGACAAACAGACTGAGACTCCGCCTGTGACTGTGACTGCGATTGGAATGTGACTGTGACTGTGATGCTGGCCGGGATCATGGGGGTCATTGTAATCATAACGGTAATGTTGACGTTGCCTCGTCCTGTGTGTTGTTTCCGTGCAGTGAAAGAGGAGATATGAAGGGAGAGGCAGAGAAAGCAAGAGAAAGCAAGAGAGAGGGAAGAGTTTCTCTCGCGTTTTAAAAACCAAAATTAAACGCACAAAAAGTTGCACTGAAAGTGCGCCAAATTAGTAAAATCGTAATGAAGACTATACAGGGTGCCTCCTAACTGCTTTGTATATGAAATCAATCCCCAGCTCCCTTTTCTCGTAATTCCTTTTTAAATTCCCTTAAAACCCAACAATTTTGGCAGACAAACAATAGCAAATGCAATTGACTGAAGTTGCTGCCAGTTCCTCCTCCCCCTTTACCATTCCCCTTCCCCTTTCCATTTCTCTTCTGGTTCTGCTTCTGTTCTGCTGCTGCTTCTGTTGGTTTGTCTAAGAAGCTGCGACGTTGACAGCTCTGCTGCGTCGCTGCTCGGCTGGTTGCTCTGCTCTGCTTTCTGCTGTTGGACAGACGGACAAACGGAAGCACAAAGTGAGCAACTAAACAGCTCGCGACAGTTTTTATGATTTCTGTTTTGTTTTGCTTTGTTTCGTTTTGTTTGCTTTGTGTTTGCTTTGCAATTATTTCCCCTTGTGGACTGTGAGTGGGGCTATTTCGTGAGGGTTGCTGTTAACAGAGACTGTAGCGTTGCTGCTGTTGTGCTGTTGACTTGCCCCCATCCTCTTTACACGGCTTCATCAGATTCCACGCTTCGCTGAGCAGCATAAGTTACGAGGCATTATCATCCACACAGAAAGCCGAACGTCTTCCACAGCGAGTGGAGTGTGCGCAACATTAACTCCTCGACCCCTTACCATCAACTAACACCCCACAACTAACTCCACCCCTGAGAGCACTTTTAACCTCGAAAGTTAGACAAACAACTGACAAACGACGGACGACATTCGACAGTCGAGCAACTTATCACTTTCCACTTAATTGATATCAGTTCCAGTTTCAGTTTAAGTTTCGGTTTCGGTTTCAGTTTCTGTTGTGAAAAACTTTGTCACTTTGTATGCTCATCCCCTTCTGAGCCGCCGCCTCTGTGTCCTGCTCTGTCCTGCTTCCTGAAGTCCTGAAGTGCAGGCAATGTAAATCCGCTTAAAGCGAAGTGAACTCATAAATTATTGATTTGATTATGTCACCCGCTTGGCTGTTTTTGTTGTTGTTGATTTTTACCAGCTGCTTTTGTTAGCCGAAAAGAATTTGGCTCGCAGGCGACTTTCACTCTCAAGTATTTATAAAGGATCAACAAGCGATTACGTTCGGCTGCCACTCAATTTGGCCAAAAATGTTTGGACCGACAGCAAAGTGCTGACGGATTAGTTGTCATATTAACAGTCATCGGACGTATCTATAGCTGTAGCTACAGTATCTGTATCTGCATTTGTAGCTGTATCTGTATCTGTATCTGATACTGAAACTCGAAGCTGCGGCTTTTAAATGCATTATAAATGATGACGGTACGAATCTGGACAGCATTTGCTTTATTGGCCATTTGCATGCACAGCGTGGCTATTTATAGTCAGCGAAGTAAGCAAACCTTTTAGACTTGCCACCTGATACACTGAAAAAGTAAGGGGAGGAGAAGTAAGTGTCCTGTGAAGAAGAAACTTAAACGATTTTTTTAGATTTTAATATGTATTTTATTAAATTTAAAATCATATTTTAAAGGCAGCCCATTTTGAAGCCATCCATTACTTAAAAGTCTTTTTGGCCAGTGTACCTGCTGCCTGCTACCTGATGATAGCTAGCCACAAGCCACATGTTGGCCATTTCTGAGTGTCTGTTTGTTTGCTTGTGTTTTTTGCCAACCTTTTTCTACCCTTTCTGCTCGTTGATTTGGCCTGTTTGGTTGCCATTTGTGTGCCTGCCACGTCATCGTCATGAAAATTGCTGTGGCACGTGTTTTCACTTGCAGATTTCTATCTGATTTGTTGACTAAGAAAAGTGCCACGCCCCTACAACGCCCTAGTTCAGGCAAACTATAATAATAATTAAAGCGCTACTCGGTGTCTTTTCTGCATATTTTTGGTTATCTTGGGCTGCTGAGACAGAATGGGCTACTGTTTAGGTGTAGGTTCAGTTTTAGGGAGACGTGTTAATCATTTGTCTTTGGCGCACGTTCTCTACTGGTTTGCCATGGGTCATTTGTTGACCTCCTTTTGGTGGCAGCACCGCCCACCACCGCAGTCCCTTAGCTTGTGACATTTGTAGACACATTTGTTGTGCGTCCCACACTCAATTGCCTTTTGGCTTTTATTTATTTGTTTGCCTTTTGTTGACAGCAATTTAAACGCTTCAATGGACTTTGCCTCCAGCGTAGTGCCAAAGGGTTTTCTCTCGTCTCTCGTCTGCTGCTCTGCAAATAAGTTTCACCTCGTAAATTAATTTCACTCGCCCAAAAAACACAACGCAGATACAAATTACGAGTATTTTGTAGAGTCCGGACAGTTCCCTCTCAGGTCATGTTTTTAAGGTAAATTCTGAAAAAATACACAAATAAACTAACGCATTAAACGACCACAAATTAAAACCGGAATTATTTTCTAATTTAAATTGATTGTTTAATTTATTTCCCACTCCCCTTATGATCTAAGCCCATGCATTTTAAATGCCTAATTCTGTTTTTTTGGCATTCATTAATAATATTTATTTGCACGTTGGCAAACTAATTTCCATTTGCATATGGCGAAAAATGGCAATAATTTAATGGATATACGTTTCAGGCAGCTTAACAAGCCGTTGAGTGTGTGTGTGTGTGTGTGGGTAATCCCTATGATTTATTGTTTTAGCCTCTTTGCTATATTGAAATTTTGTAAATATATTTTAAAGGGTTTTATAATAATTTAATGTAGTAAATCATGTTAAAATCTTTATCTTGTAATACATATACTTAAGTGTGCCACTGTAAATTAAGTTTTATTTTATAAATTAAAAATTTGAAATAAACTTAACCTGCGTAAGATAATAACGGACTTTCATTATAAATTTGGTGGCTCTAGCTTTTGTAGTTTAAAAGATCCAGGTGTTCATACGGACGGACAGACGGACAGACGGACATGGCTATATCGACTCGGCTGTTGATGCTGATCAAGAATATATATACTTTATGGGGTCGGCCACGCCTCCTTCTGCCTGTTACGCACATTTCGCTTCTGACAAACCTAATAGACCCCTCTACTCTTTTTTAGAGTACGGGGTCTAAAAATAAATAAATAAATTGTTATTAGAAATGTTCACTTTTTCTGGCTTTAGTACAAGTCATTAAATGTTATTTTTAAAACCGATTTAAGGGTCTAATATTTAGTAGATAATACATAATAATTTTGTTTTCTAAAGTAAAATTTTTTATTAATTTTACTAAATTTTTTAAAGCAATTTAAAATTGGCTATGGAGTTGAATAAAATCGTGAGTGTAAATTGATGAATATGCGTATGAGTTGGAGTGTGTGTGCGTGTTTGTGTTTGTGTATACTTACATACAGACAAGGGCACGGAAATCGTTTATCTTTCTCGCTTGTGTCATCTCCCTAGGCGACGGCAGAGGTTCGTTCGTTTTAGGCAGGAGCCACTTTGCCAAAAGCTGATTTATGCCTCGCTGCTCTCCTGATTTTCCATATGCCGCCATACCACGCACAGGACTGAACTAAAGAGAATTGAATACAGAGAACAGTGGGTACCATACAGAATAGAACCTTTTCCGGATGATATCCTGCTGCCTTTTGGCATTGCTATTTCCATTGCTTTTCCTTTTGGCTGTTGCTTGTTGGTTGCTGGATGTTGGCTCTTTGGTTGTCATTGTTTGTTGCTTTTGGTTCCCCGTTGTGCCTTATCGCGTCAGAAGGACATGTTATTCAATTTGCTTCGATTAGAAATTCCAATTGCAAGCGGGGAAGTGAAAGCGAGAAGGAGACTGAGAGGCCAGGAGAGCGGCAGAGGAGCAGTTCTATTGACTCTGTCATGCTTGACGGATTTATGGAAGTCAACTGAAGAGTCGCCGAAAATTAAAATGGCAGCTGTTCATCAAGTTCCGTTTGAGACAGTGGAAACAGCTGTACGGTCGTTCGCTTGTGGCATACAGCATGTGGCAAGCTTCAACGATAGGCTACACTGTGAAAAAAGATGGCAATAACAAAACCTTTAGTGTTTCTCAAAGGGCTTAAGGCAATAAATATGTAAATTTACATTACATGAAAAGAATTTTCAACTATTTCTAGCTTTAAATGTTTAAAAATCCATTAAAAAGTAAAATTTAAATAGTTTGTTTCATGCACCTAAGACGTTCTGTGTTTACCCTTTGATTTTGACAAGTGCATCTATTTGTATATTAGGAAAGGACACTTTTAGCCGCTAACAAACTGCCAACAGTTTGATATCCGGTGCGACGCCGGTGCCAAGTTTGCCGACTAGACGACGTTGCCGACGAGGACACGTGCGTATCCAGAATGTATAGCTTGAGATCCATCGACAGACCCAATTCCAGTTGCTGTTCCAGACACGCAACTGTCACGTTTTTCCATTCGGAATGCTGTCAACTTTATTGGCCCAGCCGCTGTTGCCAATTCGGCTGTCAATCTACGCCACGTTCCTACATATGGCCCCAAAAGTTTCAAACAGCCATACGCACACATACACATACATACACATATTTATATATATTTTTTTTGGGTGCTTTTACCATAGCATATGGTTGTGTACGTGCATCCCATTTCCCAATCCTCTGTCAATCAATTTGGCGTTGACCCTAACGCGTCGGGCGACGCACCCAATTCACCCCCGCACGCCTGTCGCACCCTGTATTTCCACAGTCCTAGCGCCCTCTCTCTGTCTCTCTCTCACTCCGCGTTACTTCCCACAAGCAAGGTCGTTAAGCATTTCACTGGACAATTGAAAAATTAACAGTATTTATTTATGATGAACAAAGACCATGCCAAAGGCCACACTCCTCTCCTCACTCCACCCCCTTTCCTACCCCCCTTTGGTTACTGTGCGTGCCGTGCATGCAAAATTGCCTCGAAGCCAGAATATTTTTTAATTGGCGAGGAAATTGCGAGTGGAATTGACGTTATGAAAGGCATTTTAAGGCAGCCAATGGGCAAATTGATAGCACCAAAAGGGGCAGAGGGACAGCTGGATCGAGGATAGAGGGCAGGGGGTTGCTTGACCTGCATAAATATATGCAAAATATCAGTGAATCAGAATGGCAAACGAAAATCAATGCAGATATTATGGATCATTAAAGATATGCATAAAATGCGCTTCGAAAGCAGTGAAGAAAAAGTAATAAAAGCGAAGATTGTGCAGTTTGGTCATTTATTTAATTTTTCGCACGATTTCAGCAGTTCAGCCTGGCAAGTTCTGGTGCCCCAAGGACCTCAGCTAGATAGAAACATTGGCTAAATGACCGCAAGG
This sequence comes from Drosophila dunni, assembly GCA_018152125.1. NCBI lineage: Eukaryota > Metazoa > Arthropoda > Insecta > Diptera > Drosophilidae > Drosophila > Drosophila dunni. The sequence continues at coordinate 244,617 of JAECXC010001197.1, read as the reverse complement.
ACAGAGGACAGAAGGCAAAGGTATGAGAGGCAAGGAGAGGGGAGGATAGCGAGTGAGAAGAGGGGTGGTAAGTGCTCAGGGCGATGGGGTGTGAAGTCCCATGCAAATAAAGCTGATGGCATTTGAACGCAGCAGGGCACTTAAGGGGTGCCAAACACACAACCACACACAACCAACATACACGCAGATAGATATGTACATATTAATGCAAATAAAAACATGAGCAAAATTTACTTTGATGCGAATTCCCTTAAAGGTGCAACAAATGGAGCCAAACTAAATTTCTGCCCCCTCCTGACATACTTCCCTAACCCTAACAGTTAACACTCCCACACACACATTAAATAAATATGCAAATTGGCAAGTGAAACAAACGTATTAAATTTCAAAGGAAAATTGCAAAAGAATTTGCCATAAAACCAAAAGTGACAACCGAACGAGTGATAGATGTGTGGAAGCTGAGTGCCAAAATGTGGATTCGATTACTCTTAACAGCAGCACAAGCTGTTACAGTCACTGTAAACATAACAGTTACATTTTCAGGGGTAACACAAAGCAAACAAAACAAAATATAAAATCATAAAAACTGTCGCGAGTTGTTTAGTTGCTCACTTTGTGCTTCCATTTGCCCGTTTGTCCATCAGCAGAAGGCAGAGCAGAGCACTCAGGCAGCGACGCGGCAGAGCAGTGAGCGCGGTCAGCGCCTCAGCTTCTTAAACAAACCAACAGTAGCAGCAGAATATGAGCAGAACCAGAAGAGAAATGGAAAGGGGAAGGGGAATGGTAAAAAGGGCGGGGGAACTGGCAGCAACTTCAGTCAATTGCTTTTGCTATTGTTTGTCTGCCAAAATTGTTGGGTTTTAAGGGAATTTAAAATGGAATTACGATAAAAAGGAGCAGGGGATTGATTTCATATACAAAGCAGCAAAGAGGCACCCTGTATAGTCTTCATTACGATTTTACTAATTTGGCGCACTTTCAGTGCAACTTTTTGTGCGTTTAATTTTGGTTTTTAAAACGCAAGAGAAACTCTTCCCTCTCTCTTGCTTTCTCTGCCTCTCCCTTCATATCTCCCTCTTTCGCTGTACGGAAACAACACACAGGACGAGGCAACGTCAACATTACCGTTATGATTACAATGACCCCCATGATCCCGGCCAGCATCACAGTCACAGTCACAGTCACATTCCAGTCACAGGCGGAGTCTCAGTCTGTTTGTCATGCCCTTTGTGCAGTTGGCGCTCTTGGCAAATGCTTAGCGGTAAATTTTGCACTGAAAATCCAAACCGAACTGAACCAAACCCAAAGCGAACCCTAAAGGAGGCTGGCATATCCTGGCATACTCTGGTTTGCTATCTGTGGACATACTGCCATATAAAAAGGGAAGAGGGGGCAGGCAGAAGAGGAAGAGGGGAGATTTGTGCTCCTCTGTGGGGCAACAGCAAAAGACCCGCAGTTTAAAGTTCTCTTCCTCATTTTGGATATGCAGCGTTTTCATTTCTGGACGTGGATGATGTTGATGGCACATTCAAATATCCACAACACAAAGTGGATGACAGTCCCCTCCACCTGTACCACCTTCTGCCCCTTCCTGGAGGCCTGGAACAATGCGGCGTATGATTATTTGGCTGGTATTGTGAGGGCACTTCTCGGCCAGATTGTGGCTATTTCCATGTGTTGGTCAACTCTTTGTTGCCACTTTAAGGACTGTGAAAAGTATTTACTTTAGACGTAGACCGTTGACTTCAGACTCGGCGGAAGCAGCGAGCGGAAGTCGCTCAATTGAAGTGTAGTGGGAGTAGAAGTAGGAGATGGAGTTGGAGGGGAAGTGGCAGTAGGAATAAGGAACAAGCCGGTAATAAAAGTTAAACGCTGCTTGGGCTTGGTGAGTTACTTCCAGGGAAGTAGACTTCATTTTCCATTGCTTAGACTCCGTCGTGCTGCTGATTGGCCAAAAGTGTTGACATCGCATTTTTCAACCGAAGTTGGACTTTGGTTGGTAGCCAACGGCAGTTGACTTCATTTTTTGTTTTAAACATTTTTCAAGCCACATTTTTTTGGCGGTGCTCTTGGCCACAATTTTGATTAATGGTCGTCATGGATATCGCAGCCGTTGGCGACTTTTTTATTTGGCAATTATGTTGTTTAGAGCTCGCACAGATTTCACACCTCGAACATTTTTCATGGCATGGCCGGCACACGCCCCCCCAAAGGCAACAGAGGGGGTGCCCCAACTGCCGAGCGGACAGAGTGATTTCATGTTTTGAGGCTTGTCGGTGACATGGAGCGTCATTAATTCTACTCAACCGTCTTTCCAATGGACGGTACGAATCTCAACTGCCGCTGTCATTTTTCAACAATTTCTCGGCATTTTTTGACATTTGACAAGTGTTTTTGACTGCGGCAAAAAAGGTGGCCAAAAGGTACAGTTATCCAGTCAGTCCACAGCCAATGACTACACCCCAAATCAGCTCCAAAAAAAAGGTCCTTTATCAAACTGTCTAACGCTTTTACACTTTTACTTCCGCCAATTCAAGGATTGCTGAATTTTAATACTGGGAAACTTTAAGCCGACTGAACTTTCCTTCACTTCAACAATCTAGGCCATTTAGTCGGTCGATAGAAACTGAGCTTATCAGCTGTCAGCCATCAGTAGTTACTGCTAATTAGTTGACTGCGAATTGCCAGATTAAATGAGCCGTTAAACTTGATTTCGAATGAATGCATTAAGTAAACGTGACTGTATTTCATTGGAAAAAGATACAGAAAATTCCCTATGCTGGTTTCTTGGCGGACGTCTTTGTGCTGAAATTCCACTGAGTGCCATCGTAGGGCAGTGGGCTGTTAACCAACGGTGTTAGCCAGGTCCAAAACATGCGCTTGCCCAGCACCAAACGCCAGTTGGTCCAGAAACCCACATCATAGCTCCGATCACGTATGGCGTACATGCAACTCCCTCGACTGATCATGTAGAGTTGCACACCCAACTGCACTGCCACAAACACCAGACTGAAGATCATTAGCTTGAGTATGGCGCCATTGATGATCAACCAGTGGGGATACGCCTTGAGTGTGTCCAGTATTGCCTCGTCGATTTGGGCCAATAACAAAATGGGCTCACTGAAAACCGCTAGACGCATCTTGAACACATAAAACACATTATAAACAATTGAAAGCAAATTGCCAATCGTCAGGTGTAGGAGCAGCGCCACAAAGTAACGCTGATTGGTTAGACCCACACAGTTGGCCATAATATTGCAGTGATGATCCCGTTTCAGCATGCAGGTGTTGCATACGCGACAGTGCCACGCCCTGGGCGGCACTAGCATCTGACAGTGGGTGCATAAATGCCAGAGATGCGCCTCTGCGGCAACTGGTTGTTGTCGTTCCCGCGCAACGGACAAGAAGCTGGTGTCCGTGCGCCAGCAATAGAGCATATTACCAAGTATGTTGTGCAATAAATACAAGGTCAAAACCCAATATAGTTTATAGAAACCTCCATTCGTATCGCATATCTCCGGCAGTATACAGAGCATCTCGTACCATGTAAAAAATCCCACCACCAAGAGCAACACTGCTGCCGATATTGGGTGCAATAAGTAGATTATCTTCAGCCGATGTCGTTGCATGCAATTCAGCACTAAAGCCTCGGTTGCTATGAAGACCCGAAGTAACGCGCGACAACACAATACATGAAATTTAACCATCTTCTCGTTGAGCCCAAAAACCATTCGATGGCACTTTTTTTTAATTATTTTGTAAAAGCAACTTGTATTTGTTGCCGTGTAGAAATTAAAAATTTTTGACTTAATTCTAGGGGTTGATTTGATGTGGTTTTAAAACCAATTTGATGGAGAATTATTATAATCGCATCAGACAGTTGAAGATCAAACAAATCTTAATGAAAATTTTGTTCACTTGTTTGGAAATCATAAGCTGCGTATCATTGCATTAAAAATTCTTTGTTAATCGAAATGGTGGTGGAACTGTTTAAGATTACACCCCTATAAGGCTAGATAAATGTTTGCTTAAAGATTTTGTAGTTTTATCTAAAGTTTTAAAGCACTTTTTCGGCAAATTTCTCCTTTATGACCTTAACCAATCATCATGTTCAATTGCATGTAACAGATTTAACAATTGTTGCTGCCACCTAAAAGTATGCAACACATTTTGAAGCTCTGCGTATTAGTATTCCGGTATATCTCACAGCTTAAAGTGGACAATGGCGTTCTCTTTCACTTCTACTTATTGAAAAAGACACAAATTTAGCTGATGGGAAGGTAGGCAAGACTAAAAGATACTCTAAAGACACACCTCATGGAAACATTCCTTGTTTACCGTTTTCTTCTTCGTCACTAAATTTTAAATTTACAAAATTGTACGAACGTGTGTGGATAAAATATACTTATAAAAACTCTTTTCGAAGAAGTGAAGCAGTTAACTTGGTTATAAACCCAAATACACCATTACTTTTAGTAGCCTAGAAACGCACTTAAAGCTAGCTCCTTTTCATAACGTTTTATGTTTACAGGGTATAATAAAATGTGCAGCTTGATGCTTAAGTCAAAGGAGAGAGCGGGGAAATAGAAAGTGCCAAGCTGACGCGTACGAGCAGTGTGAGTAGCGACACCAAGTAAGTGGCGTCTATTTCGACAAAATTTTTATGAATTATTAAGACGAACTAAGTATTCAAAATGTGAAACATACGGTCGCCCATTTGACTTTCCAGCCATTTGAGAAGCTCAGTTTTGTTGTGGCTTTTATCTGCGTTTTTACTTTTGCATAAAGTTGATGTTTGCGAGAGAGAGAGGGGGGCTATGGAACACCTGCAGGTTGCCCACTTGATGCTTAATGTGTTTGTGCGTTGTTTGCACACACCGGAAGCAAACAGACAGCCAATTTAGCTTTCGACTCTCTCGCGGTATTTGGCTCTTTCCGGCATTTCGGAGTAGGGAAGCTGCCACTTGGAATTGAGTTGGAAAGTCGCGAAATAAAAGTAATGTTTGTCAACCTGTGGCACTCCTTAGAATTCTTCGAGTTGTTTGCGTTTGTTTTTTTTCCTTATTTGCATGGCCTGGTGTCATTTTGAAGTCATTAACATTCACTCAAACGTTACAGGCATTTTGGCCAACTTCGCTCATAATTGCAGCGTTTGCTGCTAATTTAAGCCAACTCCACGAACTTTGCCTTTGTTTGATTTCATTAGACACGCGAAATGTGAGATGAAAACTGAAAGTTTTCAACAAGTACACTTCTAACCGTGTCCTATCTGCGAGCACTGCAAATCCCACTGTATCTCATTTCCAAGCAATTACCTGACGAATCTCAACGCCTCGGGGGGGCAACAGCTCCTCATGTACTCGTAATTGAGTTTGAAAAATGTTTAAAATTAGATATCAGGCCAACAGCGGCAAGAAAGAATGTATAACGGGCACCTTGAATGCGTGTGCGGCATGTAAATTAATAAAAAACAGGCAGAAATGTGAATGGAAACAGTGATGGACTCAGAGATACCCTGGAGAAATATTTAATGGACCAAATGTATTAACTAACAACAGATGTCACTTAGTTTCGAAGGCTCAACTTGAACGTCCTTAAATTATAAGCTCATTTTTCTATGCGTCTAAACACCCTCTTTCATACATTTAATGTTTACAGGATATACCTGCACGCCTGACGAACGCTCATAACACGTGTCTGCAATTGTCTGCCAGTTTCAGTTATTATTTTTATTGTTTTTTTGCTTCAGCTACTTGAGACCATCGGGTACCTGAAATGTGGCCAATTAGAGTAGAGGCTAAAATATAAGGTACAATCATATTTTGTTTAAATTTGTTTTGTGGCCAAGAGTTATTGGCCAAACACCGCAGCTGCTTGCAACATTCATACAAATTCTCTTAATTAATTGTGCTCGACTGGTCGTTTGATGCATCCGAGTATACTCATCGCAAACAATTTTAATGAACCATCAAATGGCAATTGGTGGCTGTTCAGTGCTCAGTGCTCAATACGCAGCACTCAATGCACTGCGGCAACTTTGCGTATGAGTGATTTTCTATAGCCAAGCAGCTGCCAACGTCAAATATGTGGGGCATGCTAAACATTTGCCACTTGCCAACAAAATACTTTGCCATTTGTGCTGGAAGTTTTTCTCCCTATCTCACAGCTCCCCACACACACACACACCCACACAAATATTCCCACTTTTCATCTTCATCTTCTTGCTTTTTTTTTGTTCTAAGTGCGACATATTTTTCTCAATTCGCGGCATATGTGTTTGTATGCTGGTGTATGTGTATGTATATATATGTATATATGTCGGTGGTCCTTCTGCTTTTATTTTGCTTTTCATAAATTTTTCATTTTGTATTGTGCCTTCGACATGTGTTTGACATTTGCATGAGGTGTTCGATTCGTTGGAGGAGTGGGATAAATGGGCGTGGTTGACTGCAGTTGATTGATACCCTTAAATATGAAGTGTATTTTAGGTTTACAAGTGGGCATATTCCATTTGTTATGCAGAATAAGTTGACAGCTCTTGGTAGCTCAGTGCTTGATCGGAGTTGTGTTTGTGAATAAAAAAATAGAGTCTTCAATGAAGGAAAGGGGATTAGTTAAATACGTTTAAAAATTCATTGTGATTCAATAAAAAAAATATAATATATTTAAATAAGATACTTAATAATGATTAACCTGAGCTCAACTTAAAATTTAATAAACATGTGTTGATATAATAATTATTTAAAAAATTCCTTTATAAGTGTTTATCAATAAATTAGTCACTGATTTTTGAGAGCATTTATTTATCGACTTTCATGTCTTGTTTCAAAATCAATTGGTTTTTTAAAACACAAAACATTTAAATGTCACACTATTTCATTCATCTGTCTGTGTGCGTGTGTGTGGGAGTGTACGTGTACTTGTGTGTGCCAAATTGAAATTGTGGTAGTCACTTTATGGACAATATTGGGTGGATGAGTGCGTGTCGTCTATAGCCTTCGAGTTTTTCATTAAATTCATAGATTTATTGCAAAAGTTTTGTGATTACTGTTTTTTTTTTTTGCGCACATTTTTTGGGAGGCATATTTTACATGCCTCTGACGTTGGCCAGGCCCAATCGGCAATTGGCGCAGCTGGGCCAAAAAAAAGTTTCAATGGAAAACTGGCAAGTGGAAAGCTGGCAAAGGCGTCACAACTATTTACAGGTCGCGGGTCGCATAGTTGCCAACTGAAAACTGAAAAGCAATTAAAAACTAATTACAGTAGCCTTTCACATAAGCAGCAACAAATGCCGTAAAATTGAGATGAGGTGAGGTGAGGTGGGGTAAATTAAGGTGTGGTGCGGTGCGGAGAAGGCACACAAAAATGCGCAAAGCATTTAATAAAAATTTAAAACTTAATTCAGTAAATACCTGGCGAGGACAACAACAACAAGAAGAACAATCGGTAAATGACAACGCGGATAATTAGAGCAAAAGCAAAAGCCAAGATAGGAGATGGTGCGCCCTAAGACTGAGCTGAAAGTGTGGAATGTAGGATGGCAATAAGTAGGTAACTTTGTTCAACAGTGTCACCAGCCAACGTCGCGTATGAGCAATTAGTAGTTAATTGTGAAGTTACTCGAGGCACTGCCAGGAAATGGAAGTTGCTGTGCTGCAGCACTTGTGACATTGACGATGCTACGGATGAGTATGCGGAAAGCTTGTGAAGCTAATGGTGGTTCGGGTATGGCACTGGGTGGTTCAAGGTGGTGCCGCGTGGTGCTGGCATTGCTGTTGTCTGCGGATGCCAATGCCGTGTAATTAAGTAGCAATTTTTGCTACTGCAGCAAAATTTTCAGTAGTTAGCGACACGTGTGTAGACCCTACTTGTGTGTATAGGTGTTAGTGTAGGTGTAACAAGGTGTTTGTATATGTGACTCTGTGTGTGTGTGCATTTGATAAATTATCGCAACTAATTAGCGTATCAATAGCGTTACAATAGCGCACACCAGCTGAACCAACAGACTGGGAAAGTGCACAGAGCTGATGAATTACACAGATTTTCTGGGAAAATATTTATTTTCTAAGCGCTTGGAATAAAAGGTCACGCATCTACTAGAGGCTGAGTGGGAAAGTCATTGAAAATTAATTCCAATGAATTTGTGTGGGAAAAAGGAAAATTTTATAAATATAATTTAATGGGCCTTGAAATATTGGCATGAAATTGATTATTTTAGCATTGAATATTAATGTAGGTAATTGTTTGAATTTTATATATAATTTTTATAATATTTAATATTTTTACTAATATTACTATTATTATTATTATTATTATTATTATTACTATTATTATTATTATTATTATTATTATTATTATTATTATTATTATTATTATTATTATTATTATTATTATTATTATTATTATTATTATTATTATTATTATTATTATTATTATTATTAATTTTATTATTATTATTATTCTTACCAACTAACTATTATTATCACTAAATCAATTTTTCTCTAAAAATAATGGGAAATCTATATAAATTGCATTAAATTAAAGAACGATTTTATAGTCAGTTCATTGCCGAAAGCCTATATTCTACTGCATATGGATTCGTGTCTGAAAAGTGCTTAAATACAATATTCGGACGACCGACTTTGTAGCCACTTATACAATGCTCGACTAATTGAAACTGAGAGTCGAGGTAAAGCTGAAAAGCCGAAAAGCCAAAGCTAAACAACAACAAGAACAACAACACCGAGGAGAGCTACAGAAACGACAGAAACAAGAAGGACAGTAATCAACAGAATCATCGGTAGAGTAGAGACAAGTAAGTAAAGACGATTAAAAGACCAACTAACCGAAAAATGAACAATGCCAAATAAAAATAAAAATCAAACACGCAAAATGGAGAAACAAATGGCGAAGCTTTCGCCCGATACCCCTCTACAGGACTATCCAAGGACCCCTTCCTACTCCCTACACGCTGCGAGTGTCCTGCTATGCCCAAGCCACTTATGTAAGTAAGTAAGATGAAGCGCCCGGCTCTAAACAAAGAACAACAAAGGGGAGAGCACTAGAAAAACTGGAGGAAAGCAAAGAAATGAAATAAAGAAGCGTTGACAAAAATCAAACAATGAAAATGCTGTTCAATAAAAATGAAGGAAAAAAAAGGCGAGAGATAAGCAAAGAGCGTGGAATCCGTTGAGCGGGGCAAACAGAGTAATGCCAAATGATAAAAACAAAGCGAAAATGGAAAGTGTGTTTGTGTGGGTGTGTGTGTGGGGGTTTGAGAGTGGGTGAAAATGAAGTGACGACAAAAAAAGGAGAGAAAAATAAATGTGCTAGCCAATATAACGAACACACTGGGCCTCAAATCGCTTCAAGAGTAAGTTGAATTGCACAAAAAGAATAAAACGGAAAACAAGAAGAATAAGAAGCAGAAGAGGAAGAACAACAACAACAACAATAACAAGGCTAAATCCCTTCAGAGGCAAGCTAGAAGGAAAGTAAGCATTGGCAAAGGCAAATCAAGTGCGAACACTTGACTCAATGGCCACTCAATGCGAAAAACTTGGCCTCAGTTTTAAACTCAACTCGACTTTTGAGTGAGAGAGTGAGTCATAGGGTGGGAACGACTTAGAGTGAGTGAGAGAGTGTGCACAGCTGGAGAGCAATCAGAGTTGACTCAATTGTGCTCAGCATCCCTGTTGAGTGCTGAGCACGCAAGCTCTCCCAAAAGCTTTTGTGCAGCTCGCTCTGAGCACAAACCACATACGAAGAGAGGCAGTGAGAGCGCGAGTAAAAGAGAGCGTGAGAGCGAGACGGACCGTAATGTGAGTCCTTGCTCTTTGTTTAATTTACCTCTCTTAGTTTTTGCTGTTGCGTTTGCTTAAATTCTTTGTTTAAACCAAATAAGCAATTTCTTATACAACTGCAAGTGCTCGCAAGGATAAACAAACTGCATTCGATACTTGGGGTAAAGCTTTAAATGCAAAAAATTTAACTAAACTGCAAAGTGTGCTGGAAATGAGAGGAATATTGTGTTGTCCTTGACGAAGTTAAATTTAGCAGGATAACAAGGAATTGCACGTAAAATAAGAGGATTTAGAGCTGATGGCTAATCGGCTTTGTCAAAATTAGCTGATAAAAGGTTGAAATCATGATTGCTTCCAAGAGATTTATTTTATTTCTTAAGGTTTGCAGCTTGTATTGAAGAAGGTAGGGATTTTTAGTTAATAAATAAATTGTAGTCTTAAAAACGTGATGAATCTAAGGAATATATTTTCAGTTTAATGTACTGTAATTGCCAAATTTCATTAATCCACTGCTAATAAGCTCTCTGAAATTATTAACAAAATTGATAGCATTGGAAATTTTAGCAGAAATAAACATTATTTGCTCAGTTTATTTACATTGCAATGCAATTGATTAAAATAACTTACTTAAGTAACATTTCAATCTATTTTCAAGTACCACTTGATAGATAAACAAGTACACAAACTGTTGGGAGTACATACATATACATAGAGATACACAAGAATACACACGAACACCCACGCACACAAACACTCACACACTTTGGAACTCGTTTGAAGCTTGCCTAGGCATTAATAAGTGATCAATTGGTCTTTAAAAGGGATTTTATCTATTGCTCATTTCCTGACCAAAGTCTCAATGCATCCACCCTTTCGTAAACAAGTCTCAACATGTTTGGTACTCCAGCGAATTCATTTTCTCATTTCAGTTGTTATTCTTTTCTTAGAATAATCCGTTTTAATTTTGTTGCCGCGTTCTTTGAACTTTACAGCTGTTGGACATTGGACTACACACATACGGGTTGAGCACTTGCTTGTCACACACACGCACACAAGCACACACACATACTTAGACAGTTGAACTGCTTGAGAGCGCCTAAAAGAATGCTTTGTTTGCTTTTCATTAAATGTCAGCGACTTCTCCGACTTCAGCTCCCTTCGGGCTGCAACTGAGTTCAGCTCTTGCTTTTGTTTAGTCCTCTTCTTTGCTCCTCTCTTGCCCTTTCGTAGACGTTTGCTTTTGTCTATTTTGAGTTGTATTCCAAGTATAATACTGTATGGCTCATGGTCATGTCATTGACGCCTCATAATGTCTGACTGAGGCCAGAGTTCGGTGGGTTTTGTTTGACTTTTGGACTTGTGTAGCACGTCCAGTGGCTCTTCGCTCAAGTTGTAAGTCTTGTGACGTCTTTGGGAATTAATTAATATGCAAATATCTGTTTTCAATTAGAGAGCAACAGCTAATTATGCCATATTGGTGGCATTGTGGGCGTGGCCAGCATCAAGTGCCAAGTGCTAAGATTAAAAAGTTTTTGGACAATGTTCAACGGTCGAGAGGTTTATCGATTGTTGAGCTTGTTGTTCAGCGCACACTTAATGAAATCATTTAGCTAATGTTGAGTCATGCACGCAACGCCACGCTCTTAGCCAATATCAAGTATACGCCATGTGGCACAACTCATTGACTTGTGGCAGCGCAAACGCACACACACAGACACACTCACACATAGACACGCTCACATGTATGCCAACTTCCACACTTAAACGAAATGAAAATGTTTAGTCAACTGTAGCTGACCCCAACAGTTGCCGCCGGCATTTCACTCTCTTTCTATCCCTGTTTGTCCAGCTCTTTCTGTTTTGCCCTAGCAGCTTGCCCTTTACCTCAATGCAGAAATAGCAACAACAAAAATAGAAACTCTTCTGACTGCTATTTTTAGTGATGCCCGAGAATCTGTGCACTTTGCTCATGGAAATTTCATAGATGTAAGAGGTGAACTGGTACAGGAAACAGAAACAGAAACAGCTCTGACTACTCATACTCGTCGCTTTTGCTTTCAACTTGTCTAACTGCCGCAATTACTCACACTTGACCAGCACATTGCCTTGATAACCTGGCCTGGCCTGCTCGGCGCTGTTGGCCAGATAAATTGCAATTTTAACAGCTTGACTACCAATCGACCGCATAAGCTTGTCATGTGCCGTCAAAGTTTACGAAATGTTGCACATAACAGCTGGGAATTATAATTATTAATAATAAATTATAAACCTTTGCGGATTGTATAAAAAAGTAACAAGAAAAATGGTTTTTAATTCTAATGAAATAGTCTGTATAGTTCTTAATATGTATAGTATTCCACTTTTATTGACCATTAAAAATAGGCTTAAATACCAACTAGATAAATTGAAAAATTAAATATATTTATTTATTTATAGACACACAATTTAAACAACACACAAAGCTTTAGTTTCAGTGTATAATTTACAATAGTTATTATATTTATTGAATTTTAGTTTATAAATTAATATTATTGGATGGGTTTATTTCCTACAGTGCTTCAAAGGCGTATACAAAATCTTGGTACTAAAGCTTTGAACGATTCTTAATCAGAAATGTTTCGATACTCTGGATACGCACAAACCCAAGTCGATAAATAATTGGAGGACAGCTTTACTGTTAGTCCCATTGATTAAGTGTCGACCCATTGTTGGTTAGTTCGAACTTACAGATATATGTGTATAATGACTGCGGGGCGGTTACTCTCACTGCTTGACCTATAAAATTACAAGTTTGACACAGGTTATTAAGTAAATGTAACACACACACACACACGCGCACTCACTCACACACATAAACAATACTTTATTTACACTGTAATGGCATATAAAATGGCTGCCTTTGGCGTTTGACTGTGTGTGTTTGTGTGCGTGTGTGTTTAGTTGTTGGTTGGCTGATGTTTTTTTTTTTTTTTGGTTTATTTGCCAGTGTGTCCAGTTGTTTAATTTCTATGCTTTTATTTTGCCACATTTCTCTGCTGCATTTCTAGCTGAGAGCTGGGTGTGTAAGTGGGTGTGGCACGCCCCTTATTCTGTATGTTCGTTGCTCTTGTTGCTTATTTATTTTCGTAATAACAATAAATAACATTTTTCTTCGGTTTTTGCTGCTAGACCCAGTAAGCATCTGTATGTGTGTGTGTGTGTAAGTGTGTGTGCTCATTTGGTAAGTTGTTTTATGCGCCTGTCGCTTGTTTGTGGCTTTTTGACATTATTTGGATTAAGAATATAAATCTTGGCCACGACTCAGCGACTCTTAGCAACTTTTTTAATATTTTTACTCAACTCTCGTTGCTTTGCCGCAAATTGTCGGCTTTCCTTTATTAAGATTAACTGATGCAGCTATATGATAGACATAAACCAATTTAATTAAAAATACGAATTTGTCATTTCACAAATAAACAAGCAAAACAAAAGCTAACTACATTTTCAGAGTTATCAAAGACTGACCAGTTTTGGCCTTTAGCTGTATTTTATTTAAAACAAATTTCACTTGAAGACTTTGTAATTTCTTTAGAATTTTATTTATTTTCCGACAATCTGGAATCAACAACAATGTACTGAGAATTAGAAGGAGACTACTTAATAAATGTGTTGATTGGATTTCTTTGTGACAAATATTAATTTTTAGCTTCAAAATAAAGTTATTTCAATTTGTGCCAAAGGGTTAACATTTTTGAGATGTGTGCGTGTGTTTGTGTTGTTTTGTATAGGTTTGAATGCGACTTAGGTCTTAGCATACACTAAACTGACAGACGCTAAAATGTTGAGGTACTGAAAGATACTTTTGTTGCACTGTAACCTAAGATAAAGCTTTAGGCGAAGGTGGAGGTAGCCTACACTAAGAAAAATGGTCGCAAACTATTATTAAAAAATTGTAGAACTTTGTAAGCAGCATTTAAACCAAAATCAAACACGAATAATGATCAATATATATGTATAAAACTTACATATATTTTTCACGTTCCCCCTATTTTGTGTCAGTGTAGGTGTACTCATACCTGCTTAGATAAATGCACACATTACATTTACATAGACACAGTGTGCAGCGCATTAAGCCACGTTGCTTTTGGCCAAATGGCGATAGGCTGTGCCACTCTCCCCGCCTCCCCCAGCAACTGTCTCACTCATCGCTGCCATCCTTTAGTTGCATAAACCTGGCAAAACGAAATGGGGCACAGCTTAGCCTAATGGCGTAACGACTTAAGCTGCAATTTCAATGCAGCCACGATTTACCTTTCAACTCCCCAGCCAGCAATTTTGTTAATTTTCCAACTGTTTTGCGAGCATTTCGCGCACGCTAAAGTTTTAATTAAGCTAAAGTCAAAAGACCGTTAGAGCGTATGCACAACACCAACACACTCAAACTAAAGCCTCACACACATCCACACACACACATAAGTCGACGCGTCAGCAAATTTTTCTATTCATATTACGCTCCCAGTTGGCTTTTCATTCATTCAAAACGCCAAACAATTCAAAAAATGTGTTACTATATTCGCCTGGGTTTGCTCGCTCTCTTTCTCTCTCTCTCTCTCTCTATTCCCCCCTCTCTCTCTCCTTCTGTTTCTTGCGAAAACATAGCTGGATCAAAAGGCATGTTGGCTAAATATGTTGCGCTTTTGTTTGTCCGCTGAATGTGTTGCGGAATTATTTTACACCACGCTTTTGCTCTGTTAATAATTCAAAAGGGCAGCTGCCACAGCTACTGACACTAACACATCTACAGCTACTTCTCCACTGCCACTTTTTGTTGTCCTTGCTGCCACTTGCCACTGCTGAATTTGCCACATTTGCTAGTACTGTGTTGTAAATGCCTGCGGCTTTGGCTGCCAGACTAAACATCTTTTTATGTTTTATTAGCTTGTCTAATTGAAATATGCGCGTTATGTGAAGCTCATGGAAAATGGCTTCGTGTTAAGCAAAACTCAGTTTATTAGAAGGTCATTTGGCACTGCGCATGTTTCACATTAATTAACTCAGTGTCCTTTATAGAAATAATATAGACGGATTAGTGTGGTACATTTGGACTGACATAAATCACTATTTTCATACATAAAGTAATATATTTTTAAGCCTTTAAAGCTGCTTCTGTTTCTCTTCACGAATTTCAATTCAACCCTTTAAAAGTCGGTGTTTGTATTGATTAACAATCATTGACAGTCACTCAATCAAATTATTTTGTAGCAAGTCAAACACAAGACTTGCCAAAACATGAACAATATTTATAAAATATATATAAAGTAAGCAGCTATTCGAGCTCAGCATGTTTGGACAATTGAAAAACAATCGCTGGCACAGTCATCTGTTGCTCATGGCCCAATGGCTCTGCTTGAAATATCTCATTGGACATGGCCAAATCTATGCTGTCGCTGTTGCTGTTGGTTGTACTTGGCTTAGATAGACTTGACTCACGCTTGGCGGCACATTGATAGACATAATTGGCCAGGGTCACTACGGGAGATGGCTGAGATGCGACTGTCTGGTTGCTTGCTGTTGCATTGCCATTTTGCTGCGATGTTGCCACATTGCTGTCAGTTGCCGGCCTCAAAGTTGTTGGTCGATTGCAGCTGCCAGTGTCAGCCAGCGAGAAAGTGGGATACTGTGGCTGCCACATGTGGCGTGTACTGCCTGCCTCCGTTGTCGCCATGGGCAACTCCCTCAGGCAATGAGCGTCTATCTTCAATACTGCTGAGTGCCAGACATTGAACTATTCAGTTGACTTGGCCAAGAGACTCGTATTTTGTACTTACGCAAACAACTGCTGATCAGCCACCAAATGCCCAGCATCAGTTTTAGTCTCGATTTCAGTTCCAGTTCCAGTTCAAGTTTCAACATGATCCTATAACTTGAAGTTTGGTGAACTGAGTTGAAGTAATCGTAAATGTTGCCTGATTATTTCAAAGGCT
The DNA here is from genome assembly GCA_018152125.1 of Drosophila dunni. NCBI lineage: Eukaryota > Metazoa > Arthropoda > Insecta > Diptera > Drosophilidae > Drosophila > Drosophila dunni. Next base: position 228,851 of record JAECXC010001197.1, on the reverse strand, counting down.
ACTTTCAATTTGTTCGAAAGTTTTTTTCGTACTTCTTTTCATATCAAGTTTAGCTGGAAGTTTTGTTAAAAACAACTTGCATCGCTTGTGAATTTTATTTTTTTGTTGTTGTCAGACAAGCTCAAGTAAATCCACTTAGATTGACGCATTGACAATTGTTTTACCAATTTCATTCCACTTGTTTTTCGACAGTTGTCCATTGCACAAGTGTCACAAGTTTTCCTACAAAAATGCAATGCTGTCCTTACCCTAAGCCGGGGAACATAGACTAAGCTGGATAATAGAGTAAGGAAATTCCCGCAACAATTGATTGACAATTGACAAGTTATTGGCATTTGAAATCAATTTATCTGCAAAATGTAGCATACTTTTCTACGCTGGAACATATACCCCTAAAAGTATGCTTTGAATTCCCTACATTTCACGTGTGCATGCGGAAAGCGTATTTTGAGTTCAACATCTTTTAAAGCAACTTGCCCGTTGAGTATTTTTCTAGTAGTGGAATTTGTTTATTTTTAGGTGCTTGTTACTCAACCATTTTGACAAGTGCTTTCTGCAAATGTTGATATTGTTGCAGCTGACTGGCATTTGGCTTAAAGTTCGTCTTGGGTTTACTTTACTTTCTTTTAGCCTTTTAGTTTTGTTTTCTGCATGTTTTTTTTTTTTTTTTGGTTTTTTGTTTTTGTTGGTTGCATCTTTCAACATTTGCTGATTTGCATAGCCAGCTAGTTTATCAAAACAATTTCAAGTTGAAGTGCGGCTACAAAAACAATGCGCTCTGGGCATCGATTTTCTAAAGTGAATAAGAACGTAGTGCTGGTGCACTGGAGGGGCGAGCGGAGGGGGAAACGAGTGAGGAAACTGGGTGCTGTTGGGTGTGGGGAAAACAACTCAATGCATGGCACTTAAGCAGCTCAAACTACAACAACGACAACGACAACGACAACAACAATGACAATGACGTTGTACCACTTGAATAGCATTCGCTTGTTGAAGGTGCAGAAACTTCCATGACAGCAGAATGCAATTTGTGTGTGGCCCAAAGTTTATGCAGCATTTACTTGCCACCGTCTGTTGCCACCAATTTTACCAACTTCCCATACATTCAGACGACGTATTTGCACAATCAGTCAAAGGCAGTGGAAAGCGCCGCTACTCGTCATATGCCAAGCAGCTTAACAACTATTTGCAGTACTCGCTTACACGACAAACTATTCTAGGCATTAAGCCAGTGAACTTTTACTTATCTGTTATTTCAAAACATAACTCGACTTGCGAGGCCTTGCATTAGCTAATGCATTAAAATGTACATTAAATGCACTTCTAATTATGCATAGGCAACTGTATCAACAGTGCCTGCAAATAACATTTGAATACGTGTGTGGATGCTAACGAGGGTTGCTTGACAATATACTTGGATCAGGAAGAACTTGAAAGTTAAGTGTGGGACTTACAACTTTTACTTATTTACATGTATTTCCTACTACTATTTTCATAATTATTCTAATACTCCTTTAAAAATTTTAACTACTATTGATATTGCCAAACTTTAAAATACTTCAATGAATTCTTCTGCTGTAGAAGGCAAGACCTCTTTTGAATTTCTACTACTAAAGCAGTGATTCCTACTACTATTTCTATATTAATTCAACTACCTTTTTACACTATTTCCCAACTTATTAATTGTAAAATGAATTCATATGTAAAATATTCAAGTTGCTCAAATTTTTAATACTATAGCTGAGATTCCTACTACTATTACTATATTAATTCGACTACCTTTTTACACTATTTCCCAACTTATTAGTAGTAAAATGAATTTAGTTCTAAAATCTTAAAGTTGCTCAAATTTTTAATACTGTAGCTGAGATTCCTACTACTATTTTCATAATTTCAACTTTTTCTACTACTATTTTTACTACTTTCTACTTAATACACACCTCTATTAATCCCACGCGTTACAGAGCTGCTGTAACCAACCTCGCACATACCCTAGAGCTAGAACGTTGCTCCACTCCAGTTGACTTATCGAGCATCTAGCTCACGCCGTACCGGAAGCATCCCTGGCAAACGCTTGGCACGTGCATTTCATATGATAAATGTGCTCGGTGTCGTTGATGTTGTTGCTGTTGGTGTTGGTGTCGTTGTCATTGTCGTTGTCGCCTTTGCAGCAGTCGCAGCAGTTGTGCTAGCTGATTATGCAGCGCTGCTTATGCTGCAGTCAACGTCGCATTTGCAGTTACCGTTACCGTTGCTGAAACTGAAGCTGCCTCAGTTAGTTATGCCACAGCGCAATGTGGATGCCAAAAACTTGCCTCAACTTCCGTTTCTCGCCTAGGTACATATATCTTTTTATTGCACTCGCGAGCGCAAAAATAAACCACAAAATGTGTGTTGGCTGTGGGAGACAGCATACAGAAATAGCGACAGAGGCAGAGACAGAGCAGGTGAAAGAATGGGAGAATCGGAGAAAAAGCTGGAGAACTTTGGATTGGTAGTCTGTCTCAAACTCCACGCTTAGTTTGTATGCGGTGTCAGGTTTCGTTGTGTGTAAAATTTACGCTGACATGCGCTAACTAGCTGTGTAGATGTGTGTGTGTGTGTGTGTGTGTGTGTCACGTTGCTGCTGTAACTTGCAACTTAAATGCGCACGTGACGCTGCCTGCGTTGCTTTATTGCATGCACGGGCGAAAATTAACAAAGTTCCTCTCACTTTTTTTTGTGTTATCTGCAGCGTAGACTCTGCGACACAGTTCGTGGTTTGGCAGCAAATGTATTAAGATGTTTAAGATATGCTGCTGGGGGAACATTACGCATACGCCGCATTGAACGAAAACTGCAATCAGCAAATCAATCGTTGGATTTCAGCGTTCAAGGACAATGCCTCAATTGCAGCCCAAATTGAAAAGCTGTGCGATTTCAAATGGCAAAAAACTAAAAGAAATATCTAAAGTCTGGGAGATCGATTGCTAAAGACCCTGTACTAGTGTTACCAACTGAAAATCAAGCAGCAAGCTGTGGAGGAAACTGTGGCCTATCATGGTAATACTAAGGCGTTCACAATCCAACCCAAGCCAATTTTATCTGCGTGAATAACTGATAAGCTTATCTGCTTATACAAAATACAAATATTTCTCTTGCTGCCTTTTTGTCTGGCCACCTCAGACTCCTTTGCACTTTTCTGACGCTGGGTCTAAAATGTTATGAAGATAAAAATGCAGTAGAAAATATTCGCTGGCGCCAAAAGCAACTCGTCAACATTGGAATTATAATCAGAAAACTGCGCGCAAACAGAAATTGAAAGTCAACAGCCAAACTAGATGAAGTAGGAGCCGGGAAGAGCCGTAGGAGGGATCATGGGAAGGCTTCAAGGATATCGAAATCAAATCAGAGCATCCTCAAATGCATTTAAATCTGTTTGCATTGCATTCCTTTAGCAAAGGTTCCTGTCGCTGTTGTTGGCACTACTTTGGCTCCAGTCGCCTGTCTCCTGTCTCCTGACTCGTGTCTTCTGCATCCTGTCTCCTGTCGCCTGTGTCATGTCGTTGTCGTTGTCGTCGTAGTAGTTCTCGCCTCGCTGCACTCTGCGTACGCCTTGGCATGTGTCTCTTAATTTTTGCAGCTATACTCCCCCAAGAGCCGCTCTGTCAAGTTGTCGTTGTTGTCATTGCAGTTGTTTGCATGTCTGCATAGGGAAATTGATTTTTATCGCCTGGGGACATGCGTTTGACTGTCACACGCTGCCTTTAACTTTACTTTAGACTATTTGTTGTTGTCATAAAAGTGTCAAAACTTCGGAGAATATTGACAAAATTGTTTGGTTAACAAAATGGAAAAGTATTTGCCAAGTGCTTTAAAATACATATTAAAACAGTTTGTACTTTTTGCTCTCTACCTACATATAATAATATGTTGAAAATCAAACAAAATTGAGCTGAACTGTAGTTAAGTAATAACTACTACCAAGTGCTGTGTTGAAGCTCTTACTGCCATTAAAATACCCTGTATTCCCATATGCAATGTACTTAATTACAAACTACTACTAATTGGGCAATTCCATTGAATTCTTTTTACTCCGAATGCCTCCTGTCATTTACAGCAATCCGTAAACAGTTCTTTAGCATTTTTTTATGCCTCTGGGGATTGTATTGCATCGAAAATTAATAAAGCGCAGTTTCACGCTTCACACTCTTGTTAATAAATAAATAACATCAATATTTATACTTCACACATTTGCCATTTAATAAACAGAAATGTAACCACAACAAAAACAATTGCATATAAAATTCGTGCATCTGGACATTATGCTCAAATTAATAATGAATGTGTCTCATGAATACATCAATTGTTGCACTCAATTGTTGTTCAACAATAATAAATAAGTATATAAATAAAAACTGAAACAAAATGCGAGCATTTTCAATGCAACACTTTATTTTATTTACATTTAATTATTAATACGCAATAATTATTCATTAATTTGTAACAAATACGTAAATAATTGAATGCATTTGACAGCAGCTGCTTTCAATATAACTTCAAATTACGTATACGCAATATGCTGCTGTGTAAACTCGTGATTTTCCTCCCCTGAAACTGATGGAAAGTTTCTCTTGCCTTCGATTTGTTTAATTAAACTTTTATTTAATGGTGGAAACAACGAAACTGTACGCTACGTGCACATGAGACTTTACCGCAAATTTTCTAGACCCTTTCCTCCTACGTAACCCTTTTAATTGAACATTTTTAATTTATGCATAATAAAAACTGATTTACCGCTTCAAGGAAAGTCGAAAAAAAAAGTTCAACTTTAACTTTGATGCTTTTTATGACTGACCCAAAAAAATGATGAACCATAAAAGCGCACAGCATAGAGAAGAGACCAAAAAGCTAAGGTAAAGTTTGAAATCGTGGCGCAACTTTTGGATTTTAGTGTCGGCCATTTGGTCTATTTTATAGTATTTAAGTGGCCATGAATTTCCCATCCAGTGAGCAGCTCTACCACCCGAACAGCCGTAGCAGTAGAAGCATCAATTGAACCCTCAGCCAAGGGGCACAGGCTGCCAGAAACATGTGCACGTGGCTTCAAGTGGCACACTTCCCACAACAGCCAGCCAGCCAGGTATCTCAGGTAAGGTGCCACGTGTCTCACTCTAGTTGTTCCCCTTATTATTGTTGTTGTTGTTGACTCAACGCTTGTGGTGGCGTTGGCTATTGCGGTCAGTTTTGGTTTGGCTTTCAATTGGTTGGTTTTGCTTACCAGCTGCTGGCTAGAACTGATATCGAAGGCAACATAACCGAGCCGAGTTAAGTGTTTGCTTCAAATTGTTATAGTTTCAATGTTGCCAAACTTTAAGTTGCTTTCGGTGCAGCTGCTAATTGGCAATGGATACCAATTTGTATTTAGAGCAGGGAGAAAATTATTTAATAACAATCATAATGAAACTCCGGTTTATTAGGATGTTCAACAAAGAATGTGAATAATTCGAAGCCTTTGCTCAGCTCCTATTTGCTGTTTAGGTATCTTAAAATAAATTCTTTCGTAGCCAAGGTCAACTAGAAGCATATTTATTGAATTTGTAAACTTGAAATATACTTTAAAGGTTATAAAAAAAATCATTACGTTTTGCTACCTATCCGAGACTTTAGGCAAACATTAAAAATGAATCTGAGGGCATAAAAAGTTTTATAAAGTCTAGACCGAGTAAAAACACAGACCACTATAATTGGTTGCTGCTTTCAGTACGTTTTCTTCGAAAAGAGATTAAATTATCATCCTTTGTGAGATTCTTTTTCACAGGTGCAAAAAGTCTTTTAAAATTGGCACTCTAGCACAAAAGCAGCAAGTTGATATAATTATGTTGGCATCAACAAAGAGTAAGTTCTGTTCGCTCAAGTGACTAATTTTTCATTCGATTACAAATGATGCAAAACTAGTGCACTACAATGTATCACTTCGGGGACTGACAGAACGAAAAGAGCAGGACTTGAGCAGGAGTTGGGAATTGGGTTATCAGGCATTGGTAGCTTTCAGCCTGAAAGAAGGAAGCTCTCTCTTGAGTAGCCATTTTGCATGGCATTGCAAGGCTGACAAGTGCTGTGAAATGACGAAGATGCATGACTGGCAAAAACAGCACGGAGAGATGGAGATGGAAGGCATGTTGCAGTGACAACAAGTCGAGAGGAATTGTAACAGAAATACTGTCACACACACACACACACACAAACACAGATAGAAATACTTCATCCTGTATGCAACAGCAACTGATGTGACTCTCCGTAGAGTTTGCTGGCTTCCTGGGCAGCTGCATCTGTTTGTTTTGGGATTTTCACATTTGCTTGTTACACTGCGCCTGACGTTGATGTGACATGCAACACATTAGTCTAATGAAAATTTTTTTCTATATTTTTCTTTGTCATGGCACGTCAAATTGTTTGCACCATGCCAATCATAATGGTTATCCTTGTCAACGGTGGCCCGTGTGTATTCCTTCTGGGCAAGCACCTTGGTTTATCGATTTAATAAGTGTTTGGGCATCAACTTTAGCTTTATCTCACCAGTTTTAATTATATTTGTCTTGTCTACCGCATGGCTCATTAAAATGTGTTGCCTACTTTCAGGGGCTGCCCCAGCAAACAGTCAACTTTAATTGCGTTCATAAATACATAGAATACACTAACTGAGGTGTGATACATTTGCTTTGAAATCAAATATATTGGAACTATAAATAAATTAAATTATAAACATACCAGATAACATATTAAGTTTATGAATTTAAAGCTCTACTGAAATGAAAGTAAATTTATATTTCCCTGTAAATTTAGGTTTAATATGTGTTTGAAGTGTATGCGCTTTTCGTTGAATGAACATGTATTTGTTTTCTGTTCTAGTCGGGCTTCAATTGGCCAACACGTGCCGACAGCTGCTTTTGAGCTTAGCTGGCCACCAAATGCGCAATGTTCGGAATTAATTTCGTTTTTGAATGGCTTTGTAATTAAAACGCGGACAGCGTGAACTGCCAGAGGTAAGATACAGATAGAATAGATGAATGAGAGGCAAATGTTCCCATATTACTCAGTACATGCTTTGAAAACTTAGTCACAATTTCGCTTCGATTGACTTACTGTCACAGCGACGAGCTAACTGACTGTCTGACTGACTTTCGGACAGCCAGACTATCTGATGAACTGCAGCTGTCACAAAGAGTTTTCACAGTTTCTTAATGTTCTCGGCTTGCCTCAAATTTCCCAACAAATCGAGCCAGCCTCTTAGATTTTGCACTCCACTGTCATCTGCTGTCGCCTTGGGCTTGTCTCCAGAGCTCCACCCTCGCTCTGCTCCGTTTTAGCTTAAGCAATTTGGTTTTGTATTATGCAAAGGAAATACTGTCACTGGAATGGCCTTACCTGGCATTTGGTTTTCTTTTACCATTGCCATTGCCATTCCCTTGGCCCATAAATCAACTCAAGTGCCTACGCCCCAGCTGATTTATTTTTACCCCGGTAAATCGTACGCTTCTGCTTTCTCTAGAAGTTGGGGGTGGTATGGGAAAGAGAAGGAAAGAAGGTAAATTTAAGGTAGAGGGAGAGAAAGGGCAAGCATTTGCCTAAAATATTTAACCGGCACTTGTGCACAACAATTCCAGTTGCCATTCGTTGTCTTCTTCCCACTCAGTTTCCACCTTTTGGCCTCTTTTGTATTTTTGTACTTTTATTAAATTCTCAAGTGGCATTCGGAAAGGCGAATTTCCAGAGCTCGTGGTGTGTGTTTCTTTTGCTATTTTCCAGCCAAAAAGTTTCTTTGTCAATTTCCCGTATAATGCACAATAATAATACGAAAAAGTTAAAGAAGAATACACAGCTCTCGAGTTGAACTTGAATTGCGAGGGGTTATACTAGGGAAGCAACAGCAGCAGTAACAACAACAACAACAACAACAACAACAAGTACAACAATTTGTGGCAAGTGATTACCTTAGGCATTTTGCGGCTCACAAATTGCGCCGAGCTCGAGGGTATGTTGATGATTCTCTGGCTCTTGTTGTTGTTTCTATTCCTGTTTTGCTGGTATTCATGCCATTATTTGGTGTAGTAGAAACCTACCAGGAGATCACCATCAGCATCAACATTTCCCACAGGCCAACAGCTAAATTTAATTTTTAATTTCGTTTCGCATAATAAAAATTCTAGCACAGACAGAGGCAAAAACTGAGACGGAGATGCAACAGCACGTGTTTTCTCTACAACAAAAAGCCACAACAATCAACGGTAATCGACATAAACTGGCATCCAATTATTTCAATTGTATGTTTTAAATTGTAATAAGCGCTTTAAAGTATCATTTACTCTTAATACATATTTTTTAATAATTTTAGAGAACTTTTAATGGCTCAATTCGGCCAACTTCGCGTATCGAAAACAATGGCAAAATCAGCTGAAAACATTCCAGTCCACACGTGTTGCAAATAAATGGTAAAGTGGATCAACAGTAACTGAAATTCAATTGAATAGCCTGGTTTTCCCGGAATGAACCATAATTAGAGCCAAAATTACAGCTTGCAGCACACAGCACACAGGACATAACCCTGCAGGGTTATGGGTAAACAAAGTTTAAACAGTTGAACTAATTGCAAAAGTGTGTGCTATTTTGGACTCTGTATGCAAATAAACACACATGTACATGTATATGGGAATGTTACAAAAACACGTAGCATACACAAACCCAAACACACTCCAACACACACAACTTCAGGACACTGCTAATGAGATTTTGACTGCATTTCTGGCGTAAAGTGCGATAAAGACTGATGACAGCTGCAAATTGTTGACGCTTTTGCGTGATTATAGTGCGCATCTTTAGTGAGACAGACTGTAAATATAGAGTCACATGTATATAAATAAAGGAAATGATAAAAAAGAGAGTGAGTGGGCAAAGACATACCAAAAAAGTCATTTGACAAAGTGCATAATTTATGAGGCAAGTGCACATTGTTGTAAATAAGTTTAAGTAAGAGTGACACCCGAAAGCTCGTTGATTGAATGCTTTTACCCGACATGCACAGACATGCACCGGATGCCAGAAACCAAAATATGTTTAACTAAATCCTTTGACTATATAAATTTCCTCACATTGAGCACAAAGTTTTCATCTCAACCCGCCATTATTTTTGTTGTTGCGCAAATTACTTTGGGAAATTGTTGCAGCTACTTAGCCAAATACCATAAATTTTGTCTTTGTATAGGAGGGAAGATATTCTTTAGTTTTTCCAGAAATGCTTTTGCACGTTTAATGTATTTTTCTCCCCTGCAACAACTGCGAGTGAGTGACACAATTCATATTACTGTTGCTGCTACCAACTACCAACTGCCAACTGTTGTTAGCCAAGTTGCATGAACTGTGCCCGCTTTGGCACTTGTCTTAGCTGGAAGTCTTGGCTGCTTGCAGTACCTTTAGGGCCCAGGCGCATTGAAATAAATCTGCGCCGAGTTCAGTTTTGTGCAAACTTTGGCAAGTAATCGCAGGCGGTGGAATGTTGCATGTGGCATGTGGCATGCCTTTGCAGCCTGGGAAAAACTACTGTTTACCTTTTCGCTTTGTTTTTCAGCTGGAGTGAGTGAGAGTGCCAGTGTCTTGGGAGAAGAGCTGCATAAAGTTATCCTGAAGTTTTCTCTCTCTTTCTTTCTCTCTATTCCCCATGTAGTTAGAGTTGTATGCATGTTTGTGCTGCATAATTAAATAAGTGCCAAACAAATTGTTGCAGCAAAACCCTATCATCTTTTAATACCTTTACAACAAATAAAACCTTATAATTTTAATTTAATTCTGTTTACATTAATTAATGTTAAATATTATAAAAATATTTTGAAATTCAACACCAGAGAATTTCGTTAACCAACTTTATAGACTACTAATGCTGTTTATCATTCATTGTTGATGTTCTATCTTAACCTTTAATCAGACTAATAGCAGCGACAACAATGGCCCCAAATAACAACAATCGCTAGTATCATTAACATCGACAACAATAACAGCAAGAACAATAATTAATCTAGGGTAATGTAATAACCGCCATTAAACTAAACAAACAGAATACACGCCGTTCGCCGTTCGACATTTGCCATTCGCCATTGCCATTCACCGTTCACCGTTCGCCATTCTCCATTTCCCGTTTGCTACTTGCTGTTGTGCATAAATTTCAATATGCCTGGCAACAGTTAACACTCCCCCGCAGCCCCTCAGCAGTCACACCTACAAGCCGCCCCTCATAATCAACTGTGTGGTTAAATTTCCAATTGGCTGGTCTAATGTAGCGAATGTTTGCGATCCTTGCCATGTCGTGGGAATTGTACTCAGTAAATAATATAGTCGGGAGCAATGTTAAATGATACGAAATTAATGCGTAAATATCAATGGAATAACAATAGTATAGTGATGGAACATGGTGATTTTCCCATTGAGCGGGCCAGGTGAAATGTTAATGACATAAGTCCGCAGTGAGTCCATTTATGACTACTGTGCGTATACTTAATTTCGTTAGCATACCATGAAGCGTAGCATTCTCTTTCACTCCCCTTACCCCGTCCAATTTCTGCACATATTTCTTCTTAGGGCCTTCTAGGCAAATTTGATTCTTTGGCTTGAATTTTATGAGTTTGCTGTCACGCCCACAAGGCCAAACAATTGGCGCCAGTTTGCTTGAATTTCATCGTAACTCATATATAAGTATGCCACAATTTGGGGCAACAGTAAGCAGAACAACAACCATAACAACAACAACAACAACAGGAATAACAACAGCAACTATGTTAAGCATACACATTTTTGGGTTTCATTTTTCGTCCGAAATTTTTATTGTCCGGCAAAAAAGCGAGGAAATACGCATGAAATTAGATTTGCTTCATCGAATTGATTTCATTTGTTTTGATTTGTTTCCGAAAATACGCAAATTGGATGCGAAACCAAAACCCAACAACCACACACCCACACACCCACACACACACATACACTCAGCCAAGCATAATGGGAGTATTGCCATTGCTGAAATGAATACATTTTGGTCAAACTGTCGAGATTCAAGCATTGTCGTTGTCGGTTCCCGTTGACGAGGGGCGTTGCGGTTTATGTTGATACTGTTGACTGACAAGGAGGCCACGCCTACCAAAACCACCCAAAATTCACCCATAAACCCACTCACAATTTAGGCTCGTCTGACTTTTAGTAGTTTCTTTTATTTTTGGCTGTTGTTGTTTTGTTTTTGTTGCCGTAGTTGGTTTAAGTGCTCTTGCCTCAGTTTAAGCTTCAGTCTTAGCTTTTACTTTTGCCTTGGCTGCTGGCAATTGAGCGATCAACACTTGGCAGCTGTGTTGGCATTAAAGTGTCAGCATATATATATTTATAAACATATATATATATATACACTTTTTTTCGAGTCCAGCACAGCGCATTAGTGATTTAGGTCGCATGCGGCTTAATGTGCCACGCGTTAAGCCATCTCTGGGCGAAACAAAACTTGCCTCTCAATCAAATGGCAAATCCAAAACGTTTGCAGTAAAACTGGCAACAAACCCTTTTTCTGGTTCTATGTCTGGGGATTAACAGATCTGAGGCTCAAATGACCCAAGCCATCCCCAAGGGTATTTCTTCGATTCGTAACATACTTTAGTATAAGTGCTCCCAAGAACGTTCGTGTCCTTCGTCCAGCGACAAGTTATTCAACACATTTTCTCCACATTGCTGTTGATAACCCAATTAATGGCTTTCCAAATTTATTTATTGTCATTTCTCGCGCCAAACTTTATGTACACAACAATAAAACTAAAGAAAATATAAAGTTTTAAAACCAAATGTTTATTTTACTTTTTGTATTTCCCGCCCTACAATAAACGCAAACAAACCCAAAACTAATCATTATTGAAAACGTTTGCAAAAAACTTTTACACCCATTTTCACCAAAGGAAAAACCCTTGTGCCACAAACTGGCAAAAAGTCAGTCTAAAACTTATAACAAAATTGCGTTGGTCAAACTGTTTTATTGTCCTTTTGCGCCCTCATATTCCGTTTACGTTAAGACATCTCAAAGGATTTCATTCTTATTCCTTCCATGGCTTGGAGTTGGAGAAAGGAGAGCAACGAAGCAGCAGAGATACACATAGAAAGAGAGGGAGCAAAAAGTGGTTGTGTAGATAGTTATTTATGCGATAAAAAACGCTATCGATTTTATCAAATGTACCAAAGAAACATTGTCAGTTTAACAGTTCAAATGAGTGTGAAAACCATAATGGTTGTAAAAATAAGTAAATTTCTAATGAAAATCTAAAAGGCATTAAAAAAAAGCAGATAAGTTAAGAAAAATAAGGCTGTTAAACGTATAAATACTTTTATTTTAGTAAAAATAGTTTAATTATGAATACAGTGGCAATAAGGAGGATAAGGATAAGGCGATAGTGGCTAAGGAGTGGATAATGAATAAAATTTGTTGTTTTTCGTTTTATATGTTATTAGTGGATTTTTGTTAAAAATTTGGAATCGATTGTTGCATTTTTGTGGGTTTTACAGCCACTCAAAGTCACAGTATCAATACATGTATCCACATGTGCTCGCCACTGTAGGTAGTTAATGGAAATTTAAACCATCTTTAAGCCATCACAAGCAAGAGGCTATTCCAAATTAATGGAGAAACAGAACAAACTTAAAAAAGTCATGAATAGCCAAAGAATTGCCAACATTACCAATTTAAGTGTATGTAAAAATTTATTTTTCGAATATAAATATATAGAAACACAACAAAAAGACAAGTTTTTCAAGGAAACTTTTTGTTATGACAATCGAGTATAAAATATAATTAAATAAAAATGTTTCTAGAGCTGTTTCTGGTCCTCTTTCTACTGATGCTGCTGTTTCCTGTGTCTTTTTCCTTGGATCATGCTGCGTGCCTCTCTGTTCGCCTTCTGTCTCGCTTCGGCTGCAGCACAAACCGCCTTATAGGCCGACTTCTTGATATTCTCCAAATCTCTGCGAGCTGCTTTGAGCATTCTTTTCAGTGATTGAATGCGATGCTGAGCTGCTTCAATACACTGTGACTTATCGCCCACCTGCTGTTGAGCACCGGCAGCAGCGTTCCTGGCCTGGGCAAGATTCTCTTGAGCGATCTTGATGATGCTCTGTAGAGCGAGTAGTAGTTGTTGGGCCTGTTTGGCTGACTGACTCGCGGCATTGAGATTGTTTTGACAGTTTGAAGCGGAGGAGTTGTCCTGCTGTAGGGCTGCCTCCGATTCGCAGATTTCCGACTCCAATTGCTCCACCATTTGCTGTTTGCCCGACAGTGCTGCCTCTGCCGCCTTGGCAGCTGCATATGCCTTATCGGCTAACTGTTTTTTCACCTGTAGCGCTACCTCGGCTGCGGCACACTGCTGCGTTCCATAGGCTTGTTCCGCTTCCTGGGCAGCTTTCTGGGCAATATTCGTAGCAGTCTGTTTGGCACTGTTGCGGTTCAGCATATTACAGTTGGTTTCTGGACTGGTATCAGCAGTACAGCCATCGTCGCCCGGATCATCGGGCTGATCTAAGCCCCGCAAGCGCAAATGAGGTCTGGGCCCAAAATGATGAACTGCCAATGCGGGCGTTGTGATGTGCAGGAGTAGTACAAGGACCAGAAGTAACGGGTTCATAAAAGCCTGAGTTAGCTGTGCAATTCGCATAATTACGTGAGCCTTCAAACTTTCTGCAAGTTTTCCTTTCCAGCTGCTGCTGCTCGAACATTTTTACATTTCAAGTAGTTTGCTAAGTCAACTTACAGAGTGAAAAGTAAAAAATATATACGTATATATATGTTTGTATGTTAAATGCTGAGCAGTAGGCGAACAAAGACTTTGAAAGGCAACGCAGCCTCGACTCTCGTCTTGACGCATAACTTTTCCAAGCAATTTAACAGCATCATTTTGAAAAGTGGAAACTCGTGGATCTCAAGAGCAACATGATATCCTAAGAAAGGCCAAAAAAAAAAAATACAAAACATTTAAAAAAAACACTACAACAGCAAGAGTTTTGCAAACAAATCGGAAAGTATTTCCAAGAGAGACTGAAGTGGTAGGAACTACAAATGGTATTTAGATTTAAGTAGGACTTCAGTTCAAGGTATAGCTTAATTTGGTTCTTATTACTCTGAAATTATATACAAATAAATTATGAAAGCTTTTTTAGTCCAGAATATACCAATCTTCTATGCTTAATGAAACGTTTATGTTGTAATACTCTACGTATACGTAACATTTTTGTAGTTTTATAACTTTAAACTAAACTATTTAGTATTACTACTGCACAAACCTGTATTTCTCTGTCCCTTAACGTGACAATCCCACTCACTTGTTCGCCATAAACGAAATTAGTTTGATTTGCTTTTTTCTGGTCCAAACTAATTGGGTCATCAAAGCGTCTGTGGCTTTGCCTGGCTTCGACTGTGTTGACCAAGTCCTTACCCTTGATAAGCTTTGGGGCATTATCGAAATGGTCCCTGCTGGTACCTTAACAAGGACTCTAGACGATTGTTTTGGGGTCGTTTGTGCGTTGATCTGTTAATCCCCAAAGGGTATTCGCTTTTGTCCCACTTTAATGCAAGCCAACAACTTTGGATTTGCCATATGAATGAATGGCATGCTCTCGGTGCTTTGTTTGCCATCAAAAATGTTACGGGTTAAAGAGCGCAAAGGTTTAAATGTTAATATATTTTACTATCAATTAAAATCCGGGTGTTGCAATACTTCAGCAAAAATATTTAAGCGCTGTTGAATTACAGCCGAAATGGACACTCGAGCACCGCAAATGACAGGAATTTTCACTGCTCTGCTCTTGTCCTTGCCCCCAAAAAGGACACCGAGCAATCTTATTTGCTTGCAATCCATGCTGCTGCTGCTGCTGCTACTGCTGCTCTGTGGCATTTGCACATTTTTTCGTACTGCGTGGGAGTCCCCACATTCATTTCCCCCTGCCATAGCAACTTGTGTTCACCCACGTTCTGGTCCTCGTCCACGTCACTTGCATGCGCCTTTTTGCGTGGCCAAGTACACGTGCAGAAGTGTCCCAAATGACACTGCCAAGTGGGTGTGGGTGTGGGCGTTGGTGCGGGTGTGTGGTAAAAAACCACAAAAAATCGTACATGAAATCGATGTAAACGAATGCATATACCAATTTTAAGGGAAGTAGAGAGACGAACTCGAAATGCTCTTAAAAAGGAAAGCAAAACTGCATATCATTTGGCTATGCTTATCGTGGATATTAAAATATAATATTGATAAATAAATAATAATAAGGAGAACACATATGGCCTACAGCTTAAAACAGCTCTGATTACTTGCCATGTTTCCATTAATTTGAAATGTTTTCGTGTTATTAGAGAGAGTTGCCAAGTTGTTAGCAAGTTGCAAACAAAGCCGCACACTGCCCAAAAGAGCTACAACAATACACAGCCACACACAAATTCAATTTCCTCTGTAGTCAGTGAACCATCGAATGGCATCTGTCGTCATCCAAGGATACAGGCACATGTACTAACTGTCTATGTGTTCTCTGCTCCCTCTCTCTCTCCCTGACTCGATTCCTGCACCATTCTTTTCTCCATGGCTTCCTCTCTCTGGCTGTATATATATTATATTTATGCCATTGCAAGTGCTTATTGATGTTGCATCTGAAATTGAAATCTGAAATTTTTTTTTTGGGCTACTGTCACTTGGATCGTTTACACTTGAAGGTGCATCGAATACTGTGGCAATGTTTTCTGAACTTTCAATTAAGCAAAGCCGGCATTTTGTTAACGACAATCATTGGAGACAGGAACTCATAGTGTAATATGCAAAAATGTCAGGAAATTCCCCATAGAAGCCACGTCGAGCTCCTAAAGCTGAGTGTTATTTTGCCTGAGGTAAAATTTAATTTTAATGCATAAGTAAATTGAATTTAAGCAACAGGAAAATTGCTCGCAAACCACAAAGGTACGCTGCTCCAGCTCTCTCGACTGTCTGTCACGCCCATCTTCATCAAGGCTCATATCCATATGCAGGAGCAAAATACTCCGAGTGTCGGTTGTCTGTTCAAAAAGTATCTGAAGCAAAATTTCTCAAAGCAACCGACCACAAAAACCGAAACATGAAATTAACACAAGAGGCAAGTGAGGGTAGACAGGAGAAGACCTAACCCGACAACGATGACAGCGTGGAAAGCGATGATGATGTTCTCAATATGTGTACGTACTCCATGATTAGCTTGTGCCCCTAAACAGAGTCAATTGAAAGCGCTTTAAGAACCACAAATAGTAAAAAGACAATTTCCAGTCAGTTGGTCGGAACTTTAATTTGAACTATTGCAAATATGAATTGTGTGATGTGGAAATTTGACTTATGCTACGGTCTCTTTAGGGTTTTTGCTTTGAAATTTATTTTTGTGTTATCATGTAAACGAACTCGTCGTAGTTGATAAGACCATCACCATCGAAGTCAGCTTCACGGATCATATCATCGATTTCCTCATCGGTTAGCTTTTCTCCCAGATTTGTCATAACGAATCTCAGCTCGGCTGGCGATATGAAACCATCTTCATCCTTGTCAAAGATCTTGAATGCCTCACGGAGCTCCTCATCGGCATCGCCCTCATGCGATTGCTTGGACATGAGATTGCAAAATTCATTGAAATCAATTTCACCATCTCCATTAATATCGATCTCATTGACCAGATCCCTTAGCTCTGCCTCGGTCGGATTTTGGCCCAAAGATTTCATCAAATTGCCTAACTCGCGGGCGCTTATCATTCCGGTGCCCGACTTATCGAACAGAGCAAAAGCCTCTTTGTACTCGGCTATTTGCTCCTCAGTTAGATCTTGAACCATGATTGCTGATTTGTTGCTCCTGAGATATTTGAAATATTAAACTGATTTTAAGGTCTTTTCTATTTTACGAGTATTTAGAGACTGTAGTGTGAAACTGTTGTTGAAGTTAAAATTTAGAATTCATGGATTGTCAAATTGTCAACGCCTGCTCTAACGTTCACTCATCATTGCCACAAAGTCCCTGTAGATAATGTTGCCCTCTGTATTTGAATTGGCATCCAGTATAATCTGATCAATGTCATCCTCTTCCATCGTATCTCCCATGGTCGACATAATGTGACGGAATTCATTTTCATGTATATACCCATTGTCTTCTCTGTCAAAGACTTTGAATGCCAATATAACTTCATCCTCGGGCGTCATTTCCTTGTAACGCATCCACATTAAATGCAGAAAGTCACTCAGATACAGCTCATCTGAATTGTTGGGATCATATTCATTGTAATATTCCTGCAGTTCATGTTCTGGCGGATTGTGGGCAACGGCATGCATAATATCCTTTAACTGTTTCATTGGTATATAGCCTTGGTTTGTGGTATCAAACAATGTGAAGGCTTCCCTTAAATCCTCTTCCTGCTCTGTAGTCAAGCTGTGCTCTCGTATGATGCGTTCCTCCGGAGGCGGAGTGGCAAAATCATAATCCATATCCATGATGCACAGAGATTTAATTCACGGTTAACAACAAAATTACTTAAAAATTTACAAACACAAAAGATTACGAATATAACACGATCTATAAAAATAAGTGTTGAAATTAAAGTAAATAGCCAACTTTGAATTTGAAAGTGAGTAGAGAAGTACTGCCTGTGTAAAGTGTACCCACTGAGGTAAAATAAACGGTATTTGTAGCCAGTCATAGGGCAGATAACATACCTCTATTTTGGGCTTTATCTCAGTTGTCTGATTACTGTAGGCCTGCCCCAAATTTTGTCCATTAACTATGCAGATACATGTTTACAATACTTGGCACTAGACCAAGTTTTGTACAACAGGCAGAAAGTGCAATGGTTAAGCAGGTGAGTAGTTTACCAAAATTTGCTTCTCATTAGCAGCAGTTCCAATTATGGATTGTTAGATTTCTGCATTTCTGTTGTTCTGTGTGGGAAGATGCCAGCTGCAATTTGCCGCTTACATTCAGAAATTATGTAAATTGTGCAATTTGCCCTATGTACGTTAAGCACAAAAGCAGTTGGAGCAACAGCAACGAAAAGAGCTTAAATTCTATTGTATGCCACAAAAGGCGGCACTTAATGGCAAACAACCAAATATCTACAGAGAAAAACAAATGTCCAAATGCCAACGATTTTAATTAAAATTGTAATTACCAAAGTAGCTGAGTTTGCTTCTGGTATTGCGAGAAAAAAAAACAAAAAAATTTCATGAGGCTCTTAAAAACACAAGCCAAGGAAATACAGATTTTGTCCTGCGTTGTCTTTCATAAGAAGTCCAAAATTAGGTTTTCAATTTGAAATTAATCCAGTTTTGTTATATATAATGTGGAAATATAAGTTAGTGGCTTTAAAGATACAAATTTGCTAAGCAGAAAACTTAAAATTTACCTCATACGACACCATAAAATAGCCACTGCTAAATAAATCTATTAAGATTGATTACCCCTTGCAGGAATTATCCTCAACATATCCCTACTGAGCAGATCTATTGCATTGTGTGATGGGATTCAATTAAGCAAATGAAAGTAGCCTTCATCACACAATGTGGCACTCAGTCACAATTGTTTGGCCAATATCCCAGCTAACCCTATTCACAGCTATCAGTTTCGTTCAGTCATAGCCACTTTGGCTCTCTCACAAAGCGTTTTCAATCGAACCCATTGTGACCCCGTTTTTGTGAACAACACTGTAGCACCGGAAATGATATATAGACCCAGTGGACAACTGACAATCAACTCGTAGCAGGCTCGGAGTGTTGCACTGGCATCAAAATATTCCGAGTTATTGGAAAGTCCTTAGCCTTGGGGCTAGCACAGTAAATGGCAATGCAAGGCACATGAACTTGGTCAATCTGTTTGTGGCCTTGATTTGATTGCCAATCTTCCTGTTGGCCATAATTGTCAATTTTCATTACTGTTGTCGTGGCGTTAAGGCCAACAATCGCTCGGTTTCTATTTACCGTGAAAGTAGAAAAAAAAAGGTAGAATAATGGAGGCTGTATGATACCCCTTACTGAAGTCTTTCTTTGCCTTCTTTTCTATGTTGCAACACACCTTTCGAGCACGTGTAAAATGTGTAAAAACCAGACACACACAGAATCTATAGACACAGTCTTTTAGCAAACAAGCCGCACTTGAACCAACTTCCACCTGCCTCCACTTTCAATTTCAAATACACTCTCATTTGAGCATGTGGGGACAGGAGAATGAATACTGAAACAAAAAGTGTGGGAGAATACAGAGCCCATAGTTTTTTCAAGGTGTTAGTGTAAATATAAAAGGCTTCAGTAAGTCTGCCTAAAAATAAAAGCAAAGCAAAGTAGATTTAAAATAGAATCTTTTAAATTGTACAGCTCAAAAGCCGATTATAGTTTTTATTTTCTTTTTTTTTGCTTGCAACTCAGATTACAGCTTTCAGACTGCATTTACAATATAAAATTTGAATAGAGTAGAAAAAGTAATCTGTATTAATTAATGACTTTACCTTATATTACGACTTAAAGCTTAAAAGTAACTGAATGAGCTGCAAACAAAGTTGTTGTATAGCAAGTAAATTAAGTAATTAAATTTAAATGTTTTCTACTAAAATGTATGTTTAACTATTTTTTTATGACCAAATTTTGATCTACCTTGTTTCAGTCGTCTAAAATGATATGTCTTGTTCAAACATAGCGAGTCATAACTTTTGTTGACTTTGCCTCTAAGTCCTGTTGGTCATGTTAGTTTGTCGTTTGTTTGTGACACAAATTGCATTTGTGGATGGCAACAAAAGCTTTGGTCAGGCCAGCAAAATGATTAAATTACTCATACGCCCCGTGTACGACAATGTGGGCGTAGAAAATGGACAAGGACAATAGGGTGGGGACAACTTCTGTGGAGTTATTGTTATTGTTCTAGTTTTTGTTGTCTGGCATTTAGTTAATTAAGTTTTACAGCAGCTCGCCTGCTACGCCCAGTAAACAATTCCCCCCACAATTCCCCTCTGTCAACCATTTAATTAGTTTTTAATTATTTTGCAGTTTTATTTTATATATTTTTTTTTATATTTTCATTTTCGAGTGAACACTTTACCAACTGGACTGGTGGGCACAGAGAGTTGAGTATTTGTTTTGAGTTTAGTTAATTTTATTTGTATTTGCCTGAACCGCCCACAGGCCAAACGGCCAAACGACCAAACGGGCAAACGACCACACTCACCTCTCTCCCTCTCCCTCTCTCTCTCTCCGTTCTCAAGTTCCACGCCAAAGCTTTGTTCATTTAGCACATTATTTCTGCACGCTTTGTTTTACTGCAGTTTCTAACCCTGCACGACTCCCTCCCCGATGCTAGTCGCCACCACCCGCAGCTTCTGTAATATAAAGTTTTATGTAAGCCCATTTGCTTAATAGGTCAGAGACCAGCTCGTTGCTTGTAGACTGTAATTAAGTTTTGTTTCAAATTAATAAAATTTAAGCAGGCCGCAAACAGCAAATAATTTGCACAAAAATTTCCCCAAAAGTTGCTCGTAAAATGCCTTTGACTAACAGTGTTCGTCGACAGTAAACGGACGACCAGCAGAACATTTAATTGAAATTTCTGGCAACGTCATCAGCGTTGATTGAAATAGCCAAGCAAATATTGCACTTTTCTGCATATTTAACGCATCTGGGAGTATTGCCAACAACGATATCTGAGACTGAGATGTAGACTGAATAAAGAGCACCAGTGTGAGGGTGAAGGGGTGAGAGGGAAAGGGAAGGGGAGACGAAGCCTGTGTAAATATTTACACACTACGTTGGCAATGCCATAAACCACCGCAAAACAATAAAATTCGCAATAAACCAAATGAAAAGCGGCACCAGAAATGGAAGTGAGGAATTGCTGCCGGCGCATGTGAAATGCAATGCAATGCCAAACAAAATAACAACAACAAATAGAACAACAATAACGGCAAAAGGCAACATCAAGAACAAAGCAAACAAAAAAGTTAAAAAAAAAAGCAAAGATGCAAGGGTTTGCACAAAAAATTTGGACATAACCAACCAGTTAATACCCTTAAGTAATAAAGTTATTAAAAATCTAAACACAACAGAATCATTATGCTATAAGGAGGCATTCTAGAAATATTAAAATAATTAGTTGGTTAGAGAGAGCTGTCAACAACTTAAAAGCTAATCACAATTCTCAGATACCTTACTCTAAAAAGGCATCGACAAAGCAAAAACGGAATGAAACGCTCTCTCATAACTTAAATTGCACAATGCACAAAGTGCGACTAACTGGAAAATCAACACAAAAGGCAATACAGCAACACCAACAACAACAGTTATAACAACACCATCAACAATAAGAACTGGGCTACCGCTGACTTCAGCCAGACAAGCAAATAGAACACTGTGATACAGGGTCAACACAAAGCAATTAGTAATGCAGCTTTGAGGCAGTGCGAAGGACATAACCAAATTAATATTTATTATGCAAATAAATTCTTAAACGATTTCCAAAGTCTCTTAAAAAATCCGTCGGATTGAAGCACATCGGTGACTTTGACCACAGCCTCAGGAGTTTCTTTAAGTTCCGAATCGTTAAGGTTTGAATGCGTACTTAACACAGAATCAGTAGTTTCTACATATTTCTCATTACACTTCTCGGTTTCACTTTCGGCATCGTATTCTATATAATCGATTACTTCAGTTGCTGGTGTCGTCGTCCCACATCCTAAGGACACAGTGTGCTCTTGAGTTTGATTCGCATTGTGTTTATAATAATAATGATTTTACCTGCATTCACCTGCTGACAATGCAAAACCAACACAACCGACAGCAGCAATGAAAACAAAAGGCAACTCATGACTGCGGGGAAATAACTAACTCATTTCTCTGCACTGATTGTGATGCAATTTAATACACTTTCCGTTGATTTGTTTCAGTTATGCTAGTAGCAGATTAAGTTGAGTCAAAAAATATTGCATACTTTTAGGTGTTAGAATTGTTATGCATGAAAAAGCTTATATCTACTCGTAGTACTTCTTAATATCTATAATTGAAATCCAAGAAGGCTAAAGCATTTCTTACAAATGTCTATTTTTATACAGGCTTCAACCCACATTCACTATCTCAATTTCAGTGGCTAACATTTGTTGGTTTTAGTCAATTTAATATACCACTAATATAGGTTCTTAGTAACACAAGTTGGCATTGCTTTTGATCATCGCCATTGTGTGTGTCTATGAAGCGGATTTCCATTCATCTCCAATTTGCCTTTTTTTTTTGAAGAATTTGCGATAAGCTATGGTAACGCAGTACTCCCAGGCTTACCTTTGAAGTGGGCTTTGCGAGAATTCTATTCTTGTTGGCCATAGTTCGCATCTTTATCCCTATTCTCATACCCACGTGCCCTTTTAATTTATTGCCTGTCCAAAAGCCAATCCGGATTGCTTAGACGGAGAGTGCGGGGAGGGCCAGTCAGTGGTTAGTTCTATTGATAGACGGTTTTGCGGATGGTGGCTTAAAGCAGCCTTGACTTAAATTTCATTTAACTTGCAGCACTCGCTATGCCTTTGAAACGTTTATTGCAAATTGTTTTCCAACAGTAGAAAATTAAAGCCATAAAATGCAACTCTTCTGGCGAACAAGTGCAGGAAGTTGTTAGTTGGCAAAATTCTCAACAGCGGCAACAACATTCAGTTTGCAATTGAAGTGACTGTTGTTGTTGTTGTTGCCAATGCTGTTACCGCTGTTTTTGCTGTAGTTGTTCTTGTTGTTGTGTGCTCGACGCCGTGTGCAATTATCACCTAGAGCTATATGCATACACACAGCCCTGGCAAAAACAACACTGCACAACAAGAACAACATTATGTACTCAAAATGTAAATGTCATTTATGTGCAGAGCAGCAGGTACAACAGCAGCAACAGCAACAGCAACAACATGGCAACAACTGCTAGCAAGTGTTGCACATTTGAAAAATGTGCTACAAGTGAAGTGTTGCGAGAGAGAGTGTGCCTAGAGTACACAGAGAAAGCAGCCGGAGCACAGAGGACACACAGGGAAATACGGGGATACTCATGGATGACAGAGTTCTAGTAGTACTCGTAGTTGCGTATGAATAAATGTTGGCAGCACAATCGAGAGCCGTAAATTCCAAGTATTCAGCAGGTGAAATAGGTGTGAAACAAGAAAACAAAAGAAGAAAAAAAACACTAAAAGCGAACAAAGCACAAAACTAGATGAGACTGAGGCTAAGACCGAGACGGAGTGTGAGAATGTGAACAATGCCTTGCCCCAGGCAGCCGGTCTAATTGGTATAATAAAATGTCATAAAAGGAAAGAGCATTGCGACTGGCCAAGTCGAGTTATGCGGAAAATGTGACATATGTGCAGCTGCCAAGGGGAGACTAAAAAAAAAGAGGGGAATGTGGATTTGATGATTGGGTGCAGGTATGCAAAGGCCGAAAGGATCTTATTGCATAACAATTTTAAAATTTAGTATACGTAACAGTCAACTGTCATCAATTTCCATTTGTCACAGCACAAGGAACGACTGGCACTATGTGAACTGAAATGAAACTAGATAAAAGTATTGACTAGGACTCTAAATGCTGCACTTAAGCATTAACTAGTGGCATTAAATAGCCTTAATATAGTTCTGCTTTATCTTCCATCAGAATGTCTTCCAAAGTATCTCTAGAATACTAAAATAAAAAGAGTCCACAGTCAACTATCGGATTCAAGACTTTTACTTAGAGTCATTTCGCTATTCAATTGACTTAACATAAAACGCGTTCATTAAAGCTTTTGTGTCCCCATTAAAGCAATTTTAATGGACCATATACTATATTTTCAAATAAAAAGACATTTTTTTGCTGAGCTCTGCCAGTGTGGATGCTTTCTTTTTTATGTTTTAAAAGACTAAAGCAATTTGAGCTCCTTGCTATGCCCATATATCAGCTGTCGATGGCTTCCAATGCTTTGGTACCACAATCAACAAAATTAGTTTCATTTCAAGCAAATGGCATGACAGTCAAACCACCCGACCCACATAACAAACAGCGCTTAAAGCTTTCAGTTATCTGTTTCTCCCTGTAAACCACCAGCAGCACTTGCTTTTCTCACTCTCCATTTAATTTTTCTGGTTGCTTTCTTACTCACTCTCTGTCTCTCATGCTCTTGCGCCGACTTTGATGGCTTGCTAGAGTCGCTTTTGATCTTTTCTAAGGTCTGATAAATGATAAGGTTCCTGGCCAAACCGACAGATGCCACAAAAAAATATATGTATGCGGAAAAGTGTAGAAACTTGCGCCATAGGTGTGTGGCCACACCGCCCGCACCAAGCTGCAGGATAAGATATTGCTCTGCCACACGTTGACTGCAGGTGAGAGGCAGGGAATTATCGAACGTTCTATTGGTTTCATCTCAAGGTGTTCAACAAATCATTGACTTAAAAGAACAGAAATAAAAACGAGTGAGAAAAGTAATTAAATTTTGTAATGCGGCTGCATTTGAAAGATGTTGTCAATTAGCAACTAAACGTGGGAAGCTCTGAGCTGAATGATTGTCAGCAACATTCAGAAAGCTCTATTTACCCGTTGAGGCCCCCCTGGGTTTCTCTTTCCCCTTTGAACTTTTAATAAACGTTATTAAAAATATTTATATTTAAATGTAAAAAGTGCAGCATTCGCACAAGTTTTATTTTTCTCGTTTCAAGCACATTGATCATACGCACCGTGTGGCCGCTCGACCTCTGTGTTTACACAATTCTCCGAGCTCCACTGCCAGTCGGTCAACAGAGCTGCCTCAGCCTCTGTCTCTGACTTTCATACATTTAATTGCTTTTATTGTGAGCAGTCATGCACACACACTCACACAGAGATTCCAATGTGCACAATTTAATGTATGCCAAACCAATAAAACATATATAACTATATACTCGTTTACGCGTATTAAGCGAATATTCACTGAAAAGAGCCACGATTTAACACCAATTTAAATACCAATATTCACTAGCAACTGAAAACTTGTCATACAAAATAAAATATTTAAGTATTTTACAGTGTAATGCACAAACAAAACAAATTTAATACTTTTGCTCAAGATGCAAACACTATTTCTCTTCCAGTGACTCAATTTTAAAATATATGTATATTTTCCCAATTTAAAATGCTGCCTTTTTTTCATATAAAAACTCTGAGTGAACAAGTCATTTTTTTGGGTCATTTCATTGTCTACTTGTAGTTAAGGTTCGGTAACCGAACGTCTCTCTCCACCGGTCTATATTTTTGCATGGTTGTTCCTTTGTTTTTTATTCCTTTTAACAACTGCAGAAATGCCCCTCGATGTGACGTTGTACCATAGTTGTGGCTGGTTTTAATTTGAATTTTTTTTTGTCAGCTGGGGTAGAAGTCAGTTGAATGTGATGACAATGTAGCAATGAAATGGTAGCTCAACATTTTTTAACCAGAATATTCAATTGAATTGTCAACGCCCGGTGCAAAAATGTCCCAAAAACATAATAGCTAGCAGATAAATTGCATAATACCTGGCAAGGTATATCAATATCGTAAGTTAGACAGAGTGTCCTTCAGGGCTTGATATCAAAATTCAACTGAAACGACATTAACTTCATGATATAAGTACGTTTATTGAAATACCAATTAAGTTGTTTTACTATGTGAGCAATTTGATTTGTTGAAGCAGCAAAAACACACAATGGTGGAACTCAATTAATTCAATAATTATTTGCACATTATCTGACATAATTATGAATCGAGTGCATTGTCGTGGGTTTTTGTTGTGTGTCAGCTCAATTGGCTATTGAATATTGCCATTTACATAAACACATTCGTAAGTAATTAGTGTTTTTTGCCATACAATGGAATACGATGCGATTTACTGCTGCTGTCAGTTGTCACTTGTCAATTGCCGATTGTCGGGAAACCACTGAGAGTTTCTTCTGCACAACTTTCAAGCAATTGAACATCAAAAACTTTGAAAAATCCCCTGTTTGTTTGGCAAGTGCAGCTGTCAAAGGCTATAAGTGAAAATCGACAACGAAATTGCGAGATTTTTATTAAAAAAAAACTTGACAAATCGGACAGGCAGAAAACCATTGGGCTAACATAAATTCTAGACGAGGACAACATAAGCCAATGCCCAGTGTGTGAGTAACTTTTCCACCACAAAAACACTTCGTTCAACATGATTTTCAATTACATAGATAAGGTCACTTGGGAGCAGCTCGAGTTTGAAATTTAGCCATAAATAAGTTAGTAAGCATTTGTTAACCAAACAACTGCAGTCAACTGTCTAAGCCAAATTACAAGCAAGTGACCGCAAGCAGAAGACGTGGCAGGATTGCACTTTCAGTTGCAATTTTAGTGGCAAAGTAAAATATGTTGGTCAACGAACACACCTAGAAATCTCTTGGGTAAATGAGTTAAAAGAATCCAACACAGCGTATACGCAATATTTCGACAAGGATGTTTCGGAAAGTTGCTAAAAGCAGCTAAAAGTAACTAACCAAATGAAGTTAATTAGATTCCGTCAAGCAATTTGCAAGCATCAAGACATTGCCAGTCTTGAGCGGGACATCAGCAGGCAGAGGGGGCGTGGTTAATGGGAGGGTGAGGAACGGAATGAGTGGAAAAGCATCACATCGATGGCAGATGGTAAGTTGTAGTTGCAAATTTGATTAGCTGCTAATTAATCTCATTAATTGAGACGAGTCAAACTTAGTTCGCCAAACTGTCGACAGCTTTTCCTGTGTATCTGAGTGTGTTTGTGCGTGTATGTGTATTTATCTATGAGTGTGTAGGCGGAAACTGTCTTAAATTGGTATCTTCAAGTTGCAGACATTCAACATCCTGATTGTATCCTAATCGTAATTGCTATTGTTTATGGTCTCTAGGTGGTCTTGGTTCATATACCTCAAATACTGTGAATGGCCATCATTCATTTATTTATTTAAAGTTTAATCAATATTTTTTGTCTTCTTTAATTTTATTGCTCGACCGCAAAACTAACACATCGCCACACCGTGCTGATGCATGCAGTTTTCGAGCTGACGCTGCCCTAATGTCTGCGGTTTGGTTTTGTGGCATCCAATCGAGGCATGAACAGAGATAGAGTTAACAAAGAACAACAACAGCAAAAAACAAAAAAAACAGAAAAAACGATGAGATACCAATACGAAATTTAAACTACAAATTGCAGAACCGAAAATTGTTATCCAGCGAGCGTACAAATTGCAGGCAAGTCGGCAAGAGGCAAGCAGGAAATGAAGGAAAAACACGAAAAAAATTGTGCTTAAAATTCACAAAAATGAAAACCACAACTCCGTATGTATGTGAGAGTGTAGGTGTGTGTGTTTAAGAAGAAGAAGCTGTAGAACTGTAACCAAATATGCAAAAACTGTGAATTTGTATTCAATTTTGCAAAGGGGCCACATAACGAAACCAAGTGGATGAGCGGGCGACAGGTCGATTACTGCTCCTGTTTTCCCCTCCCCATTCCCCACACTCTTCCCGCTATTTCTATTGCAATTGGTAGCTCTCTTCCTGCCGCCGGACAGGCATTGAGCCAGGCAACGTATCCAAAACTGGACAACTCACAGCAACAGAAACTGACCAGCCATTGAACTGACACAGCGCATTTGAAAATTGATCACCGGAACATCCGTGCGCTGACCGGAAATGCGCAAATGCAATACCAAACTGTATTTCAATTCTCTTTCGCTCTGTCTCCCTCTATCTCTGTCTCTATTTTCGTCTTACATTGTGTCTCTGGCTCACTCGATATATCGTTTGCATATGTGCTACAATTTTGCATTCAACGATTGTTTAAAATTTGAAATGCGTGAAGTAAAGTTTTTATTAGAACTCTATTTAATTTAGTTTCAGTCGATTTGATTAAACAAACTTTGAACAAATGTCAATAAAAAATACAAAAAGGCATTTAATTGAAACAAAAGAGTTTCACTTCAGAGTTATAAAAATAAAATACACAAAAAATTTTATTAGAATTATAGGAACAAGAATAGTTTGTTTCAGGTTATGTCTTAACATGAATTTAAATAATTTTGAAATATAGCCAAAAAATATCGATTTAATTGTTAAAAACTTTTTCATACATTTCAGAATTTTCAGTTATTATTTTGCTTTTCCTTTATGCATTATTATAGAAACTTGAGCTTGAGCTAAGTTTTAACTGCGACTAGTTGTAAATTTTAATAAAATCACGCAACATAAAATGCCAAAAGTTTCTGCGTCCCAACGGCGGGTTTATAAACTAAAAGCGAAAAAGAAAAGAATTAATTTACACGCAGCTTGAAAGGATTGTGGATAACAGAGCACTGGGGAGCGTAGGGTGTGTCAAATGGCGCCAAACTATGAAAACTAATTTAACTACTTAAAGGACGTGCAGGGTGCTGGCTGGTGCTGCCTGGTGCTGTGGAAGAAAACAAAAGAAAAACACATTGCGAAATGCAAAACTTGTGTTGACACGATATCCAGGCGACAGTTTACCACACTCCCCTCCCAGTGACTGCTTTGTATACCGAATGCACCTGGCTGACTGTGGATTACAGGGCGAATGCGTTACATAGACACAGAGTTACTGTTCACATTTCTTTGATGGAGTGACAAACTTCGCACGTTGCACAAAAGACGTTGGCAAAACTTGTACTTGTACATTACTTAAAGCAGGTACAATGCTTTCCCCTTAAAATTCACCCCCTTGTATCCCAAGTGACAACCCTTGACTCCAGGTACTTCAAGTCGACTTGGACTGCGACTGTGTCTGCGGCTGCGGCTGAATTTTTATGTGTAACACTAACCCGGTACTTAGTGAAAAGTGAAAAACCAGTGTTACAATGTTGAGCTCTTAACGGTAAATTGTTGCGCCAGAGACAAAAGTTGTTTGCAAATGAACAAGAACAACAACAACATTTACAAAGTTGACTAAGGGTTGTCCGTATTACTGGGACTAAAGAGATTGGAGCAATGCGAACTGGGAACTACGAACTGAAAACTGAAAACTGACATCGTCAGCCAAACAAAATGTGTCAAGTAAGTGCAATGCTTCAGCTCAAATTTATGCAAAGTGCGCCAGTTTGGGAACAAGTGAGAACCCTAAGCATTCCAAGTGTATTGTTATTTTAATGGAGTTGCACAAATTCCGAAGCTCTAACTGAAATTATATAAAAGACTTAAAATGACCAAAGAAAAAATTAACAAAAAAGTTAAGGCAAATAAAAGAGGCAATCAGCGAAATTAAGCTCACACTTTTTTAGTATTTTATACATTTTACTTTTGACTATAGCAGTTTGGCCAAGTTAATCAGAATACTTTATTTTGACTCGTCAAACTTTTATGCAAAATAGAGCAGCAAAGACCGCAAGAAATTATTTGTAGTCCATGAACACTGAAATTACATTTTTATACCCGTTACTCGTAGAGTAATAACATATTGAAACTGAGTAGCGGGTATCCTAAAGTCGTGAGTAGTCGTGTAGTCGCTTTCTTTCAGTGTTCTGTGTATGTATTTGTTTGTGTATGTGTCATCGCTGACAAGCGCGATCAACTCCAAACAATTGGAAAGCCAGTCGATATATCAGATGAACGGAAACAACAGCTGCTTACTCTAAATCAAGTGCGCTGGTTGCAGCGATCCTTCCTATTGGTCCCCGCAGCCTGGGGAAGTGCAAAACAAAACAACAACAATGTTTCATATTTTCTTTTTCATTTATATTTGCCGCACAATTTACCGTTACAGCACTAATCCCAATGTTAATTTGTTGTTGTGTTCTCCAAACTACACTTGCAATAATTTCTTTTTGTTTTGAACGTCTATGCAAATCTTAAGCAATTTAAAAGATCGTGTACGCCTACTTTTTCTTACAGTGCATCGCAATTTCAATGTAAATATTTGGCAGTTGCGACTTTCTATTTATTCAGTTCGCCTGGTGTTTGGCTGTGTGCTTGAACTTATCGGCTGCAATTTTGATCAGTTGGGAACGTTACTTTGTCGGTCTGTCTGTCGGTCAGTCAGTCTGTCTGTTTGTCTGTTTGTCTCTCTGACGTTCCATTTGTCTATTTGTGTGTGTGTTTGTGTGTATGTGTGCCGTCACGATCTCTCTAAAACTCACGAAAAACCAGCAAAACAACCAGGCGAACAAAATTAGCAGAAGGTATTTCTGCTGCAGGCAAACTGTTATACAAGCTGTTATATTAAATACCTAGCGCAAAACCAAGCAATTCTATTGGTTCAACTGCATTTTACGCATCTCCCCTCTCCCTGTTTAACACAACAACAATGTTTCATTCTCCGTTTCTTAACTGTATTCTTCTTCATTTTACAGTTAGATCCTTGTGCGTGCATTTGTTGTTGTGTTGTTTTCAATTTGCACTTAAAGAAATCTGTTTTTGTAATCAATTTCTATTGAAATATATTTTTAAAAATACTTTTAAAAAGTATAAAGTATTTTTTCAAGTGCAGCTTAATTTAAATATACTAGATGAATTAAAAGTTTACAGAATTGAATTTGATTTTTATTCACAAAAAATTTAAATATTAAATGTTAGAAAATCAATTTTTGAAAGCATTTTGCCTTTAGCAGTGTCGATGGACACCACTGACAGCATTAAAGGCCTAGGAAGATATTTATCAAAAGCACAATAGTAAAGTATTTTTTAAACACAAAAATATTGAAGATGATGTTCAACAGTACTTTAAAACCGAATAGATTTTATTTAAAACACTTATTTATTATACATAATAGGGCACTTTATAGACTACTATACCCTTTCTCAGTGCTTTAAGCTACTGCTGGAGGGCGTCAGTTACTTGGGCGACTCAGACGCTTCGCAGTGACACAATGACTGACATTCTAAGCGGTGTGGCTAGTCGCAGTCCTTCCTGCGAAAGGATCTGCAGCTGAATTTTAGACTAAGCAGAGGAGGAGTATGACACAAGGGCTCGTAGTGTGCGTGATCCGATGGTCCGACGTTTGTTTGATGTAATCGCAGCTGAGTGGTACAAAACAGAAAGAAAAAAGGGAAAAGGGAGAACTGCTGCGGACAGACAGGAGGCAACACCCGAGCAACATCAATTGGTTTGCTGCGGTGCTTGTCAAGTGGCAATGTTGATGGGTTTGCTTTGGATTGGACTGGGTCCTGTGTCCCGAGTTTTGTTGGCGTTGGGCTACATGTAGCAGTTGTCACATCTGCGGGGGCAATTGACTGTAAGTAGCTTGGGGCAGCAAAGAACGAGGTTCTGCAGTCTGCTGGGCATTAGGATTAGAAGTGTTTATGCAAATGCGGACAACTTTGAGTGATTGCTAGCCAAGAGCCTGGGAGCAGTCTTGACGGCAACGTGCGCTGCCCATCAAGTATGCAGCCATTTAAATCTAAATGAAATTTGCTGCTAAATTTCATCTTATTGACGGATATGTAAAAATCTACGGAAATTTTGCGGGCTGTACTTAAAAAATATAAACACAATGGAATGGTTAATGAGCTTATTGTATACCCTGTACACGCTGTAAATGCAAAGAACGTTACTTCAACGTATGTATGCCCACGGTATAAAAATAATGAACAAAATTGGTTCATACTCTTTCTCTTACTCACCCTCTCTTTCCCTATTCCTACCCCCTCTCACTCTATATCTATCTCCATCTCTTTATTTCTTTCTCTGTCTCTCTTTATCTCACTTTCTCTCCTTGTCTGTCTATGTTGCATCTGCGCTACTTACCATGCATGTCACGTAAGCAACGCTGTTAAAAACGCGTTTGAAACGCGCACGCGTTTTCATGCCTCTTTGCCCGCGAACAAAAATGTCAGCCCATTATGCGAATTTATTTGCGGTTATCCAATCTGGTCACAATTGCAATTAATTTCTCGCACATTTTTAAGTGAATTTTGTTGTTGCTGCACTCCGAATGGCCTACAACGATAAGTTTTTGTTGAATGCGCCATTTCCTCAGCCTCGCCACTTAATAATATTAATTTACGGATTAATTGTGCATTTTAAATAAGTAATCAATTGATTTAAATTGTCTAATGTGCTTAATGCATTTTCTCCATGTGTGTGTTTGTAAGTGTAAATCAGAATGCAAGCAAAGACTTGACACAATTCCCTTTCACTTTTGCTTTTACAATCTTTTGAGCAAACAACCAACCGGATATTCGAAGGCTAAAAACCCCACAGAACCGCAACAATGAAGGTCCTTTGCAAAAGTATTTCACTTCCTTGCCACAAATGCTACCGCAAGAGTCGAGTCGGGATGAAACGAGTCGAGTCGATTCAAGATGAGTGCTCTGTCTAAGTCTGTGCCAAGGCAACAGATTTCGAGTAAGTAATTGCTGCAGTTCTTTCTGCCACATGCCACTTGCCACTTTCCACTTGTCTGCAGTTTTCTTTTCACCAGCCATTTTTTTCTATCGTTTTCTGCCTTTGTATCAACTTTGGTTGAGCCTTTAAGCAAATCAATTAAACTGAAGCCACAAGTGCATGAAAGACTGGCAGCTGCAAGAAAGCCTATCTCATATTGACAGTTCTTCATTTCTGGTATATTTACTGTTTAGTCCGTAGTTTCCAACTAGTCAATTCCTTATATTTCTGTTGAGACACTCACATAGAGAAGTATTTAAATTTTATACTATTTTTCACATTTAACTATATATTTAACCAAATTGATCTAGTTATAAAAAACAATATTTACTTAGCACAATGTAAAAATTGTGTTGTTTAAATTCAAAACTCTCTGTGCTCTTTATTTATATTTTTAAGTGAGCTGTGTTTACTAATTCCTTTTCAAACCAATTACTCCAGGGTGCAAATACTACTTCAAGGTTTATGTCTTACTTTGTCTTTAAATAACTTATTAGCCATCAATTAAAAAGTTAACTGCAGTAAATCAGTGCACAAATTCCAGTCACATTTGTTGTGCATGTTCGTTTAAGCCTGTTAAATTTCTTATGCTATAAATACATAAGTATTGGGATATTTTAAGCCTGCAGCTAGCCACAGTCTGGCAGACACTTTGCCACACAAAGTCTGTCAGTCTGACAGTCCGTCCGTCCGTCCGTCTGGTAGGCGTTCAGTCAATTGAATAGTTTGGCCAATCATGGCCAGATGTTGTAGTGGCCGCTTCTGCTGATTAATTTATGCCAATATGCAATTTTCACACCAACGGGCAAACTGCAATGACAGCTCAAGCGCATAATTGCATGGGCTTTGCTTATTTATGGAGCCAGCTGTGCCGCCAGCAGGGGGTAGACTAAAGAGTAAAAGGGGGAAAAGCTTTTTGGGGGGCTTAACAGAAACGTAATGGGAAATGCCTTTTGGGGAATGCCGAGACTGAGGTCATAAATCGAGTCTCTGGCTGTCAGCTGGCAAATAAGTTGCATAATTTTCATTAAAAGTCATATAAGATACTGTATATGAAATCCGTAAATGTGGAAGCTTTTCATTAATTGCAAGCCGTTGCAAAAATGTGATAAAACACAATTTCCAATTTCCATGGCAATGCAGCGATAAAAGGAATATAATTCCAAGGACTACTTTCGAGGGAATTCCAGGGAACTTGGGGAATTGGAGAATTTGGCAACTCGAGCAAAATTACAAATTTATGTAAATTGCCTGAAAATGCTAAACATTGAAGTTGCCTTCAACTTGAACGCTCCTCCATTCTCTTTCTCTCTGTCTCTTACTGACTCTGTCTGTCACTTTCGTTCCCTATTGGTATCTTCGCTTTTCTCTACCTTTCAGTGTGTCGTCTCACACACGTTTAGTCTATGCACGTGTGCGCTTTATGGCCCAAAAACTAAAACGGAATCTATGCCACGTGTAGCAGCTGGCATTTGATTAAGTCAACAGCAACAAAAGCAAATGGAAAGTGGGTGTGTTGGGGGAATGAGAAGAGAAAAAATGGAAAAACAAAAATCATAGCATACATTTGAGTGTTGCTGGATTACGTACACGACGCTTGAGCCGCGTCAACTGTCAAATAAAAATCAAAACAAGTCGGACAATGAAAGGAAGTAAAATAAGAAACAAAACATATGCCTGTCAACCGCAAAACACAACAGGTAAACAATTTATAACACACCATACGACTATGCTATACTCTATTGAACAGACAAGAAGTTTTCAAATATTATTATACAAAACTTTTCATTGTTTAAGTTTACGTAATGTAACAATATCATCTTTAAAGAGGTATACAAATTTGCAGATAAGTGTCAGTTGTAAGAATACCCCACTTAGGTTAGTGTATTGAAAGCGACGAACAATTTGCCAAGCACTAAATGTGTCCGTCCTCAGGTTGAATTAGTCTGGATTGCTCTTTTGCCGCAAGCCAATCAACGTCAGGCAGCGTCATTCGTCGTCAGTCCTCAGTTTGATTGACGCATGATGGATAGCCAGGGCTGCAAACATGTATGTTAGCTATGCTCACTGCGGTTGCACAAGTTAAATATTTGATAAGTAGATTTTACTTTTGTTTTCCGCTTAAAGTGCCAGAAAACTTACTTCATTCTTTGCATTTTGACTTGACAAATTGAGTTTAAAGGCAACATTAACGGGTTTCTTTCGCCGTTTGCCATTTCTGTTACTTCTTTTGCTTCTCCTTCTTTCGTTTTATTTTCTGACTTCAAGCGAAATGTATAAATTTATTTGAATTATTACCAAGGGCTGCTTGTTTACGTTTAAACCTTTTTTTCTCTTTCATGACTGCTTCAGCTGACATCCTTTCAACACGAAACTCATTCAACGTTCTTCTTTCTTTTGGTCGTGACATAATAAATAATTGTGGATATTTTGTTGCGTAATTTATGTGGGTAGAAAAGCGTTAAAAACGTGGCAAAAAGTGGGATTTCCTTTAGGGGTTCTGCAAAATTTCATGGAGCCTGAAAAGTGAACTTTAAACGATGCTCCAGTT
The DNA here is from genome assembly GCA_018152125.1 of Drosophila dunni. NCBI lineage: Eukaryota > Metazoa > Arthropoda > Insecta > Diptera > Drosophilidae > Drosophila > Drosophila dunni. The sequence continues at coordinate 193,891 of JAECXC010001197.1, read as the reverse complement.
TGTCCTTGAGCTCCTGCACTTGACCATGCAGATGGGTTGAACAACTGTTCAACAGTTTCTTCCACCGTCTAGGCCATAAATTGTCTTCAACATCTACATAATGCCACGGCACGGGAGAGATTCAGTTTGCTACTCGCAGGGGGATGCATATTAGCGCAGTTTAACTCGTATTTATAACACCTACTGGCTAATGATCAAAACGTGCCACACACACATGCACGTAGCCCTGGCTCTGATTTTGGCCACGGCCAACAATATTCGGTAACATGAATATGCGAAAACACGAAGCAAACACATTAATTAAATATTTCGTTGGGTCCAAGGCAAATTCAAAAGACGTTGCTCCCCTCAAAAAAAAAAAATACCTAACTCTTATTTACGGCACCCAAGAAAAGCGCATAAAGGCCAACTCAGGTTGAGGTAAGAGGCTAAGAAGTGGGAGGCATAGAGGCGGCATAAAGAAAATCATGTTTCGTGCCACACATTACAAGCGCTTTCAGTTTCCAAGCATGTGTGGACCAGTGCTTTCCGACATTTGATTAAGAATTATGCATGAAATGCTGACAGAGACAGAGCGAGAGCAGGAGAGTGAGATAGAGAGATACGGGAAGTAAGAGCGGGACAGCTGCCCATTAAAGATGAGCCGAAAAAGCGAGAAAAAGCAAAGGCGATGCCTGCATTATTTATCAACCGCAAGAACCAAATAATAAAGCCTCATAAAAATGCCAAGGCAAATGCCGTCAGCTTAACAATATTGCGGATATTACAAAACAAAAGATAATAATATAATGTATAATGAGCAGAAAGGCAAACCGAAATGCTTTCAATTATGGCCAATAAGCAGAAGGTCATTAAATATTAAAGTGCTAATGGAAATGGAATACTCACACACACAAGCACACAAACCTACACAATACTCTTGGCCAATTCATAAACCAAAGGGAAAAGGACAGACGGACAAACAGACAGCACTCTTCAACTATATTCAAATGAATGAATGGAAAACAGCAATAGCAACAGCATAAAATGGAAGGGCTGCAAGCAGCTTTTGTTTACTTTCTCCCTAAAAAAAGTAAACTTCTTCCCACTTTCACCTGGTTAACTATTACACTGGCAAAACAACGGAAGCTTGTGAAATAATTTTTTAATTCATTTTATTTGACCTTTATCTAATAACAAGCCAATTGAAAATAATAAACAGCATTATTTTAGTCTAATACTTTAAATTAAAATAAAAGTTAGCTTACACTATTAACACAATTAACTCTGGTTTTTCAACAGTGTAGTCTTTCCCGCTTTTACTAGACACTTGGCGTCTTAGCCATATGCTCTATGTGTTTTGTATGCATAGCTTAGTGGGTCTCGCGTTTTTAGGCGCCTCTGTGCAGTGAGCACGGTAAACACTTATGCACACACATTACATTCTGCTCTTGGCCCTATTGGCGTTTCAGCCCGGAAATGCGGCTTAAAGTCGTCCCTTGACTCAAGGGAAATTCTACCGTATTTTCATATTTGTTTTTCCAGTTTAATTTTAATTTATTTTGTTTTGTCGCAAAGGTTAACACTGTCCTGTGGTGCATAAAATTATGACAATCTCCCCAGACCCTTTGCCCCTACCAATCTCCCGAGTGGGCCCTTGACAGCCATATTGTGGCCGATACTCGTGTGTTGAGGAAATATTTTGGCTAATTTTACGCATTTCTAATTCAATATTATGCGGTGTTATGCCTTGCGGTTAGATTCGCTTATGTTTTCAGGTTATTTTGGCTTATGGTTTGAGGTTATGTTATGTATACTTTGAGGTTAGACTTGCCAAATAGTGGCTTTCTGAGGTTTTGTGTTTTTTGAACAACTTGTAATAACTTTGCTTAAGCTTGTGAGTCAATTAGTTGGCTATTTCAAATAAGTTTATTTGCACTTTGGGGTTAAACTGATTAAAGTAATTGCTTTATAGTTATGAGTGATTAATTGTTGGTTTTGTGTTTAATTAGTTGTGGGTTTAGCACAGCCTCTAATTATATTGATTTAATGACAATTTAAATTAATTATGTGCACGTTGAATTTATGCTTGTTTTAACTTTATATTATTTAATCTAAATGCTCTATTTGATAACATAACCTCACAATTTTTATTTATTTTATGTGTTAGATTTATATGTTGTTTGTATGTATCAAAGGAAAACTGCGCAATTGAATGATAATTTATCAAATCCACCTCGATATTTTTACTTGCATTCAATTATTTGTACACGAATTGGTTCATTTGAAATGCATTGCATTTATTTTTACACATTTTGTATTTGATCTATTTTGGGGAAAATCAGAAACATAGCCGCAACGTGAAACCACTCAACATTCAAATCAACTGAATATTGTCCTATTTACGCAGTTGAAAGCTCAAACCGCACACACAGCCGACATCCAACAGCCGACAGCTGTGAGTTTGGTATTGGCCAAAAAAAAAAACCAGATGTTAAATACGACATGTGATAGCTGTGCACTACTTCTCTATTTTGTAAAAACAAAATTTGCGGCAGGTGTTAGGGATGGCAAATAATTTAGAAATGATACGAAATGCATCGAGTGGAAAATGGCCAACAGAGGGCGCACTCCAATCAAACAAAAAGGATGTGGGGACAGCATACGTACCCACCCCCGACTATTGTGTAACCAATTCAGAATGAGGTAGGAGGTTATACTTCTTCGTGTTGCCCTTTTTCTTTTGGTGGAACCGTATTTCGGTGGGATGCTTTATTTATGCCATGAATAAATGCAAATTTGCCAACATCGTCGCAGATTTGGCGACAGGATAACGGCAGGAAAGTCGCCGGCAACGCGTGTCCTTTGCATAATAATAACTTGTAAAATGTCATGTAGTGTGTGTGGACCTGGCATGTAAAAACTGTCAATCCAGCCCTACTTCGTTTACTTTGTCCCAGCTTTAAAGGTTTTTTTGGCCATGTGCGAAATTAGCATTTAATACTAGCGAGTATGTGCCATAAGGCCAAGTGCATTAAAATTGCTAATACGACAACGTTTCTCTTATTTAAAAAGAACAAGAAATTCCTTATATATTAAATATAAGGAAGAAAATCCCACAGCATCTCAAAGTCAAAGATTTTACTTTGTGAATCACGAGATTAGCACACAAATGAATTTTCTTTGCGCCAGGAAAAAAGCGAATTTAAGAAATGAGAAAAAATGAATTAATTACTTAAAGCTGTGAAACGAGTGTTTCAGGTACTCCAAGTCCCAATAAGCTTATTGAGCTATAAACGTAGCAAATCATTATATTAAGCTCTCTGGTATCCCATCCTTAAGCTAATCAATATGTTAAATCACACGTAATGAGTTTTCTGCTGAAAGCTGTTTACTTTTCCCACTCCACCTGCTGCCTTCGTTGCATGCAGCTTGATTAGTTGCATGCATTTTTAATGCAGTTAATTGCGCGGAAATGCAAAAAAAAATCTACTTACTCACTCAATCGAAGATCAATATTGGCAGGGAGGACAGTAATAAATCTAATTTCATGGCTTACAACAGCTCTATTGGCAATTCCATTTACCATCGAGTTTATTTTAGCTGAGGGTCAGTTCAATCTGCAGCATAAGTAGAAAATAAGTCAGCCCATTAATCTAAATTAAATCTGCTTAATTTAAGCAGACGCGATAAAAGACAATATCAGATGCACGGCCAAATTTTAGCAACATCATTTTTGATTACGTATACGTCACGTTGCCGTGCTTAATTTTGTTCTCTTGCTCGCCATGGCAACCTAATGTGCTCGTTACGTATACGCCAGGCGACTGCAGCAAATCCGAAGAGATAATTTCAGCTGAAAGCGACTTCATAGATTACTAACTTGGATACTGCGGCTGCTGAAATTAATTCATAGCCAGCTACGAATTTGTTTTACAACATTTACAAATTACTGCACAAAAACTAAGCTGAAAAGTGCGTTGAGAAACCTCACGTCCACACCGAAGTGTATGCGGCAAGGAGTGAAGTGTCTTTATATGAAATAGATAGCCTTATCTAAAATTGAATACGGTTGGAAGTCATACACTAGTAAAAAATATGATCTAATTATGAATAAGATTCTAATATGAGTAAATAAGTACAACTGGTAACTGCCACAAATTTCTTTTTATAGTAAATAATTTTTGTAGTCATTCAAAATAGATGTCTGCCAAGTTAATTCGGTCGTTCCATTTTTATAGTTTTGACATTGAAATCATAGCTCAAATGTGTTTTTTATCAGTGTACTCGAGCATGGCTGTGTATTGTAATTGACACCTGGTTGATAGCAGCTGGTTGTCTTAAAGCAGTGTGAGCCATAGCTATGAGTAAAATGCGATGAATGTGCTCCTGCTGAGCAAACCAAACTCGCAATGCGAATCGCGCGTGTTGTCTGTTTTGTTCCACAAATTGCATATAATGGCAATTTGCTGCTTCCTACATCTCCACTTGCTCAGACGCAGAGTGGAAGAGAAAGTCGTTGAGGCATTTGTGCAATGGCAAGCGGTTTAGTCAGAGTCGAGACTGGAAAGATGAGGATTGAAGAGGACAATACAGGCACTTCTGGTATACGATCCTCTAGCTAGCAGTGAGCGTACGTACAAAAAAAAAAGAAGAAATAGAGATGGAGCTGGAGATGGTAGCAGATAAAAGCCATTTGAAAACTATTACGCCCATGAGATTCATTCAAGTAGTGCGGCATTTATAACTCAAATGTGGCCCAGGCTCCGAATGCCGCTCTGCCTAAAAGAAGCTACGTAAAAGCAGCCCAAAGCTGAACTGCATGAGAGTTTTTTTTTTTGCCAACAATCAGTGTTGAGCAATGCCAGAAAAAGGATTGCCCATTTGTTAGCTACGAATGGGTAAACGTTAGTCAGGCTTAAGGATTTGGGGGACACTCGACTGTGAGATACTCAAGCCATAGCCAATTAAATGTGCAATACTTGAAAAGCTTCGCTTGTTAAGCGATTTGCAACACTTTAACAAATATTTCTCATCACTGGCAGAGAGGACAGCACCAAAATGGCAAACACACAAAATGGCGTACTCAATGCTTCCCTTTTTATTAGAATGTGTCCATGGAGACGTGGGCGCCTGGCATTGTCTGCTTCGGGTTTTTACTTCGCATCCGTATCTGTATCCGTATCTGTATCTCAATGTGTATGTAAGTGTGTGCGTGCGTGTGTGTGTGTGTGTGTGTGTGTGTGTGTGTGTGTGTGTAGTTTGTTACACATTTCTTAGCACGTACTTATCTCTAGACCAGCAGCAGTAACAACAATAATAACAACAACAGCCGCATCTTGAACAGCAACACTTGAAACAACAATAAAAAGCTTGAGTAACTACAGCGACAACAACAGCAACAGCAACGACAATAAGAGTAACCAAAAAGAAGCCGAATGTAAGCAGCTCCCAACATTGCCATAAAACTTGAAACCCTTTGGGAAAGGAAGTCATTGCATTGCCTGACAAAAGATCTATGCCTACACATTTGGGAAGCATCTGAAACCACACAAATGATTCACGCATATAATAATGCTTCTAATATATATTGACATAAAATGGGAAATTGGCATTTTGTACTCGGCTTTTTTAGCGATTTCAGCGATTTAAGTGTAACGCGATATGTGATTAAATCAAAATAGGTTTAAATAAACTTAAAGTTAACATTTAGCTAGAAGTTAAAGTAGAAAATAGCTTTAAATAAACTTAAAGTTAACATGTAGCTAGAAGTTTAAATGGAAACTTATAACAACTTTTTATATGAACTCAACATAACATTGATACCTCTGTATTTAATTAGGTCTTTAATCATTAGCGTTTTTTATACTGCTGTTTAGCTTTAATTTTTCAATTTACAGCTTTCTTTTCTTGTTTGTATCTGAATGTCTGATGTGAGCCAGAGAAGCTGCAGCTGTCTTATTTCTTTCATTTTTTGTGCTTCTTTTCTGGCTTCAACGTACACACAACGAAAGGAAATTAGCAACTAATTAATTTTCTTATTAAAACAGGCCAAATAGCCAATGGCAACATTCACATTCCCCTCACACTCCCTAGGTCTCCCTTTTTCTCTCCCTCTCTTCTCCATCCCTCACTCTGTTTTCAGTCAACATACACATTGTAAACTTTAAAGTGCTTTACATTTTGCCAGAATATTGGTTGCCTTCAATTGCTTTATTTGCACGATTCACAAATTTATTTATTCATGTTTTTCCGGTTATTTTGAAAGCGTTTTCGGGGAGTTCAGGGGATTCCCCGAAAGCATCTGCGCTGCCAACTAATACAGAAATTTATTGTGACTTTTGGCACTGCCGGCAACAGCTGCTGCACATTATGTGTGACTATGCTGGCAACTTTGAAACTTTCATTCCCCAAACCCAACCTGATCCCTGCCCGGGACCTAAAGGAATAGAAAAATAAAAAAACAAAAGGAACAACAGAGACACACACACACGCACACACTCATGTGTGTGTCTTCTGTTCTGTTTTATCTGGTGCGTTGCACGCGGCACATTTGCATAGTCCGTGCAACAGAAGCAACGCAAAATAGCAGCAGTAGCAGTAGCTCAGTTTTTATATTTTTCGTTTCATTTTATTAATGTGAAAAATGTAATTTCAAGCACTTGTTACTGCTGTCGACCCTCCCAATGGGGACCTGGTAGAAGCCAAAATCTGGTGACCCAAAAAAAGAAATGCCATATGGGAGATTGCAGAGACTTGCTCGACTCTGCTTAGTTGAAAGAACGAAGTGTGGCCAGGCTTTAACAATTCCTTTTCACAATGGACAGAAGGTAAAAACAAATGTGTCCAGCTGGGCACAAATTTAAATCCGATTTTAATTATCAAAATAGTTTAATCATGTGCCTGGCCATGAAGTGGGCGATAAGTTAACCAACAGCAAAGTTTAAAGTCCATAAAGGTCCGATTTGGTAGACTGAGTGGGTCACTAGAATAAGTTTAGAAGTTTGGGCTTTTAAGCTAAAAAAAAAATTCAGTCCCTTTGGGGTTGACATCTCAGGAGATTTAGAAAAATAATATGCTAAAAATGTATTTATGTAAATTGGGGATTGTCCATCAAATTGTATGTGATTTTATGTATGTGATTTTAAATCTGTCAAAAGGAAGGGGCAATAACTAATAAAACAACTAAGTAATAAATAGTATTTTATTTTAAGTCCATTCTATGCTTTTCAGCTCAAGGCTGTGCACAAAAAGCTTTTCAAACAATACAAAAAACTATAAACAATTTTTACAAGTAAATCGTGTTATTTAATGTGCTTACTTTGGCATACTTTAAACAAAGTGAAAAGTTTTATATTTATACCAATGTAAAATAAACTTTACAGTTGCAACTCTTTCCAGCATAAATTATTACAACTGCTACAACTAAAACTAATTTGTCAACAGAGTTTGCTTGTCGGATATAAGTCAACATATCGATTACAAATTTATGTATATTGCATATTTCTAGCAATTAAGGTAAAATGCAATAAATTCCATACCTGTGTGACCCAAAGTGTTGGAGCATTTGGCTAACTTCATTTGCATTTGTCACGCTCGTTAGGAGTTTCTTAATTCCCATTAGACGACCGTAATTCGATATGTTATGGCAGCCACGTGACTGCAAAGTTATCGGACTCGCACTTATGCCATTTGCAGAAAAGCAAAAGATGAGTCCAGTAATAAATACAAACACACAACGACAACAACAACAACAACAACAACAGTAGTTGAGAATTGAAGTGGAAACGGATGCTTACGAGGTTCCAACGAGCAAACTTTCCCACTTGGTAAATTGTATATTCTTTAAACTAATGCACACACAGCTGCTCCTTTCAGAGTGGAGCTGAGAAAACTCATAAATAGAATAGAAATACGGACTAAGAACTTGGACAACTTTTAGTTTTACTTGACAGTGGGTACTACAAAAATACTTACCAAAGTATAAATGTCTTTAAGCCAAATTCTGTGGCTCATTCAGTCTTAAGCACTGGCTTTCTATTGATATTATTTATAGATTAAGTTCTGTATAAAAAGTTACGGTTGTAGGTCATTTGTCAATGAAATAAATATTTTTAAACATATTACAGTGATTATTTCATCATTTGTAAAATCGTTTTTTGTGGAAAGAGTTGCATTCTTTATCCTTTCTATAGGAAGTCGTGAACAATTGCACGTTCCTCTGAATTTCTTTGCTTGTAATTGTGGACTCTTGTTGCAAATGGAATTTATTTACACGCAAAGGCATTCATTCCCGATATGCCACAGAGCCACACAATAGAGCTGCACAAAAAAGGCAAATAATTAAATATATAATAAAATACTTATTAACCTCCGCTTTCATCAGATTTTATTTTAAGCGGTTCTTTTGTTGAGCTGGTTAAATCAAGTCAATACAAGTTCTCTGCTTACTATCTGGCATATTAAATAAATTAAAAAGTAAAAAGACTAAAATTAATCGGATCCTTTTATACACTTTTGTCTGAGTGATAGCAATTAGTATTAAGTTTTAACTGTTCACCTAAAACTACTTCAAGGTAAGCTTGAAATTTGTCAGAGATTTTGTGCTTTATGGCAGACGACTTTTTGTCTTATTAAAATTATTATTATTATGTACATATATTGGTCTAGCTACTATTGTGTCTGCTAAGGAAGTGGCAGCGGCACTTTTCATAATCTTTTGCATTTTATGGGCGTGCAGTGGCAAACAACAAACAACAAGCAAAAGTCGGCAACTAAAATTCAAATGAATAGTAAATTGGAAGCGGTGTCGCGATGGCAGAAGGGTAGAAGGAAGGGAGGGGGGGAAGAGGGAGAGGAAGAGGGACAGGGTGTTACAAAGCCATGGAAACAGCTGTTTCCGTTACGCTCACTGTTGACCTCAGACTGGCAAACTGACACCAACCCTTGGCCAAAAAACGCGTTCAGCGAAATTATTATTACATTTTATGCGAATTCAACGAGTTTTGTGTGTTGGCGGTCAGCGGCAAAGGGGTGGTTACAACAAGGGTGGAAAGTGGGGACTGGGGGAGTGCCACGTTGAGTGGAAAAGCACATTTGCATGCCTCGCATATGCGGCCATGTTTGTGTCTGTGTCTTTGGCCTCAGCTGCTTGGTTAGGTAATTTCCGCTACTCAGTTTGCTTAATTAAAGCCAACAAACGAAATAAAACCAAAAATAAAATTGTATTCGCATAATTAACACTGCAAAAACATAACGCATACGCCCTGTATGTCGTAATGGGGTATATAAATTCAAATGGTAATTTTTCTGCAATTACTTTGGCTAGTCTTGCCAGCAGGGTATTGTCTAGTCGATCACTGTGCTGTGCACGTGTTTTTGGCTCACGTCTTGCTCCGTGGCAGCGACAAAAGTTAATATTTTTGCAATTTGCGCTCGGCTTTAATTAAAACCAAACTCTATGGCGACGCTCTACGCTCCATGCTGCGAAGAAGAATCTTCGGGGCAAAATTAATGAGCGAAGGAATTTAAAAAAAATATTCGAAACAGTCTGGCAACGCCAACCGGCAATTCGGGCTAATTCTGTATGCGGCACACACAAATCTTGTCATTATTAACCCAGAAAACGGGAACCGTGGAGAACTGAGCGTCCGGTTTTTTGCTCGTTTGATTTGCTCCATTAATTTTGAGTGGTTTGGTGAGTCCGCTGGTCCGTTAGTCTGTCTGTCTGTCTGTCTGCCAGTTCGTCCAAAACCAGGTCCATTTGTCCATTTGGAGCCTTTTGGAGTCGTCGGCTGCTTGTTAAACTTCTGTGGCAAGCGCTTTGGCTGCGCTCTTTGCTTGTTGATTTGTGTCGCGCTTTTCTGGATGATTAAGTCATTCATCACAGACAGCAGCGGGCACAGAATACGCTTCTTCTACTTTTTCCTTCTCTTCCTTTTTTTTAATGATGCTCTGCGTTGCGGGCGGCCGCATTTACGAAATAATTAGAGGCCTGTGCCGCTAATGCCCCGAGGGGTAGTTACACCTCTCCCTTCCGTGCCTCCGTGCTGCCTCGCTTCTAGACACGCATTTTGCAATTAAAAAGTTCGTCTGTCTTATTTTCAATGTCATTGAAATTCGTCGATGTCATCATTGAGCAATTTTGGCAGCCATGCGACACACGGCGTATGCGTAATATGTCAATGATTGTACACTTTAACCAAACACTAATAGATTTTCGCACCTACATGGGAAGAAGCGCGAATAGGGGGAGAGAGATTGAAAAAGGGACGCACTATCATTAAGATTACTTGCCAGAGTTACTGTGAAGTAGTACAACAATATGGGTCACTCCAACAGTGTTTCATTGCTCTCTGTCTGCAAAAAAACGTCGCTTAATAGTACAAAAAGGAATCCAACAAAATTTATAAAAATAAGAGAATTTTTCTGCAATAAAATTAAGTAAATTTAGCAGAACACAATTGAAATTTTAAGTCTCTCATATTTAAGAATTTCCAAACTCCATTTGAAATTTAAAATTATAAACTAGCTTCAGGTGATTTGTCGTCTCATAAACAATCAAAACTTTTGAAATAAATTAAATTGGAAAATTGATGAAGAAGAATCTTAGCAATAACATAAAAATGTGCATCTTTTGTGTGAAAATTTGTGAAAACTCGTGGAAAGTCGTGCCTACACAGCGACTCGACTTGGCTTGCCTCGACTCTGAGTCGAAAAAGTTGAACAAAAGAGAAAAATGTTGCACGGGAAAAAGGATTATGGCACGTACGCGTACCACACGGCTTCCGGCGTTGCACGTCGCTGGGGGGCGTTGCCAGGCAGAGGCGTGGCACTATCTATGAGCATGTGCGTGTGTGTGTATGTGTTTGCGAGTGTTAGCTGGTATTAATTTCTAGCTGCTTGTTGATTCCCCAGCAAGTTCTTGTTGTTGTCTTTGTTGACGTTGTCGTTCTCGTTGTCTTGGACGTGTTTGCGGCAGTTTGTTATGTTGTTTGTTCATTTGTATCTGTTAGTCTTCTTGTGTGAGTGTGCGTTTGTGTGTATGGGTTTGTGTGTTGTCCTGTTTTCATTATTAATACGCTGCCTGCTTTTGTTGACGACACTTTTGCACTTTTTGTTTGTCATCTTTGCAAAGTTCTCGTTTCGTTTCGTTTCGTTTTTCGTGTTGCTGACACAAATTATTCTTGTTGACACATAAAAATTGTTAACCCTTTTTTTGGGGGCCGTCTATGTGTTGTAGAATGAAAAATGACAATAGATGATAAAATGCGCTTAGGTTTTGTTCTCTTTTTGAGTGTGCTGGACATTTTAGCAAATACTAGTATAGTACATATATCCCCATTTTTTTTATTATTTATATGCTTTTGTGCGACATTGATGTATTTGGGTCAGATTGTGCTGCAATTTTGCTCAACGGCTGCTAAAATGAATTTATGTTTCGACAGCTGTGCGAAAGTGTCTTGCCACGCCCACCCCCAACGCCCACGGCTGTTATGCAATTAACGCATTATAATTGCATTTTAATTGTTGTTTTTAATTGCCAATAAATTGGACATTATTTAGACGCTGCACGTTTTTCTGACAATTTTTCGTGAAAATTAACTTTTTTCTGCCTTTCCCTCTGCCTCCTTCACCGCCTTTCCATCGGCCCATTTGGCTAATAGAGTTTTCAGCGGCGCTAATGAAGCATAGTTGGAGATTGGCAGCAGCTTCAATTAGCCAAACGCCGCCTTTTTATCCCACCCTCCCACCTCCCCCCTTGGCAGCCATTAAAACTAATGGCAGAGTGCCCGAAAGCAAATGTCCAACCGAGCAAACAACCAGTCGACCAGTTACCCAGTCGGATATATCATTTGACCAACAAGCCAAATAGTCAAAAACCCAACCAAAAAAACCATAAAAGATATATGTACCTATAAAAAAATAAAGAAAAAAAAATGGATGGCAGGCAGGATGAAAAGAGAGTAAAAGTTTTTGGCTCGCATGTTGGCAAAACCTGCGGTCACAAAAGAGCTGTAAATTAAAATTTACTCGACATGAAATTGAAGCGCTACTGTACTCTGCTGCATCATGCTGTTTTCCAGTGCTCCGAAACTCAGTTCAGTGTGTTGCCATTTTTATACATTTTTATTTAATACCCTGCATAGCAAAGAAATTTGCATAAGAGCCAAGTTTATGACCAGCATAGGGAGTTAGAAAATAGTTTTCAAACATTGGGAAATAAACGTAAGCGAAAAATTAAACTTTGTTTAAAGAATATGGAAATAAATTAAAGTAAATTGTAGTCTTTACACTGGTTAATTAGTTTTAGCCATTTTTGGAAAGTAGTCTTTATTTTTTAACTTATTTGTAGATATAGATTTGTAGATATTTCAGTTTTCAAAACATTAAACCCGATGTTAAGCTTAGGGTATTTCTCAGTCGTTGCCACTCGACACAAACACTTTCAATCTTTTTTCTGTTTCTTTTGCTTTGCCATTTCCGCTTAATGCCTGGTAGGGGAAAGCGGTATCAGTGGGTCGAGCTGCTCTCAAAGGCGCTGCAGCGAGTATTGAAATGCATATGAGTGTGGGCTTAAAAAAAAACCAAATATGAAATAAATACACAAACGTATTATGCGTGGTATCTGTAATCGGGCATTAACTGACTCAGAAGAAGAAAAATAATATTTTTATGTGACATTTTAAAAGTATTTAACAAAAAATGAACAGTGGAAAAAACCCTTAATTAAAACAGAAAAAAAAGCTTAAAAATTCGTTAAAACTACCCATTAAAATTTTTTAAAACAACAAATGAGTTACAGAAAGTTATTGCAAAATGTTGTCAGAAGTATGAACTGAGTTCCCTTAAAATGTTAACACTTATTTCAGGAATAAGGTATTTTTAGATTATTTAGTAACTTTTATTTTATTTAAAACTATTTGAAAGGGAAATGTTTGAGATTATTTTAGACATTTCAATACAATTCATTGAAATTTCAGGCAACTCATTAAGAACCGCAGTGCCCGTACCCGAACTATACGCATAGCTCATCTGGAATTCGGAGTAGTCTGGCAAACCTGGTTTGGGCGGAATTTCACTGCCAGCGATTGGATTCAGTACCGTATACTAGCTTTTATATGCATTTCAACTGCTGTTCGTTTGCAGCTCATTCTCCGCTCTCCCCTGCTCCCCTTCTCCCTTCACCATTTCCCGCTCCTTTAGTTTTTGGATTTTTTATTTCCCTTTCTCGATTTTGGGCTGGTTGTGTTTGTGGCTGCTGCCCAACGGGCTCGTATTTTACGTGGTTAAAGTTTTACGCCAGGGCAGACTGACAGGCAAAGGCCAAGCCGATTTACCAGGCCACGCCTCTTTTGCTTTCTCCACCGCCCCTTTCCCGCCCCATGCAGTACAGCACGCGCACAGATTAAGCGCCCGAAATGCTGCAGCTTTTGCGTGGTTTGATACACCACCAAAAAAAGAAATACAAAATTAAAAAAAAATAAAGAAATAAAATAAAAGCTAAAAAATAGAGAAATTAGGAAACCAATGCGACAGCATTTTGTTTCAATCAATTATCTCGCTGAACTTTTTGCAACTTGCCACAATTTGCCGTTAAACGGCAATTTCCGCAGCGATTATTCACGGCTAAAAAATTAAAACAAAAGAAATTGATAAAAATCGTGTAAAGAATTTATAAAAAAATGTATAAATAAAAAGTCCCAGCTAAAGCAATTAAATAAGTTTAGTGCATAAAGATAACACTTACTCAGATACTCTTTAAACATATATTTTTAAGGCTTTTCAATAAAAACAAAATTTAGCTAAATTAAAATGTAATGAAAATTGAGTCTCTACACTCTGTTAGCCCTAATTCCACCTCATAAATAAACCCTATATATTTAATTTACTTTTATAAAAATAATATACATGAACAGCAGCTACAATTGCCAATCTGCCACGCCCATTTGGTGTGCTCTTTGTTTATACAAGAGTTTTGTTTTTATGCTAAATATTTATGTACATTCTCTGCCAAGTTGACTGCAGTTTATTTATCAAAGGGACTGGCAGCTGTCGGCTGCCACGCCCAGATGAACAGCGGCCCATGGCGGGATTAGAAGGATTTATCGCATGCAGGAAAATAAATAGTTGCAACACTCCACACACCTCCCTCCGCCCCTTACCCCACCATAAAGTGCTATGTAATCCGTATTATCAACTGAAAAAATATATCACAGCACAAAAAAATTGGGAAAATTACGAAAAATTTGTAATATTTGTAATAAAAATGTTGATTTTTTGCTGGCCATATTTAGTTGACGAATTACCGGTGCTGTTAGCAGGTGTTAAATGGATATGCTCGAAAAGCCAAAAACAAATTAAGCACCAGAAATAAAAGGTTAATAAACAAGGATTGAAAGAATCTATTTTCGCTCGTGTCGCCTAAGTTAAATTGGTTAAATTTAGAAGCTATTAAATTAACAATTTAACAAGTAGAAAAGGCCGAGTGAACAGACAGTAAATGACCCCGAACATATTTTAAAGCAATTAAGTTATTCCACTTAAAAGTAGCTATTAAAGTCTCTAAGGTGCAGCTATCATAACAGGATAAAATTGTTTTATAATATATATATCAACAATCTGTATACTTACCAGAGTTCATAGACCCGTCGGTCTAAAAATATCCCATCACTGTCACTTCATGTTCTGCCCCTAAAAAAATGCTCCAAATGTGAAACTGAAGGGCTTGCAAATGAAATTCGCAATTTGTCCACCTCCCACACAATAAATAGATACAACTGACGAATTTCGGATAAACAGAGATGACATGTTTCGAGTTAATTGAATTCTTGTTTTGCTTCGTTTCATTTTGTTTGGCAAATTTAAGCAACTGCCGCAGGCACCAGATTCGTATTGGTTATTGATTTCCCTATGGCCTAACTATGCCCCGAAATGTTTGGGAATGATTTTAGGGTATTTGTCTATATAATTTACATACAGTTTAATGGCCTTTAGAAAGCTGAGTGAGCTTTGACTTCATTTGCATTTTCACTAATCATAAAAGTCCAGAATTTTTATATTTTCCATAATCTTAGTGGAATTTGGTTCAAGAAAGTGCTTTTTAACAAGAGTTTATACACAATTGCAGTTAGTTTTCAAATATATTTTTAAAAAATCGCGTTAAGATATTTAGTTACTTTCAAGTTTGTAGATAAGATATATCAATCAATACAATTTCCGATTGAATTCATTTCAAACTTATTACAAATATTTAAAATGATCATTAAATATCGTTAAAAAGGTTATACAACTTTTATTATACGCATAAATCGTATGTGTGACATAATGGAAATTTTATAACAGATTTCAAATTGGCTTACATAATTTTGCCAAGTTTAAGACGATTTCATAATGTGCAACAATCGAGTGTTGACTGATTTAACTAGCAGTTATTAAACAATGTGTGCATTCCCTTATCATGCATTAAGACTGTTTAAGTTAACGGCTTTTGTATGTAGTTAGTACATACAGTTAACTTAGGACTGCTTCAGGTTGCCTTGGATGGAGCGACTGCAGCAGGGCTTCTCGTCGCCATAGGCATTCTGGGGATCCTTTTTGATGGTTATGGATGCATCTAGGATGTATTGAGTGCTCGACTGTGTGATGCTTTTCTGGTGAACCATGGAGCCGCGAAGGCGAACGCTAGCCGGTGCGGATTTTATTTCACCAACTTGTCCAACGTACTCGTCTTCATCGGTTTCGCTGTCGTAGAGCGCATCCTTTCGACCCAAATCGATGAGCACACGACGCAAGTAGCGCAGTTCATCCTGGGCACGTGACACTTTGCGTTCCAGCGCTTTCATTTGTGCCTGCGGGATGAGGGGGCAGCCTATGGCTTGCAGAATCTCCAGTAGTGGATCCACTGGCAGCGGATCCATTTCAATGAGTTGCTGTAGTATTTCCTGAAGACGTGGCAATACACCATTATCGTTTAAATATTTTGTGTATTCTTCTCCTGCTGCCGACATTGTTCAATTTTTTCGCGTGTGCGATGGTATAACGAAAACGTGCAACTAAATTACAAAGAATTGTCGATCAGATGGTTGCAAAAATAACTGTAAAGATCGTAGTTGTTATTGTGGCGCCCCTAGCTGCAGAATACAGCACTTAATAAAATGGTTGTGAAACTAACTAAGTCAGTGTTGTATAGCGACGGAGCAATTTTGCGATAGTTTCGATTCATTTCCCTATTATTATTAGGGCTGCCTAAACAGTATATTCCAAAGAAAGTTACAAGCATTTGGAGAATTATAGACAGTTGATGATAGTGCCGTTAATATAAACGATATGTTAATTCATGTGTCTGTCGAGCAAACGGTGAGAGTTCAAACATACCCCAGTGTCGCAATGCGTGATGTTTCGATGAATAACTTGAGCGACTAAATATCGCATTCTGAATATTTATCGATAAAACACAGAGTGCGTGAAGTTAGTTGCTTGTGAAATTGTCTAATATTTAATTGTGATACGAGCGGTGTGCGGCAACTGCAAAATTTACGTTTACTTAGGAATTATTTAAACCATGTCTTTTTCATTTGGCGCACCAACAACAAACGCCAGCCTCGGCGGAGCAGCTGCAACTCCAGCTCAAGGGGCCTTTAGTTTTGGCGCGCGAGCGGCGACAAGCGCCCCTCCGCCTGCATTCGGAGCGGCCACAGGCACATCGAGTCTCGCCGGAGCAGCGAGCACAGCGTTGGGCGGAGGAGCACCAAGCTTTAATTTTGCCCCAGGACAAGTTGGTGCCGCACCGACACTTAGTTTTGGGTCGCCAGCAGCGACTGCAGCTGCACCAGCGGGTACGGGGCTCTCCCTGCCTGCTTTCGGGAGCACTGCAGCAGCGCCGGCCTTTGGAGCACCCGCAGCAACACCAGCATTCGGTACCGCGGCAGCGACGCCAGCGTTTGGAGCAGCACCTACGGCTGCAGCACCTGCGTTTGGTACTGCCGCTCCCGCATTCGGCGCTCCCGCAACATCTACGGCTTTCGGAGCGCCCGCCGCGACAGCAGCTCCTGCCTTTGGAGCCGCACCGGGCGCAACTGCTTTTGGAGCCACTACAATGGCAGCGCCGGCATTCGGCACTTCTGCGGCACCAGCTTTTGGTGTTCCAACAGCTGGCACAGGATTCGGTGCAGCAACCGCCACCGTCGCACCAACTTTTAGTTTCTCGACGCCCGCATCAAACGCACCAACGACTGCACCCCCCGCTTTCGGAACGACAGCGATGCCATCGACTCTGGGCACTGGCGTTGGCGCATTTGCCTTCAACAAGCCCCAAGCCACTACCGCCGCCAGCTTAAATTTTAACACAACCACGACAACGGCGACAGCGCAACCCTTTAACACGGGTATGCGCCTGGGCGGGAATGCTCTGGCACCAGTTGCTACTGCCGGTAGTGGCGGAATCTTTGGCAAGCCCTTGACTACAGGTGTCCAACCGACTGCAGCACCGCCGGCTTTTGTGGGTCTCGGCGGGATTGATGTGAGTGCCACGCAACCCAAACTAGGTGACAACAAGCAGGATGGCATAAAGGTGAGTAAGTGCATCGTAAAAACCTGCACTCAACTAATCTTTTCATAAATTATGGCAGATCAAGGAGACCCAAGTGCCCGATGAGATTGTCAAGACCGTGGATGCACTCAAGAGCTACATAAAGCAGCAGAAGACCATATCCTCGGACATTGGACGCACATCAACCTCGAAGCTGAGCAATGTTACCCATGAGATCACCAACCTTCGCTGGGTGCTGCAGAATGTGGCCAACTCGGTGGATGGCAACAATCGGCAGATCAAGCAGCTGCGCAGTGAAACAGCCAAAGCAATCCAATCCCTTGAGATGGCACAGCGCACCCAAGACACTCCTGCGGGACTTCAGTTCGAAAACAGTGCACCATTCCAATACTTCCAATGTCTGGTGGCAAAATACGAGGAGGATCTAATATCGTTTCGCCAGCAGATCGCACTCACCGAGAGTCACATGCATGCACTGGCCAATCCCCAAAGTATCTCTCCGGAAGATCTGAAACGTGGCTTCCGTCAGCTTAATGAGTCATTCATCTCGCTCGCGGGACGACTGCATGAGCTGCACCAGCGTGTGGAGGAGCAGAAGGAGCACTATTTGAATCTTCGCCGCTATCGTCTGCGCGATGCCACCAACGTCTTCGCCAGCATCGACAATCCTCCCGTGCAGCTGAACGAGCCACAGCGGATCACCAGTGGCCCAACGCCTTTCTCCAATATCTCGGCCATTAATACGCTGAACAAAAGCTATGCCGCCGCCTCGGCGTCCACGGCGAACAATGCGTCTGCCTCCAAATCGGACAGATGGTGATTCCGACTGGAATTCCCTATATATATCTAGTTGTTATAGAATGGCCAATAAAGTTATTATACATTCGAAGGATTCTTACACCGATTCAATGTTTATATAGAATAGAATATATTTCAACCCAATTGATATTAAGCTGTAGGTTCAACAAATGGATCTTCCACTACTTTTTGACCACCTGAATGACATCCTCATCGGCCATTACATGGGCAATGCCCACACGCTGCGGCGAGTACTTCGTCGACGTGCCCCAGACAAGGGCGTATTTAAACTGTGCAGCCAGAGTCCTGTGGATGGCATGACACACGTGTTCCACACTGACACCCTATGGGGAGAGAAGACAGTGTTAGGAGAAGGTTAACAATTTGGTTGTGTGTAAACTTGCCTTTCTTAAAATGAGGCCATCGTCGAAGTCTGGAGGCGCACCAGGTTTCTTGGTGTACACTCGGATCAGCTGCAGAGCTTCCCAGAGGGCCTCCAGCATGTAATCCAGATTAAGCTTCATGTTACAGCTGACCACAATGGAGTTTGGCTGTCGTGCCAGGCGATCTACCTCCTCGATGGAGATCTGATCAATCTTATTGTACACATACAAGCAAGGCAGATAGACGCGATTGGCAGTGACCACGTCAATGAATTCATCCTCTGTGCAGTCCTCTCGGAACAAAACCTCCGCATTGAAAATCTTGAACGAGTGTAGAATCATTTGCACCATTTTCTCGCTGCACCTCGTCAGGGCACAGGTTGAATTGAAGCTCAGACCGCCACCCTTTTTCTGTTTAAAGTAAATGTTGGGTTTACGTTTGTTCAGTCGGATGCCCACAGATTCCAGCTCACGTTCGAGGAGCTCGCGATGGACATTCGGCTTCGTGGCGTCCAGCATCATAAGAACCAAATCGGCAGTGCGTGCGACGGCGATAACCTGTCGACCACGACCCTTGCCCTGGGCAGCACCCTCAATGATACCCGGCAAATCGAGCAGCTGTATGTTGGCACCCTGGTACTCAATAACGCCGGGAATACACGTCAGCGTGGTGAACTCGTAGTTTGCTTTGGTATGGAATAATTTAATAAAAAAATACATTTGTGTAAGCCGATTCAAAACTTACCCGCCTCCGATTCGGTTTTCGTCAGGGTCGACAACATTGTGGACTTGCCCACACTGGGGAATCCAATGAGCGCAACACGCGCATCTCCGCTCTTCAACACATCAAAACCCTCGCCCTTCTCGCCCTTTTTCGAGGGCTCCAACAACTGGGAGCGGTACTTGGCAAGCTTTGCCTTCAACAAACCCAAATGGTATTCGGTAGCTGCAAATGTTTGTGGAAATGGTAAATGGAAATTCTAACCCTAAATTCCGATGCTGTTGCCAGCAATGCGAATTTTGACGCCTTGTTGTCTGCGCCGGTTTTTGCAGTTGTCGCACAGCTCTCACCTTTGTTCTTTTGCGTGCGTGCGATTTCACGCTCGATCTCCGCAATCTTCTCTAGAATGCCCATGTTGTTGGTTCTGTGTGTGGTGGGCGCAGCATTAAGTTAATAACAATAATTCGGGTAGCTACTTCGTTCTTGTTGTTGTTTTAAAGTTGGACTTTTTAAGTTCCGAACTAGGGATGGGTAAAAGCATCGATATATGCTTAATATCGCCATATCGATAGCCGCTATGCGTGAAACATATCGATACGTTGCCGATACTTGCTTTCTTTCGAGCGCTAAGCAAAGTGTCAGCACTGATTAATTCAAAATTAAAATTGTTTTCTGTGTTTATTTTTAATATTTAATTGTAATTAAAAATTCATAAAATATACACAAATACACATATAAATACTGTTACAATTACAAGAAACAGCCACACACACAAATGACGATCGATTAATTACAATAGGTGAATAGAGTAGAGAGAGGATAGACTTAGTTAGAATTGGCATAGAAGCCATTACCATCGTTGCCCATAAATTCAGTCCAACGTTGTGCATCAATGTGATCCAACTCTGAGCACACCTCACCCGGTTGTAATGAGCGACAGGTGCATGTTATACCAATCCTGGTTATAATCAACTGCGATTCGTACTTGGGCAACGCGGGATCAGCGTCCACGAGGCGCTCACTCAGGCACTGCTTGAGGAATTGCTTGCGCAGCACGCGCAAGTTATCGGCGGTGTAGCCTGCAATAGATAAACATTCTAATAAAAGTCAATCTTTTAAATTAATGTGAAATTCTTCTCACTTTTATAGGCGCTAATCTTCTCTTCAACGCAGCTTAGATCCTGCGGCGAAAACAACGGTGGATACGCCTCTGATTCGCGTATATTGAGCACGAAGGCAAAGTCCAATGAGGAGCTCGCATTGCTGAGCGCCTTGAGCAGCACGCCAGTTGACGATATGGAAGCCAAGTACCAGTCTGATGGCGAGACGTTCTCTGGCGTAGCCGTCGCATCCTCGCCAGCGTTGTTATCTGTGGTGGAAGTACTAGAGAAGCCTGGAGTGGCAGCTTGTCTCTTGCGTCTCCTATAATGCGACTGCCTTCGGTTCTTACTGGAACTGTTGACCGCTGCCGCAGCGGCAGCGGCTGCTGCATCTGCTGCCTGCTCTTGCGCCTCGTTGTCTAACTCCAGATCCCACAGACTAAGTGGAGACTGGGCAGACTGTGGCTGACTGGTGGTGGTGCTACTCGTGGTGCTGCTGGAGTCGAGTGTGTCGCTGCGCACGTCTCGATTGTTGCCACTAGGATACTTGCTACGCAAGTGGATGGGACGATCGTTTTGATCCGACACCTGTGGTAGCTCATCGTTATACACCAGCTCGTACTCCTCCGGCATGCGCATGGGATTGGGATTATCCGCTGGAAGTGGCACAGGTCCGTAGTCCTTCTATTAGATTAAAATTGAAAATTATTTGTTCATTTTTTATTTTAATGTTTGCTTACAAATTCCTTGTAGGGTTCCTTCATATAACCACCCACAAAGCTGGGCAGCTCATTATCTGTATCTGATTCCGGCAAGAGCTCCGGCAAGGTATGCTTATGATGCTTCAAGTGCTTCAGAGGTCCTGGCTGTTGTTCAGCTTGATCAGCGCCCACCACCTGTCTAAGCAGTTGCTCCCGGTTGGCGAGCAGTTTTTTGAGCAGCTTAGGATGCTTTAAAGGCGACTGTTTGCCCGTTGGAGCGGGCCGTTGGGTGCGATTAAGCTGCACCTCCAGGTCATCAGTGCTAAACAGTACTGCGCCCGGTGGCTCTAGATGCCGTGCAATGGCATAGAGTTTCAGCACCGTGGATTCATTATAGCGCAGACGACAGGTGTCCGCACGTGCCTGAAGAATGATGTCGCTGTCGGGCACAAACTCATAGGCATCTCGGGCATTCGGCTTGTCCCGGCATTGCAGCTGCCAGTGGAGAAAGAAGTCGCCGCCAAAGCTTTGGGATATGGACACGCCTCCCAGTAGGCTGCTGGCACCACCAGCATCTGTCATCATGGCATTCAGTAGCGGCTGACCCGTGCTGCCATCCAGGATAGTTGTCTGTGAGTAGTAGTAGACCGGAAATCCTGGCCCAGTGTTGTACTTGACCATGAAGTCAGTGACATTGTCGCGGTTGAAATGACCCGGGACAATGGCGCTAACACATTCGCTGGCTGGGAATGTATAGTTCCAGATCATACTAAAGTTGTGTCCATCGTAGGCAAAGACGGTGCTGTTAAAGGCTGCCACGACTACATCGGAGATGCCATCGCCATTGAGATCGCTTAACACGGCTGGCACCATCAGACCCGATCTCTGCTGCTGATGCAGTGGCGTGAAGTGCTTCTCGCTGGTGTGGGCCATTAGCGAGAGCAAGCGAAGACTGTAAATGCCACCGGGCGTATTCTGGCCACCGGTGATCATAAGTAACAGCTCAGTTCCATCGGCTTGGGTAATCAGCTGAATGGGAACGAACATCTCCTCGCGATGTGGCGTCGGTATACTCCGAATGACTTTGCCCGTCTTGCCCGAAATGAGCTTTATGTGCCCCGCCTTGGACTCTTCGCGTTCCTCGAGATGCGCGGCTATTATTTCAGGCACTTCATCGCCATCCAAATCCCGCAGCACATTAATTGTATAGAGATCCATGACAATAGGCGAGTTTGTCTCAACTTCCAACTCATGGAACGTCCAGATAACACGACCAGTGCGTCCATTAATAGCAAATATCATCTGTAAGATTTTAAAATCATCAGCAACTGTTTAAGATTATCTTGTTGACTGACTTACGCCCAATCTTCCAGCTGCCAAGCAATCCATGCCTCCATCAAGATCGACATCCGCATTGCAGTGCAGCGAGAAGACGTTCGCCACACTCCACGATTGCCATAATATGGTACCGTCTCGTCCATTGATGGCCACCACGCCACCCTCACAAGGCACATCGTCGCCCTGCTGAGCAGATTTGCAACGCGGCAAGGGAATGCCCTCGTAGTGTATGTTGTCGTCGACGCCATACCCAAAAATGACATCCTTGATGCCATCGCCATTCAGATCCGATGCACGTAAGGGACTCTCACTGTTCATCCTGGCCAGACTGCGTGTCCACAGTGTCTGCATGCTGATTTGTGTGCAAGGCACAAATTCACTGCCCATTGAGCTGCCATAACTGTCGCTCGAAGCGCTCAATGACCCCAACTGCGCATCCCGGCTCCACCAATGATGGATGTTCTGTATTGGCGTTGGGAACAATGTGAGCATCAATGCTGCTAAGCTGAGTAGTGCACAGAGCACGGTGAGGGCAGCCAGCACATAGCAGAAGGACTCCCAGCATCTGCAACAGCGTCGACGTTTGTGCTGCTTCATGATGGGCGTGGAACTGCTGCCGGAACCGGAACTGTGTTTGCGACGTGGCGCCATCAAGGGACGCTTAAGGCCCTGCTCTTCACTGCGCTGTAGTTAAATGGGTAAAATGTTATTTAATTATTAATTCTATATTAAGCTATTTAAATTTAATGTTGCTTTACTTTAGGATTTATTTAAAAAGTTCTAACACTTTTAATTGCAACGAGAATTGAAGCCCACAGAAAGTTAACAAAGTACTTTTGAAAATTAATTAACAATTTACACACAGCTCAGTTAAAAGGAGAAAAGGGTTAATTCTCCGGACTACATTTTAAATTTATTAGCTGACTTTAACCAAGGCAGATTCTTGTTAAAAGCTGTTCCATATGTAAGTGTTTCTAGTTTCTAAACTTAGTAATGCTTTAATACCTACTGCATTTAATTAAACTACTTTGTGACTCACTTTGGCAGATCTGGCGTCCTTGATGAACACCTCGTCGTCGACATCATCGCTTATGTCCTCATCAATTGAAGAGTCCCGTATGGCGATGCGCTTGGATGGCACATATGGTCGCAGTTTGATCATTTTGGTGGGCCACGTTTCCAAGTAGTCTGCGTTCCGTGCTGCCCGTGAGGCAAACGCCGCCTAGAACGGTGTGTGTGTATATGTGTGGGTTTATTTTTGTTTTTTTTTTAATTCACAAAAATATTGTTAAAAGCATTTTATAAATTATTGTAATTAATTTTTGTGTGTTTTGCAGCAGCGGCAACAGCAACGAAATGCACTCTTCTGACTGTGTAAAAATCAATAACGACGTCACGACACTGCGCTGCTCAGCTGACCGACGGATTGGAGCATGCGCAGTAACTAAACCTTCTCCTCCCACCGATTTGCAATCTGTTACCACCCGAAGACGCCAATCGTTGGCAAAAACAACCACCGATTTATCAAATGGGCACCGCACACGTGCTCGGGACAACGGCGGCTACAGGTTTGTTTATCAACAATAGCGACAATGACGCACCACCTGGGCGCCAAAAGCAGCCATCCCTATCATTCGCACTCCCTCTCTCCATCGTTCCTTTCTTAGTTGAACTGGCAACTGTTGCTCTAAGTTGATGTCGCTTTTCGTTCTCCACAGTTCCCCCTCTTGACTCCCTAATTTGCTGGGCGCAGGAAACTCCCTTATTAACCATTTCGAAGGCAGTTCAATGGCCTCACATGGCGCTTTTATGAATGAGCCCAAAGTGTTGGTTGGCCTCAGACAAAGAGTGAGAGTATGTAGCTTCGGCTTGGGGGCTTGTAACTTTCCATTCAACAAACTTCCGCAATGTGGTTGGAAATGTGGGTCACACGGCTCGTTTGCAAACGCATGTTTCACTTTCGAGTGTGTGTGCTGTGTGTGTGTGTGTGTGTCTTGTGTGTGCCTTTGGGCTTTATTAATTCTTCAATAGAATTTATAATCTTTTGAGATTTTAGCGTCTAGTTAGCACTCTGATTATCTTTATTTGTATTACCTTAAGAAGCATCGTTTAAAGTCCTGAGCGACCTTCGTTTATATTTATAGCTCTTCGCTTGGCGTCACAGAATCTTATTTGCTTTCTAAAAGTTTTATATCATAATTTATTTGATAGAATTTCTATGACGTAACGCTTGTCAAAAAGTGCGCTAAACAACAATTACTATCACAAAAAAAAAAAAATTGCAACTATTCATGTTAAAACCTTTACGTTTCGTTTGCAATCCTCCCCAGCTGCCATCAGCAGAAACTAAAGAGCACCACTTAGCCATGCCAGTGGGGTGAAGATTGTGGAGAGGGGTTGTGGTTACTTGAATTCGGTTGAAAAGCGTGTACACTAAAGCAATCCAAGCAAGTACTTAGGTCAGGTCCAAAAGCAGCAGGAGCAAGCTCGGCTGCATTCGAATAAACTATAGAAAAATCAGCGGCTTTTTATAGTAAAGCTCTGAAAAGGGACGAGGGAGGGGGAGAGTGGGCGGTGGGAGGTGAGATTCATGGATTCTGCCGCAAGTTACTTAAGTGTGTTATTATCGCATCAGAGATAATTTAATAACGACGTTGATGACGAGTTCTTGTTGTTGCTGTTGCTGTTGCGGCAACGGAAGGCCAAAGGATGTGTTGCTGAAGTGTTGCGGCAAAGGCGCTGAGTGCTCACAGCTAGTAGGCGTGTCCAAAAGGCCGTATCCTAGGCAACACTGAAGAATGTGAAATCGAATACATATGTATATACGAGTATAAGCACACATCAGTACTCGTGTACTGTATTAAATACACAAAAATATACTTAGCTGCTTCAAGGTTACATGCATCTTGCCCCCTTCCAGGTGGCGGCGACATAGACTAATTCATTTTAATTATAAACTTAGTAGATAAAGTTGTCACACTTGAATAGGCTTGGTTTAGTAACTAAGTTTATACATAGAGTACTTTTAAAATCCACCACTAAACCATGTCATATAAATGATTTTTAGCTAGGCTTTCAAGACACTTTTGGGTTAATTCTGTTTCTTTTATTTCTTTTGCTTAAAATCTTATTTGTTTTCTTGTTAAAATTAATGTAGTGTCGACTCAGTAGAGTGTCCCCATTACTTATAGCTCTGAATAAATTAATATTATCTTACTTAGCAGCTGAACTTTGACGTCAGCAACATCATGTCATTATCATAGGATTGAATGCCATTAGTAGTCATTTGGCATTTTTTGGTATATCCTTTAGCAATGCAACCGAGTGCAGCAAAATGTTGGCACTGTTGTTGCTGCTGCGACAAGTTGACCCTTGGGAATAACACTTCAGAAGTTGTTAGCTTGTTAGTCGCTTCGAAACAAGCCAATTGATTGGAAAAACTAAAGAAACGTTTTGCTTTCTTTCGATTTCCACAAAATTTTCCCTCAATGGCAATCAATAAGTGAATGCGGTAAAAAACTCAACAGAAAACTAGCTAAAATAGTGAGGGGGAACCTACGAAATAGTGGCGAAAGTGGAGGATTCTAGCTCATTATTGCAGTAACAATTGCAATTACAATCACGATGATGATGATTACGATGACGACAGAGACCGAGCAGATTATGTAGAAAGGCAATGCCAAAGTACTCGACGAAATTATGTTAAGTGACTGTGACAAGAACAAACAGACAGATGCTCTGCACTATGTATGTTCGCATACAAATTTATATATATACATGCAGCTATATATACTGGTATTCCCAGCTGACTGCATTAAAGACATTTTCCTTAGTCCCTTCATGGATGTTCTAAGACCTTTCACTTTTATATATAGTACTAGTCGCATGGATTTTCAGCGACTCAACCACATTGTCTCAATAGCACACACACACAGATGCACTCCCTCACAAACACAAAGATAGACACCCATCGCTGTGTCATACATCCTGCATCCTGCGCCTTTCGTTGGTGAAATTCTTCATCGTTTCGTCGCCTGGCAACGTTTTAAATTCAAATTCCTTCGTCCTAACCGTCAGTTGTCAGCGAAGCTTCGAACTGCAAAGACGTTCAAATCGGGAAAAAAATATCTTAATTCAAACTGAAATAACTTAAATTAAAAGTGTGGCAAATTTAATGAAATTTATAGTTTTTAAAAAACTATAATTTAATTGTTCATAAAATATTAAACTAACTAAAAAGCTACAATACATATAAATATATTTACATCATGTCGTTATTGCTGTCAGTGTTTAGCTGATGTTACATAATCAGACTTAAGATTTGAATATCTCCAAAGTGAATTTAACACAGAATTAAAGCTTATTGTGTTTTTAAATGTTTTAAAAGTTGTTCAACAATATCGAGAGTGAGTCATTTTACACCAAACACTTAAGAAAAGTAACAATATGAAGTTAACTCAGTAAATGTGCATAATTTTTTAACAAATTTAGCAATCTTGAGCTTAAGGTTTAAAAAATTTAAACATCTTTAAACAAGGAAGATTTGTGTATGCTGCTAAGTCTTAAAGCTGTAATAATTTACTAGCTTAAATTAAATTATTTTGAAACTGTCCCTTATTCTTATACTTCTACTATTTTTTCTATAACACATAAACAATTTTTGTAGCTTAATTCAAATTTAAATATTATATCAAAACTTATCTTTTTCTTAAAATAGGTTTTCTGATTTAAAATACAATTAGCACAAGTTTAATTTCTTTATCAACACATGTTTTTTTTTTAAGAAAAATACTTGAAGGAAATTATACAACCATAAATTAAATGTCAGAGGGTTAAAGATATTTGACAGTTGATCACTGCCCCTTTAGCTCATTAAATCAATTTTCTTAAATTAATGCAATTTAATGAAAATGCAAATTAATAAAATAATTAAACCGTGTTAATATCTTGCCCTAATTACGCTTGATTTGTAATGGTGCTACTGCAAGCAATGACGTCTTTCGGATGAGTACTCTACTATGTACCCTTCTGTGTACTCCCTGTACCCTGTGTCCTGTACCCTGTACCCTGTACGCTGTACACTGTACCATGTGCCATACGTATTGTCCTTGTCTAATGCGCCTTCAATCTCGCCGTGTCGCGCTCAATGGGGCACAGTTTCTGTGGCATTGCCATCTCTAGGTTGCAGCATCAGCGGCATCGAAGGCACACAAAAGGCGCATGGGGCCACTTAAACCTGCAGCGTTCCCTGTACACACACACACGCACACACACCCCCCTTGCACCTCGTGAGGCACTCTTCGAGTGGCTTTAATTGTGAATTAAGTCGGTATTGTGGCCTCCACGTGTAGACAGAATGGAACAGAGCGAAAGGGGAAGAGAGCAAATATTAGTGACTAGATAGACAGGGAATGGGTACTAGGGTTTCTTGACAGGGTTGCCAATGCCGAGGCTATTGTGCAGGAAGTGTGGCCAACTGTCTCCGCCATTGTCCTTTGTTTCACATTTTATTTACATCGTTAGGCAACATAATTGTTGCTATTTTCGTCCATTTTCCCTTCAGTATTTTCCAAAAAGCTCTCGATTCATTGTCAATGACAGTGACACCGTTCGAGAGTTTTGCTTTGATTCAACAACAAGGTCATATCACGGTCAAAGATCCTCACATATATGCTTTTGTCACCTGCAGAGTGAACGAGATAGCAATATATACTTGAAGTCACAGCCATGGTCGCACAAATAATCCTGCTAGTCATCTGCTGCATTTGTCTCAAACACTATGCCAAGGGTGAATTTCAGTAAGTATCTAAAAATATGTCCATAAAGCGAATTAATTCCCCTTTCGTGATGTCAACAGACAAAGTCTGGCCATAACCGATATTCTGCCGGAGGACATAAAGCGTTATGATAAAATGCGACCTCCCAAAAAGGAGGGACAGCCCACAATTGTTTACTTCCATGTGACGGTCATGGGCTTGGACTCCATCGACGAGAACTCAATGACCTATGTGGCTGATGTGTTCTTTGCTCAGACCTGGAAGGATCATCGTCTCCGTTTGCCCGAGAACATGACACAAGAGTATCGATTGCTTGAAGTCGATTGGCTTAAGAATATGTGGCGACCAGATTCCTTTTTCAAGAATGCCAAATCGGTGACATTTCAAACGATGACCATACCCAATCACTATATGTGGCTCTACAAGGACAAAACCATACTGTACATGGTCAAGTTAACTCTGAAACTATCCTGCATCATGAACTTTGCCATTTATCCACATGATACACAGGAGTGTAAGCTGCAAATGGAGAGCTGTAAGTTTGTTTTCATTTAAAATGGTCATAAAATAATTTTTTTAACATTTAAATTTATCGTTTTTTATTAATTACTACCAATTCTCTTCAGTATCTCATACAACTGATGATCTGATCTTTCAATGGGATCCCACCACGCCCCTTGTTGTCGATGAAAACATTGAGTTGCCCCAAGTGGCGCTGATACGCAATGAGACCGCGGACTGCACACAGGTGTATTCCACTGGAAATTTCACCTGCTTGGAAGTAGTTTTTACATTAAAACGTCGTCTAGTTTATTATGTATTCAACACATATATACCGACTTGTATGATTGTGATTATGTCGTGGGTTTCGTTTTGGATCAAACCGGAGGCTGCACCAGCGCGTGTTACGCTGGGCGTGACGTCACTGCTCACACTGTCCACGCAGCACGCTAAATCGCAGTCCTCGTTGCCGCCAGTGTCCTATTTGAAAGCCGTGGACGCATTTATGTCCGTCTGCACAGTGTTTGTATTCATGGCACTGATGGAATACTGCCTGATCAATATTGTGTTGAGCGACACGCCCATACCAAAGCCTATGGCGTATCCCCCTAAGCCAGTGGCGGGCGAGGCGGGCAAGAAAGAGGCAGAGGCGGGAGGTGGATCACAGCCCGGAGGCAGCAATGCCGCAAACAATAAGCAACCGACGATGCTGCCGCTGGCGGACGAGAAGATCGAGAAAATTGAGAAGATATTTGATGAAATGACCAAAAATAAGCGAGTGAGTATGGAAATCTTTACTTAATCAGTGATTGCTTCTTGTTTTCTTTTAATTCCAAATTAAATTAATTTATATTACTTAGATTGTAACAACCACGCGGCGTGTGGTTCGTCCACCTTTAGATGCCGATGGTCCCTGGATACCGCGACAGGAATCACGCATTATATTGACCCCGATCATCGCACCACCGCCACCTCCTCCTCCGGCACCGGAACCAGAGCTACCAAAGCCGAAGCTAACACCCGCTCAGGAGCGTCTTAAGCGCGCAATTTACATAGATCGATCTTCGCGTGTGCTTTTCCCCGCGCTCTTTGCCAGTCTCAATTGCATCTATTGGATTGTGTTCTACGAGTATCTGTAAGATACGACAACAGCTCTCATGTAAATATGGGTCTATCCTGGTAGTAAAACCCTCAAATCTCTCCTTATGAAGTGTTAATTGTTCGCAATATACTACTTACACATACCGATATATAAATTTATGTATTTACTTCTAAGTCAATGAATTTTAAAGTGAGAAAATTACGATATCTCTAACGAATTAATGAATGATTAATGATTAATGCGAGTATACAAATTCAATTCCTAAATGCTTAATGTTAAAATTTCAATGGTGTTGTAGCTGTAGTCTTAAACTAAATCATAATTTAATGTCTTAAAATGCTTTTAATTGTAAATAAAGTAAAGTAATTAAACACATGTTTGTTATTTAATGCCAAAAGCTTTCAAGTTTGAAAGGTGGCGCCAAATTGAAAGCTCTTTGTGTGTACAAAGCTTTTTAAGTGTGTAATGCGCATGTGCGCAAAAAGCAAAAAGCTTCATGGCTAGGCGGAAAATTCAAAACAATGAACCCCTATGATAACTAAAACTTTTAGTTTATACATATAAAATGAAAGACCGACAGGCGGACACATGTGTTCGCTTATTATTTGCGTTTAAATTTATTCAGTAACATTTTCTCGTACAATTTTCTCAGCCATTAGGCAAATGCATGCATATCTCGTACGAACACTTTTTTCATTTGACTAGCAAATTTTTACTTTTTTGTGTTACATGTTATTATAGTTTTATTGCTGTTGTTGCTTTTCCTTTTAAAGGTGTCAACAGCTGGTAAACAATGGTGGGCAAAAATAAAGTCAAATATGAAAAGAGTTAAAAGAAGCAAAAAGATTTCTATCTTTTGCAGTTGTCAAACAACTTGGGCCATGTCTGCATGAATACCCAATTAATTATGTTGGTCACACGCTCCACACTTTTGCTTTTCACGGTCGTTAGTGACGCCAAACACAAGACCCCCAAATGAGCCCACAGATGAGCCATAAAAAAAAAGTACGTCAGAGTGGGAGACGGAGAGTAACCAATCCATAGATCATTGATTTATTTGAGGCATGGAAAAAAAGAAAGGTGAATCAAATCTACATCTATGATGATAAAACTCGAGTTTGTGGCTTCAGTCTTTTGTGCGACGCGATCTAGATTTGTCTGTATGTAAAACTGACCGATCACAACTGAAACGATGCCACAGGCTTGGTATCCATCGCCATATACAAATAGTGCCTCAAGGATTTCGGCAGAAAACTTTGAATATGTGGAATTTCCCCATCTTGTATTCAAATCTTTTTAAATATAATGGTTTTTAGACTCTAGTGTTGAGACCTTTGTTTTTGAGTTGCTTAAAAAGTTTGTATTGATAATTAGTTTTGCATTTTAAGTAGGCCAAAAAGTGTTGTGGGGAAACCACGTTAACTGCATGAATCATCCAAAACAACATTGACGAGTGCTCAAACGCAACAATATCAACATAAACAACAAATAAATACTGAGTAACTGAAAAACCGACGAAGGTTGCGCAAAATTTTGACTGGGGATTACCTGAGTGTTGAGTTTGTAGTGCGCCAATATGTCATGTGGGCGTGGTTGTCGTATGTTGTACATGAGCTAACAATACATGGGTTCAATGTGAGTTATTTTCGAAGGTGCGTAGAATTAAACAGAGAGAAATTTCTTAGGAATAGGTGTTAGGGTAATAATAGTGGTAATTGACATTTAAAAAGTAGCAATAAAAACATGGAATTCAATAAAAACAAGTTGTCTGAACATCACTTGAAACCATTACAGTTAATTACAGAACTTGAACATTTAAAGCCCAACGTACTCGACGTAGCGACCCATTAAGATGAAAAAAAGCGCTTCGCTTGAAGAAAGTAAAGACCCAGTAAGTCTCTTTGACTGTTTTTTTTTTTGGTTTTTGTTTTTTTTTGGTTTTGTTTTTTACCTTCACGGTCTTAA
Organism: Drosophila dunni; assembly: GCA_018152125.1. Lineage (NCBI taxonomy): Eukaryota > Metazoa > Arthropoda > Insecta > Diptera > Drosophilidae > Drosophila > Drosophila dunni. The sequence continues at coordinate 161,975 of JAECXC010001197.1, read as the reverse complement.
GTCCCCACTCTTTTACACAAAAGCAAAACGAAAGCACCCCAAGCTCAAACTCAAACTCAAAGCTGCCTGACGCCTCCGACTTTGTCTCGGAGTCTTCCACGACGACTGACTCTGCGACTGCGACTGAGCTGTTGTTGTTGTTGTTATTGTTGTTGTCTGCTGTGTCGTTTTGTCTTTTGCAGTTTCAGTTTCAATTTCAGTCGAACTCGGGCAGCAACGGCATACGGAAGCAGCTGCGGTGCAGATAAAAATACCATTTTCAAATTTTTGAATACCAAATTCACTGAATTTAAGTGTAAAACCAAAAATCAACAACAATTACCAAACATACAATTCTGCAGTATTGTTGTTGCCAGTGAAATCTGAAATGTTTGTTGTATTTTGTTGCGAATACGTAATTCGTAATTCGTAGTTCATGCCGATTTCGCAACACTCCGAAGCAAAGGAAAATAAACAGATAAATAATTAAATAAATATTACAACATTTAATCAACAAGACGCTCGCGACAATTAACAGCTCTTAAACATTATCGAATAAGAAAACATAAATATATATAAAAAACGAAAAAAAGTGCAAGTCTTTTTTTATTAATATTTTTTTTTAACTCGGCGTTTTAACACTTTCATTTTCATTGGTCGTCGCTCGGCATCGTAACGTTTCGTTAAGTTCGTGGTCGTCGCCGTCATCTTCAACGTCGTCGGTAGCTTCGTTGAGTTGTGTTAAATAACAATAAACAAAAACGAGACCGACAATAAAAACAAAAGCAATTTACTACAAATTTGAAATTTTATTGCAAATGATTTGCATTTTGTGCAGTTCATAAAATTTGTTTGTTGCTTGAATCGAAAATGCATTTAAGTGCATATTTATTGCTGTGCCTAGGTCAGTATAAGAAAATTGACAAATGCTTCATGAAATATGTTGGAAGCGTGTTATAATACATTTTCCCTGTGTGTGTGCGTCTGTGTGATTATTATTGTTAATTTGTGCTAATGTGCGGATGTTCCAAATTTGTTGATTATTGTCCCACAGTCAAAACAAAAGACTTAAGCAACGAACTTGAATTTATCGCATGTGTGAAATGTTTAATGACAAACAATTTAAGTCAAAACCATAAACAAGTCAAGTGATATTTGAAATTATTTCAACACTCAAGTGTAGCAATATTTTTTACAGTTAAACTTAGATCGCTTATCGTTCGTTATTGATACAGATTTATGTGTTTATTTATTTATAGTTGTGAAAGTTAAAACCCTAAGCTCAAGTTCAAATAGTCGCTGTCTTTGTCGAAATTTAATGAGCCAAATCAAATGCGCGTTCAAACCAAAAACGTGACTAAGTCTGCAACTTTCTTTGGGCAACAGCAGCAACTGCTGCAAAAATCTTCCGCCACGTGACGTCACAAAAACCAAAACCAGTTGCCCAAAATGCAAATTACCCGCATGTCCAAGGCCAATCAAATTGTAGCTCTGCGAACAGTTGTCCGGCTACCGTTGAGCTCGTTGATCCACAGGCTTAACCGCACTAAAACACAAACGCGCACTCTTGCCATACGTGTTTGTAAGTGTCTTTTTGGTATTACCGCAACGTCGCGACTTCGGCCTATCCATACATACATATGTATTATGCAATTGCTTTTCAAAACAGAGAAAAAATGTTGGAGCTGTCATCGCTCGCTGCACAAATTCAAACTTCTCTTGCTCTTGGTGCTCTTTGTTGTTGTTGTTGTTGTTGTTGCTTACAGCGTCTAAGATTTAATAATACATTTATCTGCTGCTTCGGAAGTTATTGCTGCTTTTTTCTTTAGTTTTATTGTCGTAGCACGCAAACGTTGCTCAATTGCAATTTTTCCCGCTGCGCAGACAATTCAATTTCCCCAGCCGGTTAGCCGGGATTTTCACTTTCGTTGGCAGAAAACAGCTGGCGAAGTGCCTGATTTATTTGGCTATAAGTTAGGGAATTAGCTTGTTTGTGAGAGTGCACACAATAGAATACAAAATTTGCAAATAAATTACAGCAATTAATTATATGTATTATTTATTTTAAATGCAATAGTTAGTTTTTATAAATTCTTCCCTCTAAATCGTTGTATATATTAATTGGCTTACATAAATAAAATGAATCGTTCAACGTTTATTACTTAGAAAACTAATTTTCGAAATTACAGTATATTAAACACGAGTATTGTTAGCAATGCCAATATATTTTATTATTGACTGTTGACTAGTTAAAGCTGGAAACTAATTAAAGCTGAATTAATAACTATAAAACCTAGTTTAAAATTTAATTTTATTCTTTTGGAAGCGGCCTAAATTTGAAAATCATTTTCAGACGGCTTAATTTTTTGCTGCTTTTGAAAGTGACACAAAGTCGGGCACAAACAATCGTCCAATTGTGTGCCTATGCGAAGTGTGCTTAGTGCTTTTGCCAGTGAGGGGCATTCACTTTTCATAAGAAATCATTTCTATATATATGTGTATGTGTATGTGTGGCAAAAGGCTTTTTGTATAATTGGCCAATATTTCATTGTGTAGAGAAAAATACAAAACTACAACATGAAACTACAACACAAAAAAAATGACTTCAAAAAGCATTGCCATTGGTATGGGCAATTTTATTCCCAAGTGAAAGTGACAAAGTTGCAGTGCACACCTCGAAAAATGTTAATGAGCCACCGAGCGGCGCATAAGAAAACAAAAACAAAACCGAAACACACACAACAACAACAACAACAACAATAACAGAAAACAGAAAAATACAAAAGATACAAGTCCAACTGTAAGAGCTTAACCCAAATTAAGTTGCGAGATAATCAATTTTGAAGAGTGCGAGGAGAAATCTTAAATCGACCTTGAGCTTCGCTCTCTGCATACAGAATAAGTTTGAGGATTCCTCAGTAACGCTCATGTGTGTGTGTGTGTGTGATTTTATGGAGCGAGGAACCAAAGCGAATAATTGCAAGTCATTCGCATTGGTTACGAACTCCGATTATGTCACGGCACAACTAAATAAACATTAAACGCTTCAGTTGCGGATATGCATGGACAGTAATCACTGGGCAAAAGGGGGAGTAGGGCGGAGGATGGAGAAGGAGGCAGACGGAGGCAGACGCACAAATGCCATACTTTCTCATTTTTATTTTGTTGTAAAACATTTAGTTTTTGTATTTTTTTAGCTACAGAGGCATGTAAAGCCAATTTGTAGCATTACTCAACTCGAAATAGAGTTTTGCATAAGGCAAACGCTAAAGTTTCGAAAACTTGGCTTAGGTCAGTTTGTTACCAAGCAGAATATTTGCGACTTTCAGAGTATAGAGAAAGGTATATTAACCAACTTGAATAACCAGCTTATATTAGAAATTATTATAATTTATGAGGTAGGAACTAGTAGCAAATAGTTTTTCTGTGATAGGAAAATCTTGGATTTATGTTATTTGCTGTCGAGTTTAAAATCCTAAATATGGGGCTAATATTGGTTTACTATCTGGTTTATATGAATCGATTTAATTGTATTTTGAATTTGGTTGTAGTTATTAATATAAAATTATTTTTAAGAATCAGTCAAGTAGTGCCTCAAGCACCGTGAAGTTAATTCCTATATTGAATAAATATAAATTACAGCACTTGGCGCTTCCTGTTTGGTCTATGGCGATGTAAACACAGAGGACGATGAGCAGCCGATGCATTTGACAAATGATGGTAAGTGCAATAAATGGCAATTCAGTTTACACGGACATTCATAACTTTAACTATTAAGGCAGCGTCTTTCTTTCAGCCCAAGCTGCACGATGCTCGACTCGGGAGGCAGCTAACGGATGACTCCGAGTACGGTGGCAGTAGTTTGAGTAGCAGCAGCATCAACAGCAATGCCAGCGAGGATGATGATGAGGAGGACGACATTGAAGGCTCCAGTGAGTACTACGACAGCGACGAGGAGCAAAGTGAAGGCAGCAGCAGCGATGCCAGCAGCAATGAATCTTATCCACGTTTGCTGTCGCCTTCGACATTTCATCGTATCTCAGAGACGCTGGGTGCACTCAACACGGTGGGGCACATGCTCGTGGATATGACACGAGGTGGTCAGGAGGCCAAGACAGAGAATGCCAGTAACAGCACCACCAATACCGAAAGTAGTCCAAGTAGCAGCCCTACAACCACAGAGCTGAGTTCCACAACCAGTTTGGGTAGGGCTGAGCCACTGCCTGGCATCTCTGGTAAGCTGCTGGGTGCATCGACTACACTGTCAGCTAACAGTTTGCTGCCAGCGGGTAAGCCAGCCAATCTGAGTGCCATACCGGTGGCCACCAAACGCATTGGCCAAGAGGAGACACCTGGCAAGCCAATGTTCGTGGAGAACAAGGAAGTCAAGCAGCAGAAGAAAAAGCGCAAGAAGAACAAAAACAAGCAGAAGCTCAAGAAGCCCAACGAGGACACGCTACAGGCCACTCCACAGTCCCTGCAGAAGATTAAAATTCCGACCACACCACGCACCACCACCACTAGCCCCATAAGCAGCAGTAGCAGCACAACCATTTCCACCACATTGCGACCACTCGATCAACTGGCTTTGGCTAGCGACGATGCAGGCGAGGCCAAGGATGTGGAGAACTACTGTAAGACACCCAGTGGTCGTCCTGGTCGTTGCGAGGATCTCAGCAGTTGTCCAGCTTTGCTACTCAATCTGAGCAGTTTGCGCGAATCTCTCTGCTTCAAGAGCCTCTTTGTACCCGGTGTCTGTTGTCCTCTCTCGGCGGCTGCTTCCTCGGAGAGCTCCACAGTGCTGACTACACAGCGTCCACTGCGACTGACCACAAAGCCACCGGCAAGCACAACTACAGTGGCCGCCACCACCAGACGTACCACTCCGCGACCCACTGCTCGTCCCAGTTCCAGACCAACATCTGGCCTGGTGCTTATACCGCAAAAGAAACCATCGACCACTACAACCACAACCACTGAGGTGCCACTGGAACCGGAGGATCTCGATGAGATCGCCAACAATATTGTGGATCCCGATGAGTGTGGTCAGCAGGAATATTCAACGGGTCGCATTGTCGGTGGTGTCGAGTCTCCCAATGGGCAATGGCCCTGGATGGCAGCCATCTTTTTGCACGGTCCAAAGCGCACTGAGTTCTGGTGCGGTGGCTCATTAATTGGCTCCAAGTACATTCTGACTGCGGCGCATTGCACGCGCGATTCCAGACAAAAGCCGTGAGTAACAAGCAAAAAATGTAATAAATAAATCTGTTCATGGAATTTTCCTATTAAATGCACGTTCAGTTTCGCTGCGCGACAGTTTACGGTGCGACTGGGTGACATTGATCTGTCCACGGACGCAGAGCCCTCGGATCCGGTGACCTTTGCCGTCAAGGAGGTGCGCACCCATGAAAGGTGAGCGGTTAAAAGATCTTGAAATAAATTTCAATATTAATCCATTTAATTCCTCTTTAGGTTCTCCCGCATTGGCTTCTACAATGATATTGCCATTCTTGTACTGGATAAACCAGTGCGTAAGTCCAAGTATGTCATACCCGTTTGTCTGCCGCGGGCAGGAAGAATGCCGCCAAAGGAGCGATTGCCTGGACGCCGAGCTACTGTGGTTGGCTGGGGCACCACTTACTATGGTGGTAAGGAGTCCACGAGTCAGCGGCAGGCAGAGCTGCCCATTTGGCGTAACGAGGACTGCGATCGCAGCTACTTCCAGCCCATAAATGAGAACTTCCTTTGTGCTGGCTACTCTGATGGAGGTGTTGATGCATGTCAGGTGAGCTTAACTTGAGATGACCCACAATTTTTGATATTAATTATGGATATTTGTATTGAAGGGTGACTCTGGTGGACCGCTAATGATGCGTTATGACTCGCACTGGGTGCAACTGGGTGTCGTCTCGTTTGGAAACAAGTGCGGCGAGCCTGGCTATCCCGGAGTGTATACTCGAGTCACGGAGTACCTCGACTGGATACGCGATCACACGCGGGACTAAGCGACTTCTTAGTTGTAACTGTAACTAGGTTTATATACTCGCTAGTCTATGTACGTTTAATGTTCTCCCAAACTTTCTCTCAGTCTCTGCCTGTCACTGTCGCTGTTTATATTTATTAACCGCTAAACATATTGCAGTCCAATTGTTTACCATATTAGTTGTGTATAGCATTTGTTATGTAAATTATTTAATCTTAAACGAAAATAAACACATGTTTCCAAGTGAACGGAATGCCTCAAACCTCAATATAAAAGTAGAACTAATGCAGTTTTGCTTTAGTCGGTCAAGGTAGCTCAAAGATGTTGTGGAAGCCGCACTGTATTCACATTTATATATTGTTTATAGTAGTCTTTTCACTCACTAGTAAGTACATGTGTCAAGTAGTTGACCTCTTTTTACTTGATCTATTTTTATTTTGTAGTGCAGGCTCGATCACTTATGACCTGTACGAAGGAATGTGCTAAGTTCAGTTGCAGTAGACGCGTAAAGCGTCCTAGTCAATGTACTCGTATGGGAGAAATCTGTTGCACAAGTATTGGCTGGTAATCATAAACCAGTATTTTGTTTAATCCTATTTTATAACTAATCCTGCAAGCTATTTAATTACCTGATAATCTTTATAAAATCCATATGTTACAAACATTCGCATGTGTTATCAATAGTTTCGTTGGAATTCACTCTTTGCTCACCAAAGGTATGAATAAGCAGCACAAACGTAAAACACATGCGAAGTGTATAGGGGAAGTAGAACAGCTGTTGTGAGTCTTTTGGAGGTTTACCCGCTTTTTTGTTGTTGACTCAGTTTCAGTACTCGAAAAGTTCTCACAGCTGGCTGATGCCGGCAACGCGCTAATTTTTTTTCGCTTTTTCGTGGAAGTGGATTGTTTAATTTCCTGTGTATAAACAGAAGTTGTATTAGTATATAAATATTATCGTATGTCAAACTCGAGATACTGTTCAAATTGGTGTTATAAATTATTGATTTTAGATTCTATTACGTTTGATAACGAAACTCGTGTTGTTATTGCCGCTCCGCGTGCGACAAAAGCTTTCAGTGTTTTGTTTAGAAAGAAAGAGCTTTCAGCGCTCGCCTAACGCGTGGTAAGTGAGAAAGAGACAAATTTGGTGAATGCTTAAGAGAAAAGCCGCATGCTCTCGGGTTAGAGGTCAGATAGGGTAAGCAACTTAAATATCTGCAATGCAAATAATTCAGCAATTGGTCTTTATAAAGTAAATGAATGTTAAAAGTTCAATGTTTTCGATTTTAATTTATTTTTCCTACATTTCCTTGTGCTTTTGCCAAATGAGGGCCCACTAATTTTGCATAGCGGAATCAAATATTTTATGTGCGCCTTTAAAGCTTTTAGTACATTTTCTGTTTACCTCCATTATGTTAAACAAAAGCTTTGGAGAGCTTTCTGTTAATGTTAAGTCTAGTTTAGCACTACAAGCTTATGCTTTGTTTTGCTATTTAGTGTTTAGTTTAATAAAAACTATTATTTGGTAAAACTGTATACGCAATAGAATTTAGAAATGAAATTTAGGATTAAAACAACTCAAATTAAAAAAGCATTGCTTTAAATTTTTGAATATAAAATTGCAAAAAAGCAACTGTTCCCGCCCGGGTTCGAACCGGGGACCTTGTGCGTGTGAAGCACACGTGATAACCGCTACACTACGGAAACTGTTGGTGCACGATCGGTTTAAGGTAGATCAAAATGAGTGGCAATGGAAAAACTCAAATATATTTGTAAATTCTTCAACAAAATTACAATTAATATTTTTAAATTTATAAAAGAGCAAATCTAATAGACTACATTATAAGTAAAAGGGGAAAAAGTAAAAATAAAAGATCTGTTCCCGCCCGGGTTCGAACCGGGGACCTTGTGCGTGTGAAGCACACGTGATAACCGCTACACTACGGAAACAACTTGAGCTTTGCTAGCCTAAAGTCAGTCTATAGACTTTAGTAAATAAACACTGTGTAATGCTATAAATTTGTTCAGTTTGTCAAGATTCCCCGTTACTCCCGCACGCTACTAATTGGCATCTGAACCGCCCACCGCCCACATTCAATTGGTTCACAATTGTCGGCAATGTGAAGCATTCGAGGCATTTAGCTGAGAAAGCAGAGAAAGCTGAGAAATGCCTGACTGGTTGCTGGAAACATGCACACAGATTACTAAGCCGAGGCAATGTCTCTAGGAGGGCCACCTTTAAATAAATTTGCCCACGCTGATCCTTAATTAAAATTCCTATTGTCTGTTCTATGGCCAGCATAGATTTCGTTTTATTCTTCGTCTGGTCCCTGGTTGTGCTTCAACTTCTACTTCTACTTCTACTTCTACTCCTGCTGCTGTTGGCGCACAATTAATATGCAGCACAAGAACGATTCGTAGTAACTGCTCGCACTCGTTATAATTACGCATTTAAATTGGCACAAAAGGTTGAGCCGCATAAAACTGAATGGGGATATAGGGAGCTGAGCTGAACTGGTCTGAACTGGGCTAAACTCAGTTGAGCTGTGCTGACTGAACAGAACTGGACTGGACGTTGAGCTAGCTGTAGAGCTCTCTGGACTACTCTAGGGTGTCTGTGTGGGCAGGCTGGTTTGCCCCATAAATTTGGGTCAATGGGAAAAACGTCAGAATTGAGTAATTACAACATAATTTTCAATTTTGCAGTTTACGTTGTAAATTAATTTGCGGTCGACATTTGCCAAACTGGCCGCGCATTGTGCCCACTCTGACGTTGCCATACCCTTCGTACCGGCGTGCCAGCCCGAACCGCAGCCTCGCCCACTCGTACATGTACATCCACATCTATATCTACATCTACAGATTCAATGCTGCCTGGACTGATGAAGCGGCACGGAGAAAACAATTGTGAATGGGTGCGGCACTTGGCTCGGTGGGGCTGGTCTTGGCTTGGGTTGGACTGGGTTGGATTGCTTTGGTTTGGGTTAAGCTTGGGTCTGGGGGCTTCACAACAATTATAGCAACAATTAAGGGGCAGCTGGGCGTTCATTGGATTTGTGTGTATGAGTGGATGAGGGGGGTAGCAAATGGGGCAGGGGCTGTCGTTTGTTGTGCATAATTAATTTGCAGTTATTTTGCACGTTAGCGTGTATTTTTTCTACCCAGAGAATAAGGAAGAAAGGGGGGAGAGAGGGAACATTCTGTGGGGGGTCTGGCAAAAAGCTGTTTACGATTTTACAGTTGAGTGAATTTTAATTGAAAAAAACTAAAAGACAAGCAAGTGTCAACGACACATGCGAAGAACCAGTGAATGCAGCACTAGGAAAGCGGGGCAATAGGCGAATAGGGGAAAACAAAGGATAGGATAAGGGGGAGTGGGAAGGGGCGAAGGAAGAAAAAGGCAGTTCACAACAGCTGCGACAAGAATCATGTGGGTGGCTTATGTAGGATGCAATAAAAAATTGACCCGAAAATGTGTAACAAATGCTGTGACATATTTTCGCAACGTTACCCCCTCAGTTCATCGACACCCTCGAACCCCACCGGCATCGCCATCGCCACAGCCACTGACTCAACCGACCCCGCCCCTGTGCTGGCCCCTTTGACGCCCTAATGCCGCCATTCCGATACCCGCTGCCAATGATCCTGAAAAGAGCATGTGAAAAAGAGTCGCAAAGGGTGTTTCAAATGGTTTCGCTTTGTAGTTGGGGCGGCCGTCTTTTGGGCAGGAATGAAGGTCGGAGGGGGGCATGGCAGGGGAGGGGTCTTCTGGTTGTGTGGCACATATATGAGTGTAGTGAAAATCGGTTTCGGGCAACATTTGTTTTGGGCTACAGCACACAAATGCTCAGAAATGAATATGGCAAAAAGTAAAAGAATAAACTACAACAAAATGAAATGAAACACAACGAGACGAACAGAAACGAAATGAAATGAAACCAAAAATAAGCACACAACAAAAAACAAAAAAAATAAGAAAGGCAAATGGCAAAAATCTGTAACTGTAACTGCAACATGGCATGAACTTAATCTGCTGCCGATTGTTTTTGTTGCCAAGGGTTTTTCGGGTTGGATGGGGTTGGGTTGCTTTGGTTTGCTATGGTTTGGGTTTGTTGCTCAATTTGTACACTCGCATATGGCAGCTACTTTCCGCCGGGCAGCAAAACTGTAAGAGGGGCGGCTGGGGCTGCGGGGTAGTGGAGAGTGTCAGCAGAGAGAGAGACGCGCGACCAACACCAATTCAAACCAAATACGCCGCATTTTCAATATTGCGGCAACAATTTTCATCGTTGTTTGTATTTGCAAGTTGCTGTAATAATGAAAGCAACGATTGGGGCGTGTTCCCGTTTCCTCTCTCTCACTCAATTCCCGCAACTTTAACCCCCTCCCTGCAGCCCTATCTTAATATCGCACTCTTTGCTAACGCTTAACATGGGTTTCGGGTTGCGAATCGGCCAAATTGCGGATTGTGGATTGCGGATTGCGGGTCATGGGCATTACGGGGAGTGGAGACTTCAGGGACTGTTCAGGGAGGGTGTTCATTTAATTGAAAACAAGGCGGTGGCACTTAAAGTGAAACCGAAAACAGATGGAAACGAAAAACTTACAATAATTGCTTCGATGCGAATGCCCTTAAATCGACTTGAGAATTGAGTTCATCCGGCAAACGGACTTGTAATCAGCAGATAAAGTTCCTTTAGGACTCATACACACAAACACACACACACAAACATAGACATTAACCCAGGGAAACCAAAGTGTGCAGCTAATGAATTCTTTATTGAGTTAAATATTAAGTTATCGAGCTATTTCCTTAATTAAACGAGCATTTAAAACTGGCAACTGAGCTCAAGAGTGGCCTCCAAAATAGGTCGTAAAGTTATGCCATTAAAACATACTTTATAGTAAGTTAGTCTTATAATTTGGGTATGAGGGCAATAAAAATATTATTTAATTTTTTACAGTAAAATGTGTGCTTAAATTGACCCAGTATTTAAATCAAGCGCCTAGTTTTAGAGCTAAGTAAACAGATCAGTTTGCAGAGCCATCAAAGGTTCTTAGCTAAAATGTTACTGTATTTATATCAATTTAAATGTGATACAAGTACGACTGACTGAGTCTACTTAGAAGCTGAAGCCGAAGATGCTCGGATATGATATGTAACACGATATTTTCGCTTACAACAATCGGTGGCGCCACTTCTTTGTGCAACAGCCGACGCCTACACAGCGACCTTTCCCCCCAATCTTCACTGTTGGCCCCGATTTCCTCCCATCGTGTTATCTTTGGCCATATATGTATACGTATAGCCCGTTTGTAAACAAACAGTGTACAAGAATACACAAGGCCAGGGCAGTGGACATGCCAAACAGACGTCGCCAGGCCCACCGAGCACACCGAATCCGCCTCCCATATCCACTGTACCCACCCGTTATAGATGTGGCTGCGTGGGTGGCTCGGATTGTGGACTGGACAAACAGAACGACCAGCGGCAATTGCAACTGAGCTCGTTTAAACGCATGCCATCCGTTGTTGCGTTATGGGTACGGGAAACAGAGCCAACGAAGATAGCCAGCTCCAAACGGCTCTGGGTCTGAGCTTACAGCCCCTATCCCTATCTCCACCCATACCATATCGCCATGGCTATGACTATGGATGTGGCAGCAGCAGCAGCAGCACAAAACCAATAAGTCAAAAGACCAAAAAGGCTTAACGGACTATAAAAAGCAAAAGGCAACAAGAAGAAACTCAGCACAAAATTACAACGCTTGCAAAAAGAAAAAACGAGTGGAGAAGAAAGGAGGAGAAAAGCGAAAGAAAATGAAAGTAAAAGAAATAAGCAGATTGAAAAACTTCTATCCATGTTGCCGATTTAATAATGCTCTTAACCTAATGGAAAATCGATTGGCAGATTCATATTTAATTAATACAATAAAATGTTTACAGCTGGTTAAGCTGTTCTTAAGACAATCAATTTAACACTTTTCTGAGCTCTTAAATAGTAAATAATAAAGTCGTTATGTTTGACTGTAAACGAATGACCTATAAATTAATTATGTAATTTTTTCCTTAACTTAAATATTTTACGAAAACTCCTTTCTGACCTTTAAAGGCAACGCTTTTAAATAGTTGAAAATTCCTGCTGCATGTAATCACTTTCGAAGCACATTCCAATCAGTTCACAATTTACACCCCCTTCCCCGACTTTCTTCATTCGATTGCCATTAAAGCCAGTGAAAGGGTATCGAGATATCGGCATCAACACAGCACAGCACAGAGAACACAGAAGACAGGACAACACGTGTTGTTGTTGACTGTTTTGTGCTGTGATTGCCGTAAAGGAGTCAAGATCTATGAGCTGTCCGGGCAGTCGGTCTGCGGGCGGAGGACAGGAGGCGAGGAGCCGTCCAGCGACCCATTTGTGCCAAGTGTGTGACAATAAAATGTTTACTGATAGCAACAACAACAGCAAACATCAGTAGCAGCAACAACAATAACAAGAACAACTATAACAACAGGGTCGGGCAATTGAATGTGGCACAAACTGCTTGCCGGATGGCTACCAATGTATCTGTAAGAGTATCTGCAGCTGTGTGTGTGTGTGTGTGTGCCCGAGCGTGTGCATGGGTGGGTATGTTACATTACAGGGCTGCTCTGTCATCTATTAAAAAAGGTTGCCAAAGCAAACTAAATGGCAAGCAAAAAGCAAAGCCGAGCGACTATTATAAATAATAAATGCTGACTGGTCAGCCAGAGCCATAGCCAGAGCCAGAGCCCTCCTGCAATCTTACCCTTCTTCCACTACCGACTCCCTGCCACTTACAGTACCCTTGTCCAGTCTACAGTCGAGTGTAGTACTCCTTAGACCTCTAACCCAATCCCAGTTTCAGTTCCAATCCCAAGCTATAGCCCAAGGCGCAACTTTTGGCGCCGGCAGAGCAAAAACAATTTGCTCTGGCACTTTTTTTTCCAGCTCACGCGCCCTTGACTCATAAATCTCAACCAAGAGTGAAATAAAGCTAAACGTACCGGGCAGATAGAGAGAGCGCGTGGGTCCTGCCACTGAGCTTGGAATACCGGATTCAGGGGATATGTTGGCTATGGGGAGGGGGGTGATTATGTGGGTCTTGGGCCTAGGCACCTGGCAAATTGATTTGTTGGTTTATTTGGTGTGCCAGAGCACTCTCTGGGCGACGTAAATTCAGTCGACGCCTGTTTGTGTCATAAAATACGACGATGACGGGATGTTATATGAAGTGTCCTGCCCGAAATGACATTACGATGAAGTGTAGGCAGGCTCTAGGCTTTGGCTATAAAGCAATTTACAATTGCCATGTCCCTGTACTTGTACTTGATCGATTCAATTAGACGGCCAGCCGCTTAATGCCTTTAATTTAAATCAATCAATCAATCAATCTATCAATCTAGAAATAGCTGTTACCATTTACCTACACCCCCTCCCTACCTACTTCCTACTTCCTCATTGTTATGTTAGTTATTTTATTTTTTTGGTTTTGGGGGTTAGGGTTTTTGGGGCCGCTTATCTAGCAGCCTTTATTTTTATTTGGCTTTTGTCCTAGCTTAGTTTGAATTGATTGGAAGCCTTAAGTTTGGCCCTGACCCACAGCTCACAGCCCACAGCCCACAGACAACAGCCAGTCTTCAGTTTTCTGCCTATTTTGGTTTCGATTTTAGGCAGCTTACACAGTCAGTCTTTTGTCTTTAGCTTAAGCTACTTAATTTATTTGACCCTATTCATGTGTTCACTCTGTGCTGGCAAATTTAAAGCAGATCTGAATTGAAATCAAATTGGGAAATGCCCAAGTCGTTTCAGTGAAAGGTGAAACAGCACATGACCTGCATTTACTGTTGACCGTTTGTCTACTCTGAGTGAGTGTGTGTGTGTGGTTGTGTGTGTACTTGCCTCTTTAAAGATTTGAGCCCTTATTGAAGTGCTTAGTTTGTACATATTTGAATTTGACAAATTTAACATGGACAACATTGCCTGATTTACTGTTTATTCAGCCACTATTCCGAAAATGCATTTCACCTGAAATTTCTAAAGTTTGATTATGAAACTACATTAATTAGCTTGGAGCTGAATTAAAATTGTGTAGAGTGTTCATTTATAAAACTTTTTCTTTTAAACTCGCCCTGAATGGAATTTAAAATTCATTATAAATCAAGTGAAACTTCTGGCAATTGCATAAAGTCGTTGAAACCCATGTGAATTCGATTTGCAGAACACACCACCGTTTGCATGACCTGCATCTATGAAATGTCGCTCGTTTTGCTGCCATTTGCCTGCAATCTTTCAATAATTCATGACGCAATCAATAACGTAAACTAACGACACGTGCCCTAACAACACATTGCCAGCTGAGCAGATTTGGAAGGGGAGGCAGGGGAGGCAGGGGGCCTAAGCGGAGTATAGTTACCATTCTTAACCGTTTGCTGCTTCTGCTGCTGCTGCTGACTGGCATTTCGTTTACATTTAGCTACGATTCGTTTCACCTGCATATTTTGCCAATAAATTGCCTCAGTCTGGCGACCTGTTATATTTTTTTCCTTTACTTCCCATTCATTCTCTGCACCAGCCTTATCCTAACGGCAATCGATGTATGCCTGTATGCCGCAACGCTATCAAAATGTCAAAGTTCAATGTGCAATTTAAATGCAACACTGTGCAATTGGATTGCCTTTGCCTTGGAAACTTGCAGGTGTAACGATTGGAGGGAAAAAAATGCAAACAATTTGTATTTAAATGCGGTGCAATTTGCCACAACTGTTGGGCTGGTAAGCAGTTATAGGCAGGTACGCAGCATTGCCAGGGGATGATTTTAATTGGCAAATAAAAATGTGCAGTCAACGAGAAATTGAATGCAAATCTATGAATTGCAAACTGCAGGCGTTTCAAAATTGATATATATTGTGAAAAATCAACGCAGCGCCAAAAAGTATGCTATATAAACGCAAATAGACTGCAACCATCAAACACACACACAAACACAAACACACGCTCGCTCTCACACTCTGAAAGAGCGGGAAACATCGATTATTCAAAACATCCGCAATTTCAAGCGCTTATCAACAATAGCGCCATCTAGCGCCAACCATGCGCAGTTTGTCAAAATCATTTCGTTTCGTTTCGTTGCTATTTTTTCTTGGTTCTTCTGCTTCCTTTACTCCCTTCAATCCATTTTATTCTCGTTTCTCTCATCGCACAGTGTGTTAAGGCTTAGTGTCTATTGTCGCACACTCATACACACACATGCACACACACATTCGATTGCTTCATTCATATGCATGACGATGTGTCCATTTTTGTGGCTTGTCATTAATGCATAAAAAATGCTAATGGGGCCAACATTTATAGCGTCGCTTTGCCAAAAAAGGTGCAAACGGTTGTTGCCGTTGATGCTGCTGCTGTTGTTGTTGTTGTTGCTGTTGTTGTTGATGTTGTTATTGGGGCAAATGCTTGTCGTAATGCCTTTTAAATGAAGTTGTGCGCCATTTGCCATTTGAAGTTTTTGGACTGTTTGTTTGCATCGTTTGCACTGATGGCCATCAACACAAATACACACATGTACCCAAAAATTGACTGGTTTTATGGTTAGAGGCAGAGAGTGGGGAAATAATCTGCAATGGCAGATTAGTATAAGCATCTTGCTGTTTCTCCGTGTAATGCCAAAGGATTTTATGGGTAATTCTCTGAAAATGACCCTCGAGCGCTCTATAGTTGAGTCTCCTGGAATAATGCCAGACGTGTGAATGTTAAGCAAATGTCTTTAATAGTCAACTGTTTTTTGGTTTTTGCTTCTTTTTTTTTGTGTCACTCTCTTTGAAAGTTCACTGAAAACGAAAGTCAACGATGGACCAAAGGACACAGAAAGGCAAAGACATAAGAACAGAGAGAAAGAGAATGCAATCACGAAAGTTGCTGTTTGAAAATCTGAAAGGCATTTAAAATTTAAGTCTGGTTTGGTTTTTGTGGAATTGCAACTGGTTCGTCAGCTCCATCCACAGCTTTGGGTACAGAATTAAATAATAGAAGTTCACAAAACAGTTGCTATTTTAAGCAAAACATAATGTTGTTAGACATAGAGCTCAAAATAGTTTGACATTTAAATACATTGGTTACAATAAATTTGATTATAACTTTTGGACTGCCTGATATAAAACTAATTCTCTTATTAGAAAGTATAAGCCAATTTTTCTGATTAATTATTGTCTGGAAATGCCTATAAATTCTTTTTCTGACACTTCGTTTGCTCTTTCCTATCAAATTTGTCTATAATTTTTATGAACAATTCCATTAATGTTTATTTAATCAGATAATTTCGCGGAAATGAAATACGTAATTTGAGTAAATGAGTTTCTAAAACTCATGTATGAACCATTATCCATATAATTCCAATTTTATTGTTACCCTAAACGAGCAAACATTTTAATGTTGTGATGACGTGCTCCACAAAAAAACACACACCAAAAAATACCCAAAGGAATAAAAAATAAAAAAAGGTTGCTATTAAATGGGCAATATTCAATTTACCGTTTGTAACGCTTGCGACACATTTCTTTGGGGTACATTTTGATCTGCTGACCGTTGACCCAAAGGCAGTTATCTGTACACAGGATCTGTACCACGGTGTCTGCTCAGTCAGAGCAGCAACACCAACAACAACAGCAGGAGACAAGGCTTATCTGCAGGTGCATGCGTGGGTTTATTGTGCAAAGGTGCGAGTGGGCGTGGGTGTGCGAACAGGTGTGTTTGTGTACGTGGGTGGGTGTGAGTGGGTGTGAGTGGGCTTGTGTTTGCATAGCCCAGCACTTTGGTGTTATCTGTGCGTCAGCATCAGCGACGCGTAATGCCAGCAAACAATTTTTCAAAGCTATTCAACAATAACCAACAATATCCGAGAATAGCAAACACAGGACCATGGCCCAGAAACAAGGCTCGAACTTGTGCATTTGGTTTGGTTTAAATCGCTTTGGCCTGCTGCGCTGTGGTCCGCCCAATCCACGCCAAAGGCCAAAGCTTCAAGCATCGAGTTTGTTCATGAAGTTTGCTTTCTGTTATAAACACCCATCACTCGTAGAGGTAGGGTATGTTGTGTGGCATATTAACTGAGAAATACAGAAGCCAACTCAAGTCGTGTATGTCTAATTTGGTTCCATGGAAAGCAGTCACCATTGTTCCAAATTAGTTAACTTAGCTAGGTTACCTAATTTACAGGGTGTCTTGTAGCAGAGCACTAAACGTTTGTGCTTCGTTTTTTATTTGCTGTGCTGCAAGTGACGCACGAGGTTACGAGCCTAAGTTAAAGGGTATAAAAGGTGTTAAGTGTCAAAGAATATGGAGAAGGGGCTGAGCAAGAAAGTGGGGTAAGTGGAGGGCAGAAGGAACTGAAGCCGCTGCCAGTACCGTCAAAATAGCAATTTATCATTTTGTATTTAAGAGCGCGGCAGGTAAAAAAACGAAACGAAATGAAACCGAACCAAACGAAATGAAATGGAATGAAAGCAAATGAAATGCAATGAGAGCGGAATGGGCTCCACGTATTTTTAGATACTAACAAGTGATAAAAGGCCAGCACGCAGCTGGCAAGCACACACACACACACAACCATACAAACACTCACATACGGAGAAGCACACAGACACATGACTGACAGACTGAGGTACCGTCTGACACCTACTGCAGGCAGGCACTGTTAATGGCAGACCACAAGGCAAGCTGAACGTGCAAACCTGAACGTTGCCAAAGCCAAAGTCAAATCCAAAAGGCAGTTGCTGACGTGGCACGCCCCACTCTGGCTCCTCTCCCTCTCCCCCTCAGATTCCTTGGTTCTTTTCGTATCCATCAATGTCTGCCCCATGTCGTCCTGCTGCTCCTGACGTGTCTGCATTAAGCAAGCTCCAAAGAATACAACTGCAAAAAAAAAAATTGAAAGCCTTTTATATGCGCTGGTTTTATTTTTTGGGGTGTTGGCCTAACAGAAGCTGCTAAATTTTTTGGCAATTCAATTGATGGCTGGCTTCGTTACCATTCAAACCCGCCCTACCTTGCTCCCCTGCCTCCCCTCGCCCTGTAATACCTTCAGTTTCTGATCCAAAATTGAGCCCCGACCTCGAGGCATTTGCTTTTAAATGCGCCGCGCCACTTAGCGCCTGTTTCCTGCTCCACCCATCGGTGATGGGGCGTCCTTGGTGCGGGTTGCGTGGTTTATTAGCTGATCCCACCCGGCTTGACAAGCCACTTTTGACGCCCGTCTTCCCACCCCCCCGCTTTGCGCCCCTCTGTTCTAAACGCCAGGGCTCCAACAACAACAGGAAGTCTTAGGCGGTAATTTACTTTTCAGGGCGCTACTGGCAAATTATGCAAGACCTTGCCTTCAACTCACCTCCATCACAGCTCCATCTTATCTCGCTTGTCCTTTCCCTTCACTTGCCGTGCTCCATTGTTGAGTTATGTTAGGAGCTTAAAGTTTTTTTTTTATTTTTGCGGCAGCCCTGATGAGAAAGCACTAAAATTCTTCAAAAGATTTGCAGCACTGATTGCTGATGACGAGGACACTAAAGCAGGTTTGCTCTAACAAAGGCTTTGATTTCATTTCAAAATCCAATTCGAGCAAATTTTAATTAGTTTTTTACCATATAGCTTCAGTACATAAGATTGAAAAGTTATGGACTTGAATAAAAGTTTTACTTCAAACTTAAGTTTAACTTTATCTTAGATAGAGTTGCGTTATTTACTGAAGTTTTTTACGTGTCTTAAATATTTTAAAATAGTTAATAAATTACCCAAGTTTCTGTAAATATTTCTCAACTTTAATAAATTGAGAATAATTATAAATATGAAAGCTATGAAAAAGTTTTGTTGTTCAGAAACTGTACGACGTTATTTTAATTGAAATACTTTCAACTACTTTTCATTAATGAAATGATAATATTTTTAGAACGTTTTGATGCGTTCCTACAGCTGTGAATGGTGTGGTTGTGTATGGAGAGACAGACTCAGGCTAAAGAGACTCGACCCCATCTCTGACCCGCAATTCTCACCTGTAGCAAACAATTTCGACACGTGCGGGCTTCATTATTTGCCAAATTGTCAAAGTTTTTTGCTTTTTGATGCGGGTGAAAACGTGGAGTGGGAATAACTGCTTTCACTTTTATGATGCTTTTTATTTAGTCAATGACTTTGACGTCGACAACTTTAATCGAAAACAATTGGAGTCCGCACTCAGCCCCCCGCACCACCCGCAGAACTAATAACCAAGCAGCAGCAAAAAAAGAGAAGAAAAAGTACGAAACATAAAGTAAGGCAAGTCCGCAGCTCTTTTTGGTTGCTGGTAAGGTGTGCGTTTTTGCTTGCGTTTTGCTTAATGCCGCGTAAATTGTTTCGCAGCAAAAGTTTTGCGCATTTCGCGTTATCCTCCATTTACATATTAACCCAAAGGGCCCTTGGGAATTGGCAGTTGGGAATTGCCAGTTGGAAGTTACCAGTTGGCAGTATAAGGTCTTGCCTGCCGATTCCAAAAATAGTTTTCAATTAGTGTTTGGCATATAAAGCGAAGCGGCGCCTGAGAGTCATACCCCGACCTTTCATTTCACCGACGCCCTCTCCTTTACCTTGGGGAGTTGTACTTAAGTTTATTTGGCCAAAAACTTTTCTCAAGCTAAACGAAATTATGCGCATTTTTATTGTATAGCCACAACAGCAGCAGCAGTAGGGAAAACACACATACGCCCCATCGACCTAGGGCCAGTGAAATTGTTTGTTATGTTGTTACATTTTTGTTTATTTGCGGCAAGAATTTTAGTGAATTAAAGAACAAGTGTTCAGAATGAAACTAATTTAAAAGCCAACTCGTAACTTTCTCCACAATGATCATTTATGGTTTTATGTCCTGGCCCCTTTGAGAATTGTTCCTGCTGATTCATGCGGCCCGCAAATGGTTAAAGGAGACTGGCTTCAGAGTGAGAGTCATAGTCGGAGCTGGAGTAGAACTCGGAGCTAGAGTCGGAGCTGGTGGCCAAAGCATAAATCAAGACCCCGGCTGTGCTGTGCTGCCCGGTTTGGCACATTTGTTGTGCTATATTTTTATTTTATTAGTCCTTTTTACCTATGAACCTATGGCTGCAGTTGCCACTGTGCCTCGCTCTGATCTGCTGCTTGCCACGACATATTGTGCATAAATCTTTAATATTAAGTAAACATACATATAAATTTAAATTTATTGCCCAATGCGCATTAGTTGAAGTCATGTGAAGAGCAAGAGGAAAAAAAAGAGAACAACAGCAGCTTAGAGCCTGTGGCTGGGTTGGGACTTAAAGTTAAATGGAAATCTATGGCTTTGAGGCTTACATTGGTCACAGCTGGTGTTTAAACAGTGATTCGATAGCAGGCAAAGCAAAGAAAGGCAGAGCAAAAATTAAGGATTAGACCAGTAGCAGATTATCAAAGTCATTGGAATGAGTTGTGCTTTGAAAATAATTTGCATAATATTTAACTTATGTTTTGGGTCTAAGAAATTACTTTAAAACATGTTTACTTCTATCTTATAAACATTAAAATCCCTCCATATAAATAAACTAATTTTTAAGCATTCAGTCCAAACGTCAAGAAATGTCTGTCTCTGCCATAATGTCACTAAGTGATATATTAACAGTGCTGGAACAGTTTAATTTCGCATTGTCACTCTAGCCGGTATTGAAGACCAAGCTAAAATTGTGGGAAACTCGAAGAAGTAGTTGAAAGCCCGTCAACATGCCAACAACTGGCCTTGTTAGTCAGCGTGAGCTCAAGAACTGTATTTGTCAGGAGGAAATACACTTAAAGTATATTTATTAGCTACAGATTTTAAACTTAGGCGAAGTTTTTTAAAAATAAAGTAAAATACACAATTTAGTATATTTATTATAAAATATTACACATGACACACACTTAAAGGCTGGAGGTTACTGTAAATTTTTAGCAGTGTAGTAAAGGATGTCTAAAGGCAGTGGGTTCAAAGGAAACCCACTCCAAATCCAACTCAAACATGGGAAAACCTATGCCAATAGCAGAAACCAGGCCAAAAAACAACTAGGAATGTGTGCACATGTGCGTTTGTCTGTGTGCACAACTGTACTTTTGACGCGTTTAAAACCGCCTTCACTCACAAAAATAACGCGATTCCGCTCACAATAACCGACAATCAGCTCAACCAAAAATTGCAGTGAAGGATTCGCCCGCATTCTTTTGGGGTGGATTCGCATTTGTCGGTTACATTGAAGTTGAAACTTTTGCTGCACCAAAGGTATTTTCGCAAAACAACAACAATGCCACTAACACAACAACAAAGGGCTTATACAATGCGCACTTTTGATTAGGAGCACAACAAAAAAATAGTACGAGTAGCTAGAAAATAGTACTATGGCAGGTAATCGCTACGGGCGCAAGCCACAAAAGCCGCTCGGTTCGCTGACTGCCTATTTGGTTGACTGGGCTGGGTGGGGCGTGAAATGAAATAAATAAAATAAACCACAAGATGACGTCGTCGCCATGACAATAGCCCGATGGTGCGGGTGGTGCCAAGCGGTGTATTTTTTTGTTTATTCGATAAATCTATTGCAAGGCGACGACGACCATCGAAACGGGCTAGTGAATGTGTCTCAGTAACTGGCGGTCGTTCAAGCTGAGCGGGTAAGCCGAGATACCCCACAACAGCCTATCCTTAAAGACTGGGTGTTAGCCGCACACTCACGTGTGTGTTGTGTGTTGTATGTGGTGTATAATGTGTGGTGCGCTTGTATGCGATTCTAACAGTTATTATTGATGGTTTTCACTTTAACTTGCAGTTGACTTTGCTGCGGGCTTCATTAAGTGGGAGCGAGGTTGTTTGTTTGGACGTTGGCAACGTTGTCGCAGTTATGGATTCACCAACACCGCCAATTGTCATCGACGATTCGAACGGTTCAGCAATGGATGCTTGTTTCACGGCGTTCGACAAGGATGGGTGCGTATAAAGACACAAAAAACATTCAAAATATTAACATAAAAAATTCACAAAATACCGAAATTAACAAAATAATCGAAAAATGAACGAGTATGCAGCTTTCAATTAAAAATGTGCATAATTAAATAATTGATTTGTTTTTTGAGAGTGTATTTAGTTAAATATACAATAAAAAAACTCTAAAATGTATTAAAACTTTTTTTTTAACCGTAAATTATATAATAAAGCGTTTAATTAATTTAGGGTTAAGTCTGTGCTTGAAACCAACAAAAACTAACAAAAATAAAAATGGAAATTGCGCCTTTCTGCGAGTTGGTAAAGTGTCAAAGTTAAAATAACAAATAATAAATGTATCGTGGAAAATAAATAAACAGCTACTAAGTGAATTAACTACGTCAATGAACAAATTTACAGAAAATTCTCGCATAAATTACAAATTATACTTGACATAAAAAGCTGCATATATTTTTAAAAAGAAATCTAAGTTAATTTATAAATGCCGTGTGCAAAGTTTAAAGCAGGAAAAAAAAAACAAAACGTTGCATAAATTAATTCTAATTGACATTTTCAACAGTTTTATAGGGCACATTCATTTAAAACGCAAATCAATAAACGTAATCGCATTAATTTTACCTTAATTAAACGAATTGAAAGCAGCTGCTGTGGCATGGTGGCTTGGTAGCCCCAAAAAGTATGCTATAAATAAATAAATTTTCATTCAAAGGCAAGAGCAAGAGCCAGAGCAAGGGCAATGGCAAGTTAAAGCTAAAGCTCTGCTCTTCCACTTTCAAAATGGCAACAGCTAAAGCTACAATGACAAACAACCCTCTGGCCACTTGGCCTAACTGTGCTCCACACCTTTCCCCCCTAATCCAGTAGCTTGTAAGACTTTCTTCCACTTTATTCCCTATCTACTTCAGAAAACTAACTTTATTTGCTGGCTCTGTCTGTCGTTTATTTTCATGCCTGATTCACCTTTGTCGCCGCTTTCCCACTTCATCCCTGCCTCCTGCCTCCTGCCTCCTGGACCAATACTGTAGCGATGACCGCCTAAATCTGGATGAGTTTACGCTAATCTGCCGTGCTCTGTTCCGCAATGACAAGGGCCACATCTACGATGTACCACACGAACGCCTCGAGCAAATATTCGCCGTCTTTGATACAAACGGCGATGGGTTCATCGATAGGGAGGAGTTTAAATTTTGCTGGAATCAATGGATAAAAACGGTAAGCAAAGCTTCATCTACACTCCATACACGCTCCAATCTGAGTTTCCTCTATACGTACTTATTTCTCATCTCACATACATATATACAAATAATTTTTGTTTGCGTGCGAGTGTGTCTGTCTATACCTACCAGGTCATGTCTGGGTTAAGCTTTTGCCATCATCCACTATTATGAAGCGGTGTGCTGCTGTGTGTGGATAACTGTATGGATAACTGTGTGTGTGTGTGTGTGTTTGGCAAAGTTCTCGTCACTCAGTGATTCATATCCGGGGACTCATAAAATCATAAAATGTGATAATAAAATATTTGTCAACGTTTTGCCAACGCGGAAGCTGCGTCATAAACCCAAACACACAGCCAAAAAACACAGCCATACACCTACCCAAACGCACACATACACACAGTCATATACAAAACACGTATGTGTGTGTGTGGTGTAAGAGTGAGTGAGAGAGACATAAAGCAGAGGCTACCGCACACAAATTCGCAGTCATTCGCAGCGTTTGCAATCAAAGTGGCCGAGTCCCGGATTGTGTGTGTAATTCAATCCTGATCAGTCCTTGTTGGACGGTAAAATGTCGCTTACAGCAAATGTCACACGTCACACACTGCGTTGCGAGGTCTGCATATGGGGATTGCTTTCCTTTCATCGTTTCCTCCCACCAAAAAACCCATTTCCCCCAAAACCGAACTCCCTCGTTACTTGGGCCACAGTTCTGTTCAGTTCTATCGTCATCGTCATCATCACGCTGTCCCTGTCACGAAGCGGCAACGGCAACGGCGGCGGCTGCGGCTCCGACAGCGTATGCAAATGTGATAATCTGATTCTCTGAATGTCACACAAACACAGAAACTCACACACACACACACCATCACACATACACACACAGTCACACACAGTTTCAGACAATACGCAGAGGCTCTCCGCACGTAAAGTGATAAAAACGCGTGACAAATAAAATGCCACAGAAAACGAACGTAGCTGCATTCATTTGGCGAGCTCATTGCTACACTCCTCTCCTTCCTCCTGTTCTGGTCTTTGCCTTCCTCGTTCTCTTCACATTTTCAGCATATTAAAATAAAAAATATTTCGAATAATTTTATTGTGCGGAGAAGTCTACAAGTCTGAATGCTAGCCGACTTCATCTACTGCCTTTTGGCTTGCTTTCTTTTGCATTTTTCACATTGGAGTGGGGACTGAACAACATTGTTGCCACAGTCGCTGCCATAAAATTGCGTACGTGATGTGAAAATGTTGTCTTGCCTTTTAAAGCCACTTGAAAGTTTCAACTTTTCTGCAATTAACATAACTTCTGCGAAAATCTGAATTCTGCAAAATCACAAATAATAAAATTTGTCAAAAGTTAAGTTTACTTCGACTACAGTGTATAATTTAAAGAAGTTGACCAAGAAAAAAGCTGAAAAACTTTTCGCTTTTGCCTGTGTTGTAATTTTGTGGGTTAATGTGTTTTTAATATAAATTTTAACTTAATTTGAATTTAAACAGAATAACAGAATGCCAAAAATTCGACAAAGTTTCGGTAGAAATTTCCAGTGTCCATTCTGCAATGAAAATAAAGTTAAGCACGAAACAAGATAATTTTATTATAACAGCTGAATGTATAAGTGTTTTCCATTTAATTTAAATAAACAAATTCAATTAAATTTGTTAAAAATTCTCGATGGATTAAAAGGAAAATTTAAAGTCGATTGCAAGTTTTGATTATAGACTTTAAGGTGAACACAGAACTGCCTTTAAATTAATCAGGCAAGTGCTTTCGTTCATCCCATATACGAATGTGTTGTGCGAGGCTCAATAACATTCAGTATACGCGTAGTCTGCCTGACCTGGTTGCCTGCCAGTCTGCCTGTTGAACAGTCCCTCGTTTGTCACGCGACAAATTATTTCACAAAAATAATTTCATTTTTGATATGCCATTTAAACGATGATGATTCTCGCCCCAGCCGTCCCCGCTCCCTCCGTAGTCTACCACTTGATGTAGTGAGCCCTGCCAAATTGTGTAATATTGCATAAAAATTTATTATCGTATAAAAAAATCTTCCGGCAGCTGATATCATAATAAAGGGAACACTTAAAAAATGGCAGACCTCGGTGACACTTCGCCTCACCCCTTACCCCATAAATTCCTTGAAGCTACATACAGTTTTTTTTTTCTCGCAAAATGCCAAAAAAATAACAATAATAAAGAAGAGACAAAAAATTGCGCCCCATAAAATTGACTTTTGTTTGTATTTCCGCATGAATTGCATAAATGGTAATTTTGCAGTTTAATGTTTGCGTGAAGCGCGCACGGACAAAATACAAAAAACAGCAACAAAAACAAACAAAACGAAAAAAAAAATAAAAATAAAATACGAAAACGAAGGAAAAAACAACAAACAAAATTTGCATAATAAACAAATCAAATGATGGACGAGCTGGCAAACGAAACTTAGAAGAACGAAACTTGCATTTTGGAATTAAATAAACGCATAAATAGAACATTTAACGCCGTAAATCATTTGCATTGCTCGCTAAATATTTTCGCGGTTTTGCGGTGTAAGTGTGTTCATGTGCTAGTGTGTGTGAGTGTGTGCGTTTTTATGTCCATCTGGATGTAAAGTGTTTTTTGTTGGACTGCACAAAACTGAACCGATTGAAGTGGCAGGAAACGGAAATGAACGCAAATTTATGGAAATAATGTGACTGGCCGCGTGTTGTAAAAACAATCAATAGAACGGTCTATGCAGCAAGGGGTTGCAGAGTGTTTTTTAGGCAGTTTCAAGCGGCAAGTGGCGAGTGGCAGTTACCTAATTTTATGGGCATAATTCAATGAGACGCGTTTACATTTTGATGCTTTTATTGTGTATTTGCATTTTGTGGCATTTGTAAAATTTGTAATTTATGTGCTTAAATGTGCAGAAAATGCTTTTTAAACCAACTGCACAAAAGGTGTGTGTGTTTCGGAATGTAGAGTTGAGAAGGAGTTGTAGATGGAGTCCTGCTGTGTCCTCAAGCGTAAAATGCTGCGGTTTTGACAAGCAGCGCATTTGATGAGGGACCAAGTGCAAAATAAAATTACCTTTTTGCAAAAGTTTATGTGCTGGAATTGAAGGGCATTGAATTAAATGGGGTTGTTTTTACTGTACATATACAATACATAGGTATTAAGATTAATTGACGAAGGCAAGATTAACAGACGCTTTATAAAAGTATACTTTGAAGAAAGTGACAGTATATACATGTACACGGGTATATACAATTTATCTCAGTGTATGTAGGTGAAACCATTTATTTTGTTGGTATATTATTTTAGAGCCAACTTGTTGCTTTTATATCTTGGCTATCGCATCAGACAAGAAGAACTGTATTTTTTGCTGCTCGCTCGCTTGAAGCGGGGCTAATAACATTGAGAATCGTATAGAAGAGCAGCTGTTAGCAATTTCATTTTATATGTACCATCATTTTCGGTGGGTTTCCATTGCCTTAAACAGTTTTATCTTCATATAATACATTTATTGCTGTTGTCACCTGCTCTTAGCCATCTGACAGTCGTAAATTGCCATGGCCGGGACTGAGACTAGGTTATGTCATATATATATAAATGAGTAAGTGCGTACTGGCACACATAAAGCGAGACGTAATATATCATATAAGGCGCATCATCATATAGTTCATTGAACCTCCGGCCACAAAGCGACTTAAAAATCTTCCTTCCAACAGCTTTAAGTGTCTTACAATGTCTACCGTTAATCTTGGGCGCACTTACTTATACACACACACCCCAGACCCACACCCACACCCACACCCACACCCACATGGTAGGTGTTTGGTGGATGGGGGCTTTCGTGGTGCAGCATCGTTTATAATGTCTTCATTTATGGCACAATGTGCCACAGTTTTTTGTGCTCAGTTACGCACCGACACCGAGAAACACGGCCAACAGTTCGATGGGGATGAGAAGGGGATCACTGGTGGGCGGGGAGTGGTCGGTACACTGAGACACAGTCGCACAGTGAGTGCCAAAAGTCGCCCTACGACTTGTCTGCTCATCGAGCGGAAAATAATATCTTGCTATAAATTTCGGCTCCGTTTTTCTGACGCTGTCGCGTGTCCAGAGCGCTTAATTTTTTGTTTTTTTTTTTAGCTTTTCGTTTTGGCTTTTTTTTTGCTGCTGCTGCTTCTTCTTACTCGGGCTTTCGGCATTCCCAATCCTCAATGCTACCGCTCACCGTACCGTCCTCAACTGATGAAAGTTTAACGACCAAAGTTGACACGCTGCGGCGATTATTTAGAAAGTTAATGACTTATAACATACAAGAGAATGAAAGAGAGGGCGCTACAGTGCGAGAGTGACAGCGATAGATAGAAAGTTGAGTAGAGCAACTGACAGAGAACGAAAGAAAGAGAGAAAGGTCGAGAGGTATAACAGTTGATATTGGGCTGGAAAACGGTTGGCAGTTTTTTGTTTAATTGGATTGGGCAGTTGTCAGACATGAAAAATGTTTTTCCAATAGAAAAAGCTTTCTTGCATTAAGCTTCATTAAATCAGACAAAACGATAACAGTGAGAGGGACAGAAAAAGAGGAAGTGGAAAGATAACTGGAAATACAGGTATCAGAGTAGATAAAAACTTAGTTCCATGGACAAGATTTATTTGGTTGCAAACATAATTAGATAAAGGTGTCCTAGAGTTTTATTGAAAGGAAAGGGATACGGCGAAAAGAGTTCGTTCTGTTTTAGATTTAAAATACAAATTCAAATTTCTGTAGGTAACTTTTCTAGTTTTTAAAGTCTCTGAGATACTTTGGTCATACAGATGAACATGGCTTTATCAACTCGGATATTCGGATACAGTATACCTTTTTCCTCTACGAGTAATGGGTATAATTATCATTCCATCATCCCAAGAATCAACAGTATCCTGCATAGATCTCACAAAATTAACAGCTGAAGTCATAAAGCTCACGTTGATATGAGCAAAGTATCCGCATAATTTTATCGTAAGCTGCTTATTGTCACATGAGATTGAAGTTGATTTCCCGATAAGTGTATGTATTATTGGTTTTGGGTATGTAGTCGTAGTCGGAGTTTGAAAACTTATTTATGGTTAGTTGTGCATTGCTCTGTCTAGGCATGTTGGTTTGCCCAACAACAATTTCTGGTCCCAGTCAGCCGCATAAATTGTATAATGTAATTTTCCAGCAACTGGCACGACTCCGTATCCATTCCGCTTCCACAAAACCCGCAACTGTCAACAGCAATGTATGTTGGGTCTGTCTGTCTATCTGAGGAGTATGCCAAAAAATAAATATATATATACGAGTGTATGCCACATGTGAGCAGGGGGGACAGGGGGACAGAGTTTGACTCAGGATCAGGACGAGACACCGAACTGCCTGAACCGCCAACTTATGCAACAATTTCAAAACGGAAATTGCTTTAGCACCTGCCCCACACACCCACACCTTCATATAGGCCTATATATTAGTGTGTGTATGTGTGGGTGTGTCTGTGAGCGGGTGGGTGTGGCTGGGCACGTTTCCCTTTTGGCACATACTTCAATATCACGTTGAATTTCATTCGATTCGTGCGCCTTGGCTCTCGCTCTGCTGCTTGGATCCTTTGGTCCTTGTCGACGTCACCATTTGCCGTCCTCATTCGTTTAGCTTGGCAACTTTTTTGGCACACACGGCGCACACTTTGACAGTTTGTCTGCGGCTCCCAAAAACTGTTCGGGATGAGCAGCTGGGGCAGCTGGAGCAGCGGGAACAGCGGGAACGTAGAGCAACTTCGGCAACCCAAAAACGTCGGCGCTTTGGGTTTTACGGATTTTGAAATTTATTCTGCACTGAAATTGACTCGAAATGTCGACAGACGAAAGTTTCTCTTACAATACGTATACGTATGTGGAGATAGTGCTACGTGAGTGAGCGAGACATCTACTCTGTGCGAAAGCGTGAGACAGAGAGATACACGGAGAGGGAGCGACGTTATTTCTATAACTTGTTCCTTTTGTTGGTCTGACAGAATCGGGTTGAAGTGTAATTTGAATTTAAGATTTGCTGTGGTAACCACAAGGTGCCTTGTCTTGCCACACCTCTTGTCAGACCTTTTGCCAATCCCCTCACGCCCAATCCCCTTGTAGCTACGCTCAATAATTAATTTAGCCGTAACATATTCGCCAGCTCAAATGAATGAACCAGGATTTCTCCATGGCACTTGGCACTTTGTAAGTGTTTGCTTTAAGCTGAAAGCTGAAAGCTTTCGCTTCACAATTATCAGGCACTTTAATCAAACATTCATAGTTTTAACTTTAAATTAAACTGCTCTGGCAAACTGTGGCAAACAATGTTGACGAACCTGATGGACCAGGACAAAAGGGGGGCCGTCAACTACTTGGGCCAAGGGTCAGTTGTTTGCATTAGCCAACAGTGTGAGGTGCGTGTTAATTTGCCAACTTTAGTAAACTCGAGGTGGAGACAGGGGGACAGTGGATGAGCCTGGGACAAGGCAGTTGATGAGGTGGCGGCAGCTGCCTCAAATGGTCCATAATTGGATGCTGCTGTGATTTCTTGCGGTGGAGTTTTGAGGTAAAATTGTGGCAAGACTTGTGTGTGTGTGATGGACTGAGAGACTTGAGTTTGAGAAACAACGAATTGAATTTAAAGTTTTTAAAGTTTCTAAACTAAACAGTGTACAAATTAATTGCAGCAAAGTCAATTTGAATTTTAGTAGTTCAAACAAATTTTGTTTATTTTCTTTCAATTTTCGTTCAAGGTTCGAGGTAAATTGAATTTTGGCAGAAATCTGTTCTCCATATTAGCAATAAAGCTGTGCAGGCTTTTAGGGCCACTAATGGCTATGTTAAGCTCTGTATAAGCTGCGTGTGATATATATTTGCATTATGGGCCAAGACAACTCACCGCACAAATTGATACATTAACTACCTTTATCCGGCTTTTATCCCCAAGAATGCTCTCACCGAAAACTATGCTCAAAATGCATCGTCGCATGCTCAACATGCAAATGTAAATCACTTCCGCAACTATGCGGCTCCACTGCACCACCGCAGTAGCAGCGGCACCACCACTAATGCTATAACCACTGTCACAGGCAGAGGCAGAGGCAGCAGCAGAGGCAGTGACTGTGGTAGTAGCAACGCTAGTGGCAACGGGCGATAAATCATCAACTGCTTAAGCTTTGTATACCAAACCCTCAACTCCCCTTCCCACCACACACACACACACAGACTCGGCAACAACAGTAACAACAACCATAATAGCAACAACAGCCATACTTAGTGCCACGTCACAGCTTCATTTGTGTGCCACCTGCTGCTCCTGTTTCTACTCCTCATCCTACTTCTGTTCCTCCTGCTGCTCTTTCCACTGCTCGTGCTGCAACTCACGTTGTCCGCTTTAAAACATTTAGCATTTAGCTGGGATGACATATTTTAAACGCTCTGCCAACAGTGGCAACAGCAACACAAATCAAAACTGCTAACAACAATAATAGCAACACCAGCTGCAATCAGTTGCTAGTGCTGGCAGCAACAATTCGAAAAGTAGTATTCGATTTATTAAAAGTTATGCCAGAAGAGTTACGAAATTAGTTGAACAAATAATTTAAATAATTGGAAATATTTAGAGGATATTTTTTAAATTTAAAGCCACATCTACGCAATTTACAGAAAATCATATATAATTAGATTTCTATACCCAAAATATGTGTATTGCTAATTTTTATTTAATTTTAAATTCAGTGATGATTCAGAAATTATTTAGGTATCCAAGTCGGTTTACATCTTTAAAGCTATATACACATCTGTAATCCATCCTTAAAAATTTTAGTCAAATTTTAATTGAATAATTTTCGAGTTTGATTGTCAGTTTGTGTAGAACTCTAAAGACGTATAAGAGAATCGCTAAGAATATTTAAAAGTGAATTTTTAAGCTAAAAATTGCCAGTTTTATAAATGAAATTAAAAGTAAAAATCTTTATTATGATGTCTTATAACGAATTTATTGAAATTTACCTTTTAAATTATATTTTATTCTTTATGTACTAGAATAATCGTAAAACTTGAAACATTTGATTGCGCTGTTGCGTGTCACGCGGCCATCTCCAAGTTGGTTGCATGCAACGTGCCGATGCTAATATGGAGCAGCTTCTGCTGCTGCCACTGCTACTGCCACTGATGCTGCTGTTCTTTTGCTCCCCTTCTTCGGTCTCCTGTCTGCTGTCTCCTATATGCTGTCTACGACTCCGTCTATGTTTGCGCATAGATCATAATCATTCATAATCAGCGTGCACATAAATAACAAATTAAAAGCGCTTCACTAATTTTAAATATGCTCGAACATAATCAGCTTAGACGACGACACTGTCGACGACTCTGTTGTTGATAATGATGATGACGACGACGGTGATGATGATGATGCTCTAGTTGTTGTTGTTGTTGATGATGACGTATACTAGGTACTCGGGTCTGACAGTCAAGATAGCAATGGCATCCTAACGAGCTCTTTGCTCTCATGTGTGTGGTGCGGAAAGGTTTTCGGAAGGTTTTTATTTTTTTGACTGGCTTTTACTTCATTTAAAACGCATTTATAATGGGCGGCAAAAAAAAAGTGAAGAAGAAAACTCATCAGCACACACACACACATTGATATACACAAATACACACACAAGCACACGGACTAATGCACACGTATACAAATTTTCTTTGTAGCTTTTCATGTTTGTGCTTATGTACTTTGGGCTGACGTCTTTTGTGGCGTCTGCTTCACTTACTTTTGGCCATACAATTTTCTTACAATTTTCGTGGGCTGCTCATGTTACCACCTCTCTCTCTCTCTCCATCATCTCCTTCACTCTCCATCTGCTTCTTTCTTGCTGTAATACACATACTCTGTATCTGTATGCTGTGTGTTTTTTTTTCTCTTCTCTTTCACTTTCTTGGCAGATTGTGCGACCGGTGAACGCGTTTCTCATTGTTGATGTACAAAATGATTTTATAAGTGGTTCCTTGGATATAAGTAATTGCAGTGCACAGCAGCAAGGACATGAGGTGAGGCCAACGAAGTCGGCTGACGAAAAACTGGAGCTGGCACTGAAGCTGAAGCTGAAAATGGAACTGGAACTGGCAGCTGGTGGCCCAGAGTCTTGAGTTGTGGCCACAGACAGGGCAGCGACTGAGCTTAGCAAATGAAGGGCGTAGCGTGGGGGGGTGTGTGGAGGGCTGACAGGTATGCGGCATGCGGCATGCGGCGACGGAAAGACATAAAACGTAACAAGAAATGAAAATGGAGGCAGCGAAGCGGAGCGCTGGATGAGCCAAAGTCATTCCCGCTGACTACGACGACGGGATGACGAGGAAGTCGTGAAGATGAGAGTCTGTAACGGGCATACTCTGCATAAGATACTCTATCTGTATCTGTAGTACAGTGTATATGTGTGTGTGTGTGTGCAGAGTCGGAAGCGGATATGCTTTACTTAAGTCGCATCCGCGCTGCGACACACGCCGGATGTCATCGTCAGCGTCAACGGCAGAGGCACAGTCAGTACCAGGAGCTCTTTGAACATCAGAGCTTCGACATCAGCATCGGCATCGACTTTAGCATCGCCAACGCTTACCATCTGCCGCAATTGTGTGCTTCTCCTCTTGCCACGTCCTGACCCTCTTCTGTGGTTCACTTCTTGGCCGGCACTTGCTACACTTGGAACATGAAAATTTGTCAAAATTAATAACACACACTTCCGTCGCTGCTTTATGGACTCAACTCTCAAACGTGACATATTCCTCCATTCACCCCAACTGCCAGTTCCCAATTACCAGCTGCCAGCTGCCAGGGAGTCAGCGAGTCAGTGCTATCCTTTATCACTCCAGAGTTATCTTTGGGACATTTATCCAATGAGCGCACACCTTCCGCTTTTCTCCACAGATACTGGAGCCCATTAACAAGCTGCTCGATACGGTGGACTTTGATGCGGTATTTTATTCACTGGACTGGCATCCCAGCGATCATGTTTCCTTTATTGATAATGTCAAAATGCGGGCCATGGACGAGGCATCAGCGGTGGGTTATAGCAAACATTAGAGACGAGCAAATAGCAGGAATGCCTTAGTCTAAAGATACTCTTAATATTTGCACAATCACACAAATATAGTTAGATACACTCTAATGCTTTAGAATGTACTATTGACATTATCTTAGAGCTATAAATTTCTATCAAGCCAACCTTTTAAGCCATTTATAGTGCCCTTTTGGTGTTAGTAATAGTAGTTAATGACATATATATTAAAACCAAATTATCAGAAGTCATTTCCATTAGTGCAATTTATAGCTCTTTGAATATTTTAGTAATTTCTATTAAAGTTATGCAGTACTTTACTATTTAGTAATTTATAAAAATTAATTGCTTAGCTGGACGCTGATTCGGCAAAGGTATTTGATACGGTCATCTTTGCTGGACCACCTCCCATGAAGCAGCGTCTGTGGCCACGTCACTGTGTGCAGGATTCGTGGGGTGCTGAACTCCACAAGGACCTGAAGGTGGTGGATCATGGCATAAAGGTGTACAAGGGTACAAATCCGGAGGTGGATTCATACTCTGTATTCTGGGACAATAAAAAGCTCTCGGATACTACGCTAAATGCCCAGTTGAAGATGAAGGGAGCCACAGACATCTACGTTTGTGGTTTGGCCTATGATGTGTGCGTGGGTGCAACTGCTGTGGATGCTCTGTCCGCTGGCTACAGGACTATATTGATCGACGACTGTTGCCGTGGCACCGATGTCCATGACATTGAGCACACCAAGGAGAAGGTCGTGACCAGCGACGGGGTTATAGTTCACACCAATGAGGTTGGCTTATTGCGAAATCTTTTTAATTACTTAGTTAATTGCCCGCTTTTGACAGGTCAAGGCCATGGCTGAGGGGCGAGATCGTCGACCTGAGTTGGGCTATAAACTGGCCATGGAGCTAAAGAGTCCCGATTCGGTGCTATCGCAACGCAATGGTTTCAGACCATCGTATTAACTTCAAACCAAAAGGAAAACACATCACACAATAAACGATGCACTGAGCTAAGCCATGACACAAGGAATATATATTTATCGTAAAAAAAAAGACAATTACAGTAGTTAATTTTTAGTGCGTTTTAGTTACAAATCCACAAGTACCAAGTGCCTTGCAATGTAGTAGTTGAGCTAGCTTTTGCTAAAAGACATTTTCTATTTAAAAAAACGAGCGAAATTGATTAAGTGAGTCATTTGCTGTTAACAACTCTCACATGGGCCATTAGAATTTTATATTTTATATATATATATGGTATACTTTATATATAATCATAAACATTTTTGTCTATTGACAGGTTAACGAAACCAGCTTAAGTATTAATGATATCCTAAAGATTCCCTTTTACTTAGCACCTGTATTACAATTACAATTACAAGTTTTCAATCAAGCAATGAGCAAATGTTGTATATTGCACCTGTTTCAACCAGAAGAAGTTCTCTTAATTGTCACAACATTTAAATATTAACGATGAGCTTCAATGTAAAAGTAATTAATGAAACGCATATAAATTTTCAATAAATAAAGAAATTATTAATGAATTTATTTTTATGTATTTTACTTGTGGGTATTAGCTTAAATTGAAAGCGTTTCGAAGGGCGCTGATACCCAGGAATACCGCTACCGAACAATCAATTTTATGCTCTAAGAAATTTGTTTAAAATTTCGACTATTGCAAATAAGTGAAGCAGAGAACACGTCCTTATACTGACAACTTCCAGATAAGAAACTCCTCTAGTAACGACGCAATAATCCAGTTTGGATGCAACAATTTGCATCTCTGAAAACTATTTCTATTGTGTGCCAACCACGTAAGCCGAACTATTCAGATTCAGTAACTCCTCTGAAGACACACAGTCTGTTAGTCACAGATAAGAAGCTCCTTAATTACTTTAGTATCAAATACTACTAGTAACGACGCATATTTCTATTGTTCATGAACACACTATGGATATTCAGTAATTACATTGCAAATCCTTTATGTTACTCTTTAATTAATTTGATAGAATTTCTTTTGTCTGCCTTTTTTGGGACGTTAATTGCCTTATCGGATTAGTTTCAAGTACCAACAACACTACGAGCCATGCCGGACAATAGCCCAAGGTGCTTTTATAAATGTCAGATACACTTTTATTCAATACATTTTTCATTTTTTCCTGCTCAATTCCCAATTCAGTCTCCACATATAGCCAATTGTAAGGAGGAGGAAAAAAACTTAAAAACAAACCAAATAAATGTCCTGACACAATCAGACATATACATAGATTCACACTCAAATATGTATAGTTGGTGGATAAAGTGGGCAGAGACTGTTAAACGCTTTTCCAACGACTCGCCTTGAATGTTTGACAACAACAACAACAACAACAGTGGGGAAAAACAAAGAGAACAACGAGAAGAACAACAACAAGTGAAACAATCCATGAAACGTTTAAAGAAACTTTCAACTTGTTTTATGTACGTATACGTATACATACAAACCCAAGTGTGTGTACGTGTGTGTGTGTGTGCATGTGTGCCTGTTGTTGCCAGAGTTTTCGATGTTCAGTTTATTTTCTTTTTTTATTATTTTGTTGCTCTTGCTTCCCTCTGCCAAGTGACTAAAACAAACTTTAAATTTATTAACAAACTGGAGAAAGTAACTAAAGCAACTGACCAGTGGGTGGTGTGCGCCTGGTAATGGTGTGTGGTGGGCGTGGCATTGAATCTGCATTGTGGCAAGTGTAAACTGTAAACTGAAAACTGTAAACTGCTATTTCTCACATTTCAGCATATTCTCTTTTATTTCGTTTGCCTTCTCCTCTTGTCTCCACTACTCTCCCGTCTCCTTCTCCATTTTTCATTTCGCAAATGGGCAGTGGAAAATTTCCACTTCCAACTCTCAGCTCCGGTGCTTTTGTTCTGAGCTGTTGAGGTTTATGGTAAGTACTTCTAACATGTGCTGGAAATAGACTGCAAAGCAGCACTACACTGGCAATAAAGACACAAATTTGGGCATACAAATGTTAAAACTTATATTTATAATCTTCCTTATCTTAAATTGTTATTTTATTTTCATTGCCAACAGTTCTCGGTAAAGAAATATGCAAAAATATTCAAAAAATAATAAAATAACTTAATGTTATGTTAAGCTATCTTACAGTCCAGATGTGTATTCTATTGCAAACGCATTTCTCACTGAAGAATCTCAGTTTAGACTCCCAATTTTTAGTGCTATAGTTTGTTTCAGTGTATGCTTGCCCTGCTGTGGTTGCTCTGCTCCAGCTAAGCTCTGGCTTTAGGGGCATTTTCCAGCCCAAGTCTCAAATCGTTTACCTTTCGAGCATTGAAAGCATGGACTCGAACTCCATCTTTAACTGCAAATGCTAAATGTGATTGTCCAGAGATTTGTGCAGACGTTGTTGTCATGCTGACGACGTTATCCTGCCAGTATGGAGTGCAGTGTCTGTGTAAAGTTTGGGTTGGAAAGGGACGTTGGAGGGGGGTTGACTTGCGGTCAGGCACTAAGCAAAATGCTCGCGTTTGCCTGTCAGCAGCAGCTGGGAAAACCCGAAAAATCGCTGATGAAAATTGCTTGCAAGTGGTTTCTGTTTCTGCCCGCCTGCCATGTAATGGCCGCTCGTTTTGCTTGTAAAACTTTTGGATTATTGTCAGCCCATACACACACTCTTGCACACAAGCTGGCACACATACTGCTACACATACTGCCACACACACTGGCACACTCTCAAGCAGACGCACATGGTCTGGCTATGTGCCAAGCAGCAGCGGCAGCAGGAGCAGCAGCATGCGAAAACTTTTGCCCCGGACATGGACATGGAAGGCGCGTTAGCTCCTGCTCTTAACAGCAAATTTTCGCATATTTTTCTCGACTTTCTCCCTCTTTTTTCCATTTTTTGTCCCTGTCCCTCTCGTAGCTCTCCAAGTTCTTAGCTGCTGCGTAGGCGTCGCCACTCTGTCCATGGCCTGAAACTGAATTCGTCGACTGCAGTTTGGAGTTGTACACACACCCACCCACACTCACACACAGCTAGCTACGTAAATAGTGTGCGGGTGTGTGTGTGTGTGTGCGAAGGGGTCGTTAGAACAGCTGCTCTGTTTACGCCGGCGGCTGCTTGACTTCCAGCTTGTAACTGGGCGCTAAGCTCATTGTTTGCGGTTTGCACCGAATTTCATTGAAGCCAACGGATGACAGGAGAGTGCAGAGGTGCAGAGTTGCATTAGAGACCGAGAGTGGGCGGGATGCGTACTGGCTTGCAAATTATGGCAAACTGCCTACGGCAGGTATTACAACTGATAACCCCGTGACGGAATTTGCACAGTAAATACCGTGGAAAGCAGCTGCAAAGTAATTAGGCGTTAATGCAGTTCAGCCGAGACAACTTTATGCAGACTACAGTGCTCTGAGAGTGCATTTCTGTGGAGCTATTATCACTCTTCTTAAAATTGTTAATAGTGTTGAATTTAGTGTTTAATTCTTAAGCAAAAACCATTCTCTATTTTTGCCTTAAATTTAAATTATCTCAGTTTCATGTTCAACTCTTCGTGAAATTCCAAATGTTAATAGTTATTCAACTATTTGTGAATATTTTGTCAATTATAAAGGAATCTTAAACATTTTAGATTATATAGATTACTATTTCAGTTTAATAAACTTTCTAGCTAATGTGGAATTTACTCCTCAGTAACGATTTAGATGCTGTTCCTATCCGATGTTGTTAATTCATTGTATGCTTCAAATTGCTTATAATTTTAATTAATTTTCTCAGCTATTTTGCAGTGTGGACGCTCAAAGAAAATTGTTGTTGATTTTACGTCAAGTCAACAGAATGCAACTTTGAGACTGTAATTGCAGCTGCTGTGCAAAAACAACGTCAAAAACAGCAACAAACAAACAACTTTGCTTCCTATGAAAATTGGAGGAATTGGAGGGAAATGAAGTGAACCTTATTGAAAATTTAATTTCTGTATTAGCAGCAGACAGTGGGCGTGGGTGGCAGCTTATCTATAATGTCATGATGAATTTTGCAACTGATTAGATCGCCGTCACGGCCAAAAACTTTTTAATTATGAATGAGAAAAACGAATTATAATTAAATTTCAGTGGCGTTGGCAGGTAACGAAAATAGCTAGCGAGTCTTAAACAAGCTGACGTTGATTGCAGTTGTTGGCATTGTTGTTGAGTTGAGGTTGATGTTGATGTTTTTGATGTTTTTCATAACCAATTTAGCAGCAAAATTGCAACGTTTGTTGGCCAAAACTTTTTCAACAAAATTTCGCTTGACGTATGCGTAATGTGTGTACGACTATATGTTATACGCTGTAACCACAACAAGGGGAGAGTGTTATAGAACGGTGGAGTAGACAGTCATAGTCGGATAGATGGGATTCTTTAACATAACTCGAACATAAAGTATTTAGTATATAATAAAAATACTCAAAAATACTATACAAAATTCAAATAATATTAGAAAAAAGTCAAAATTCTTAAAAGTCTGTTTTTTAATTTTACTAAAGACTTCACTAAGATTTAAAGTCTTTGAGTCGATCATACTCGACTGCAGTTTCCACCCTTGCTCTTTAGTTGTTTAGTTTTATATTAGGGCTTGTTTTGCGGCTGTTGCGGAAATGCAGCAGGAAGTGTTATCATGTTCTTGTTCATGCTCCTGCCCCCAACCCGTGGCACAATCCACACTGTCTCTTTCTATCACTCTACTTTGCTTGCTATCTTCTTCTCGCGTTGCGTGTTAATTTTAATGCAGTCAAATGAGTTTGTTCTGGCATCACGCAAGATATGAAGTTTTTGGGCTTAACAACGGTCCCCACTCTCTTCTGGCACAACTCTGATATGAACAGCAGCATTTGTGCAGCAAATGACTATGAGGTTTTCATACTTCATATGTGTGTCATCTAGCTGCTCTTTGATGTGTGTATTCCTGCCTGCTGTGTGTGTTTGTATATGTGTGTGTGTGGCAATAAAATGCTTTACTGATTTGCAAAGTTTTGTCATTAAGCACACTTGCCGCTTATCCGACCGTTGACAAGACATTCCAACTTTCTCAGTCGTCGTCGCTTCTGCTCGATTTGCTTGCAATTTTGCTAGTTTAGAATTTCATAAATATTTGCCGAGATGTTTAGTTTGTTTATGCGTTAACAGCAGCAAATTTGTCAAGAGAGTTTTATTACAAATTCAATAAAACATTTGGCAAACATTTATGACAAGACCAATAATGTAATTTCAATTAAATGCCAGCTACTTTTCTTTGGAGTCAATTACAAAGCATATTTTTGGTATATTATGTTACAGACTTGTTTGATCAATTGTTCCTTTGATGAGCCTACATACAGTTACACTGATTATTACAGCTTAATTAAATTAATTACATGTTAAAATAAACGGCTAGTTCATTAGAATATCGTGTTGTTACGTCACCCAGTTTCGTCTTTAAATATGAACTCGACCATGATGCAACAATGTCTATGCTTAAGACCCAGCTGCTCCCCGTAGGACATCATTATTCTGCTTCCCGGCTTTGCGCCATTTCGTTCCCCCTCCCTGCCGTTTTATCCTCGCAGCCATCATAAGCCATAAAATGGGGCATAAATAGCGTAAAGTGTGCGTGCTTGTGTTTCAATCGTCTAAATAAGTTTGGCCCACACTCAAAAATTGCCCTCGATGGCGCCCATAAATAGGCTACAAATCGCACCCTTGGGCCACATGCGTCGTATACGTGATATTTTTTAATTACATTACACAAAAACGAGAGCAGCAAGCGTCTCGCCTTTGTGCGTGCTAAAAAATGGGATTTTAATTGTACTCCACACACTGCCACCCCTTTTTCGTCT
Source organism: Drosophila dunni (assembly GCA_018152125.1). Lineage (NCBI taxonomy): Eukaryota > Metazoa > Arthropoda > Insecta > Diptera > Drosophilidae > Drosophila > Drosophila dunni. Next base: position 121,854 of record JAECXC010001197.1, on the reverse strand, counting down.
AAATATGAAAATAAAACTAAATATGAGAATGCGACTCAAAATTAGAATTTAATTAATGCGCACAGCGAGTGCCCGTAAACCAAAGAGACTGAGCAAATTCAAACTGAATTCAAACTGAACCGCAACGGGAAAGTAAAATATGAGAAAATTCCAAACGAATTTCGCAAATATTTTGTAGTTGCAGCAAAAGTTTGCCCCACAAAATTGAGCAAAAAGTGGAAAGGTTGTTGACTGCACGCTCAACTGAATAGTCGAGAAGTTGTACACGCAGCTTAAGTGTCGCAGTGGAATCATTAGCCAAATGCGGCAAAAGATGTTTCCAAGACTTTTTGGGGCAAAAGTTTTTGGTTTTTGCCGCTAATCAAAAACAAATATGCAAATGCTAAATGCTAAATGTTAAACGACACTCTGGGAACTGGGTTCAGGGGTCAACCCGCAAACTATTCAATTTAATGTCGAGCTGAAATTTTGTGGCAATTTAAGCGCAAATGAAATGAAATTAGCGATGCTGCGGCAGCTGCTCAGCTGTGGCTTTCGTTTCGGAAGACAAATGAAAAGCCATTTAAAATGTCAACACGACCACAAAACATCGTGTGCAAAATGGTCGAAAAAGGTGTACAGTCAAAGTCAGTTTGAGTGCGTGTCTGTATGTGTGTTTGCCGGTGTCTCTGTGAGTGTGTGTGTGTGTGAGTGTTGGCAGTACAGACGACTTTTGCGGTTATACAAAGTAGACCAACCGAGAGGGTCGAGGTTGAGGTTACGGCCACAGTTGAAGCTTAAATGCTTGACCACGAAAAGGCCATTAGAAAATGGTCAACGTATGTGAGCAGTACATATACTCGTATTTGGCTTTCAGTCCGTGTGTCAGTGTGAGTTGTCGTCTCTGTATGTGAGTGCCCTTTAGCTTGCACGTTAAGTCGCAAAGGCTGCTGTTGCAACAGTTCAAATTAAGCAAAACAAATCCAAAAAAGTAGAAAATGGAATTATTCTTGGGACAACCGTTGCAAAATGTAACCGCAAAGCGTTTGCCAACACGTGTAAAGTTTTCAAGTTTTTAGTGTGAGAGTGTGTGTGTGTGAGTGTGAGTAAGTGTAAATGTGTGTATATCCATCACAGTGCTGATCAACTTCTCAGGCAGCCATAATTATCCTTTTGCCAGACGGAGATTACAGTGACAAATGTATAAGACAAAAACGATTAGTCAGCGGTAGACAACATCAAGATAGAATGAAGGGATTTACTTTGGAATACATAAATATTTAAAATGTGTAACTTAATACAGTTTTAGATTTGGGTAATTTTACCATGGCAAGACTTAAAGCATCTTGAAGAAAGTCAAAATAATTATAGTTTTATTACCGTATGTGGACAATAGATAACAGTATTAGCAAGGACTCTTATTTATATATAAAATGCATATATTCTTGGCTTTTTTCTAACTAAAAAATCGATTAAGGCGCTCTTTTTATTTAAATATTACAAATTTTAAGTATGTACGTATGTTTCATACCCTTTCTGGGTATTCAGTTTAATGTAAAGTAAAGAACAGACAAATGAAAATTTAAAATGCACAATTTGATGGCTTAACAAGCAGTAACAACAATATAATTACAAATAAATACAAATCAGATTATAAAAAGAGCTTTTTAAAAGGACGTTCTATGTATTTAAGGTGAGTGAAGGACTGTGATTACGATCGTTCATGACAGCGCTAGTCACGCATCACTGTGCCGTGCCAACTCTATAAAACAGGAAAGGTAAAAGAGTGAAATAGCAATATGGGAAGTATGAAGTGTGAAAGGAAGAGAATGAATTTTATGCAGTGCATAGATGTGCGTGTTATTGTGCGAGTTTTGGTATTTGTGTAATCTTTGTCGCATTGCCGTGAAATGTGCAATAAAGCCTCATGACTTTAGCTTTGGGCTTTTACATTTCATGTTAAGAGTTGGCAGGACAAACACACACACACACATAGACACCTTAAACCAACAATGGATGTGACCATCCGCAGAGGCAAACAAACACTCACTTTAGCGTCATTATGATGACTCTGATGACGATGATGATGATGGCCAGAATGTAAGCAGCAGTAGCAGCAACAATGTGCTGCAATTAAATGTCAAACAGGCGCTTTTGATGGACGCTTAAAATCACTGCAGCTGTCAGCTGATGTTCCCTTGTGTTGTTGCCAAAGTACAGAAACAGGTAGCTGTTAGCAGTCACGGAACGGTCAAACACACATCTTTACACGCCCACACACACACACACACACACACACACACAGAGAGACATATACAAACACATGTATAGCGTTTAAAATGTACACCCATAAACAAAAGTGCAAACAAAGCCATAAACAAGCTGAAAGAACCGAGAACCTTCCGCCTTTTCCCCTTTGTGTCCGTCCATTCAGTTTGACTGGCAACCTGGTTGCAGGACACGCTGATGTCACCCGTTGTCGTTGTTAGTTTTGCCTGCTGCATTGTGGCAAACAAACATAAAGCGCTACCAAACAGCAATAGCAACACCAACAACATTTGCCATTCAATGCCCGGGTGAGGCTTCATTCCGGTCGCCGGCGTATAGTTCACTTCTGCACAGCACTGTGCTGCTCTGCTCTGCTCCGCTCCGCTCAGTTTGTTAGCTTTGCTTTGTGTCATGGCTTTTATGGGAGTCACAGCCGTTGTGGAAAACAGCAGCCTTTGCTGTCAGCATTTTTCTGCGCTTTGTTTTTAATACATGTACGTGGCGCATCATTTATTATTTTTGCCACATCCCAGCAGCGACTTCGTTGCGTATACGCAATGTGACGCATATTGGTATGAGCATTGCCCAGGAGGATCCATGTCACGCACATATTAGAAGGTAAGCACGCGTCTGCCACACGTTGCATAAACATTTGGACATTCAACCGACTACACGTATATACTTATATAGAAATGTATATATATATAACACACACACACATACATATACACAAATGTAGGCGTGGTTCATGGTCATGCGTGTGTGCTTCGGATTAGGAACTAAATTAAATTTTTACATCAACATTTGCGCTTCATTAGAGGTAAGGGCCGAAAGCTTTACGTTTCCTACAAACAATACTCCAAGTGTTGCTCCAATGTTGAGAGGCCACTCGAGTGGTCGCCTGTGGGACACACACACATACACACACACTGGCACACTCACACGGATAGGCAGATAAATGCGTTGAGTGTTATGGTGGGAAATGGCAGGCGAAACCAGTAAATTAACCCAGTCGAGGTGTTGTAAAGGGATGAGCTGCCCTCGCCCAGATGATAATAACCATATATATATTACATTTATTTGCCCACACACACAAAAGCAACAAATACTATCAAAACGTAGATGGAGTGACAGTTAATTAGATATTGTTAAAAGAGATATATAAACCAGACTGTTAGCCTTGAGAATAGGTAAAGTTGGCTTAAAGATGTGCTTATATTAAAGGGAAATAATCTTGGAATTTTCTTAAATGTTAAAATATAGAGGAGTACTAACACAAATTAGCGTGGAAAATTTTTGAACTTATCAAATTATTTTATAAAATTTATTTAAAGAGCGTAAATTGCTTAAAGTAGTTGGCAGCAGTCAATTGCAATTACTTGGCTGCCTGTCTCTCAAATATCTAATGAAATGCTTTAAAAGTTACTTCAATTGAAGTAGAAACTTAGCGGTCAATGTAAAGTTTTGGCTTTTATTGGACATGTACAACCAATAACTGATAGCCTCGCCACCATTTGCAGCTGCAGCCAAACGGTTTTCGCCAAAAAAAAAGGAGAGTTACCAAGATATAAAAGGGAAGTAGATGTAGCCGCTGCAACTTATAAGCAGCAAAGCAACTGACATCTGGCACCAACTTGTAACTCTGGGGAGGGGCGGTGATAGGGAGGCACTCAGACTGCGCATATGGCGAGAACTGGGAACGTGGTGTGCTCTGGTGCGCTGTCTGTGCCCTGAGGGCAACTGTTTTTACCAAGAACAGTCCAAATACAAACACACACTACGAGCTGCCCAAAAGATACAAAACTTGCAAAACGAGCAGCAACAAAAAATGAAGAAAATAATCATAAAAAAGAGAGGAGAGAGAGTTGAGAAGAAAAAAGGAAAGAAAGAAAAGTTTCAGTTACGTGCTGTTGCTTTTAATTGAATTTTTTTGCAGTACTGCTGCTAACTGGTCGCTGCGGTGAACCAATGCTCGGCCAGCACATCCGTATCCGTCTAGCGCTTCCGCCAAGTCTCATTCAGAGACCAACAACAACACGAAAAACAACAACAACAACAAGAATAAAAACCATACTTGTGTCCGAGCGCCACACTCTGACTAGCGGCAGTTTTCTTGTTATTTTGAAAGCGCCAAGTCGCAAGTCCTTAAGCGGTTTATTTTTCTTCACACTGATTTGCAGCTTGCAAGGTGTTCCCTCTAAATTTTTTTTTTGCGTTTTATCCTGCAACTTTTTAATTAAGAAGTTTCAACTTAAGGCTACCTTTATGGCAGACAACTGCACTTTCTCTCCAGCATTATCATAATAATTTACTTACACATTTATCTAGGCTTAAACCTGACTATTTATTATCTTCGTAAGACTTTTTGTAGAAAGTTGAGTGCATTTGCTTTTCAATTTTTAATGGAAGCGGTTGCTTAAACACTTGAAGTTTATTAAATATCTCAAACCTAAGTGAGCTACTTCACTTTTGTTTAAGCCCACATACTGTGTATCTTCCTCTTAGCTCACAATTTAATTGAATAACGTTTAAATAATTCATGTCTGAATGACTTCCATTAAAATTTGGTGCAATTTATTGAATGTGAAACATTTTAAAAGCAAATAATAGTTATATATATTTATACTTACGAACACAGAGCGCATACTTAATATTCCTGAAATAAGTTGACTTGACCTGCACTCGACTATCTTTTAGCCAAAAGAAACAAAGTTGTTTTGCCAAGAGAAAACTAACTTTGTGAAGAAAAAACAAAGCAATCTTTTGAAATAAATATTTTGAATTTTATCTCAAATTTTATTTCCATTTGGCCAAAGTTGAGCAACAGCATGAGTATTTGCCAGTGCTAAGCAACGACCCCATTTGCCGCATTGCACTTTTGTGTATATATACACAGATGGGGAGAGATTTTTGGGTCAAATGACGTCACTGAAATCAGGTCAGCTTTACTACTACTAGGCACAGGCTGAGCACAAAGTTCATGAGTTTTGGGCGCAGTAAAAACAGCAACTCACCGGATTATACTTACACACAGACATACATTAATATATTCTCTTTTTTGGCCTAGGTGGTGTGCTGTCTCACCTCAACTAGGGTCTTGGTCATTAATAGCTGAGAGCTCAGTTTTATTTTATTTTTTCCATTTTCCATTTCCTTAAGGTCTAGGACCGCCCGCTGGTCACAAGGTTCATTTTTGTTTTGCTTGCGTTTTTGACATTTTTAAAATATTTTGCTGCGTTGGATAAATTACTTGTACATTGGTAGTATAGGTCTGCCGGCTCTTAGGCTAGAAAGAGAGAGCATTTGATTAGGGGAAGGGAGAGAGCGAGAGTTCTTAACGAGATTGGGGCGAAGGCAAAAGTGACTGGCATTTGTTTTCCATATATTGATTGCTTTTTAATGGATTTTTCGTGAACTCAGTCCATAAGGTGGTTCGCCTTCTCCCTCTACCGCTCTCGCTCTCACACAAACGCTCTCTCTTTTTCTGCTAGTGCCTGGGTGTGTGTGTGTGTGTGTGTGCCACGCCTGTGGTCGTTGTATTAATTTTATTTACATAGTTAAATGGTTCAATTGTTTGACTGTTGATTTAGTGCTGGAATTTCAGACAGCAAAATTAATTGTTTGATTTGTGGCGTCCATTTCGGCCCTCAGTCGAGTTTAGCTGCAATGTAGGTCAGCGGCGTGGGTTTTTTTTTTGCGTATTGTTGTAATGATTTACTGTTTTATTTGCACAGTTTATAAATAAAACTGACATGCAATGTGATTTCTACTGGCAGCTGCCATCCGATTGTGAGTTCCCAGCATTCTGCGCTTAAACTTCTCAAGCGATGTGCATTTGTTTAGACAGTCAGAGAGTCATACAGTCAGTCAGTCAGCCAGTCAGTCAATCAGTTGTGCCTGTCAATCAGCAGGTAACTAACTGTAGTCAGAGACATGTCGTATAACAAAACAATAACAAGCAACAATATACAATGTACAAAGTTAAAATACTCACCACTCTGCGCTCTTCGCTGGCAGCAACTCTTTTTCTACAGCTGACTGTTGATGCTGTCCCTTTCGCTCTTTCGCTCTCTTTTGGTAAGAGAGCGGGCAGAGACTCTCACGCAACGTATAGACATGGCAACAGCCACGGCAACAGTCAGCTTTCATCTTTTTTTTTAGCACACGCGCCCGACTTGCTGTTCCCGCTGCTCTTCTGTCCTCCGTTCTCTGCTCTCATCTCCTTACATCTCCAATCCTCTCCTGTCCTTGGCTCTAGGTTTCTCTTCACTGCTTTAGTCAGTTTGCCACCCATCGTGTTGGTCGCCTGTCGACTGTCAAATCAATTTGTCAGAAATCACTGACAGCTGCTTACAGCCAAAACACACAAACATGGCCAGGCCAGGTTCAGACCCGCAGTAGCAGAATTTGAAGAGTTGTCATGGCATACCCAAAACAAAAAAAATTCACAACAAATCCTCACAAGATACAGAAATAAAACCAGAAAAACAACAGCAGTAGAAACTGAAGTAAAAATTGCCCTGGAGTGTAAATTATTGCGCATATTTCCATTTCTTTTTCAAATTGCTTTGCAGATTGCCGCCATTTGAAAATTGTCTACGGCATATCAAGCACTTTCGACATTTACAACTCATTTCTGTGAAATCTCTACGCAAAAGTTTTCAAGTTCGAACTGACAGACAAGTGTCTTTTGTTTGCATGCCACATACACACACAAACACACACACTCCATAGCACACAGATCAACAAACGGGCACAACGTTGTGCGCTGCCAGGCGTATACGTAATTTCGCAGACAATGGCAGCCAAAAAAAAAGGAAAATGAAAGACGCAAAGAAAAGAATATATATAAGAAAAGGTCTTTGACTGAGCCTTTTTGATGCCCTAGCCAAGCCGAGGAGCTTGCTATTTGAAGCAATCTGCTGTGTAGCTACTTATAAGGGTAATTATAACCAGCAGCATATGAAATGCGATACTACAGAAATGCCATTTGTTTTTATAATTAAATAAATTGTTGTTTTTTCAATCTGTTTGCAGAATACATTTAAAGCTGCACAAATGCAAACAAAGCAACCAAATTAAATATTTCCACTCTGACATTTTAGCTTTTGGTCTTTTAGTCTTTAAAGAAGTGTAATGGAAAATTTATTATAATTATTAATATATATATGGCAAATACTTTTAAAAGAAATATAAGCCTACAGTTGTGTTTAAATATTCAGTTGATAGTTTTTATTCCCGTTTATTTCAATTCACTTTTTCTATTATGCTGACAAATTTATGCACAAAGTTATAAATATTAATTTTATCTGACAAACATTAGTCACATGTTGCTTTATTTAAACTAAAATGTAAATTTCAGACTTTGTATAAATTAATTTATATTTTTAAAAATAGTTTTTTTTTTTTTTCAAACAACTATTTGCATAGAGTATTAAATCTTCGCATAAGCGTCACTGTTTTTTGTTGATCTTTCTTACTATTTTGGCCACGCTAGCAGCAGTAGCAGTGGTAGCAGAATAACGACAATGACAACAACAATAGCAGCATCAACAACAACAACAAAAATCAGTAGTATGTTTGCTGCTGTTGCTTTTTATTTATTCTGCTTTTGTAATTTGTACCCCTTTTCCATGTATTGCTGCTGGTGTTGCTGCTGCTGTGGCGTTTTTTGTTTGACCAACTACAACATACAAGCTCATAAATAAGTAGGCAAAGGCATAGTCCCAACTCGTCCCTAACTTTGGGTTCGTGTCTCAGTCCTCAGTCCTCCGTCAGCCGACCAGTGCCACGCCCAAAGGCTGGCCATCTTTGCTTTTGCTTTTGGCTGAAAATGAAAAATGGATTTATGTGTCAGTTGGTTTCCATAATTTTAGCTCGTTTCAGGCTTTTGCTTCAACTTGGTTCGCACTCGTCCGTTCCACCGCTTTGATGCGCATTCATCATTTGGCATTCAGTGTTCTCCTTCTTTATTCCATTTTTTTAATCTCGGCTGTTTCTTGTTGTTGTTGTATTTTGCTGGTTGACTCGACTCTTCTCATTCCATGTTATTTGTTTGCCATGTCGCTTCCCCGTTTATTTAATTAATTATTTTAAAGATTTTCGGCCTTTTTCTACGCTTTTAATTAATTTATCAAAAGTGCAAATAAAAATTGTATTTGGCCAAGGGTCCTTGATGTCACGCCGCGTCCCTTGGCTAATATTCTTTGTTAAATATTTTATTTTAAATAAAACAAACTTTAAATTAGCTTTGTGTGCCGCCTGGCGACCCCTCTTTTACGGTCATCCCCGCCTAAGTGGGGTTAAGCAGCGCTAAGGGTTAAGTCAATGCAAAAGTTCTGACAGCAAAAGTTTTTTGTTGTTGTTGTTGTTGATGTTTTTTTTTTGTATTTTATTTTCGTTTTGTTTCATTTTGTCATTTATTTATATATGTATATGCTATACATCTATGTGTGGGTGTATTTATTTTTGCCGTTGTTGTCCAACGTTGATAGGTCTAATAACTCCCTGGGATGCTGTAATCCTTTGGGCCACGTTGCCCGCCTGTTTGCCGGCTCCTGTTTGCGGCCTAATGGACATGGCAAGTCACGTAAATGACGCTGATGATAATGTTGATGCCGCTGATGATGATGTTTATGCCATCTACGTGTTCATTGCTGTCACAACGGGCTCAAACTTTTTGTTCTCACTATCTCCCTCTCTCTTTAATTTTTTTCACTTATATTTTTTCCTGCTTGCTGCCTCGGCGAGCGTCCATCGACCATCGCTGCGTATGCGTAATATTCAATGAGTAGTTGGCAACAGCAGTCGAAACTCTGTGACTGGTTGCATTAAATATTAATTTGTGCAACGTTTGCGCCAACACCAATCCCATGTGACATCCCTCGTCAAACCCCTAACCCTGTCTCTGGCCCCTTGTCTCCCGCTGTCTCCGAGTCCCCATTGCATACATATAAGCACACATCCGTTTGCCAAATTGCCAAAAACGGAAATTAGTTACAGAAGTTATAATTAAATTCCTTCGAGTAACGGACAGGACACAGAAGCTGCATGTACCAAACTGATTGTGTGTGTGTTGTCTACATATGTGTGTGTGTGTGTGCAACAAACTGTGCATGTAAACAGGCTGTGTTACTGCGTCCGGATAGCATCGATGCCGTCGCCATAGACAACACTTGAGTGCGCAGGAGGTGAGGGACCCCTTTTAAGTGGGACCTCCAAGAATAGTAGACCCAGAGTCTTAATTAGAAACAATTTTGGGCTGACTGATTGCCGGTGGCATGCATGTCCGATTGTGAGTGTGATTGTGATTTTGATTTTGAGTGTGCGAGTGTGTGAGTGTGCGAACAACACTGTCGGACTACAGAGTTATGTGTCTGGCTTCCCTCGAATGATGCGCTCTGTTGGCTTTCACTCATTTTAACACATATAAATTGTGTGCTTGGAAGAATACTTTAAGTTTTTCAACCCCTTGGCTTCTATAAATATTTGTTTATGCTGCCAAGTCTGTATAATTAGACAGGGTTGAGAAAGGAAACGTCTGCCATTGAACTTTATGAATATTAAGAGGGGGTAAAATACAAAGACAGATGGATTAAGCTGTATATAAATAGATATTTTAATAATGTAAGATGGTAGGAAAATGTTATGCACTAAAGGACATTGATAACATATTTTAGAGCCATTTACTTAATAAATCATCAATTGTTTGAATAATTGTGTTTTACTGCATCGAACTAGTTTGAGGACTAATATTTGATTTGTCTTTTGAACTCTTACCAGCATAAATGCCAATTATATAAATATTTATAAAAGCCAATCGGAAAATGAAATTATGCATTAAATAAAAATAAAATAAATAATGTAAACAGCTGCTCAAAATATAACATATCGATTATTAGTCCAAATAAGAAGCATAAGACGACTCACCTGCCACATGTTGTTAACACCACAGACACACTCTCCAAAAACAAACTCACACACGCACACTCGTTCACACGCACACACACACACACACACACACACATATTTGATCTATTCGGTTCGACGCCCTCTTCAAGTTGCGTGCGTCGATTATTGTAATTGATTTGCACAATTGAATGGCAGGCGAGGACGCGCATAAATCACACACATCCAACACATGTGCATCAATTATTGAATCCTGTCGTCATTCCTGTGCATCTACAAGGAATAATAGAAACCCCACTTCCCATCAAACCACAAAAAAATGGAATAAACAGAAAAAAAAGAGACAAGAGACTGAAGAGCTTTGTCAGTTAGAGGCCGTGTCACGCACTGAAGTTTTATTGTTTAGCAAATGGTAAAATCGAATGCCTCGCAGGCGATTACAATTCTCGTTTGCGATTCGCGCATCGTTGCCGATCAATTATGCAAATGGGCATGGCGACATATTCAATAATAAAGTGCTGCCAACAACAACGACAGCAAACGAGAACAACATTTTGCACGCATGCCGCAGCATTTATTAAAAGCATTCACATTTTGCGAATTGCGTATACGCAATGGGCACCAATTCACAAAGTATACAGGGCATATACCACAGCAGACAAAGCGTATGTGCATACAAGTTTATGTGTGTACATTGAGCAGCTGTTTGCCATTCTAGTGCCGGTTTTTGGCCTTATTAAGTTGTAAATAAAACTTGGAATTGAAACTGAATTGAACCATTTGGTTAAGCTTTAAATATTGTCAGAGAATCTGTTAGAGAGATGATTTACTAATTGAACTACTCACTATAAACTTTAAAAGAAAATAGTTATCTTGGGTATAGTTTATAAACTATATTTCTTATAATTAAAATATTTTATTAACTTTAATATTTTAAATACTGTTCTTTTTCCATACATCAGTGTATCTATATATATCCCTATATAAAAGCTTAGAAATATCACAAATTTATTTGCCACTTCGTTTAGCATTTCATGAAATTCAATTGATTTCTATTCGCACCCATTATTGTACAGTTATCGATGGTCGTATCCACTGGAAGGCAGTGAATTTTTTAGCCATTGTATCATTTACTAGGGTCCATTACCCACACTCCACTTTTACTTTATATTTATATAAATTTATTTACCTAACTGGAAGTCATTTAGCGGCAATTACTAACGCATCCAATTGTAATCAGTCGGCACTTGGCGACCGATTCCCCAGAGTAAAGAGCGTCAATTACTTGAAGTTTTTGTGTTTATTACCCATGGATAGATGCCTGCAGCTGCTACAAGTCAAATAAAACATATTACAAATGCCTCAACCACTCCAGTTTCAGTCCTTCACTCCCGCCACTTCGGCTCTCCTCTTGGTCTGATGCTATTATTCAGACTTAAGCGCCTCGAGATGTGCCAGCAATCTGACAAATTTCGCACAAATTATGCGGCGACCACAAATGATGACGATGACGACAAATAGTACGATGGTAATACCTCCCTGCTTCTGTTCCCCCCAGTTCCCCCGTGGTCCTCTTGCCCTGTGCCCTGAGCTTTTCTGCCAACAAAAGGCGACGAAATTATTATTGCATTAAGTGGAATTATTAAATTTCATCGGCAGCCGCAACGGAAACGAAACGAATCGACGGCTCAGCACAAATAAAAATAAATAAATCTAATCAAAAATAAGCACAGAAATAAAATCCTCAAATGATAAAAATAAAAAAAAAAGAAACACAAAACAAAACAAACAAGAAAACAACAAAAGCAAAATAAATCAATAAAAAGACACAATGAGACAAAATGTGCTACCAATCGTAATCCTGAATCCCAATTTCAGTTCCAGCTCCAGTTCCAGTTCCAGTTTCAGTTTCAGTTTCTGCTTCAGTTTGAGTTCTGCGGATCGGGCAAACTTTTCGGCGCGCCACTCAAATCAACATAAAGTTTGATATATTGTGCCGCATTGGCAGCGTCCTGTCCTGCGTTGTCCTGCGATGTCCTGCGTTGATTTAATGGCCACCGCCCCTAAGGGTGTTTGCTGTACAAGGCAAGGGTGGCAAGGGGGGGAAGGACGTAGCACTACCACTACTTATTACGGCCGCTGCTTGTCGCCATTGTTGTCAATTTGGTCGTGTCTTTGACAGCGGAGCCTGCTGACATTTCTGGGGTGAAAGAGAAGGCAATAGACACACAGAGACAATGATACAGACAGTAGGAGAAGTGAGGAGTGCGCTTACTGGGGTGTATTGAGGGTAAAGGGCATTCAAATTGTAGTCGCATCATCATCTTTATGGCTATTGTGATTTCGGAATTAATTGCTGCCGCTGTGACACACAATCGAGCGCGTGAGCCCGCTAGGTGGCGCCACAGTGCTTAAAAGGATTTGTACATATTTTTGGCCCGCAACAGTTTTGACCGCCGCAGGGAGACATTGGTATATATGTGTGGCCTAAGGAATGTGGGCGGCTACTTCTCCTTCTACTCCCTCGTCTTTGGTTACTTGATTGCCCTCAAAAGTATGCAATGCTAATAAATTCAGTTTTATGTGTGCGAAGGCACCAAATAACGCTCAATTTTCAGTAGCTCCCTCTCACCCTCCCCCGTGCTGTCCCTCTCGCTCTTTTATGACAGATCATTAAAATTTCTTTCTCCTCTTCCAGTTCTTTCCAGTTTTTCTTTTTTTGAGCGTGGGGTTTAAGTTTAAGTAGCCTGTTTGTCTTATATTTATGGCGCCTGATTTGGGGACTGCTGTGTCAAAGGGTGCATTAATATTGAACTTTATTGTCTCTCTGGGTCAGTTCCAGTTACGCAGGCTCAATACGGTTGACTGCCGCTGCCAAAGTGTTAATAGCCACTGTGCTTACAAAGGTCAACAGAATCTGTTTTTAGGGTAGCAGCATTAATCTGATTACGCAGAATAAAAAGCAACAACTGGATTTCCAGTAAGAGTATGAGAATGAGTTATTTTTATCGTTGTTATAATGATATTTTAGTACTCTTTTGCATCGTATATATGTACTGTTTTTGTGAATTGAAATTGAAATTGTTCCGGATAAAGTTAAGCCGGAAGTTGAACAATTTCTGACATTTATTTTTCTTCTTTTTTTCGAAAGAACTTCCAACAAAATTGGGGATTTGGCTGAAATGCTTCATGAATTGTTGAAAAGTGAAATGGTAATTTAAAGTCCGTCAATGATATAGGTTTAGTTACAGTTGTAAGTTGTCACAAGTACTTAAAAAGTACAAGTATCTCAATTTGTTTCGTATTCAGCAGTTTATTTCTAGCTTTCTGGCACTCCAAAATGATGGCCTGGCCTATTTGCGGTGGTTTCGCTGTCATTCGGCATACGTAACTTTTTAGACAGTCTCCGCTCTTAACGCACCTGGAAAACTCACTTTAATGTATGTCAAATCTCAGTTCACTTTAGAAACAAGCACAAAACAACAACAACAACAATAAACAGCGGCCTCTTTTTGACATTTGAGTGACATTATTTGTGTCAACAATAAAACACTCAAAATACATGTCAGCCAGAGAGGCTGTGAGAGACCAAGAGATATAGAGAGAGAGTGAGGTAACAGAAGAAAGACAGAGAGAGAGAGAAGGAGCTTTGAAATAGAGAAAAGTTTAGCAATACAAACTGAAACCGAAACTGAAATAGAAATGGAAATGGAGCTAAAAACAGAATCAGGCTGGGACAGTGTACAATTTAAAATTCAATAAAACTTCAATCAGCGTTCTTAAATGTGTGTATTTGACTGGGTGTGTGCGTGTGTACACATTGGCACACACAGCAACGACAGCGCCCAGCAATTTAAACAAATTGAAAGCAAGCGCAAATAAAAAACAGTTTGTTGCCACTTTTCACATCAATTACGCACTTCAGCCAAAATAGACGAAGACGACGACAGCGACGACGACGACGATGGCGAAGACGACGATGGTAACGATGACGACGACGGCGACGACGACGTGGAAAAACGAAGCAGCCGCCCGTAAGGATAAGAGACGACATGACGAGAGATGTCCTCGTTGGCGGCTGCTTCTAGCACAAAAATAACACTTGAAACTAAACGCGCATTCAGGCGACGACGTCGCTGCCGGCATCGCTGCTGCTGCTGTTGTTGTTGTTGTTGGTACTGGGCGTGCCACACCCCATACCGACAACAGCAATTTTCGCCTGCGTACACGGCGTTTTTTATGCGCCAACTGGCAGCCCCTGGGTTCTACCTACAAAGTGCCGCCCGCCTGCCAGCCTTCCCCCCTTCCCCCTTTTGCCTACTTGTGCTTTCTGAACCCAAACCTTAGCAATTTGAATACGTGTGCGTTGCTCTCGGTGGGCTCTGTCTTTGTGTGAGTGTATGTGTGTGTGTTTGCCTATGTTTTCGTTTGCGAAAAGCGAAAGTAAATGTTTGAAAATCGTAAGGAAGGAAAAATCAAGTAAGCATAAAAAAAAAAAACATTAAAGCAGTAGGCAAAAAAAAAAAAAAAAAAAAAAGGATATTTATCTTTGCCGAAGATTATATGCCCTTGATGGTGGACGGGGTGGCTGAGTCTATTAAAATGATTGAGCATTTACCGAATGCCAAGATGGAAATTAATGACTACACATTAAGCAAAGATAAGATATGCATAATAAAAATATATATTTTATTTCTGTTTTTGATTTTAAAATATATTCCCATAATCAATTATGCGTTTATCTTTCCGGGCAAACATTTGTAAAATATTATCGCAGATCGTGGCTCTAATTTGATTTCGCTATTTATTTAACCAAGTGTAATATAAAATATAAATACGTTGGAATATTAGTAAATTATATTTGGACTGTAGTATATTATTATTATGTTGTATATAAAAAGTTTACTGTGAGTTTTTTTAATACCTAGTTACTGTTCTCATATCATTAAAAAATTCATTAAAAATTATTTCGAAATTTTTTAATATTATTGTTGTTTTTTGTGTCATAAAATAAATCCTTCTATTAACCAGATAAAAAACCGTCCTCAAACTTAAGCTGCAAAATAAATGCATTTTATTTTACCATTAAAAACTGTTTGGCGTTCAGGAAAAAGTTAAGAACTGTCACTTACGTTGTCATATTGCCAACTTGAAGTCTAATTCATAGTACTCCACCAAAGAGTATGAACAAAAAAAAAACGAAAAATTCCAACTTGGTTTTTATTGCGCGTGATAACAAGCAGGGAGTTATAGAATGAGAATGGGAAATGGGAAATGGGAAGTGAGAAGAGGAATTGGTACTGAAAATGAGGACTTTGGGAACTGAATCTCAGACTGTGACCGGGTAGACGGCGGGCACTGTTCGCTATGTGCTGTGCTGGTCTGGACAGCACTGTTTGATGTTATTATAGATGACGATGATGGCGATGACGACAGCGTGTGGCAAATACACACTCACACACACACACGCACACCCAGTGAGCGTAGTCAATGATGATTTTTGCCTTCTTCACGACATTGCTGCTGAGGGCTGCCAATCAGAGACGACGGTGTCTACAAATGTCTTGTTCTTTGGTATGTTTCAGGTTGTCAAGGCTGCCTCAAGTACAAGCACGAGTACAATGTATGTGTGCTTTTATGCTTGTATGTGTATGTGTATGTGTTTGTGTACTCGGTCATTACTTTGTTGCCTAGGCATTGCTATTGACAATAATTCTAGGTAACTTAACTTGACGCTGTGTATTTCAGCTCTTAAATCTCAACAAGTCTGCAAAACGTTCTCAGCACCCATTTGTCGAAAAATCAAAAGAAATTGTTAGATAAATGTACATTACATAATTAATAACAATAATCAAAATCAAATCAAACAAATACAAATGTAAACAGTGCTGCAAATATTTCTATAAAAAGCAGTTTGCTTCTAAAATAAACAAATTGGACGTCTGTAAGAGTAAATAAATTAATAAATTATATTAAAAATTAAATTATGCTATTTTATAGCCTCTTTAAGATTTGTTCTCATTTATTAAGTATACGACTAGATGTATATCTTAGCTTGAATTAATAAGCTGATTATTATGGAAAGTTAAAGTAAAATTGAACAAGTTTTTACCATACACAATAATAATAATAAAAGCTTGTTTTTAAAGTGCTGCAAATCTTACTTCAATATTCGCTCTAAATTATCAAGTATGCGCCAAGTTGGACTTCACATTTTTATGGCCTTCACTTATTTAGTTACCTTTTAGTGATTGCTCTTGCAAGCTTTTTCACCTGCTTCTGTATTTTTGGCTGCTTTTGTTTGGGAACTTGCTCCCAACGTCGTAGGCAGCGTTGGCTTAAGCTGTGGCTAAGGACAATATGCAATAATAACAATTTACATATTCATGAGCCGCTTACGCACACAAACACGCTGAAAAACAGGCAACGGCAGCGGTAGAAGAAGTAGCTACAACAACAACAACAACTACTACAACAATATCAACTAGTAGCAGAGGCGGCAGTTTGCATAAAGAGCACCCTCCGTTTAAAAAAGCAAAAAAAAATAAATAAAAATAAAAGGAAAGCGGAGCACACAGAGCAAACTCCCTTTAGAGCACAATCGCTAACCTGAATACAACCCCAAACCCAATCACAATCAGAATGAGAACGGGAATGGGAATGGGAATGGGAAACAGAATCACAATACCCGAACCCAAGCTAAATTCAGCCCTTTTGTTAACGTTAATGTTAACGTTGGCGAGGGTAACTGTAGCTGACCAAATATTTATATATATTGGGCCAAGCTCATTTATTTATTTTCATATTTTTATGATATTTATTTTAGGCCTGTCTTTTGTTAACGCCGCCTTGACTGACTTGAAAATTATATGCAACGTGTTTTTCTACAATATTTGATATTGATTGAGATTGTGATTGAGGGAAGTAAGTAGGAACATAAGAAACATCGTGGCTTGTTTTATTTATAGTTGTCAACATGAGTTACCAGCCAAGTTCCTTGGGGAGTTTCTGGGTCAGCGCCGATGGCTATGAATTGCAAATGAAAGGCAATTCTCAAAATAGCCGTAGTTATGCGAATTTTGAGGCAGTGGCTCATCGTTGCTATGGTTTCTCTTAGCTTTTTCTCTTTCGCAATCTCAGCAGAACCTACCACAAAAATAAATCAAAACAAAGCAGCAGCGACAACGACAACGGCAGCGACGACGACGTCGACAGTGACTGAGGCGTTGTACCAAACGAAAACGAAGAGAATACGAAGATGTTGTCTCTGCTGCTGATGCTGCTGATGCTGCCTCTGCTGCTTTCAAGTCACGTTGTTGTTTGTGCTTTACAGCATCCACATAACGACAGCGTCGGCGCTGGCATCGATTTTCGCTCTCTGGCAGAGACGCGTCGCTCGCCTCGTTGGTCTCTGGATTCAGTCAGTCAGGTGCAGACAGTTGACGTGTACGGTTTGTAAAGCGGAAATGCGCTAAACGTTTCGAGACCCAATAGAGAAATTGAGTTTGCCTGCAAAAACAGAAAGACCAAAAGTAACAACAACATCAATGCTAACAAATACAACAAGCGAGTGTACAAAAGAGAATTAATATTCAAATCTAAAATGTGAAATGCAAGCGAAACAGCAGTAAAAAATAAATCAAATCAAAACACTATCGTGCATAGAAAACAGCAGCAACAGCAACAGCAATATAGCAATAGCAAACAACAATTGCAATAACAACACGTCCGTTGACCACGACAAAAGCATCGCGCGCGTGGCTCAGTGTGAGTGTGTGCGCTTGAGTGTGAGTGCGTGTGTGAGTGTGCCACTAAGTTTGCATTTGTATTGGTGTGTATATGAGCATGTGTCGGTGTATGTGTTAGTGCTGCGTGTCACATATTAGCAGAAAAAGAAATAAGGTTCAGTGGAAAAACTCGCAGCAGAAGCCAAAACCAACAGAAGCAGCGACAGCGACAGCAACAGCGACAGAAGCAGCGACAGCGGCAGCAACAGCAACATAAGCAGCGACGCCAGCAGAAGGTAGGGCTAAGAATTACATTTAAAATAAGAGCGTACGACAACGCCAGCAGCATACTCACCACACCCTGATCCTTCAGGAGACGTAGTACAAACAGTAACCGCGGGAGCAGCATAGCAGCAGCAGCACCAGCAGCAGCAACAGCAGCAGCAGCCGCAGCAACAACAACAGGCAGCAGCTGCGCAAAGAGCAGTTATTGCTCTCACTAGCATTCCGCCACTCTCACACTCTCTTTGTCTCTCGCCATTTGTTGTTCGCTCTCTTTGGCTCTCAGTTACAGTGGAGTCTGTGCAAAGCAATTGGCATCCATCGTATCAAAGTTATAAAAGTTTTGGTCCAGTTGTCTTTTGTAATTTTTTCGTAGCATACTTTTATGCTGCCAGCACAGCGATTTTCTTTGCTTTTGCTTTGCTTATCCACGTTTTTATTGCCTCAGCAATTTCAAAGCTGCTGCCGCTGTCGCTGTCGCTGCCGCTGCTCATCTAGTTGTTGTTATTGCGTTTATTTTACTAGTGTGGGTATGTCTGTGTGTGTATGTGTGTGAGTTTGTGTGCTAATTGTGTGGCCAATTTTTGAACGTTGCCGCTGGGCCAAAGCGTGCAAGAAAATTGATACAATGTGTAAACAAAACTAAACAATTACGTGAAATGAAATTGAATTTTAGATCAAGCTGCTCGTTGTTTTGCCAGCTGACCTTGTGCAGAGCCGAAGATAACGATAACAGCTGAATCCCAGTCACAATTAGAGCAAATTTAAGCAATGAGCGTCTTGGTGGCAAGCCAATAAAAATGTAGGATACTGTGTCAGTCACACACACGCGCACACATGCATAGCATACTTAGACATTGGCATGCCATGTGCGGCATGTGTACGTGTAAATGACCGGAAACTGTGCTCAAGTGCTCCACATTCCCCACCAATCGGCCTCATAGCCAAATGCGAGATGAGGCTACTTGCAAGAAGTCGTTGTCGGTCCTCTATTGGCTCTGCTTTCTGCTACTGCTTTTTTCTTATTCTATGTCTTTTTATTTGTATTTTTTTTTCCTTTCTGACTTGTCTTACTTGGAAGCACTTCAATTGTCAAATTGTTCTTGTTTATTGTTGCAATAGTTTTGTTGATGGACAGGTTTGCCTTTCAGTCACAGTCGTAGACTCAGTTGCCGATCCCTGTTGGTCTCCGGTCTCCGTCTGCCGTACCCAGGTCCTCGGTCCTTGGTCCTCGGTCCTCGGTCCTAGTCTCCTTTCACTTGTTTTTAAAGTGATTTTCGCAGACGTAGTCGCTTTTTATGGCGTTTGTCGTTGTCGTTGACGTTGACGTCTCGCACAAGCAAAACAAAACAATCAACACGGAAGTCTTTTTTCGTTGTTTGTTTGTTGTTACTTTTTTCATTCTTTTATTTTCTTTATTGTTGTTCTTCGCGCGTGTATGTGTGTATAGTGAGTCACATGTATATGTGTATGCTGCTCTATGTTCAATGTGTGTGTGAGTGTGTTTATGTATGTGTTCGTGTAAATCATCGTGGCCTAGTGCGCTGCTTGAGGTTGACGTGCGCGGGCTTTTGTGTTTCCACCGTTGCGAGTTTTATGCACAAGTTGATTGTGAAGTGTTTTAGCTTTAGCGAGTTGACATTTAAGTTTTTCACTTGGTCCCAGAGAGTTTCCACAAGGAGTCAGCCAGAAAAGCAAGCAACTGACAAGCCAACAAAAAACTTTGTAGCTACATGTTATAGTTGACGAACCACAAGGATTTCACATAAACGTGGCTTTTAAATAATTCAGAATGTCAATCGAATTTGCCAGATTCAGTTCAAAGTACTGTTTTAAGCTCTTGTTTAAGCCATGATGATGCGAAACTATTATCGAACTTAGGTTGCTATAATAATAAAGAAAATAGTTGAGTTGATTTATTATAAGAACACTATCCACTTTTTCTATAAGTCATAATAAGTAAAAGCTTGATATAAAGCAATCAAATTTAGTTGAAAATGTTTCCCTGTCTTAACTAAATTATAAACTCACTCAGTGATAATTAAATTCGGAAATCAAAACTTTCAAAACTTTCCAATATTTCATTACCTCAACTGTTAGAAGTTCAACGGCCAAAACTTTCCACTCAAATCTAAGTAAGAAATGAAAATACCTCTCCAATACATTGTCTGGCAGTTTGTATTGATTTAATTGGAAATAATTAAATAATTGAAACGCTTCCACAACACGTGCTCAAGCTTAAATCAAGAGTCGAGAAATTCACTTAAAATTTGAAATGTGCAAGAAATCGACAAGTGGCATAAATTGCATTTGAAGCCAGAGCAACTAAATGGAATCATGTAAACAGGCATTCCGTATATATATATGCGATATAAATATATATATTACCAGTAGGAAAATGGCAACAACAAGTGAAGCCAATGGGAGTAACAAAGAGCATTTTGTAGATGCCACTGCTGAAAATGTTGAGATACTTCAGGAGTGCCAGACCCAGTTGTAGATACGAGTATATTCATAGAAACGAGATACTTAGCGTTGGGCCAGACAAAGGCAAAAGGCAATTATAGAAATACAGACGAGCAGCAACAAATAATAAAAGCAAGTTGCCATAGACAATCACATCAACAACAAGAACAACAACAACAACGACAACTACAACAAAAACAACAAAAAATCCACGACAAGTATCTGCAAAAGTTCTGCAACGTTTTTCGCATATTAAACAAAGTTGAAGTTGCCGACGACAACGTCAACGTCACCAGCAGCTGCGACGGCGACAGCGACAGAGACGCCGACAGCAACAGCGATGCTACCGCTAACTGTAGCAGCAAGCGGAGCAGCTTCGCGGCAGCCTCATTATTTATTTGATTGCCCGCACAGCCAATGCTCAAATTACCCCCAGGGAGAGCGGGCAGAATAACGACTGAATGCCAGCTTCATTCAGCTCCGCACTGCTCTCTGCTCATCTTCCTTTTATCCTCCTGTTTAGGGGGAAGCAACACACAAAAAAAGAAACCAAATAGTGGGAGAGGCAATGGCATAAATGTAATTAATAAGGCAAATTAATGCAAACAATAATACAAATTCATTTTCATGCACAAATGAAACTAAATTACAACAACGTGAGCCAACAACAACGAAAACAGTTTGAAAGAAAAACAATGTAGGGAATCAGCCGAATCTTAGATAGTCTTTCGGATTACAAAAGGGAATCGCAAGGCATAATTCACAAAGCCAAATAATCTTAGTTATTTAATACAGTATTTTTTTCTCTTTAATTAATTTAGTTTGATTTGAATACAAGTGAATTTTAATAACAAAATATGAGCTTAAAAATATGAGAAATTAATTTTAAAATATCTAAATAAAACATTGTCTGCATTTGTCCCAGAGGTAGACCAACTTTAAATGAATTTTCCAACATACCACCATATAAACTCTGAAAACAAAGTAATATGAAAGTTTGTGCCGTTTTAATGTGTTACGAACTTGTTGAGGTGTCTCACTAGACTCCAACAAGTTAGAGGATAATAAATGTTCACTAATAAGCAGAGGGCAAGCATACAAAAACACCAACATGAGCACAAAACACAAACACATCGACAAGTAAACAGTTCGTTGAGCAGAAAAACGAGGAAATCTACTTAATCACGTTTAATTAAGGTGAGTTTATAAGTAGCTGTGTGTGTATTAGTGAGCACTATCCATGTGTGTGTCTGTGTGTATGAGTGTGTGGTTGTATATCTACAATTTAGTTTTTTTTTTTTGCGAATTGCTTTTATTGCTTGTATTTCATGCACAGAGCCAAAGACACAAAGAGCTCACCAGGTAATCGCTGCTTGGCCTCTCTTCATAAACCAAACAGCTTCCATGTGCACATAAATGCAAATTAGGGTTAAATGTTAATGTTGACTGTGTGTTATGGTTGTGCATGTGGCTGTGTATTAGTGTGCGCACCATAGCGGATTATAATAATAAGCAAGTGCTTAGCATAAATGGATTTATTGGCTGCACATTCATCAGGAATCAAATGTTAACACTTAGTCTGCATTAGTCGGTTAGTTGGGCACTCCCCGAGGCCCATATCCACTCAAATATATTATACTTTTGATTGTTATTCTTTACTTAAGAGTGTTTGCTCGCTCGCATATATTTTCTCAAAACTAAACCAACATTCAAAACGTGTCTACCATTTGCTTATATGACATTAAACAGAAATGTCAAAGACACAAGCCATACAAAATTAATATTTTGAAGCTCAAAACCCCTATGGCATTTTAATATTAATGTCGTGTATTTGCATGTTCAATTATCTTATAATAATTGAGTTGTGCTCTGGAAACATAAAAACAAAAACTACTTATTGCATCTATAAAATTTAGCACGACTTCTGCAGCTTTGACACTTGCCGTTTGTCTATTTTTTATGTCGATTATTAAACTTTTTTAAGTGTTGCAAAGTGCCACTGAAAATTCACAGTTAAAAACGGTTTGCATTGTGAAAAACGGAAGCTGCAACAGGCACAATTAATTGAGTTTTTTGTTCAATACTCGTTTATCAAGAGCATTGTCCTACCAATTTGTAGTTGTCTGCATAACAGAAATAGTAGTACAAATAATGTATACATAAAAAATTGCATAACTTAATTGCTTTTGTAGATACAATAACTGAAATGCTTTATTTTTAAATCAAACTTAATTAAATTAGAGCACAGTAACGTTCTTGCTTTAAACTCTTCTTTAACTAATTGCAAAGCTTAGAAGTAGGAACTAGACTTGAAATAACTTGAAGCTTAAGTAATAAGTATCTCAACCTTATTTGCGCTTACTGTTTTCTGCACATGACCTGATGTAATTGTCAGATGTTTTGTCATCTCACTCACTGTCTTTCGCTCTTTGTCTTGTCAACGATAACATCACTGAAATAACACAGAGAATCTGTCTACACATTTGGTTAATTGAAAAATCATGATGGTTCTCATCATTAGCAAAAGCTTCGAGACTTATGTCGTTTCACAGCTGTCACATGCATGCCCTCCCTCGATCCCTCTGTCCCTTCGCAAGGTTTCCCATTTATGTAATCGATGCATGTCAAACAGCAAACAACTACAAAATGGTGTATTTATGTGTGTGTGTGTGTGTGTGTTTGTGTGTGTTTGTTTCACATGTGCTGAAAAACGGAACGAGACTAAACGAACTGTGGAATGGGAAAAACGAGGAGACCAAGAGCAAAATGGAAACTAAAGCGGGACACAAAAACCTATCAAGTTGTAAGCTCGTTGATTTCAATTTGTGAATGTGAAATGCAGTCGCATTTGCATATTGCACATACGCCATGTGGCCTAGTCTCAGCAGGAATTAGAAAACGGCAAAAAATATATAGTTTCTAATTAAGCGCCAGCAGAAATTAAAAGCATAAAATGGCAGACAACATGCAATCGTATATGTTTGTACTCCGAATATATACATACGTATTTGAGAATGCTTGTGTTTGTTGTTTTTACTTAAACCATTTCGGGGTCTCTTCTATCCTATGAATATCACGCGCTGTGGACGATGTTTTGTTTTTTATTGCATAAACAAAATACTAGGGTTTTAGTTCTGCTCATGCCTTTGCCGTTGTCGTTGGTTAAAAAGTACATAAATTTCAAATAAGTCACGTTTCCGGCATTGTCTTCCATTTCCCTTTGTACACTAGCGCACACACACACCCATTTATTTCCCCTCTCTTCTCTATTTCGCTCTCTCTCCTATTGCCTAAATATGTGCTTTGTTGTGGCGTCTGCGGGCAGCGTAAAATATATAAAAAAAAAAAAAAAATTGACAAACGCAGCAACAAAATGCCAAAACGAATGTTAAATAAATGCGAGCAAAACAGAATGCTCGATCTGAAAGTTGACTGAGGAGGGTAATATGGAGAGGTGCGGGGTGTTTAAAAAGTTTTTGATTTGTTAAGTTACACCGTAGAACTTTGATATTTTCAACTTACCTTTTAAGCTGATTTGCAGATTATTATCAACAAGCAATAACAATGCGTTACCTCCAAACAATGCGCAAATCGGAAGAAATTTATGTCTATTTCTAAAATAATACAGTAGTCAAATGCATTGAAACTTTAAGTATTGAGGCTAGAGCAGTACCTGCCAGTCACTGCTGAATCATTCTGACCAATAACACTTAAGTTATTTTATCTTAATATATAATTTTAAGATGTCTGCTTTTCTTAACGGAATATTCTCTTATTTGAAGACTGCTTCTTATTTAGTTTTGAGACTGAACTCTTAGTTTTATGCCTTTGTGTGGACATAAATTTGCCATGTGGTACAGCTAAATTTCTCAGATAGCCTAGCAATTAACTTATTTATATGCACACCTGGTCATTCACCCAAGAGAAACAGTATCTGCCACAACGATAGGTATAACGACATCAGACAACTGTCAGCTTATTTTTATTCACCGCATTTTTACTCTCCCATTTCAGAGAGTTTATTACGCTGCTGTTGCTGCCATTGCTGCTTCTCACTATTCCCCTTACCACTGTGCGGATTTATTATACATACTTTATGTGCATATTTTTGAATACCCTGGCCAAGAGAGCTGAACAAAGAGAAGAGTGAGAGACGAGTCAAGTTGTTATAGCCATGTCCATGTCCAGACGGTTCAACTTCATGGCCCCACAGACATCAACTAGTTTCTCAATTTTCAAGATAACTTCATGGCATTTGGTACAGTTGCCTCCAATCTCAAACTATGATTGTACTGAGAGTTTATTGAGTTACCTGCAAGGGTATTTAGCAAGCGGCACTTCAAAGATACTGAACAATATCTCGTAGTTTATAGCACTTGCTGCTCGCCATTTGCTTTTTGCATTTTTACGACTCCAATTTGTCGTCTATTTGTTGCTGTTTGGCTGCCTGAAGTTTAATTGAATAAGTTTTAAGCGGATTTTACTGCAAGCCGCGTTGGCAACTGCTAACTGGTAACTGCCAGCCGCTTTGCCCACTCCAGCTGCAGTGCCACATGGCGTATGTGTTATTTTTAATTGAAATATGCAAACGGTGGAAGCGTCCAGTGATTTTTAAATAACAAATGGGGCTATTTCAGCATGGTAGATGGCAGAGAGGGGTGTTGGCAATTTAATTGCAACTTCACGCGAGATTTGCATTCATAATTCATATTCCTAAAGGGTTTTGACCTCAGAATGTCAAGTTTAGCATAATATCACCAGCAAATCGGATTAGCTTATGCACTAAATAAATATTTAACTTGACTTAAACTGTGTGACATTTTGTTATCTAGTTGAAAAGGTGTTAAAGCGGCTATAAAGCAGATATATCATTTAAAGTTGAACTTTTCCCAACTACTGTTTTATTTCTCTCTGTAGTTGCATTCATCTCGGTTACTTTCGGTGCAAGAGACATGGAAATTTGGTATGCAAATGGGCGTATGTCGTATGAAGCTAAAGTTTATGGGAAATTTTTGTGTAAAACTTTCTCTTAAATTATAAGCATATGCAGCTTATAAATTCTTTCTATTTTATTCAATTTGGAAAGTATTAAACTTTTATTACAAGCTGCATTTGAAATTGCCGGAAAATAAATATGTACATACATCCTGCACAGAAAAGGAGTGACCATATTCTGGACACTTTGGCTTCAAGCTGCTGCTGATAATAGCAGTGTGAGTAATGCCAATTGCAATGATTTTCACAGGAAGACGGCCATTTCCATTTCCTGTCAGTTTGTTGCAGCACTCAGTCCCTACCCTGCTTGGGGTTTTTTTTTTACCTTTCTGCTTTCTGGGTGCATTCAAATATAAAAAATCAAGCAGCATTTGCCTTTGTGCGTTGCCTACCTTTCGGCGTTGCACGTGACGCTGGCGCTTTCAAGTACATGCACAAAGTAGTAGGTAGTAGTAGAAGTTGGAGAAGAGCGAGTTGTACGCACGTCGAAATGTAATTTCATGGCACACAAGTTTTTAATTAAATTTCATGGCAGACGATGCAGCCGAAGCAGTGGCAGCCTTTTAACATGCAATCAACAAACCACTCTGGCATGCATATAGGGCAGTTATACAAGTGCACATACTAAGTATATATATATATGTACATACATGTATGTATAACTACTGTGTATATATGTGTATAATATACATATAAATGGCACACAAAACTGCAGCCTTAATGCGTTTTTCAAGTGCCAGTCAAGCAGCAGCAACAACCCGAGCAGCGGAAGCAGCTGGCAAGACGGCCATTTTGCAGTCAGGCAACGATCCACATCCGCAACCGGACAAACCAATGGCTTCAGCTACCTCGCTCTCCCTCTCTCCCTTTCTCTCTCTCTGTCTCTCTCTCTCTCTTTCAGCTCCTACTCCTGGCAATCATCGTCACATAATTTTATTAAGCTCTTAGCCAGACAGTTTCCATAAACCCAAACAGGTCTTGAGCTGCCACTGTCTGTTTGCGGTTCGCTGCCTGCTGCAACATGTTGTTTAATAACTTTGAAGTGGTCCATGCCACTTAGGCGCAATGTTTGTAACGTTACTTTCTCACTCCTTTACATCAATACGTATCCTTAATGAATAAACCCTATATAGACTAGCACAACAGTAATTTGCAGAAGAAATAAGAGAGTAAGAGTTGCCTACAAATAGTTAACTTTAAAGACCTTTAGTGTGGAAGATTTGTTAAGCTACTAAACAATAAAAAAAACTGATTGAATTTAATTGGAAGTCTCCTTAAATCTCTTTGATCATGTATTGCTATCAAATTTATTTCAAGTGCTGTTGCAATAGCAATGCAATTGAGTTATTTATAGAATTTCAATGAAATGCATTTATTATTGCTTTATTTTTGTTAACCAAAAAATACCTTTTGCCTATAAATTTTATAGGGTATTCACCCAGCTGGTCGCAGCCCATTTTTATTTTTCTTTTTTATATACTTGGTTGACTGACAGTTGACATTCAAGCTTACTGCCGGTCAGCCAAATTGCATTTAAAGCAGTCAATGGATAATCGAATTGCTGCGAGGGAAGTTCGTGGGGTTTCAGTGGAACGACGCTCAGGGCGAAAGGATTGAGGGAAGGTTCCAAAACTCAGATGTTTATTTCATTAGCCAACTTTGTTGCTTGTATTTGCTGGGAAATCAAACAAAAATGCTTGTCAAGCTGCTTGCCAAAGACACTTTGACTTTGTTTATGGTAAACAGACAAGCGATGTGGCCCCGAGGTCTGCTGTATGTGGGCGTGGCACACAAACGTGTGTATAGTGAACACACATACACATATTGCTAATGCAATTCGCTGCTGGCCTTGTGTTTGTACGTTGTTGGCTGTAGTTCTTAGACAGCCGACAGCCGCTGTCTATACGTTCTGTCCCACAGTCTGACTGCCTGACTGCGGTGTACACAAATACATTCACGAACACACTCATACACACGTACTCGAACACAGCACATGCTTTTAGGCATTTGTTGAGCTAAGCGGGCGGCAGATGTGCGGCTGTTGAGGCGCAACAAGTTATGCAGCCGCAATTAGTTGGCTCGTCCCTCCACAAAATTTCTTGGCACTAATGCCAAAACCAAGCCACATAGGCGACGACAACAACAACAACAGCTGAACCACGCCTGAAATCGGCGACGCTGCTAGCAGGTTTGTGTGTTTGCGGTGGCATACGCGGCGTATGCGTTATGCAATTTGATGGGGGCCACAGGCAAACAAATTTGAATTGATTATCTATAGATTTTGCATAGTTGCTTCAGGTTATTTAAGACTGCAGTGCCATATAATGTTAAGAATACTTGATACTACTACTTGCTTGAAATCAAATAAATAATTGATATAATGACTCTTGTTACGGCTGCATTCACTTTTGCTTTAGTATAGTATTATTTTAAGGTATATTAAGGCTGCCGTTATTTTAGAATTTTAAATGTATATAAACCCAAGTGATTATAATCTTTCTCTCTTTCTGTTTCTCTTGATCTCTCTCATTGCTTGGGCAGTAAAATATTTATAATTCGAGATGACCTTTAGAAGAGACCACGTCGCTGTGTGGGAGCATTTGATTGCATTCAAAATGCAAATGCATAAATATTAAGCAAATTGTGTGGATAACACTTTATATAGCTATTTATATATCTCTAAATATGAATGGGAATTTCTCTCATTTTTTTGTTTATGAGTGCCGTAAATTTATGTGGCAATTAACAACACTCTTAGGACACACTCTCGACCATCTCGACCCAAAATATTCATTAAAATTTTCCATTGTTTGCCAACAGATTTTTGTGGCTTATCGCAAGTGCAATGTGTCTTCAGTTTTTGTGTAAAGTCTCTTGTGTAAATTTAGAAATTTATAGTTATTTAAAAATTCAAAGACAGACAGACAGCAGAGGGTGAGAGGTGTGAGTGTGTGTGTGTGCAATGTGTGGCACTTTTGTAGCAATATATGAATAAATTATCGGTCCATTGTTTGCTGCTTGAAACGTAACCAAATTGCTAGTGCCCAACTAGAAGAGAAGTTTGTGCCAAGACTTGGCCATAAGCAACACGGATACGGAGACATACACATGTGGGGAGTAGTGCTATAGTCCACTATCTGAAATAGGGCATTGTCTTGGCCCTTTTGGACTCCACCCAAATAGTTGAATGTGGCAACCCCCAAACTCCTACAGTTGCTGTTGACATAGCTTTTGTCATTTTCTGGTTACGGGCAAGCGAACAAAGCCAAAACTCGAAAGGAAACACTAGCTCTGGGAATGAGGGTGGAGCAGGCTGCAAGTAAGAGAAAGAAAGAGAGGAAAGAGAGACAGCAATATGTGGATGTGGGACGTGAGCTGCGTTAAACTACAGTTGGCGCCCTGTTGTTTATGTTGTATCAAATTTAAAGCGCAAATAGAAAGAGTAAAGAGAGAGAAGAGTAAGAAAGATGGAGCCAAAGAACAAGAGAAAATATATCACATGTAACGCTTGCTTCCTTGTAAATTTCAACATTTAATTTTTAGTTTCGCTACTGAAATTCTTAATTAAGCAAAATATTTTAGACACTAGCAAAATTTGTATTTCTGCCAGCTATTTCATTGTTTAATTAAGTTTTTAATACAGAGTATTCTTACAGCACTGCTGGAATGTTTATGTTTAATCTATAAACATAATATTATTTTTATTATTTGGGTGATTTTTTTAAACGAGCACGTTCCGTGAATCAATTAAGTGAATGGCCAGCATGATGTGAAAAGAACTTTGTGTAGAGGCAAACTAAAGCGAAAACTTGGGTACTTCAAATTGAACGAGCCCTCGGTTCAGTGGCAAAGTTGTCGAAAACAAATGCAGCATTTCAATTAAGCTACTCGGCAGTCAGCTCCGAAGATTGAAAGCTCCATTGGGATGAAAGTTTCGCTGGTGAAAAATGTTTTAAATGGATGAGCACGGTGGTAGACCAGGAACGAGACATTCACATTTTTGCAATGCTCTTTCCAAGTTAGTTGCCCAAACAAAGTTGAACAATCAAGCAGCTAGCCAAATATCTGGCATTGCTCATACGCCCCCGTGTCCATTTCCTGATCCGTTGCCATGGCGAGGCCAAAAGGTGGCGCTTGAAAGTGCTCAAGCAAAATGGGCAAATCGTTAACTCACGCTCGCTGTTCGGATTTTACGAGTATGTCTTGCTTTTGGCAAGCCAAAGCTGAATGAACTGACTGACTGAGTGACTGACTGACTGACAGACAGACTGACTGACTGACTGGGAGACTGTGCGAGTAAAAGAACTTGACTGGAGTTCACACAGCATCGCATTTCGGTTTCATTGTCAATTGACACTTTTGCAGCTCTTGCACTCACCGAACGGTCAAATCGAGCACCGTGCCTCTTGGTTGCATGCTGCTTGGAAAAGTCTGTGCCACGTTTGTTTTATGGCCCAGTACGGCAGCTGCTTATTGCTTTCGCTTTGCTTCAATGTGGCACGGTTACCACTTTGTTTACTTGCCAACTTTGAGCGCTTCTCGCTTGTTGCAGTCATCGTAGACCCTGTAAATTGAAATTGTTGCAACTTGGCTGTATATTTATGTTGTTGTCGCTTGTAAAACGGAGAGCTAAGGTTGCCCTACCACCCACAGTAAAGTGATAAAGCGGATGGGCGCTGCTGCCTGCACTTCCGCTAATTAATTGGCATAGGAAATTAATATCAACTTAAATGTATTTAGCCTTGATTAATGAATAATTGATGGACAGCCACGCTGACTGACGAGTTGACGAACTGACCGTCTGACGCACGGACTGTCATGCCGACTGGTTGCCTGAGTGGCAGCTGTGGTTGCTCATAAGCAAACGTCAGCTCACCTCGGCAAATGGGCAAAAAAAAAGTTGACATTTTTAGCTTCATTAATCATTTAAGCGGGTCGCACAGGTTGACACGACAAAAACACAGAGCAGATCCGGCAACAAGGGAAAACTGGGAACATGGAAAGGGGACAGTGGAATGGGTACGCGGGGAGTAGGGAAAGGCTAGGGAAAAGGCCAAGAAGTAGCAAGCGGTGCCAAACATCCGTGGGCAGGCCGTTATTAATTACTCAAATGGAATGAAACCCTGGAAAGCTGAGTAAATATGCAAGTCAATATCAAGCAATATAAATACAAATATAAAATATACACAAACAAAAAACTGAAAATTGTATTTCCAACATGTTTCCGGTAAAAAAGCGACCATTGTACACCGCTGGTGGTAAATAGTAGTTGATAAAAATACAGCCAATATCGTTTTTATTATTCATTAAATTGATTTGCCTTTGAAAAATAACTTTGAATTGATTTTACATGATATTTACATTGCCAGGAGTTTAAATTAAATTCTACTTTGAGTAGAATTCTGGAACCATTGCAATTTCCTTTGTTTATTTTAATAAGAGCGTAGAACGCTTTCAATAAGCTAGTGCTACATAAAGGTATTCTAGAAATAGTATTTTTCTGTGAATTTCTTTGAAAGAATAAGCTTAACAAAGAGAATGGAGACTGGAAACTCAAGACAACTTTAAATCGTTATAATAATACACCTCCAAAAGGGAAAATGTATGTTGAAGTAAATTAATTATATTAATTTTTTCTGCTTGTCCACTAAATCAGCAAAATTCCCCTGAAGCTTTTGTCACGTATATATAAACGTATATATATAGGTCGATGGTCTAGATGATCAGACACACTACCATAAACTATAACTGTTTACTTTTACACACAAATAAGCACTCAAAACGACTTGCAATCAAAGTAAAGCATTAAAAAACATATCCTGTAATTTGGTGTAATTTATATTTGACAGAAAACTTTTAAGCAATTACAGCAATCACAATTTAGATTGTGTACACTGTACAAGGTAATGCACTTTTTTGAAACGACATGCAAGATAGTAATGCCGGAAGTCACCTCAACGTAAAACCATTTGCTCCACGAATTTAGTCAATAATTTATTTTGCTCGGAGGCCGGTACGCTGCTGCTGCTGCTGCATGGTCGAAGCTTATCGTGACAGCCATTAAATGGCCCTAAAGCGTTAGAATGTGTGATTTATGTGTGGAAAGTCAGTATTGTTCACAATATATGTGCGATACTGTGTTCAACGTAGGTGTGTGTGTTTGTGTGTGTGTATTTATTAGCACGCACTGGGGCAATTTAAGCCAATAACAGAAGCGTGACCAGCGTGGACTGTGGAACATTGTAGCGACTAGTGACTGCTTATCGCGCTTATCACGCGACGCTTTTCTTTTGGCTTGTGTGTATTCGGGTGTGTGCGATGGTGTGTGTGTGTGCATGTCGGTGTGTATAATTTTTATCGCCTGACGCTTGGCATGAAGCTGGTTTAGTTTATTGACCCACAACTAGGTAAAGTAACAGGCTGGCAATTTGTTAGCAGCTTCGATGGGTTCAGCCAGCGTTACAGCCATAAATTAAAGCCAATCTACTGCCAAAAGTATTTTTTGGGCAAACATTTTCATGCGAGCTAATTTTGAGTAAAGGTTGGACTCCAGATTCACTCGGTTTCGGCATGGCAGCTTCTAAAAATATCCTGCACACGCCCACAGCGCCCACCACGCCTATGACATGCAGCATGATAGATGATTTTGCTCTTTGGGCCTAATAATAGCACTGAAAGCCTAAAGGCCCCGTTTTCCGAACCATATCTCTCCCTCTCTCTTTACATCTTTCTCTTTCATACTCGTTCTCCCGCTCTCTCTCTCTCTCTTTCTCTCTCTCCCACTTTCGCCCCTTTTGTAGCGGCACTTTCATTAAAACTTGCGTCTGGGTGAGAACAATGTATTGACATTTCAATTAATTAAGAGCCTGAAAGCGTGGCTCGATGCAAGCTTTGACCTTTGGCTGAATGATGTTTCAACCATGGCTAACATTTGCGAGATAGGGCTGAAATGTTTGCAATAACGCACATAAAGCATTTTAGCAATAATTCATGTGTTATACACATTTTCTCTGGGTTAAACGAGGTCAAGTCATGGTCTTGCTACATGAATTCTATTGAATAAGAAACTCAAAAGCTTTGCACATTTCTTTGGGCACACCTCGCTGCACTTTGACCTTCGCCTTCAATGAAAAGAAACTCCTTACTCCGTACTCCCATTCAGTTTGCTGAATCAGCCCGAAATATGAGCCAATTTTTCTATTATGCAGAAAATTTCAAATTTATATCAAATGTCTGCAAAATAAAATGTCTTGGGCTGAGGTGAGCTTTATGCAAATCCCTATGCCACAAAATGCCACACACACACGCAACGGCACACACACACAGAGTCATACACTCACATAAACACACTCCCGCACAAGGTCTAAACGGCGAAATGCTACTAAGCCCACTTACTTACAATTTAGCGAAAAACAAAAAGAAGAGAGAGAGAATAATAATAAAAACAACAACAGCAAACTGCGAAAACGAGAGTGTAAAAAATTTTTGCATACATAAAACGGCGAGAAGAGCGCGAGGAGGAGCAGCGAAAAAAATGAATCCAGCTTTATGGCACGCATACAAGTACAGTTGCATACGCACACACATACACAAAATACTTGACTTTATTCCATTGCTTGCAGCACAAGAGCCTTAATAGTGTGCGTGAGCGTGAGCGTGAGCCTGAGCGTGTGGCTGTCTGTGTGTGGACTACTTTCTCGCCGTTATACAAGCGGGCGGCACAAAATCCAATCAACATAACGAGCTACAAGCGCCGCTGAGCGGCATAAAATGAAAAAAAAATTATATATACATATATACACTTATGGAGATATGCTGTGGGTGTCTGTATCTGTGTGTCAGTGTGCGTGTGAGTGTGTGGGTGTCGAGATTGCACACAGTCTCAAACATACACACACTGAGCTCAGCATGCTGAACACGCTCAACACGCTATTTGGCAGAGCGAACACTGCGCGAAATCAAGTTGCCGGGGGCTACTGACGCCTTAAGCCAAGTAGAGCGCTATAAGCCCAAGACACCGAACCGGAAAAGGGTTAACACCAAACCGGAATGGTTGGGTATTCCCGTATTTAAGAAATCATTGCTCGTCGGAAGTCCCGTAGCAATAAATATATATACATATATGTGTACTCAGAATCCATTACAGAAGTAAAAATACTCAACCAAATCTACTTAGCTCTTCTGGGCCAAACAATTATTTTCCATGATGAAGTACACATTTAAATAATTAAAGCATACTTTTGGGGATGCCAGAAATTCAACAGAAACTGAAATTCTTAATACAAAAACTAATATGGCTGTTATCCAATTAGTAATTACTTATTTAATTAGGTTCTGATAATTCTGCAACAAACCACAATTCACATTATTTAAAAGAAAATTTAATTTATAAATTGTATACCAAATTACAAGTGGCTGTAGGAATGCCGGTCTGTATAAATTCTCTTGGCTGCATATTAATTTTGTCCACAGAGACTTTGGTAAGGGCGTTCATTCAACTTATAGTAGGCAACGGCAACGGCAACGGCAACAGCAAAAACAACAAATGCTGTGACAAGCGACATGCAAAATAAAATAAAAAAGGATACACAAAACAGAGTCACAAACACACACAGCCAGATGGCCTAAAACTGAAATTGAGACTCCAAGCTCTGGCCAAAAGGCCGAGAGGTAGACAAAAGTGTAGTAAAAATTGTGCGCAGCTCAAAAGTGTGTCGACTTGGCAACGGCAGCAGCAGCAGCAGCATCAACAACAGCAACAACAACAGCAGTAATGCCAGCAACTACAAACAAATGAAATAAAAGTAAACCCATTTACACCACAGCCAGAAGAAGGATGCGCCAACAAACTGGTGTGTGGATTGTGCAAACTGTGACCAAGTGGGTGGCTTGGCTGCTCTGAGCTGCTGCGGTGCTGTGAACTGCTTCCCAGGCTGCAAATGTGGGGCACTTGGCAGTCGCAGTTGCAGTTGCAGTTGCAATTGCAGTCGCATTGTTAACTTTCTTTGACAGCGAGCCAAAAACGAAGACCGCCCGTTGCTGCTCTCAGGCACTCTCAGTATGTACGTCTGTGTGTGTCTGTGCGTGTGTGTTTGTGAGTGTGAGTTGCTGTTGTTGTTGTTAAGCTGTGGCTGCTTCAGTATCAGCTGCAAAACAGTCAACAATGCTGACGTGGCCTGGCAAATGGAAGCGGGCAAAATAACAACTACGACAAGACAATGCTCAACACCACAACAGCAGCAACAAGGGTAACAACAACAACAGCAACAACTTTGTTTATTTATGGCACAAAATTGCGGGCACAGCAGCAAATTAACACAGCACGAATCCTGGCCAGCCTGTTGCCATTCACATTCGCTGTCTCATTCCCATTCCCATTTCCCATATCGTTAAATTGATTATTTGGTTGCACACACACACACACCTACACACACAGAAAGACTGTAACACGCATGCACATATTCCACACGACTCGGTCATGGCCATTAGCAACACCCAACACACAAATACAATTGTTGTGCCTGCTTTCTGTCCTCTTGTCCTGCCGTCTTGTTGTCCTGTCGTCCTGTTGTCCTGCTGCTGGCCATTGCAACTGATATGCATAAAAGCCGCATTCAAAGCTGGGCGTGGCAGCCACACGCACTTATCGGCATTCACAGCACGTTGTCGTCGACATCGACGTCAGCAGTAACGTGCACATTGACGTCGACGCCGACGCAGACGTAAGCGGCGACGTCAACGTTAACGTCGCCCACTGAAGTGCACAAAAATGCTTATAAAGGATTAATTCGATTGCAACATTCACATTTGCATGGTTCTCGCACTCGTTCTCATTCTCGGCCCTTGCATCTGGTCAATGTCATTCCGAAATACTGAAAGTCGCTTCCCATTGCCAGTCATCAGCATTGTTTTAATTGTCCTGTCCGTAATGATTTTTTATGGCCTTAACGACCGATGTTTCAATAGCATTTTAATCTACCTTACTTGCCAGTGGTTCGGCAATAACGGTTAAGTACTCGTACTTATGATTATAAATTATTAAGTTTCATGTGTTTTCTAGTTGTTGTACGTTTTTTAAAAGGTTTTAAAGCCCAACATTTAATTGGGCACTTTTAAAATAAATTTGAGTATTTAAGAAATGTTTTCAGAGGTATTGAAGTTATCAAATATTTCAGTATTTGCTGCGTACTGCAAACATGTATACCTATTTATTAGTATGGAAGATATTTAATGCCCCGAAATTCCGATTAAATCTCACACCTTTTGTGGCATTAAACTACCCAAGTAAGCCAATTTAATGCCCACAACATCTAATGTGTGAATTTACTTAAATTTATGGGTGAAAATTACGACAAGCATCTGCAGATATTCGGTTTCCTTCTTGTGGCGATTCTGCAAATGGCATGTTAATTGGCATAATTTAATTTTGATTTTATGTCCGTAAAGCAACACAATTACAAGACTTGTTAATCGATTTAACTCAATATTGTAATTGATCACATTCTTACATTGCAGGCAGATAAATCACATTTGGACCACTGAAAGGATACACTTGGGGATAATCTACGGAACAGGAGTTCCTTCTACTAATTGGATAGCTTGTGCCTCGCCATGGGCACCGGACACTACTTTTGGGCGATCTTCTACTTCACCAGCCTTTGCAGCGCCTCACTGTAAGTAACCAGAGCTGTTCCATCACCGTCACATAATCGCACTTACTTCTGTAGTTTGCAAATAAAAAAAAAAAATATGCCACTTATTATTATTTTGCCGACATATCTTGAAATACTTTCACATGGCACTCGAGTGAGTGGCTCTTCAAGCGAGCGATTTGCATACAATTGCCGTTTATTTTATCCGGGCGTTGAGCGGTGATCACGCCGACCACGCCCACCATTTGACCCTCAATGGGTGTCTGTTGTATGCATACATATTATTTTAAGTAGTGCAGTAGTCAGCTGTAGTTTTGCTCTTGCATTTGTTGTTTTTTTTTTTAGTCATACAGCGCCACGCCACGCCCCCTCTTCGCCTTACTCCAGGGCCAGGCAGCCCGCTAGTCCCCCATATTAGTTGAACATACTTGTAATCATTTCCATAACATGTTTTTATGCATTTTATCAGTTTCACTTCACAACATCATTAAAATGTAATTAATTTTCATGTAATTTTTGTCGGAGCATAAATTTTGGAATTATTTACGCTCAAGCCGAGGACAGGGCCAACAGATATTGTGGCTTTGCCTGGGCTTTTGATATGTGCGACAGTGTATAATGAAGATGTCTTCAGAGTCCACACACCCTAAACTACACTCCACCCAATTTGTACATAAAACATTAACTAAAAGATACTCTGATAAAAGAAAAATTAAATCTGTTTTCCTTATTAATTTCACACAAAAATCTCTTGCTGTAAATTTATGCAAAAGTTTTTCTTATTTATTGCAATTCTGGCTAAATTAAAAACCAAACCTAATTTAAAAACACAAAATAAATTAATATATTATTCAGCAATAAAGCATATTTTCCAAACTACTTCCAATATTTTCTCAAACACACACATAAGAAAAAGTAAAACTCCAAAATTAAAAAATTATACGTGCGTACCTATCCATATCCTGATTTCAGAGCAAATAATGCCAAAATAAATTTCCGAGAAAAGGAGAAAAAAGTCTTAGATCAAATTTTAGGTGCAGGCAAATACGATGCCAGAATTCGACCATCGGGAATAAATGGCACAGGTGAGCATACCATTTATCTCAACTACAATTTTATTAAATTATAATATAACTTAATCTTACAACTGAACTACTTATTAATATTATATCTGTTTCAAATTAAACCTATTCGATTTTAAATTTGGTTTGTTGAAGTTTGTGTTTTCAGCTTTCTGTTATGCTGTTAATTTTATTGGACAAAATCAAAACAAAACAAAAAATAATCTAAAATGCTATAATAACTATTGGTCATGTACTAAAATACTTTAACTTACTCTATATTACTAAGTCACTTAAAGCAGTTCTAAGCATAGGCAGAGTTGCGTCTGAATTTATAGCGTTGTTTAGTTGATTAGTTAGATAAGAAATTAAGGTACATACTTGCAATACAATGTTAATTCACGATTTAACACCAAACTCTATGCCAGATGGTCCCGCCATAGTCAGAATCAATCTATTCGTACGCAGTATTATGACGATTAGTGATATTAAAATGGTAAGTCCCCCACACCAGATTGAGTTTCTCTCCCAAAACAAAAAGAAATACACATACAAAAGTACTCCAATTGAACTGCATTCGCAAATGCTTTGGCCTAAACACCCAGAATTCGAGAGACCCCCTCCTATGCCCTTTGCTCGCCCCTTTTCATAACCAGTACAGCACCCATCATATATTCATATATATAAGACTTGCATAAGCTACACGATTATCTTTAATCTTGGTCTTTCCAAAATGTTTTTTGGTAGTGAGCAGTTACTTACATACCCAACTATATTACCAACTACTTAACTATCTACTCAATGCTATTTACTATGCTCATACATATACATAAGGGTATATACATGTACTACATTAACTAAACAATAATTCGAAGAGAAATACTGGAAATTTTACACTTTGTTTTTTGTGTTGAAGTTGAGTTTATATCTTTCACTGCCTTTCCCCCTCCACTCCTCAATCCCTCCCTTTTTCTCTCTCTCTCTCTCTCCTCTCTTTCTTAGCATCTATTGTTAAATTCCCACACATAACTTTGTTACTGTTTCTATTGCTATTGAAATTTGCGTTCTTTGCGTTTGTTTCGTGTTTCCCTTTTTGAAAGCAATGCCACTTTTATGGCTCATGTATTTGTATACTCTTGTGTATTATGTTTCAGTTTGGTTATAAGCAAATTTTAGAGACATTGTTTGATGCATTTTTTACAAAGTTTTTTTTTGTGCTTTTAGTTATCAGTTACTGAGAACTATGTTTCAATTTTCTATATAGACAAAAGCAGTTAAACTATATGCTTATGCAAACTTACAAACCCATATATTTAACAATAAATATACGCAATTTTAGCTACTTGAGTTTGAATTTCCATTATTTTAATTTCATTTAATATCGCTCACAGACATTCTCACATTTGTGTGAAACGTTAGCAGTTTTGCCAGCAAATCAATAATGCATCAATGTCAACGAATTTCTGCAAAATATTCGACTCCAGTTGAAAGAAAACTGTTGCCTACTTTTTGGGGTCATCTCACAAATCATTTGTTATTTGCTGGCAACATTGTCTGTCATTAACACGTATCTACACCCACACTCCCACACCCACACACACGTAGAAACACACACACTCACAAAGATATATGTATCTGAGTATTAGTAATTCGTATCCAATTGATCGAACATATATGGACACTTGTGCAGCATTTCCAAAAACCATTCGTTTTGTATTCAAAGAACACGTAATACATAAGAGTACTTGTTAAACAATTGATTCGATATTGAATATTATAACATACATTTTCCATTTATTAACGGAAATAATGAACAATCACCATTTAGTGTAGCATTTAATGTGATTTTCAGGTTAATTTCTACCGCACACCTTTGGCAAACACTTCGTGTTTTAAAAAGCAAATTTATTGTTACTATCGGTGTGTTTATATACTTTTCAATCTCCATGTATGTGTGGGTGTGTTGGTCTGTGAATTTGTGTGTTTTCAACCACATATTATACCCTTCTCTTGCTTCACTCCAGAAATATGACAACAATGCAACTATGATTTTATTTACAATTAACTTTTTTGCTCTGACTTTCGTCCTCTTTGAGTGTGTGTGCGGTGTGTGTGTGTGTTCTATCTGTCTGTGTCACTATTATCATTAAAAATACTGACATATTTTAAATCATTCCGTAGTTGGCCACAACAGCAAAGTTAATTGCAAAAGTCAATAATTTAAAATTAACAAACAAAAATATATAAACAATAAAATATCCATCAATTATCACAAATAGACACCAGACTAGTCCTGTTTCAAAACGATTCGTTTATTATGCTCTTTAATTTTTGTTTATTTGTACAAAATGCTACTTACTCATACATAACTCATGATAACTATTTACTACTGATAACGCTCAACTCTAGATTACGTATACGTATGTGTAAAGATATCTTTAGTGTCAGGAATTTCTTAACTTAGATTAGTAAGAAAAAACATGTTCTAAGTGTAAGCAGGCCATAGAAATAAAATAAAACTTTATTACAGACAAAAAATATATATATATATAAAAAATACATATAACATAAGGAGATGTGAGTAGCCACAAATAGCTGGAACACGGGATTCCAGCATTTTGGGCAGCACTTGGTCATTTTAAGTATTTTATATGCTAAGTTTTAGTGCGAATTGAGATGAAGATGCTGACGCCGTAGCCAGTCCATTTCTTTGGCCAGTTGTTAAATTTGTTTATTACTATGCACATTGTACAAAACGGTCTATCTATATGTATTATCCTCCAGATGGTCCCGCCGTTGTGCGCGTCAACATATTCGTTAGAAGTATATCTAAAATCGATGATGTAACCATGGTAAGTGCGCGCAACAAAAACAAAACCTACCAAAAGCAAAACTTCCAACCTCAAACCAATCACAACCATTACCAAATAAAAACAATAAAAAATAGCAAAGCAATACTTCATAGATAAAAGATAAAACCAAACACTCTCACTTTAGACCATGTGTGTGTGAGTTTAGTTAACGCAATTCAGACCATATGAGTGCCAATGAACTTCAAAATAGTCGCAATACTCACTTGTCCCCTTCTCTATACCCCTGTATATTTCTCTCAGACACTCTTGCCCCCGTCTCTCTGCGAATCTAGGTTTTACGATAGGCACTTTCTTCACAAAAAGTTCGAGTTACATATGTATCTACTGTTATTTTTATGTCTAATCTATACAACCAGGCGTTGACCAGCGATAAAATACACACTACTTTTGCCTATACAAAAACAAATATGAATAATAATGATAACTATGTTATGTATACATAATATCTATACTACATTAAATATTGGTATTTTAAAAAAGCGTTTAATTGTTCGACTATCAATGTATTTCTTCATTTCATATAAATTTTTAAAATTTGAGTTATCTTATCAAAAGCTATGAAAATTTTAATAATTTTACCATTCGTAATACAGTAATTGGCTAAGTGATTGTTTTTAGCATTTTTATTAGTATTTGTACTATGTTCTTTAAGTTAGCAATTAGCATTTGGTAAGTGGATTATGTATTTATTATTTTTCTTCGTTTGCCCATCCAAAAATGTAAAATAAAACTTTGTTTTGTAGTAAAATGAACAAAACATCAAGAAAATGTCTTTTTGGATCTCTTTCTATGCAACACTCTGTATTTCTCATGCAATCACTCTCTATCTCCATTTAAATCTTATTAAATCTCTTCTAATTTCAACCAAAGTTACATAGACTGATTATTCATTCTCTGTAATCTGTATCTTTCTATCTCTTAAATTCTGTATCACTCTAATTCATATATCTCGCTCCTTATTAATTAAACATTTATTTTAATGTTAATTAGCCTGTTATCTCATATTAAATTATTACCAATTGTGTTGATGATTGACTCAAATGAGAACTATATACAAACATAAATTAATATTCATTATACATTTCTATTTCAATTAGCGATTTGCTCAATAATTTCATTTCATTATTACTAATATATATATACATGTTTAAAACAACAACCTCAATAATTATTATCTGTAACAATTAAAAGTGTGATCAAAATGTGTTATTTAATTTTTCATGTGCTTTGAACGTGTGTTGGTTGGAAATGTAACCATTTTAAGCCCCCGTCACTCTCTAACCCCCTTTATAGCTTGCCTTTATTAATTTAATATATTTCGTTTTTTATTTTTATTTTAACCATCAAATGCAAACAATATTTAGCTGAATAATATCGAGTTAAAAGCTAATTGAATATGTGTGGCATGTGTTTAAAAAAAAACTCTGAAAATATTTCAATCAAATTTCAATGACTATTGTTTAAATTCGGTTTTTACAATGTAATTTCTTTTAGCGTTTTTCTTTATGCAGGCAATATCATATTTTAATGAGATCCATGCAGACATTTCTCTGTACAAATACGAATTAGATTAAAATGAATTCCATTCAATTGTATTTAATTTCAATTGATTTTACATTATTTTCTTTTTCAAAACTGATACACATTTCGTGCACACATAAAATTCATCAAATTAGAAAATAAGTCCCAGCTTGATTTAAGCTAGATTAAGGCTTAAGTAAAGCGTTCGTAATTTAAGTAATTCTTGTAATAAAAAATATACGAAAAAAAAATCATTTAATAATAAAAAAAAAAAGAAAACAGCTTATAAAATGCTCTCCGATTCTGATGTGTAAATTTTTTAGCCAATTTAGCGACACTAGTCAAGGTCAACTTGTTTCTGCGCTCCATATCGAAAATTGATGATTACAAAATGGTGAGTTTCGGCTCCTATACGGCATACAGCACTCCACACGACTTTGAATACAATCCCAAGCGCTTTAAAATACTGCTCTTTATAATTATAAAACTCGTATGTATAATTAATATTAAACTTGTATATGTAAATGTAACCGACTGTCTATAATTAAATGCATACGTGTGTGTATATGCGTCAGTATGCGTTTGTTTGTGTAAATTATAAAAAAACGACAATAAAAGCTTCGCTTTTACAATACTAAATAAGATGTGAAATATATATTGCATATTAAATAAATATGTATATTTATAAAAATAATCTATGTATAAAAATATTTAAAAAAATATTAAAATATAAACAAAAAATCATAAACAACTCAATTGGCTGTATAAAATCTTAAATCTTAATCCAAAATTTAATCACAATCTAGAATCTGAAATCCTTTATACAATTTTTCAAAATTCCAAAAATAAAACACAATTTCTTTAATTTGATTAAACATATACATAAGTAAGAAGTTTGTGCAGACATATATTTATATTAACATTTTTTTGTTGCAACTATGTGTTGTGATACATAAATTTATTTTCTTTCTATTGACTTCAATTGATGTTTATACACTTAACTTTCAATTTAGTTTTCACATACTTCAAACGGAACTATCGCAAAATAAAGTCAAGCTGTCGAGTGTCACCACAATTTAAATTATTTAGAGCTTAAGATAGACTTATAAATAAATTCTACTACATCAGATGTAAGTTCTTTTAGTTTATACGTTCTGTAACTAACTTAAACTATACTAATTTAAGTTAGATCAAACCAATGCCAATAAAAGTAAATCATCATCAAATGCTTCAATAATTCAGTTCCACTTGCACAGTCTTTCTCATCTCCCACTTTCACCACTTTTATTGATAATTCAAGTCTAATTCTTTTAATTTATCATTCACAAATGTGAAAATGATTTTTATAGAAATAAAATGCTAACCACGCATAATAGCTAACC
The DNA here is from genome assembly GCA_018152125.1 of Drosophila dunni. NCBI lineage: Eukaryota > Metazoa > Arthropoda > Insecta > Diptera > Drosophilidae > Drosophila > Drosophila dunni. Next base: position 78,740 of record JAECXC010001197.1, on the reverse strand, counting down.
ACATATCAACGAGTTTCAAGTGCATTGAAATACAAAAATATATTTATAATTATAACAAATGTCAGGTTTAACTGTAAGTACTAACAAATAGTGAATAACCATTTCATTAAATTCATGTATGTGTGATTGTGTTCAAGGGTCACCCATTTGTCAGTCCATATTCCGTTTCCGTTGGGATAACATCATAAAAAATAATACAAAAACAGAAAACAAATTACAAATGCCCCTGAACACATGACAGCAACAAAAAGATAAAAACTAAATATTAAACCGGCTCTGACAGCTGTTACCACATGAAAAAACTGGCATCAAATTATACACTTTTTTCAACATGCCATAAATAAATTCAATTATTTGCTATAATTTTTCAAATTTATTATTTTTGCTAAATATTCTTCAAAATGTCTCCCGAGAAAAAATAGAAAATGGCTGTCATAAATTAAAGTCAGATAGTTTCCCACTTCATTACGAACAAAGGTTAATAGGTTTGAATTAATTAATTAATTAACAGTTTTTCCTCATATTTGTTTAACTTTTCCGTTGAATGGTTCAAGAGTTACAATTTTAACTAATTTTTTAACTGTCTATATATAGCATGAACACGATGTTAATAATGATATTAAGGCATGTTTATCTCGGCTTTTTTCGAGCTTAAATATATTATTTTGTTTCATGTAAAATCTATGGAATATTCGATATGAAAACTGTAACTCATTTAATATTCCAGTCATATTTGCATATTTTCTGCATCAACTCAACTGAGTACAACAACAAATTCTTACTTTAATCAAAACCGCTACGTCCTCAGAATTATACATTTTTCACAATCTGTTTAACTCCATTTCAAGGCTGAACGCGGAATAATTATCGTTAAGCTCTGGAGATTTTTTAAATCATTATAACTTTCTTTAACTTTATAGCCTTAGAAAAACATGAAAATATCTAACTCATCAAAAGCATTTATAATTAAATATTTATATTATATCCGGAGCATTTTATAAATCTAATTTTTGTAATGCTGCAAAGTTTTTTGCTTGAACTGTATACTAATTTTAAGTCAATATTTAATATAATATATTTAATTTGTTATAGGTATATAAATAGTTACTGTCTAAGACTGATTTACATACTATATAGTGCTTTGAGTTCTCTGCCTGCTTTGCTTGACTCTGTTCTATAGTTTTTGCTTCGTCAATTTCCTTTTGCGATTTTCTTTTTAGACATTTTTGGCACGTTGCGAGTTGTTTTTGCTTATTGCCTGATTTGTATTTTGTATGCAACACGTTACAATGTCAGACAATGCATTGGATAATGATGTTGAATGTTGTGTTGCATATTGCATTTTGAATCGAATATGATATACTTGTTTACCGCATGCATGTACCATATGCAATGACATGACAATAATACCCAACACATATTAAACCATACCAAATACAAATACAAAGAGAGAATCGGCAACTTGCAGAAATCTGTACATTCGCATATGGCAAACGCTTTAAAAATATACAGACATCAAATACTTAAAAACTACTCGACAAAAAATATAAATAAAACGAAATGTTCAAGCCACGCCTTGCCACGCCTTGCTCGCTCTCTCATTTCAACTACTTAATTATAAATACCATACCACAAACAAATAGTTAATATATAAAGCTAAAGCTCCTTCCCTTCAACCCCCTCGCAAAAGCAATTTGCAAGCCACCGAATCGATAAGACCCATCGCCACAAAAAAAATACATTAAAATCAAATTATATTCATATGAAATCACGGTCTTTAAATGCTCGAGAAGTTCCCCTTTAATTCGAAACAAGCGAAATTTGCACTGTGGTTCACATTGAATTGCATTGAAATTGAAGTTGAAATTTAATTAGAACAACAAAAAAATCTTTTTGCTTCCTTTACTAATCAATCTATTATTTTCGCGTTCTCTCATCTCACAACAATAAATGGACAATCACAGGAGTACAGTGTCCAGCTGACATTCCGAGAGCAGTGGACGGATGAACGTCTCAAGTTCGATGATATACAGGGTAAGCAGTAGACATTGCAAATCTGTGGAAGCACAATTAACTCGATTTACTATACACTCTGCAGGACGTTTGAAGTATCTCACACTGACGGAGGCTAATCGTGTCTGGATGCCGGATTTATTCTTCTCCAACGAGAAGGAGGGACACTTTCACAACATCATTATGCCAAACGTGTATATACGCATCTTTCCCAATGGTTCCGTGCTCTACAGTATACGTATCTCATTAACATTGGCCTGTCCGATGAATCTTAAACTCTATCCATTGGACAGGCAAATCTGCTCGCTTCGTATGGCAAGTTGTAAGTAGCACTTTTAGACTTAAAGGTATTTTAAACTACTAGATAGCTTTTCTACATAAATTTCTCGTTACTTGTTAGATGGCTGGACGACCAATGATTTGGTGTTCCTTTGGAAGGAAGGAGATCCCGTGCAGGTGGTTAAGAACTTACACCTACCTCGCTTCACATTGGAGAAGTTTTTGACTGATTACTGTAACAGTAAAACCAACACGGGTACGTTTCGCTGAGTGTGTTTAGAGTTGTGTTGATTGTGTTGAGTTCTCTTCATCTACTATCTGCTATCTCCAATCTAACTGTATTTTTACAGGCACTACTGTGTATTCATATTAATATATCTTAAATGAACTTTTAATGTTTATCAATTTATACTAAATATTTCTAATATAATCATAGACTTTAGTTGGTATATTTTGACAAGTTTATTTTGTGATTGTATTTGCCTCTGTTGTTGGCTTAAAGTTTTGTGATTTTTTTAAATATTTACTCTGATCTATTTAACAGACGCTGCATGTGGCATTCAGACAGATCTCATAAAAAATTCAACCACATACACATCAATATAACTTATGTAGTTCTTCACTCGAATATTTTATAAACGGCATCATAAGCACTTCATAGCAAAAGCCCGCGCACACACACACACACAAAATACATATTGACAGGTAGACAATATCAAAATATACACTCGCACACACGTGTAATGATGCCGTTTACACATGAACATCGCGTTGGGCCGTTATCAATACCCAAATCGCATAAAAACCAACTTTTTACGATGTAATTCACACACACTCATAGACCAACCCCACACATATACACACAAACACACACACAAAACACACATAGCCACACCCACACACACACGAAATTACTGTCAGCCACCCAGAAGCATTTTTAGTGCAGTTTGGCATACCCATGACGCTTACCTTACCGGGTTGAGTTTTTATGAGCACTTTGAAATCAGTTCGCGCTTTAAGTAAATGTTTACCTTGGCTACCAGGAACCAAGAACTACTTATCTCAGAGCTGACGACGACTTCGACTGCGACTGCGAGTGCCACTGCCACTGCCACTGCCACTGCGACAGGCAAATGCGAAACGGAAAATGCAAAGAAAATGGCAAAGGCGCAAGGAAAGTAAATTAATCGAGGAAATTGTTTGCGACGTAGTTGCTTAAACTTGCACAAAGGACATCGTCAATGATGATAATGATTATGTCGATGATGACGTTACCAGTTTATATGTGTCTATATACAAGCTTTGATACATATATGTATACTTCTATACTTGTAGCTGGAGGCACCAAGATGAGGCAAACAAATACGCAAAAGTTTTTCACAAACTTGCGGAAATTGTGTGTCATCATCTTAGGTGGATAATTTATAGTCGGAGATTTTTGCGGATTTTTCTTTGGCTTAGGATATCACTTTTGAAATTACTTATGCTGCAGTTTAGCGATTAACCCAATTAACTTATAATACTCCAACCTGTACAAATTGATATAGTGTGTGTACAGTGAAGGCACACAAAAGCAAACAAATGTTATCTCAGCTTACTTTAGGTATGCAATTAGAATTCCCTTTTAATTTCCTTCATATAAAACTGCTTGCGAAGCAGTGATAGCAAGCAGTGTTACATGACGTTAACAGCAGCTTAACATATCTTGGGCGCTGTAATCGTGTATCTATGAGTGAAAATAACATTAAATCGTTAGAAACCTATCAAAATTAAGGCTCACCAATAGATGTGTGTATCATTCACTCAATCCATTCGCTTAGATCATCCCAGCATTAAACAGTTGCATGAGCCTGTTATCATAATCCCTTTCAGTATTCAACTAATAAACTCCATTCATAAAACGATCTATTTTTATTACAAACATAATTTTGACCCTTTTAGTCGTTGCGTAGTTATTGCATTTAGCTCGCCTTGATCCTAGTTGCTCACATAAAGTTTATTAATTTTATATCTTCTATGAGCGTTTAATGGAGAAACTGGTCGATACTTTCAAATAAATACGAAAAACAAAAGTCATTGGAAAGTCCAATGAGTATGTGAAATGCATTTGAAAACAGTATACAAGCGTATTGATTGATAGCAGCGCGAGTAAATATCGTCGTAATGCCCGACTCGATGTGGTATCCAGTATCCAGTATCCAGTACCCTATACCCAGTAACCAGTACTATGAGGCCCAGAGCGGTCCCAGAGAGCCGAGTAAACAAACCACACGCAGCAGCTGTGTATGCAAACATGAGAAGCACAGAAAATTTAATGAGCAAACTGAATGAAAATATCAAATGAAAACGAAAATGAAAATGAATATGAATATGAAAATGAACATGAAAATATGAGAATGTAAAATAATAAACAACTTTGTCTTGAAGAGTATGGAACGCACTGCCAACAAATTAACGGAAATGAAGCACAAACAGGGGGCGTGGGCAATCATGTGGGGGCGTTTACTGCGGAAGCTGCTACAACAGCAATAGGAGCAGCAGCAAGAACAACAAACCCGTCGACAACAGTATTAACAACAACAACAAAAAACAATAGCACACAAAGCCTACGAACTTCATTTCCGTTAAGAGTTTTGTTGCAAAAGTCAGAAAATTGAATTGATGTTGATACATTTTGCCTATGATGCCATTTTATAATTTCCAACTCTCATTCTAAGTGTCTCTGTCTCTGCCACCCTCTGTCTGACTCTCTGTCTCTCCTTCCCTCTCCATTTCTCTTGCTTTTTGTTTTGTGTAAATACATTACTTCTACACCTTATTCAATGTCCCCGCCCGTCTCCCCTCTCCCGCTCCCCCCAGTCAGCTCTCCCCCAGTCTATGCATAATATTATTTGAAGCCAAACCTATTTCCTGTACATATGATACAAAGAAATGGAACAAATTTTCATTCGCTGTTTTTCTGCCAAAATTTTCTTCGTTTGGTTTTTGTTTTGTTTATTGGATGACAATTTTTTTTATGAACTTATTATAATATTGGAAATGTGTGTATGTTCTTCGATGTCTTACTCATTTTTTGTTTTATGTTTTATTTTTCTTCGTTTTTGGGTTTTTTTCCGTACAACCTCGATGTAAATATACATATGTACTTTATGTGTGTACGCCACTCTGAGTGTATGTGTGTGTATGCGTGTGTGAACTGATAAAATTAAAACAAAACGCCTTTTTCGAGTACATATCCTCCCGTACATTTTGAGTTTGACACAATTTATATACCTTGTATACTCATAGGTGAATACAGTTGCCTCAAAGTCGATCTACTATTCAAGCGAGAATTCTCATATTACTTAATACAAATTTATATACCATGCTGTATGTTGGTCATTGTCTCATGGGTATCATTCTGGCTGGATCAAGGTGCAGTGCCAGCGCGAGTATCGTTAGGTAAGTGCTAATCTAAATATGGTTCCAACTTGCAGCTAACAAAATAATACAGAACTTACCACGTCTCTCAAAAGAAATGTGATCTCGATGGTAAATTTCAGATACATTTCATTAAATAAATATTGAAAATATGCATTGATAAATTGAGTAATTTCTTATGGAATCGAATAATTTCAGGTGTTACCACACTACTCACAATGGCCACACAAACATCGGGCATTAATGCCTCACTGCCTCCAGTTTCCTACACAAAGGCAATTGATGTATGGACCGGCGTCTGTTTGACGTTTGTCTTTGGGGCACTACTCGAATTTGCCCTGGTGAACTATGCCTCCCGCTCAGGTTCGAATAAAGCTAGTAATTGAGATTTGATATGCTTCTTAACAAACTTATAAATGTATTAATCGATGGTGTTTATCTATTTTTACTACTGTTCCTTTTTTAAAATACTTATTTTTGTATCGATAACAACGATAAATAATACATACTTCGTGCGTGTTTGTAACGTATTTTATGTACTACTATAATATAAACGACGACTGACAACTAAATGCCAAACTATATAAACGGACCGTCACACAATCAGATACAGAAACAGATACAGATACGAATATACTCACAGATAAACTCACTCACAGACAAAGGCAAAGATACACTAAAACCCACACACACACACACATAGCTAGGCGAGCTACTCTACACCTTCGGCGTGGCACACAGTTTTTGGGCAATAAACAAGCTGATTTTTGGTCAACAAATACTAACCAATTTTTAGTAATACGATTACCGCTCTATATAAAAACCCCAACGATTTTAGCTGTAGCTAGTAGTATTTATTTATCTATTGTTTCTCGTTTATTTCCGTTTTTTATACATATACAGGTGTGTTCCATAAACCTCTAGATTTGCAATTTATTAAAACCAAATAAAATGTCGCTGTTCCTGAAAGTCCAGGGATTTTAAATCACTGTCAACGAAAAAGGCACAACTCTATTTTTTGTTTATTCGAATTTTATGTCAATTATTTAATTTAAATACATTTTTATTTAACACTAGTAATCAAATCGACCAGAATTTCGGGAATATCGACTAATCTTTTTGGATTGTTGGTGATTTCTGGAACATGCCTTATAAATATTGTAACTCTGAAGTTATTTCTACGTATATAATTATACTAATCCATGTTTTTTATTTCGTTTTACTCTCTTATTTCATTGTGCCCTCACACTCATCGACGTCACACACACACACCCACACACACAAACAACTCACACATAAATGCATACCCAAAATCAAACCAAACCAAACCACAAAACAACTAAACAACGCGTTTGAAAAAAAAAAACAAAAACAACAACAACAAAAACAAAATTACAAATTGGACAAATGTTTCAACAAATTTTTCGACAAACTTTCCATTTGATTTTTTATTTCGTTTTTTCGTTGCCAATGTCTATGCTTGTACATAAACTGAACATTTGTTAAATATCTGTGTTTAACATAAAACAATTTGAAACAATTTTTGATTTAAATATGATTTAACTCACACACAAACGAATTATAAACTTTTCTAAAACTCTATCACTAAACTCTTGCAACCGATTTAATTTGAATTCTTTTTGCTTTTTGCTTTTGATTTGAAAAACATTTAAATGGTTTAATGTTTCTGTATGTGTGACTATCTATCTCTGTCTCTCTTTCTTTCTCTCACTCGCTGTCTCTGTCGCTATCTAACTGTTTAACTGTATAAATATGTGCTATGCATCTTATAATTAAACAAAATCTGAAAACATATACAAAACCTAACTAAACTCAACTGTAAAAAACAAAACAATTTGCAATTGTCAACACAAACAACAAAATTGTTGTGGAACAAATAAATTCTTGTCAAAATCTTCTACCACATGCAACATAACATATACGGATCGGGCCGCAGACATGCATAAGGAGAATATGAAAAAGAAACGTCGCGATTTGGAGCAGGCCAGTTTAGATGCCGCTTCAGATCTGCTCGATACAGATAGCAATGCAACATTCGCAATGGTACTTACCTTTCAATTATCTACATATTTTAGGTTAATTTAAAAGTAGGTTCTTTCGGGCTTAAGGAGTTTTACTAGTTTAAAAATGGAGAGAACTTTAATAGTTTTTTAAGGGTAAAAATAGTTAAAGCAATCTTTTAGTTCTTTTTTATTTTCTTATTTCCTGGCTTATCAAAAGAACTTAAAACTCTTTACAGTATAAAAAGTATAAACTCAATCAAGCTGAATAGAAATTATTTATTGATATAGTTTGAGGAAATTTATTTGTGTAGAAGGTATTTATAGAGATTTTAGCTTTTGAATAGGTTCTCTGTGTTCGTCGCCAAATTGAAGTCGTAAAAAAGCAACTGTTTTCTTTTTATTACCAACCCCAAATTGGCTATTGCTAAATGTTATGATAAAACTATTAAAACAACTATTTCCTTTTATATTTGCCTCTTTTTTATTAAACAAAATAAATAACACAAATGCACCCACAAACACATAAACGCACACACACACTCAAACACACACACGTTGAACAAAAATCGAACAACTTTTTTTCAAACGTGCCAAAAACCACAATAAACTAACCAAAATCAAACCACATAAAAACCAACTCAATCTCAAACCCGATAATACACATCCAACACTCAACTCTCAACTCTTAACATTCAACTACACAACTCGCAAAAACCATCAACCAAACATCGCTGCTTCTGCTGCTGGCATTCAACCAAACCCCAATTGATTCAACCAACCGGAATTAAATGAAAAATTGCATCGAAATTAAATGAAATTACGCACATGCCATCGTCATCGTCATCGCCATCGCCATCACCATTGCCATTGACATATTCCATTGACATTTTGAAATCGCGCCGTGATGCGATTGTTGTCCTCCTTTATTGCATCAACTACAATCGAAAATTTCATATAAAACGGCATCACAATATTCGCGTGGTGGCGGTCTCCAGAAACCGCTGGTGCGTCATCCCGGCGATCCTATGGCGATGGAGAAGCTGCGACAATGCGAGGTGCATATGCAGCCACCGAAACGTCCAAGCTGCTGTAAGACTTGGCTCTCCAAGTTCCCCACCAGGTAACTGGGCCACATCATTTTGGCTATTAACAATTTAATCTAGTTGTTTAATGGTAGTAGTTGATGGATTTCCTTTTTGATGTTGTGAATATGTATATCTCTGTCTCTTTCTCACGCTCTCTCTATCTCGTTCTGTATCTATATAAATCTAAACTCTTGTTCAATTTTTTGCTAACAAAAAAAAAAAAAACAGTAATTTAAATGAAATCCTCTAATTGAAAGTTTTAATCGTATTCGTACTTCGTTATTAAAGACAACCCGATTCAGTTGCCTTTGCTTTGCTGCTTGCCATCGTTTTTGCCCGCTGTCTTTTGTTTCGATTGCTTGCCAAATGATTTGCATCTGGCCGGAAAGAGTCCAGTCAAGTAAACGTACAAATTTCATTAATTTAATGCTTTATGCTAATTACACTGTGCAACAAAATTAAACTAAAATGCTTTAGCATAACTCAAGTATCAATATAAATGGTGAAGAAGACGTTATCATTTTGATTTGATAATGGAATTTAAAAACACTCAGTTAACGTAAAAAATATAAATTTGAGACTTTGTTAAACAGTGTTGCTACAGCTTAAAGTGAAAGGTTCTTTTATATGCTTTGCTTTCTGTTGATTTGTTTGTTTTAAACAACTTTTTCCGTTGTAGTCTTTGTAAATACAAAACCGAACCACATCCCCAGTCCATTTTCCTTTTGTTTTTTGTAGATTTTCAATCCATAAAAATTCACTTTCTTTTGAGTTTCACGCACATAGCTAAAAATCCGTTTGATTTAAAACAAACAAACAAATAATAAGAAAATGAAAAGAAAACCAAAGTAAATTTTGTTGTTAAAAGACCACACAGAAAAACAAAAACAAATCACAAATCAAAAAGCCAATCTCTAGATGATCAATTAATGTTTTCCGTACTTGTTGAATATTTATCCAAGACAATGTTCTAGATCGAAGAGAATCGATGTTATATCACGCATCACATTCCCGCTGGTCTTTGCACTCTTCAATCTGGTCTACTGGAGCACATATCTCTTCAGGGAGGAGGATGATGAGTAAATGCCGTTACCTATTTACAAATTACTTTATATAGATATTGCTGGTACCGCACAACCAAAAATTGTACTAACCTATTCTCTTTCATTTCTACTTTCATTTCATTTTCAACGTTCCTTCGTTCGTTTCTTTCCAAATTGTGTTTGCGACTCGATTCGTTTTTATTTTGAACTAATTTTTGCATTTGTTATTATTTCTGATTGATCAATTCGTTTGAATACCAAAAGGACCTTCTAAAGCGCGTCTCTGATAACCAAAGGCTATGTAGAATCCAACATGAAATTAACCGTATGCACACATACATGTGACTATGTATTTGTATATCGGTGCAGTTAACGCTTTGCTTGATCAAAGGGGCTACAAGGCGTCAAGGCATTTCCACTAAAAGAGATTCAAAAACAATACAAAAACAAATGCAATGAATAAGATATTAACTAACTATAAGTTAAATTGATCGAGTATGACTGCATAGTAGATAACAAGAATTTCAAAACCAAAAACCAAAAACCAAAAAACCTAAAACCAAATCACAAAAAATGCTGTATTTTAAAATGCGAAAACCAATTATCAAGGCGATTTGATAACAATTTGAAAACGCTTGCTCGTTCAATATGTTTTTAATTCTCAAACTTGTTAAAATATTAATAAAACCAATTAAAGGAATTATTTTAGAATTTAATTACAAATACGTTTTGTTCATATTAGTTTAGTATCCAAAACAAATTAATATTAATTTGTACTTAAAGTTTCGATAAGTTAGCTGTAAATGGTCGCATATAACATACGACGTTTGTAAATATGTCATACAATAAGTTTTAAGCCAAACTAGTTTATATACAATTCGAATTCTAAAATGAGAAAGGAAGGGTGTAGATAAATTTAAGTTTAGTCTTACCAATTAAGCAACAACAGCAAACCGCAAACAGCAAACAACAACAACTACAAACTAACAATTTATAGGCAAATTAAATTATGTTCACAATTGAATTAAAAAATATAACTAAAGGCAGAACATGTTTTGATGTTTTGTTAATTGAATTCACATTTCAATCACACACACAAACACATGCACATACACTCACACTCACACTCACTTACTCACCTACACGCACGGCACACTGCAAAGCGAGTTTTCTACTTTATACCAATATTTTATGGCCTTGCAGGAGTGTATTGGTTCAAAAATACTCAATTAATTCATCTTTATACATACCTAATTAAAATATAATTAATACTTCTGCAAGGGCATACAAACTTCGGTGCACTGAAGATACTAGCTCGCTCTTTTATTTATTGTAAGTAATATTTTGAAAATACTTTTCATTCGATATAAGCAGAGCAAAATTAAACAATACTAATAATGAGATTTATTTAACTGGAACTGGTGGGTACTGCAAGTTTTTTCCTATTGACATGCCTAGTCTAAAATTTTATGCTTGTTTTCCATTTTAGCAAATTCAATTAGTGACAACTTTAATTCATGTAGTTCTTAGAAATATTTTAATGATTATGGTGCGACAAATAAAACTGTTGCACCCATTCGTTTTACTATTTTGGTTGATTTTATTAAATACCTAGTACTATATTTAGAATAAACGTTTATTCAATTATTTCTGACAATGTGGCATAAGAAGTAAAAAATTAAATTAAACAGCTGCAAAGCTATCAACTCAAACTTTTTATGCTCATTGTCAAGTTACATAGTTAGTTATTTTCTTTAAGTACCAGTAGTTTTATAATTAATTAAAATGAACAAGTAACCTAAAACCAATTAACAGACAATACAAATAGAATATCATTCAACAATCCATAACTGAAAAGTAAATAAGTAATAAAACGCAGTGGAGCACAACCATAACAATTAGTTGAATCCTTATTCCTTTTGTTATTAAGTGCCTTTTTGTATGAGGAGTGAGTCCTGCAGTTAACACGAGCTATTCGTCTGCCCTATTTACCCAGTTTCTTAAGCTCGAAATATCCTTTCGACCCGTTATTCGTCAAATTCATATCTAAACATAAACCGTACTCGAATATAGTTATTGATCAAAATACTAACAAATGAATTCTACATAGCAAATGTCACAGTAAAAAACAACTAAATCAAAGACAAACAAACAAACTAATAATTCCTAAAGTAACAAAGAATTACGCAACCATTATTTTGTAGTTTTTATACAATTACTAATTACTTTTGTTAACTTCAGCTTGTTTCTACTTATCTTTTTTTAACAACTTATCCAATTTATTCAATATTATTCAGTGATATGCTTTAATCATACTTTCGCTTATTTTTTAAAAATTACAAATAATATAAAGGTAAGATAAATATAAATATATGGAAAGAAAATACAAAACAGAAAAGAACAAATCAAAATCAATGATAACACGCACCCACATAATTATTGTCAATAAGAAAACCTCAAATGGAAATGAAATAAATGTTGTAAAATTCGTGCCAAGCAAGAAAAAACTTCTAAACAATGAGAAAAGTGAAAAGTGAAAAAATTAAAAATAACTAAATCTAATAATAAATTCGAGTGTATAAGTATATAGAAGTTGGGCGCAAAACTAGTTGTATTGTATATGAAGCTATAGCTATTGAACATACAGGGTTTTAAATGTGAGCAAATAAGTAGCAGATGTCTGGGCCATCACTGGGTGGCCTCGTAGCAGCCAAATGTTGGGTATGTTGTTTGATATGTGTTAATTAATGTTGATTGTAAACGTATCTACGTATCTGCGTATCTACCAAATGGAAGAAAGAAAAACAAAACAAAACAAAGCAAAGCAAAATAAAATGAATACCAAAAAGACGTAGCTTAGGACATCGTAACTAGGAAAGCATGATGAAAAAGATGTGAAAAGAACGATGAGCGATAATCTGAATAAGTTGACCCAATGTTCAGTTCATCATGATATATCTTAGAACTAGATCAATACTTGGCATAGGTTGTGTGCTGCCCTCAGTTGCCGTTCGTTCATCAACTTGGTCAATTATCATTTAGGCAGACAGTATTCTAGCAGCGTCAGTCGAAGAAACATTTTCTATGTAAATAGTTTAAAACAAGAACAAAAAAAGATACAGATATATGATATATTAAATATGAAATATATAAATGTCATACGTATCTCATACGGTAATTAGGTATTAAAAGTGCACAACTTTTAGATGCGTTCCAAAAAGACTTACAAGTTTTGAGTAAATGAACTAACAGAAATTTAACATTTAAACTTTAATTCTTAACGTGAAAAATGTAGCACATAAGTTAACATATGTGTAGTTAGATTAAGCCACAGCAACAAATACAACAAACAACAACAACAACAAAAGATATGGGAGTTGCATAGCGCATTCTGATAGATTAGTCAAAATATTACTAATATTAATACTAACTACTAAACGCGAAACCCATAAAACCTTTTCCATTTTACATTCCCCCCATCACAAACACTCACTTCCACTCACTTCCAGTATTCACACTATTCACACTCTCAGTCACTATTTAGTGTTTCAGCAACAATAATCTTACTCTAAACTAAAATTAAATTGCACAAATTGAAAAGACAAAAGACGAAAGAAGAAAATTATTATTAAATAAATAAAAATGGGAAAATAAATTTATAAATCATATCACATATCTTCAAGCAAACAAAAAACGGCCTCACTCAGCCAATTTCTAACAATCAAAGCTCAATCTATTATTTGTAGAAGAGAACACATATTGATATGTAAATAAAAATCTGCAGACACCGCAAATCCCCTTACTTTATAGAGTTAAGTGGACTCACACACACACACACACACACACGCACACACATCCACTCTTACATACAACCAACAACTAAATAATTACAAAATTAGCAATGAACAAATTAAATCATCATGCCTAATAATAAACAAAATAATAGGATCATGCGTTTAAATGTAAAACTTACACTGAAATAAACAATTTGCTGTAGTGCAACCCAATGGGAAAACAAATCCAAAGAAAACGCCAACTATAAACAACTCAAAAGTAACATACAAAAGAGGAAAACATTTTAATGCTTAAGTGAAAATTAGTAAAATAAATATACAAAATAGTTGAGATAATTGTTGTATGGCCATCATCCCAGAAAATAAAAACAACAAAAACCAAAAATAAAATATAAATCAAATGTGTAAAACCCCAGAATAAAAATGTTTGTGAAATGTTTATAAATGAAAAAGAAGCGAAAGAAAAAAGAAAAGAAACGAAACATAAGAAAAATACTCAACATGGCATGTTTAAATAAAAACCCAAAATTAAAATGTAATCAACAAAGTGGTTTTATTCAAATGTTGGGACAACGCTAACGGTCTGAACTGCTTGACTTGAAATGTTAGTTAACAGCACATGGATGCTTCTTTGGAATAGACAAGCAAGCAGTGCATTCGAAAGCAGTTCACAGCGAACGACTTCGGAAAGCAGTTCAAATCAAGCAACTCTGTAAGTTCATAGTACTTTTGATAAATAACACGTATTACTCTTTATTTAAACTGTAAGTAACAACATGCAACATGGAATATAAATATGGAAAGGGCAGGGGGTTGGAAAACTACAGACACTTTAACCCAACAAATTGGCGACTAATTTTCGGTGTTGCTATTGATTGTTCCGTTAATCAGAGGCATGATCGCGTGTCTCATGCATCGTTTTCCCCTTGTGATTTATTAAGATCAGGAAAGCTATAGCAGTTTTGTCTGACCTTTAAATACATCTCATCCGCCAACGAGATGCAACAGTTGCTGCAAAATGCTGAGTCTAAATGGATACCCAACGTCAAGCTACGATTCCGAGCAGAAAACTTGGTCCGGGACCACAGAGCAAAGCCTCTACAACGATGACCTGACTATTGGCCAGATTATCTTCAAGCAGCTGCAAAATGAACCAAAGCGAATCTTTCAGATATCACACAGTGAAAAGACGCGACTCACACGTTCCCAGATGCTTCACAATGCTATCAAGGTAGGCATTTATCTGAGACAGCAGGGACTCCACCAGGAATCTCATATAGTGGGTATTCTGGCGAGAAATACAATGCATTTGGCCGCAGTGGCCTATGGCTGTATGTTCAATGGAACCACCTTTCATGCTGTCAATTTCAATATGGAGGAGCATACCATCGGCAATCTCTTTGGCATAACTAAGCCTAAAATCATTTGCTGCGATGCCCAGGACTATGAAAAGATAAAAAATGTATGCAACCGACTGGGATCAAAGATTATAACGGTCAGTGGGAGTAAATCAGGTGTTACCAGCATCCAGGAAATAATTCAATCACCATTAAATGAGGATTACAAGCCCGAAAGCTTTAAAAAGGGAATAGATCGAACGCTGGCCATACTCTGCTCCTCGGGCACTACGGGTACGCCGAAGGCAGTGACCATTTCAAACAGCCGTAAGATATTCGAGTCTCATAGGTAAGATACTTTGCTCATACACCACTTGTAGAACTCCAATATAGTAATTGTCTTACCGTTTAGCTATCTCAATACCGATGACATACAATACGCACCCAGTACTTTGGATTGGCTAACCGGTTTGATCACTCTCGTAACGGCGGGAGTTTACGGCACTGTGCGTCTAATTTCCAAAGAGGCTTTTAGTCCCGCTCACTTTCTAGAGATGTGTGAGCAGCAGAAGTTAAGCTGGGCGGTAGTGGCAGCATCGCACATTGCCATGTTGGCCAATAGCCCCGACATCAAATCCAGTCGGATAAGCAGTTTGCGTCATCTTCTCTTCGCCGGAGGACACACTCTTGTGGCCACTCTGCAGAAGATGCAGTCTTATCTGCCGGGAATCGGAATCTTACGCAATGCCTATGGAATGACGGAGCTCGGAACTTGTATCTCCACTAATTTCAGCACCCACACAAAGCCCAAATCGGTGGGTCGTCTTGTGGCCAACATTCGAGTACGTGTTGTGGGCGAGAGTGGAGAGTTCTTGGGACCCAATGAGCAGGGAGAGGTCTACTGTCACAATGGACAGCATTGGAGTGGTTACTATGAAAATTCCAAGGCTACTTCGGAGATGCAGGACTCGAAGGGTTGGTTTCACACCGGCGATCTGGGCTACTTCGATGAAGACAACTATCTGTATATTGTGGAACGCAAAAAGGATATGCTCAAGTTCCTGGGCATGATGTACTACCCACACGAGATTGAGGAAGTGATTGCCCAAATGCCCGAAGTAGCCGAGGTTTGTGTCTTTGGCATTTGGAATGAAACCGAAGGCGATGCGGCTGCTGCCTCCGTGGTCGCGAAGCCAGGTAGTCATCTCAATGGCTCCCAGGTTGTAGACTTTGTGGCCAAGCACATTAGTGTCAACTACAAGCAGCTTAATGCAGGTGCCCAAATTGTGCCACAATTGGCCAAAAGCGCAAACGGCAAAGTCAACAGACAGGCCGTAAAGTCTGCCTTTCTAAAGACAGCACAATCAGATTCATAGCGCTGTACCAAGATAAACTCTTGGCTAACAATATATTCAAATAAGCCTAATTCATATCTGTAATTCAGTCACTTTTACTTTTTATTACAGCTTTATGCGTTATCTGATCAGAGAACTCGTGAATGTACCCGTCAGGTTACAAAACTGTAATCACAACAAAGTATTATTCTTAAGAGATAAGATTTTGCACGCTTGTAACAACAATGAGTCTCTAGAAACTGCAATAAAAATGACTTTGAAATTTAAACTTTGGTCTCCAGCATCAACGCAGATAAATACAATAAACGATTTAAAACAAAAACAAAGAATTTCACCATTCGTAGGTTTGATTACATTTTTGTATTGAGATTATTTGTAACCTATTTTACATATATCGATTTTGGGCTATAAATTAAGTGCAGCGTAGTAAATAAGATTTATTTGCTTAAATAGCTTAGCATGTTTCTAGTTGTAACTTAACTATTAGTTGAGTTTCAAACAGGTTTTGTACAGCTCAATGATATGACAATTTTTAACTAACACAATATGTAATTGAGTAGCTACCCGTAATCAGCGTTCACGTGAGGCTCGCTTAACCCCTTAACCCCCTGAACAAGTGTCAATTTAAGTGAGCTGCATTGAGATCAAGTATAAATTGCAAGCAAAATTGATAGCGCTCTCAGATAATGCTAAAAAACACTTTTGTGTAAGTTTGTAACTGTTGAAAAGCGAAGAGAACAAATTGTAAACGATCGTTATCTAAGACTCGCATGCTCATTGTGTCGAGTATATAAAAGCCACCAGAACTGAATGCGAATCATCACTTGAGAGCACAAATTAGTTGCATTTAGAATGGGATTCAGACCAGAATACACCTACGATGCGGAGCAAAAGATTTGGTCTGCGACTCCGGATCGGGAATACTTTTCACCGGACCTTTCTATAGGTGAAATTATTTTTGGAGAGATGAAACGTCATCCGAGGCTCATTGCTCAAGTATGTTACAACTGATCTAGTAATTATAATAGATAGCTAATTCGATTCCCTTACAGATTTCAGCTACTGAAAATACAGTGTTAACCCGTAAAGAACTCCTCTTCAATTGCATGCGAGTGGCTAGCTTCATGAGGAGATTTGGCATGGTCCAATCAGACATCGTAGGAATCATAGCCAGAAACACAACACATATACCCGCAGTCGCCTATGGATGTTTTTTCAACGGAATCGCATTTCACTCCCTGAATATTAACTACGATAAACCGACAATTGAGAAGCTTTATGATATAACGAAACCGCGTTTGATATTCTGTGATGGCGATGAATACGAAAAAGTCAAATCAGCAACGGCAAATCTGAATGTTATGATTGTCACAATGAGGAATCATCACAAGGATTCGATAAGCATTGAGGAAGTGCTTGCAACACCTGTTGACCCCGACTTTAAACCATTTCAATTGGAAAAGGGCTCTGATCAGACTTTGGCTATACTCTGCTCCTCGGGAACGACGGGAACTCCGAAGGCGGTGACCATTACAAATAGTCGAAAGATCCTAAATACCGGATTGTAAGTCAAGATAAACGATTACTGTTATAAGTTCTTAAGAATCTCAAATTCTCTCTCCACAGATTTCTAACAACCGATGATATTCAATTTACAAACAGTACACTGGATTGGGTGACGGGACTGACGACTACAGTCACTACAGGTGCGTTCAGTACCACTAGGATTATCGTCGATAAGCCTTTCGACCCAGTTCATATTCTGCAGCTACTTGAACAATATAAGATAACGTGGCTAATGCAGGCTCCTTCCCATATGGCCATGATGGCCAATTGTAAGGAATTCGAGCAAACCAATTTGCAGAATATCCGCTATTATTTGTACGGTGGCGGTCGTTGCTCCGTGGAAGTCCAGCATCGGATCAGGAGTCGACTGACCACAGACTGCCTGCACTTGGCATATGGATTTACCGAAGCCGGAGCAATGGTTTCCATGAACTGGAACTTTGATGAGAAACCGAATTCAGTTGGTCGGTTGGCAAATGGCTTTAAGCTAAAAATATTAAACGAGCAAGGCCAGAAACTGGGTCCAAACGAAATGGGCGAAATATCTGTCTACAGTGGTCAATATTGGGCTGGATATTACGGAAATCCCCAAGAGTCGGAGAAAATGCGGGACTCTGAGTTGTGGTTCCACAGTGGAGACTTGGGATACGTCGACGACGATGGCTTCATTTACATAGTAGAACGCAAAAAGGATATGCTCAAGTACCAGAACATTATGTACTACCCCAATGATATTGAGGAGGTGATTTCTAAGATGCCAGACGTTGCCGAGGTCTGTGTCTTTGGCATCTGGAACCAGATCAACGGCGATGAAGCAGCTGCAGCTGTGGTCAAGAGAGTTGGTTCTAATTTAAAAGCCCAGGATGTCATTGACTACGTACAGGATCATATTGAAGCTAACTATAAACAACTTCATGGCGGTGTAATAATTGTGGACGATTTAATTCGAAGCGCTAATGGAAAAACGAATCGACTTGCCACAAAGGCATATTATCTGGAAGTGCAGGATGGTAATAAGAGCAACAATCCAAAATGAATAATTTTAAGTCAAAATTCAATTACAATAGCTTGTGGTTGCACCAAAGAAACAGTCTGTATTTAATCAATATTCACACGGTATCTCCTTTGTTAATTTTTATTATATGCAATGAAAACACTGATTACACGATTGTTAATCTTTATAAATGTTTAAATTGTTCCACCAAATGGAATGAACAGTTTTATGATCAAAAGAGAACCTTTGTCTACTGTCTGGAGAGACTGACAAGTAAGAAAGGTAACAGTCGAGAGAGCCGACTGACAAAGACCCCGTACTCCTTCTAGTGTGCAATTTTCCATACATTTGAGCAATCTTTAACCAATGTGTCCCATGAGAGCTATAGGCTATAACGAATTTAGTTAATTCATTATGTGTTGGCTATTCTAAGACATAGCACTTTTTCTGATATCGGTTTGTTTATCTACTGAAAGTTCTATTCGCTTGGCATTACTGCTGGAATATGCAAATTCCCAACAAGATACAGATACAACAGAATTTACAATAGCCCAGTTTAAGCAAAATAATTTTGTGCATAGCGAGCAGCTGTTAATTCTGTTTGCCTGGCATTTATGTTAAAATATGTGCATCTCGTTAGCTCCCTAGATTAGCGAAAAACGTCAGCGATCAGCTGAAAGTGAGGATTTTTCTAGCTGATTCACCAGGCGAACAGAACCATCAGAAAGCGTTGTTATGTTAATCTTTATTAACATTGTTATGTTATGTTAATGTTAATTAACATGGTAATGTTATGTTAATGCAAATTAACATGGTTATGTTATGTTAATTAACATGGTTATGTTATGTTAATGTTAATTAACATGATTATGTTATGTTAACTAACATGATTATGTTATGTTAACTAACATGATTATGTTATGTTAATGTTAATTAACATGATTATGTTAATGTTAATGTTAATTACCATGATTATGTTATGTTAATTAACATGATTATGTTATGTTAATGTTATGTTAATTAACATGATTATGTTATGTTAATGTTAATTAACATGATTATGTTATGTTAATGTTCATTAACATGATTATGTTATGTTAATGTTAATTAACATGATTATGTTATGTTAATGTTAATTTACATGGTAATGTTATGTTAATTAAAATGGTAATGTTATGTTAATTAACATGGTAATGTAATGTTAATGTTAAGTAACATTGTAATGTTAGTTCAATGTTAATTTTAACATTAAATAATTTTTGCACTGCGACCTGCTGACCTTTCTGTTTGCCTGGTATTTCAGCAAGAATTATTAACGATTTTGGGCACTGCAGATCACAGCGCTCAAGCAAAAAAAAATCCGCGGAAGGCCAAAATCGAAGATTTCTTTGTGTGAAACACCAGGCGAACAGAATCAGCAGCGAGCGACAGACTGTTATTTAAATTCAATTACAGAGAGTAGAGTGCGGGAGCATACTTAAGTAGTAAACAGAGTTACCGCCACAGATGGCAGCGAACAAACACACAAACAGCAGCAGGGAGCTCTGAGCGCAATTAGCGCAGACCCTGCTTAAGCTAGTTAATAACTTAGTGCTCAGTGTTCGGTGCTTATCAAGAATATATATACTTTATGGGGTCGGCCAAGCCTCCTACCTGTTACGATCATTTCGTTCCTGACAAACTTAACAGACCCGTCTACTATTTATTAGAGTACGGGGTCTAAAAAGCACTTTTTTATTGAGTGTAGCAAAAAATATGTATGTGAGCCTAGTGTAGTTAAGATAATCGTTTAGATTGTTTACCAAGAGCAGGATTGAACGGGATTTTATTATGATTAACAAACAAATATGTATAAACTGTGCTATGTTTGCATTAGAAAAAACTACAACTAAATAAAATTTAGTTTACATTAAAATAAAAAAATAAATATTTCAATTAAATAAAAGGTTAATAAATAAATAGTGCTGTTAAAATTAAACAATTGTTTTATATTTTTCTAATTATCTGTGTGACAATTAATTTTAGAATAGCATTTCCAATATTAATAAAATAATAAACATGGTAATTTAAATTATCTGTACAAGTTTAAAAACTTTGTCATTATCATATAATTATAGTGTGTAATGCATGCAACACAACCGACGTGAACAACAAAATTATTTTTATATATATTGGCAAAGTCCCAATGTCTCTCTGAGTATACGATTACAACAACTAGATAAACTGAGAGAATAGTGCATAAACTACATACAAAAAGTATCTAAAATTCGTAAAAAAGTATAAAAGGCTCCGGAATAGAATGCAACTGAGTACTTGATAAAAACAACTAGTTGCATTTAGAATGGGTTTCATGTCGGAATACACCTACGATCCGGAACAGAGGATTTGGTCAGGGATACCAGATACTGAGAACTATGCATCGGAACAGTCTATAGGCGAGATTATCTTCCAAGAGATGAAACGTCATTCGAAACTTACAGCTCAAGTAAGTAATAATTTGTTTAGTTATTAGATAACAGACTCCATTCCCGATTCCCAGATTTCAGCTACTGAGAATACAGTGTTAACCCGCGAAGAGCTCCTCTTGAACTCCATGCGGGCTTCAAGCTACTTGAGGAAGTTGGGAATGGTTCAGTCGGATATTGTGGGAATCATAGCCAGAAACACTACTCACATAACGGCAGTTGCCTATGGTTGTTTCTTCAATGGAATCGCATTTCATGCCGTTAATATTAATCACGATAAATCGACCATTGAGAATCTTTTTGACATTACAAAACCGCGATTGATATTCTGTGATGGCGATGAATACGAAAAAGTCAAATCAGCAACGGCAAATCTGAATGTTATGATTGTGACAATGAGGAATCATCACAAGGATTCGATAAGCATTGAGGAAGTGCTTGCTACACCTGTTGACCCTGACTTTAAACCCTTTCGATTGGAAAAGGGCTCCAATCAGACTTTGGCTATACTCTGCTCCTCGGGAACGACGGGAACTCCAAAGGCAGTGACCTTTTCAAATAGTCGAAAGATCTTTAGCACTTGCAGGTTTGTCATATTGACAACATCATTGCAAATAAAATATCACAAATAATTGATTACAGTTCTCTGACGACGGAAGATGTTCAATTTACACACAGTATTCTGGATTGGGTCACGGGATTGACGACAGCGGTCACTTCAGCTGCGTTCAGCACTACCCGAATTATAGTTGACCAACCTTTTGATCCAGTCCACACTTTACAAACTATTGAGCGGTATAAGGCCACTTGGCTGCTTCAGGCTCCTTCCCATATGGCGATGATAGCCAATTGTAAGGAACTCGATCAAACTAATTTGCACAGTGTCCGCTACTATTACTACGGAGGTGGACGTTGCTCCATTGAAGTGCAGAAGCGAATAAGGAAAAGATTGTTAAACGACTGCCTTCACATGGTCTACGCCTTTACGGAAGGTGGAGCTATTGCCTTCAACTTTAATTTTGACGAAAAACCCAATTCAGTTGGGCGCTTGTTGAAAGGTATTAAGCTAAAGATACTTGGAAATCAAGGAGAAAATCTTGGACCGAATGAAGTGGGCGAAATTTTTGTTCATAATGGTCAATATTGGGAAGGGTACTACGGCAATCCTGAGGAAACTTTAAAAATCCGTGACTCTAACATGTGGTTTCGCACTGGTGACTTGGGATACATGGATGACGACGGCTTCCTTTATATAATGGATCGAGCAAAGGATATGCTCAAGTACCACGGCTTGATGTACGTTCCCAGCGACATCGAACATGTTATTAGTGAGATGCCAGACGTTGCCGAGGTCTGTGTTTTTGGCATCTGGAACGAGGTTAATGGCGATGAAGCAGCTGCCGCTGTGGTCAAAAAAGTTGGTTCCAATTTAAAGGCCCAGGATGTCATCGACTATGTACAGGATCACATTGAAGCCAAGTACAAACAACTTCATGGCGGTGTACTAATTGTGGACGATTTGAAGCGCACCGGTAATGGTAAAATCAATCGTCTTGCCACAAAGTCATTTTTTCTAGACATTAAAAATAGAAAAAATGGAAAACAGAACAATTAAAACTTAGTTAAAATTATTATTATTATTAGTTAGATATTATTATTATGCACTATAGAAACTGTCTGTATTTAAGCTATATTCTATTCACTATCTGATTGCTTAATGTTATTGTGTGTATAAAAAAAACACTTTTTGTATACCTATATAAATGTTAAAAGTGTTACAATAAAATGAATGAACAAATAAACACTTTTATAATCAAGAGAGAGCTTTTTCTACTTTCTCGAGAGTCTACAAAATTATTATGGTGTAGCTAATAGATGAAGATGATATATAATAGTTTAAGTTGTTTTAGCAAGATAATAAGAGAAGTGTAATTAATTTTGATTTGCAAGCGTGCATAAACTTTGTAGTGATTGTAACCGAAAAGCCGACAAAAAAAGTGTAATAAATGTTGAAAAATTAACTTTAAAGCATAAAATACATCGAGTAATTTTTACACTATCAATTACAGAAACGGAGAGAATAAAAGAATAATAAGAAACAGAAATGGCATAAATTACCTGTAGCTTCCATAGGCCAAATAGTTCCAACATTTATTTATACCAATAATTTTCTGTAGAAAAGTACGAACATTTCAAAGTCAACTGGCTCGACTGTATCCTACCTATCAAATAAGTTTTTCAATAATGACTGTGGTGATCATTAAACCACGAGATTGGCCACAGCTGTTGCCAATTGAAGGGAACACTTATCATTAAACAGGGGATCCCACCTAGTTGGCCGTCCAACGGTCTCTTAGCCACCTGCATTAATTATCGAAGATTCAAAGTTTAATTATCTTCAAATGGCCTAGATTAGCTTCAAAGAATCTAGATACTTTTAGGATGAAAATATGATTCACTAATTTATTAACAGAATTCGTATCTGCCAATGAGGTAGTCAGTGATTTATGAAGAAGAAATTAATGTGATAACATCGCCAGCGATAAGTTATATATACCATATTAACATTAAAGCACCTGGCGTTTGAATTTGTTCCACTTATTTGCTCTTGATTTTAAATAAATATTAATCATGAAAATTAAAGATTTTCAAGAAAATGATGGTATGGCACACGTTTTCAGGCACAACCACGACGAGTCTATCTACTCATTGGAGCATTTTGGACTAAGTGGAGTGGCCACTTAAAACCTTAAAGCCTTATATTTTTAAAGATAATGTTCAATGCTTATGTAATTAATTGAATGCTTTAGTTACAAACAACGTTGACATAGCTATCAAATAACACAGTTTTATATTGAATTATCTGCACAACTACGGTAATATAATTAAAAAGTTTAGTGTATACAAACAGCCACTATTATTAATAAAATGTTATTCATATTGAAAGTCCTACCGTATCTCTTAGATTAAGATTATAGCAGTTAAAAGAACTGAAGGAGGCTTTCGAACACTATCTGAAATCCGCAAATTAGTATAAAAGCCACCAGAATCGAATGTAATTCAGCACTCGATAAATACAACTAGTTGCATTCAGAATGGTTTTCAAGCCGGAATACACCTACGATTCGGAGCAGAGGATTTGGTCGGGGGTACCAGATACTGAAGACTATACTGCAAATCCATCCATAGGCGAGATTATCTTCCAAGAGATGAAACGTCACCCGAAGCTCATTGCTCAAGTAAGTAACTATTTTCCTGGTTATTAGATATTGTTAGAAATGATTCGCGAACAGATTTCAGCTACTGAGAATACAGTGTTAACCCGCGAAGAGCTCCTCTTGAACTCCATGCGTGCGGCAAGCTACGTGAGGAAGTTGGGAATGGTTCAGTCGGATATTGTGGGAATCATAGCCAGAAACACTACTCATATGTCCGCAGTTGCCTATGGCTGTTTCTTCAATGGCATCGCCTTTCATGCCCTGAATGTCAACTATGATAAATCGACCATTGGTAAACTTTTTGACATTACAAAGCCACGTCTGATATTCTGTGATGGCGATGAATACGAAAAAGTCAAATCAGCAACGGCAAATCTGAATGTTATAATTGTGACAATGAGGAATCATCAGAAGGACTCTATAAGCATTGAAGACGTGATCTCTACACCTGTGGAAGCCGACTTCAAACCACATCGTCTGGAAAAGGGTTGTGGACAGACTTTGGCTATACTCTGCTCCTCCGGAACAACGGGATCTCCGAAGGCAGTGACCATTACAAATAGCAGAACCATCATAAGCACCTGCCCGTAAGTAAAGATAATAAAATAGATGCAAACAAAATTTCACAATTAACCATTTTCAGTACGTTGACAACTGAGGATGTTCAATTCGCACATAGCACTCTGGATTGGACAACGGGTCTGACGACTATAGTCACATCAGCTGCGTTCAGCACTACTCGAATTATAGTTGACCAACCGTTCGATCCAGCCCAAACCTTGCAAACTATTGAGCGATATAAGGTCACATGGGTGATTCAGGCTCCCTCGCATTTAGCCATGATAGCCAATTGTAAGGAACTCGATAAAGCCAATTTAAACAGCATCCGCTACTACTTTTACGGAGGAGGTCATTGCGCGATTGATGTCCAGAAGAGAATAAGGAGTAGATTGCCAAATGACTGCCTACATTTTGCCTACGCCTTTTCTGAAGCAGGACTAATTTCCTTCAACTGTAATTTTGATGAAAAGCCCAATTCTGTTGGCCGTTTGTTGAAAGGTATAAAGTCAAGGATACTTGGTAAGCAAGGCGAAAACTTAGGACCAAATGAAGTTGGTGAAATTGCTGTTCACAATGGCCAATATTGGGGAGGATACTACGGCAATCCTGAGGAAACAGTGAAAATCCGTGGTTCTGATATGTGGTTTCACTCAGGTGACTTGGGATACATGGATAACGATGGTTTCCTTTATATTGTGGGTCGCACAAAGGACATGCTCAAGTACCAAAGCATGATCTATGTCCCCAGCGAAATTGAGGATGTTATTAATGAGATGCCAGACGTCGCTGAGGTCTGTGTTTTTGGCATATGGAACGAGTTCAATGGCGATGAAGCAGCGGCCGCTGTGATCAAGAAGGCTGGCTCTAATTTAAAGGCCCAGGATGTCATTGACTATGTTCAGGATCACATTGAAGTCAAGTATAAGCAACTGCACGCCGGGGTCTTAATTATGGACGATTTAATTCGAAGCGGTAATGGGAAAATCAATCGCAATGCCACAAAGGCCCTTTTTGTCAATATGAAGGGTGGAGACTTAAAATCAAAAGAATACATCTAGAACGAGTACAGTTTCTAACTAACAATTTATTAACTTGCATATGTTTAAATTAAGTTTTAATTTATAAATAGTTTACACAATAAAATTGGCAATTTTAATTGATTTAACATTTTGTCTTTTAAAGCGAGCGGGTCCGCCAAGACAGGTTTAACTGCACAAGTTAGTATTTTAATAAAATCTTTAAAAAATTCTCATTATTTCCCCACTGGTTCCTTGTTGGTTTGTGACTTAGATGACTCTACCGGCAATAAATGGAACTAAAAGGAGTAAAAATAATGTTACGCTTGCTGCTGGTTTGTGTTTAAGCTAACTCTACCGGAAATAAATAGAACTAATATTGAACTGCTTGAACTGTCCTTGTTTGAACACTGCTTGAAAAACTGCTTGACATCTGCAAGGTGTTCACTGCTTAGCTACACTGCTTTTAAGTGTCATAACCTTTAGCTAATTGTCAATATCAATTCTGCTTTATCCGTTAAATCAATAAAAGAAACGGGCAATAATTAAAACATATTCGGAAATCAGGCAATAAAAAATCGTTTAACTCAATTACATTGTAGAAAAATCCAAGTCAAGGCCATAATATCTTGCAGTTATCGGGGCTTGCTATCAGCTGGCCAATCTACACACATACAGTTTTGGTTTGAGCTTATCACTCATGTTGCTTATCTGCAGAGCTTTCGGACTGATAGGTGACGTTCACTAACCGCTTGTAAGGGTATCGGTTAACTGATAAGTGGCCCGAGCTGGCTATGGTCGAGGTGTTGGCCACGCACCAGTCGCCATTTGCTGAATAACTTGTGCGACACTTGGACCGTCTAAGCGAACTGTCGACGTCTCTTATCAGTTGCCAACATGGAAGGCGGACCCAGCACCCAGTTCGATAAATACACAAAAATATGGAGTGGACCAAGGCCGGCGCATTTCTTTGACGCCGACTGCTCGATTGGCAAAATTCTGTTTGCCTTTATGCGCAATCATCCAACAAGCCTTTGTCAGGTCAGATCAGTCATAGGCGATAATTAAATATACTAAAAAATTAATTGTGAAAATATTTGCAGATTTCCGATACAGAAGGCACGGCATTAACAAATGGCGAGGCTATAAGCTTTGCCATTCGCATCGCACAGCACCTCAAAGCTTTGGGTCTGCGACAGAACGATGTGGTGGGCATCGCAGGAAATAATACCACCTATCTGATGCCCTTGGTGTTGGGTTGTCTGCTCAACGGCACACCCTTTCATGCGGTCAGTCCTTGGCATGATGAGGCCACATTCAAGCATTTGTTTTGCATAACTCGGCCAAAGCTTATCTTCTGTGATGGCACTGTCTACGACAGACTCGGCGTTATAGCCAAAATGCTCAAATCCACAGTTTACACGCTCAAGGATCATCGCCTAACACTACCACGCATCGAGGATCTGCTGGAGCCCACCAAAAGTGAGCTATACTTTGTGTGAGTTATAATGATGATGAAATTAGTTACCCCGATTAATCCATGCACATTTGCAGACCTGAGCCTCTATTGCTGGGCGGAGATCAAACAGTTGCCATACTCTGCACCTCCGGAACTACGGGTCTGCCTAAGGCCGTGTGCATCTCGAACTCCGCTTGTCTCTTTGACTTTGGGTAAGTTATTTTAAAATATAAAACGGACACGACAATCCCTGGAAATCAGTCCACAATTATAAAACCGGACAATAACAGGGCTAATCGTCTGTTAGTAGTCAAATTTTAATTTAATTTAATTGCCTTGCAGCTTTGTCACCGGACAGGATGTTCTGTTCTCCTTTAGCACCATTGACTGGTCTCCTGGACTGTTCAACATGCTCTACAGCTGCTGTCATGGCTCCACACGCATTGTAACAGATCGGTCCTATACGCCTGAGTATATGTTGCAGGTGATCGAGAGGTACAAGGTTACACTGTTGACCTTAGCACCCCAACAGGTTGCTTCCCTGCTGAAGGCACCAACTCTCAGTCAGAAGCGACTGGACAGCGTGAGATTCATTAGCATTGGCGGTGGCAATTGTTATGTGGCCAATCTTCTCAAGCTGCAGAAGTATCTGTCAAAGGGACAAATTTCATATGGATATGCATTGACCGAATGCGGGGGAGTGGCAGCCAATATGGGCGTGGGAAAGCCCTCGTCGGTGGGCCGAATAGTGCCGGGAGTGAAGGTTAAAATACTTGATGAGGCCGGTCGGAGTTTGGGTCACGGCGAAACCGGTGAGATTCTGGTGCACAACAGCAAAGTGTGGAATGGCTACTATGGGAATCCCAATGAATCGAAGCACATACAGGACTACCAGGGCTGGTTCCACACCGGTGACATGGGCTACTTTGACAATGAGAATTTCCTGCACATTGTCGAGCGCAAACGGGACATGCTCCGATTCCATGGCGCCCAATACTGTCCCTATGAGCTGGAACAGGTCATAGCCGAGATGCCCGATGTGATTGAGGCCTGCGTTTTTGGGCTATGGAACGAGGTAGATGGTGATCCCGCCGCCGCAGCTGTTGTCAAGATTCCCGGTAGTCGACTCTCCGAAATGGACATTGTGGAGTATGTGGCCAAGCGTCTGGTCGTCACCCACAAGCAGCTCCACTGTGGCGTCTTCTTCCTTACCGAGCTACCCAAGACAGGAAGCGGGAAGGTGCTGCGCCAACAGGCACGTGATCAGGCCCTGGGCAAAAAGTGGTCCGACTATGGCAATGGCCATGCACACTAAGAATTGGCTCCTCTTAGCTATAGGTTCTTACTTCTAGACATTTAGTTAATTAGATGACTCACTCACATTCCGGTATTCAAGAATTGATTGAATGATTGCCACTGTTGTTGTATTGCCCATTGGAGAAGGCACGAAAAATCGAATGAATCGATTCGGAATTTGGCCAAAAAGTTG
The DNA here is from genome assembly GCA_018152125.1 of Drosophila dunni. Classification (NCBI taxonomy): domain Eukaryota; kingdom Metazoa; phylum Arthropoda; class Insecta; order Diptera; family Drosophilidae; genus Drosophila; species Drosophila dunni. Next base: position 49,622 of record JAECXC010001197.1, on the reverse strand, counting down.
TTTTAGCCAGACCCAAGTATTCATTACGGCATTATCGTTCGCTTATCTAAAAGAATTGATTAGCTGCCAGCATGGGCGTAGAGCGAGGGTGGCTTGAGTAATTTACCCAAGTGAAAACTAAAGAATAGCGAACTGAGTCTTTAATTTAAACATGACTAAATATTTATTACATATACTTTTCTTATAAATGTATCTCTTTGTACAAATAAAATGAAATCACTTTAGTTATAGCTTACAATGCAGTGGAAGTCTTTTAATGGATTAGTGGCATAAACAGAGTATCTTCAAGTCGATCATACTATCTGTTTTATGAAGTAATTATGTCACGCGCATGCTAAGTGAACTGATCAAGCCACCCTCCGATAACTAAATACTTAGCTCTAGTTATTAGCCGCATTCCAGTTCAATAACCCTCTAACCTCCAGATTGTGGGAAAGGGGAGAAAAACAACTCGATTGTAATGTATTTGATTGACAGCTAAGCCAAGTTGCACTTTGTACGTGATCTTGTCAGCATTGCAATTGGATACTTTTGCTGCATTTCCCCCTCTTAGGCGATCCCTTCCCCTACCTCTTGTGAGTGAATCATGGGCATCGCTTGGGTGCAATGCCCAAAAATAAACTCCAATCTGTGGGCACTTAAGACCAAAATGAAGAAATCATTGCATTTTTGGTTGGGATGCAGCACGATCGCAAGGATCGTTGCCTTGATAATGATCTGTTAAGCTGATTGACAGTCGAGAGCATTCGTTGTTGCTGTTTTCAATGTCAAGTTCAATGAAATACGATCTTGTCAAATTTATATGTATATTTTTGGGGAATTCAGATATGTATTTTGTCATTGATCATGCCTACCTCCCTCCCTCCCTGCCTGTTAACGATAATGATAATGATGATGATGATCTTGGTATGCGGCATACCAACTCAGGCATATCAAATATGCAGGAAGTGCAAGGCGTACCCAATTGAATTAGTCTCGGGATGCCAGTAATGGAGCTGGGAACGGACAACAAGATCAACAACAACATTTCAAAGCTGCCTGGCGCCAAGTTGGTTAACGTGGCTTAAACCCGGACCGATTTGATCGCGATCAGCGCGCGACAGCGACTCTAATTGTCATGCAAATACCAATTATCATTTGTCAGTAATAATGTGCCCATGGGTCATTAAATGCCTACGCTCTGTGTTCCTTTGGCTTTGAATGATTTCTGATCACAAATCACAAATCACAGATCGCATATCTCATTTCCCATATCGCAACGCTGAGATCTATATATTGCCAGCGAACTGATTAATTCATTAACAACTGTCGACTAGTTTGTCAGCCGTACAGTCATTATTAATTGACTAGAAAATACTTTTCGTTATGTAAAAAAAAATAAATAAAAATAAATAATTAATAAATGAAAATGAAAAGTAGTTATCGCTATTTACGAACACTTAAGACGTATTTATGCCAACGAGAGTTGCCTGTTTTGCTGTTTGAAGGATTGTTTAATTAGTTTCAACATTTGCATATGTCAAAGCAACAGACCCCCCGCCCCGTCCAACCCCGCCCCCTTGTACCAGTTCTTACCCCTTTCCCTGGCCGCACTCAGAGCCACTTAACAGCTGCCAGACTAAACCCAAACCATGCACAAGAAAAATCCTATTAAGTCATCTAATACAGCGTCTCATTATGGAAAGTGCAGGCCAGCGAAAAGGGAAAACAATTTGCAGCGTAGACTATCAGATACCCTGTATATGTTTCTACAAATCTTACTTCAGTTACCTAGGAGTTTCTAGTCAAATCAATTTTCTATTATATAATGGCAACAACTTACAACAAAATTTTAAGGCAGTGTAATAAATGCCTCAGATCCACATTTTTACATGTCGCTATTCTTATTGGCCTAAATATTTATGCTTATGTCGACTGCAAAAGTTATTTAATTGCTCTGAAAAAACGTTTTAATGGCAGGTATAGTATTAAGTATTTTATTTCACAGCTATATAGAATTTTAATACATTTTAGGGAAGGAGTTAGCTGAAATGAAAGATGCATTTAAGCGAAGATAACTATAAGCTCAATACATTACTAAGTTAAGCCTAAGACCTAAGCTCAAATTTAATAGATTTTTCGAGCTATATGTTTGGAAAGTTTATTAAAAAAGGTTTCACAAACCGACGAAAAAACTTGGAGTAACAATCATTATAAATGTTTTAGGTAGAAAGTAAAAATTAATTGTTTATTTGTTATGTACATTAAAGTCCTAACTAAAAAAAAAAATATTTTTAAAATAAATATTAATGAAAATTTCTAAATACAAGTTAATGTAAAGTGCAAAAACAACAAAAGTCGAGTAAAACTTGAATAAAAATTTATTACTTTAAAAAGCGTTCCACAATCTTTCAAATTTTAATAAAATTGAATTTTTAAAGAATAAATTAATTCAGTTAAGTAGTGTAGATCTATTTAAAGACTTCAAAAGTTATTTCCTAAAACAAAATTACAGTTTAGTCTAGATAATATAAGAAAATTTCTGTATGAAATTGCATACGACACACTTTATATACCCAGCAATACCCTGTAGTTACTCTTGACATATTGCCATCGACATGGGAGCAGCGTTAAAACACCGAGAACACAATTTATGGCGCTTAAATTGCAGTCATGCGCATGAGCGGCAATTGCTAACAAGATCAACGTCTGAGCCCACTACACAGCACTACCCCGTCACACTCCTGGCCCAACCCTTGTCCACCCCTTAACCCCCTTGAAGCGTATGATCCGCGTATGCTTGTAACCCCTTGAAACATATGCGACTAATGCGACTGCGACTGCGACTGCGGCTTTAGGCGGATGTTTGGTGTCAAAACACACGCAGAGCGAAGGCATCAACCACAGCATTTTCAGTGGAATTTCAGTTGAGCGGTCAGGGATCCTTCGCCCTGATTCAAGTGGAAGCAAAGGGTATGAGTAGCGGGTTGATTTAATTTATGTTAGCGACGTGTTTCCCACTCAATCGATCGATCGGTTGGGGCTATAAAAATAGAGTAGAGAACTCGTTGATCGGACTGCTCTTGTTCCTCTTGTTGCTTTTATCAATTTGTGTTCATTTCTAAGCACGAATCGACCAGCATAGATCATAAAATGCAACCTCCGGCCATGGTCAATGGTAAGGAAACGAGGAAACGAGAGCGCAACAACTTTAAAAAAAACAAAAACAAATTTACATAATTACTCGTACCGCTGGCGGTGCTTTTATCAGAGCCGAACGAACGTGTCAAAATGAAAAGTGTTGCATGATTAGCGCGTAAATAACGCGGTCGGAGCATAAATCTCAGAGTATCGCAGAGCAGCTCGGCAGCGACTTGGTCCACCCCAAAGATAATCAAATAAATGTAGCGATTAATAAAGATGAAGATGCTAGAAGACGCCAAAGGAAAGAGAGAGAGAGGGAGAAAGGGAGACAGGACCAGAGCGAAAGCGAGCACGAGAAGAGCATGGTGTTGAATGCAATGAAGATCGATTGGTTTGCTGATAGGACAGAACACAGGGACAACGTTTGGATCTCTGGTCTTGGCCAGCTGTTTTGGTTCGACTGGCGCCTGCAGCGTGAGATCGGAAGATCGAGAGAGCCAAGGAGTGAGACAGAGACTAACCCACTGAGGAAGCCGCCAGTTGTGGGAGGTGTGAAATTTGTAAGAGGCAGCTGTGTTAACGTTGGCAACAACTTTGGCCTGCATGGAGTGTACGGCCAGCGGGCCAACATGACACATTGTTGTAGCATAACTTGGTCAATAATAATGCAACAGCAACAGCAACGACAACAAGAACTGTGGACAAGTGATATGCGAATGCCTTTTGGCCAAGATGAAACCGGCTAAGTTGTTACTCATATCGCTGATTCTACGATAGACACCATTCTTAACAAGTCGCCTGCAGGCCCAAACTAAGTTAAGCAAAAACAACAAACTTGTTAAGAGCAAAATGTTGTTAGCCAGGTTGCTGCTTATTTTAGCGGTTTCATATTACCGTTGCACTGCTAGTACCAACACCCAGGTCAAGGTCTGAGCCACCAAACACGATGCCAACTTTCATTGCAGCCACATAACATGCCACAGCGGAGTTCTCTTCCTGTTGCACCTCCTGATGTTACCTGCGACACACTTAAATTAGTTTTCCGTGTTCTCTTGTCAATTATATATCGCCAGTTCAAAGCATTGCGGGTGTCCATTTCTACTTTAGAACTTCCAAATCGAATGCCAAATGATTGCTGCTTATCAGGCGCCTAGGCGCAAGCAATTTGCCAGCGAATTTGGCAAGAAGTCTACTAATTGCCCATTTTACCATAAAAAGGTGTGTGCGGCTTACTGCCCTTGAATTTGGGTGGGCCTTAAGCAAAAACTGATAAGCCACTGTAGAACTTGGCTATCTGGAATTGGGTAATGGGCCAGTGGCGCTATAAATTCTATTTATGCTACCGTACAATTTTAGTATTTACACAATGTTTAAATAACTGAACTTATGACTCACTTTCACCTAATTTGTGTTATAATAAAACTCCAAAATACCTATTCGAATACTTCCTTATGGATTGCCACCAACAGTTTAATTGAAAAGTGCTAACTTATTGAAATGTGTGTACAGACTGCAATTAAACATCTAATAAAATACTTGTTGCAGCCACATTAACATGCAACACATGCGTGTTGCACTCATCTGCAATGTTTTTATTAGTTCAAGTTCAAAGACCTCAAGAAGAGCTAATGCTCTTAGTTCTTACCTCTTAGCCGACTGACTGGCTGCCTTCCTGCCTGCTTGTCTGCCTTTTTGCCTGACTGCTTGAGTAACACAAACACTTTTACTCGCTTATCGCAATGCCCATAAATAAAGCTCACGTCTATTAACGTTGTCATTAATTTTCCCCATTTGGGAAATATGCAAATTAAACACTGATTAATTGCAGCCAAGAAAAAGTGAATCGTTTTCGATATCTACGCAATGTCGTGGCGAGTTTCGACTTGGATTTTATGCCGCTCGATCGTCAGGTGTTTCCGTAGTGTAGCGGTTATCACGTGTGCTTCACACGCACAAGGTCCCCGGTTCGAACCCGGGCGGGAACAAGTCTTTTATTTTGCTTTTTGTTTTACCGATTGATGTTAATGTTAGTATGAATACATATGTAAATATTTTGCATGGCTAATAATCAAGTTCATGCGTGTGGAGGCCAGTTCCGCACAGGCTCAACAGCATCAATTCAGACATGCTTACACATGCAAGCTGCACATTTTATACCTTTTTAATGAGCCTTGTTTTACGATCATTAAGGTGTGTTATATTTATAAACATTCAACCCTAGCACGCACCATTTTCAACTGCATAACGATCCGCCAATGTCAGCCCAGTCCCTGCTTTTCTCCCCTAGCCTGACACTTTTATGATTCTCATTTATTAATCCCTGCGTGGATTTTATTGTACTGTGCTCTTTCCACGTGTGCCACCCATAGCGGAAGCGAAAAGTTCTATTGATTTTATTGAAACTGTATAAAAGTGGCATTAAACTTTAATAGATTTCGTTGATGGATGTAACATTGAAATACTAAATTACTGAAGTACAGGCACATAACATACATAACTATGCAAGTATGTAAGAAAATAATGTCTTCAGCCGCGTTTTGTCCGTAAAAGTATTTTGCTTTCCTTTGAAATTGTATGTCTGTGGAAAGTGGATGTTGTTTGGTAAATCCTGATATAAATGTTTCCGTAGTGTAGTGGTTATCACGTGTGCTTCACACGCACAAGGTCCCCGGTTCGAACCCGGGCGGGAACAATTACTTTTTTAATGTGCAATACATTTTTTTTGACATGCGTACAATAGAACACAATGGAATAAAGTACACAACGTTTTCGCGCTGCAAACATAAAAAGCTCAAACTAAACTTGAGCGCGAGAGAGCTTTTATTTTGGTTTCCAAGAGGTCGTTCACTATGTAGTGGAAAATTATTTAACAAGCAACTAAGCTACTCAACATTCACAAGGGGATGTAGCTCAGATGGTAGAGCGCTCGCTTAGCATGTGAGAGGTACGGGGATCGATGCCCCGCATCTCCAGAAAATATTTTTGAATATTTTTTTTATTTTATATTTTAATAAGTAGTTGAATAACTTTTGATTGACATGCGGTCTAAGTGATTTTACCATTTGTGAACTGGAGCTGTCCAATTATTTAGTTAAGACTCAAATAATACTGGCAATGTTGTAACTCTATTTTACTGTTACTTTCACACGCTTCCCCTTCCAAGAAACTTCTCTTATTTATTATGCAATCGGGTTTTGAGCTTCTGGATTAGCATGTTTCTTCCCGGCTGTGCACTCATTGCTCAAAGCAGGAAGAATACGTAGAGACGGGGCAGACATCGCCGCTGCTAATCCAATTAAGCATATTCATCATATTCACGCATACGCAGCCATGAACTAGAAATGCAACAAGCGGGAGGAGTTGGGAAGGGACTAACTAGATCGGGGTGTTCGAATGTTATGAAAACTGCTGACATTTCCGTCATGTTGCGTTGATTGAATTCTATTTAATTAAGTTTAACTGAAATTCTCGTATTTGGACGTTCAATTACCGCCAACACTTTACTAAACATTGAACAAAATACTATTCTGTGTGTCATTTTTACAAAAATGTTTTTTTTTATATATTGATAGCACAAGCTAATGATCATTATCCTGGAGGAATGCCGATAAATCAGAGTTTGTAGGTGGCTTAACTCTACTCAAAAATTCATCTAATTCGGAAAGTTCCCCAATAAATTAACTTTGGCAATGACATTTAGCGAACCGCAAACCAGCTGCTGTTTAGGTGTTTTTTTGCAATAATATAGCAAATTGCTTACGTATTGCATGTGAGTCAATACGAACGGGGTCAACGTCACGTAGACAGCGAAACACCCATGCATAAAGTGGAAATCAAATGTCCTATTTCATACTCGAATGGCTAAAACTGCTGCAATACGATAATGAACAAATGCAAAATAAAAATAGAAATCACAAAAACTTGATTGTAGATGTTGACGGATTTGTTTAATTATACACTGAACTTCCAAAAGCCGAATAAATAAATATCCTACTGCAATTAATTATTCATATTATGAATCAAGTAGCTTTAAATTGTTTTGGAAATCGTTCATTAAGATTTATATGGGTTTTAAATTTATCTATAGTTTTTAAGATAAGTTTTTTTAAACAGCATTTCTACTTCCCAAAAATATTCCAAAAGAAAATAAATTAGCATAGAAAAAGGCTTCCGATATGGAAGTTCGCTTGATTCCAACTTTAACTAATGCGGTTCAACTAATGGATATCAAACTAACAGTTATCTAATCAAAAGGTCGTCACGCAACTCAGCCTGAATGTGATTATAACCGTTACAAATCAGATCTATGAATCTACGTACAACAAACCATAACAAAACTGACAAAAGCCCAATGAGCTTCTCTGCCAATATTCCAATTAGAAATTATAGCAATGAGCTTTGACGATCAGCTGACGCGATTACCGCAAAAGTGAAAGGTAAACAAAAACAAAAACCGGGTGATTCGCTTTTCGACTTCCACTTGTTTCTAATCAGCCGTCACAATTAAAACACAAACAGCTCTGATATCAGCAAAAAAAAGTCCCAGAGACAGACACACAAAGCGAGAAAGAGAGGGAGAGCGAGAGTGTGACGGACAGGGTGTGGGAGAGATCAAGCGCCTTTATGTTGATCATCAGATTCGCTGATAAGCGTAAAAAAATTTCCGACGAATTGAAAATGCGCGTGCCGAGCAATGAGACCTGGGACGTCACAACGTTTTATTTTTCATGCAGATATAATTCGTATTATGCTGAATTGGACTTTTGTTTATACTCTTTAGATAAGGGGTGTATAAACTGGGGGAATATGTACAAAAAAGAGCTTAAATTGCAAACCTGTCAATTCAAATCTTATTTAGGACCCAGAAATTCTGATCAAAATCTGTCACAAATTATAAATTTCATTGAATTCACTGAAAATTGTATAACAATATCAAATTAAAAACAGAATTTGTTACTCACAGTAATTGCAGGGTATTTCACAGTTGCGTTCTCCCGTCATCAGTCTCTCTGTGGCTCTCTCTTGCGTTGACTGATCGAGCGAGCATTCGCCTCTCCATCAAAAGTTCAGTTCAATTGCTGCTTGTTTGTTGTCAAGCGAGCTTTTGTTCTGGCTGCTGTTTGGTTTGGCTTTTGCCTCGTATTTCGTCTATTCTTGCGAAAATTTCAGCAGTGTTGAATGAATGAATGAAGTGAATGTGGGAACTGCGAGCAGCAGCAACAACAACAACTACAGCAAACGACTGCCGTCACAATTTCGCCAATTCAAGGCCTACGTGACTTGTCTCACACATGGAACTGGGTCTGGGTCTCCGAGTGCAGAGTTCTCCTGAGTTTTCGCTCGACTGAGCGAATTTTGTTTTGGGGCGTTCTCAAACGTTTACCGCTATACGAGTAAATGCTAGTCTGTCGCAATTAAAGCTCAAATTGTTATTCCACTATTGTTTATTTGATTATTGCTGGCATTAAATGCACACTCCGCGTACACTTATAACTTATATGTAACTATCTGCCTCATGATCGGAACGTTTGATGCACGTGCTAGCATCGTTCGCACTAACAGATGATTGTGAGTTGTCACTAGAAGGTGAATTGGAGGTGTGTTGCTGATAATAAAACGGATTAAGTATAGCTAAAAGCTTCTAATCACATATTGGGACTGGGCGCCTAAATAACACATAAATCAGCTATATACTCGTACCAAAAAGTGCATTATAATGCTCAACGAAGCAATCTTGGGCACTCGATAGACCAAGTAAAGAAAGGTAAAAACAACCAATAGAACGCCCACCGCCCGTTGAGGTTGTTTATACAAAGAGTCGACGTCGCTCTTTGGGGTGTCGAGAGATTTAGTAGGCCAGACAGCAAAACAAATCGCATAAATTTTTAGCAAATTAAGTGGTTCGTGCTACACACATACTTACACACATATCGTAAGAGATCGTTTAAGAAACCATTGAAATAGAACCGAAAAATAAGTAAGAAGTCATTAATATTTTTCGAATGTTTTAAGCATAGTATAATTTATTTGCATTTCATTTCATTTTTATTTTTTTCCCATTTTTCTTTTTGTATTTTCTTTCATAGTCTTCAGTCTTAAATAATCGAACATCTTTAATCTAAACAATGTATGTATGTGGGTGCTATTATGGCTAATATCTATAGTTAATGTTCAGTTGTAATTATGTACAATTATAAAACTTATTTCTAGTTGATCAGGAACTATAGCTTTGTGCGGATCGGCGGTGGTCCATTTGTATACTCAGCTCACAGGGCGATGGTTCTCTGCATCCAGAGCATACCCAATAGATGGATTATCAACAATTTGAGGCTGAAAGTGCATAGAAAGAAAATTAGGAAATAGTTGTGGGGATATTGGATTGGGAGTTTAATCTAAAACTGGGCTAAATGTACTGCATTCCGGAAAACCATGCCAAAAATTCGAATAAAATAAATAATGAAAATTTATTGCTGGCAATTTGGAAAGTGCCGGGTGAATTTTGTAATTTCCAATTTCAAAAACCATGCAAAAGTAACAAAAAAACAGAAATGAAAAAAATAATAAACAACCAACTACAATGGGTTCAACTACAATAAATGCTATTTTCCTTACCACAAAATAACTGTTTTGTCTACATAATCCACTCAGTTGCAATAAACAATGCTCTGTTCATATTAATTTTTGTAAATTATTATTTATTTTTTAGTTTAAATATTTTACTTTTCATGCTGTTTTTCGTCGTATTTGTAGAATAATATTATAGTTATAATTTGTTAGTCTACAAATTAAAATGGGAGTTTATAAATATATGTGTAAATTATTTCAATAAAATATATATAATAAATAAATAGTCTAAATTAAATTTATATCAAATAATTTCACACACATTTCGTTTTCTATAAACTAATTTAAGTTATATGTTAAATTAAAATACAATTTTTGATTTGTGAGTTTTCTTTTTCATTCATTCAGTATGCTTTGTGTAAATTGAAAACATTTTATTTAAAATTTTCATCGTTTTTCGTTGGCTTTAGTTTTTCGTTTATGGCTTTAAAGATAGTAAATTATTTTTCTATTGAAAAACAATTGCATTTTCAATTGGTTTACAGCTTAAACTACGCACTGAGAGGCAGCGAGGTTCGACTTTGACAATACGAGTACCATAAACAAACAATTTCATTTAACTTTCGAATCTTTTGAATCTTAAACATAAATACATATTTACATAACAAATGTTACATGCGAACTATTCGAATTGTCACATATTTCACATAGACTCTTCTTCTTCTTGCTGTCAATCACATGATTGACAACACATAATTTAAGGAAAACATATTTGATTCATAGTATTAGTTTTGCAAGTTCTTTTTTTTTCGAGTGGTCGTATTTTTGAGTATTTTATTCGTGTTATTAGTTAAAGGATTTAGCAGAGACTCAAGTATTTAAATCAAAAATAAATAATTAATCGATAACTTAAATATTTGGCTAGGAAAGGTTATTTGATCGTTTTATAAGTAATAGTAATATTAAAATGATGAAACGTTCGATGATCGATGCCAATAGGTAAAAAGTCTTAAAAATACTCGAGACTCCGTTTGTAATACATTTGACGTTCTTCTTTTATATGGTTTGCATTGATTAAGGCAGATACGCAATTAATCGATATGTTATCGATTGTCAGTGACTTGTGCACTGCATCAAAAATACTTTTTCGAACCACAGTCGTTGGTATGGTATAATTTATACATAAATTGGGCATAAATAAATGTCTTGTACAATGTACATGTGGTGTGTGAGTGTGTGTGTGTGTGCAGCATAATGCGTTCACGAGTGTGTGTGTGTGTGAGAGTGATGTTTGGTAACTTGCAAATTACAATGTCGCATACTCAAGCCAAACTTTATACAAGATCTTTCTGAACTGCTTAGATAATAGACATAAGTTAACATTTTGAGGCCCACAGATTTCTGATACTTGAAATATTATTTAAATTTTAAATGCTCTGAGATAAACAAAACTTGTTCAATTTATCAACTTTCCACACTTTGTACGTTTTCTATAATTTTCATCAAAACCAGAAACAAAACGTTTTAAATACCAAAAATTAATGAAATTATTTTGAAAAGAAATTAAATGATTACGTATTAATGAAATAAACACAACAACCAAAATGAAAATAATAAAAATTAAAATTTAAATGTCAATAATTTTGCAACAGTACAAAATGTGAGAAAATGTAATGTAAAAAGTTAATGCCAATTAAATAAATCATTTTCCAATATTAAAAAAAAATAATTAATTTTGAAAAAAAGAGTAGATGAAATTCCAATTGAATAGTAAATTGTTTTAGTTAGAATAGTTTTGGGCAAACTCACAAATCAGATAGATCGTAGTAGTGGGAATCATCGGCACCGCTGCGTGAATCCTCGAAACTGTTGAAATCATCCTGAGAGTCCCCCTCGTGCTCCGACTCCTCATCATCATCATCTAGATCCTCCTCCTCCTCGCTTGTCATGGGCATGCGAACATGACGCTCCACCCGATCACTCGTCTCGCTAAGCGCCAACGCTGGCATTGGCGAGCTGCTCTCCCAGATGTTGTCACCTGCCGGCGTTGCCAGACTGCTGGCCATTGTGGTTGTTGTGGCTGCTGCTGTTCTAGGCGTTGTCTCCGCCAAACGCTGCTGCTGCCTCTTTGGACCATTTCGTTTGCCATTGTTGTTGTTGTTACCACGCTGCTTCTTGCCATTCACGGGACGCTGTTTGCCCGCTTTGGGCTGCTTCTTCTTGCCACCCTGACCACGCGGCTTCTGCTGTGCACCCTTCGCTGCACCAGGCACACCTAATCCGCCACCAACTCCATGACGCTTAGTGCCAGCCACGCCAACTCTTTTTGGCTTTCTGCTGCAATCCGGTACGGGTCCACCCCTTTGGGCCGCAAGTTCTTTCTGCTTCTTGCAGCGCCGCGCTTTGGGCCCCAGCTCACAGTTGTCGACCATTTCGTCCTCATGTGGCCGACAGAAGCGCGATCTCTTGCGATTCGGCTTGTGTGGCTGCTGGTGATGGTGCTGGTTACTACCACTGCTAGTATTACTGCTACTGTTAATGTTACTGCTAATGTTACTGTTGCTGTTACTGTTACTGCTACTGCTACTGCTAATATGGCCGCTGACGCTTTGACTACGGTTACCACTAATACTAATCAGGCTGCTGGCGATGGCCGCAGGCACAGGAACGTTACTGCTACTATTACTACTGCTGCTACCGTTACTGCTACTGCTGCTGCTGCTACTGTTCCTTCGCTGACTGTCACTGTTATTGCATTTGGGTCGCGCTTTAAAGTTTGCCGTATCGATGAGGTCGATCAACGGCTTGCCGGTATCACAGAGTTGGCGTAAGCCGTGCTTCACGCGATTGGCCCCAAAGTTATTGGCTATCAGCTGATCCACACGCTGCTGCGACACCGTCTCAGTGATCGCATTCGCGTATGTGGATAGTTTGCCCAATGGTCTGGAGGCCGGAATATTCGTGCGACGCGGTTTGCCATGGGCATTGAGTGCCAAGTAGAGCACCCGCCTCGCATTCGAGTTGTATGTGGAGGAGTAGGTGTTGTAATTGTGCAGCTCCATGTTCTCGTTGAAGACACAGTCGTCGGTGAAGTCTTTCTGTAACAGTTGAGAACTATAATTAAATTATTTGGCTATAAGAAAGTCAATGAAAAGTAGGGAAAGGCTAAAAATGGAACCTACACCGATCAAGTAAATTTTTTGGTGTAATTTCAAACCAATTTCACCCGCTGTTAAAAGTATTTTCTTTTATTTAGACGCTATTCAATGGCCAAATCATGTAGATGATAAATATTCTTATGGTTTCTTGATGTTTGCCCTTGCTCATATGCATAAAAAACAACTTGAGAAACTTTAGTCAGAAGGAAGCCCCAAGTTGAGAGCATTCCTCTAAAAAACTAAATACTTTCAGCTACCTACAGTGGGGATTGGCAATTGTCGGTTTGCTTTTTTCATCTGCAGCACAAAAACTCGAAATCTGTTAGATAAATGTGCTCATTATCACAGGATGTGACGCCGTATCGGCGTTGCGATCGATAGACGCCGGCACCCTGGTCCCTGTTCTGTGCTGCCCGGTCCCTTGACCCTTAACCCTGACCATAAAGTAGCCTAGTTTATGAATGCCAGATGACAGCCATACAAAAGGACAACAAACAAGTCGCAAGAATCTTTCAAGTCTTTGGTATTTGTTGGTCTAGGTAAAAATGTAAATGAGCTACAAAAGGATTTGTGTATCTGTATCTGTATCTGTTGATATGTCTGGCCTTTAGATGCAGCGTTGTATCTCATCGCATGGCATGGCAACGCTTTGTTTGCGATCATCAGATCAAATTCAATTAACAACATTGAATTAATTCGCTTGTCAGGCAATTAAAATTGTTTCCTCTGACAATGTGACAGAGTCAAAGCAAGCTACGAACTCGACTTCCATGTGGAAATGTCGTTGATTAAATTTAGAAATTAATCAGCCAAATGGCGCGCCGACTCACGCTACACCAATTTGATATGAAGTGAGCCATCAAATGGCCTAAAAACAGGAGGGGAAAAAGTCTGAGGAGAAGGTAGACTGCAAAATATGGTTAAAATGTTGACGCCATCTCCAAGTGCCACAAGAGAAGACAAATTTTTGACATATGTGACAACACAATGTGGCACGGAGTCGTGTCGCGACGTTTGAGATTCTTTTATGATTTTCCTAGCATTTTCCGCTATTTATAGTTCAAGTGAAAATTGCAGTCTCTGCCACGTGGGGGAAATGAAGTTGTACTGAGATTGCTGTAAATCCATCTGGCTGCCGGCTATCAAAGCCATTAGCTGATGATGTCTTTGCTCTCGGGTCGAAGGTCTGGCTGCTTATCAAGTGGCGCCAGGTGGAAAGGGTCAGCGTTTAGGCCAGATAAGCAGACACCTACAACAAATGCCAACGAAACACTTTAAGGCGTGACGCGTTCCAAATTCTTTTGGGTTTGACCAAGGGAAGGGGCGCATTATCATCATCCAAACAGGACAATAACAATGATAATGATGAGACATATTCATTGGTCTTAGCCATGACTGACCATTAATTGATCATTCGGCGCTCTGCGGGCGGTCTCCCTTTCAGTTTTACACTCACTCTGTTAACCTTTTGTATTTTGGTTTGGCTCTAAAACATGCAACCAACCACAGAGCAAATTATGGAAATTGACAATCACATTTATATACTTATGACTATGACATTTTAATTGGCCAACACCGTTCGACCAGACATTCGGCCAACGTGACTAAGATCGCGTCTCTCCCAGCCAAAACAAAACCAAATTTATGAATTGGCAAACGTTTTGGGATTTCAATTAGCTAATACCCCATTAGGCAGTTTATCAAATCAGCTGCTCAGCGGTCACAAGATCGCGACGTCTTTGCCATTTGCCATTTTGGCAGACAGCGAAATGCAAAGCGATTAAAAAGTTAAAAATACGAATCACAAGTGCAGGAAAATCTATTTAAAAACAGCGGAGAAAGACGAGTGTTTGAGGAAATACATGACCATTCACTGAAATGATTTATTTATGCGGTTTATTAAGTGCCAACGTTAAGGCTAATTTGTTTTTGTTTGAATTAAGTATAGAAATATTGAAAAATGAATGGAATATCGGCATTTAAATAAACATAAATTATTGAAAATTGTTTAAAAGAATATAAATAAATTAAATTTAAAAGAAAAACTTTCGATTAGTCAGTTAATTTAATTTGATATGTTTTCTTTTGAAGTACTGTCAGCCATAAAATATCAGCTAATGTAATACTTATTACATCTTTTTCCATGGAGAACATTTTCCATGTCTTGGCTGCAAGTAAAGCGGAAATTGAGTACCCGAATTTCATCTAGAACTTCTTTGAAATTTATACAAGCACTCGCCTTAAGATTCTTCCGCCTTGGCCAAAGAACGATGGTCGATGGATGCTTCGACCATCCATCGATGGTCGCCAAAATAAACAAAACGCCGCCCACTTGACCAACTTTGAGAAATGCCTGAAATGCGCATAGCGGCGCCTTCAAAGGGCTCCGAGTGTTACAAAGTTGCCGTTGTTGAAGCGCATCAATCAGCACAGGCGGCAGAAAGTGCAAACTATCTCTGTATCTGTAGCTGCAGTTGCAAATGTATCTGCATTCGCTTTGGTCTGACAGAATTGGCACAAATGCGTCTATTTCGGAAAAGGTCAAAGTGCTCCGACGGCGACAAGTAGCCACCCATCAAAGTGTAAAGAAAGAAAGGGAAAGATTGGTAGAAAGGGATAGACATAGAATCAATGCCAGGAAATCGCCGAGGCGTAACCAAAGAGTGAAATGCAGCCCAGTCTTGGCGCCAATGATCACGAGGATGCCACAGGGAGTCGAGGAGTCGGGGACTCGAGGGGTCGGAGAGTCGAGCAGTCAAGGAGTTGCGGCGGAAAGTGTCACATTCATTATCGACAGGACTCGCGACCGTCCTCACTTGGCACTTGACGGTCCATAACCAAAGCGAAGTGAACCGAAAAGAGCGAGAAGAGAAAAAAGGACAAGGGTTCGCCCAAGGATAATCGTATCTTTGTTTGTTGTTCTCGATTTCTGTAGTGTTTGGAAAAGTGCTTTGTTTTTGTTCACTTCACTCGATGCACTTAAATTTGTTATTTATTGCGCTGCGTTTTGGAATTTGTTGAGGTGCACCTCAATCATTTAACGGCCTTTTGTTTGTTTTGTACGTGTTTGACTCATTGCTTTTGTTATGGGAACAATCGAAATTTGCCGCTTCAGTTAAAGATAATGTCGCATAATTGAAATTGAAAGAACTATTTGGAAAAGTGCTACAAGCAATCCATCAAAATATATCAAAAATTGAAAAATGTCACCACGTGCAAATTGTACGAAAACTCTAGAGTTTAGGGCTTGCTTATCTAGGCCATATCTGTGCTAAAGGGTTGCTTACTTACCGAGGCATAGACTGCGCCACAGGCATCCATACAGAGATACAAACATGTGGCCACACTTTGTATCTTAACGCGTCCCACATCCACAGTTGAGCGCTGTAGAATGGCTGTAAGTAGAGTGAAAGAGAAATGAAAGCAGACATATTAATTAATTATCAATCAATTTCCAGCTGCGCCTTAAAAAAAAGATACAGAAAAATATATATTTTTGTATGTAAGTATAAAATCTGACCACAAAAGCCCCTTGATTAGCCGACCCAGAGAACCAGTGTCCAGACCGGTGTCAGCATGTCAGGATGTCAGTGGACTGCCCAAAGCGCAATCCATCCAAAGTCTCAGATCCCCACACCGTTAAGCTGTTAATTACCTGTCTGACACTCTGTATATCACAAAAATGCAAAAAATGAAGTACTGCGAAAAGAAATGCCTCCAGAGGCGTTTTGGAAATAATTCACACATAAATCTGCACATAAATAGTTATTACGAGTAGCTTATAAGAGACCCATCTTTAATCAGCTAGAAGAGAATACGCCCCCTCGCCACCAGCCGGCCAATCGAACCTGGGTCTTTACTCCCACTTAATCAGAAATGGGCGCGAGCTTAGCACGCAACGCCATGACTGCTGTGCAAATTTGTCAACTGTACATATTGAATGTGAGGTTATAAATGGCTGCTTTTGAGGTTAATTGAAATTGTGGCACACAAAACACTTGAGTTTTGAGTAAATTTCAAGTTCACTGTCGTTGTCTGTAGTTTCTTTAAAGGTCAAACCACTTGTGTGGCCCAGGGACCGCCCGCTCGCTTGTCAATTCCCAGTTTGCCAGCTGCTCTTGTTGTTGTTGTTGTTAGTGCTGCCTGGATAAAGTGTGTCAGCACTCTTGTGGCACGCAGACTGGTTCAATGAACCCTCTGCACTTTTTTCATAATAAACAATCATTTTTATAAATACTGCAGCTTGTTATGAACTGATTGAAATCTTAGCAGCTGCCGCGGAGATCATCAAAGCGCCCACAAACACACAAAAAAAAAAGAATTAAAAAATAAAAAATGAACATTATTAGTGGGATTTAATGCCGGAACAGATTTTTCAATTTCCAATTCGAATTTTGCCTCATGCCAATCTATTGAGTGGCCACTTGAATGATGAAAAAATTGATTTTTGACGCCAAATTCCAAGTGCATGAGTTTTGTTATCCCAGTTGTTTACTTAAGGGTAATGTTAAACATGAAAAGCCACTGATTAGCCTAGCAACAAGCAGATGGCGCTATGGAGAAGATAGTAGTGCCGTGAGTGCTCAACTAGAAGCTACCCTAGAAGTTATTTCCTCCTAAGCTCCCCTTTAACCCATTCAGCTGGCGTATATCATCAAAGTTTATGACTAAAACTTTGCTTAATAAGTAGGCCTATTATAGTGGAGAATGAAAAGTTATTGTGTATTTTGCAACATCGATAAAAGGCGTAAACTTTTGCAATTTGTCATAACTTATGTCGGTTATGGCAAGAGTTCCCTTAGGGTTTTATTGCAGTACTGAAACTGTGTCAAAGATAAGCAGGCGCCATAAAAATGCTGTCAATAGTTCTGCAATTTATGACCCTGCATATCCATGAATGTATCTGTATCCGCATCTGTATCTTTATCTGCAACAGAGCTAAACAAACGGCCACACTAACAACAACAACAATATTGAGGGCTATAAGGCATGTTTGAAATGCATTTTGTGGTTTATTTACGGTACACACGGAAATTATAAAGTTCCAGCCAAAAGTACAAACAGATAAAAGTAAAATTTAGTTTTTCCTAGCACTTAAGTAGGCTTATATTTATAATTTCCTTTCAAAAAGTAATTACTTCAATTTTATGCAATTCCCCTTACACATTCAAGTGATTATTCCTTAAAAAAAAACAAAAAAAAAAAGAACGAGAAAAACAAAACAAATGACATGCTAAGCGCTTCAGTTCATTTGTTAAAATCTTGTGTGTGTGAGAGAAAGAGGGCGGAGACAGTGGGCGGGGTAGTTGCTAGTACCAAGTGACAGCCTTTCACTTTCCGTCCCAATGGCGCTTTTGGTGTTGCATTTCACTTTAGTGACTTTTCTTGGGCTCATTTAAAAAACGATTTGTTAAGTTCGAATTTAACATACATAAGTATTTTTTCTTGTTTTTTATCCATGCCTAAAAGTTTTACTAGTACACAAAACATATTTCTATGCTGTTGTTGTTCTCACTGTTTGCTGTGCTAAATTTAGTTTCGAACAAGAACAACAAAACAAGAGCGAGTCCCATTCGCAAGCTGGCAAGAGTGTGCGATAAAGAGGGATAGAGAGCGAGACTGTCACGCATATACGCGCAAGCATAGCTGCTCGCGCTCTCTCTTCTTGTGGTCGAAATTTGTGCGCGCTGCTTACATGTGGCGCCGTGGCTTAGTTGGTTAAAGCGCCTGTCTAGTAAACAGGAGATCGTGAGTTCGAATCTCGCCGGGGCCTAGCGAATAAATTGAAACAATTCGCTCAAATAAACTTTTTACATTTTTTCTCGCTGTTTTAAATTGTATGGCTTCAATTAAAATGAGTTTAATAATAAAACTAACTAAATTAATTAAAATGTATTTGTTTTTTATTAAAGATGTTTTAAATTGTTTTCTTAATAAAAAGGTATGTTGTTCAATACAAGATATTTATGACATTTTCCCGTGTTTGTTTTCCCCACGTCTAACACACTATTAAATTTTGCCTATCGCTCTTTGGGATTGTGGAATAAATAAACAATAACAATTGTAATGATCATTAATTGAACAATAAATGAGTTGGCAGCTCACAAACTGATCAGCAGTTCATTGAACTAACTGTGAAATTGTACAATTAGTACAGGAAGCACACACAAAATAAAACCGAATCCAAATGTGAATCTCAGAACGAAACTGAGTATAAATAAGATATTCAAATCACATATTTGAGCTGCTTTAAATTGTCCTCATATTAAGCACGTAGAATAAGAGAAATGCAACGGCAAAGGCAACTAAAGCACGCACTGACAATAATTAAGATGTCAAAAATATTATTGCTGTCAAAATGATGAGAGGTTCTAAAGGTGTTCGATTGAGTTATGTGACAATTGAAATGTTTGTCTGTTTCACCTCGCACCTCTCCCCTCTTTTAATCACCGTTAAAGGCCAAATTGTGCCTTTATTTATGCTAATGAGGCCTTAATTTGGAGAGTTTTGTCGCTGAGCCGATGGTTGGTAATGATTAAATTTATGATCAAGACTTCAACTTCAGAAAAAAAAAAACTTGACAACATTTTTGTAAATGCACCAAACGTTTATTTTAATACGAGTGTAGGCATAAAAGTCAACTTATAAAAAACACATTTAAATATATTGTATATGTAAAATGTACGTCTTTGTATATATTTTTAATTATTCTTGAGAGCGAACAAAAAATCAAAATGTGTGACGTATAATAAAATTTATGAACACTTTGTGGTTATTTAACATAATAAGGGAATATCACAATAGATATTTCACTACTGTGTCACGCCGCTTTTATGATCGAGTTGTCTTTCTTTTCTTTCATTCGATATAATTTATGAACGTGGGTTGCCTATTTTGACAATTTAATGGCATTTACAGAGACGGGACTATCCATCACGTGCTCTGTATTTTCTATATACCAAAAATTCAGTGTCACAGATGTCGCACAGATGATCGAAATCGAATTCGAATTTGAAATGTCACAGTTTAGGCCAAAATGTTGCAGCTATTAAAAACTAATTAGTGTCAGACTATTGACTTGTCTTCTTAGAATCATAAATCTTTACATTTTAGACTTTTCCGCTGAACAGACCCAGCAACTGTAGGCGGTTTGATAAGCGTCTTATTTTCATGCGTTTATCTTAATCTGTTCGCGTTTCGCAGTAAAAATAAAATAAAATATACTAAACGTTTATGGCCACTTTATGAAAGTGAAAACTTCTTATGTAAATGAGGCTGTGAGAAAGCCAGAAATGTCGTCTCACCCTGAGTAAAAGATTTCATGCCTGGGTGCAACAGTTTCTTGACGAGAGGATTGCGAATCATATTCTGATAAATAAATATAATCTCATGAGTGCCCAAACGCAGTTCACAGTTGGCTACCTTTTTTTACCCTCGTATCTATAATTATTATTATCATGTATCCTTTGTCAAGATTTACCAATAATCGAATTGCGTGTTTTTTCTCGAGGGTTGGCTACGGATGTCCGGAATCGGCATACTATATTTACCAATATCCGATAAATATAAATTACAAACACGTTTGGCAGCTGACAGTTAGGGGTTGTTTGCAGTAGATTGTCATACTCTTGTCATCCAATAAACGCCCACAAAACTGTGCATATGGCCAATTGATATTTCCCAAAGAAATGTATTAAAATGCATACATATGTATGAGCTATATGGGATGTGTCAGATCTATTGTGATGATTATGTGCATACCCATTGATGGGATTTGTCATTCACATTCCACAGAGTCACAGCTGAAAAGGCTTTTGCTAGATGCATCTAATGCTATCTATCTATTAGTTTTAGTGGCTTTCACTGTTGTACCATAATTTATGGGAAGTGCCCATCTTAGCCCATTTCAGCCCATTCCAGCTACCGTTTGAAAGAAAGAATACCAATATCTTGCATTCCATCTAGAGGAACTACCGAAAGAAGAGAACCAAAGTCTGTTTAAACAAATGCCCAAAAATCTCTGGTCCAATTCATTAATGAAAAATGAACTTAGATATTGAGAGTGCCTTGATTTGATTAAATTAGACTAATAATGTGTAAAGTATGGGCATTCCCTCCAACTCCAAAGCCACTCCACGAAGCCCACCAGAGGAGTTGCCCTGAGCAGCTTTTGGGGAAAAGTGGACAGTGAAAGTTTTCTTTGGGAAACTGAAAACGATGGGGCAATTCATTTAAATACATATAAAATGAAATGTGCAACATGTTGTTCTTACAAATTAATACAAGCGTTGGCCAACAAACAAATATGAAAATGTTACAAGCCCTAAAAACAAAATCCTAAATGAAAGAGCGACCTCTTCTCCACAAACGACACGATTTGTAGATGTTGTAAAAATGTAAAAACAACATGGAAAAAATATGTTTAAAAAAAAATGTCAAAAAGTTTTTAAAGAAGATGTTACAAACTGTAAAAAACTTAAAACAACAAACTTTGTAAATGCATTTTGAAAACATGGCACGCCCCCAGCGATCCCACCGCCCCATGTGTCTCAATGACAGGCCAATTTTAAAGGCGCCCGCTGCGCACACCGCTGCCAGCGTCGACTGCGCGGTCGTCGTTAGCAGCAATGTCAGCAGCGTTGTCAACGGTTGCGGTCAGCGCCAAGTTTTGGTTTTCCGCATTTTCTTGTACAAGTATCACGGCAACCAGTTGGAGTGGAAATGAAATATGTAGATGAGTCTTTAATTAATTTGAGACACGACACGACAAGTGGCGTCGTCTGTGGCTGCGTCTCGGGCAGCGTCTGAGGCAGCAACGGCGACTGCCTCCTGCCGTTTTAGGCGCAAAGCTTTTTAGGCCAAGACTGGGCGCAGTTAAGACCGAATAGACAGATAGTACTATGGTCAGGTTTAGGTCCAGAACTAGGCAGGTGTTGACTCATTTGGTTGACTGGCCATTAGAGGATGTAATCGGTTTTAAATGCATCCATTGATCATATCATTAACGACTGCCCAGGATGTCACCTCATGAGCATCATTTCATAGAGAGATCATAATAAAGTAGGAGAATCTTTACAGAACTTTAATATATTTCTAAAATAAGTTAAATTTCACTGCTGGACTGAAAGCTTTTATATGTTTTCATTCATTGAATGAAAAGATACATAGTTAAGATACAGTGTCTCATACTGAACATTTATCACTGACACTTGTCAAGGCTAAGCATAAATCACCAGAATTTCTAATTTACATCACAATAACTTGATCTATTAGATCCGTATCCGAGTCTCCAACAAAAGTGCTCTCAGTATTAAGTTTTTATCTATGTTGTCCATAATTCTTAGTCAATTTGTCAGTTGCTTGCCCATATCACAACAGCAGCTACTGATCTTGTCCGTTTCCCAGAACCGCATACATCATGATCTGTGGCTTTCAGCGCGTCAGTTTGTGTGATTCTTGGCCAAGAACAAACCACAGGCAGAAAACTCATTGATCATTCGGTTAACCCATATAACAAGTACGAAACTCGGAACTGTTGACACCAGAAGTGCCTAAAAACAGAGGCATCTGATGACAGTCCTAGACACTCATAGACACTCCTCGACTGTCTGCCCGCATAGGAGAACAGCATCAAACATTTTTAAAAGCTGCACGTCTGCAAATGCTAAAAATGTTTTATGGATTCTATGTAGTAACTATTTTTGAATACTTTTTTTTTAGGCGCAACTAATTTTTTTGTGGCATAAAAAATGCTGTCTAACCACACACTGGAACTGGCGTTGACAGGCGGAGTGGCGGTGTGGCAGTGGAGCTGGGTATTGGTATTAGACCTGGCCAAGACTGGCTATCCAGCCAAATGGCAATTGACAGCTTTGGCTTTGACAGCGATGCGTGCAAAACATGCGGCTTATAACAGTTTATTTTGGCCGCTGTCCTCATGTCATACCGTATAATTAAAAGACATGTACATACTATATACACATATATTTAAACTATATTTCAAGACACGCTTATAAATCAAAGATTTGACAAATTGCTTATTGATTTGTGACAATTTGTACTGGCAAATTAATTGACATGGTCTATTAGCCAGCAATCAGTTGACTAGGCCAGCTTCACAGATACGAAAAACTTGATCTTTGCGAGACCAATGAGCTGTAGGAGAACGGATACTGATTGCTTATCGCACGAGATGCGCGATTGTTGACTACTTTCATATGTACTGCATTAATGTGTCACATAAATAAGTTGTTAAGTTATCTGCTACCGTCCGAGAGACAGAGAGTGCAGATCATCAAGCCATGGGCAAATATTTGGCTCTAAGTGCGACACTTAAAAAGCTACTACAAACTGTTCTTATCTCAGCTTCCCATGCAGACCAACGACAGCTGAAACTTGTCCAAGACTCTGGGTTAATTTGTGAATTCCGAGGGCTGTCTAAGAAGTGCCTGAAGTGGGTAGTTAATAGCTATTTGTGGGTTGAGTTATTGATATTCTAATAAAGACTTTAGGAAGTCATTTATTATAAGTGTGATGTGTTTGAATTTCTTGCGAGGGCTTTCAGCTTTTATTCTAGACTGTTAGCATTTGATTAAATTAAAACTTGTATAATTTTGAAATGCTTGGTAAGATTTAATGCGTGAAATCAGGATCAAAAACTTTCCACTCTTAATTTTTCAATTCGACTAGACAGCTGCTAATTGCTCCCCGGACATCGCCACAATCTGTCACCCCCACTGGTGGCCCATTTGGTGGCCCATTTGGTGGCCCATTTGTGGCCCATTTGGTTACTGATAATATAAATTCGAGCTGCAGTCAAAGTTCAAAGCATTTTCATTTGTATTGCATTGCCGCTATGCGGCTCATTTGCGTCAGTTTGACATGATTTAGCCATGTCATGGGATTGCCATTGGCTGGAAATAGAATTTGGCATTGTCTGCTCTTGTGTTGCCTGCGTTTTTTCGTCTATTTTTTCCAAACTGACACACATATTATATTTATATGTAAATCGTCCAAAAATAATGGACAAATACTTGGAAACTGGAGCGAAACGAATGCTGGTTGTTGTTGTTGTTGTCAGCCAAATTGTCGCCTGTCAGCAAGGGGCACAGATAGATACATAGATACATTTATATACATATTTTTAGCTGTCAACCCCAAAGACATTTGACATATTTCCCCTCATGGTTCAGTCCGCGCTCTGTCTGTCTCCAAGTCCAAACTACAACTAAAATTAAGGCAAGTATTTCAATTAGTTAAAGTTGAATTGTTGTACGCAAAGTGTTGTTCATCAACATCAACTAATGCTTCCTCAAATGTTGACACTTACAGTGTATCTTACAGATACAGATACAATGGCTTACACCTAACAGAGACGTTTGCAATAAATGTGTGCGCTCCATTTGATAGCAAGTTTGTGTGTGTGTAATCTAACGTGTGCCTACCCTTGTATCTGTGTATCCATCAGATACAAGTGGCGCGCGTCGTGCAGTTTGTGTGAGCGTAAATAGCGCAAAGCGAGCTTAGTTGCGTTTGCAATTAATTCACAGCAAACAGCAAATGTTGCAAATAAATTAGCAAACCAACAAAAATACCACAAACAACTACAACTATTTGTGTTTGTGTGTGTATAATTGTAACGAAAATGTATCTGCAAAGCGAAGTGCAATTGAAGCCGAGGCAAATGGGAAAAAATGAAAAGTGCAACGTTATCGCTTAACAACAACAACAACAAATTCAACAGCAACGTCAGCAATTTCGGTTTTTGTTGCTGTTGTCAATGGGCAGCTGTTGTTGCTGTTGTTGTTGTTGTTATTGCGCGCACACGTCATAATTATCGGCGCAAATGAATGTCGGTCCGAGCAGCTACAGATACAAGCAAACGCACCACCTATTGCAGATACAACACACACAGATACACTCATAGCTACAGCTACCCAACCTAACCTAACAGCTACAGATACAGATACAGCGCAATGCAAAATGTGTTGACTTAGGTCAGTGGCTCATTGAACGTAAATGCAAATTGTTGTTGTTGGTAATTCACACTTCACACCAAAGCAAAAGCGAGCGAACGAGTGAGTGAGTGAGCGTATGTAGGTGTGTGTGTGTGTGTGTGCGTGCGTGTATCTGCAAGATACAAAACTGCAAGTAGCTAAGCTAAATGTGATAAACAAACTTAACGCCCGCCATACGATTCGTAGTTAAAATATAAAACAAACACATTGTTACCACATGCCATTGCTATTGAGATACAGATACAACTAGAGATAGCCATGTAGACACGCAGATACAGATACTGCATATAAATCGATGAGGTAACTTTTGTCGAGTTTGCATCTTAAGTGCCTTCAGCCGAGGGCCATGCCCGTGACCATCTCTCAGATTGAATTACAATCTCCCGTATAGGAAAACTATCCGATTACTCAATCTTGATCTCGATTGAAACATTTATTAGCTTGGACAGCAGTTACTATTATCATATCTGTCAGTCTTCATAAGAACTTAGTGGTCATAAATATAGTACAAGAATTTCCAATGAATTCAGTTAGATTTGGTAATTTGGTAATGAGTATTTAATTACTCATTAATTGAGTTACCATAAAAATGAACTAAAAGTTTATATATAAACAATTTATAAATAGAAAAAAAAAATTCCCATAAAATCTATAGACTATAATAAAGACATAAGAAATCTGTCAATGCGTGTAAACGACACTCATTAAATACATGCAACAGATAATAAAGATAAATATAAATATATTCGATATCAAAGTCTGTTTTCCATGCCTCCAAACATTTCCGATAACAGCACAAATCGAGAGTGAAAGTCTCGCTCTAATTTCAAATTTGAAAGAAAATGAAAAAATAAATGCACATAAAAATTGTTAACCAAATATAAAATAAATAAAAACAAATACTTTACAATCGTTGATAGGGCCGCTAATAGTATCTGCGTATCTGTGAGTATCGTAAGTATCTATCTATCTATGTTTCGCTTTATTGTCGCCGCCATGCATCATAAATGAGAAAATTTTAGCTTTCATCGCAGCCATCTGTAACTTTTTCGTTTCAAAGATACAACAAACACAAAAAAGAGAGAAAAAACTACATATCTTTGGATTTGTACTATATATGGAACTCTAGCCACACTATATTATTGGTCTGAGAAAATCTTTACGATGTGTTAAACTATTATTATGGAAATTCTCATTTCTTTAATTTTCTGCTTTTGGTTCTTAGCGGGTTCTTGTAGGGGATTTGTGCTATTTTCGGTTTTCCACTGGGTTTATTATTATTTAAATGTTTGGCATAAATTGACCTCATAAGGCACCATGAAATTGTATTGCACTTGAAGCCAAGAGCTGAAAGAACGATTTGCACGCTTCAATTGATTCAATTAGTGCTTAACTTAATGGAAATTGTTTTTCCAGCATCTGTGAAACTTTTACTTTCCTTTTCTTGTGTGGGGAAACTTAAAGAAAGTTCTGTTAATATAAAATATAAGTTGGGAATGTTCTGTTGGTATAAAACACTGTGGGTTAGAACTTGATCGCCATTTATGAGCACAAAGCTGTATCTATAGATAGTTGTGTTTAGTTTAAATACTAAATTGATCTTTAATCAACTTATTTATTGTCTGCTAATGAGTTGTAGTTTTTACAGCTGATCAATCGATTGTGTTATCGAATGTTTAAGCGCGTACTCGTGTTGCTTGTCAACAGATTACTAAGGGACCACCTGCGAGATACTTTTTCAATGCGCCGCCTACTGTAATGCTGGCTATTTCGTTTGGGCCCACAATGAAAAGCTTCAATTGAAAAACGTTTAACAATGCTTGAAGTCTGGTCTTGTCTGGCACAAAGCCAGACTGCCAGACTGTCAGACTGCCAGACTGCCAGACTGCCAGACTGTGACTGCGACTGTACTGTTGTCAAGCTCGTTGGCAACATGCAACACTTGCCACCAAGTCGACACGTACGTGTTGTTGATGCTAGTGCTATATATGGCTAACTGGACTTTTGTTGGCCACATTATGTTCACACTTTAGCCGACGTGTGCGGCTGTTATTGAGATCGTTTATCGATTGACAGGTAATTGTGATTTATGCAAATTATAGCTCGACACCTTGGCCAAGACAGCTCTAAATATATGTATGCATAGTACGAGTATCTGTGGCATGAATGAATATTTTCTTGGACTTTCTTTGCACTATTAGCTCAGTTGCATGCGGTATGTGGCATGCAACAAGCTAATATTGTTGTTGGCCCACTGTTTATTGATTTGGAAAACAAGTCGAGTCAGTTGGTGAGGAATGAATAAAACCCACACACGAACAATTCGCCAAATTCAATTGTTTTCATTTCTATTATTATTTTCTTTGGAAAATTTATTCTTGCACCCCATAAAAACTATACGGAGTTCAGTCAATCTCCACCGTCCATAGACCAGAGACGAGACCAGAGAGTTCAACTAGCGGCAACTGAGTAGCACGGACAGGCATTAATCACATGCCAAAAACCCGCATTGCTTGAAAGCCAACTGAAGTAGTTCTGTTCTGTTCTGATTTCCTTAAAATTTTTTTGTTTTTTGCGTTTTTGTATTTTGCTTTTATTGTTATTTATAGTTTTCGCGAACAGACGCCAAAATGAAAACAAAGCAAACATCGTCGAGAGAGGCCAAAACATGCGTCAATAACCCCATTTCAAATTGATGTGTTGACTACCAGCGAAATCCTTTTGCAATCATTGATTACCATCATCATGTTGTTCATGTCGATGATGATATTCGCATTCATAATTTAATGGGGTGTCTGTATTCAGATTGTGTGTGAATGGGATACGAGTATCTAGAGCTGGTTACGCTCTCGTAATGATTGTATCTGATAGGTTGGGCAGTAACTCAGACTTATCGGGACAGCTATCTAACCACTTTTCAACTCACTTCAGTCCGGCTAGACTACAGGCCCACAATGTATGCATTTATTGTCCATTTAAGCCAGCAAGTAAGCAAGTATTTAATTTATAACTGTTTAACTAAGCCAACTAAGCACTTTATGTTTCAGGTCAAACTTTTCCTCAGTGCGACGGAAGAAAAATCAGTTTACAATATTCATCTGGTATAATATTTCAGCTTCGTTTCCTAAAATATTTCATAGACAACTATTTGGCTTTAACCAAAGCCCAACCGGAAGGCGTCTGCAATAAATATGCTACTTGAGATCAAAATATGCAACTGGCTTCTTTTATGGGTGATAATCCAAGTGCGCCACTTAATTATCGCCCAGATACAAAAGTATCTATAAGTTATATTTACTTAATCCCCATGCTGCGAACGTCTGCTTATAGTCTCTGTCATCGGAATCGGATTTGTCGTTCCCGTTGTCCCACTCAAGTGCATTTTTATGATCGGTCATTAAATTTATGACTTTTAATTTGTCGCTCTGCAGTTGTGTCGTTCTGTGGTTGTGCGTGCCAGCATTGATAAGCGTCCAATCCCAATTCAAATCCCAATCTCAATCCCATTCCCAATCTGAACCTCAATCCCACACACAGAGGCAGCACACATGTACTTAGAGTCAAGTACTTGCAGCTTGTTAGCAAGACACATCAATGATTAATATTTGCTTTTGGTAATGTTGTTGCACTTTTCTGTGGCACCCTGCGCGATTTACGTTTACAGGGTATTACAACTGGCTTAGACATTTAAGTAGTGTGTCTTGAAATGCTAGGAAAAGCGTGTGAACAAATTTCACTCTACTGTCGAAATACCTAGCATTCATTAACTTCATTATCAATTAAAGAATTCCCAAACTTTAAGTTAAGTAGTTGATAGTGTATAGAAAATTCGTTGCTTTACTCGTTTAACTACACGCTAGAAGTGCTTATCAATAGTATAATCACTTCATCGACTACACAGAATTGCTTGAGTACTTTGAAATGGACTTTCCTGTAAATACAATTGCTCCATTGACCGACATTGGACTGAAGCATGCTTCGATCGAATAACTTTGAATGGATTGACATAGCCAATGGCAGTACAAATGGAAATCCTTGCCAAAACACGTATCACAATCAGCTAATTGGATGGGCTTTTTATTGTCACTTTGTGGCTTTCATTAACATTTCGCATGAGGACGCACCCATATCTTGAGTCCGACTGATCTTTAATGGCTACTACGTGTTGAAGTTTCTGTTTTTATTTTGCTTTCATTTCAATGCGTTTTGTTTTTGCTTCTTTTTGTAATTAATGTGATCCGGTGTGACCTTAACAGAGTGTTGTCAAGCTGATTAAAAAGTGTTGAAAAACAAGTTGTAAATGCGCGCAAATGAAACGGAAAACGGCACAAAAGATCCTGGAACAGAACTAAAGAGGATTGTCCCAGAGTTGGAGCGTTTTGTCATTTTAATGGACGTAGTATACCCGGTTGGGCTTTCGGCGTATGTCAGCCTAATTAAAGCGAACATGTGCCAAGATCAATGTCGATGGCGCCGCCAGTCCATGTATCTGACAGATACGCGATTACGAATCCGCAATACGAATGCAAATGTGAGTTGCCTTTTTCTTACCCACTCCATTTTATTTATTCACTTTTATGAGCTACTGCAAATTAATTTATGCCAGATTCATACTTATGACTTGTTTCAGACTTAATTGCGTTTTTATAAATCTGACAAATTGCCTACAGTTATTCGCCCCCTTCCCCCTTTTCATACGGCGAATTATGCGCGTTTTGCATGCGATTTATGCGCGACATGCGAATTTCGATTGTTGTCGATTTATTTATGCACAAATAATGGCATTGAACTCCACTTATGAGTGGCTTTTAAGGACTGTCTTACATTTAATCTAATCTTAAAGTACTTGTGCAAACTAAGCTCAAGATTCATCTACATCTAAGTCATGTCTCAGCCTCATCAACATCGTTTATGTAGACCCACCTATTTGCCATTGTGATGAGCAGGGAACAAGGCAGGAAACACTTTTAAAGTGTAGGATGTCGTGAGTAGCTCATAACAGTGAAAGAAAGAAAGAACTTGATGAGCAGAGTGTTTTCTTAAGTTTTTCTGCCTATCCAAAAGTAATGTCAACGATTTGCATGTAAATTGCCTGAAAGTTTTTGTACAGAGCCATGAGGAAGTTGTGCTAACAAGGCCGTTAAACTTGGCCCAGCAAAAGCATCAGCGTCAGCATCAGCAGTTCGAGAACCGTGTCTGGGTGGCTCTACTTGCAGTCAAAGTGCAAATATGTGACCCACACCAGACAAGAAACGCCTCCACATTACTCAAACTCACGCCCAAGCGAAATACAATTCAATTCAGCGCAGAAAGATGCCTCGAATGCCCTTTTAACCGCAACCTAATGAAGCTCAGCTGCAGCCGTACACTGTTCAAAATGAACTAGCAAGTTTATAGAAGAGTCAGAATAATTCTACAACTTTTTCTCTGCTTTATTTAATATGCGACAGTTTCTAATATTCTTTTTGTAAGTGCAAAGATTAACCTCAATTCTAGTGCCTTAATTTTAAACCCTGTCGACTTTGAACAGTGTACTCACTTCTTTAAGCTTCATTCTGAAGTTGAGCTAAATTTAGCGGCCGGCTGGTTAGCAGCCAATGCCGCCTACGATAAATCAAAGTTAATCAGATCTAGTTTCGATTGGGTTTTTATGGTCGCTTTGCAGTCGCAACAGCGAGAACCGATGCCGCATTTCTGATGCCATTTAAATTAGCTGCCGGGTTATTTATCGCATTGTTGCGGCTCGCAGGTTTCGTTTAGCGCCAGGATACCAACTTTCCAGCTGGACAGCTTGCCAACTTGCCAGCTTGCCAACTGGACAGCCACGACAGACAATGACGGCTCAGACACAAAGGCCCAGACTCCTCCAACCGGTGCAATGTGGAACGGCAGCAGCTGAAGTTGCCTCAAGTTGTATCTTTTGGCTTGAACATGTATCCTACCAACTGACTAGCCGATAATTACGCATATTTTGTTGCCTGTTTTGATGGCACTCTTTGTTTTTATTCATTTTGCATGCATGCCCTCACCCTCGAGGAGTACTATAAACTTGTCAAGCCATTGGCAAGCTGTGTCTGTGCAGAAAATTGTATGGGAGAAAGATGATTGAAGTTTATAAGTCAAAGAGTAACTTCTTCTATATAGAGTGTTTGATATGAAATTTCTTTCTCTCAGTGAGTTTACCTTTCTTTCCCTGCTGTTTTTGAAAAACATTTAAACTAAATTCTGAACTAGAAACTTGTAGTACAAGTGTATTTATTCAAGAGCAAATAAAGTTCGGCGTGTTAATAATAGATCCAGTTGTGATGTTTTTAAGTTCAATTTCTTTCAACTGAGTGGCCATCGCTTGGGGTTTTTAGTAGCTGTTAAATGGCTAAGACTCAGTCGGTGGTCGATGGTCTCAGATCTCCGATCTCAGATCTCAGGTCTCTGGTCTGTCGAATCTAGTGCTTGGCTTGTTTTTAACACCCATTCCAAGGCGATGGACCATTCAGCTTAGTTGCTCAGTTGCTGAACACACACAAATGGGTTTCAATTTACACACACACACATACTGTCGCCAGCTCCCAAGATGTGTGTGCTTTTTTTTGCCCACATATTTGCACTGCAGACTCCGAAGTATGAGGAGAGTATGGACTGCATGGCGTTGTCATCGCCTGGTTAAGGCGATTATTTATTTGCCGATGATAGTATAGGGGAAAGAATGTATCGTATCGCTATTATAAATCAGTTTAAGTCGCTTGTGGAGCCCCTGACATTAAGCAATGAAACCTTTGAGCTTTGTTTAGCTTTGTCAAGTGGGCTGACTGTCTCTCTGTCTGACTGACAATCCCGGGTCGGCTTTCCACGCTCCGTGTGGCACCTTTGTTTGCTAAATGTCTTTCCTGCCTGCCAAACATTGGCCCATGAATGAGCCACTGAATGATTGCCGACAGTTGTATCAGTATCTATCAGATTTGTGTGTACTCAAAGTGCCCACAGAATTCAGATCTTAGATCTGAGATCTGTCTGTG
Source organism: Drosophila dunni (assembly GCA_018152125.1). Taxonomy (NCBI): domain Eukaryota; kingdom Metazoa; phylum Arthropoda; class Insecta; order Diptera; family Drosophilidae; genus Drosophila; species Drosophila dunni. The sequence goes on along the minus strand of JAECXC010001197.1, from coordinate 17,747 downwards.
TTTGCTAATAAGTCAACAGCTAATCAGCGCACTGCGGAGGGAGCACAGCGTGTAGTCTGCAATTAAACGAGCAGAAATGTATCTTTGTATCTTTTTATCTGCCAACTGCATCTACAAAAAAACAAGGCAAACAAAAACAAACAGCGTGGCCCGAGTGTAATTGCCAAGCTCATGCCGTGTGCATTAGACAAATCAATTATGCTGCATTGCTTTTGGTTTTCCTCTCCCATTTTCCCATCTCATTTCAAGTCTTGGGTGGGGCAGGAAAAGTCAGCACGATCTAACGATTGTTGTCACCTGGAAAGACTTTGGATTGCGTTGACTTTACACACATTCAAACCAGACTGAAACTTTTTCCCAAGAAGTTTCCTGTGCAAAAGTTTCTCAAACTTTATTTTTGCCAGTGTATTAAGCACATCGCCTTTAAGCTACAAATGTCACTGCAGATTGAACAAGTTTCAATGTTGTTCGCTGTGCGTTTGTCAATTGAACAATAACATTTATTGATCTTGTCGCTGTCACAGTCCAGACTCTGGGTCAGTTTGTCAATCTGTGAAGCAATCAAGCTGATTTAGTGACTGTGTTAGCAGTGTGTGTTCAATCAATGCGAGTTGCAGTTCAAAATTGAAGCTCGATTTGGATTCCCATTTGCCATACTAACTTAGTTGGCAATCAAGCGGTCACATCAAGTGCCAAGTGATAGCCAATTGTCTTAGTACTGCATCATTATGCAAAATTCCGTGGCACAGGGTCATTAACTGGGCGCGTTGACTTCTTGCACTCGTCGAACAGTTCGGTCAAATTCATAAATCAGCTGTCCAACAACAATTCCTTCTTCTAGCCTCTCAGTCTCTTGGCAATTGATCAGGAATGCACTCGCAACTCTTATATACATTTTTAAGATAGATCGGTGCGCCATACTCTCAGATAAATTGATGATATGGGCGGACACAGCTGGTACCAGATCCCATTGACTAATAGTGTTAGATTCGCTCATACCCGATAAGCGTTTTGTTTCAAGTCTACCAAACCAAAAAAAAAAATGTAGAAAAAAGACCAAAAACTAGTCCGCCAATTGTCATCAATTATATTGATTAATAGCTTTTTGGTTTCTTAAGGAAATCCAGCCAAAATAGTTGTGTTAACTGGTAAATAAATTGGCAACGCATTTAATTTTATAATTGCCGTAAAACATATTGCCTAACTAAATATGTCAGCTCTTATCAGTCATTACCCTCTATCAATTGATAAGAATCAACCTCATTCAAGCTAAACTAACAATGAATTAAAATTAGCTGGAATGAAAATTAAATCAGCTGACTGCTTCCGCTGACTTTTGAGTGCCTTAGCTTTAAGGCAGGTCATGCGAATGCACTAAGCTCGGTTAATAACGGGGATTTTTGGACTTGAAAGGAAGTCAGTCCAAAAAAATATTTAAGATTACCTTTTGACTTTTACTACTAATCATTTATGCATGCAAATATCAAAAATAAATATTAATAAACTATTAACACAAGTAAAGGCTTTATTTATTTTGTAATAACCATTTGAGTAGTGAAAGAAACGCGCGCGTTTTTAAACGCTGCAAAATTGCGTGCTCTCTTCGTGTGTGTTTGTGTGTGAACGTGTGTATTGTTTGGCTGTCACTTTTGCCAATTTGTGTAAGACATACATGCATGCTTAGATATCTATTTACAATAGATACATAGATAGTTCCTATGCGCTGCTTTCTCGCTAGATTTTGTTTGCTGCGCTTTCGGCGTGTTTATTCAATTAGCGTTTTTTTCTAGCCGGCTGTGCTGCCTTTGAACTAAGTAGAAGAAGAACGAGAGCAAGACGACTAGAGCCAACATCGATGTGGACGCAGTAGACATAATTGTGGGCTATTTATCATGGCCAAGTTGGCAAGGCGGAGACAACGCACTGACAACTCAATGAGCAAAGTGAGCAACGTGCTACGCAATCAGCTCGAATTAACACACCTAGGGCACGTAGAAGCCGCAGACTTAAACTTAAACTTCAAAAAAGCAGTCGTAAAGGAAGAAAAAATACGACTCTTAAGTCTTAAGTCGAGACACCTGCCTGCTGGGCCAAGTTCAGGTCTTGGCCCTGTTTGCCATTTGCCATTTAAATGCAGACAAAGTAATTGTGCAGCGTGCGCTGATTAAAATGGATTTTATAAATTATGCGGCAAAAAAAAAAAAACTGGCGGCGCGATTAAAATCGCCTAGAGAGTAAAGATGGAGTCGCGTTGGCGGCACGGCGCTAACAAAGCTGCAAAACTGCAACATTGCCTCCTTGTTGCCAGTTGGGCTAATAGAAAGATTTATCACCCGAATGGCGACTGCACTGAATGCGTTCTTACCACTTTTCTCAGTGATTTCAATTTTCATTTCATTTCATTTGCAGAGCCCGTCAATTCCTCTGACTTTGGGCATTATTTATGCTCAGTTTCCGATGTGCGATTCCCTAATCCCGATTCAATTCCCAATTCTCGCTTTGTCTTTTTGCTTTTCCTTTTCAATTTATCGCACTTAAATTGCAATTTCTTGTTCGCCAGCAATCTCTGCTCAATCCGTAATAGTTTTTTTTTTCACACCTAAACTGTAACGCTCTTCTTTTCTATTTATTTACTTAACTTTTGGTTCCCAAAGTGCTTTTCTATTAGCATGTAGCACAGCCCACATATCAGACTCAGAGTCAAGTCTTCATTTCTTTCTCTTCATTTTTATTTCTACTTTGATTTGTGTTCAACGTGATCGAGAGATCACATGAAAGGTTTTGCGATTCAGCGAGATAACTGTTAGTTCACACGCAGACTCCCCGCTGATTCCAGAGCAGCAAATACTCCAGAAATTTGAGCAAAAATAGCTGCGAGTTCGTGGCTAAAACTGGAACTGTTTTAAACTAACTTTTGTGCATAACAAAGATTCATTTACTTAAAGTGAACTCGATAAATCTTTATGAAAACTGAAAGATGGCTTAATTAGTTGGGCAACATGCTGATAAGAGATGCTAATTTTAATAAATAACTTCATTTCTGGGCCACTTAAAAAATATAACAAAAACTTTGAAATTCCATAAATTGTTTAAAATTTAAAAATTCCATTTGAATATCTTTGAATGCCGTTTGAGTTCAGTTATTGTTACTCAACCCCAATCAAATGTCATGTTCAGAAGTATTTTTATGGAGTTTCCGAAATTTATGGTATTTAAATAAAAAAATTCGTATACGCCGTGGTGGTCATAGTACAGTTTTCTGAATCTTGGGGAAACTTGGGAACTTCTGACCAACTAGTAATAATATAAACACGTCAAGAGCGATTGCCAAAAGAAAGCCAAAAGCTATTTTCGATTGGTTTTTACAAAATGTTCAATTAAGTGGAATTAATTTCTGTTATGCATTGCCTTACATATCAATTAAACGACCGCCCAGACATAGATCCACCTCTCTCTCTCTCTTTCTCTTTGACTCTCTCTCTGGCCAAAAGGCATTTGTCTTCATTAGCCTTGCCAGATACAAATCAATCTGCCAAATCAAAATGTAGTCAAAGTAAGTTTCGAGCGGGGGAAGGTAGACAAATGTAAATATATCGATAGCTGGCTGATGTAATGCCATAGATAGGCATTCATTTCTTTGCCAACTGTGTGGCAATGGTGTGGAAAGCCGTCTCCAGACAGCGACAACAACAACAACAACAACAGTAACACGCACATTAACGACAGCGACAAGTGCTGATAGGCAAATCAACAGGTTCAACAGGCGCCGCCTGAAAACGCTAAAAAAAAAAGATACAAAATACACTGGAAAAACTGGTAGCCAGGCGACTCAGACTCAATCAAAACAAAATCGAATCGGTATTGAAATGAAATGAATTGAATTGAAAGCGGGTGCAGGCATGTGTGCTTGGAGGGAATATCTCTTATTCAATTGAATTGAATTTAATCAAAACACCGTTAGGCAGGTGAGGCAGACTTAAGAGATCAGTATCTCTAAATCTCCATGCTTGTCAGCTTGTCTAAGAATTTCAATTAACGAAACGAAAAATAAAAGAAAATCGAAAGAAAACTTGTAACCGAGACAACACTGATTGATGTTCCATTTTCAACGCCTGTTGAGCGAAAATCCTCAAATGTTCATGCAAATGCTGGCAATCGATTATATGTTCGTATCTGTATCTGAAGTGTCGTCTGGAACGAGTTGGATGGATCTAAAACGGGCGCAGCTGCCAGTACTTGGCAGACACCCACTGTGCCGTTAATACTTTAATTACTGGAGGCCTCTAAGTACATCACTTAAGATGTGCAGCTGCCATTTAGTTGGCAGAACACCCACAGTCCGAGCACTATATTCCGATATATAAATAAAGTGCAAGTTGTGCATGTAAATGAATCTCGCGCTAAGCACTCGCTGATTAGGCATTCTTCAGATGCAAATGTATCCCTTGAATACATGCACTCGTCAGCAGCGCTGTAATGCTGCGCGTGCCAGTGTCAAGCAGCGTTGATGGGCGATTAGTGTTGGCTTAAAACAGTGTTGGAAACTGCATGCACGAAACACACAAAGTCTTCAAATTAACACCTAATATTTGATTTTAAATTTATGGCAAATAAGTAACGAATTCAAACGCTTTTATTGGAATACTTCTTTTTGTCAAGCGTAAGATTTATTAGTTCAGTTTTAACAACTCACTCAAGACTAACCTGTAATAACTAAAAGCTTTGTTTTTTTTTTGTGTGGGTTGGATACCTTGTGGGCGTTGAGCTAATTTGACACACGGCAACAGGTGACAAAATGCAGCACAAATTATCATAAACTGAGGTTTACACGGAATGTCACGATGTGGGAAAATTTGTTAAAGATTAGCAGAAGAAATTTAAGGAGAAACTCTTAAGATACGAAAAGGCTTGGCTTGAAATATCTTGATTTTAAATTAAATTATTAGTTATTCCGATAAAGTCCGTGTAAATCACAGACTCAACATCAAGTGTATTTCCACCTCTATCGTGCCTCGCCTGGCGTCTGGGTGTGTATGTGTGGGCGTTTTACAGTAGTCTAGCAAAGTGTCATAGCTGTCAGAGTCGGCTATAGAAGGTAACTAGCATAAAACTCTACAGTGTTGACTAAAACTCGGACGAACAATGCAAAGTCCGGTGACATTTGTCAACAATCTGTCAAAACGAAATGAGCAACTCGAGGGCGCCTACTTGGCTCGGATCATAAATTTAATGTCTACTATTGGCCAAACAATAGCTGTAATATTAAATGGCCATATTTAGAAAGCCAAATGATATGCGATCTCAGTCGCAATAGTGGTCAATTAGTGTGGCACGATTTCAGTATTTGTTGCATCTCGTGCTTTATTTTTATAATTTATTTTTAGTTTTGTACACAAAAGTGTGTTTATTATACGTATTTGTTAAATTTTTATTACTTCTTTTTGGATAGTATCAAATTGTGGCCATCACAACAGACTCACGCACTTAACTGGGTCACACGCTTCAGAGAACCCAAAGCCAAAATGAAGTAATCGAAACAAGTTGCACAAATTGCTGCCAAAGAAGAAAGGCAACAGCAACGACCAGTGTAACTGCAACTGCGAGTACAACAAGTTAACAAGTTGTTTTGGCCCAAGGGTCCCACTTTCAATTGTCGCACAGCAGGGAGGAATAAAGAAGAACCTCCGTCAGGGTCTGTCTTTAAATGTATAAAGTATATAGTCAGTCAAAAATTGGATGCGACTAAATTGAACCCTTTTCAAATTGATTGTCCCCCTGTCCACGTGGGTGGGCGTCTTTTCCCTTTTCTTTTACTTATTTTCTGCTGGTCCAAAGCGTTTTTTGAAAGTTTACTGAGTTGGTTTTAAGAAGTTTACTAAAGGGTATAAGGAATTGCATAAGAAGCATTGATTTTAGACTAGAAATTGGTAATTTAGCTAATAACTTCTTCCCAGGAATAATAGGTAGGAGTATTAATTTTCCATTGCGATAAGTTTTTATGATCATCTCCCTACAAATCATCATCAGAGTATCTTGTTTGTGGCATCTTGTACCGTAAATTCTTTAGAGTTGTTAGTGGGTCAGTGGTTATATGAGTCTGGGTTCATCAACAGATCATTATGCAATTGGCCCAAGTCATAAAACTGAAGAAGTGGCCATAATATCGAGCTGTGGTGTGCAGTTTATCTGCTCTTCAATTAAAAGATGTTTACCCCGCCAATTGGCTGGCTAGACAAGCATGGCCAGTTCGCCTCCACATGCACAAGCTGCTTCTGTTGCTGTCTGTGTTTAGCCAGTGTAAATAATAGAAAAACGAAAAAAAAAGATACCGCATTTGGTGTTTGGCAAATTAGCAAGATCGTTAAAAACCAAAGCATGGCCACGACATGGAGACCAGGGCAGAGCAGAGTGGATAACCGACAGACATACACAAAAGTGCCATTGAAAACAAACAAAGTGAGGAGAGGCGCACATTGGAGTTGCAATCAAGTGCAGCAAGACACTCAATTTGCCTCCTTCTGGGGCAGCAGGCATGCCAGCCTGTGGCAAGTCGTCTTCTTAGCTCATAAAATGCCACCGCCACCGGCATCACCACCGCCATCCCCATCACCACGGCTACGGAAGCATCTCGCCGCTGTCTGGCGAAAGTGTTTGATCTTAATGGACGGGATAATCTCTTGAAATCCATAAAGACTTAAAGTTTAGAAGAGTGTGAACCAGTCGCAGTCCATTTAAAAGTCTCACTTTTAAGCAGTCCATAAAACGTGTTAATTCATATGCGATTTATGAATGCCAATACTTAAAAACGTTAATTAAATGCGGCATTTTGGCAATGCGGAAAACAGCAAAATTTTTAAATGCAGTACAGCTTTATTTAGTACAGATATTACGCTATATTTCTATAGGTGAGCTATTTTCCAGATATACCAATTTAAGCTTTGTTTAAGTCGGCATCGAACAGAGCGTTGCATGCAGTGATTGCGACATTGCGACGAGCGATCTTCTTGGATCATAAACATTAATCTTGATTTCGACAATTTAAATTTTTTCACATTTTTTTTTTTTGTTTTTCAAAATAATTATGATTTCGACAATTTAAAATTTTTTCAACTTATTTTTTATTTTTCATTTTTAGGCGTTTCTAGTCGTCCTGGACGATTCAAGACCTCATTTTGGAATCACCACATTTAGAGCATTAATCTTGATTTCGACAATTTGGAAATTTTTTTCAACCTTTTTTTTCTTTTTTTTTCATTTTGCCTTCTAGGCTAAGGGGTCCTAGACGATTTTGGACCTAATTTTAAACTGTTACTCCGCCACATTTAGAGCATTAATCTTGATTTTCTCTGTGAAAACTCAACCGGTTTTTAATTGAAATACCATTTATATTGACTCTACTTCAAAATAATTATGATTTCGACAATTTAAAATTTTTTTTTCAACTTTTTTTTTTTTTTTTCATTTTTTAGGCGTTTCTAGTCGTCCTAGACGATTTTGACCTTATTTTGGAATCACCACATTAAGAGCATTAATCTTGATTTTCTCGTCGATTTTTAATTAAAGTAATACCATTTATTTTGACTTTACTTCAAAATAATTATGATTTCGACAATTTAAAATTTTTTTCAACTTTTTTTTTTTTTCATTTTTAGGCGTTTCTAGTCGTCCTAGACGATTTTTAGACCTTATTTTGGAATCACCACATTTAGAGCATTAATCTTGATTTTCTCTGTGAAAACTCAACCGGTTTTTAATTGGAATACCATTTATATTGACTCTACTTCAAAATAATTATGATTTCGACAATTTAAAATTTTTTTTCAACTTTTTTTTTTTTTCATTTTTAGGCGTTTCTAGTCGTCCTAGACGATTTTGGACCTTATTTTGGAATCACCACATTAAGAGCATTAATCTTGATTTTCTCTGTGAAAACTCAACCGGTTTTTAATTGGAATACCATTTATATTGACTCTACTTCAAAATAATTATGATTTGGACAATTTAAAATTTTTTTCTTTTTTTTTTTTTTTTTTTATTTTTAGGCGTTTCTAGTCGTCCTAGACGATTTTGGACCTTATTTTGGAATCACCACATTTAGAGCATTAATCTTGATTTTCTCTGTGAAAACTCAAAAGGTTTTTAATTGGAATACCATTTATATTGACTCTACTTCAAAATAATTATGATTTCGACAATTTAAAATTTTTTTTTCAACTTTTTTTATTTTTTCATTTTTATGGCGTTTCTAGTCGTCCTAGACGATTTTGGACCTTATTTTGGAATCACCACATTTAGAGCATTAATCTTGATTTTCTCTGTGAAAACTCAACCGGTTTTTAATTGAAATACCATTTATATTGACTCTACTTCAAAATAATTATGATTTCGACAATTTAAAATTTTTTTTCACCTTTTTTTATTTTTTCAATTTTTAGGCGTTTCTAGTCGTCCTAGACGATTTTGGACCTTATTTTGGAATCACCACATTTAGAGCATTAATCTTGATTTTCTCTGTGAAAACTCAACCGGTTTTTAATTGGAATACCATTTATATTGACTCTACTTCAAAATAATTATGATTTCGACAATTTATAATTTTTTTCAACTTTTTTTTTCATTTTTAGGCGTTTCTAGTCGTCCTAGACGATTTTGGACCTGCTATTTTGGAATCACCACATTAAGAGCATTAATCTTGATTTTCTCTGTGAAAACTCAACCGGTTTTTAATTGGAAGTACCATTTATATTGACTCTACTTCAAAATAATTATGATTTCGACAATTTAAAATTTTTTTCAACTTTTTTTTTTTTCATTTTTAGGCGTTTCTAGTCGTCCTAGACGATTTTGGACCTTATTTTGGAATCACCACATTTAGAGCATTAATCTTTGATTTAAAACTCAAAGTTTTATTTTAAAACCAATTTTTAATTGGACTACCACTTCAAAATAATTATGATTTGGACAATTTATAATTTTTTTTCAACTTTTTTTTATTTTTTCATTTTTAGGCGTTTCTAGTCGTCCTAGACGATTTTGGACCTTATTTTGGAATCACCACATTTAGAGCATTAATCTTGATTTTCTCTGTGAAAACTCAACCGGTTTTTAATTGGAATACCATTTATATTGACTCTACTTCAAAATAATTATGATTTGGACAATTTAAAATTTTTTTTCAACTTTTTTTTTTTTTTCATTTTTTAGGCGTTTCTAGTCGTCCTAGACGATTTTGGACCTTATTTTGGAATCACCACATTAAGAGCATTAATCTTGATTTTCTCTGTGAAAACTCAACCATTTTTAATTGAATACCATTTATATTTGACTCTACTTCAAAATAATTATGATTTCGACAATTTAAAATTTTTTTTCAACTTTTTTTATTTTTTCATTTTTTAGGCGTTTCTAGTCGTCCTAGACGATTTTAGACCTTATTTTGGAATCACCACATTTAAGAGCATTAATCTTGATTTTCTCTGTGAAAACTCAACCGGTTTTTAATTGGAATACCATTTATATTGACTCTACTTCAAAATAATTATGATTTGGACAATTTATAATTTTTTTCAACTTTTTTTTTTTTTTCATTTTTAAGGCGTTTCTAGTCCCTAGACGATTTTGGACCTTATTTTGGAATCACCACATTTAGAGCATTAATCTTGATTTTCTCTTTGAAAACTCAACCGGTTTTTAATTGGAATACCATTTATATTGACTCTACTTCAAAATAATTATGATTTCGACAATTTAAAATTTTTTTCAACTTTTTTTTTTTTTTCATTTTTAGGCGTTTCTAGTCGTCCTAGACGATTTTAGACCTTATTTTGGAATCACCACATTTAGAGCATTAATCTTGATTTTCTCTTTGAAAACTCAACCGGTTTTTAATTGGAATACCATTTATATTGACTCTACTTCAAAATAATTATGATTTCGACAATTTAAAATTTTTTTCAACTTTTTTTATTTTTTCATTTTTAGGCGTTTCTAGTCGTCCTAGACGATTTTGGACCTTATTTTGGAATCACCACATTTAGAGCATTAATCTTGATTTTCTCTGTGAAAACTCAACCGGTTTTTAATTGGAATACCATTTATATTTTGACTCTACTTCAAAATAATTATGATTTCGACAATTTAAAATTTTTTTTCAACTTTTTTTTATTTTTTTCATTTTTAGGCGTTTCTAGTCGTCCTAGACGATTTTGGACCTTATTTTGGAATCACCACATTTAGAGCATTAATCTTGATTTTCTCTGTGAAAACTCAACCGGTTTTTAATTGAGAATACCATTTATATTGACTCTACTTCAAAATAATTATGATTTCGACAATTTAAAATTTTTTTTCAACTTTTTTTTTTTTTTCATTTTTTAGGCGTTTCTAGTCGTCCTAGACGATTTTAGACCTTATTTTGGAATCACCACATTTAGAGCATTAATCTTGATTTTCTCTGTGAAAACTCAACCGGTTTTTAATTGGAAATACCATTTATATTGACTCTACTTCAAAATAATTATGATTTCGACAATTTAAAATTTTTTTCAACTTTTTTTTATTTTTTCATTTTTAGGCGTTTCTAGTCGTCCTAGACGATTTTGAGACCTTATTTTGGAATCACCACATTTAGAGCATTAATCTTGATTTTCTCTGTGAAAACTCAACCGGGTTTTTAATTGGAATACCATTTATATTGACTCTACTTCAAAATAATTATGATTTCGACAATTTAAAATTTTTTTTCAACTTTTTTTATTTTTTCATTTTTAGGCGTTTCTAGTCGTCCTAGATTTTTTTTTTCATTTTAGCGTAGACGATTTTGGACCTTATTTTGGAATCACCACATTTAGAGCATTAATCTTGATTTTCTCTGTGAAAACTCAACCGATTTTTAATTGAAATACCATTTATATTGACTCTACTTCAAAATAATTATGATTTCGACAATTTAAAATTTTTTTTCAACTTTTTTTATTTTTTTCATTTTTAGGCGTTTCTAGTCGTCCTAGACGATTTTGGACCTTATTTTGGAATCACCACATTTAGAGCATTAATCTTGATTTTCTCTGTGAAAACTCAAACATTTTTATGATTGGAATACCATTTATATTGACTCTACTTCAAAATAATTATGATTTCGACAATTTAAAATTTTTTTTCAACTTTTTTTTTTTTTTTTTTTTTTAGGCGTTTCTAGTCGTCCTAGACGATTTTGGACCTTATTTTGGAATCACCACATTTAGAGCATTAATCTTGATTTTCTCTGTGAAAACTCAACCGGTTTTTAATTGGAATACCATTTATATTGACTCTACTTCAAAATAATTATGATTTGGACAATTTATAATTTTTTTTTTAACTTTTTATTTTTTTCATTTTTAGGCGTTTCTAGTCGTCCTAGACGATTTTAGACCTTATTTTGGAATCACCACATTTAGAGCATTAATCTTGATTTTCTCTGTGAAAACTCAACCGGTTTTTAATTGAAATACCATTTATATTGACTCTACTTCAAAATAATTATGATTTCGACAATTTAAAATTTTTTTCAACTTTTTTTTATTTTTTCATTTTTAGGCGTTTCTAGTCGTCCTAGACGATTTTGGACCTTATTTTGGAATCACCACATTTAGAGCATTAATCTTGATTTTCTCTGTGAAAAATTCCTAAAATAATTATGATTTCGACAATTTAAAATTTTTTTCAACTTTTTTATTTTTTTCATTTTAAGGTTTCTAGTCGTCCTAGACGATTTTGGACCTTATTTTGGAATCACCACATTTAGAGCATTAATCTTGATTTTCTCTGTGAAAACTCAACCGGTTTTTAATTGAAATACCATTTATATTGACTCTACTTCAAAATAATTATGATTTGGACAATTTATAATTTTTTTTCAACTTTTTTTATTTTTTCATTTTTAGGCGTTTCTAGTCGTCCTAGACGATTTTAGACCTTATTTTGGAATCACCACATTTAGAGCATTAATCTTGATTTTCTCTGTGAAAACTCAACCGGTTTTTAATTGGAATACCATTTATATTGACTCTACTTCAAAATAATTATGATTTCGACAATTTAAAATTTTTTTTCAACTTTTTTTTTTTTTTCATTTTTAGGCGTTTCTAGTCGTCCTAGACGATTTTAGACCTTATTTTGGAATCACCACATTTAGAGCATTAATCTTGATTTTCTCTGTGAAAACTCAACCGGTTTTTAATTGGAATACCATTTATATTGACTCTACTTCAAAATAATTATGATTTCGACAATTTAAAATTTTTTTTCAACTTTTTTTTATTTTTTTAATTTTTAGGCGTTTCTAGTCGTCCTAGACGATTTTAGGACCTTATTTTGGAATCACCACATTTAGAGCATTAATCTTGATTTTCTCTGTGAAAACTCAACCGGTTTTTAATTGGAATACCATTTATATTGACTCTACTTCAAAATAATTATGATTTCGACAATTTAAAATTTTTTTTCCACTTTTTTTTATTTTTTATTTTTTAGGCGTTTCTAGGCGTCCTAGACGATTTTGGACCTTATTTTGGAATCACCACATTTAGAGCATTAATCTTGATTTTCTCTGTGAAAACTCAACCGGTTTTTAATTGAAATACCATTTATATTGACTCTACTTCAAAATAATTATGATTTCGACAATTTAAAATTTTTTTTCAACTTTTTTTTTTTTCATTTTTAGGCGTTTCTAGTCGTCCTAGACGATTTTGGACCTTATTTTGGAATCACCACATTTAGAGCATTAAAATCTTGATGATTTTCTCTGTGAAAACTCAACCGATTTTTAATTGAAATACCATTTATATTGACTCTACTTCAAAATAATTATGATTTCGACAATTTAAAATTTTTTTTCAACTTTTTTTTTTTTTTTCATTTTTAGGCGTTTCTAGTCGTCCTAGACGATTTTAGACCTTATTTTGGAATCACCACATTAAATGAGATCTTGATTTTCTCTGTGAAAACTCAACCGATTTTTAATTGAAATACCATTTATATTGACTCTACTTCAAAATAATTATGATTTCGACAATTTAAAATTTTTTTTCAACTTTTTTTATTTTTACATTTTTTGGCGTTTCTAGTCGTCCTAGACGATTTTGGACCTTATTTTGGAATCACCACATTTAGAGCATTAATCTTGATTTTCTCTGTGAAAACTCAACCGATTTTTAATTGAAATACCATTTATATTGACTCTACTTCAAAATAATTATGATTTCGACAATTTAAAATTTTTTTTCACCTGTTTTTTTATTTTTTCATTTTTAGGCGTTTCTAGTCGTCCTAGACGATTTTGGACCTTATTTTGGAATCACCACATTTAGAGCATTAATCTTGATTTTCTCTGTGAAAACCAACCGATTTTTAATTGAAATACCATTTATATTGACTCTACTTCAAAATAATTATGATTTCGACAATTTAAAACTTTTTTTTTTTTTCATTTTTAGGCGTTTCTAGTCGTCCTAGACGATTTTAGACCTTATTTTGGAATCACCACATTTAGAGCATTAATCTTGATTTTCTCTGTGAAAACTCAACCGGTTTTTAATTGAAATACCATTTATATTGACTCTACTTCAAAATAATTATGATTTCGACAATTTATAATTTTTTTTCAAACTTTTTTTATTTGTTTCATTTTTAGGCGTTTCTAGTCGTCCTAGACGATTTTAGACCTTATTTTGGAATCACCACATTTAGAGCATTAATCTTGATTTATTTTTTTTTTTTGACTCTACTTCAAAATAATTATGATTTGGACAATTTATAATTTTTTTCAACTTTTTTTTTTCATTTTTAGGCGTTTCTAGTCGTCCTAGACGATTTTAGACCTTATTTTGGAATCACCACATTTAGAGCATTAATCTTGATTTTCTCTGTGAAAACTCAACCGGTTTTTAATTGGAATACCATTTATATTGACTCTACTTCAAAATAATTATGATTTCGACAATTTAAAATTTTTTTTCAACTTTTTTTATTTTTTCATTTTTAGGCGTTTCTAGTCGTCCTAGACGATTTTGGACCTTATTTTGGAATCACCACATTTAGAGCATTAATCTTGATTTTCTCTGTGAAAACTCAACCGGTTTTTAATTGAAATACCATTTATATTGACTCTACTTCAAAATAATTATGATTTCGACAATTTAAAATTTTTTTTCAACTTTTTTTTATTTTTTCATTTTTAGGCGTTTCTAGTCGTCCTAGACGATTTTGGACCTTATTTTGGAATCACCACATTTAGAGCATTAATCTTGATTTTCTCTGTGAAAACTCAACCGGTTTTTAATTGAAATACCATTTATATTGACTCTACTTCAAAATAATTATGATTTCGACAATTTAAAATTTTTTTTCAACTTTTTTTATTTTTTCATTTTTAGGCGTTTCTAGTCGTCCTAGACGATTTTAGACCTTATTTTGGAATCACCACATTTAGAGCATTAATCTTGATTTTCTCTGTGAAAACTCAACCGGTTTTTAATTGGAAAACCATTTATATTGACTCTACTTCAAAATAATTATGATTTCGACAATTTAAAATTTTTTTTCAACTTTTTTTATTTTTTCATTTTTAGGCGTTTCTAGTCGTCCTAGACGATTTTGGACCTTATTTTGGAATCACCACATTTAGAGCATTAATCTTGATTTTCTCTGTGAAAACTCAACCGGTTTTTAATTGGAAAACCATTTATATTGACTCTACTTCAAAATAATTATGATTTCGACAATTTAAAATTTTTTTTCAACTTTTTTTATTTTTTCATTTTTAGGCGTTTCTAGTCGTCCTAGACGATTTTGGACCTTATTTTGGAATCACCACATTTAGAGCATTAATCTTGATTTTCTCTGTGAAAACTCAACCGGTTTTTAATTGAAATACCATTTATATTGACTCTACTTCAAAATAATTATGATTTCGACAATTTAAAATTTTTTTTCAACTTTTTTTTATTTTTTCATTTTTAGGCGTTTCTAGTCGTCCTAGACGATTTTAGACCTTATTTTGGAATCACCACATTTAAGAGCATTAATCTTGATTTTCTCTGTGAAAACTCAACCGGTTTTTAATTGGAAATACCATTTATATTGACTCTACTTCAAAATAATTATGATTTCGACAATTTAAAATTTTTTTTCAACTTTTTTTTATTTTTTCATTTTTTAGGCGTTTCTAGTCGTCCTAGACGATTTTGGACCTTATTTTGGAATCACCACATTTAGAGCATTAATCTTGATTTTCTCTGTGAAAACTCAACCGGTTTTTAATTGAAATACCATTTATATTGACTCTACTTCAAAATAATTATGATTTGGACAATTTAAAATTTTTTTTCAACTTTTTTTTATTTTTTCATTTTTAGGCGTTTCTAGTCGTCCTAGACGATTTTAGACCTTATTTTGGAATCACCACATTTAGAGCATTAATCTTGATTTTCTCTGTGAAAACTCAACCGATTTTTAATTGAAATACCATTTATATTGACTCTACTTCAAAATAATTATGATTTCGACAATTTATAAATTTTTTTTCAACTTTTTTTTTTTTTTTCATTTTTAGGCGTTTCTAGTCGTCCTAGACGATTTTAGACCTTATTTTGGAATCACCACATTTAGAGCATTAATCTTGATTTTCTCTGTGAAAACTCAACCGGTTTTTAATTGGAATACCATTTATATTGACTCTACTTCAAAATAATTATGATTTCGACAATTTAAAATTTTTTTTCAACTTTTTTTATTTTTTCATTTTTAGGCGTTTCTAGTCGTCCTAGACGATTTTGGACCTTATTTTGGAATCACCACATTTAGAGCATTAATCTTGATTTTCTCTGTGAAAACTCAACCGGTTTTTAATTGGAATACCATTTATATTGACTCTACTTCAAAATAATTATGATTTCGACAATTTAAAATTTTTTTTTCAACTTTTTTTTATTTTTTCATTTTTAGGCGTTTCTAGTCGTCCTAGACGATTTTAGACCTTATTTTGGAATCACCACATTAAGAGCATTAATCTTGATTTTCTCTGTGAAAACTCAACCGGTTTTTAATTGAAATACCATTTATATTGACTCTACTTCAAAATAATTATGATTTCGACAATTTAAAATTTTTTTCAACTTTTTTTTTATTTTTTCATTTTTAGGCGTTTCTAGTCGTCCTAGACGATTTTGGACCTTATTTTGGAATCACCACATTTAGAGCATTAATCTTGATTTTCTCTGTGAAAACTCAACCGATTTTTAATTGAAATACCATTTATATTGACTCTACTTCAAAATAATTATGATTTCGACAATTTATAAATTTTTTTTTCAACTTTTTTTTTTTTTTCATTTTTTAGGCGTTTCTAGTCGTCCTAGACGATTTTAGACCTTATTTTGGAATCACCACATTTAGAGCATTAATCTTGATTTAAAAAATTCAATTGACAATTTAAAATTTTTTTTTCAACTTTTTTTATTTTTTCATTTTTAGGCGTTTCTAGTCGTCCTAGACGATTTTAGACCTTATTTTGGAATCACCACATTTAGAGCATTAATCTTGATTTTCTCTGTGAAAACTCAACCGGTTTTTAATTGGAATACCATTTATATTGACTCTACTTCAAAATAATTATGATTTCGACAATTTAAAATTTTTTTTCAACTTTTTTTTTTATTTTTTCATTTTTAGGCGTTTCTAGTCGTCCTAGACGATTTTGGACCTTATTTTGGAATCACCACATTTAGAGCATTAATCTTGATTTTCTCTGTGAAAACTCAACCGGTTTTTAATTGAAATACCATTTATATTGACTCTACTTCAAAATAATTATGATTTGGACAATTTATAATTTTTTTTCAACTTTTTTTTATTTTTCATTTTTAGGCGTTTCTAGTCGTCCTAGACGATTTTAGACCTTATTTTGGAATCACCACATTTAAGAGCATTAATCTTGATTTTCTCTGTGAAAACTCAACCGGTTTTTTAATTGGAATACCATTTATATTGACTCTACTTCAAAATAATTATGATTTCGACAATTTAAAATTTTTTTCAACTTTTTTTTTATTTTTTCATTTTTAGGCGTTTCTAGTCGTCCTAGACGATTTTAGACCTTATTTTGGAATCACCACATTTAGAGCATTAATCTTGATTTTCTCTGTGAAAACTCAACCGGTTTTTAATTGGAATACCATTTATATTGACTCTACTTCAAAATAATTATGATTTCGACAATTTATAATTTTTTTTCAACTTTTTTTATTTTTTTCATTTTTAGGCGTTTCTAGTCGTCCTAGACGATTTTAGACCTTATTTTGGAATCACCACATTAAGAGCATTAATCTTGATTTTTCCTGTAAAAACCAACTTATTTTTTATTGAAAAAACATTTTTAATGACCTCTACTTAAAAATAATTATGATTTCGGACAATTTAAAATTTTTTTTCAACTTTTTTTTTTTTTTTTCATTTTTAGGCGTTTCTAGTCGTCCTAGACGATTTTGGACCTTATTTTGGAATCACCACATTTAGAGCATTAATCTTGATTTTCTCTGTGAAAACTCAACCGATTTTTAATTGAAATACCATTTATATTGACTCTACTTCAAAATAATTATGATTTCGACAATTTAAAATTTTTTTTCAACTTTTTTTATTTTTTTCATTTTTAGGGCGTTTCTTAGTCGTCCTAGACGATTTTGGACCTTATTTTGGAATCACCA